>CM060608.1:41608214-42958839 GCA_030578255.1 Tiaroga cobitis | reverse complement strand
AGATGTAGCGTATCTGGACTGTGTCAGGATGACTCATTCAATTCTACATGTGAAAATGCTTTTAACCCCTTTGACTCTTATCCGTAACTCTGGCCTGGCACCAGAAAGTCTGGAGTAGATTGCCTTTTTGACACCTTTTAGGGGTCCTCAGAGCAATACTAGGACACCTCACACACACACCCAGCTGGGTCCCGAGCCGCAAAGAGATCAGTATCTCCTTAACACCTCCTTTCTGCGAGAAAGGAATGCCAGGTCATCAAAGAGAAAGCTCCTCTCTTCACACACACACACGGACTTTCCCATTAAACTCAGAATATGTGCCATTGCCAACTGTATATGATACGTTCCGGTGTATATGCATTTAGGTGTATCTTTGTTTCCCTATTATGTGTGTATATCTTCTTGTTATCGTTTTAACCCTCTCTAGCTCGCAGAGTAAGACATATACAGGAAATTACAGTAAAATGTATGATTCTATGTGCAACCGCTTTCTGGTTAGAAATTGCATCCTTTAACAAAGCCGTAAACTATGCAGATGATCTGCCCTGACAAGACAAAGGCACATTTTCCCACTCACAACTCTCGAAGGTGATTGGCCGTTCACCCCAAAGGAGTTGTGAACTCCATTTTCCTCAAAAGGATGGTTCCACCAGTTCCTCCTGTCTTCAGTCTCTTCCTTCTTGGTCTTCAGTCCTCTTCATCCATGGTCTTCAATCTTCTTCATCCATCTCTTCGACCCTCTTCAAGATCTTCTCTTCCTCGTTAGTTTAGTTTTCTTTTGTTTCCCGTTTCGTATTCTACTTTGTTCATTTCCACAGACGAGTGAAATGAACTTAGCCTGCATTATTTTTCTTTGAGCAACTTCACTTCAAGGGACCTTTAAATCCGCCTGTGAAGAAGGACTCGTTATTAATGTTCTGGTAACGGGGGATCAGCCAATCAGCGCCTTTGTTCTGGAGTCACGGAGAGGACACCCGTTTTGCGCGGACTGATAGGTTTCGTTTTTGAGTTAGTAGTGAGAGTGGCCGCGAAGCACATCGTAGATATTTCTGAAGAAATAGTTGTGATCTGTGCTGTTATCTGTGCATGTGTGCGTTCAGAGACATGTGAGTACCCTGGTAAATGTTTTACATGTGTATTTTTGGTGTATTAGGGTTTTTTATGAGTGTTGTTTAATCTGAGGTACTCAGTTAAAATGCAGTATTGTTAGCCTAAACTTAGCTAACAGCATGCTAATGCCTAGTATTATAGTGTTACACTACTATTGTGCTTATGTGTATTCATCTGACACTGCATAGTTATCCATGGAGTGTTTATACTTATTATGTAGTAGAGAACGTCTCAGGTTACGTATGTAACCCTGGTTCCCTGAGAGGGAACGAGACGCTGCGTTTGAGACGCGGTGGGAACGCTCTGCGTGATTGCGTCATGAAGCACGTGTAAAATCAGTCCAATGGAAGCCCGATACGTCATGGGTGACGTCATAGACCAGGAAACTATAAAGCACCCTTGAAAACAGACCGCGACAGCTTCTGAAAAAGTCTGAAGCAAGTCGATCAGGGCATGCAGGAAGTATGGCAGGCAAACGCAGCGTCTCGTTCCCTCTCAGGGAACCAGGGTTACATACGTAACCTGAGACGTTCCCTTTCAAGGGAACTTCGAGCTGCGTTTGAGACGCGGTGGGAACCCCATACCCACTACGCCATAGTGACAAATGCCCGTTCTGTGTGAAGTCCTTGCGCACACTAGAAGGAAGCAACCTCGCCCCAGGAGTGGAGAGGTCAAGGTCATAAAACCTGACAAATGTATGTGGAGAGGACCAACCTGCCGCATTACAAATGTCAAGAAGGGAAACACCCGAAATTAAGGCCGTAGAGGCCGCCATACTCCTTGTAGAAAGGGCCCGTACAGCCATAGGTGAAGGCTGACCGGCCGCTTCATAAGCTAGTGAAATAGCCTCGACTATCCACTTGCTCATAACCTGTTTAGATGCAGGGCACCCTCTTCTGAGTGACCCAAAACATACAAATAATTGCTCTGACTTACGCCACAGGGCAGCTCTGTGAACGTAGGCATCCAATGCCCGAACTGGACATAACAGGTTCAATTGTTCCTGATCTGGGGTATTAAAAGGTGGAGGAAAAAGGCCTGCAGCACTATTGGGCCCCCAACATTGAATGGGACCTTAGGAATATAACCTGGTCTAGGGTATAGAAATGCTTTCACCATACCAGGTGCAAATTCCAAACATGACGGAGCAACCGACAGGGCGTGTAAATCTCCAATTCTCTTGATAGATGAAATAGCAAGGAGAAATAAAGCTTTCAAAGTGAGGAATTTTTCTGAAACCTCTTCAATGGGCTCGAACGGAGCCAGAGCCAGACCCTCAAGTACAATGGCTAAATCCCAAGCCGGTGCTCTGGAGTGCAGTGCAGGTCTCAACCTCAATGTACCACGGAGAAAACGAGTAATCAGAGGATCTCTCCCAATAGAAGTACCCCCCAGAGGGGTAGGAGATAATCCAGCAGAGAAACGGTCTTGCAGAAAATCGAGAACTGAACCAACAGGGCAGTTAACAGGATCTAACTGACGCTCACCACACCAGGTGGAGAATAATTTCCATTTCAGCGCATACAGTTTTCTCGTGGAAGGGGCTCTGGAATGGAGAATGGTCTCAACGACCTCAGTCGAGAGACCGGATTCTATGAGCCTGGCCCCCTCAGAGGCCAGGCCCACAGTTTCCACAACTCCGGTCGAGGGTGAAATATCGTGCCCTCTACCTGGGACAGCAGGTCCCTCCTGATTGGAATCTCCATAGGAGAGCCGCTCAGAAGAGACACCAAGTCCGAGAACCATACTCGAGTCGGCCAGTAAGGGGCTATTAGTAACAGACGGGCCCCTTCCCGGCGAACCCTTTCCAGAACCTCCGGGAGCATAGATATCGGGGGAAATGCGTACAGGTGCAGCCTCGGCCACACCTGCACCATCGCATCCAGTCCGCGAAGAGCTGGCTGCGTGAGGGGGAACCATATAGAGCAATGCGTTGTACAAACGATGTGAAAGGTCGACTTCACTTTAGTTAGACCAAAGTTCTCCCTAAGAAGCTCCACCACCTCGAGGTGAAGTCTCCAATCCCCTGGGCCTCAGCCCCTGCCTCAACAGGATATCTGCTCTGATATACGAGACCATCAGTGTGTTGTCCGCCATTCGCCGAGCAACCACTCATGATCGCCCCCACTTGTGAGGGAAGCATCCGTCGATAGCAATATGCGTCGACAAGAAGCCCCCAACACTGGGCCTGGGCGAGGAACCAAGGTTCTTCCACATGACCGAAGCACGAAGGCATAGCCGCGTGACCTTGATCATGCGAAAACGTATTTCCCCTCGGAGAAAACCCCTTGGTCCTGAGCCACCACTGCAGGGGTCTCATGAACAGAAGGCCAAAAGTAAAACGTTGGACGCAACTGCCATGAGACCCACCCGTCTGAAACTGTTTCACAGTGAGTGACTGGCCTAGATATACCCCATTACGTTTGCTGTAGAATTGCTACACCTAGAAAAGTGGTCCTCAGAGCACACTCTTCTTGGCGTTGAGAGGCAACCCCAACATCCTTAATGAGACAGAACGACATCTCGATGCCGAACTGCCATAAACTCAGATTGAGCTAGGAACAACCAATCATTGATGTAGTATAATACGCGAATGCCCTGGAGTCTCAGAAGAGCCAGAGCTGCATCCACGCATACTGTAAAGGTGTGGGGTAATAAACCTAGGCCGAATGGAAGAACCCAATAATGGTATGCTTCGCCCCCGAAAGCAAACCTCGGGAACCACCTCATCCTCTTTCGGAAACAATGAAGTAATGGCTGTCTGCTGGGAGGAGGAACCCCTTCTACAGCTCCTTTTGCAGAAGTGATAGTACTTCCTGCTCCATAACCAAAGCCTGCTCGGGGTCCACCAATGAAAGGAGGACCCCTAGAAATCTGGGCGAACGAGAACCGAACTGAATTCTGAAACCCTTTTCTATAGTGTGCAGGACCCACTGAGAAATATGTGGCAGTAGTTTCCACGCTGCCAGAAATTTACTAGGGGAACCAGTCTCTCAAGACTGGCCTCTGGATTTATTTGAACAGTCACTACGGCGCCCTGAAGCGGCGAACCGGCAGGGAACAACCGAACTGACCATTCTACGACCCTCCTCGGAGGGTCGTATGGGGATGCTGACACCTCGGTGCCCTGAACGGCAAACCGGCAGGGAACAACCGAACTGGCAGCGCTGCAACCCTCCTCAGAGAGTTGCACCCCAGAGGAAAAACGATTTCTCAAAACCGTCCCTTGGTTGAACAGTCACTACGGTGCCCTGAACGGCGAACCGGCAGGGAACAACCGAACTGGCAGCGCTGCGACCCTCCTCAGAGAGTCGCACCCCAGAGGTCGCCGAGGAGAAACGATTTCTCAAAAACCGTCCCTGCCCCGGAGGAGCCCTCAGAAGCCTGATAGCCTTGTTTTCATGCGACAGGACTTCTTGTCTAAGCTTTATTAGAGATGATGACAGTCTTCAGATCTTGCCTACCTCTAACTAGCTTAGTTCCTACGACCCTCCTCGGAGGATCGTTGAAAAAAGCAGGCACTTCGGCGCCCTGAAACGGCGAACCGGCAGGGAAACCGAACTGATTGCTCTTCTTTTTTTCTTATTTGAAGGCTCGTTTGGGGACACTGACACCTTGGTGCCCTGAAACGGCGAACCGGCAGGGAAACCGAACTGGCAGTACTGCGACCCTCCTCAGAGAGTCGCACCCCAAAGGGCGCTGAGGAGAAACGATTTCTCAAAACCGTCCCTACCCCAGAGGGGACCACCCTTAGAAGCCTGATCGCCTCGGTGTCAGGGCTTCTTCTTTGTCAAAGCTATTTTAGAGATAAAACAGTCCTCAGATCTTGCATGTCTCTAACTGGCTAGACTGCGACCGCCACCCAGGTACCCCTCAATTGCGGAGGAGCCCGAATGGCGACGCTCTGTTTTGCACTTTGTGCTGAGAGGAGCTTAATATCTCAGGAACATTAGATTGGTGAGGAAGAATGATGAAAGGTTTATATCTCAGTTTTCTTGAAAGCGGAGCGTCCAGAAGAACAGACATAATTATATCTTTATTTTCCTTTATCTTTATATCAGAAAAACTTATATATATATATATACATACATATATCACTCTGTGGCCACCAGCAGGAAACAACCGAACTGGCAGCGCTGCGACCCTCCTCAGAGAGTCGCCCCTCACATTCATCCATGTCCTTACATACTTTACCCACCAGCGCTGCCTAATAAAAAATGTATTCATTATTTAAGATGGCTGGTGGGTAACGTCGGGGTTAATAACGATGACGCCGACTCGGGAGAGAGAAAGCTCGTAAGCGTCTCTTTAACCCGAGGCAATGTCATACTATGATACTTAATACCCAAACATTACTATAGTCAGACATCTGGGGATTAAACACATAAAATACAAACCGGTTTATTCCACGATCTCGACACCTCAGTGTGGAGATAGGGAAAAACCACAGTCCCCGACGAGGAGGCTGAGATACAGAGTTTTCTCTGTTTAAGATACAGTTCATCTTTAACAAACTCTTCTTTATTTTCAATCTCATAATGTTCAGCTGGCCAGTAAATATTTAACTGGCAACAGCACTAGATAAAACCTCCTTTTTTCTTTAAAAAAGCTCCTCTTTATTCAACAGAGTTATGAGCTGGAAAATGTATTCATTGAAAACTCAAACATCTGCCTTTTTATAAAGATTTGTATTTGTTTTGTTCTCCTTTTAAAACAAAACACTAACGATACCAATTCCTCGGAACTGGAAATCGCAGCACACTAGATCTGGCATGTGAAAGCTGAGAAAGGGCGGAGCCCGTCCCAACCCCCGCTGTCAGATCCGTTTACGAACCCCGAAATACGAGCCGTCTCCGAGCCTCGGCAACAGAGAGACCCGCTCGGGGAACGCGAACCGAACCGTCCTCCTCGAAGAACGCCCGGCGGGAGCGGAGCGTCCTCACGGACAGCTTCTCGCAATGCACAGTCAGATCCCTCGAGAAATGACTGTTGCATACTCCACTCCCAAACAGCAACAAAAAGCTGATGTGTGTCCCCACCCGTGATGTAACGAGGGCAGGGAACAACACAACTTGCTTTGCTCGCCATAATGATAGATAGTGATATATATATTGGGCTTGACAAACAACAATAAATAGACAAGGACAGAATCACAGAGAGCGCTTGCTGAAGACTACAGAAGCTGTCGCGGTCTGTTTTCAAGGGTGCTTTATAGTTTCCTGGTCTATCGGGCTTCCATTGGACTGATTTTACACGTGCTTCATGACGCAATCACGCAGAGCGTTCCCACCGCGTCTCAAACGCAGCTCGAAGTTCCCTTGAAAGGGAACTATGTGTTTTTGGTTGTTGTTACTGAGACCCAGCTGTGAGAAGGCTGTTTAGTTTAATAAGAAGCTAATGTCTGCTGGTATATTATTTTGGTTATTTGATTTAAATAGCTAAAGCTACCTGGAGGGAAGATTATACTTAGGGTTGTGCTCTGCTGCAGCTGACCTAAGGAGCGAATGTACAGTGACGTGACAGAACTGCCAGATTCAGACTGTGCTTTCGCGCTGTGGCTGGCACTGAGCCAGAGACGGACGCGCTCAGCGCTTGTCATATTATATCACAACTATTCAGTGTTTTTAACCACTTAATGATTATTTTAGGTTTCAGACATTTAAATACATATAATTTATAGTAAAACAATACATTTATAGTTTGTAAAATACACAATGGTGTCTATGGAAGCAGCAATAACAACCCATTCAAATATATTTGCCGACGGATTTTATTCATATCAGACACACAGTGTAAGTAACTATAACGTTAACTCTATTCTTCTCCCAGTTCACCGGCCATGTATTTCGGGAGAAACTGATTCACGTGGTATAATAAACCCAACAGACCGGAATCTCTGAACTGCGGCCCAAACAAACATGACGGAGCCCGTCTCACATTACAGATCAAAATCACTTATAAAGGTTTTTTAAACGACAAAAACTCATTGAGAATCGGAATAGAAGATAGTTGATGACATGGTAACCAGGTTTGTTAATATTTATAAATAAAAGGGCTAACGTTACATCTGTCATACAGCGCTATTTTGGCTGTGGTGAACCACGTGCCAAGCACCATGTATTAGCTTTAATAATTGCATCCTGACAGCACTGTTGTTTACTTGTATGCTGATATTCTTTATTGTTTATTGTAGAACCACACATACTGTACATTTAAGAAGACAGATAATCATCTGTTGGCTGTCAATAAATCCCTTGAAGAGAGTCAGAGCATTCAGTTGCATTCTTACCGATGCACCACAGTGGTCACTTATCCCAACAAGCTACAATTACAGTCCTACCTATCAAAGTCTTCATTTCAAATTGGTCCTTCGAGCCGGATTGTGTGACTGCTGTGAAGGAGGATGTTCCCATATGGTAGAGGTGAGGCGACGCCACTTCCTAATACCCGTCCGAGACGTCAGACATGTCCGCCAACCTGGTTTGCTGACTATGAAGTTTCCCTGCCTGTTGTGGAGGGACCCCCCCAGGCTGCAGCGCTCTCCTCACAGCCCCGCTATCAGATGCAGGAGCCCTACTACAGTAGTGAGAGGGTTGACCAGATGTCAACCACCTCCCAGGTCCTTGATCAGTGGAACCGGACAGGTGCTCGCTCTAAGTACCCCAGAGAGTCGGTGTTCTCGGGACCCCATTATGAGAGCACCCCAGCTAGACCACTGTCTCACAGAGTAAACCCAGGGGCTTCACCTGAATTATTAGATGAGCTGCAAAGGATAAGAGAGGAGAACAAGAGGCTTCAACTCATCGTAATGGGGATGCAAACACAGCTTAATCTAAGTAAAGGTCCAGATCCATCACAACACACTGCACTCTCCTCCACGGAGTACAGCCCGCACGCTCAGCCCCCAGTGCACGCTGCCTCCACTAGCTCACCAAGACCCACACCACAGGTTACGACCCATAATACATTAGCGCCTGTGCAGGTATCCAGTAAAATAGAAGCGGACGATGAAGACTGGCCCCTTCCCCCCCCCTCCAGTGGCAGATGATGAGGAGAAACCACAGCTATCCACTACCACACTGCCCACAGAGTTAGTGGCAGAGCTGATGACATGCCTTAAGAAGATGGGGATCACTCAGGAGCAGCTTCCTGAAATGTCGGCATCAGGGAACAGTAAGCTGGTTGCATCTGGTCGGATGGTGAGGTCACACCAGCCACAGAGCCACAAGTCCGTCCACATATCTTACCTCATGTAATTTCTCCTGAGCCAGGCGCAGCTGATGGACAGAGACCCGAAGACTTTCACTCCCGCTGAGCAACAGAGTACATATATCGGGGTCCTCAACCCACCATCCCAGACTTTAGTAGAGGGGACCCACGTGAGTTTGCTAGGCTGAAGACCTCCCTGGAAAATCTCCTCCTCAAGGATGTTACGGAGAGGTTTAAATATCTGATTATAGTTGACCATCTCAAATTTGAAGAAGCACTCCTCATTGCATACACCAACTCTACCCAACCCTACACCGACACTATGGCCTCCTTAACAGAGCACTATGGGCAACCTCACCAGCTAGCATTAAGGCGGATTGCCGATCTGATGGAGGCGCCTAACATCCGTAGCCAGGACATTGCTGCCTCTAACCTCTTAACCAGCACCCCTATTTTTGAGAATTTTCTGAAAACGACATACCCAAATACAAATCTCTGTAGCTCTTGAACCCTATGGTCCACATTCATAACTCTGATATTTTTTTAAACTAGACACTTGAAACTTTGTTACCCAAGAGTCATTATAACTCAAAGTAGCATAGGAACGGAGTAAAACAAGGTAAAATATACATGAAATTGACTCACGATTTCTTTGAATAAACTTCATTTAGGGAAAAATGTATCAGAATTTTATGTTAAGGGCCTGAAAACACCATAAATATAAAACTGAATGTCTGACCATGTTTTGATTCAAATTTGAGGATGATACTCCCAAAAATGTAGTTCCTGTAAGCTTTTATTCAAGAAAAGTCTAGGCGTCCTTTCCAAAAGGCCACTTGGAGACTCCAAATGGACACCTGGTTACCAAATGACATAAGGAGTAAACACTACATACTACATACATGTTTATCCATTCAGAACTATTCTGCCCATCAAACTACACAAGAAAAAATGATTTCAGCACAACATTTTAACATTTTAACAAAATACTCTTTATTTTGAACATTTATAATAGCAAAAACAGTGAAAAAAAAAAACTTACTTCATTTATACATTCCAAAAGTGATTGTTTTACTAATGAATAAAATATATAAAAAGAAAAAAAAAATAACATTTGTAATTGCAACAGTGTTTTTTTACTCAAATAAATTACAATAAACAATTACAATGAATATCCAATTACTAAAACAAAAAGCAACCGCTTCCTCTTCCTCTTCCTCTCCCCTTACCTTTACCTTTACCTGTACCTGTACCTCTGCCTCTGGTAGCTGAAGCAGATTCAGATGGAGATGCAGAAGATGACGATGACTGCCGGCGTCTCCTTTGTCGCTCATGACTGGACTCCGGATTCCATTCCTCATCTGATTCAGTTGAAGGCCTATTTTACAGCACAGGAAAACACACTCACAAACACACAAAAGAGGATTTCAGTTTGAGTCACATTCATCTATTAGCAGCATCAATATTCCATCATATTACAATATCAAATGTCACATACCTTATCATTATAATGCTCAATATTAAAATTGCTTTGTAATTATTATTTTTTTCTATATATATATATATATATATATATATAATTATTATATCTTATAATTATTATATCTTCACCTGACATCTTGTTCTCCTTTCCTTCCATTATATTTATATTCAATGCACCATTCATTCATATAAACGTATCACTGTAATCTCATATCTTGCTAGTCATCTCCACTGTTATTTTATAATCAACACATCTTCTCCTGACTTCTTATAATCCTTTCCTTCCATTATTGTTATATTTAATGCATCATAAATATAATGTGTGTGATATAAATATTTTCTCTTTATGTAACGTTATAATATAACATCTCTATCACCTGCTCGTGTAGCCTCTGTCTTTGCTAGTAGCTAATCTCCATCGTCATTTTATAATCAAAAACATTACATGAACAGAAAAACTGCCAATAATAAACATAACAATTAATGAAAATGTGTTGAAACTTACCGATCTAAAACGGGATCGAGTCCATGAACAAACATCTCCTCTTCTGCCGAATCGACGACGCTAGACACCGTGCTCTCTCTGTCTGAGATGCATCTCTCTGCGTCTTTCTGCTGCTCTTCGTCGCTGCTTCTCATCACTTCCTCCAATACACTCTCAACACCACAAAAACCCTTCTGTAGACTACGATCCATGATGGAGATTGTCAAATATAACTTTGGAGAAAATCTATGAGTTGATACGAGCTCCGTGTAGCAAACCAATACCTAGCCTATGCGCTCTGTGCGTAAAATGGCGGAAGCGCACGAGCGAACGACAACATTGTGCACTTGTATTTGACAAATCTGCTTGAGAACTGTCAATCACTGCAATCGTGTTTTAATTGGTTAATACTCACATCCATCAAAACATTGCCGATTACACATTGGCTGGCTATATCCAGACGTTTATCCAGCCAAAAACCGAGATGCGAGATTGACAGGTTTCTAAGCCTGTCAGGCGGTCCCTTGGCATTTTGATCGATTACAGAGCCCGTGATTGAAGGAGAGAGAAGGGGGATGACTTATTTCATCCGGAACAGTCTAAACTACAGGGGTGAGATGGCTTTTGAGTGTTGGAATATGGATTAGAATCGATATTTCTTTGAAAATGAACATGATGCGAACTCTATCTCGAAAACGCTCATGTAAACAAAGGAGGATATTTCATTTTTTTCCCCTATTTTTCGTTGTTTTGGATTAAAAAGTGGGATGCATTTTGAAGAGTGGACCCTTACATTGAAATGTATGCTGTTGTTTCTTGGATTCTTCCAAACTGATCTGAACCATACGAGATGAAAGATGAGTATAGCGGTTCATTTTGCTCATTTTCAAATGAGAAGTCCTTTTGCATTTAATTTAACCCTTTCCTCTCTGGTGTATTGATTGCAAAAACAAGTTTAGAACATGATTCTTGAGTGTTTTAGCTTTCAAATGATGCATAGTTTATGATAGTCAGATGAATATTTGTTATAAAACAAAGCTTAAAAAAGGTAATAAAAGTATAGCCACGCCCTCGACGGCCCGTCCCCGGGCCGTTGCTGGTTAAGAGGTTAAAGGATTTGCCCTCAGAGTGAGAGCTCTGGTTGGCATGCACGATCAGCTTGGAGAGAAAGGCCATATTGAGCTTCAGTGTGGGTCCCATGTCACTAGGCTTATGTCCAAGCTCCCAGAAGACATGCGGTCTGGGTTTCTGAGACACCTTCACCCCCTCGGCATCCGTGTCCCTACGCTGTTAGACTTCGCTAGCTGGCTGGAGTTTGAGCTGCAGATTCAGGAGTATGGATATGAATCCCGACCCAGAGAGAACCCAGAAGGTAAAAGGGAGAGACGGAAAGACTCAAAGTATGGCAAGCCAACCACAGTCCTCCATGGAGCGGAACTGTCTTCAAGTGGCCCGACTGTCCCAGTATTCCCATCCACCAGTGCCAATACACAAGGCAAAGTCACTCTGCCCTGCCCATACTGTACCGATGCCCTGTATTACCTGAACCAGTGCACTAAATTCAGCCAGCTAACAACTGAGCAGCAGAGAGACTGGATCAAGAGAAACAGGCGGTGCTGGCGTTGTGGTCGCTGTCATCAGGCCGCACAGTGCAAACTAAAGGCCAGGTGCAAGAATTGTAATGGCAGACATCTGGAAGCTCTCCACGACCTTAACGTTAGGCCAGCCATAGTGACACCAGCCACAGAGAACACCTCCTGTTTAGTGAGTACTGCCAATGAAGACCTACGCGATACTGGATGACGGGTCAGAGCGGACTATGCTACTTCCAGCCGCTGCTAAAGAGCTTAAACTTAAAGGGGAGCCAGAGAGCCTTGCTTTAAGGACTGTGCGCCAGGATCTTAGAGTTCTACAGGGTATGTCTGTCTCCTTCTCCATTTCTCCTCCCAGTCACCCCCAAAAATCCTACAAGATTCGGAGAGCCTTTACTGCCGATCAGCTGGGGCTGGCAGAGCACTCACAACCGGTGAAGACACTCCAGCGCAAATATAAACACCTGAAAGGACTCCCCTTGCAAACATTGGAATGTGTTCATCCCATGGTCCTTATTGGGTCAGACTACACGCACCTGATCACGCCAGTGGAACGGGTTCGTATGGGTCCGCCTGGAGGACCAGCCGCTGTAAAGACCAAGTTGGGCTGGACTATTCAGGGCCCAACCAAAATCCTCAGACAATATCTCCAGCCACAGCAGTGTCTGCATATCGCCACACAGTCACCCTCTGCAAAGCTCCTTCATCATGTGGAGAAGCTATGGCAAATGGACGTATTGCCTTACAGGAGTGAGAAGATGGTGATTCGCTCAAAGCTTGATCAAGAGGCAGTTCGCATGCTGGAAACTAGGACAGTGAGGGTGTAAGTCGACAGAGTCAATCGTTACGCCACCCCCTTGCTTCGTGTAAAGAACATGCCCTGTCTCCGCACCTCCAAGGATGCTGTACTGGCGAGTCTGCGGAGCAACAAAAGACGTCTGATGAAAGACCCAATACGAGCATCAGCCTATGCAGCAGAGATCCTGAAATTGGAACAGGCGGGGTATGTGAAGAAGGTAACAGAAGAAGAGCTGAGTTTGTCGACAGAGTCTTGGTTCATACCTCACCACATGGTGAGTCATAATGGAAAAAAACAGACTCGTATTCAACTGCTCCTTTGCATACAAGGGCTATAACCTGAATGAGCTTCTGCTACCAGGCCCCACATTGACCTCCAGCCTGTTAGGTGTCCTGCTGAGATTTCGGGAGCATTTTGTCGCTATAAGCAGTGACATAAAAGGCATGTTCCATCAGATCAGGTTGCTGCCAGGAGACAGATCCCTGCTTCGTTTCGTGTGGAGGGACCTGAACAAAGAGGCGCCACCCTGCACTTATGAGTGGCAGGTCCTCCCCTTCGGAACGACATGCAGCCCCTGCTGTGCAACGTTTGCACTACAGAAGCATGTGACCAACCATAGTCAGCCAGAGGAGGACGTCAGGGTGGCTGTTGAGCGTTATTTTTATGTGGATAACCACTTACAAAGCCTCTCATCCCCTACAGCAGCCAGACAGCTGGTTGACAGATTGAAGATGTTGTTAGCCTCCAGGGGTTTTGAGCTGTGTCAGTGGACTAGTAACGTCCCAGAAGTTATCAGTCACCTTCCAAAAGGGGCAAGATCCACAGGAGCTCGCACTTGGACTCCAATGGCTTTGTGCCTCAGACACCCTGGCATAGTGCAGACTCACTGACTGTTCCACACCGACTATGAGGAATATCTATAGTACACTGGCACGGCTTTTTGATCCGCTAGGCTTTCTCGTTCCCTTCGCCACGCGGGCCAAACAATTATGGAACAAAGAGAGAGAGTGGGATGACCCGTCACTGCCAGATGATGCCCTCAAGGCCTGGTTAACTTGGGAGAATGAGCTGCAGCACCTTCCAGAGATTGTCTTGCCACGATGCTATGCAAGCCCCCCTCTGGATCACCCAAGTTCTGTCAGGAGCCTCCACATATTCTGTGACGCATCTGAGAAAGCTTACGGATCAGTTGCATATCTTCGTATGGAGGGTCCAGGTGGTAAGGTGGAGGTGGCCTTTCTGACTGCACGTTCGAGAGTGGCCCCCAAGTGCCAACAGTCTATACTACGATTAGAGCTATCTGCGGCGGTGACTGGAGCTCAGTTGGCAAGGTTGTTGCAGCATGAACTCACCCTGGTACTTCATGAAGTGGTGCTCTGGACAGACTCTACCACAGTTCTTACATCGCTTAAGTCAGAATCTTGCAGGTTTAAGGTGTTTGTGGGCACCAGGAGCTAAGATCCAGGAGCTGACTGAGGCCCAAGCATGGAGGTACGTGGATTCTGCAAATAATCCTGCAGATGACATTACGCGCAGGAAGACCCTAACGGAGCTGGGAGGGGAGAGCAGGTGGAAGCACGGCCCAGCATTTCTGCGCATGTCATCTAAGCATTGGCCTACTAAGCCAAAGGCTGAGCAGTTGGACGCCACAGAGCTTCGCAAGGCCACATTTTGAGGCTCTATCACCACCGCCCCTCTCCGCCCTTACTTGATGCCAGCCAATTCAATGGTTTCAGGGACATGTTAGAGGCGGTTGTGAGGTCCCGCCATGGGACGGCAGGTAGCCAGTCAATGCCAACTGCACAAAACTACCGGGATTCTGAGAGAGATCTACTGAGGGAAGTCCAGGTAGACTGCTTCGAGGAGGGCTTTCAACACCTCTCAGAAGGAAAACCTGTCCCTTTCACCAGCCGTTTGATTACATTAGCCCCTGAATATGATGACCGACTGCAGCTGATCCGGGTTGGAGGCAGTTTGCGTCGCAGTGACTTGCTGGACACAGAAACCATTTATCCTATAGTTCTGGACCCAGCTCACCAGGTGACTAAACTCATCATTTAAGATGCTGACCATGATCTTCGTCATCCAGGCTCAGAGCGACTCTTTGCAGAACTTCGCCGACGGTACTGGATCCTTCGGGGAAGAGAAGCTGTGAAGCGGCACCAGCACTCCTGCCCTGATTGTCGGAGATGGAGAGCGGCGCCTGCAGTGCCACAAATGGCAGACTTACCTCTCGCCCGCCTGCGGTTAATGAAACCACCTTTCTTCTCTACAGGAACGGATTGTTTTGGGCCCCTCATGGTCAAAATCGGACGGCGTTGGGGTATATTATTTAAGTGCCTTACAACCCGAGCTGTCTGCATAGACGTCCTGACTAGTCTAGACCAGGATTCCTTTCTGATGGCCCTCCGCAGATTCATCTCACGCTGAGGAAAACCAGCGGAGCTTCTGTCGGACCAGGGCACAAATTTCAGAGGAGGTGAGAGGGAAATCCACGAGTTTTTCAAGGCACTGCACCCCACTTTACTAGCAGAACTGGCTGAACATCAGATTGAGTTCAGATTCAACCCTCCAAGTGCACCTCACTTTGGTGGTGCATGGGAGAGGGAAATCAAATCTATCAAAGCTGCCCTGTATGCTACGTTCCAGATTCTGATCGAGATAGAGGGCATCCTAAACTCTAAGCCCTTGGGGTATGTATCCAGTGACGTTGCAGACCCTGACCCAGTAACCCCCAATCTGCTTGTGATGGGGCGGCCCGACCCATCGCTGCCTCAGGTGTTGTATCTGGAGTCCGAGCTGTTGAGCCGCCGCCGCTGGAGGCATACGCAGGTCCTTGCTGACCAATTCTGGAGGACATTTATTAGGCACTATCTTCCTGCCCTGCAGATGCGCACCAAGTGGCTGAAAGAAGTGGCCCCACTACAATCTGGTGCTGTTGCCATGATCGTTGACCCACAACTCCCGAGGGCACTTTGGCCTATTGGCCGCATCACCAAGGTTATCCCAGGTGCAGATGGGAGGATTAGGACAGCGGAGATCCAGGTGAACAACAGAAATTACACCCGGCCAGTTGCCTGTCTTGTTCCACTTCCTGCCATACCTGAGACAGCACCTGAGATCAACATACTGATTATACTGATTATGTAGTAGAGAACTATGTGTTTTTGGTTGTTGTTACTGAGACCTAGCTGTGAGAAGGCTGTTTAGTTTAACCCTCTGGGGTCGTGATCTAAAGAGACTCAAAATACTCGGTTGATTTTGATCTTACATATAAGTGTTATACATCATTAGATCCTGTTAACTTTCTTTTTTTTTTGTGGATACTCACAATAAAAAAAAGTGTTGTGCTTTTCACCAAATAAAGAAAAACAAACATGATGCGAGTTCTGCGTTCTCTCTGCCAGTGAAGTCCATTCTGAAACGCGTCCTAAGTTTAACTGTAACTCCGCGATTACTTGGCACACAGGCACGAGAGATTTTTCTTTATGAAGCTTGAATTCTCTTCTTTTAAATGAAGTAATTTATATAAAAAACAAATATTCTCAGTTTATGCAATTCTCCCCTCATTATTTTTAATGAGTTGAGGCCGCCACGCCCCCGGCGCTATTCACATGTAAATAGTTTAGGTGATCGCGCACATGCCCCCGGTCAATGCCATAAAAACACAAAGATTCTTCATGAGATTCACTGATAGTTCATCGCGTTTTGAGGATGGCACGCTACTCCGGTGAAGAAGCCCTTCAGATGATTCTGGACAGCGAGGATTCACCTTTTCCTCAGAGGAATTTGAAACTCGGACGACCAACGGCTGCATTTTGAAGAACGAATTGACCCCGCCGAGGATACAAGTTCGGAGTAAGTTGTTTAGTGTTATATAATGCCTTTTCTGATTATAGAGCTCAAATGAATTGTGAGACTATATTTTTGCCTAGTTTTGGCTAGCTTTTGACATAGGAAAGATTACCTCACAGTCACAATATCCCTATACGCTCGTGTAAACTTTTTAAATGTGATATTAGCCTACTACATATATTTCACTCAGTTTTGAGATTAGTTTATGACACTGATTATCATGCTAAAATACTGCCTTATGCGTAATTTATTTTGTTTGCGAATAACTGCTTAGGTTATAATGATTTAGTGAAATATATTTCAGCCTCCGGTAAAATATGTGATACTGTCTAAATACAATATATTTTTTATGTATAAATGTTCAGTTAGGCTAACTGAAATAAAACCATGTCTATATTGTGAAGGGTAGTCAACTTTAGCATGGGTGTGTTCACTTATTCTAAGCACTGTGTGTGTGTGTGTGTGTATATATATATATATATATATATATATATATATATATATATATATATATATATATATATATATGTATATATATATAAATAAATCGCATTTTTTTCTACAATGCATGCCCAAAGTCGTGCAGCCATATAGTTTCTCTTGATATCAGCATGTTCAAAGGTGTTTATTTTTTATTTCATTTTTTACAGGGAGAGATGCCACTGATGAGTCCTGCTGACTTCAACTTTCAACAGTTTCTGTACATGAACATGGTAAAATGAAAAATCAAACACCTTGGAAATGACAGGTATGTACTATGTTTCAATAACACAAAGTTGTGTGACTGTTCAAGCCTCTGTCTTTAGATCAGTGTGTTTACTAATGTGCTTTTTTGTCCTTTGTTGTGTATCTTTGGATTAGGTTGTGTTGTAAATAAATCCAAACAATCTAAAAGCCATTCTTTTTTAAATCTCCTCATTCTTTGTGCAAGGCTCCTTATAATGATATGGCCTGATAGCACCTAATAGGGCCATTATGGGAGGGTCTTTGTCTTTCTCAGGTGTGAAATGCATACATATTAATGAGAGATCATGCCTCCTCGCATAAAGCTTTCTGACACAAAACACGTCATTAAAAATGTAAAAATACTTTATTGTCTTATCTGAATGAGTAGTCAGGATGATTCTCACATATATTTGGAGCAAATATTCTAGGCTATGTGATACAATTTTCAAAAGTCTTGTGAAGAGATAATCAATATGTGTTTTGTGGCCTTATTTCAACAACTTTCATTTTTATTTTTTTCAATAACCACGCATAAACATTATTCTCTTAAAAATACAAACATGTACATACATGTTGCTTAGATATTATGGTAGCCCAGTTTGTGCTATATAGAGTGAATTTACACCTTTGCCATTAACATGTTTATAAATAACTGAAAAAAGCACAAATGTAAGGGCATATCAGAACATCCCAATGGCCCCAAAAACACCTCAGACCCCAGAGGGTTAATAAGAAGCTAATGTCTGCTGGTATATTATTTTGGTTATTTGATTTAAATAGCTAAAGCTACCTGGAGGATAGATTATACTAAATACCATGTATTAGCTTTAATAATTGCATCCTGGCAGCACTGTTGTTTACTTGTATGCTGATATTTTCTTGTCTTTATTGTTCATTGTAGAACCACACATACTGTACATTTAAGAAGACAGACAATCATCTGTTGGCTGTCAATAAATCCCATGAAGAGAGTCAGAGCATTCAGTTGCATTCTTACCGATGCACCACAGTGGTCACTTATCCCAACAAGCTACAATTACAGTCCCAGCTATCAAAGACTTCATTTCACCGCCGCTCCTCCGCACACCGGAAGAACCACGGAGAACGCGTGACGCTCAGAAGGAACGACAACCATGCGACTTCCTTACTCGGCAACATAAGAGAACCATATATGCAAGTATTCGTTTTATCGAGCTTTCAAAGCGTTTAAGATTTGTTTACCCCATTTAGGGTGATTTGATATCTTGGTGTCTCTATCTCAAGGTTCCTGTCTCTGTGATTTTGCCATACTGTTGACCACTTTCTACCTCTTTTATCTTTCATTTTCTTTCATTGTTTTGTTGCCTCAATCTGTTGTATATACATTTATTCCATATAACTTTAGTTCACCTTTATATGTAGTTTTCTTTTATTAAATACATTATATTCATTTGATTGACTCTGTCTGCTGCTCATATTACGAGGTTCCTTAAATGTCCGGTCAAGCTACGAGCTTTACAAATTTGTCAATACTTAAATAGTATTTTTATAGAACAGGAAAGTTAATTTTCATGATCAGAGAATAACTTCTCTTGAACGTCTATAATAACTTTCATGAGGTTTGATGAAGATCGGACGATCAGTTTTGCTGGACAAAGCAGATTATTTGATAATAAATTGACCCCGTGAAAGATTATCCTGACAATCGATCTATCCTAGACAGTTAACATATTAAAGGGTTAGTTCACCCAAAAATGAAAATTAAGTCATTAATTACTCACCCCCATGCTGTACCAACCCCGTAAGACCTTCGTTCGTCTTCGTAACACAAATGAAGATATTTTTGATTAAATGTGACAGCTGGATCACTCCTCCATAGGCTCCCTAAGGGAATGAATCCTGACGGCCCAGAAAGTCAATGAAGAAAATGTTTAAATATTCCATGTCACAACAGTGGCTCAACTATAAGTTTATCAAGTGACGAGAATACTTTTTGTGCGAAAAAACAAACAAAAATAACGACTTTATTCGACTATTCCTTTTCTTCCTTGTAGGCCTGAAACGAGACTTCAAGAGATTTCCACGACGCATGCGCGAGAACTTAACTGAAGTAGTTGAAGGAGATCGTATTCTCGTCGCTTGATAAACTTATAGTTGAGCCACTGTTGTGACATGGAATATTTAAACATTTTCTTCATTGACTTTCTGGGCCGTCAGGATTCATTCCCTTAGGGAGCCTATAGAGGAGTGATCCAGCTGTCACATTTAATCAAAAATATCTTCATTTGAGTTCCGAAGACGAACGAAGGTCTTACGGGGTTGGTACAGCATGGGGGTGAGTAATTAATGACTTAATTTTCATTTTTGGGTGAACTAACCCTTTAATATTTTATTATAATTCATTGTGATTGATTATTGATACATACAATTGATCTAATTTTGCCTACCTGTATGGAGAACTGACTATAATTCGTTGTATTCAGTTGTCCATATAGACCGTTGGTAACGTATTCCCTTTACGGGTAATTTTAATCTATGTATGCGATTACTGGACATATTCATGACCAGTTATTAAAATTATATTCCCTTTATTTGAGCTAAGAATCGCTACAGAGAGAAGATGTAAAATGAAAATTGCTAAATGGTAAATAAAAAAATTGTTCTTGTTTTTTTTTTTCTGTAAAATTGTCAGAAAGCATTTTTTATTATCCATCCGTGTTTTTAAAATTCGTTATGATGGATGCTTTATTGTTAACACAACCCCTCATTATATGTCGGACTCATCATACGTTTTTATTGATTTTCTTTTTATAATAAGTGATTCGTTTTGCTATTATTGGTCCTGTCTATTCATTTTCAACTATAAATATGTTTGTATTGGCTAATGTTTAATCAGCTAATGCCTGTCCTGTTTAAAATGTGCAATGGTCAAATGGAAAGACAGCACGTCACAAATATAAACTATTTTTTCTGTGGGATTTAGTATCATATTTGTATATTGGAATAATAAAATAAGTAGCCTATTTTAAATAAATCTCATGTGCACACAATGTTCCTATGTTTTTTTGTTTACTGTTGTCTAGGGGGTTCTTAATTTTACGGGGTTTCCCTTGGCAGTAACTTTCTGCTCAGGAATGCAATGGGCCTCTTCTTCACCCACATCTTCACATTTAGGCCAGCGTCTTGGATCTGAGGACGTCGCGGGTGCCCCACGCAGGCCGGAAGTTAAAACAGTGAATTGCAATAACCCCAGTGGTGAAAAACGCTTTTTTCCACCACTGAAAAACGCTTGCTGTTGCTCTGCTAAGTTGCAAGATTTATTTACGGAGAAGAGAAAAACACCCATAGTGTTTGGGTGCACCCCCATCCTTCATGTTGACCGAGCTTTCAATGTTGTTACGGAAAGGGTTAGGCTGATGGTTGGTTCTTGTCACATGAACTGCGGTGCGCTTGCGGCATTCTGAAAAGTTGAGTGTTTCCAGGTGTTTTCATTTTTGCTGCACCTGGGAAAAATCAGCGCGCCGCTTCAATTATGAGTGCGCTTGCCACGCGCCTACATTTGAAATAATTAACTTGAGTGCGCAAAAGACACGATATGTGAACGGCCTCTTGACGAGCTAAGTTAAACACGGGGATTTGAATGTGACTTATGTATCGATACTCGCGGCTTAAAAATCGATACTTTCTTGGGGAAAAAAATATCGATTTATATCACAGAATCGATAAAATTGCTCAGCCCTAGTCCAGGGTTGTAATACATTCGGATTGGCTGATCCACTGTGCGTGGCATTAGGTAAGCATCAAATCGTGATTGGGCTTTCAGCTTCCTGAAGTCAATACAGATGAGCAGGGTGTCATCTTTCTTCAGGACGATAACAATTGGACTACTCCTTCAGGGGTACCACCAGCCTCTCAGGTACTCAATACGGCCGCTATCAGGAAGGTGTCGGCTCAAGAAGGTGGCTTTGATGTTGTACCAAGTAGGCCTGGGACTGGGACAGAGATGCGATGTTGTACCAAGTTGGAACAACATTGCATCTCTGTCCCAGTCCCAGGCCTCTGACGGAACAGCGAAGTGTACCAATCCAGAAGGTGGGGCAGCTCAGCCTGTTGGGACTCTTCCGAATGAAGCAGATCGATCGTGCTGGTTATCTTGCCTTCAGTTCTGGTTGTTCGTCCTCCTGATCCTCTTCCACTTCACGAATCAGCCGCAATTCGGGTCTGTTGGGTGGCTCTTTCATTCCTTCAGCACATTAGGGTGGTAAGTCTGTGTAGCCTTGCATTTGTCGGGGTGATGAATCTCATACGTCACTGGTCCCATTGCGAACAACGCTGTAGGGTCCTTGCCACTTCATCACTAGTTTGTTTGTAGATGTCTGGACCAATAACAGAACATTTTGTCCAGGTTGCAGTTCTCAGGATCTGGTGTGGTGGTCATACCAAGTCTTGCAAGTCGGAGGTTCTTTTGGGCCTTCTTCCCGTTGCTCTCTAGGCGGTCTTGCATCTCAAGGATATACTGGACAATATCCTTCTCAGAATTTGTTGTCTCATCAGACAAATGGGCCTCCCAGCTCTTCCGCAGGAGATCCAGTGGCCCTTGAACCCGCCATCTATACAGAAGCTCGAATGGAGAAAAGTCCGTCGGTGCTTGTGCTACTTCCCTGTAAGCAAACCGCAAGAATGGTAGCCACTTGTCCCAGTCCCTTCCAGTATCTGACACAAACTTGCGGAGAATAATTTGGAGCATCTGGTCAAAGCGCTCCACCGGTCAGTCGTCTGTGGATAATTTGGGCTGGTCTTTATCATGGTGATGCCTAGCTGTGGGGTGCAGTAGATTCATTAGTAGTGATGTAAAATTGGTCCCTTGATCCGTGAGAATTTCATCTGGTATTCCCACTCTGGAGAACAGCAGGACTAGAGCATTTGATGATCTTGGGCGTAGTGATGGAACGGACAGGAAAGGCCTCAGAATACCTCGTCACATAATCGCGGACAACCAGGATGTATTGGTGCCCTGCACTGCTCTTTTCCAGAGGACCCACAATGTCCATGGCGATGCGCTGAAATGGGACAGATATCATTGGCAGAGAAAGTAAAGCTGCTCTATCTCATTGGCGCACAGCAGTTTTTTTTTTTTACGTGTGGCATGTGGTGCAGTATGTCTGTACATCAGTGTACATGGAGGGCCAAATAAATCGTGAGAAATCATATGCGTGCATAGGTCTTTTGGGGTGCCATGTGTCCTGCCCATGGAACACTGTGTGTTAAGTGTAAAACGATACTCGGTTACTGACGTAACCTCGGTTCTCTCTAGAGAGGGAACGAGTATTGCGTAAGTTTAGCTTACGCTACGGGAAAGATTCATCTTCTCGAGATATTGAAGCCAAAAAATTATCCTTAATTTTGTATTCATTGTCAACGCAGTGCAGCAGCTAGCAGACCTAGAGCAGGCCATCTCGCGTGCTTATTGGCTGCCCTGCATGCATCTGCTGCAGCCTACCAGTGAGCCTCGCGTGACGTCACGCCCAATTGGAGGCGCTCGCGCCTTCATAGCGTCATAGCCCGCTAGGATGGGCGTGGCTTAGCGTATATAAGAAGGGGCTCGTAGGCTGAATCCCTGGTTTTTCGACCACTGAAGCGAAGTCGCTCGTGGCGCGAGCACGGCCGGTTACGCAATACTCGTTCCCTCTCTAGAGAGAACCGAGGTTACGTCAGTAACCGAGTATCGTTCTCTTACGAGAGGTTCTCTCGTATTGCGTAAGTTTAGCTTACGCTACGGGAACACTTTGTCAACGCCGTGCGCGCCCAGCATCCACCATGAAGCCCCGAACTTTCAGGGAACCCATATAAGGTGGAGAATAAGGTGGCCAGCCAAGCGGGCCATCACTTGTACATAAGCACACATAGGGAATACAGAGCAGCGCGCCGGTCTGTATAAGCACATGGCACATACCCTACTTAGTGCAGCTCAACCAGGAGAGCTTGGGTCGTGTAAGAGTGATCTGAGCAGGAAGCCTGGGCAGAATACACCTCTCTATTAAACCGACAACAGTTTAGCCTGCAAGGCAGGAACTTCCAGGTTATAAAACCTGATAAAGGTAGACGGGGAGCTCCAGCCCGCCGCCACACATATGTCATGGATAGAAATTCCACTGGACCATGCCCACGAAGAGGCCACGCCTCTCGTGGAATGAGCCCTGATGCCCAGCGGGCATTGCAGACCTTTTGACGCATAAGCGGCTGCTATAGCGTCCACTATCCATCTGGACAGACTCTGTTTCGAGGAGGCGAGACCTTTGGCGCGCCCACCGAACGAAACAAACAGCTGATCCGAACGCCTGAATGAGGCGGAGCGCGTAATGTAAGACCTCAACGCTCTGACAGGGCAGAGGCGGCTCCCATCACTTTCGCTGTCAGATGCTGGGAGCGCTGACAGCGAGATAACTTGCGCTCTGAACGGAGTGCCCATCACTTTCGGAACATAGCCATGTCTAGGTCTGAGGATGACTTTCGAGTCATTCGGCCCGAACTCAAGACACGACGCGCTGACAGACAGCGCATGTAGGTCCCCCACCCGCTTTACTGACGACAGTGCGGTCAGAAAGACGGTTTTCAGTGATAGATATTTCAACTCCACGGAATCCAGTGGTTCAAAAGGGAAGGCTTTCAGGGCCTCTAGGACCAGAGATAGATCCCACATGGGAACCGACGGGGGGCGCGGCGGGTTCAACCTCCTAGCTCCCCTAAGGAAGCGGATGACCAGCTCATGTCTTCCCAATGACTGGCCGTGCGTCGACTCTGCGAACGCTGCCACGGCCGCCACATATACTTTGAGCGTGGATGGGGACCTCCCCCTTTCCAACAGCTCTTGTAGGAAGGAGAGCAGTTGCGCCACCCCGCATGTCCGCGGGTCCAGACCTCTGTCAGTGCACCATTCCGAGAACACCGACCATTTAGACGCGTAGAGCCTTCTCGTGGAAGGGGCTCTAGACTGCGTGATCGTGTTCATTACTCCTTCTGGCAGGGCAACGAGTACCCGTTGATCACCCATGCGTGCAGAGACCAGCGCTCTGGATGGGGATGCCAGATCGTGCCGCGAGCCTGAGAGAGGAGATCTGCCCGCACCGGAATCGGCCACGGAGCTGTGTGTGACAGCCGTGCCAGCTCCGGGAACCAAATCTGATTCTCCCAACGCGGGGCTATGAGGAGCACCGAGTGGCGCGTTTCCCTGATTCTCTTGATTACCTGTGGTAACAGAGAGACCGGAGGGAAAGCATATAGCCGGAGGCTGGGCCAGACTTGGGCCAGCGCGTCCTCGTCCTTCGAGAAGAACGTCGGGCATTGAGCGTTGTCTTTTGACGCAAATAGGTCGACTTCCGCCCTGCCGAACAGGCGCCACAGTTTCTGGACCGTTTGGGGGTGCAGGGACCATTCCCCTGGGGGAACGTTGCCCCTGGACAGTTTGTCTGGACCGTCGTTCAAATGGCCCGGCACATGCGCTGCCCTCAGCGAGCGCAGGTGCAACTGGGACCAAATAAGGAGGCGCTCCGCCAGATTGCAGAGATTTCTGGATCTGACACCGCCCTGACGGTTTACATAGGATACCACAGACATGTTGTCCGAGCGGACGAGAACATGTTGGTCCTGTATGAACGGGAGAAAGCACTTCAGCGCATTCTCGACCACTATCATCTCCAGACAGTTTATGTGAAACCCCCTCTCTTGGTCTGACCACTGGCCGAAGACCGGTCTGCCCTCGAACAGCGCGCCCCAACCCCAGTTGGACGCGTCTGTCGAAACGACTTTCCGGTAAGAGACGGTTCCCATCGTCACTCCCATCTGGTACCAGTCGGTCACTAACCAGGGCTGCAGAGCCGCTATGCAGGTCTGAGTCACTCTGATTTTCTGACCGCCAGAAACCCAAGCTCGGCGGGGCACGCGAGCATTCAGCCAGCGCTGGAGCGGGCGCATGCGCAGTAGGCCCAGCTGAAGCACCGCTGCAGCTGAAGCCATACAGCCCAACATCCTCTGAAAAGTTTTCAAAGGGAGAACGCTGCCCTTCTGGAAACCCGCGGCTAAGTGGCGAACCCGGAGCGCGCGCTGCGCCGATAGACGGGCCGACATGGTCACCGAGTCCAGTTCTATTCCTAAAAAGGAGATTGACTGGCTGGGTAGTAATGAGCTCTTGGTCCAGTTGACCGTGAGACCCAAACTTTCCAGGTGACTGAGAAGCACTGTTCTGTGAGACAGCAGCTCCGCCTCTGACTGTGCCAAAATCAGCCAATCGTCCAGATAGTTCATTATCCGCAGCCCCTGACTTCTCAGGGGGGCGAGCGCTGCGTCCATGCACTTCGTAAATGTACGGGGTGCCAGAGACAGGCCGAACGGCAGGACGGTGTATTGATATGCCTGACCGTCGAAGGCGAATCTCAAAAATCGCCTGTGACGGGGTATTATCTGTATCTGGAAATAGGCATCCTTCAGATCTAGAGAAATAAACCAGTCCCTCGGGCGAACGTGCGCGAGGATTTTCCTGGTCGTCAGCATTTTGAACGGTCTTTTCGCAAGCACCTTGTTCAAATGTCTCAGATCTAGGATCGGTCTGAAGGCTCCGTCCTTCTTGGGCACGAGAAAATAACGGCTGTAAAAGCCTGACTCGCTCAGAGAAGGCGGCACCTTTTCTATAGCCCCTTTGCACAGCAGCTTTGCTATTTCTGCGTGAAGTAGGTGTGCTACTTCCGCATTCACTATCGTCGCGGTCCGGGCTTGAAAGCGCGGGGGACGGCGAATGAATTGAAGTGTATAGCCCTGCTTTACTGTGCTCAGCACCCATTCTGAAACCCCCGGGATAGATTCCCACGCAGCTATGTGAGCCGCTAGGGGGCGAATGGCCTCCGGGTTCAGATCGCCGCCATTCGCGGGCATGTGAAACTGAACCGGAGCTGAGAGCGCGGCGCGCGCGCTCTCTGTTCTGGGCAACGGCTGCTCGCTGAAAGCCGAAACCGGCTGCTTTGTGTGAGATGTCCCAATCATAAGGGATGGGGAACCCTTTTTCCTCACTTTCTGAAGCGCGAGCGGCGCTTTGGGCAGAAAAGCGTTCTGTAAGCGTGAGCGCGTTTGCGCGGGCACGAGACTTACACATGCATGTGACGCCCCGATCAAAATAGATGGGGAGCGTTTTATAATCGCCCTGTGTTTCATGATAACACTTAAACTTGCGGGCGGCGCCCGGGGGGGGGTTTGTGATAGCAAGCGTGAACGCTCTCTGGCGGGCACGGGACTTACAATCATAACCTGCTGTTTTGACCGTGCAACAGAGCGGGCAGATAGTGGGCACAACACTGTGGACACATTTCTTACATTCAACACTCGAGCGGCTTTTCTGCGCTTTATGAGAGTGTGCTCTGTGGGTGACACGATATTTGATGTGCTTGTGTGTAGGGGTGAACACTGGGGCGTGGGCACTTTCACTACACTTAAAACACTGACGGCGGGAGCCGGACCAGACATAATGCTCTTTTTGAGATTTCTCTGGGTCGCCGTAAAAACGGCGTTTGTGTGCAGGCGAGAGGGTGAACAAACCGGCTCGTTGGCTGCTAAATGAACCACTGCAGTAGCCTGACTGAAGGGGACTGACAGGGAAATGAGCTTTGACGGCGGTCCGGCCGTGGCGGGACATGCGCGTCTTTTTTCTCTCTTTGTTAGGAGGATTTCGCATGCTCAGACTTCAACGTAATCTTCTGCCGAGGCCCCCTGGGGGGCGGCGGTCTGTGACGGCTGTCCGAGCGCGACCTAGGGCGGCCGCCCTGACGTCGCTGCGAAGGCTGCGGTTGTGCTGGACGCTGGGTGTTAGCTCGTACAGGAGGCTGGCTTTGTTTCTCGCGAGAGCGGCCTGTAGCGGAGCTCGAGCGTCGCGGCAGGAAGAGATTCATGGCCTGCGTGGTCTTTTGTACCTCCGAGAAACGGTCAACGATCCCGTTAACCGCTGGGCCGAAGAGACCAGTGGGGGAGAGCGGCGCGTTCAGAAAGGTGGCCCGCTCAGCTTCCCTCATATCCGCGAGCGTCAACCAGAGATGCCTCTCTGTCACGGTTAACGCGGCCATGGCTCGTCCGATAGCCTGAGCTGCGGTCTTGGTGGCACGGAGAGAGAGATCCGTCGCACTTCTCAGATCTGTAACCGCAGCCGGATCCCGGCCCTTCTCGTCCCATTCACGGAGGAGGTCGGCCTGCAAGATCTGCAACACAGCCATGGAGTGGAGAGCAGACGCGGCCTGGCCGGAGGCGGCATATGCGCGGCCGACCAAGGCGGACGTGGCTCTGCAGGCTTTAGACGGGAGGGCTGACCGAGACCGCCATCTCGCGGAGGGCGGGCAAAGGTGCGCTGCGACCGTCTCTTCCACGGGGGGAATAGCCGTGTATCCCTTCTCGGCGGCGCCGTCCACCTGGGAGAGCGACGCGGAGGCCTGGGACTGAAGTCTCGAGGAGAATGGTGCATTCCAGGACTTCGTCAGCTCCGCGTGAAGTTCCGGCAGGAATGGAGCGGGCCTGCTCACTGAAGCTGCACGGCGGCGACTCTGAAGGAAACAGCCGTCGAGCCTGTTCGGCGCGGGTTCCTTCGGTAGCGACCACTCGAGCCCGAGGCGGTCGACGGCCTGCGTCAGCAGGCGCATAAGTTCCGCGTCAGCTCCAGCGCGGGAACGGCTGGATTCCTGGATCGACGAGGAGCCGGAATGAAGCGACCATTCCTCGCTGTCTGATGCCAGGATAGAGCAGCAATCTCTCGTGGCGTGTTCCTCTGCCTCCCCCTCCGATGCGACGGCAGTGAGGCTCGTGAGCGGCAGCTGCGCGTCGGGGAGGGGAGGCGGGGAGGGCGAAAGCGAGGCTCGAGGGAGATCCTCCGGCGAGCGCGTCGCTGTGGCCACGGGCTCCGGCTGCCTCAGGGAACGGCGCTTCTTCCTGCGCGGTCCCCCGGGGGGCGGAGCGGCTGCATCCGGATTGAAAGCCTCGAGTCGAGCCCGTAGGGTCGACAGCGGAAGCGCTTCGCAGAGCTCGCAGCCGCCGGACGCGAGGGCGAGCTCTGCATGTTCCAGGCCCAGGCAGAGAGCGCAGATCACGTGGCGGTCTCCAACGCTGAGCGGGGCTCTGCACGAGCCACAGGAAGTGCGAGGCATCTTTAGAAAGACGCTCGCGCTCTTTTAGAAATTCCTGTGGAAGCAATGTAAAAAGGATACGTCGCCGGATAGCGTAGCTTGCACGGCGGCTGAAGGTGGCGAAGACGGCCGGCTTCCTCAGCGCTGTCCTGAGCTGGCTGTTCGCTGTTCGACGGCGGCGGTGGCTTCTCTCTGATTCAGCGATGCGGAGAGCTCGCTGAAGAGTCGAAAAATCAGGGATTCAGCCTACGAGCCCCTTCTTATATACGCTAAGCCACGCCCATCCTAGCGGGCTATGACGCTATGAAGGCGCGAGCGCCTCCAATTGGGCGTGACGTCACGCGAGGCTCACTGGTAGGCTGCAGCAGATGCATGCAGGGCAGCCAATAAGCACGCGAGATGGCCTGCTCTAGGTCTGCTAGCTGCTGCACTGCGTTGACAATGAATACAAAATTAAGGATAATTTTTTGGCTTCAATATCTCGAGAAGATGAATCTTTCCCGTAGCGTAAGCTAAACTTACGCAATACGAGAGAACCTCTCGTAAGAGAACAATGGGGCGACAACATGTAGGGATACAACAAAACGGGTGGAATCAGGAGTTTGTATGTACGCTTTTGTTTACCAATTTCTGCTCATAGTTAAATATACTATAGTATGATTATTTGTCAAAAATAAAGTAGGTATATTGAATTGTATATTGAAGTGTTTGTTCCAATATTCAAACTAATGAATCCTTACCTTTTTTTAATACGTATGATAAAATATATACTTTTTACAAAGAAATACACTTGAAATAGTGTTAAAATTGTAATTGTTGTTGTAATTGTAACCTATTTGTAATTGGTTAAAAATTTATAATTGTAAAATATGTATAGGCTATATAGATAATTTCTTTTGTCCTTGCATTCGTTGGGATCCTGTGACACACCTGTGTGAAAGGGCTAATTAATATGCAGCTCATTATGCGGCAAATTATCCGGCCTTTGTCTTCTCAGGTGTGAACACGCCTCCACGCATATTGCCTTTCCAAACCAAAGGTCTCTAATAAAATTTAAATCAGTGTATGTGTTTGTATAAATTATTAGGCAGGATGATTTTCAGATCATTTTGAAGCAAAAATTCTAGGCAACAACACTCATTAGTCAAAAGTCTTGTGGACACATATTTAGTATGTGTTTTGTGGCCTTATTTCAGACACTTTAAGTTTTAGTTTTTTCAATAACCATGCATAAGCAATATTCTCTAAAAAATACAAACATGTTTCATAATTGTTGCTCAGAAATTCCGGTAGCCCAGTTTGTGCTATATTGAGTGAATTTACACCTTTGCCATTAACATGTTTATAAATAACTGAAAAAAGCACAAATGTCAGAGCATGTCAGAAAACCTCAAGGACCCCAAAAACCCTTAGACCTCAGAGGGTTAAAAAAAGAAAGGCATTGGAGGAGGATGCTGCCAAATGTGCCAAGCTTACAGATTTATTTTCAAGAGGACAAACACACGTGGCAACAGGTAAAGAGAGATAGCCCTAGTAATGATTAGCATGTCAACCTATTCACAAGCAAAATATTAAATATAATTAATGCGAGACACGGCAGGTAAAAAACATTTTTTTACTGGTTAATTTTGAGATTTTGGGGTATTTGTCTTCTTTCAGACTTGTGGTGAAAAAAGTCTGAAATACACATTTAGGTCTTTATCTTACTACACTTTGTCTGTTTGCGTCTGTAGATTTCTCATAAATTCATCCAAAGTTGGCGATATAAATCATCCCGCTGCTCCGCGATCGCTGTCTGCACCCTGTCATCAAACACATTGTTAGAAAGCTCTCTCTCTGCTGTACAATGCTGTCGGATCCAAATATGGTCATTTCCTTTTTATCAGCAACCAATCGTGAAAGTAAAAGGGGGGATTTAACTCTGAATGCGCAATCTCATTGGCTGATGCTAAATCTTTAAAGCCCATTTTCTCAAAATTACCTTTCTCTCATACTCCAAGTCCGAAATCTCCACTTCAGTAGCACCTATATACACCACACTTTCCATTCTTGTACTTAGTTATATTATGAAGACATTTACAGAGGGATTTGTAAATATATTATTCGTAGCCTGATTTATATAACATTTTATTCCAAAAAACATGGTGAAAAACATTTTTTAAGGCTATTGACAGTATTTTGATTTACAGGATAATAAAAGTAGATATCCATAAATCCTCTCTGTAATTTTAAGAAAGATCAGTATATGACGGTACATGATAAACCAAAATGTATTGTTTGTTCAGAAGTGGGTGTAGTAAAAGGAGTAAATTACCACAATTTGATACCCACACTGTTAACTTTCGCTGTAGATTTAGCAGCACAGTACTGTAAAAACCTACAGTACAATACTGTATTTCTATATTACAGTAAAATACCGTAATTTGCATTGCATTCTGGTTAATTTTGTTTGAGCAGGAACATTTTACAGTACATTTTAGTGTTGCTGTAACCTAGCTGTAACCTGGCTGTAATATGCCAGGCAAAAGTACAGGGTTGCTGTAAACAGAGCGCGCTGCCTGACTGACGTCAGAGCACAACTGCGGCAGTTCACTCACTCTGCGCGGATATCTCACTCTGCGGATATCTGGAAATTTGGTAAGTTCATTTTGAATTTTATAATAAGGTTTTAGGATTTTACGCTATAGTGTGTAGCCTACATAGCTTTTAATGTGAAATGACAGTGGAAGTTTAGCCAGCGACGGTTGCAAAAACACTGTTAAAGGAACACTCCGACTTTTTGGGACTTTAGCCTATTCACCTTATCCCCCAGAGTTAGATAGTCCATACATACCTTTTTCATCTCCGTGCGTGCTATAAGTCTGTTTGACGCACCCACCGCTAGCCTAGCTTAGCACAAAGACTGGATGTAAATGGTTGCAGCTAGCATACTAATCCAAATAAGTGACAAAATAGCGCAAACATTTTCCTATTTACATGTTGGAATTTGTATAGTCACAGAGTGTACAAAAAACAAAGTCACATGAGACACAGACATATTTTAACCGTATAAATACTGGGAACTATATTCTCTGAAGGCGAAGCACTGTTACTTGGGTGGAGTGATAACCGCAGCACCTCAGTGTACACTCTGTGACTATACAAATCCCAACATGTAAATAGGAAAATGTTTGCGCTATTTTGTCACTTATTTGGATTAGTATGCTAGCTGCAACCATTTACATCCAGTCTTTGTGCTAAGCTAGGCTAGCGGTGGGTGCGTCAAACAGACTTATAGCACGCACGGAGATGAAAAAGGTATGTATGGACTTATCTAACTCTGGGGGATAAGGTGAATAGGCTAAAGTCCCAAAAAGTCAGAGTGTTCCTTTAAGTTTGTTAACGTTATCTGCTCTTTCACCCTGCTGCTTGTCCTGACATTTTCAAATCTAACGTTATAACTCCGTGAATTAACAATAGGTTAACGTTACCTTACGTTTTATTTCGAACAAAACAGATTTGGTGATTGCGGGAACGGTGGAAAGACAAATCGAGATGGTCTTTTGTGAGTTTTATTTTGTTTCTGTCGAGTTTTAATTAAATGTGTTTTACGATGGTCTGCGAGATAAAATTGCGGCCAGGACAAGCAGTCACTCTGCGAGAACGGCTAGAGCGCGTAAGTTGTTTTTTCTTAATATCCAGTTCTCCTGTTGCTCCGTTTACCATTTGTCAAGTAAGTAGGGCTATTTTCGATTCTTTGCTTATTTGTAATTTTTATTTTCACTAAATATCTTTAATTTAATTAGACACGTTCCTATTTTGAATATCTGCCGCCTTAAGGGTTGTAGTCTGGTTGTTATTGTAGCACTTAAGTATTGCTGTTCATAACAGCTAGTTTCGATTTGGGCCATTCTCGGGATATTTGCTTTCGCTGTGCTAATTGCAAGGGCTATTAAAGCAGATATAAATTAGAAGTAAATTCAGGAGAAAGCCAGGACAAGCAGTCACTCTGCGAGAACGGCTAGAGCGCGTAAGTTGTTTTTTCTTAATATCCAGTTCTCCTGTTGCTCCGTTTACCATTTGTCAAGTAAGTAGGGCTATTTTCGATTCTTTGCTTATTTGTAATTTTTATTTTCACTAAATATCTTTAATTTAATTAGACACGTTCCTATTTTGAATATCTGCCGCCTTAAGGGTTGTAGTCTGGTTGTTATTGTAGCACTTAAGTATTGCTGTTCATAACAGCTAGTTTCGATTTGGGCCATTCTCGGGATATTTGCTTTCGCTGTGCTAATTGCAAGGGCTACCACAGCTGTCCTCACTCAGGCGATTGATAGCATTATATCTATGTAGTGTGTGCGCTGTCGCGGAAGCGTCAGCGGAAGCAGTCTGCGCTCGTGTTGAACCTCCTCGTGTTAAGACCGACTCGGGTAAAGACCTGCGACTCTACCTGCGCGACTCCACCGAGCAAGGACACCTGCAAGGCACTTAAAGTATCTTCTTAACCCTTTCCCTTCCTACCTTTATCTTATTTCCTATTATCACTATGTGCTTTCAACACATTCCTGTTGTCTCTCGACAACTCTCTCTCACCACGCACAGAAGGCAGCGCAATACTGCTAATCTGCGCCCTATTCTCTCATCCTCACACTCACCTCTCACTCTTTCTATGGGTCTATGGAATTGTCAATCAGCAGTCAATAAAGCTGACTTCATTCCAGCCTTTGCATCTCATTCTACTCTTAATATCTTGGGCTTGACTGAGACCTGGATCCGCCCAGAAGACTCAGCAACCCCTGCTGCTCTCTCTAACAACTTCTCTTTCTCTCACACCCCTCGGCAATCGGGGAGAGGTGGGGGCACTGGTCTTCTCATTTCTAACACTTGGAAATTTTCAACTCTCTCTTCTCTATGCAATAACAACTCATTTGAATATCATGCTATTACACTTACAACTCCCGTGAAGATCCATATTGTAGTTATTTATCGCCCCCCAGGTCAACTGGGAAGCTTTGTAGAGGAGCTGGATGTGTTGCTGTCCTCTTTCCCTGAGGATGGCATCCCACTTGTAGTCTTTGGCGATTTCAACATCCACCTAGCGAAACCGTATGCAACAGACTTCATCTCTCTCCTAGCCTCTTTTGATCTCAAACGCCTCATCACCACCGGTACTCACAAGTCAGGCAACCAACTGGACCTGGTTTACACACGCAACTGTATCACAGATAACATTTTGGTGAAACCTCTCCAAGTTTCAGATCATTTCCTCATTACTTTCAATCTACAACTCACTACCCATGCTCCACCAACCTCCCCACCATTTACTTTCAGACGAAACCTGCGCTCACTTTCTCCGTCCCATCTTTCCTCTGCTGTGTCATCTTCTCTTCCCTCACCCTCACATTTTTCATCTCTGGATGTGAATACTGCAACGGATACTTTATGCTCCATCCTAACCTCCTCTCTAGACAACATCTGCCCTCTCTCCTCCAGGCCAGCACGCACTACTCCCTCTAACCCCTGGTTATCTGAGGTTCTTCGTGAACACCGGACCAAGCTCAGGGCAGCGGAGAGGAAATGGCGCAAATCAAAAGACACATCTGACCTCAGTAGGTATCAATCTTTGCTCTCTGCCTTCTCTGTTGATGTTCACACCGCAAAATCTTCATATTTCCACAACAAGATCAACAGCGCCACTAACACACGTTCACTGTTCAAGACATTCAACTCTCTCCTCTGTCCACCTCCACCACCACCCACCTCCTCGCTAACTGCTGATGATTTTGCTAACTTCTTCACTAACAAAACTACAACTATCAGCAGGCAGTTCTCAGCTTCACACACACAGGAACCCAAACTAACCTCTCCCACAGCCAACAACCTTCTCTCCTCCTTCACTCCACTAACCGAGGAAGAAGTATCTAAACTTCTCCTCTCCAGTCATCCTACCACCTGCCCTCTAGACCCCATACCCTCACACCTTCTACAAGCCATCTCTCCCACACTTCTTCCAGCTCTCACACACATCATCAACTCATCCCTCCACACTGGCATTTTCCCTACCGCATTTAAGCAGGCTCGGGTAACTCCTCTGCTTAAAAAACCAACATTAAAAACATCACTTCTAGAGAACTACAGACCTGTCTCTCTCCTACCATTCATTGCAAAAACACTTGAACGTGTTGCTTTTAACCAAGTATCATCTTTCCTGTCTCTGAACAACCAGCTGGATGTCAACCAATCTGGCTTCAAGAAAGGACATTCAACTGAGACTGCATTGCTGTCAGTCACGGAAGCCCTGCGGATCGCAAAAGCTGCTTCCAAATCATCAGTTCTCATTCTACTGGACCTGTCTGCTGCTTTCGACACAGTGAATCATCAGATCCTCTTGTCCGCCCTCTCATCACTGGGCATCACTGGAACCTCCCTCAACTGGTTTGAGTCCTATCTCACAGGTAGGTCCTTCAAGGTCGCATGGAGAGGTGAGGTATCCAAAGCACATCAGCTGACCACAGGGGTTCCCCAGGGTTCAGTTCTTGGACCGCTCCTCTTCTCCATCTACACCACATCACTGGGACCCATCATACAGGCACATGGTTTCTCTTACCATTGCTATGCTGATGACACCCAACTCTACCTCTCATTTCAACCAGATGATCCCACAGTAGCTGTACGGATCTCAAGCTGTCTGGCGGACATCTCGGCGTGGATGAAGGAACATCACCTGCAGCTCAACCTGGCAAAGACTGAGCTTCTCGTCCTCCCTGCCAATCAGTCTCTACAGCACGACCTCACTATCCAGCTAGATTCATCCTCAATCACCCCATCAAGGTCGGTCAGAAATCTTGGAGTAATCTTTGATGATCAGCTGACCTTCACTGACCACATTACAAAGACAACTCGATCATCCAGGTTTGCTATGCACAACATCAGGAAGATCAGACCTTTCCTAACTGAGCATGCAACACAACTTCTCCTCCAGGCCCTGGTCATTTCTAGGCTTGATTACTGCAATGCTCTTCTGGCTGGACTTCCATCATGTGCAACTAAACCTCTACAAATGATCCAGAATGCTGCAGCTCGTCTCGTCTTCAACGAGCCCAAAAGGGCCCACGTCACTCCTCTGTTCATCTCTCTGCACTGGCTACCACTCTCTGCTCGCATCAAGTTCAAGGCTTTGACGCTTGCTTACAGATTGACCACAGGTTCAGCCCCCTCCTACTTCCACTCACTACTACAAGTCTACATCCCTACCAGAAGCCTACGATCGGTCAATGAGCGACGGCTCGTGGTACCATCACAGCGGGGCACAAAATCACTCTCCAGGACATTCTCATTCACGGTTCCATGCTGGTGGAATGATCTCCCCACCGTCATCCGGAATGCAGAATCCCTGACAGCATTCAAAAGGCAACTGAAAACTCATCTCTTCCGGGAGCACTTTTGGATAAAAGCGTCTGCTAAATGACTAAATGTAAATGTAAATGTAAATAAAATTACTGCATTTGACATCATGTTAGTCTAACTGTTGGGCCTATCTCTGTAGGGAACACCCGAGCCTGTCAGTGGTAAAAACAAGCACTTATAATAGACATTACGTTATATACATTTTGCTCAAACTGCTATATTTGCAGTCCGTTTCCCGAATGACGAACTTGATGATTTTATGATCAATACTGGACCAAATTGAATAAGTCGTTTAGACACAAAATAAGACGCGTGCAAATAAGGCTTAAAAATACTGCACTTTCCTTTGCAACGCAAAATGGGTTATTTATTTGTGCTTAGAGAGATTGGCTATTGGTACCAGTTTAGTCTTTTACTTCATTTCTTTTTAGGCGGGAGACCCATTTATAATGATTATTATAATAATTAAAAATATAAATAAAGGTGTAAATTGTTGAAAAACTTAAGACTATCAGAGTTAATGATATATTAGCCAATAAAGACAAGTCAAATGGATGCCAAAAAATCAAGTTAGAATATTTAGAGAGGTCAAGTGAAGCTTATGTTTTATTTACCTAACTTAGATGTATTGTAAGCAGATTTATGAGATATTTCCTCAACAAGAAACACATAACCGTTAACTGAATAATATTTATTTTGATTTATTACAGCTCTACAGTGTGGGACAATTTGCAGCCTGGGAAGGAGTTTTATGTAAGTATTAGCCATGTTAATACAATGTTTTAAACTTAAAGTTTTAAAACTTTTTTTTTTGTGGCTGTTTTTGTTATTTCAACAGAATTCTCTCTCTTCCACTGTCTGTCTGCTCATCTTTGGTGCTGTGGCTAACAGATTTTGTCATATGTGTTTTTGTGTGTCATGTCTTTTTCAGTTTTGGTCATCGGTCCAAGGTTCCAGTACCACCTCAAAATCCCAGCCAAGTTTTTAAAGGGCTAGTTCGGCCAAAAATGATATTTAACCCATGCATTACTCACCCTCAAGCCGTTCGAGATGCATATGTCAATCTTGTTTCAGACGAACACATTTACAGTTATTTTAGAAAATGTCTTAGACCCTTCAGTGGATATAATGTGAAGCAATGGGGTCCACCTCCTTCAAGTCCCAAAATGTGCATACATCCTTCACAAAAGTAATCCATCCGGCTCCAGGGGGATAAACGAAGGCCTTCTGAGGGTAATCCGTGCGATTTTGTCGTAAAAATATACATATTTAAAACTTTATAAATGAAAATATCTGACTTACGGCAACGATCGACGCGCGTTCACGGGTGATGGAAGTCGGCGTACGAGGTAGGACGTAGCGTAGGAACCGTCGTGACGTAGAACGAAGCTCTCAGCCAGAGAGCAGAGTAAAACAAAACACGAAAGCTTGTGAACGCGCGTCGATCGTTGCCGGAAGTCAGATATTTTCATTTATAAAGTTTTAAATATGTATATTTTTTTCGACAAAACCGCACGGATTACCCTCAGAAGGCCTTCGTTTATCCCCCTGGAGCCGGATGTATTACTTTTGTGAAGGATGTATGCAGGGGCGTCGGACTGGGGGTAAAACCAGTACTGATTACCAGGGCCCCAAGGGGAGAGAGGGCCCTTGAAAAGTCTGGAATATATTTTATTTGGAACATGGGAGCCCATCAAGACTGCCTATACATAGGGCCCGGGATCTTGTGCTACGCCCCTGGATGTATGCACATTTTGGGACTTGAAGGAGGTGGACCCCATTGCCTCACATTATATCCACTGAAGGGTCTAAGACATTTTCTAAAATAACTGAAAATGTGTTCATCTGAAACAAGATTGACATATGCATCTCGAACGGCTTGAGGGTGAGTAATGGGTTAAATATCATTTTTGGCGAACTATCCCTTTAAGTATGTCCAGCTATAGCTGCAAGTCATGCAGTTTCTCAACCTCTTCTTAAAGGGATAGTTCACTTTGAAATTAATTTCTGGTATGTTTTAGCTTACCTCAAGGGCATCCAAGATGCAGGTGTCTTTGTTTTCGCATTAGTTTCAATTTTGATATTTTTAGGTCAAACCGTTCTTGTCTGTCAGTCATATAATGCAGGTCTATGGTCACTTCCTCAAAGAGCATGCACAGAGAAGTCCAAATTAAACATGATTTAATGACTCGTAAATGTAAGTACACATTGATGGCCTAAGACACGAAACGAGCGGTTTGTATGAGAAAACGAGCAGTATTTATATCGTTTTTACCTCTTGTAATCACAGCCACATCCAAGTGATCTGAGGGCGCGGGCGACCTGCATTATATTATATGACTGACCTAAAAATATCAAAATTGAAACTACTGCGGAAACAAAGACACCTACATCTTAGATGCCCTTGAGGTAAGCTAAAACATACCAAAAATTAATTTCAAAGTGAACTATCCCTTTAAATGCGTTCACCATACATGGTTTTAATAGTGTAATTGATCCAATAAAAATTTTTTTTGACCAGAACATTGTTTGGATTGTCTTTTGATTTGCAGTTATTCTGAAGTTGCATATTACCTATAGATTTATATACTGTAATAACTATATTATATAGTTATAATATCATTAGTAATTTGAAAATTACGTTTTGCAATAATGTATCAATATAGATATTACAGTACAATACCGTATAATTAATTACAACAGAAGCAGACAAAAATGACAAAATACAGTAAAAATACAGTACAATACTGTTTTGTAGTTTACAGTACTGTTCGTGTGTACTGTAAATTGAATTACAGTACAGTTACTGTAAATCGAAATACAGTACCTTGCTGGCAACCTTGCTGCCAGTACTGTACTGTAAAAATACAAGAAAATTGTTAACAGTGCATGCAGAAAAATGATAATGACCATGATATTTTTGGTTAACAGCTCAGCTTAAGTGAATTATTATTTAACCTTTACATTATTGTTGAACCATAGTATTTATAAAAACTACACAATAGTAAGAGCTGAACATTTATCCAATTTCCTCCATGGAAAAAGTGGGCCGGTCTTGGGCCTGAAACTCCCGGGCTGAAAAGTGGCCCCACTCCGGCTCTGCTCCTGATCATTGATAATAACATACTTTTCCCCACACAAGTCAGCTTCTTTTCCCTCAGACATTTTAGCAAACTATGGCTTCAAAGACTCGTTAGCTTTTTGCAGCTCTGCAATAATTTCTGGGACCTTCCAGCCATGAATTTCAAGACCCTCAGTTTGGATCTTAGGGGCTGATGTACCAAGACATTTTTCCAGTCGCCATTGACGACGTGTCTTTCTGGGGCCCTTGGTCCCTCCTTGCAACAGACTATGGTGTAAGTCTGGCAACAGCTCAATTTGGGACATTTAATGAAAATGCAATCGCAAGTGTGACGGTCCTCTATGTATCAGTCTCGTTGTGTATGTGGAGCATCTGCACAAGGGGAAACCAAAACGAATCAGGAATGGCATGACATCGCAGACAGAGAATAGAACAGCCCACAGCAGTTATCAAAAGTTCAGCTCTTTTTTATTAAACTGGTTCAAATGTGATCGTATAGTGGAATGATTCTTCTTTTTTTAACAAAAGTACAAATATACATGTTTCACAATTCTTTGTCTTTTCCACAGTAAAATGTAAAATAAAATAAAATCATTAAAATCTCCAGCTTCTAAAGCATTTCTGCTATATGAAAACACAGTATATAAAACAGCAAATTGTTTTCAACAGGAATATTGCTGTTAACATACATTTTTCACACAACAAAAATAAACATCAAATTCAATATATTACCTGCACAAGGGGAAACCAAAACGAATCAGGAATGGCATGACATCGCAGACGGAGAATAGAACAGCCCTACACAACACACGGTAAATCAGACGGAGGAATAGCATTAGCACCAGCCATGCAACATTTGCTACATTTAACATCCAACCCTAAAACTAATGACTCACTCGACGTCAACCAAACAGCATTCATCTCTTAGTTACCGTATTTTCCGCACTATAAGGCGCACTTAAAAGCCTTTATTTTTTTTTTAAAAAGACAGTGCGCCTTATAATCCGGTGCGCCTTATATAGGGATAAATTAGTTAATTGTATCAATTGGTTAATAACACTCTGGATTATAAGGTGCACTGTCAAAATGTTTCAGTATGAAAAACCAATAATAATAATAAATATTTAATAATAATAAAATGTTTCAGTACGACTGGTAAACTACAAAGCCGCGTCGCGTCGCCCACCGTAGTCAGTAAAAACCGGTACTGTGCTGTGTGTGTATAAAGACCTCAAAATGGCATCTGTCAAGAGACACGCTTACGACGCAGAGTTAAAACTCAAGGCTGTTGGTCACGCAGTAGAATATGGGAATAGAGCAGCAGCGAGAGAATTTAACATTAATGAATCAATGGTACGGAAGTGGAGGAAGCAAGAAAATGACCTGCGCCAAGTAAAAAAGACTAAACAGAGTTTCCGAGGGAACAAAGCCAGATGGCCACAGTTAGAGGACGAACTTGAACAGTGGGTTGTTGAACAGAGAGCAGCAAGTAGAAGCGTCTCTACAGTCACTATTCAAATGAAGGCAACAGCGCTAGCACGGGACATGAACATCGATGAATTTCGAGGTGGTCCTTCTTGGTGCTTTTGTTTTATGAAAAGACGTAATCTCTCCATCCGCACACGAACTACCGTCTCGCAGCAACTGCCAAAAGATTACCAAGAAAAGCTGGTCTCTTTCCGCGCATACTGCAAAAAGATGATCACTGAAAAGAAGATTCGGCCAGAGCACATCACCAACATGGACGAGGTTCCACTCACCTTTGATATTCCCGTGAACCGCACTGTGGAGAAAACGGGGACCAGTACGGTGTCTGTACGCACCACAGGGAATGAGAAGTCATCCTTTACTGTAGTTCTCGCCTGCCAGGCTAATGGCCAAAAACTTCCACCCATTGTTATTTTCAAGAGGAAGACCTTGCCAAAAGAAAACTTTCCAGCCGGCGTCGTCATCAAAGTTAACCCGAAGGGATGGATGGATGAGGAAAAGATGAGTGAGTGGTTGAGAGAAATTTACGTCAAGAGACTGGGTGGCTTTTTCCACACAGCTCCGTCCCTATTGATCTACGACTCCATGCGCGCCCATATTACTGATGCTGTCAAAAAAACAAGTGAAGCATACTAATTCGGAGCTTGCCGTCATTCCGGGTGGATTAACTAAAGAACTCCAGCCACTAGATATGGGTTTCAACAGGGCATTCAAGGCTAGACTGCGAACTGCGTGGGAGCAGTGGATGACAGAAGAAGGGGAGACAGCGCCAGGCGACTTACGCCACTATCTGCCAATGGATCGTGGATGCCTGGGCTGATATATCAGTCTCAACAGTGATCCGAGCTTTCACGAAGGCAGGAATAATCTCTGAACTGCCATGCAACGGCAGCGACACTGACTCGGATAATGACGAGAGGGAGCGTTGGATGCCGTAGTCGCCCAACTGTTCAATTCGGACACTGAAGAAGAAGACTTCGAGGGATTCGTGGACGGGGAATGAACTGAAAAAAGTGAGCTTTACGTATGAGGTGCCTCTTGGGACATTATTCAGAATTACCATGCACATACACATATGAAACTAAATTCATTCACACACACAACTGAAATGCTCTCACACACATGAGTGAAATGCTCTCACACACACACAACTGAAACGCTCTCATACATACAACTGAAATTATTACGCTCACACACACAACTGAAATGCTCTCACACACACGAGTGAAATGCTCTCACACACACAACTGAAACGCTCTCATACATACAACTGAAATTATTACGCTCACACACACAACTGAAATGCTCTCACACACACGAGTGAAATGCTCTCACACACACAACTGAAACGCTCTCATACATACAACTGAAATTATTACGCTCACACACACTACTGAAATGCTCTCACACACACGAGTGAAATGCTCTCACACACACGAGTGAAATGCTCTCACACACACGAGTGAAATGCTCTCACACACACAACTGAAACGCTCTCATACATACAACTGAAATTATTACGCTCACACACACAACTGAAATGCTCTCACACACACGAGTGAAATGCTCTCACACACACAACTGAAACGCTCTCACTCACACAACTGAAAATCATTTCAGTATGTTGTATGCAAGCATTTCATACGAGGTGTTGTGATGGAAAACCTTGGCATCTGGCAACCCTGCTGGAGTGGGCGGGGACTTTAACCACCTTCCGTTTCAACTGAAATGCTTGCATACAACATACTGAAATGATTTTCAGTTGTGTGAGTGAGAGCGTTTCAGTTGTGTGTGTGAGAGCATTTCAGTTGTGTGTGTGAGCGTAATAATTTCAGTTGTATGTATGAGAGCATTTCACTCGTGTGTGTGAGAGCATTTCACTCGTGTGTGTGAGAGCATTTCAGTAGTGTGTGTGAGCGTAATAATTTCAGTTGTATGTATGAGAGCGTTTCAGTTGTGTGTGTGAGAGCATTTCACTCGTGTGTGTGAGAGCATTTCAGTTGTGTGTGTGAGCGTAATAATTTCAGTTGTATGTATGAGAGCGTTTCAGTTGTGTGTGTGAGAGCATTTCACTCGTGTGTGTGAGAGCATTTCAGTTGTGTGTGTGAGCGTAATAATTTCAGTTGTATGTATGAGAGCGTTTCAGTTGTGTGTGTGAGAGCATTTCACTCGTGTGTGTGAGAGCATTTCAGTTGTGTGTGTGAGCGTAATAATTTCAGTTGTATGTATGAGAGCGTTTCCGTTGTGTGTGTGAGAGCATTTCACTTGTGTGTGTGAGAGCATTTCAGTTGTGTGTGTGAATGAATTTAGTTTCATATGTGTATGTGCATGGTAATTCTGAATAATGTCCCAAGGGGCACTTCATATTTACGTGTTATTGTACGTAACTGAACAATGTTGAATATGCACTAACGTTTGATTTAGTGGTATCAGACGGTTTATTTTACTACGGTAAGTTACGCGTTTACTGAATTAGGGAAAAGTTCCCCTCCACGTTTGGGAGAAGAGTGAGCAAGGCTGGGAGATATTGTTAATATACGTAACTGAACAATGTTGAGTATGCACTAACGTTTGATTTAGTGGTATCAGACTGTTTATTTTACTTTCTTTGTTTACTGAATTAGGAAAAAGTTCCCCTCCACGTTTGGGAGTTGTCAGAACGCTTACCGGTAATAAAGTTTGACTTTATCTGACTGTTTTGTTGACATTTCCTTTATCTAGTGGATGCGTAACGCAAACCCAGAAAAACGTTTGACTGCAGTAGTATGCGCCTTATAATCCGGTGCGCCCAATATATGAAACATTTTCAAAAATAGGTCATTCATTGAAGGTGCGCCTTATAATCCGGTGCACCTTATAGTGCGGAAAATACGGTACATCATAACAAAAATACAGTGAAATAAAACATTGTGTAGTGAGATTTAAAGCACTTAGGCTATTGTTCTCTCTGCAGCGTTTAACATGCGACTTATCACAGCAGTTATCAAAAGTTCTGCTGTGGATTACCCAGAATTCGCTATTTTTGGCACCGTGGCGCAATACCAAGTGACGCCAGCAGATGGCGCTGTCCCCATTTATGCAGGAATTTAATAACTATATACAACCCGTTACACAAGTGTCTTAACTGTGAGTCTAAATGCAATTAAGAAAAATAACATTTAAATGATCATTTTGCTACAGTTTTTGCTTGAACATGTTAGACATATCTAATCATTTGGTAACGCTTTAGATTACATCCCGGAAAGTACTGTGTAATTAAGAGGAATTTACAGTGTAACTTTCGGTAATTATAGTGTACCTATAAAGTACTTGCATGCAAGTATAAGGGAACAATATGTAAAGTTTGTGGAATAAAGGGTTAACAACCAGGAGAATTAAAAAAATATTTATACTGTAAGTATTATAGAACTAAGGGGTACTTATTCTACTATTATGATACAACAATCTTACATTTGGGAGCAATTTAGCGAGAAAATACACTGTGTACCTTTTGTAATAATTGTGTACTAATACATACTGTATAGGCTTTTTAAAAATGACAGGGTACATATCTATGCATTTATACACATTTTTTTTTTTTTGATAGCAAAATTGCAGATGTTTAAGTCTGGGCTTACATAATTTTTCACACTTACCCTGTAACTACATAGAACAAGGGGGTAACAAGCACCACTACATGAAACAAGAGTATCTTTCCATAATATTTAAGCAAACGTTGCAATAGTTTTCGTTTTTAGTGCACTTTTGTTAAATAGATTACTTTATACTGGTTCACCATTTTTTCAAAAAGGTACGCAGTGCATGTAATTGCTAAATTGCTTCCAAATGTAAGATTGTTATATCATAATAGTAGAATAAGTACCCCTTAGTTCTATAATACTTACTGTATAAATTATTTTTTAATTCTCCTGGTTGTTACCCCTTTATTCCCCAAACTTAAAATATTGTTCCCTTATACTTATATTGTAAGTACGTTATAGGTACACTATAATTACCGAAGGTTACGCTGTAAAATCACTTTAATTACGCAGTACTTTCCGGGCTGTAATCTAAAGCGTTACCAATCATTTTTGTAATACATTTTAATTTTAATTGTTATTATTTTATGCAGCCCTACACATATATTTCTACAAGGCACAACACAACTGGTGTTCATTATGTATATATATATATATATATATATATATATATATATATATATATATATATATATATATATAGTATCCATGTACACACGTGTATTTTGTCAATTTTAAATCACAATTTTAACCAGAAAAATCTCAAATGTATTCCCAAAATCGTGCAGCCTATAGTTTATCTTGATATCAGCATGTTCACCATTGTTTGTTTTTGTTTTTTTTACAGGCTCCAGATGCCACTGATGAGCTCTGCTGACTTAAACATTCACATGAGTCTCTGTACATGACCATGGTAAAATGAAAAATCAAACACCTTGGTTTGTAACCACACCTAGTAAATGACAGGTATTTACTATGTTTCAGGAATTGCACAAAGTTATGTGACTGTTCAAGTCTCTGTCTTTAGATCAGTGTGTTCAATAATGTGCTTTTTTTGTCCTTTGTTGTGTATCTTTGGATTATGTTTTGTTGTAAATAAATCCAAACAATCAAAAAGCCATTCTTTTTTAAATCTCTCCTCATTCTTTGTGCAAGGTTCCTCATAATGATAGGGCCTGCTGATAGGGCCATTATGGGAGGGTCTTTGTCTTTCTCAGGTGGGAAACACATCAATATTCATGATGATTCACGCCTCCTCGCATAAAGCTTTCTTACACAAAACATGTCTTAAAATTACGATTATTTCATAATCCTCGCATTTTCGTTGCAAAAAAAGTCACTTATATTTTAGCAGAAAGTTGAAAAATGTTGCGTTTGCTTCACACAAGAGCAGCCATTTCCCCCTGTTGCTATGAGAACGTTATGAAGTGACGTAATTACGTGACGTGAACATCGAAAAACTGTAAAACAGGAGCACACTTTTTTTTAATATTTCATTTATTAATTTTTACAGAAGTTGTAGCATATTTCTTTTGTAAAGCTACAGAACTTGTTTGACTCATCAATGTTTTGTAAGTTTGATGTGTTTATTAAGGTCTTGTAACGCGTTGTGTCCAGAAGAAAAATAGGGATAGCTCACAGCTGAAGTTGTGGCAGAGGCCATGCAGACTCACGGAGGCGATTGGCATCTCACAGCTCGCACTTTATTCCCAAATCGAACTCATATAACTGTCTGTCACACATTCTACCGTCCACATCGTTACTTAATAAACAAAATAAGATGAAAGAAGTAGCATCAAACAGAAATTACCCGCACACATGGGGTGTTCGAGGCACATGGCACATACAATATAATACTGCAGACAGTTCAACAGGGAGGGGCCATACCTTATTTCCAATCGTTACAGTCTGAAATAAAACAAGATGAGATTATATTATATGAGAAATATTCCCAGCACTTTCTGTGATTTAGTATGCTTGCTTATCATAGGAATTTATAAGAAATTACTCTTTACATTAAGGTAGTAGCCTAGTGAGAACAGGGTGTTGGGGGAATCCCTTTTTTTTCTCTTTTTCATCAAACCACAGTTTTTGCAAGTTTCCCCAGTTTTTGCAAGTTCCTGCAATTTTTGCAAGTTCTCGCAATTTCATCACATAAAATTGCATAAATATCCCGCATATTCCATCGCATTTTTAAAGAAAACGGGCCGCATAATTAAGGATTTTTGCCCGCAACAATCACAAAAAACTCTGCGTTTTTCTGGAAGGACTGTATATTCAGTCTTTCACCTAGACCGTTTCTACTTGTCTGATTGATATTTGGCTGCATTTAATTTTTGAGAAAATTAAATATGTACTTATCTGATCTCTGAGGAGTTAGATGTCTGTATTAATATAGTATTCGGCCTTTCATCCAGACCGTGTTTACTTGTCTGGTTGACATTTGGCTGCATTTAATTATAAGAAAATTAAATATGTACCCATCTGATCTTTGAGGAGTTAGATGTCGGTATTATTTATACTATTCAGCCTTTCATTCAGACCGTGTTTACTTGTCTGGTTGATCTTTGGCTGCATTTGCTTGCAACATACACCTAGCGGGTGCATTCTTCAGTTACCTTGTGGGTAACTGTAGCCTTCAACCAGGAGCAGTTGTCATCAGGTGGTACACAACCTTCACTGGGTGTTTCGGCCCTCAACCACAACACCCTCCAGTTGGTGGGCCAGCAGTGATGGCCAGGTCAGTGCCCATCTGCTCCTGGCTTCCAGCTTTCCTCCTCCCGCCTATTCCATATTCAGCAGGAGGCACGTTCTGCCTCCTCCCCCATCCGATGAGCTGCTTGTTTTTTTGTCTTTTTATCCAGGCCCAGAGCTGATACGAACCGCCAGGTTGATTTGGCGGGGAAACCTCTACATCCGCCCTTCACAGGGAACAGCCATGCCTGCCATCCCTTGTCCTTGCAGTCTTGAAGAAGGGACTGGTACTTCAAGGCCTCCCTCTCATGAGCAACGTCACATCCCTCCTCCCAAGGCACCGTCAGCTCAACCATAATTATTTTCTTGCAGTCTGTTGACCAAAAGACAATGCCTGGACGGAGGGCTGTGACCACCACCTCCGGGAATTGCAGCCTTTTTCCCACGTCCATCCTCATCTCCCAGAACCTGGCGTTTTGAAGGAGATTGAGCTTTGATGATTTGGTTGAGAATGGCCTTTCTCCCTCCTTGACGAAGGTGATCACCCTTTTCAAGCTCGTACAGGCAGGCCTCTTCCTGCATCTCTCCCGCTCCAATATGTCAGCAAGGGACAGTAACACCTTGTCATGACGCCACCTATAACGACCTTGGGTGAGAGCTGTTTTACACCCTGACAGTATATGTGCCAGTGTTCCCTTTTTCCCACACAGCTTGCAGTTAGGATCTTCCCTCAGCCCCCATACATGTAAATGTGCTGGTGAAGGAAGGGTGTCATAGACAGATCGCAGGAGGAAGTAAATTCGGTAGGCCTCCAGCCGCCACAGCTCTTGCCAGGAGATCCTGTGCTTGGGAAGATCCCATTTTGTCCATGCACCCTGAGATCCTTGTTCCACTGCCCTTGCCATCCGCCTTTCCTCTTCACGGGCCCGCACCTCAGCCTGAACCATCTCCTGCCTGGTCTTTACACCTGCGCTTCTCCATTGCTGGAAATGTGCAGAGCCGAGTCCTCTTTACATTACTCCGTCCGACGCAAGGGCTTCCAAGGATGTCTCGCAGCCTCAGAGAACTCACGGCCTGCTCAAAAGCTGTACTAGCAGCCCATTTGCCTCTAGATCTGGTTGTGACCCCTACCTGCCTCACCATGTCGCCTTTGGAGTCTCTGAGGCTAAGTATGACTCTACACTTTGCCACCATAAACTCCTCTACGACGAAGGACAGGGGATGTTGCAGTTGCCCAGACCAAATGTAGATGCCCACTGAGGAAAAACTTGGGGCAATCCCCAACCACCTTCGCAGATGCTTGTTTGTCTTCCTCTCAATGCCCTCCACAGCCGTCATGGGGAACTCATGGATTGTGAAGAACCAAAGGAACCTGGGCAGGAGACCATACTGGTACAGCCAGGTCTTGAATTTACCAGGGAGACTGGACTTGTCATTCTTCTTTAGCCATTCCTCGGTCTGCTCCACCTTGTTATTGATGTTGGCCCGTTCTAAGAGTGACGCGTCGAACCACTTCCCCAAACACTTTACTGGGTTCTCTTCAATTGACGGAATGGCCTCACCCTGAACATGAAGACTGAACCTCCCTGTGGGCTTAATTCTGAGGAACTAAATGGTGAAATTTCTGGGGGAAAATGAATAGCACCTCATTATACGGTGTCCATCTCCCTTCGGTGCCCTCAGGGGCCGTTCTGCCAACCCCATCATCTCGTGTGCTTCGAGGCGCAACAGTCTCTAGTGAGTTCTAGTCTCAGGTGAGGCCTTATCTCAGTGTCCGCCCATAAACGTAGCGGCGCTGGGATTCTCGCCCCCTCCAAGGAGAGTCTCAGAGCAATCAGTTCGGCTATTCCGAACATTTTTAGCATTTATGGCTAAATGCCAAAAAGAGTATGCTTTCTCCACTACAGAGGACCACTTTTCTATGCGTGGTTTGGGACTCAATGTCGATGCAGGCATACCTCTCACCTGCAGGCATAGAGTACATCCTGTCGGCTGTGAAAAGAATAAAGCTAGGCCAGTCACTCACTGTGAAACAGTTTCAGAGACTGTGGGGTCTGATGGCAGCAGCGTCCAACGTGATACCTTTTGGCCTGTTTTACATGAGACCCCTGCAGTGGTGGCTCAGGACCAAAGGGTTTTCCCTGAGGGGCAACCCCTTTCGCATGATCAGGATCGTGCGGCGATGCTTACGTGCCCTTGTTATGTGGCGAAGCCTTGTTTCTTGTCCCAGGGTCCTGTACTGGGAGCTCATTGTCATTGCTTAATGCTAATGACGGATGCTTCCCTCACGGGCTGGGGAGCGATCATGGATGGTCGCTCGGTGCCCATGGATGGGTCACCATCTCATTTACATTGCATTTACATTTATGTATTTATTGCATTTACATTTATGTATTTAGCAGATGCTTTTATCTAATGCGACTTACAAATGAGAACAATAGAAGCAGTTAAACTAACAGTAGGAAAACAATATGCAAGTGCTATGACCCTTCTCAGCTTAATTTAACGCAGTACATGTGATTAATTTTTTAATAGAATAGAAGAGAAGAGAAAGTGTTCGTATTACTGGATCAAGTTCTGCCGAAAAAGATGCGTCTTCAGCCGTTTCTTGAAAATGGCTACGGACTCAGCGGCTCTGGTTGAGTTAAGCAGATCATTCCACCAGCAGGGAACAGTCAAGGTAAAGGTCAGAGAAAGAAATTTTGTGCCTCTTTGAAATGGCACCACAAGACGACGTTCGCTTGGAGAGCGCAAGTTTCCGGATGGCACATAAGTCTGAAGTAATGAGTTTAGGTAAAAGGGAGCAGACCCAGTGGTTGTTCTGTAGGCAAATGTCAGTGACTTGAATTTGATGCGAGCGGCAACTGGCAACCAGTGTAATTTTGTGAGGAGAGGAGTGACGTGTGCCCTCTTCGGCTCATTAACCCTCTGGGGCCTGAGGTGTTTTCTGTGCCCTGGAGGTGTTCTGACATGCTCTGAAATGTCTGCTTATTTCTGTTACTTTTGACATTTTCATGGCTAAAGTCTATTTACACTGTATTCATCACAAACTCTGCTACAGTAATATGTCAGCAACATGTATGTAAAAGTTTGTTTGATATAATGACATTTATGCGTTTAAAAAAAATTGTCACTGAAATAAGGTCATGAAACCCATACTGATTATTTCTTCACAAGACTTTTAAAATTGTATCACGTAGCCTAGAATATTTGCTTCAAAACTATGTGAAATTCATCCTGACTACTCATTCAGATAAGACAATATAATGATTTAAAATTTCTAAGACATATTTTGTGTGAGAAAGCTTTATGCGAGTAGGCATTAACACGTCACACGCTATAATTAGGTGAAAGGAAAAAGACCGACATCTCTCTCTTTTCATACAGATTACATCAACTGAGAATAGTTGCTTTTTTATATAAGTTACTTAATTTAAAAGAAGAGAATTTCAGCTTCATAAAGAGAAATCTTTCGTGTCTCTGTGACAAGTATTTATTGAGTTACAGTCCATTTTTCGGACGCGTTTCAGAAAGATTTTTGCGGAGACAGTGTGAGCTGAAAGCGCATGTCATCATCCCGGTATCCTTCTCTTACACTCTACCACCCTCTTCTGGTCACACTCTTTATTACACCCATTTACACACACACATTCCCATTCATTATCTCATCCGCTCTCAGCTGTCTCTCATCACCGCATTACTCTACCTCTTCTCCTCCCCAGCTGTTTCCCACTATCTCTGATTTGACTTTCTATTTCTAGTCTTCTCTTTCCTTTGTTCTTTGTCAGATTATTGCCATATGTTACGTACCTGTGTGCCTGCTGAACCAAGCCCTGTCTCAGTCGTGTCCTGTCTGGTGCGTGCCTCTATCTGTCTACCTTATTACCTCGTCTCTGGTTTGTTACATCTTCAGCTAACGTGAGTGGTCAAGGATTGGCGTCCCCGTGCTTTCTACGGTCCCAGCCTGTCTCTTCCTCCGGGGATTCCCGTTGCCGGCCCTGTTCGCATACTTCTGTTTATTTACTGAAAGACTTTCTGTTTTCCTTTGGATGAGATTATCTTCAGTTGGATTTATTCGCCTTGTGGCCACCTGTGTTACTTTACCAGAACTATTAAACATTGTCAAACTGCCTTTTGCTTTTGGGTCCTCTCTCCTACACGTGACAGCGCACCCTGTTTATTTTATTTATTTTACAATAACACAAGGTTTTGATGTTAATAAGAGTGTACACAAAAAAAGAAGACATTTAACAGTATTGAATGATGTGTAACAATTATATGTAAGATTAAAATCAACAAAGTATTTTGAGTTTGTTTTGCACTGAGTGAGCAGGGCGTGATTGCCGACCCCAGCGGGTTAAAACATCATGAATAATGATGTGTTTCACACCTGATAAAGACAAAGACCCTCCCATAATGACCCTATCAGGTGCTATCAGGCCCTATCATTATGAGAAGCCTTAAACAAAGAATGAGGAGAAATTTAAAAAAGAATGGCTTTTAGATTGTTTGGATTTATTTACAGCGCAACATAATCTAAAGATACACAACAAATGACAAAAAAGCACATACACGTACATACCTGTCATTTCCAAGGTGTTTGATTTTTCATTTGACCATGTTCATGTACAAAGACTCATGTGAATGTTGAAGTCAGCAGGACTCCTCAGTGGCATCTGGTCCCTGTAAAAACAAAAACAAAAAAAAAAACAGCTGTGAACATGCTGATATCAAGAGAATCTATAGGGCTGCATGAATTTGTGAATACATTTTAGATTTTTCTGGTTAAAATTATGAATTTTACAATATATATATATATATATATATATATATTAGGGCTGTCAGTTAAACGCGTTATTAACGGCGTTAACGCAAACCCATTTTAACGGCGTCAATTTTTTTCCAATCATTTCCGTGTCCTGCGCCACGCAAGAACGTTTTGTTGCTTTGTTGACCAAAGTGCAAGCGATCTAGCTAGACCGGAAACAAAACAACAGGCACGCCGCACACACTTGTTTGGGCTTGCGAGCCGGCCAAATAGTTGGTTAACATTACGTTTTGAGTGGATGGCGAGCGCAAGACGCCGAAATGGATACCAATAAGATTCTGAATGGAAAGTTTACTTTTAAAAAGTTGCCAAATGGTTACATTGACAAGACCAAAGTGATCTGTGTGTTTTGCATTGTGAACTGAGCTACCATCTTCGCTGCACGCCCAGTCTGAAATACCCCTTGATGATGGCTGTAGTATCCTCAGTACTAATCAATAAACAGCAGACATCGAGGTAGCTTTATCTGGGAATTTACTGAACACCGGACATCCATACAAACAGTGCCATCCAGTACAACAACACATGAGCCTGCAGATTCTTTCTCGGCTATATACCCCATACTCCTTTGACTGAGCTACTACTGCCACCTAGTGTACAATTCTAATATGACAAAGATAACTTTCCCCATCTACCACATTCCTTCCCCCTTAAGCTTGTAACAGTTCGTCTAGTATTCACACCCAGACTAATTGCCACAAGATTTATATTAGGGAGGGAACCGCCGGCTATGCTCTGTGTTAGTCCAAATACTCAGTAAGACAAGAAATAGATGCAAAAGTGAGTATTATTCACAAAAGAAAGAGGTAAAGAACACATACCACCATCAATACATGATAGGAAATCACGCATATAATGGCCAGAGTCAAAGCATTTCAACATAGAAGGAACAAGTCATACATCAACAACACTATTTACAAAAGAAGTGCAAAAGTTCTTATCTGGATAGGCAGAAATGGCAAAGTCCTTTCTGCTATACTTAAGTGCACGAAAGTCTGGAAACGCAATGGCTGGAGTCAGTCCGATATAATCCGTCATAAACCATGCGAGTAACTAGACTTTTCTCCTTGAACACCGACCCAGAAGATAACGAGGAGGATACCAGTGGGATGTCCTGAGGTTAAACAGTCCTTTTGATGAACAATCTTCCTGGATATTATCAGTAAGGACTAAAGAGTCCTTCAACAAACAAGCAAACAAGAATCAACATCATACTATACGTGAATCCACACAGGCCAAAAATAACCTTGAATAAAACAAACAAAACACCAAATCTTACATTGACTGAGCAGAAAATCTCATAGATTCCCAGTCTGGACTCTTAAGAGTGGCACGCAGACAACATGCTGTTCGTCCCCAAACAAATCTAACTTCTTCTATCATTGCCTTACTGATATCCTAGATTAATAAGCACACTACCTCCCCCTAGTGTCAGGTAGTAGCCGTACATACCAAAGGAAAACTAATGTGACAGGCCAAGACTGTTACAAGCTAATGCCTTCGTCCAAACCCCAAACATCACCCTACCCCAAATCACTTTAACATGTGCCAGTCATATTTAACTCTAACACTTTTTTAACACTCATAGTCCTTCAAATAACTTGGTTTCGAAACAGTTCTCAACGACAGGCGTACCGGTGCAATCGAGGATAGTGACTGTCTTGGAGTACCTGGAGGTTGAAAATCCATCACTACTGGTTTGGCTTTTTCTGCAGCAGGTTTTCCCACACTCTGAGTGTTTGTCTTTGGAACACCGCATGTTTCCTCGGGAATGGATGTCTCTGATGCTGCAACAGCTGCCGCTGAAGATTCAGACAACCCCAAGGGTTCCATAATCTTTGGTTCCATCCAGTCCTTATCCTCAGAACTGGCCAATATATGGTCGATATGTCTGCGCACAATGTTGCCACCTCCTAACATGACCTTGTAAGAGACAGGACCTGTTATCTTGATAATGAACCCGGGAATCCACTTAGGTCCATGATTCTTTGTGATCACTGCATCTCCCTCCTGGAAACTTCTCCCGGAACCTTGCTTGTCATGATGTTTCTTTTGAAAGCTCTGTTGCCCTTCCACCCTCCTTCGGCGGTCCGGATAAATATAGTCTTATGTCGATCTCAACTTCCTGCCTTGTAACATTTCAGCAGGCGACAGCCCCGTAGTGGACTGTGGTGTAATGTGGTAACTAAACAAGGCTTCCCTCACCTGCCTTCTTCATCATCGCCTTGAATGTCTGGACTGCGCGTTCAGCACAACCATTAGAGGAAGGATGATAAGGAGCAGAAGTGATGTGTTCGATTCCATTCTTCTGCACGAACTCTTGGAATTCTGTACTCACAAAACATGAGCCGTTATCGGACACCATTGTCTCCGGTATTCCTTGATTGCTAAAGCTCTTCCTTAGACATTCAATCGTGCTGGCTGAAGTTGAGGTCATTACAGGGTACACATCCATCCATTTGGAATGCGCGTCCATCAGAACCAAAAACATGTCTCCCATAAAAGGTCCTGCATAATCAACATGTAACCTTTGCCAGGGTTTGCTTGTCCACTCCCAGGGATGAAGAGGTGCTAGAGCTGGAGAATTACGATGTTCTTGGCATGCTACACATCTTTTAACGACCGCTTCAATGTCTGCGTCTAACTTTGGCCTCCAGAAGTAGCTTCGTGCTAATGTCTTCATTCTAGTGATGCCGATGTGACCGTGATGTAGCTGCTGTATCAAGGCGTTCCGGCCTGGCGGCGGCACCACTGCCCGTGAGCCCCACAGTACACATCCACCTTGCACACTTAACTCTGTTTTCCTCACAGCATATGGTGGAAAACTGGGTTCCCGTCTGGTGGCGGCCAACCATGTTGGACGAATTGCGCCACTCTGGACAACACAGGATCTCTGCTTGTCAATCTGCTCATTTCTGCTGCTGAGACGAGGGTCACATTCTCCAACATCAGCACTCGCTCCTCCTGCTCTTTCTTTAGAGACGGCTGAGGTAGAGGAAGTCGACTTAACGCATTCGCATTGCCATGCTGTTTTCCGGGCTTGTAAACAATCTCGTACTCATACGCTCTCAAGGCAACTGCCCAACGTTGTATACGAGGTGAAGCCATTTGAGGCACAGCCTTCATCTCATTAAAAAGAGCCAGTAGAGGTTTGTGGTCCGTGCAAATGACAAACCTTCGTCCATATAAATATTTGTGGCAACGCTGAATGCCAAATATCACCGCCAGACCTTCTTTGTCCAGTTGGGAGTAGTTTAATTCAGCTGACGTTAATGTTGTAGACAGGAAGCTGATTGGTCGTTCCTGCCCATTTGGCATGCGATGCGACAGCACCACACCCACCCTATAAGGAGAAGCATTGCAGGCCAGGATCAGATCTTTTTGGCTGTCATAATGTACTAACACATCAGACGACAGCATGAGTCGCTTGGACTCCTCAAAAGCGTGCTCCTGTTCGCCCTTCCATTTCCAAGTGGTTTCTTTCCTTAATAATTCATGTAAAGGCGACAACAATGTTGACAGGTGTGGCAGGCACCTGTTGCAATAGTTAAGCAGTCCTAGGTACGCTCTCAGTTCTGTGACATTAGTCGGTGCCGGTGATTCTTGTATTGCCCTGACCTTATGTGGCAAAGGATGAAGTCCAGCTGCGTCTACCTTAGGGCTGGGCGATATGGCCTAAAAAAAATATCACGATAATTTTTTTTGATATCGATAATTATCACGATAAATGTCAAATATTTATTTCTTTCAAGTTTAAAGGCAGATTTTTGCTCCTAAGTAAAAGTTGTAGAAACCAGAGCGTTAATTGTGGTTTTAAACTACTCTTTATTGTCGAACATATCATGACAAACACTTGCCAAACATATATTTCTTAGTTTCTGCATGTGCTAATGGGGGATGTTGTTTCAAGTCTTGAAACAGGTTTCTGTTGCCTGACTTTGGCACGTATCTTCAGCACTTTACAGTGCAGGCTGCAATATTAATATTACATGTTTTATCTCGAAATGCTTATTTGACAGTGAGTTGACAGTAAATCTGCATCCTACCTCAAGCTAATACTACTATGTTAAATTTATGTTAATTCTATTCTATCATTACGTTCATCTATTTAAAAAAAAATTAACCACATTTTTATTTGGTAAATGTAACATTCTGACTGTTTGAGTTTTATTCAAATTAACCATTGGTTATCCAGTATCATGCATTTAGATCATGATAACCACAGATAAAACAAAGCATAGCCTATAGCACCTCACTATCATGGCAATATGTAACTTTATGGTTTCTATAGTATTTGTATGAAAAACTGTCGCCTAAATACATTATTAAATACTGTAATTATATTCCATTAGTTCTTTAATACATTGTCTACATTAATAATATAATACAATTCAATAGCCTACTATATCCCACATTTCATGGTGCAGTTAATATTACTAGGCTAACGTTACAGTAAATCCATGGTAAATGGATTCAGTATCAATTCAGATTCTGACTGTATCGTTGCGTACAGTGTTTCTCCTGTTTGTCAGCGCTGTTCCATCTGCCTTTAAACTGGTTTAAATCACCGAGTCATTAGTGTTCTTCGCTGAATTCAAGCACTTCTCACTGGATGTCGTGACCGAAGCCGATCAGAGTAAACGCATCTGCTCCAGTGAGCTCGCGCGCGCTGCCGTTTGGACTTTGAGCCGAGCGGATAAATGGTCCGTGTGGCGCGCGGTTCAAATGAGTTTCGTTCCGCTTTTGGCGCATAAACATTATCGAACATTTATCGAACTCTTGATATCGTTTTATCGAGAAAAATTATATCGCGATAATTATCGTTATCGTTTTATCGCCCAGCCCTAGTCTACCTTATGACCAAGGAACTCTGCTTCCTGTTCCATGAACACACATTTGTTGCGCTTCAAGCGAAGACCAGCTTCCTGCAGTCGTGTTAACCCTCTAGGCGCCACGGTCGAGTTTACTCGACAAGACGCAGCACTGAATAAAACGGCCGATTTTGTCAAATTGGGTGTCAAATTTCGTTCGACCTCCCCTCCACTGGATGGCAGACATGTCATACTTCATCCCCGAATCAAAAAAACGTCATGTTTCTATACAAAATGTTCGAGTTAGAGCGCATTGAATCAGTGCGATCAAAAGCGGAGCTCGTGTGCGAGTGAGCCATTTTATCAGATCCTCTCCGCAATCGCGGCGACAGTATTGTGGTGGAGACTTTGTCTAATACCACTGGCTATGTTAGACGAGGTCGAAGTATTCATAGGACAGTTAGGAGGCAACGTGGAGGCAGGGTGAGGAGTCGCAATGAGAATGACGGTAGTCCGAGCTGTGCACACTCGGCGCGCGCGAGGCAGATCTGGCCGCGCTGCTCGTATCATGTCACTCATGATCTGTGCGAGTGAGCGTTTGAACTAAACAGGTCTTGTCTACTTGTGTTTGTATGTCATATGAATAAAATATATTTGCCCCATACATGGAATCAGAGTGCCTACTGTATTTAGTAAATGGAAAATCTCTACAGCAAAAGGCCAATCACTACATGCATTCGGTTTGTTTCTACCATTTATTAGTAATGATTTAAACAGTTTGTTTACTACTTACTATATACCTGAGCATTCAGTATTGTGCAATATAGCATACAGAAGGTGATGGACATTTTGGGGGGAAATAAGTGCAGCATTTTATCATTTAAACGTGACTTTTCATGAAAATTCTATAATCCAAGATTGCCCCCACAATATGACGTCATAATATGCAAATTAGATGGGAAAATGTAATCCCTACATAAACTTTGGGTCATCCTTAATATTTCTCTAATTTACAGAAAGTCTCTATCTTTTATCACTTTTAAGATATAGCCTTTTGAAATTAAGATGTCAAAATCGAACATTTTAGGAAAAAACCTCTGGCGCCTAAAGGGTTAACACCTGGTTCAGCGTTGCAAGGTGACCCTGGTCACTCTGGCCCGTCAGCAAAATGTCGTCCAAATAGACGGCCACGTTCGGGATGCCGGCCACCAGACTCTCCATCATTCGTTGGAATATGGCTGGACTGGAGGAAACACCAAATGGAAGATGATTCACCTGAATCAGACCCTTGTGCGTATTAATAGTGACATATGGTTTAGATGTCTCATCAAGTATCACTTGCTGATATGCATGGCTCAGATCCAGTTTACTGAACCTATTTCCTCCTGACAACTTCTCAAACAAGACCTCCAATTTCGGTATTGGATACTGCTCAAGCTTCGATACCTGGTTGACAGTGAGCTTATAGTCACCACAAATGCGCACATAATTATCAGCTTTTAACACAGGCACGATCGGTGCTGCCCACTCTGAGAACTTCACTGGCTCAATAACCCCCTGGTTTGTGAGTCTCTCTAACTCCACCTCCACCTTTGTCCTCATAGCATAGGGCACGGCCCGGGGTTTATAGAACTTTGGACTCACCCCTTCTGTAATGTACATTTTTACTGGTGGAGCTCTCCAAGTACCCAGTTCCTCCTTGAACACATCTTCATTTTTCCGTAGCACATATTGCAATGTATGCTCTTGCTGCTCCATCTTATTTATACTGACACAGTTAATTCCCAGCTCCTTTATCCATGCCCTGCCTAACAGGTTTGGACCTGGCCCTGTTACCACCACTACTGGTAGCTGTTTGACTTGGTCTTGGAACCTCACAGTTACCCTTGCCGCTCCTATTGTTGGTACTTTTTCGCCCGTATATGTTTTCAATGTCATTGAGCAGTCGTGCAACTCTTGGGTGTCCCCTGCGGTCCATAACTTGTCATATTCAGCCTTTGACAAAATCGTCACGCTACAGCCAGTATCCACTTCGAATTCCACCATGTTCTCATTTATGTTAACCTGCGCAGTAATGGGATCGATTTTCGTTAACTTTGCCTCTGTTAGATTGTACATCGTAAATACATCTTCATCACTCGTGACATTCTCCACAGATTCACTTATGTGATGCGCCGACTGATTTTTATCGTTTCTAAACCTTCGAGACTGTTTGTGCTTCCCTCTTCCCTCCCCCTTAAGCCACTGGTCCGCCAGAGGCGAGGATTTGCACACTCTCTTCAAATGTCCCTTTTTACCACAGCACTTTTCATTGACAAAACGACAGTCTCTTGCCATATGTTCACCCCCACACCGGTAACATGTCAATGGTGTTGCTTTTCCTTGCCATTTATGGTTTGACTCCACATTATCAACACATAATGCACTAGCAGTTGATTACTGACATTACTCCCGCCCTCCACAATTTTCAATTGTAAATCACGGACATCCCTATTTGCTGTCTCAATGGCCAGTGCCACTTTCAACGCTTTTTCAAATGTGAGCTCAGGCTCCGCCAAGAATCTCCTCTGCATGCGATCGTTCGCTATGCCACACACGAGCCTGTCGCGTAGCATCTCTTTTAACTTATCGCCATAGTTGCAATGTTGCGCGAGCTCTCGCAGTACTGCCACGTACTCCATCAGTTTCATTCACGGCTCTAGTCCGTGAATTAAACTTAAATCTTTGGACTATTTCACTGGGCTTTGGGTTATAATGTGACTGCAGCAGGTCCGTCAAATCTTTATATGATTTTTTGCCAGGCTTGTTCGGGATCAATAAGTTCCTCATTAAACTGTATGTCCGACTGCCAACAGAGCTTAACAATATTGCCCTCTTTTTTTCCTCATCCTCAATCCCATCCCAAAAATGTCCCAATACCTCGACGTATTCCTCCCATGTTTGGGTCTGATTGTCAAAAGCAGTAAGTGTTCCTACCATCACCGTAGCCATCTCCACGTTTTGGTTAGCGTAGCTGCCTCGTCAATCCACTTCCGTCAAATTTCCGCGTGATTGACTCACAAGCTATGACGTTATGAAATGAGATTGGAGTAAAACCATGAAGCCTAATGTTTGGTGCGTTTCGCTTTTCAAACTCGCAGCGCGTGCAGAGAACATTTACTGAAGCAATCGAGCCGCTCCAAACTATGATTATGAAACATTATTGTTACCATGTTATACATATCTATGTTTGAGCAGATATCCACAAACACAGTATTTAACAGTAAACACGGGTCTAAACATTATAACCCATACGGAAGTCACATATATTGAAATATATTAGTAATAAATACATTTCCATGTATTTAAATCTATTAATTCTAAATAGAAGAAAATATATTTTTTTTACTTGTATTTAAATACATTTTGAAATATATGTTAAAAATATATTTAAATATTTGATTTTGGCCCCTTTTTAATATTTTTCACATATATTAAGCATATGTAAATATATTTTTATTGCAAATATTTAAATATATTTATTTTCTTAATATGTCAATATGTTTAGATATCCATCTATGTAAATACATTAATGTTCAATATATGTGCATATATTAATTTATAATATATGTTAATATATTAGTTATCTGTATATGTAAATATATTAATTTATAATATATGTTAATATATTAGTTATCTGTATATGTAAATACATTAATGTAATATGTTAATATATTAGTTATCTGTATATGTAAATATATTAATTTATAATATGTTAATATATTAGTTATCTGTATATGTAAATATATTTAGAAATGTACTGTTCAAATATTTAAGTAATGCCCCATAGTATGAGTGTCTCCATATGTAAATATTTTCATATATATATTTATATATAAAATGTTACCCTTCCCTGTAAATCAAACAGTCAAAATGCTATTTTCCAGGAATGCAAAGATGTTGACCCAGTGGACATAATCAAAATGTGCTAGTTATTGGACAATGCATTAAGGGGTTACAGAGAACACCTACAACACAAACATAATGTGGATTTTTTATTTATGTTAACAAAAGGTAAAAGTACACAGCATATATACAATTATCTGCACAATAACAAAATGATTAAAAGTATACCAAAAAATAAAATAATAAATAAATAAATAAAAATGAAGACTTTTTCTCAGGCTACTTTTCTGCTGGGACACGTCCCCTCAGTCGGAGGGGCAAAACATCCTTAAGCATTACTGGCTTTAATAAGGGAAATTGCAAAAACAGGAGTAAAACAAGCAACAAAAATTGTTGCAGTTGGACTCGACACTAATACAACTTACCAAAAAGACTGTGGTCAATGGACATTGACATATGCCCAGGAATCGGGTTAATAAAGACTGACAAGAACTTTACAGTTATCCAGAATATTAGATGGTAAATATTTAATTGATGAGTTGCCAATACAATATATGACCCAGGATATGATTTTACCCCTAAATTCAGCATAATTTTAACCCATTCACTCCATGTTTTGCTGCCTGGATCCCAGCTGTTTCTGCGAATTGCAGCAATCTATTCGCTTCTCTTTTCTGTAACTTTTGGCAGTCTGTAAAAAGATAGTTCTTGTTAAATCTATTTGTACAGTCGAACACACAGCTCTCAAGTGCATGCCCTCTTATTCTGGAACCTCAGGTCTGACAAATTATTATTCATGGCCTGGCCCAACTGTACAACAGTTGCCTTCTCATGCCGATTTATGGCAGCATCTGTAAAAGAAAACAAGAAAGAATGTTTGTCAGTGGTTACTTGAGGTGGTTCTGGTTAGATTGCTTCAGACATACTACGTTCCATTGTTTCTGCCAACAGCATCAGAAACAAGTGGATGGTTTATTTAAATGGCGTCCCAGATAGCTTTGGAGGATTTTATGTTTGTTCAGAGCATTTTGTTTAGTAAGGCACAGTGTAATGGAAAGTTCACAAAGAAACCGTTGTTAAAAGACGCAGCGACTGTAGTAAATTAAGTAAATTATTAAGTAGATTATAAGTAATAATATAATAAAAAATAAGTAAATTATTAACATTATAGGTGTTCATGTGACAGGCTATTTCAGGGTATACAGGGTATTTCTGTAAAGTTTCAGCTGTAAATGTATATGAAGGACAACTCTAGGAAGAGTGTATGATGGTCTTGAATGAGACATCAGAGGTAAATTGCAGCCTAATGCATTTTTTAAAAGTTTTAATGTAAAAAAACAATAATAGCTTACCGTGAAATGATGTAGTCTTTCCTTCACAAACGAATCCATTTGTCTAAAACATAAGTTTAAAACATTTAGTACAACACATTTAATGTATGCATTTAATTACCAACATTGTAACAATACAAAGAGAGTTAAAAATCTGTGACCTTTGTAACCCAGGTCACTGACTAGATCAATAGTAATTATAATCATTTTATTTTTATTAATATCTGTTTAGTATTAATAACAAAAGAACGCAGATAAGTTAATTTAAGTTTTATATTATATTACAAAAAATTATCTAGGAAAAGAAATTGGCCAAAGAAAGTTTCGATTGGATGAGGTCGGAGGTTAGTCCCGCCTCCGGGAAGTGAGTTCGGATTACAGCGCGAAGAAACAGAAACGAGAGCAGCAGAGAGTGTGACGAAGGAAAATAACGCAGATTGACGCTAGACAGTGCATTGTGTTCATAACTCTTAAAAGAGAATTGAAATAATCTATTTTTAGATTATTTTAGTGACAAATATTCTTAGAAGTCACACCTTAAACGTAAAAGGAGCCGACAAAACAAGAGATTGAGACGAACAGGAAAAGTTAGAAACACACATTTACATTTACATTTAGTCATTTAGCAGACGCTTTTATCCAAAGCGACTTACAATTGAGGACTAAACCAAGCGAGTCATCGTGAAGAGGCAAAAACAACGCAAGAAGTGCTCAAAATACAAAGTTCAGACATTGCTCGGAGTAGCATAAGCCAGGCAAGCGAGGATTTAAAGGAAAGGATTTATTTTTTATTTTTTTTTATGTTAAGTGCTCCCGGAAGAGATGAGTTTTCAGTTGCCTTTTGAATGCTGTCAGGGATTCTGCATTCCGGATGAGGGTGGGGAGATCATTCCACCAGCATGGAACCGTGAATGAGAATGTTCTGGAGAGTGATTTTGTGCCCCGCTGAGATGGTACCACAAGCCGTCGCTCATTGACCGATCGTAGGCTTCTGGTAGGGATGTACACTTGTAGTAGTGAGTGGAAGTAGGAGGGGGCTGAACCTGTGGTCAATCTGTAAGCAAGCGTCAAAGCCTTGAACTTGATGCGAGCAGAGAGTGGTAGCCAGTGCAGAGAGATGAACAGAGGAGTGACGTGGGCCCTTTTGGGCTCGTTGAAGACGAGACGAGCTGCAGCATTCTGGATAATTTGTAGAGGTTTAGTTGCACATGATGGAAGTCCAGCCAGAAGAGCATTGCAGTAATCAAGCCTAGAAATGACCAGGGCCTGGACGAGAAGTTGTGTTGCATGCTCAGTTAGGAAAGGTCTGATCTTCCTGATGTTGTGCATAGCAAACCTGCATGATCGAGTTGTCTTTGTAATGTGGTCAGTGAAGGTCAGCTGATCATCAAAGATTACTCCAAGATTTCTGACCCATTAAAACACACATTAAAAAAGAAGACTGAAACCATCTAGATTGAGGCCAAACCAAAAGAAAACTTTATTTTATTTTTCTCTTTCACTTACTTTTTCCTTGGCCGGGTTTTTTTTGTTTGTTTCTCTTGTTTTTCTTCTATTTCTGATTTCATCGAAATCACCCTATTGAATCCTGATCTGTCCCTGCCGTGGATGTTCTGTCTGTGGTTTGGACATGGCGAGCCAACCATCTGCTTGATCGTACCTGGAAATTAAAACAGCTATTATTTTGCTGAACTGGTAGGACAAAATATACTCACCCTGAACTGTGATATTTGTTTTTTTTCCTTCTGGATTTCCCCTGGATCAATCGTTTGATTTTTCTTATTGAACCGGAACTGAACTAAAAATATTCAGTGACATCTGAACATTGAATCTGATACTTGAAGTTGTTTTTTTTTTTTTTTTTTTTCTCTCTCTGGATGCTGATTTTGAATTGTGAAATCTGGTTTGAAATCTTGATTTTGAAATCTAAATTTACAAATTGAACTGAAGTGTCAATTGTGGACTGAACTACTGTTTATTACAGCTGTCTATTTGTTTATTCATATTGTTTTATTTGTCAAATGATTCCATTCATTTATTTATTTTTTTCTTAACAACAATACATTTAATTTCCTAGTAATTAACATTTACCTTTGAGTCTGAGTTGCTTTCTTTTTTTAGTGTCTGTTATAAATTCTCTATACTCCAGTGAGTCGAACCCACCTTCTGTAATCTGGTCCTAGAATAGATCACATGTACCCAAGTTATTACGCCATAAAACGGGTAGCTGCGGGTTACACCTTACCCTAAAGGCAATGATTATATTATATAGGGTTGGTATTTGGGCAGTTCTGTATGTCCATCTAGTGTTGGTGTCATAGGAAGTCTTCACAAGTTAGGCTGAATCCAAACTGGAAGTGGCTTAATATCTAATAACCTTGGGATGGGCATACCAAGATAAAAACAGGAAATCAAAAGAAGAAAGATTAGCATAGCTGGAGAGCTACACAATTAATCATTAGAATATCACGATTTTGATTCACTCACACACGCGGTCTTATTCTTAAATGACAATGATTCAGTTAACTATTACACCGGTTTCACATCACGTGTATTTTGCACCATAGGTCCAGTAGTCCCTATTTTTGCTTACTTAGGTTTATGTGGTATAAAATTACAATCAGATTTTTTTCAAGATCCCTTAGTAAATGTATTATTTGTCCTCACTACTCAGAGAACAGAGAGTCTCTTTGGAATAGACTACATATGCTACAGTATTAGGGGTGTAACGATTTACTCGTTTTCTCGATGCATCGATTGCAAATCCTGACGATGCATATGCATCGATCTTGAAACGTGAATTTGAATCGTGAATCGTTTATTTCGGTCAATATTCGATTTAAAATGCTAAGAATCGAATAATTTGCGATTCTATAGAGATTCAGTGCTTTAAAATATATAAACATTAAATGACTACATGCGCGAATTAATGAGGCGTTGTGCGGCGTCATTTGGCGTCCTCCCAGCTCTCCTTCACAGATACTCGCTGCACTGTTTACCATCTTTCTTTTGAGCAGTCGATGTTTGAGCTCTCCTCAGGACAGCCACTGATGTTCACATGAGCAGATGACAGCTCTCTATCGAGAAAGCAAGACTTGAGTCAAACCGATTAAGCCATTGATAAAGCTGTCATGTCATTGTGCGGGCACTGCTATGAAACAACGCCGTTATTTTCTTTAAGATAAGATACTGAAGTTTTACGGAAATGGCTCATACCCATCCTGAGCAGCTGAAGTAAAACCCCACTTATTCAAGGGTGCGCATTTATTACGGAAAGAGCAAACGCATAATAGGTGTCTAAAATGCACACGCTTCCGATGAATGAAATTTAACTTAATGTTGTTAAACTTAATGTACGAAGGAAACTGCTGAAATAACTACAATATTAATTACACTGAAATAAGAGCGCGTGGTTTATCCATCAGTCAGATGCGCATTAAAATTGCATTCGTAATCGTTACTATAGCACAAGTAGACACCCGGCGCGTTTTCTTTCAGAATCATAAGGAAAATGTTCAGTATAAAGACAAAACAAAGAGTATTCCGTGAGGAATACTTACTATTCCATGAGGAAAAGTTAGTTAAGGTTTAGTTGGGAAAGTTCATTTTAGTCTCACAATGAAAGGATGTTTAATGTACCAGGAACACTTTAAGGTTGTGTATCCATTAACACTATCCTACAAAATAGTTACCATGATGAACTAACAATACTTTTAAAGCCTTTTTAAATCTCGGCTTACATTTCTACAAATGCTAATTTATAGGCTTTGGAAATATTTTTTATAATAATAGATTCATTAAAAACTAACATGAACTAACATTAACAATAGGCAAAATGTCGTTGGTTTTTTTTTGTCCCCACTCAGGCCTGAAACGAGACTTCAAGAGATTTCCACGACGCGCACGCGCGAGAACTGAACTGAAGTAGTTGAAGGAGATCGCAATTCTCGCGCATGCGTCGTGGAAATCTCTTGAAGTCTCGTTTCAGGCCTACAAGGAAGAAAAGGAATAGTCGAATAAAGTCGTTATTTTTGTTTGTTTTTTCGCACAAAAAGTATTCTCGTCGCTTGATAAACTTATAATTGAGCCACTGTTGTGACATGGAATATTTAAACATTTTCTTTAATGACTCTCTGGGCCGTCAAGTGTCAGTCCCTTAGGGAGCCTATGTAGCAGTCATAAACCTCTCAGATTTAATCATAAATATCTTCATTTGTGTTCCGAAGACGAACGAAGGCCTTCCGGGGTTGGTACAGCATGGGGGTGAGTAATTAATGACTTAATTTTCATTTTTGGGTGAACTAACCCTTTAAGGATTTGTTTACTGTGTGTGATTCATTTAATGGAAAGCACATTCACTGCTAGTTGTCTTACTGTTAATTTTAAATAAACGTAGAGCAAGTAGCTAATCAGTGTCTGCTCGTTTATTCAAACACAGACGAATGTCGCAACGCCCCGCCCCCTCCCCCGACGACCGGTTTCAGAATTGGTGATGACGGTTATGACGTGAGTCAAATGTGACGGTTCGTAACATAACCGTCATCACCAATTCTGAAACCGGCACACCCCTACTACTGATGCACTATTTTTTCTCCTAACTATTTTCATAACTAGCCTACGTCCATTTAAGATATAAACTGTGTGTAAGTGAATCTCCAAGCCGGTCATTTTGACATATTTCTGTGTAGATTTGCTCGTTTAGACGCACACACGAAACCCAAAGTATAATTTGCTCGTCTTGTTCGAGTCATTCCGGTCTGTTTCGTTGCACGCGCCGCCTTGGGAAAAGAATCTCTTGCACAGATTTTTGTGCTTTTAATATCTCTTTTCATTATTAAACGCGTCCCGCAATTTAGCAACAGTAGAGACTGCATTTTACAACAATCACCGATCGTGCTAATTATGTCGTTAAATTTGAGTTTTAGGGAGAAATGACAGCGTACTGCTGCAAAGGGAAGGAAGTTGCGCAAGACAGAATGTGGTTATAGTTTTTAATGGTTTTACCCAGAGACTATTTATAAAGAGACATGCCACTTCCTCAATCCTTAATACAACTATATAGGGAAAACCCGTAACGCCAAAGATGGCGGTTGTATGCACATGCCCCGCCCCTCCCGCTGGAAAGCCAATCGTCTGCTTTTAAGAGTCAAGCCGGAAAACATTTAAGCCTATCGTCTGGTTCCACTGACGCATGCGCACAGTTGAGGTTTGCGACAGCGGAAAATATGTTACAGTTTGAAAAGGCGGCAGATTTGAAATGTGTTAGTTGTGTAAATATCAGACATCCCAAGTCTCCCGGAAGTTCCGGGAGTCTCCCGCAGATTGATAGCGGCTCCCTGATGACCGCAAATTAGTTCAAATCTCCCGGAATCTAGAGCGAGCGAGCAGTAGCGCGCGCACGACAGAGAGCGAGAGAACCCTTGCGCATGCGCAGTAAAAGTATAACCTGTGGGGAAAAAGGCGTTTTAAACCTTATTTTGGGGCAAAGTCACAAACTTTTTCAGCGATTTTTATCATATTTTATTAGTGTTTGTATACATGCAGTTTTTATGTCCCGGTGACCAGTGAAAGTGCAGTTCTGACTCTCTCCCCATTCATTTAGATAGGAGCCTGGTCTTGTTAGTCCGAAATAGCTGCCCGGAGGCGTTGCCAAGATGGCGGCCGAGTGGCATGACTTGCCTAAAAGGACTTTGTTTTACCGCAATGTTATTTTTCAATATGTTCCTTTTATAATCTTTGGAAGCCGAAATCTGAAATAAAATCAGGCTAATAAATCATGCCTATCGATGTTTATAATGCTATAGCTGATCTGAAGGAATGTAGCAGTGCTGGTCCGGATGGGCTTGAGGCTAGCTATATTAAACTTGCTGCTCATGTATTGATGTTTCCACTCGCTGACCTATTCAATCTGTCTCTGAATACGTGTACTGTCCCTGCTACATGGAAATGTGCGAAAGTTATCCCTTTATTAAAAACTGGGAATGCTTCTATTCTGAATAACTATCGTCCTATTTCTATTATATGTTCCATTGCCAAATTATTTGAGAAAATTATTTTTGACCAATTATCTAAATTTATTTTTCAGAATAATATATTATCAGTATTTCAATCTGGCTTTAGGCCGAATTTTTCTACTACCACAGCTTTATTAAAGTTCACCAATGATATTTTTTCAGCCTGTGATTTGGGACAGCTAACTGGTGCTATTTTTATTGATCTTTCAAAGGCCTTTGATATGGTTAATCATTACATTCTTCTTGACAAACTTCATGCAATAGGTCTTGATCAAAGTGCTGTATTATGGTTCAATTCTTATTTTCACAATAGAAGGCAGTGTGTTTCTTTCAAAGGTTCAATGTCCGATTACTTATTGGTTGATAAGGGTGTTCCTCAAGGCTCCACTCTAGGTCCCCTTTTGTTCTCTATCTTTATCAATGATTTATCTCGCACTTGCTCCTTGTGTAAGATTCATCTCCATGCTGATGATACCGTGATTTATATTGCTGACTCTGATATTCACCTGATCCAGAATAGGTTACAAGATGACTTTAGTAAGATTCAAGAGTGGCTTCATAGGAACAACCTATTGTTGAATATGGACAAGTCATGTTGTATGTTGTTTGGGACGAGGCATAGAAGTCCTTGTGCTCTCAACTTAAAACTGCATTTTGCTAATGGGTCTTCTATGGTGAAATCTGACATATTTAAGTATCTTGGGTTGTGGATTGATTCCGAAACTTACCTTCAAACCTCATATTGACCATATCACAAAGAGAGTATATGGTTGTTGCAGTACACTTTATAAATCTGTTAATTGCTTTACATTTGAAGTTAGGAAAAGGTTAATTTCCCAGTTGATATTGCCCATTGTTGACTATGCTGATATTGTCTATATGAACACTAGTGAAGCTACTCTTAGGCCACTCAATGTTGTATTTAACTCTTTAGGTAGATTTGTTTTGAGGTGTCCTTTTAAAACACATCATTGTGTAATGTATGCATCCTTGAATTGGCTTCAGCTGAAATCAAGAAGAGACTTTCATTGGTTTCTTTTTATTTTCAAATGTGCCTATTTCGAATCCCCTCCTTATTTGAGTGAACTCTTGGTTCCACACAGTTCTTTGTATCCTGTTCGTGATATGCAATCTTTGGTCTTTACTGTACCAAGAATCTTTTCAGCCACTGGTAGAAAATCTTTTCACTATAAAGCTACTCATGATTGGAACAATCTTCCTCTTTTTTTGAGGTCCATCTTATCGTTTCGTAGATTTAAGTTAACTCTATTCCAATATCTAAACACTGTATGTGTGTGCTACTGATGTTGGTCTGAGTTGTATTGCTTGCAACTGTCTATTGTTTAATGGATTTGTCTAACTGATATATCTCCTGTTGATTCAACCTCGGTCTTTCTTTTGTGGCACCTTTTTGTTTACTGAATTTCCTGTATTATGATTCTAATTGTATAATGAGTAATTGTGGTGTGCTTTATGTGACAGTTATGTTAGAGCTAAGGTGTGTTTTTTTTTTAATGTTTTATGTACTGGACCCTCTTGAAAATTAGATGTTGCATCTCAAGGGGCTATCCATCAATAAATTGAAATTAAAATTGAAATATCACAGACCTAAAGTGTAACCAGACTACGTTTGAATTAGGGCGGTCACTTTTGTGAAAAAATCCTGTTCGATTTTTGAGACATAAGTGATCATTGAATCGATTGTAAAATCGATTTTCCATGTCTAAAGACGTTTTCATTTTCAACACCAAATATAGGCAAATCCACGGACAACTAACAGGCATTAGGACGAACGTAAAGAGGGCGCTTGAGATGCGCACAAGTCAGCAATATTTCTGATGATTTATTGGCGTGAAGTTTCATGCACAATGACAAACAAGAGTGCAACATTCAGGTATTGAAATTAACACCCTCCAACCCGCCAAATAAGGGTAAAAATTAACTTTGGCAGGTAACGCTGTCAAATCACGAGCCAATTTGGCATGTTTCTATGTTTACTCACTTTGCTGGGTAAGTTCGTGTAAGCCAAATCTTCGCGGATTTAGCGCAAATACGCAACTCGTGAGTCCTCATGATATATTAAATACAGCATATTGCGCAGAATCTACGCATTTCTGGCTTACTTGAGCACACACATCACTAAGCAACGAATAACAGCGCGCTTGTTCACTTACATTTAAGTAATAGCGAATATTAAAAAGCATTTGGTTAACAAAAAATACATTGTTATTTTCCAACATCTGTCCACCTAAAACACATTTTTGGTAAAAAAAAAAAAAAAAGGCAGGTGAAATCGATTCCCTATTTTCGTTTTTGAAACTTGTGTTGGTTGGTCCGATCGATTGTGCAATCGATTTTCGAACGTAAAGTGACAGTCGAACGTAAAGTTGAATGTTTAGTTCTGTCCTCCATCGTCACTCATTAAGCAGGGCTCGTGTTGCTGTGGCCCCGCGTGAGAGAGCTCTCTCTCGAATTGTCTTTATAGCAATAATAAATAGTATGTGTATTTTCTTAATTTCTCCAGTACAGACAGCAGAACCGATAACGTCAGAGCTTATTGATCCAGCGGTCTTTCAAAATTCAGCCCCGGTGCCAGTTTAATACCGGGTTTCGGTACCCATCCCTAACCATAATAAAAGTTAGGGGTCAGTAAGATGTTTCCTCTTTGAAAGAAATCTCTAATGTTCACCAAGAAGACTGCATTTATTTGATCAAAAATAAAGTAAAAACTGTAATATTGTGAAATATTACACTTTAAAATAACTTTTTTTCTATGTGAATATATTGTAAAATGTCATTTATTTCGGTTTTGGTAAAGCTGCTGAACTTTCAGCATCATGGATCAAGGATCATGTGACACTGAAGACTGGAGTAATGATGCTGAAAATTCAGCTTTGATCACAAGAATGAATTACTTTTTAAAATATATTAAAAAAATCTCATTAATTGTACTGTTTTACTATATTTTTAAATAAATGCAGCTGTGGTGGGCATAAAAGACATCTTTCAAAAATATTTCAAATCTTACCGACACAAAACTTTTGTACGGTTGTGAGGTTTTACTTACTTTTTGTCATATGGTTCTTAGCGCCTTGGAGATGTTCTTCGTCAGGTCTGCTAAACTCTGCTGCACGGCCATCAGCATGCATGAATCTAGGAACATGAAAAGTCTGTCACAGAATATTTAGCATGAAATGTCACATTTATTAGAAATAAACAAACTAGAGCAGAGGTGAAATGCAGAAAAGAGAAAGAACAATATACAGAATATACAACAAAACAGAATTTACATTTTTAGGTTTACTTATACAATTTCACTTATATTTGGATGTAAAACCTTCTTAAATATATGTATATGTGTGTATATATATATAAATATATATATAAATAAATAAATATATATATATATATATATATCCATGGTGATATAGGTGAAACATATTGTGAAAATGCATATTAAGTTATTTAAAGAGCTTGCTCAGCTCACCTGTGTTTCCTTGTAAAGTTTCTGATGCTCCTGAAATCAAAGAACAGTTTTTTTTATCATTATGTGCTTAACATGAAAGATCAAAACGTGTTTGAAATAGTGTCAGTCCGTTTTCCCGCTCCAACGCTAACTTACAGTGCATGTAGATGATTAATTAGCTTAACATTCATCCATTGACAAATTACCAGCACAACCTTTACAAAACTATATATAAAATAATTCTCATTTACACATAAGATGTGATTCAAAGCACAAACTTCTATTAAAAATGAGCTCAAGTCTATAGCTCTTAACGTTATAGTTAGCCTGACGGCTAAGATGCTAACGGTCTTTTACGAAGACACTAAACCATTTCTGTAAACTAAATATTCACCAGGAGCGTTTATTAATTACATGTAGGAAAGTGTCAGGAAGAGTGTGTGTATTATTTGTGTAACTTTGGGGAATAAACTTACCTGAAATCCGTGAAAACAACAGTGAGACAGTTTTACAGCTTGTCCTCAGTTGAGTCCCCGCTCCGTTTGGCGTTTCCGTGGCAACTCCCTCCGCTCCAGTAAAATCAAATGCGACTCGAATGTTCAGCACGCGCGCCCATTAAAACGCATCGTTCAGTTACCATATGGAGAATTTACATGAATATACATCTAGAATTAAAACATTAAAAATACTGATGGAGTGAATCATAAGAAAAAAAGATAAAATGTCCGTAAACTTTTTTTTTTTAGTTGAAATTTTTTTTAAGTGGATAGTAGGCTTTTAAATGGAATGAGAATAAGAAAGCAGTATAGCCATAATACAATAGCATAAACATGGTGTAGAAAAAAAGTAGGCAACATATTTGAAAAACACACTAATTAAAAACTTCACATGATATAAGGCACAAATATATTTTCACATATATGTACACATATTTAAACGAAGAACAATTTAAGCTTTACGTTATAAGCATTTTAAAAATATATTTTCAAAATATATTTCAATATATTTAACAGTGTACCACATATATGTGAATATATTACATTTCTGTATGGGAATATTCACCATATTAGAATAAACACTCATACTAGCCTACTTTTATATCGTGCTGTGTTTTATTATCGAACATAAAAACCTCCTCGTGTTATACATGTATATAAATTTAGCTATAGCTGTCTATAGTTCATATTTCAACATGTTTCTGTCTATATAGACCAATTTCGAGCCGACGTCACAGTTTCATCACGGCACTAGCTGGAGGCAAAACAAAGGTAAAACTGGAGGCGGCCAATACAAACCAGCACAGATTCGGCTACATAATAAGGAGCTTAAATTATTATTATTATTAAATGTCATTTTTTTGTGTTGTTGGGAGCAAGAATTAATGCAAAATTAATATGATGTATCTGGAATTTTTATTTCTAGAAAATATTCACATCATTAAAATTGCACCGTAATGTCACTCTTTACATTATCGTCTTATTGGCGCTGACTAGGCAGAACTGTGGATCGTACCACATAAGTCTTGTGCATGACCATTCAGCACATAGTTATAGGTGTAAAAGTCAGGCCACTCAACCGGAGGTAGCGTTAACATTAATCCTGTCAGATCGTCCATCCATTGACAGCGTGTACAGTAGCCTACGGGTCAGCCGTAGCCTACGGGTCAATCTGGTTCCGTCCGTTAAAATTAACTTTTGCAAATAACAATCTCGGTCCTGGACAGTCAGTGACCTTTGCACATTAAGATAAAATCGGATTTTCTCCATTCATTGTAAAAAACAAGCTAACAAAACTTGCAAACTAACGTTAGGGAAGCGGCCAGAGGGATCGTTCTGCCACCACCTAAGCTCCGCCCACAAATAAACGTCACCATGTTTACCAACTGAAAAGGGGTCTATAGCCTATATATATATGCCAAATATTTATACATAGATTTTGGTCTGGCACCAGTTTAACTAGAAGCTACAATGTAAAGTTTATGCAACAATAACTATTATGAGTGGACATTTCTTACCTTAAAAATCTTTCTCATCTTCAAATCGTGTTCTTCTTAAGTAAATCCAAGGTAAACAGCACAGCACAAACACAGTCTTCCGAACTCGATGAAAAGCAGATGAGTACGTTACTGAAGTCGCTGATTCTTTGTTTAGAGGTGATGAAGGCGTTTACAGCTCTGCATTCCTGCACGTGGATATTTGCATGTGAACACATTAGAACCAATGAGCTCGGGCTGGAGAAACTGTACATGTTGTTGCTTTCATACAGATTACTTAAACAGAGAACATTTGTTTTTGATATGATTTACATCATTTAAAAATGGAGACCTTCAAGCTTTGTAAAGACATAACTCTCATGTGTGGGTGGCAAGTATAACTCGCTGAGTTACAGTTCATTTTCTGTTGCGTTTTAGAATAAACTTTACATTGAGAGAGATGGGAGAACGCACATGTTTATTTTCTTTATTTTATTAAAAACACAACATTTTGTTTTTTATTATTAGTAGGGCCGGGACTTTAACGCGTTAATTAAGATTAATTAACTACAGACTTTAACGCGTTAATTAATTACACAAATTATTTTTAATCGCACTTATTTTTGCACCGCGGAACGTTTCTCACTGGATGAGTTTCGGCGGACCGATTATACTGGCGCACCAACTAGCGTTCATGACGAAGAAGCTGACGAGATCGCTTTGGTTGGCCGGTGGATGGGAAATTTTGTTACAAAAACGAACGGATGGAAGCGTCGATAAGAGCATGGTTGTGTGCAAGCTATGCAACAAGGAATTCGCTATTGCTATTAGTGTAGTGTAGCAATATGCTATTGCTACACTTAATGGCAAAAAAAACACTGGTCTGCTGGACTTGGTTGAACAAAAATAAACAATATTTTGTTGCTTAAGCTTATGTATTTATTCAATGGTATACTAAAAATCCATGTGAAAAAAAAATACTTCTCACTGTTCTCAGGTCAAATATTTATGCAATTAAAATGCGATTAATTTCGATTAATTAATTACAAAGCCTCTAATTAATTAGATTAATTTTTTTAATCGAGTCCCGGCCCTAATTATTAGTGTACACAAATAAAAGAAGACATTTAACAGTTTTGAATGATGTATAACACTTGCCTGTATGACAAAAATCGACTGAGTTATTTGAGTCTATTTTGCACTGATAAGAAAAAAAGCGAGACAATCGCACCGACGTGATAGCCGACCCTAGGGAGTTAAAGACAACTCTAGCTGCAGAGGTTTGACAGTGCAGGCTGGAAGACCAGCCAGGAGAGCATTACAATAGTCCAGTCTGGATATAACAAGCGCTTGGACAAGGAGTAGTGTAGCATGCTCTGGTAGGAAGGGCCTGATCCTCCTAATGTTGTACAAATATCAAAGGCAAATATGCAGGACTGGGCAGTTCTAGCAATGTGCTCTGTGAAGTTCAATTGATCATCAATAACAACTCCAAGGTTCTTGGCTGACATTGATGGAGTTATGGATGACGAGCCTAGCTGATTGGTGAAGTTGTGATGAAGTGTTGGGTTGGCCGGGACCACAACAGCTCTGTCTTTGTCAGGTTTAGTTGAAGGTGGTGGTCCTTCATCCAGCCAGAAATGTCTGTCAGGCAGGCTGAGATGCGAGCAGCTACCGTCAGATCATCAGGCTGGAATGAGAGGTAGAGTTGTGTGTCATCAGCGTAGCAGTGATAGAAAAAGCCATATTTCTGAATCACAGATCCTAGGTATGTCATGTAGATTTTTTTAAATTTTTTGAATAGGGACAAAGCATGTTGATGAACATTTGTACAGAATACAAGATGTAAACAAGCTGGATTATAGCAGTATTGCTAATTTACGTCCGTAGTCCCTAGGCAGGGACTGGAGAAGATAAGAGGTACAAGTACTGAGCCCTGAGGCACCCCAGTAGCTATATGTTGGGTCTTAGAAACCTCACCTCACCCCTCCACGAAACCCACTCTCACCTGGCACTTAATCACCTGGTGATGATGGCTCAGGCTCTACATCCATAGGCACCAGATTCAGGGAGCAGACATCTTGTTGAGGCAGGGGCTGAGACCCAGGGAAGGAATGGAGTTGCAGACATGGCTGTACTGTGTCTGTACATGGTTTCCCTGATTGTTCTACTTCCAGGCGTTCTGGAGAACAGAGTTATGGAAGTGTGGGTTTGGCCTCTGAGGGGGCCCAACTCATAGACTCGGATCTCTCAACTGAGGTTGCTGAGGCCACGAAAACTCTAGAGCTCCCTACACAGGAAACAAACCGGTTTCCTCCATGGTGCGTTGGAGCAGGAGGAGTATGGCGGTTTTGTAGCCTTGTATTAGGGGTATCCCTACAAGAGGTGTGTGATGCAGCGAAAGGCTGTTCCTTTCCGCACACACTCGTCAGGTTTACAACCTAGTTTTGGGCTTCACTCCTGGGTCCCATGTGATTTTGTCTTTGTTGTGCTCGCCTGATTTCACACAAGACAGGCACTGGTCACTATGGTGGTGTTGGTATAGATGTTTCCACGGTGTTATCTCGACGCAACGTGAGTTCCCTTTAAAGGGAAAGAAGGGTCTTGGTAACCATGACTACGATCAAATAAGTTGGGTTTATTGCTGTTAAAAATGTGGTCACAGGGAAAAAGTAAAGGCCATAGGAAAAACCCACAGCCTTTAAAACAGACTTTCCTGCATTAATTTATGGACGAACTGATCTGTAAATAAACATGCACCCCAGGACACTGTGTGAATGATTTCATGTCTTTGGTAGTGTCTTTTGATACTATTGTGTCTTTGATACTATGTTATTATGATAGAACCAACGGTCAATGTAACCCCACCTGTATTGTGTCTTCAATCTAATTAATCCTCATTTAATGACTCACACTTTAAGTCAAGTCAAGTCACCTTTATTTATATAGCGCTTTTTACAATACAGATTGTATCAAAGCGCTTCACAGTGATAACATGAAAACAATATAACAAAGTTTGTTTCTAAAAGATATTGCGTCAACGTCCACCTTAAGTAAGGCAGATCAATAATATTATTGAATATTAAATGTCCCCAACTAAGCAAGCCAAAAGCCAAGGCAACAGTGGCAAGGAACCAAAACTCCATCAGGGACAGAATGGAGAAAAAAACCTTGGGAGAAACCAGGCTCAGTCGGGGGGCCAGTTCTCCTGTGGCCAACGAAGGAACAGTGCATGATTCGGGCAGCATTACAAGTCAGATTGGATCGGAACATTTAGAGTATTTTTTGGAAGTCCAAGTATGCACGCCGGTCTTAAGACGAGTTGCTGAGGATCAGTGCCGTCCACCATAGAGAGTCCATATCGCCCGTGTTGAGTTGTCACTTCATAGGCTTTGTGATTGGAGCATCTGAAGTCTCCGTGAGAGGCTGGATACAAACTGGAGCTGACGAATGCCATTTTCTCGGGACTCGCGTCCCGAGATAACAGCAGAAAAGCAAAGGGAAAATAATTAGCGTAGCTGCTGTTCATAATGATGATTTCCATAACACAGGCGTAAATGACAAAACATGAGGACAGTGACTCTTGCGTCCCAAAATCACCCCCCTCCGTCCCCCACTCAACTCAGCCCAGCTTACTGACCTCTACGTCCCTCCTGCTGCTGAGACCTAACCACAATCTCACAATCTCTCCGCAACCCAACCATACGCGCCAACCCGTTGACCAAGGCTGTCGAGCCCCACTGGTGCGTGAATAGGCAGTTTCAGTGGACAACGGTTCCGTATGGCATACTACCTACCGCAACACAATATCTGCCCAACCACCCGTCATTCACGCAATATACACAGGAACGTAATGACTGCAAATACTATGCAACCTATACAGATAACCTACAGTCTCTTCAAGTTTTATAGTATTAAATGCATTTGATCTGATTCAGCAGTATTATAAAAGGTAAGCATTATGTAAATGCTTGGCTGAAGAGATGCGTCTTTAATCTAGTTTGAACTGGGACAGCGAGTCAGAGCCTCGAACAATATCAGGAAGGCTATTCCAGAGTTTAGGAGCTAAATGTGAGAACGCCCTCCCTCGTTTAGTGGACTTAGATATCCTAGGAATGACTAGAAGCCTCGAATTTAGTGATCTTAAAGAACGCGATGGATTGTAGGGCGATAGAAGGTCCATTAAATACACAGGAGCTAAACCATTTAGGGCTTTATAGGTCAGTAGTAGTACTTTGTAATTGATACGGAACTTGATAGGTAACCAGTGTAGAGATGATAAAATTGGTGTTATATGATCATATTTTCTTGACCTAGTAAGAACTCTAGCGGCTGCATTTTGCACTAACTGTAGCTTGTTTATTGAGGATGCAGGACAACCGGCTAATAAAGCATTACAGTAATCTAGTCTCGAGGTCATGAATGCATGAACTAACTTTTCTGCATCAGAAACAGATAGCATGTTACGTAATTTAGCAATGTTTCTAAGATGGAAAAAGGCTGTTCTTGTTACATATGAAATATGATTTTCAAAAGACAAGTTGTGGTCTAGTATAACTCCCAGGTCTTTTACCGTAGAGGATAAAGTAACAGGACATCCTTCTATATTAAAGTTGTATTGTAAGTGGTTTTGTGGATAGTTTTTTGGACCAACAAGTAATACCTCCGTTTTATCTGGATTTAGTAGCAGGAAATTATGCGTCATCCAGCATTTTATATCTTTAAGACACTCTGTCAATTTTGATGAGTTAGTGTTTTCATCTGGTCGTGATGAAATATATAATTGAGTGTCATCAGCATAACAGTGGAAATTAATTCCATGTTTTCTTATAATATTACCAAGTGGCAGCATATATATTGAGAATAGCAGAGGGCCTAACACCGATCCTTGCGGCACTCCATAGTCTACTGACGTTATCTTCGATTTTTCCCCATTTAAACAAACAAAATGGTAACGGTCTGATAAATACGATCTGAACCAGCTTAATGCCTGTCCCTGAACACCAGTGTAGTTTTGTAGTCGATCCAAGAGTATTTTATGATCTATAGTGTCAAACGCAGCACTAAGATCGAGTAGAACTAATATTGAGATACAGCCTTGGTCAGAAGCTAAAAGTAAATCATTTGTAATTTTAACTAGCGCAGTTTCTGTGCTATGATGCGGTCTGAATCCTGACTGAAATTTTTCATATATCTCATTTTCTTGCATGAAAGAGCACAATTGAGCGGACACAGTCTTTTCTAGTATTTTAGACATAAATGGAAGATTTGAAATCGGTCTGTAATTTGCTAAGTTATTTGGATCTAATTGCGGTTTCTTAATGAGAGGTTTTATTACTGCCAGCTTGAATATTTTTGGAACATGACCTAAAGATAAAGACGAGTTAATAATATTAAGAAGAGGCTCTTCCACTACAGGTAACACTTCTTTCAGAAATTTAGTTGGTATTGGATCTAATAAACATGTTGTTGGTTTAGATGCAATGATAAGTTTATTTAGCTCTTCCTGTCCTATAGTTGTAAAGCGGTGTAGTTGTTCTTGAGGGGCGATAATTGAGGCTGAATCATAAGACACCATAGAGGATTGTACATTTACAATTGTGTTTCGGATGCTTTCTATTTTCTCATTGAAGTAGTTCATAAAATCATTACAGCTATACTGTAACGGAATAATTTGCTCGGGTGATGTCTGTTTATTTGTTAGTCTAGCCACGGTGTTAAATAAAAACCTTGGATTATTTTGGTTATTTTCTATTAGTTTGCGGAGATGCTCAGCCCTGGCTGCTTTTAGAGCTTTTTTATAACGTGACATACTGTCTTTCCACGCGATTCTAAAGACCTCTAAATTAGTTTGTTTCCATTTACGCTCTAGGTTACGAGTTTCTCTCTTGATAGCATGCGTAGCACTGTTGTACCATGGTGCTTTAGTTTTCTCTCTAACCTTTTTTGATCTAATTGGTGCAACAATATCTAATGTACTAGAGAAAATGGTGCTCAAACTGCTGGTCATTTCCTCTAGTTCATCTGTTTGTTTGGGTTCACTGAGCAGCTGAGATAGATCAGGTAAGCTATTTGAGAATCTATCTATAGTGGTCGGAAGGATTGTTCTGCCTGGTCTATAACGTGGCGCAACATGACAAATTTCAGCAGTGCGTATTATACAAGTTACCATGTGATGATCGGTGAGATCGTCACTTTGCGGTATAATATCTATATCGGTTAGATTGGTTCCATATGATATAATTAAATCTAGTGTATGATTTAGACGATGAGTGGGACCACTGACATTCTGCTTGACCCCAAATGAGTTTAATAAATCTGTAAACGCAGTCCCTAACGCATCGTTTGTGTTATCTACGTGTATGTTAAAATCTCCAACAATTATTGCTTTATCGGCATTGACCAATAGATCTGAGAGAAAGTCTGCAAACTCTTTTAGGAAATCAGCATATGGTCCTGGAGGTCTATATACAGTAGCCAAGGCTAGAGATAATAGGGATTTATTTCTTACATCTAAGAGCGTAACGTTTAGCACAAGTACTTCAAACGAGTTAAACCTGTGACCTGTTTTCTGAGTAACATTAATAATATCTCTATAGATTGTTGCAACACCGCCGCCACGACCGATCAGACGGGGCTCATGCTTATAACAGTATCCTGGCGGGGTAGACTCATTTAGACCGAAATACTCGTTTGGTTTAAGCCAGGTTTCAGTAAGGCAAAGTACATCGAAGCTATTATCTGTGACCATTTCATTTACAATAACAGCCTTAGGTGTGAGCGATCTAATGTTTAGAAGACCTAGTTTTAGAAATTGTTTTTGTTCACTGATATTTAGATTTTCAGGTTTAATTACAATAAGATTTTTCCTAGATCCTACATTGGATTTATTATTTGGCCTCACTAAACAAGGGATAGACACAGTTTCTATATAATGTTCTACACTACTTATATCAATTAGATTGGCGCAGCAAAGACTGTGATTTGGAATTTGATTTTCTAGTCATACGGTGTGTAACGTCTTGGAGATGTTGTCCGACAGAACAGCCGCTCCGAATCTGCTGGGGTGCAGGCCATCAGCACGGTAGAGCCTAGGTCGCTCCCAGAACAGATTCCAATTATTTACAAAGGGCAGTTTTTGTTCATTACACAATGACATTAACCATTCATTTAGTGCAAATAATCTACTGAACCTTTCCTGTCCTTGTCGGTACGTGGGAAGCGGTCCAGACACGATGATCGTTGCCTCAGGCGCTGTGCTGCGTACCGTCTCGATCAGGCTCCTGTAGTCCTTCTTCAGAACCTCCGTCTGCCGCAGCCTGATATCGTTTGTTCCAGCGTGAAGCACCACAGCTCCGACGCGCTCTTCACCATTCAGGATCTCGGGAACCTGTGCGGCGACATCAAGAACACGAGCACCAGGAAGGCAGTGAGTGCGCACCTTACCCTTACCTGAGGTAGCACGGACATGACGGACCATGGAAGTGCCGATGATCACGGCGTCGTCGCGTTCCGACTCGCGAAGAGGGGAGAAGCGGTTCCGGGTGGAGATCTCGAAGACCGGGAGGGGCGGAGAGGTTCTTGCTCTGCTCCTGGCTCGTGTCTTCCGCTGTGGGATCACCCAGGGTCCATGGTGTTGGGTTGGTGCCGGAGTGAATGATGCCAGAGATGATCGCGTCCTCCTGGGCAGAGAAACGCACGGAGTAGACGAAGTCGGAGTCAAAAAGTTACTAACCACTGACTTGTGTGCATCGGCGCGTGACGTTTCAAGCGCTGATCGCCGATCCCGCAGCTCGGCTTGCCTCTCTAGCAGACCACGGATCTGTTTCTCCACCGATTCAAGCTCCAATCGTACCGAAATCAGTTCGAATGTGTCCTCACCTGCACTCAGAGGTAACGTTAGACACACATCTGATATGTTTGCCATAACAGATGAACAGTAGATTAGCAGTGATACTACCAATATCACTAGTAATTTAGGACTGAAATGCCGGATATAACCTGTATCCTTTCAGTGAAACGGGTGTAAAATCAGACGGTCAATAGGCGCGAGGCCACGCGTGAAATGCTAGCGGACTAAAGGCTAGTAGCCGAGATTCGCAAAGTTGGGTCTAAGTAGCGATATCAAAGCAATCCGATTGTTTTTTATAAGGAATAGTATCGAGGATAAGTTCCCATGATATAAAAATAGAAAGTGCTTGTTTATAAATGAGTGGTAAAGAAGAAAATCAAGGATTAATGAATTGATTCGACGGAGCTTTCAAACACAAACACCGACTGCTCGCGCACCACTTTAGTGTACATCACCTTCTCATAGAATGCAGTGTGTGTTTGTTATATCTATCTGAGTATAAATGAACACAAACAGCAAGGCCTATGTCTAACCACACCTGAGACAGAGCCATAAATCCTCCCAACAGAGGAATTTCCCCCTTTCTTATTGGTCGAGCCCACCCTGAGAGGTGGGACTTTCCTCAGACTTTAAATGGCCTCTACACTGTAAAAAAAAAAAAAAAGGTTAATTTACAGGTAATGCCCTGTATTTTTTTACAGAATTTTGCCGTTTTTTCATTATACAGTGAATACCTGTTAATTTACAGATTTCTGCTGTAATTTTAAAGGTCCACTATTATATTTACAGGTAATTGTTTGTATTTTGGTTTTACATCAATTTTACCGTTTTTTTTTATGAAATTGTCTGTATTTTTACAGGGTTATGTGTAATTTTACATTACAAATTCAGTAATATTTTACAGATTATTTCTGTGAAATTAGAAAACAAAGAAAAGGTTTAACTGCAGAAATCAGCAGTCATTTAACATGTTGTCCTTGAAGATCATTAAGCGTGTGGGTGTCAAAGTGAGTTTTAAGGTTAAATAATTGTATACAGTAAAACAGTATTTTAAATTTTGTCTCTTAAATTTTTTCTAAATCTTTAGTCGTATAGCAATAAAGTCTTGCAAATCTTTCAGACTGTATTTTAATCTTGTCTTGCAAATGTGCTCATTTTGATAATCATTTGTATTATTCTCCCCTAATTTCATGTTATGTTTTTATGAATATTTTTCCAAATCTGCGTTGCTGCACACATTGCGTGGCTGTCTGTCTGTGTCTGTGTCTGTGTGTTCGCGCGCAATGACGCAGATTCAAATTAGTCCCGCCCACCACAACGGTTAGCTGTTTGGACCTTGGGACCTGTGTCAAGGGCAAGCGGAAGATTTGAATTTAGTCTACGGTTGTGAAGTTGATTGTTTGCGATCACAGTTGTTCAAAGCTATAATCGTATTCGGCAGGAGCAGCCGTAAGCAGGAGCACTAAACACATGAGTTGTTGAGTTACAGTCCGGGTGTCAGTCAGTCCGTTCGGAAATAACGCGCCCTTTTTCAGTGAGCCTGCATCGTCACAGCGGACATCATGCCAAGCAACCGATCACCGGCTGAGGTAAGAGTCTCATACTATAATATGTAAACGATATTTTATATTACATTTGTGTTAATTGACAGTTTCCAAGGTAACGTTAGTGTAGTGTAGGAAACATAAGCTGACTACGCCACCTCCTTATTTAAGGCAGAAGGAGCCCTCTAAAGGTCACAATACTGATTATGGACAACAGATGTAGTTTATAAAAAATATAACTATTTTATTGTTCCAATTAAACCGTCAAATGTTAAAAACGTGTTGATAGTAACATTCACAAAAAGTTGGAATTAGCTCTCCTCAAGACTGCAAGAGGGGCGGGCCTGCCCTTGTGGACCTCCTACCACCTGTAAGAGACAAGAGAAAACAGAAGAAACCCCACAGCATACACAGCAAATTAGTAGTAACCTTTAAGTCACTGTTTCAGTGCCAACCTCAAGTACACACCACACAGCAGTGTCACACCACCCAAATCACCTACACCAAAGGAGGCTTTAGTGTAAATGCAGGCCCTGCCCTGTACAAAGTCTTTGAGCACTGGAACAAACAGAAAGAGGAGAGCAGTACCAGGAAACAAAGCAAAACAACATTTAAGATCAAAATCAATATCACATAACAATAAACACAATATAAATCTAAAATATACAAGAAACAGTGGCTGGTCTGCCCCTTTAACAATAAAGAAAACATGCATGTTAGTACACATCAATGTAACGTTAGCCCACAATATAAAACAATCAAACAAAACATAGGCTACTTTAGCGAAAGTACAGCTGCAACAGTTACCCAGTCTCAGCTCTCAATCCCCAAACCTGATTGATAAAAGGGTACTATAAAACAAGAGAAGGGATTACCACATCAAATACATTTTTATATTAATTGCATCAAACTCATAAACGATCGGTCTTAGTCAGGGTTCGAATTACAACGTGGCTTTCGGGGAGCCCTATTTTCCGATCCTCCCTGACCCTGACTGACTTTAACGCTTTTGGTGCATGTTCGGGCATTTAAAACAATAGTGTGATGCAAAACAGGTTCGTTGTGTGTAGGTGATGGAAGGAGACACAGGGATCTACAAGGCTCTTTTACAGCGCGTGGTCGCGCTCAAATAACGTTAACTCAAAATATCAAAAAGGCAACAGAAACAGATGATAATTAATAGGCTACTCTTTCCGCTGGACACAGCTTTCTGGATACAGATGTAGCAATCCTCTTCCCGCTGAACACAGCTTCACTGGATACAGTTTGTAGACCCACTCTTTCCGGTGGATAGCCTACAGCTTTCAGAAGTCACTTTCTCTCAGGATACGTGCACGAGCTCCAAGTCTCTCTCTCACACTAATATCAGCACGGCCCGCTTATATGCGGTCTCCTCACGCCAATTACTGAAATCACAGACAGGTGTTTGTCATTTGAACTTGACCCACTTATTCACCGCTCGGCTCCGTCCCCGCTCTCCCGCTACAGACTTCGCTGAACCACGCCCATTGCATTTATTAGTGGAGACAGATGTTCGGAAATAGTAATGTAAGGATCGAATAAACACTGACACATTTTTAATATCATCATTTATTTCAGGAACCTTAATGTACAGAAAATCAAAATCTATGCGACACAAAAAATGGAAGCGGGGTAAAGTTAGTTTTAGGTTCGATATTCGCTGCATATTCACATACGCTGCTTTAGGGACCGTCTGCAAATTCAGCTCACAGTGCAAACCGAATTACAATAATTAATGGTGTTAGTTGTTTCTAGTGACGACCCTGGCTTACTGCAGATGAGATTTTGCCAATACCTGCCATACTGTATGTACAATACATACATATTTTTAGAATAAAAATAAAAATGATTGTGTTTTTTTCATGTTTCAAAGCTTGTAGCAATTCCATAGTGACCATACTGACTTACTACAGCTGAAATTTGAACAATACCTCCTTAACTGTACGTACAGTACACAAATATTAATATGAAAATATTACTGTAATTCACCTAGTGTTTTTTTCATGTTTCAAAGGTTGTAGTAATTCCATAGTGAACATACTGACTTACCACAGGTGAAATTTTGACAATTCATCCCTTACTGTATGTACAGTACACAAATATTATTATGAAAATATTACTGTTATTCACCTAAAGTGTTTTTTCATGTTTCAAAGGATGTAGTACGTTCAGAGACCATACTGACTTACTACAGGTGAAATTTTAACAATACCTCCCTTACTGTATGTACAGTACACAAATATTAATATTAAAATATTACCGTTATTCACCTAAAGTGTTTTTTCATGTTTCAAATGTTGTAGTACGTTCCTAGAGACCTGACTGACTTACTACAGGTGAAATTTTAACAATACCTCCCTTACTGTATGTACAGTACACAAATATTAATATTAAAATATTACTGTATTTCACTTAAAGTGTTTTTTTCATGTTTCAAAGGTTGTAGTAATTCCCCAGTGACCATACTGACTTACTACAGGTGAAATTTTGACAATACCTCCCTTACTGTACGGACAGTACACAAATAATATTATGAAAATATTACTGTTATTCACCTAAAGTGTTTTTTCATGTTTCAAAGGTTGTAGTACGTTCCTAGAGACCATACTGACTTACTACAGGTGAAATTTTAACAATAACTCCCTTACTGTACGTACAGTCACACATATTAATATTAAAATATTACTGTGATTCAATTGAAGTGTTTTTTTCATGTTTCAAAGGTTGTAGTAATTCCCTAGTGACCATACTGACTTATCACAGGTGAAATTTTGACAATACATCCCTTACTGTACGTACAGTACACAAATATTAATATGAAAATGTTATTGTAATTCACCTAAAGTGTTTTTTCATGTTTCAAAGGTTGTTGTACGTTCCTACAGACCTGACTGACTTACTACAGGTGAAATGTGAACAATACCTCCTTTACTGTACGTACAGTACACCAATATTAATAAGAATTTATTACTGTTATTCACCTAAAGTGTTTTTTTTCATGTTTCAAAGGTTGTAGTAATTCCCTAGTGACCAGACTGACTTACTACAGGTGAAATTTGAACAATACCTCCTTTACTGTACGTACAGTACACCAATATTAATAAGAATTTATTACTGTTATTCACCTAAAGTGTTTTTTTTCATGTTTCAAAGGTTGTAGTAATTCCCTAGTGACCAGACTGACTTACTACAGGTGAAATTTGAACAATACCTCCTTTACTGTACGTACAGTACACCAATATTTATAAGAATTTATTACTGTTATTCACCTAAAGTGTTTTTTTTCATGTTTTAAAGGTTGTAGTAATTCCCTAGTGACCAGACTGACTTACTACAGGTGAAATTTGAACAATACCTCCTTTACTGTACGTACAGTACACCAATATTTATAAGAATTTATTACTGTTATTCACCTAAAGTGTTTTTTCATGTTTCAAAGGTTGTAGTAATTCCCTAGTGACCATACTGTCTTACTACATGTGAAATTTAAACAATACCCCCTTTACTGTACGGACAGTCCACACATATTAATATGAAAATATTATTTTAATTCACCTAAAGTATTTTTTCATGTTTCAAAGGTTGTAGTATGTTCCTAGAGACCTGACTGACTTACTACAGGTGAAATTTTAACAATACCTCCTTTTACTGTACGTACAGTACACAGATATTAATATTAAAATGTTATTGTAAATCACCTAAAGTGTTTTTTCATGTTTCAAAGGTAGTAGTACGTTCCTAGAGACCTGACTGACTTACTACAGGTGAAATTTGAACAATACCTCCCTTACTGTACGTACAGTACACACATATTAATATGAAAATATTACTGTATTTCACTTAAAGTGTTTTTTCCATGTTTCAAAGGTTGTAGTAATTACCTAGTGACCAGACTGACTTACTGCAGGTGAAATTTTAACAATACCTCCTTTACTGTATGTACAGTACACAAATATTAATATTAAAATATTATTGTAAATCACCTAAAGTGTTGATTCATGTTTCAAAGGTTGTAGTATGTTCCTAGTGACCATACTGACTTACTACAGGTGAAATTTGAACAATACCTCCCTTACTGTACGTATAGTACACACATATTAATATGAAAATATTACTGTATTTCACTTAGTGTTTTTTCCATGTTTCAAATGTTGTAGTAATTACCTAGTGACCATACTGACTTACTACAGGTGAAATTTGAACAATACCTCCCTTACTGTACGTACAGTACACACATATTAATATGAAAATATTACTGTATTTCACTTAGTGTTTTTTCCATGTTTCAAAGGTTGTAGTAATTACCTAGTGACCAGACTGACTTACTACAGGTGACATTTTAACAATACCTCCTTTACTGTACGTACAGTACACACATATTAATATGAAAATATTACTGTATTTCACTTAAAGTGTTTTTTCCATGTTTCAAAGGTTGTAGTAATTACCTAGTGACCAGACTGACTTACTGCAGGTGAAATTTTAACAATACCTCCTTTACTGTACGTACAGTACACAAATATTAATATTAAAATATTATTGTAAATCACCTAAAGCGTTGATTCATGTTTGAAAGGTTGTAGTATGTTCCTAGTGACCATACTGACTTACAACAGGTGAAATTTGAACAATACCTCCCTTACTGTACATACAGTACACACATATTAATATGAAAATATTACTGTATTTCACTTAAAGTGTTTTTTCCATGTTTCAAATGTTGTAGTAATTACCTAGTGACCATACTGACTTACTACAGGTGAAATTTGAACAATACCTCCCTAACTGTACGTACAGTACACACATATTAATATGAAAATATTACTGTATTTCACTTAAAGTGTTTTTTTCATGTTTCAAAGGTTGTAGTACGTTCCTAGAGACCTGACTGACTTACTACAGGTGAAATTTTAACAATACCTCCCTTACTTTACGTACAGTACACAAATATTAATATTAAAATATTACTGTATTTCACTTAAAGTGTTTTTTCCATGTTTCAAAGGTTGTAGTAATTACCTAGTGACCAGACTGACTTACTACAGGTGAAATTTTAACAATACCTCCCTGACTGTACGTACAGTACACACATATGAATATGAAAATATTATTGTAATTCACCTAAAGTGTTTTTCCATGTTTCAAATGTTGTAGTAATTCCCTAGTGACCATACGGACTTACTACAGGTGAAATTTGAACAATACCTCCCTTACTGTACGTACAGTACACACAAATAAATATGAAATTATTACTGTAATTCACCTAAAGTGTTTTTTTTCATGTTTCAGAGGTTGTAGTAATTCCCTAGTGACCATACCAACTTACTACAGGTGAAATTTGAACAATACCTCCTTTACTGTACGTACAGTACACAAATATTAATTTGAAAATATTACTGTAATTCACTTAAAGTGTTTTTTTCATGTTTCAAAGGTTGTAGTACGCTCCTAGAGACCTGACTGACTTACTACAGGTGAAATTTGAACAATACCTCCCTTACTGTACGTACAGTACACCAATATTAATATGAAAATTACACTATTTTTAAAATTACACGTGTGAAAATTACACATTATTATTTTATGTACTGTACGTACAGTAAGGGAGGTATTGTTAAAATTTCACCTGTAGTAAGTCAGTATGGTCACTAGGAACATACTACAACAGTTTAGGTCAATAACAGTAATACATTCTTATTAATATTTGTGTACTGTACGTACAGTAAGGGTCGTATAGTAAAAATTTCACCTGTAGTAAGTCCGTATGGTCACTAGGGAATTACTACAACCTTTGAAACACTTTAAGTGAATTACCATAATATTTTCATATTAATATTTGTGTACTGTACGTACAGTAAGGGAGGTATTGTTCAAATTTCACCTGTAGTAAGTCAGTATGGTCACTAGGAACATACTACAACCTCTGAAACATGGAAAAAACACTAAGTGAAATACAGTAATATTTGAATATTAATATTTGTGTACTGTACGTACAGTAAGGGAGGTATTGTTAAAATTTCACCTGTAGTAAGTCAGTCAGGTCTCTAGGAACGTACTACAACCTTTGAAACATGAAAAAAAAACACTTTAAGTGAATTACCGTAATATTTTCATATTAATATGTGTGTACTGTACGTACAGTAAAGGAGGTATTGTTCAAATTTCACCTGTAGTAAGTCGGTATGGTCACTAGGGAATTACTACAACCTTTGAAACATGAAAAAAAACACTTTAGGTGAATTACAATAATAATTTCATATTAATTTGTGTGTACTGTACGTACAGTAAGGGAGGTATTGTTAAAATGTCACCTGTAGTAAGTCAGTCAGGTCTCTAGGAACGTACTACAACCTTTGAAACATGACAAAAACACTTTAAGTTAAATACAGTAATATTTTAATATTAATATTTGTGTACTGTACGTACAGTAAGGGAGGTATTGTTAAAATGTCACCTGTAGTAAGTCAGTCATGTCTCTAGGAAGTACTACAACCTTTGAAACATGACAAAAACACTTTAAGTGAAATACAGTAATATTTTAATATTAATATTTGTGTAATGTACGTACAGTAAAGGAGGTATTGTTCAAATTTCACCTGTAGTAAGTCCGTATGGTCACTAGGGAATTACTACAACCTTTGAAACATGGAAAAACACTTTAGGTGAATTACAATAATATTTTCATATTCAAATGTGTGTACTATACGTACAGCAAGGGAGGTATTGTTCAAATTTCACCTGTAGTAAGTCAGTATGGTCACTAGGAACATACTACAACCTTTGAAACATGGAAAAAACACTTTAAGTGAAATACAGTAATATTTTAATATTAATATTTGTGTACTGTACGTACAGTAAGGGAGGTATTGTTAAAATTTCACCTGTAGTAAGTCAGTCAGGTCTCTAGGAACGTACTACAACCTTTGAAACATGAAAAAAACACTTTAAGTGAAATACAATAATATTTTCATATTAATATGTGTGTACTGTACGTACAGTAAGGGAGGTATTGTTCAAATTTCACCTGTAGTAAGTCAGTATGGTCACTTGGAACATACTACAACCTTTGAAACATGAATCAACGCTTTAGGTGATTTACAGTAATATTTTCATATTAATATGTGTGTACTGTACGTACAGTAAAAGGAGGTATTGTTAAAATGTCACCTGTAGTAAGTCAGTCTGGTCACTAGGTAATTACTACAACCTTTGAAATATGGAAAAAACACTAAGTGAAATACAGTAATATTTTCATATTAATGTGTGTACTGTATGTACAGTAAGGGAGGTATTGTTCAAATTTCACCTGCAGTAAGTCAGTCAGGTCTCTAGGAACGTACTACAACCTTTGAAACATGAAAAAACACTTTAAGTGAAATACAGTAATATTTTAATATTAATATTTGTGTACTGTACGTACAGTAAGGGAGGTATTGTTAAAATGTCACCTGTAGTAAGTCAGTCAGGTCTCTAGGAACGTACTACAACCTTTGAAACATGACAAAAACACTTTAAGTGAAATACAGTAATATTTTAATATTAATATTTGTGTAATGTACGTACAGTAAAGGAGTTATTGTTCAAATTTCACCTGTAGTAAGTCAGTCTGGTCACTAGGGAATTACTACAACCTTTGAAACATGGAAAAACACTTTAGGTGAATTACAATAATATTTTCATATTCATGTGTGTACTGTACGTACAGTAAGGGAGGTATTGTTCAAATTTCACCTGTAGTAAGTCAGTCAGGTCTCTACGAACGTACTACAACCTTTGAAACATGAAAAAACACTTAAAGTGAAATACAGTAATATTTTCATATTAATATGTGTGTACTGTACGTACAGTAAGGGAGATATTGTTCAAATTTCACCTGTAGTAAGTCAGTATGGTCACTTGGAACATACTACAACCTTTGAAACATGAATCAACGCTTCAGGTGATTTACAGTAATATTTTCATATTAATATGTGTGTACTGTACGTACAGTAAAAGGAGGAATTGTTAAAATGTCACCTGTAGTAAGTAAGTCTGGTCACTAGGTAATTACTACAACCTTTGAAACATGGAAAACAACACTTTAAGTGAAATACAGTAATATTTTCATATTAATATTTGTGTACTGTACGTACAGTAAGGGAGGTATTGTTCAAATTTCACCTGTAGTAAGTCAGTCAGGTCTCTAGGAACGTACTACAACCTTTGAAACATGAAAAACACTTAAAGTGAAATACAGTAATATTTTCATATTAATATGTGTGTACTGTACGTACAGTAAAGGAGGTATTGTTCAAATTTCACCTGTAGTAAGTCGGTATGGTCACTAGGGAATTACTACAACCTTTGAAACATGAAAAAAAAACACTTTAGGTGAATTACAATAATAATTTCATATTAATTTGTGTGTACTGTACGTACAGTAAGGGAGGTATTGTTAAAATGTCACCTGTAGTAAGTCAGTCAGGTCTCTAGGAACGTACTACAACCTTTGAAACATGACAAAAACACTTTAAGTTAAATACAGTAATATTTTAATATTAATATTTGTGTACTGTACGTACAGTAAGGGAGGTATTGTTAAAATGTCACCTGTAGTAAGTCAGTCATGTCTCTAGGAAGTACTACAACCTTTGAAACATGACAAAAACACTTTAAGTGAAATACAGTAATATTTTAATATTAATATTTGTGTAATGTACGTACAGTAAAGGAGGTATTGTTCAAATTTCACCTGTAGTAAGTCCGTATGGTCACTAGGGAATTACTACAACCTTTGAAACATGGAAAAACACTTTAGGTGAATTACAATAATATTTTCATATTCAAATGTGTGTACTATACGTACAGCAAGGGAGGTATTGTTCAAATTTCACCTGTAGTAAGTCAGTATGGTCACTAGGAACATACTACAACCTTTGAAACATGGAAAAAACACTTTAAGTGAAATACAGTAATATTTTAATATTAATATTTGTGTACTGTACGTACAGTAAGGGAGGTATTGTTAAAATTTCACCTGTAGTAAGTCAGTCAGGTCTCTAGGAACGTACTACAACCTTTGAAACATGAAAAAAACACTTTAAGTGAAATACAATAATATTTTCATATTAATATGTGTGTACTGTACGTACAGTAAGGGAGGTATTGTTCAAATTTCACCTGTAGTAAGTCAGTATGGTCACTTGGAACATACTACAACCTTTGAAACATGAATCAACGCTTTAGGTGATTTACAGTAATATTTTCATATTAATATGTGTGTACTGTACGTACAGTAAAAGGAGGTATTGTTAAAATGTCACCTGTAGTAAGTCAGTCTGGTCACTAGGTAATTACTACAACCTTTGAAATATGGAAAAAACACTAAGTGAAATACAGTAATATTTTCATATTAATGTGTGTACTGTATGTACAGTAAGGGAGGTATTGTTCAAATTTCACCTGCAGTAAGTCAGTCAGGTCTCTAGGAACGTACTACAACCTTTGAAACATGAAAAAACACTTTAAGTGAAATACAGTAATATTTTAATATTAATATTTGTGTACTGTACGTACAGTAAGGGAGGTATTGTTAAAATGTCACCTGTAGTAAGTCAGTCAGGTCTCTAGGAACGTACTACAACCTTTGAAACATGACAAAAACACTTTAAGTGAAATACAGTAATATTTTAATATTAATATTTGTGTAATGTACGTACAGTAAAGGAGTTATTGTTCAAATTTCACCTGTAGTAAGTCAGTCTGGTCACTAGGGAATTACTACAACCTTTGAAACATGGAAAAACACTTTAGGTGAATTACAATAATATTTTCATATTCATGTGTGTACTGTACGTACAGTAAGGGAGGTATTGTTCAAATTTCACCTGTAGTAAGTCAGTCAGGTCTCTACGAACGTACTACAACCTTTGAAACATGAAAAAACACTTAAAGTGAAATACAGTAATATTTTCATATTAATATGTGTGTACTGTACGTACAGTAAGGGAGATATTGTTCAAATTTCACCTGTAGTAAGTCAGTATGGTCACTTGGAACATACTACAACCTTTGAAACATGAATCAACGCTTCAGGTGATTTACAGTAATATTTTCATATTAATATGTGTGTACTGTACGTACAGTAAAAGGAGGAATTGTTAAAATGTCACCTGTAGTAAGTAAGTCTGGTCACTAGGTAATTACTACAACCTTTGAAACATGGAAAACAACACTTTAAGTGAAATACAGTAATATTTTCATATTAATATTTGTGTACTGTACGTACAGTAAGGGAGGTATTGTTCAAATTTCACCTGTAGTAAGTCAGTCAGGTCTCTAGGAACGTACTACAACCTTTGAAACATGAAAAACACTTAAAGTGAAATACAGTAATATTTTCATATTAATATGTGTGTACTGTACGTACAGTAAGGGAGGTATTGCTCAAATTTCACATGTAGTAAGTCAGTATGGTCACTTGGAACATACTACAACCTTTGAAATATGAATCAACGCTTTAGGTGATTTACAGTAATATTTTCATATTAATATGTGTGTACTGTACGTACAGTAAAAGGAGGTATTGTTAAAATGTCACCTGTAGTAAGTCAGTCTGGTCACTAGGTAATTACTACAACCTTTGAAACATGGAAAATATACTAAGTGAAATACAGTAATATTTTCATATTAATGTGTGTACTGTACGTACAGTATGGGAGGTATTGTTCAAATTTCACCTGTAGTAAGTCAGTATGGTCACTTGGAACATACTACAACCTTTGAAACATGAATCAACGCTTCAGGTGATTTACAGTAATATTTTCATATTAATATGTGTGTACTGTACGTACAGTAAAAGGAGGTATTGTTAAAATGTCACCTGTAGTAAGTAATTCTGGTCACTAGGTAATTACTACAACCTTTGAAACATGGAAAACAACACTTTAAGTGAAATACAGTAATATTTTCATATTAATATTTGTGTACTGTACGTACAGTAAGGGAGGTATTGTTCAAATTTCACCTGTAGTAAGTCAGTCAGGTCTCTAGGAACGTACTACAACCTTTGAAACATGAAAAAACACTTAAAGTGAAATACAGTAATATTTTCATATTAATATGTGTGTACTGTACGTACAGTAAGGGAGGTATTGTTCAAATTTCACCTGTAGTAAGCCAGTATGGTCACTTGGAACATACTACAACCTTTGAAACATGAATCAACGCTTTAGGTGATTTACAGTAATATTTTCATATTAATATGTGTGTACTGTACGTACAGTAAAAGGAGGTATTGTTAAAATGTCACCTGTAGTAAGTCAGTCTGGTCACTAGGTAATTACTACAACCTTTGAAACATGGAAAAAACACTAAGTGAAATACAGTAATATTTTCATATCAATGTGTGTACTGTACGTACAGTATGGGAGGTATTGTTCAAATTTCACCTGTAGTAAGTCAGTATAGTCACTTGGAACATACTACAACCTTTGAAACATGAATCAACGCTTTAGGTGATTTACAGTAATATTTTCATATTAATATGTGTGTACTGTACGTACAGTAAAAGGAGGTATTGTTAAAATGTCACCTGTAGTAAGTCAGTCTGGTCACTAGGTAATTACTACAACCTTTGAAACATGGAAAAAACACTAAGTGAAATACAGTAATATTTTCATATTAATGTGTGTACTGTACGTACAGTATGGGAGGTATTGTTCAAATTTCACCTGTAGTAAGTCAGTCAGGTCTCTAGGAACGTACTACAACCTTTGAAACATGAAAAAAAAACACTTTAAGTGAAATACAGTAATATTTTAATATTAATATTTGTGTACTGTACGTACAGTAAGGGAGGTATTGTTAAAATGTCACCTGTAGTAAGTCAGTCAGGTCTCTAGGAACGTACTACAACCTTTGAAACATGACAAAAACACTTTAAGTGAAATACAGTAATATTTTAATATTAATATTTGTGTAATGTACGTACAGTAAAGGAGTTATTGTTCAAATTTCACCTGTAGTAAGTCAGTCTGGTCACTAGGGAATTACTACAACCTTTGAAACATGGAAAAACACTTTAGGTGAATTACAATAATATTTTCATATTCATGTGTGTACTGTACGTACAGTAAGGGAGGTATTGTTCAAATTTCACCTGTAGTAAGTCAGTCAGGTCTCTAGGAACGTACTACAACCTTTGAAACATGAAAAAAAACACTTTAAGTGAAATACAGTAATATTTTAATATTAATATTTGTGTACTGTACGTACAGTAAGGGAGGTATTGTTAAAATGTCACCTGTAGTAAGTCAGTCAGGTCTCTAGGAACGTACTACAACCTTTGAAACATGACAAAAACACTTTAAGTGAAATACAGTAATATTTTAATATTAATATTTGTGTAATGTACGTACAGTAAAGGAGTTATTGTTCAAATTTCACCTGTAGTAAGTCAGTCTGGTCACTAGGGAATTACTACAACCTTTGAAACATGGAAAAACACTTTAGGTGAATTACAATAATATTTTCATATTCATGTGTGTACTGTACGTACAGTAAGGGAGGTATTGTTCAAATTTCACCTGTAGTAAGTCAGTCAGGTCTCTAGGAACGTACTACAACCTTTGAAACATGAATCTACGCTTTAGGTGATTTACAGTAATATTTTCATATTAATATGTGTGTACTGTACGTACAGTAAAAGGAGGTATTGTTAAAATTTCACCTGTAGTAAGTCAGTCAGGTCTCTAGGAACGTACTACAACCTTTGAAACATGAAAAAAACACTTTAAGTGAAATACAGTAATATTTTAATATTAATATTTGTGTACTGTACGTACAGTAAGGGAGGTATTGTTCAAATTTCACCTGTAGTAAGTCAGTCAGGTCTCTAGGAATGTACTACAACCTTTGAAACATGAAAAAACACTTAAAGTGAAATACAGTAATATTTTCATATTAATGTGTGTACTGTACGTACAGTAAGGGAGGTATTGTTCAAATTTCAACTGTAGTAAGTCAGTATGGTCACTTGGAACATACTACAACCTTTGAAACATGAATCAACGCTTCAGGTGATTTACAGTAATATTTTCATATTAATATGTGTGTACTGTACGTACAGTAAAAGGAGGTATTGTTAAAATGTCACCTGTAGTAAGTCAGTCTGGTCACTAGGTAATTACTACAGCCTTTGAAACATGGAAAAAAAACACTTTAAGTGAAATACAGTAATATTTTCATATTAATATTTGTGTACTGTACGTACAGTAAGGGAGGTATTGTTCAAATTTCACCTGTAGTAAGTCAGTCAGGTCTCTAGGAACGTACTGCAACCTTTGAAACATGAAAAAACACTTAAAGTGAAATACAGTAATATTTTCATATTAATATGTGTGTACTGTACGTACAGTAAGGAAGTATTGTTCAAATTTCACCTGTAGTAAGTCAGTCAGGTCTCTAGGAACGTACTACAACCTTTGAAACAGAAAAAAACACTTAAAGTGAAATACAATAATATTTTCATATTAATATGTGTGTACTGTATGTACAGTAAGGGAGTTATTGTTAAAATTTCACCTGTAGTAAGTCAGTCAGGTCTCTAGGAACATACTACAACCTTTGAAACATGAAAAAACACTTTAGGTGAGTTACAATAATATTTTCATATTCATTTGTTTGTACTGTGCGTACAGTAAAGGAGGTATTGTTCAAATTTCACCTGTAGTAAGTCAGTATGGTCACTAGGGAATTACTACAACCTTTGAAACATGAAAAAAAACACTTTAGGTTAATAACCATATTAATTTCTTATTAATATTTGTGTACTGTATACAGTAAGGGAGGTATTGACAAAATGTTACTGGTAAGTTTGTTACTAATAGTAACCAACTGCAAGCTTTGAATTTTGAACATGTCTGTTTTTTAATGTTAGAAGTATTTTTAACTGGTAAAAATTCTACGTTTTAACGCAGTTAGTGTAATTGGCAGACTTTCCCTCAAGCATCATTAGCCGTGACAGCGCGTTAAAGCAATCTCCGGTATAAATATGCAGCTATAATGCACGTAAGGTTATTTTTAACGAATATTTCATGTCGACATTAATTGATTGACTACTGTTAAAAGTAATTTTGGTATTGACATATATTTAAGACTGCCGACTCTATAGACCAGTGGCATGGAAAAACGAATGTCTGGCGAATATCGAACCTAAAACTAACTTTACCCCGCTAAAAAAGGACAGTGTTTTAGAGCTCCCCCTAAATGTCTCAAAGTAGGCTTTCAGGGGAGCCCAGGTCCTTTTCAGGGGAGCCGAGCTCCCCTTAGCTCCCCCGTAATTCGAACACTGGTCTTAGTGTATACTGCGTTTACCAGTATTAAGCATTCCAACACGGCCGTCAGCCCATTGAAAGTACCGCAGCAATAATTGTTTGACTGCCTCGCTTCCCAGACAGAGAATAAACCCTCTTAAATAATCAGCCTAAAAGAAAAACATAACATAAAGATGGGATTGCGCCGTCAAGGTGCAATCACTCCACACAAACAAAACATACCTATATGACAGGGGACAGAGGCTGCACGTTGAGCGCAACAAACACACGCCAGAACAATCACCAAGGCCCAGTCCCAATTCTCACTTGAGCCCTAAGGCCTTCCTGGAAGTGGACACTTGTTGAAAGTGCACTTAGCGGAGTAAGTGCGCAAGGGCCCGAAGCTGTGAAGAGCAGAATTGGGACAGTTTTGCACACGTCACTTCTGTTGTGATCAGGAGAGAAAACACCATTCATTTGGCTAACGTGTGTGCTGCTTATAATAGCTGTAACATGACACAATCCTTTGAATGAAAAAAATAATATATTTTTTTACTCTTAGCTACCAACCTTTCTGTTAATGTTATTAATATTAAAACAGTTTTTGGCAAAGATAAATTGTGATTGGGGTTTACCTGAGCTTATACTGCCTTAACGTATTCACAGCGATTCGAAATGCAATTTTAATTATGTTATTATGGAAATTGATATATGAAATTCTTCCCATCCCATACATGAAAAAATACATGACGTGTTGGTGATATATTACATATAGGCTAAGGCTATATATTAAAAGTCTTACATAGGCTATATGAAATAAAATGACACAGCCCTGTCTCTTTTTGTTAAATTTCAGTTTTATTGATCAATAATGGCCATTATTAAATTATAAGTAGCCTAAAAAGTATAAGAATCTATATAAGTCAAGAAATAAAGCAAGTTAAAAGATTCAGTCAAACATAAGTCACCAGGCTAACGTTACAACGTTACAGTTAAATAGCATAAATATATAAAGTTATGAAACTTCACTTTGCCCTCAGTCAAAACGATTTGCCGGGGAACAAATCATACATTAATGAGACCAAAGATCGCCCGTTAGATATACACAAGCCGATTTATAGCTCATGTTTAACCACTAGACACAGAGCCCGCGGGAAACGTCAGAATGACTAGCCGAGGTAAGGCTGTTTCAGGCGGGGTATATGAGCGCTGTGCGCCCGCTGATCCATGGAACTCCGAAAAAGTCCGATCAAATTTTTAAATAGGCGCTATCTTTAAACAACTATATTCTCGACTGAAAAACTCTTAAAACTACATTTCGTGACACAATAACACTAATATTTTTAAATTTCGCGGCCTTGAAAAATACTTCACCATACCGGCTTCCTTTATCTTCGGAGTTTCTCCCCCATTGGTTAGCTGTTCGGAACGTCACAACATTACAAGGATTCTGGGTAATATCCCACAGCAAAGTGAGGTGTGATGCGCACTTGCGAAAGGGGTGCATTAAGTGCCCTTATGATCACCCCTGGAGAACACTATTAGAGGATCGGGACACCCTACGGTCTTGCACCCCTTAGCGAGAACGCGCATTGAGGGGCACAAGGGCGCAAGTGCGGATATTGGGACAGGACCTAACTGTTGCTGCAAGAACCCTTTATGCGGTCCTAATGATAGAACTAACCACCTGCACCTGAAACTGATTACTGGCCAGTCTCCTCCCACATTAGCATTCATAAATGTTCAGTCATAACTGTTGCCGAGAGCTGGAGGGCAAAACACTGCAGCATGCCTTTCAATTTTCCATCTGTTTTAAGAAAGATCAGTTGGACATCTCTAAAGACCTAAAACAAGCTTTAGTAGACTTGTTATGCGTATCAAAGTCCGTCCAATTCTGTATAAAATCTTCGTTATGATAGTTAGTCAATCAATCTCTTAAACGGCGGGACATTTTGAAACACTATCTGGAAGCTGAAACTCTTGTCTTAAAAAAACATCCTTGATTTTATTATAGTAAAATTGTAGTAACCACGTTTTTGGCAGATTTATTACCAATTTAATAACCACAGTTTTACTAAAAATTGACCTACCTTTTTTGTTTGTTTGTTTTCTTAGTAACGTTAGTTAAACCAAGGCTAATTTTGAAATGGTTCACGTGACTAAGTTAACTCTATTAAGAATGTTAAGAAATCGAATTCGGTTCTGTAACGTTACTTGTTAATAATACAGCGAAGACTAAAGTATGAATATAACATAATGAACCCCTATGTGTAACTGATGGTGCTAGGTCACGGTAAATCATATTCATTTTTAATTTATATGTAGCTAAAATCAGCTCAAAACATACTGGTAACCTTTTGCACTGTCCCAATGCAACATATTCTGACATGTGTAAATGTAATACTGAGTTTTAAAATAACTTATTTTTTTGTGATTTCAGATCCTGTGGAAACAGTAGCGGAGTGGCAATCGGGAGAGTCGGGAGTTTTCCCGGTGGGCCGGTAGTGTTTCGAGGCCGCGAGGGCCGGTCTGATAAAATGTATTTATTGGAAGCTCGCCATGCGCACTTGGGGCCCAAGTGAGGGGGAGAAAACTTTTTTTTTATGAATATTATTTAAAACGAAACGTAGTTTTGCACTAAGCTTTAGTGGCGTAGGTCGTAGGGTGTGAGCCTGAGATGCTTGAGTGCAGCTTTTGATGCGCTCGACGCGAGTTCGAATCCGCCTTTTGCCGAACTCTCTCTTCTCCCTTTTCCCAACACATATGTAAAGATGTAAAATTTATAACCTAACATTAAGGTCTCTAGCGTTATATTTTGCCAACGAACTAAAATTGAAACCATGATATGGCTTTGTGCATTTATAAAACAGCACAAGACGTTTAGAATAGCATCCTGTTTGTGCTGCGTGATTACTTGCTCACGCGATCAGCATGGTGTTTTCTCCTAAATAAAAGCTCAAGGGTTTATAGTGAAGAAATTAGGACAAAAGTATTTTAATTTTCCTACATTATAGTGTAATGTAGGCTAAAATATACTTTTGAAATATTCATTTTCATTTACATATAGTACATTTATAGGCTAAATGGATTTTACGTCATAGGAATAATTATATAAATCATTATTACATTATTATAATAATTGTTTGGCATCCTAAAACACCATTGATAATGTAATGCAGACTGAGACTCTCATAACTAAAAAGATGTTTGAGCCCTCTTTAAATCAATGCTTTTTCTTTGTTCAACGAGCAGTTCATGGGTTGAAGCTCTTAATTTTGATCTCTCAGAGAGCACGAGATTGATGCATTTAACCTTAAAATGTACAAAATTGTCTTGCGGGGGAGCATGCCCCCGAACCCCCCTAGAGGCACAGAGTCCACCCAACATAGTTTCACAAATTTCTATGGGAAAGAACGACCATTTATAAACTTTACTCCAGCAAAGTACAACAAAGTTCCCTTTAAATCAGTAAAACGGTAAATGCTAGCCTATATTAAAATCCTGCCGGCGACGAGGGCCGGTGGTATATGAAATTTCCCGGTAGATTTTTTGGTCCCACTCCGCCCCTGTGTGGAAAGCAGATGACCATCACAAACAAGGTATGGGAAGAATTAACTTTAAAAAAAAATAGTAATGACGAATCTCCTGATTTCATGTGATTGCACTAAAAGTGTGCACAAGGTTTGGTTTTGCTACGGTAAGACCACGATTGTGTTAGATTCCACCCATCTATTGTTTTTTTGTTTTGTTTTTTTGTAGCTAGGCTCTGTCGTTTAGATTTAGAAACATTGCTTTTCCTATCACTGCTATCTTAATGACACACATCTCTACCTTTCATTCCAGCCAGATGATCTGACGGTTGCTGCTCGCATCTCGGCCTAGCTGATGGAACATTCTTGCTGGATGAATGACCTTCACCTTCAACTCAACCTTGCCAAGACAGAACTGCTTTATGGTTTCATTCAAACCATACTTGCTGTGATCCTGCTGATTTGCCTGACACCATTAGGAGGATCAGGCCCTTCCTATCGGAGCTACACAACTCCTGGTCTAAGCTCTTGCTCTATCCAGACTGGATATTGTAATTCTCTCAGGACAGGCCTTCCAGCATTAGTCAAACCTCTGCAACTGATCCAGATGCTGCAGCAAGAGTGGTCTTTAAAGGTTGCCCTATACATAAACTTTAGATCTATGTGTCCTCCAGAAGCTTGTTCTGCAAATGAACGGCGCCTTGTGGTGCCATCATCCCAAAAAACACAAAAACACTTTCTTCAATGACCTTTACCTGGACTGTTTCCAGCTGGTGGAATGACCGGCGCAACTCAACACATTTTCAAGAAACTGCTAAAGATCCACCTTTTTCATAAACACTTGCCCCAATAATACTAAATCTTTGTTTAAAAAAAATAAAAAAAAAAATAATATTTTTTACAGTCTATGTATTTAACACAGAAAAACTATACATTAAAAGATAATTACTGTAGATAGACAGCATTATTATATAAAATAACTTTATAAAACCCTAAATTTACAGTTTAACCTGAAAGTTAAATGTCTTTTTAATGTAATTTGACATCATTTATCCGTTTTTCCACGGTTTAATAAGCCATTATCAACAGTAATAAACTAATTTAATCAATTTTGACTGTAAAGTAAATTCTGTATTTTTACGGTTTTTCCATGTAATTTTGTGAAACGGTTATTTGCTGTAATTTAACAGAAACTGTCTGGAAACTTTGCTGCCAGAGATTTGCCGTTTTTTTTACGGGATTTTTTTTTACAGTGTACTCAAGCTCTTTCCTCTCTTGGCATTCTCGGTACATTCGCATTGCTGTCCTGCGTGGCCACACTAGGCCCCAGGGCAGCAGGCCTTGGCCAACAATAGGGGTGTCGCAATATACCGGTGTTGACGATAATCGTGATATTCAAAGCATGAAATATTGACATCGTGTTAATTTAGAGTGTGGCAATATACCGGTATTGGCGATAACCGCGATGTTTAAAATGAATAGGACTGTTATGATAACATGTCACGTAAATACTCCAGCCCGAGTACATGGTTGAGCTCTCAGGTACTGTATTGCACCCGCTGACACCTACAAAGAAGAAGACGCAGCCCAGGCCGCGCAGCTCCTCTGAGGAGAACGCCGTCTGAGCGAGAGAGTGAAACACTCTGTTCACACCCAAAAAAAGTAAGCTTGCCTGTACGGGAGTTCTTCGGCTCAAAAGAAAACAGCACTTTAAAGGGTGTCGCACACGGGACGAGAAGCGCAGCCACGTCTTTAAAATTCGAACACATTTTCTCTTCTAGTGTACACACACCGGTTATGCCATTCGGCGTGTGTCTGTGGCACCCAGCAACGGCTCTTGTTCAAAATTCTGCCGCAACACAGAGCGCCATTTACATAGTTTTATATTAAAACTTCACCCTGTGCTGCAATGTACATTTAGTTTTACTTTAATTTACAGAAATCAGCTGCTTGAATGAAAATTGCTGATGTTATCGGATTTTCAGGTGATATTCTCAATTTATTCAGTTAATGGATGCTCTGAGGTAAACTGTTCAGATCACAGACTCAGCAACTATAAGAATAAGAATACTGCTGGCCATAAACTGAGTAAGTGCGCGTCCGGTGTGCGATATCTCGAGACGCGGCGCTGCAGAATGTGTAGCCACCAACCTTTTTACCCATCTCCGTGTCCATTACCCTGCGGATTATGCAATTTTACAGAGAATAAATTGTGATTATTTTACTAGTCATGGAATGGGAAACGTGACATTAAGTTTCTGTGTTCATACATTTAATAAAGGGTTATTATTAAGAACCATCTTAGCACTTGATTTTTTTTGTTTGTACCCTTATGTTTGTTGGGTAAAAAAGAAAAACTATATAAACAAAGTAAAAATTCATTTGACTGGTAACTAACCCCCACCCCCCCCCCCCTGAAGCGAGACTTCAAGAGATTTCCACGACGCGCACGCGCGAGAACTTAACTGAAGTAGTTGAAGGAGATCGCAATTCTCGCGCATCCGTCGTGGAAATCTCTTGAAGTCTCGTTTCAGGCCTACAAGGAAGAACAGAAATAGTCGAATAAAGTCGTTATTTTTGTTTGTTTTTTCGCACAAAAAGTATTCTCGTCGCTTGATAAACTTATAGTTGAGCCACTGTTGTGACATGGAATATTTAAACATTTTCTTTAATGACTTTCTGGGCCGTCCGGTGTCATTCCCTTAGGGAGCCTATGGAGGAGTGATCAACCTCTCAGATTTAATCATAAATATCTTCATTTGTGTTCCGAAGACGAACGAAGGCCTTACGGGGTTGGTACACCATGGGGGTGAGTAATTAATGACTTAATTTTCATTTTTGGGTGAACTAACCCTTTAAGACAGGAGTGCACTTCCTTTTTTTAAGAGGGCAGTTGTAAAGGGTTTTTTTCTTACCTTTTGGGATTGGGCATTGTGCAATATGGTGGGGTAATGAACTACAACAGTACCCACTCTGGGTTGTTATTCATGTGCATTATTAATTTATGTATATGGGCAAGTTTCAGCCTATGCTTTGACCCAGGATTCGAGGTGAGCAGCGGGCGCTTCTTGGATGTGATAAGGGGACCACTTTGTTGCTGTGATTCTGATTGGGAATGCGGTGGTAAGTAGGGGGAGACACCTATGTTGATGCGTTGCTGTCACGGTTGCTGTGGAAGTTGTAGCACAATAGGCTTATAGAATAAATTGGTTGTTCTAAAAGAAAAAAAGTGGTTCCCCGTTTTGCACCAGGATCTGTGTGCTGCCCATTTGCTTCCTATAAGTCGCTATATGTGATGGTCATAGTTTTTGACCTAGTAATATTGGTAATAAATAAAATTTTAATGTGGCTATCAATAAACTCTTTTTGTATTGCTTTTGCACATCCGCCTCCAGCTCGTCTCATTTTGATTGACACTAGCGTGGGGAAAGTCTTAGTCTGGTGGGTAAATAGGTTCTCCCACACCTTTCAGATAAGTGGGAGTGGCGTAGCTACGTAAGGCCACACATGTATGTATGTATGTGTGTTTAGTTTAGTTATTTTTTTGATTTAGTTAATAAAACTTGTTAACAATACGTATTTAGTTCTGATTCTCTGCTTGCAAGAAAGTTTATTTTGACTACAGGCTCTTAGTAGTACTGTACAGTAAGAAAGACATTTCCCTCCCCCGGAAATGAACATTTCTTAGAATTGATAAACAATTAACACTGAGTGTTCACGGGACGAACAGGTGGATTGATTGTAATATTAATTTTACTACATTAAGTTAATTCCATTAATTGATCCAAATATTCATAATCAATTATAACAAGTTATGATTGATTATTAATATGTCTTTAGAGCTAATTTGCCACAAAAAGCACATAGTGTAACATTTCACACCAAAATAAACAGAAGACATTTGACCTGGATATAAACAGGTTTCATGTGATTCACCTTAACGTGATAAAAATGCATTTTTGTGACTGTGTTAGCATATCACATGTAGGAGCCATATTTAGATAATTGTGCACTAGCAGAAACCTGAAGAGATTAAGTTTGATTTATTTATTCTGATTACTTATATGATTGAAATATTTAAGGAAATGTTATGTTTAATGTGAATTTACTTGCTCCTCCTCCTTGATGTGTCACTATGTCACCAAAGTGCAGGTATTAATAGTCAATTAGTATTGTTTGGCAGAGACAAGTTAGAATGTGGCGAGCAACAGTTTCTTCAATTGCATGCAATGATATTGCATTTCACACTGGCATTTCGCATTCTTGGAAGTTTCATTTTGTATTTTTGTTTGGAAAGTAATCCGGAGATTTTAATTAATAAACCACAGTTTTTTGTTGTTACAACTGCATCTCTGTACTTGCTTTATGGAAATGTGTATTGGGAAAGACTCCTCTGCTAACCTCAAGGGGATAAATAAAGTTTTTAAAGAAAATTAGCCTTCACATCATATGAGAACAGATACACACATACACAAAATTAGCAAATATGTGGAGATAGTAAGACAGGCAATAAAAGAGAGCGAAGCAAATAGAAAGAGAGTGGGCAGCTCTGCACTAATGACTTCACAGCCCATTAGCCACTTAGTCTGATATGCTACACCTCGTTACTCTCCCAGCGCAGCCATGCATTAACACACAAATCCATCCGTTCGCTCAGACTTGTCCTCTAGCCCAAAACTGAACTCATTCTCATCCAGTGTGTGTTTTCCAAACATAAAGAACTACATTGTCATCTCCTGCCCAATATCTCTATACCATAGAAAGCTGTTTTGAGCTTAGTTCTTAGTTTATTGCAAAATTAAACAACTCAATCCTATTAAAGGCTGAATGCAGATTTCCACATGACAAAGATTTTTGGAAAAGAGACAGATGCCATTTTATAGGAAAATTTCAATTTGGCTACTGAAGCAATAAATCGAATCGGTTACCTAACGTAACCTCGGTTCTCTCTAGAAGAGGGAACGAGTATTGCGTAAGCTAGCTTACGCTACGGGAAAGATTCATCTTTGCTGAGATATTGAAGCCAAAAATTATTTTATAATTTGTATCCATACACAACGCAGTTCCTCTGCGGCAGACCTAGAGCGGGCTAGCTAGCAGCTCATTGGTTCGCTCAGAGAGAACTGCTTAAGCCTATGGGAGAGCGGAACTGAACCCGCTTCCAATGAGAGGCGCCCGCGCGCTCATTGCGTCATGGCCCGCCAGAGTGGGCGTGGCCAAGGGGTATATAACAGTCTCTCCCAGGCTTATATGTTGATTTATTTCAGCGTGAAGCGAAACGCTAGTAGCGCAAGCACGGCAGGGAACGCAATACTCGTTCCCTCTTCTAGAGAGAACCGAGGTTACGTTAGGTAACCGATTCGTTCTCTTACGAGAGGTTCTCTCGTATTGCGTAAGCTAGCTTACGCTACGGGAACACCTGGTCAACGCCGTGCGCGCTATGAAACCACACATGAAAACCCAGGGATCTACCGGGGGATTTTTAACGTGGAGAGAATGTACTATAAGGCCGGCAGAGCGGGCACATGAAAAGTACACATAAGCATGCACATTGAAGTGTAAAAGCATTTAAGGAGAGCACAAGGGGCGAACCGGTTGTGAGAGACTCTCAGAAATGCAGCTTCTTAGAGAGCTGGTCGTTAGACAGCTAGTAATTTTGCCTGCAAGGCGGGGACTTCCAAGTTGTAAAATCTGACAAAAGTGGACGGGGAGGCCCATCCCGCGGCCACACAGATGTCATGGATGGAAATTCCACAGGACCATGCCCACGATGAGGCCATGCCTCTAGTGGAGTGCGCCCTGATGCCCAGAGGGCATGGCAGGCATTTAGATGCGTAAGCAGAGGCAATCGCGTCCACTATCCATCTAGACAGCGTCTGTTTGGAGGCGGCCAGACCCTTGGTGCGCCCTCCAAACGACACGAAAAGCTGCTCAGCGCGTCTGAACGCGGCAGCGCGCGTCGTGTACAACCTCAGAGCCCGCACCGGGCAGAGGAGATTGGCGTCGCGCTCGCTATCGGATGCAGGCAGAGCCGATAGGGAGATAATCTGCGCCCTGAACGGGGTACCAATCGCTTTTGGGACATAGCCATGCCTAGGTTTGAGAATGACAACCGAGTCATTCGGCCCAAACTCAAGACACGCGGCGCTGGATGAGAGCGCGTGAAGGTCCCCTACGCGTTTTACTGAGGATAGCGCCGTCAGAAAAACGGTTTTGAGCGAGAGGTATTTTAGGTCCACAGACTCGAGCGGTTCGAACGGGGGTGCTTTCATAGCTTCGAGGACTATGGAAAGATCCCAAATAGGAACCGACGGGGGCCGCGGAGGGTTCATCCTCTTAGCTCCTCTGAGGAAGCGGATGACTAACTCGTCTTTGCCCAGGGACTGAGCGCGTCGGGGTTCAGCGAACGCTGCGACGGCTGCCACGTAAACCTTGAGAGTGGAGGGGGACCTGCCCTTGTCCAGCATCTCTTGAAGGAACATTAGCAAAGACGGCACCTCGCATGACCGTGGGTCCAGCTGTTTTACGGTGCACCATTTAGAGAACACAGACCATTTAGACGCATAGAGCCTTCTCGTGGAAGGTGCTCTAGCCTGTATGATAGTGTTTCTTACTCCCTCTGGCAAATCGACGAGTAGTCGTTGATCACCCATGCATGTAGCGCCCAGCGCTGTGGATGGGGGTGCCAGATCGTGCCGCGAGCTTGAGAGAGGAGATCTGCTCTGACTGGGATGGGCCACGGGGCTGTCTGTGACAGCTGCGTGAGCTCCGGAACCCAATTCTGACTCTCCCAACGCGGGGCTATGAGGAGCACCGAGTGGCGTGTGTCCCTGATCCTCTGAATTACCTGTGGTAACAGAGCGATCGGAGGGAATGCATAGAGCGGGCGGCGAGGCCATTCCTGGGCTAGCGCGTCCTCGCTCCTCGAAAAATATATTGGGCAGTGAGCGTTCTCTTCTGACGCGAAGAGGTCTACTTCTGCTCTGCCGAATAGCTGCCACAGTAGTTGGACCGTTTGTGCGTTCAGGGACCATTCTCCCGTGGAGATGAGATCCCTGGACAGTATGTCTGGACCGTCGTTGAGATGGCCCGGCACATGCGTCGCTCTGAGCGAGAGCAGGCGGCTCTGAGACCAAACTAGAATGCGGTGTGCCAGTAGACAGAGATTTCTGGATCTGACACCGCCCTGACGGTTGAGATAGGAGACCACCGCCCTGTTGTCCGAACGGATCAGGACGTGGTGTCCCCGAATGAGCGAGAGAAAGCGCGAGAGCGCGTTCTCGACCGCAAGCATTTCCAGACAGTTTATGTGTAAAGGGCTTTCCTGAGTCGACCAGTGGCCGAAGGCCGGCGAGCCCTCGCAGACTGCACCCCAACCCGTGTTGGATGCATCTGTCGAGATGACTTTCCGGTAGGAAAAAGTCCCCATCGTGACGCCCTGGCGAAACCATTCTGCTACTGTCCATGGCTGCAGTGCCGTGAGACATGTCTGCGTAACCTTGATCAGCTGGCGGCCCGTGTTCCACTCGCGGTGGGGTACACGGCTGTTTAACCAGAGCTGAAGCGGGCGCATGCGCAGAAGGCCCAGCTGAAGTACAGCGGAGGCTGAGGCCATGTAACCCAGCATCCTCTGAAAAGCTTTCAGAGGAGTGCGGGCGTCCATCTGAAACGAGGAGGCTAGGCGCTGAACACTGCGCGCGCGCTGTGTAGACAGGCGAGCCGTCATCGTGACCGAGTTCAAATCTATTCCTAGGAAGGAAATCGATTGACTGGGAAGAAGGGAGCTCTTTGACCAGTTGACAGAGAGACCCAGCGCTTCCAGATGGTTGAGGAGAACTGCGCGGTGCGACAGAAGCTCCGTTTGTGATTGGGCCAAAATCAGCCAGTCGTCCAGATAATTCAGAATGCGCAGCCCCTGGCTTCGCAGGGGGGCGAGCGCCGCGTCCATGCACTTCGTGAATGTACGGGGCGCCAGAGATAAGCCGAACGGGAGAACGGCATATTGATAAACATGACCCTCGAAGGCGAAACGTAAGAATGGCCTGTGACGGGGATTTATCTGGATCTGAAAATAGGCGTCTTTCAGGTCTAGAGAGATGAACCAGTCCCCCTGGCGCACCTGCGCGAGGAGTTTCCTGGTAGTGAGCATCTTGAACGGTCTCTTCCTGAGCGCTTTGTTCAAAGACCTGAGATCTAAAATCGGTCTGAGGCCGCCGTCTTTCTTGGGTACCAGAAAATAACGGCCGTAAAACCCCGACTCGGTCATAGATGGCGGGACTCTCTCTATAGCGCCCTTTTGCAACAGCGTCGCAATTTCTGAGCGGAGCGTGCCGGCGGCCAGCGGGCTGACAGTAGATTCGAGCTGCGCGCGTGCACGAGGCGGGCGGCGGCGAAACTGCAGCAGATAGCCGTTCTCTATAATGCTTAACACCCACGGGGAGATGCCTGGAATGGCTTCCCACGCTTTGAAGCATGCGGCTAGTGGCCGAATGGCTATATTGCCCTGATTGCTGCACATAGCGGGCTGGACACAGTGTGTGGGCACGCTTTGAATGTGTGTGGCAACGGGACTTGCACTCAGAGAGGAGTCTATGGGCCGTGTAACAGAGCGAGCAGAGAGGGGACACGCGCACAGGCTCGTGGGCGTGTTTATGTTCTCTGAAACTAGAGCGGGCTCTGCCCGTTTCATGTGATGGGGCTCTGATAGAGACACGGGATCTGTTATGCTTGTGTGTATCGGTGAGCACATGATTGTGGGCACTTTTTGTACACAACTGGCAAAATTTCTCTTTTTGAGATTTCTCTGGGTAGCCGTAAAAACGGCTTTTTGACGCTCGCAAGCGGGCTGGGACACCGGCTTGTTTGTGGCGGTCAACACTACTGCAGTCGGCGAAATAACGGGGACTGGCAGAGGGCGAAGCTTTGACGGCGGTCCGGCCGCAGCGGGAGAGCGCCGTCGTTTTCTTGATCTTGCTAGGCAGACTTCTGGTGATCAGGCTTCAGCGTGATCTTAGAACGCGGGCCTCGTGGGGGCGGCGGTCTGCGGCGGCTGTCAGAGCGAGAGCGAGGGCGGGCGTCCTGTCTGCGCTGGGCTGTTTGAGACTGCGGAGGAGGTCGCCGTGGCGGAGCTCTGGCGGGAGGCTCGCGAGAGCGGCCCGCGGAAGAGCCAGCGCGGCGCGGCAGAAACAAATTCATCGCCTGGGTAGCTTTCTGTACCTCCAAGAAGCGATCAACGATGCCCGTGACAGCGGATCCAAACAGGCCCGTCGGGGAGAGGGGCGCGTTGAGAAACGCGGCGCGCTCAGAGTCTCCCATGTCGGCGAGCGTGAGCCATAGGTGTCTCTCGGCAACACACAGGCTGGCCATGCATCTCCCCAGAGCTTGTGCGGCGGCTTTAGTGGCGCGAAGGGCGAGGTCCGTAGCACTTCTTAGATCCGTGACAGCGGGGGCGGGGTTCCTGCCGCCCTCGGCACATTCACGAAGGATATCGCTCTGGAGAACCTGGAGGACAGACATCGAGTGGAGCGCGGCGGCGGCCTGACCGGCGGCGGCGTATGCGCGAGCGTGAAAACTCGAAGTCGCTCTGCACGCTTTAGAAGGGAGCGTGGGTGAGGAACGCCATCTAGCAGAGGGCGGGCAGAGGTGTGCGGCGACCAAGTCCTCGACGGGCGGCATGGCTGAGTAGCCTTTCTCGGCGGCTCCGTCCACCGAGCGCAGCGAGGCGGAAATGTCGGAGCGGTTTCTGGCCGCGAGCGGGGCATTCCAGGACTTTGTTAGTTCTGCGTGAAGCTCAGGCAGAAATGGAGCGGCCCGGTTGCACGCGGGGGTCGAACGCCGATGAAAGAAGCTGCCGTCCATCCGGTTCGGGGCCTGCTCGGGTGGAGGAGACCACTCGAGACCGAGGCGTTCGACGGCCTGTGAGAGGAGGCGCATCAGCTCTTCCTCTATCCCGGCGCGGGTCCCCGTCGATTCTCTCGTGGAACCGCGAGACGACCAGTCCTCACTGTCGGAAGCGAGCAGTGAGCAGGAGTCCTTCTCCTCCGCGCCGTCATCGGAGGCAACAGAGCGGCCACTCGGCGGCAACTGTATGTCCGGCAGGGGCGGGGAGGGAGAGCGGGAAGCGGGAGGCGGCGGCGGCGGCCCGCATGTCTCCGCTGGTGGCTCCGGCGGCCTCTGGGAGCGGCGTTTTTTCTTCCGCGGCGAAGAGACAGGCGGCGCGGGAGCAGATTTCACTGCCAGCAGTCGCGCCCGCAGGGACGACAGCGGCAGGCTTTCGCAGAAGTCGCAACCTCCATCCGCGAGGGCGAGTTCTGCATGCTCAAGTCCCAAGCAGAGAGCGCAGATGACGTGGCGGTCTCCGTCCTCGAGACGAGCGCGGCAGGAGCCGCAGGAAAAACGAGGCATCTTGATAAAGACGCTCGTGCTCTTTTAGAAGTATAAGAGAAAAAAGGATACTGTCGTCGGATGGCTTAGCTTGCTGGGCGGCTGAAGGTGGCGAAGACGGCCGGCTTCTTCAGGGTCCGGAGCTCGCTAGAGGTGCCTTCTCGACGGCGACGGCTTTCTCTCAGAACTCAGCAGAAGCGTGCGCTTGCTGAAGATGAAATGAATCAACATATAAGCCTGGGAGAGACTGTTATATACCCCTTGGCCACGCCCACTCTGGCGGGCCATGACGCAATGAGCGCGCGGGCGCCTCTCATTGGAAGCGGGTTCAGTTCCGCTCTCCCATAGGCTTAAGCAGTTCTCTCTGAGCGAACCAATGAGCTGCTAGCTAGCCCGCTCTAGGTCTGCCGCAGAGGAACTGCGTTGTGTATGGATACAAATTATAAAATAATTTTTGGCTTCAATATCTCAGCAAAGATGAATCTTTCCCGTAGCGTAAGCTAGCTTACGCAATACGAGAGAACCTCTCGTAAGAGAACAATCAGTTACACTAACAATTAAAGTATGTGTAGCAGGGTGATGTATAACCCTTGCTGTTATTGGTTGGTGTCATGCAAACCCTGTGAGCCTATCAGTGCCGAATGTAGCAGGGTGATGTATAACCCTTGCTGTTATTGGTTGGTGTCATGCCAACTCAGTGAGCCTATCAGTACCCAGTATGGCGAGTATAAAAATGTGAGTGGTTTGTTGGTTGGGTGTGTGTCACTAAGGGGTCCTGCCCATGGTAAACTTCACGTTGTGAGTAATGGTAAGTGTAGTAGAGTTGGGTTTAAATCTCAAACTTTGAACTTGATGTTAACATTGGTATATTTGTGGCCGGCAGGAGAGTTTGATGCATCCTCTGGTTTTCTCTATGGTGTGTACTGGCTCTTGCAATAGCTGCCAGTAGGTTTCCGTATTTTAAAGGGGTCATATAATGGTACATGCACGTTTACAAGTTGATTGTACTGAAATGTGTGTTGACAGTGTCTGTACACAACCATCATATAATGATAAAAATCCATCCAGTGGTTTTGTTTTAATCTCCATATGTGTTCCCCTGCCTCAAATCGAGCCGTTCGAGCCTGTGACGTCACAAGCTCGCACACCCCTCCCACGATTGTTGATTGACAGCAGGGTTTCAACACAGACCCGCCCTCGCTCGTGAGTGAGATGTCAATCATAGTTCGTCATTGTTGATACAGGAGCAGAATGGAGTCTAAGCGATTGTGGTGTTCGGTTCTTGGGTGTAATAACGAACACAGCAGTAATTTTAAAGTTCCCAAATCCGAACCGCTGAAGACGCAGTGGCTGAGTTTTGTTTATGAAGGGAATATTCCCGACGAGCAACGTGAATGCGCTCATGTTTGCGCAAATCATTTCTCACCAGACTGCTTTTTAAACGAGGGACAATATAAATCAGGTTTTGCTAAGAGGCTGCTACTGAAAAAGGAATCAGTACCAACTATTCGTGTTCCTGCTGGACCTGCTCCAGAAGAAGTGAGTGTAACGTTTATATTAATCTTTGCAAATCCCATGCACGCTTCACGATGAATGTGGCTAATGTTTACACTCCGGGTACATTACGGCATGTATTCTATGTAACATTACGACGTTCTCAATATAATTCATAATCCCACGTTTATAATGAAAAACGCGTTATAGTTATTGTGTTATTAAAAACTGTGTACGCAGGTGTTATAGTTAACATGCTAACACTAAGTTACACCTGGTTTACCTGTATACTGATTAATAAAGTAATGTAAAAAAACAGTTATAACTGCATTAAGATGATTGGTAACACAGGCCAGCAAAATACTGTTTACATCTTGCAAATGCATATGATTCAAGACTATATCAATGCAGTTACAATACTATAGATGTACTTAAAAGTTTTCTTAAAAAAAATTCGTACTGCACTAAACATAAACATACAACAAATTATTAGGTATCCTTCAACTACTGCTAGAATCATTACTGACATGACCTCATGTCAGTTTCAGTCAGGGCCGGAGTGGGACTCATTTTCAGCCCTGGAGTTTCATGCCTTAGACCGGCCCACTTTAGTTCCCGTCTGACTATATTAAAATAATGTAATTGAAACCTCAGCATATAAGTCTGCAATAGTGCAGTGTTCTGTACAGCCTTGTTATTCATTGTATTTTAAAAATATATAAATTTCTATTCAGTGCAAATTGCAATAGCCGTATACAGGGTTTTATAAATACAGAGGTCCGAAAAGTGATCTTGGGGGTTCGGGGGCATATGCCCACCCAGACAAGTGAAGTAATACAAACAGTGAAAAGTCCCAGTGCTGATACTGGGGAAATATAAACACATTCGAGGTATACAAATATATATATACAATAACAATGGCAATATATTATATAGGTGCTTGCGTTGTTAAATTGAGCTTATTTTTACACTGCTGATCATCATTGGCAAAGAACATATGTATGTCTGTGTTAAATAGGAATCTATTGTAATAAAGTTTTTCTCAATCTGGGCACAGTATGCAATAGGCTATTCCTCTGCTCTTATTTCTCATCTCCATCTTCTCTCATTCTTCTTTTCTCAGTCTCTTTATCTTTAGGTTACCTGTAAATCTCCCCTTCCCGAAGCTGAGTTTTGATTGATACAGTCTTTACAAACTGATTATTTCTTTCGGTCGTTTAAAACTTATTTCGTAATTAAAACAGCTGTTTACGTAGTTTAGCCGCCCACTTGCATCTCGTGAAGCGTCGCGTTGGGATTCGCGCGCGGCCGCGGCTCGCGCTTCTGTGAACATAAATCCCGCTTGCTTTGATCGGTCATCTCAAACATTTTGCCATTGCCGACGAGCGGTGTTTTAATACTGACGCAGCTCAGATTATGAGGTCGGTTATCGTCGCGATATGCAAATCATCGCAGCACCAAATTAGAGTTAATATTAGGCAATTATTTCACAACGTTCATTATACAATCAGAAAATATACACTCAGAAAGCTGTGACTGGAGCCTATGTAAAACATTCAACCCAGTGCCATGACAACACCGGCCCTCCTGGCCAATAAAACAGACCGGCCCACCGGGAATTCCCCCGGTGCTCCCGATTAGCCAATCCGGGCCTGGTTTCAGTCACGATAGTTGTACCTAACACTGAGATAACGTCACGCATCACTGACAAGCCTATATTTACAAAAAAAAAGAAAAGTTTTTCAACATAAATCTGTCAACGAACTAACCTATAACTTACATTAGTAACGTTAAACACCATAGCGTTTGTATCTCACAACTCTAACGTTACCCTGCCAGTATACATACAAAAATAGATCAAAGTGACATTGTTAACCAACCATTCAGAAACGTCCTGTTCGAGCCTTAATTGTCGAACTTCTTCGGGGCCGTCATCTTGTTCCGGGTCCGACTCCGGTTCAAACTGATACGGTTGCACAGATGTGCCCTCAGAGACGCCAAAATACACCAACTGTTGTCAAGGCAACACTCCACGTGCGTAGTATCAAAAACGCCCAGCAGAACAGAGGGGCGGGGTGAGCAAAGCTCATTATCATTTAAAGTCATATGCACTGAAACAGCGTGCTGAAAACAGAGCTGTTTTTGAGCAGGTAAAATTAGTGTTTTCTTAAAATACTAATGAGAATTTTTAATAAAAGTATATTACAAAGTTTTCATTTAGACCCTAAAGATTCATATTAACTTGTACAAAAATGGCATTATATGACCCCTTTAAGTATCATTGTTGACGAGAGACTGGCATGCTCGCATGTTTTCAGTGTTGTCTCGTAAGTGGCTACAATCTCATAAGATGAGTGACGATGTGATGTACAGTGCTGTGAACCTCCTGTGGTATGTATGATTTTTATTTAGTTTAGTTTTCTTTTAATTCTGTTACATAACTGTGTTTATTATGTTCAGCAGGTATGGCTATGTCCAATGGTTCCTGTAATTTATTTGAGGGAGGGATTTAAACCTACTGATGTGACTGCACTGCAGCTTTGCCCGGTATCTGGATCTGAAGCAATTGAATCGCTTTTGTTGGCATAACTTGCCGTTTAATTTTTGTTGTTTTGTCTAAATTGAGTTAATTATGTTCCTGAGTAAATTTATTTATGAATGTGTGCTTTTGTTTATTAAGAGTGTAGAATCTTATTTTGTACGTCAGTATTTTGTGTATTTTCTTCCCTTTGTTTTGTTGGATCGTTAAACGGGAGGGGCTGGCCGTGGTTCTAATTTGATATGTGTATTTGCACGTAGCATGTTTAATACTTTGTTACTTTGCATGTGTGGCATCATGGGCTTGTGCTAATTGAAGAATAGAGCTAAATGTCAACTACGCCACCCCAGAATACTGGGGACTAACCGCCCTAAGTCAAGTCAAGTCATCTTCATTTATATAGCGCTTTTAACAATGGACTGTTTCAAAGCAGCTTTACAGAGATAAACATATAATTTAAGGTAACAGATTGTTTTGGCGTTATAGCGGTTCTTGAATAATGTTACTTCCAGCCAAAGTTAACTTTGATTGATTCACCTACATCGAAATGATCAGACTTTTAAACGCGAACCTGTGATTAACGCTGACGGCGTTCACATGCTCATTCAGAATTGATTCTATAGTTATGTGCTTTTTAAAGCGCACAGGTTCGTTATCAACGTGGGCAAAGATCCGTGGGTGAAACACATGTGCAAAAACAAGTAATTTTATTTCTCATATGCATTTACATAATAAATAGTTAAAAAGGTCACATAATCTCGGGATCAACTCCACAGTAACATGCACCATCTGTATCAAACACAACAACATACTCACAATTAACCCAGTCGACCGGAGTGGTGGTACCTGGAGGCATAGGCTAGCCGCTAATTTAATATGACCCCCTATCCCCATACACGCGCTCCCACACACACGTGAAGATGAGCTGCAAACAGACACACGGCATAGGTGTAACCACCCCACGCACAATGGCAGCTAGCCCCCCCCCCCCCCCCTCTCCAGGAACCTCCAGCTCCTACAAAAGAAGAAATCACACAAAAATGGATCAGCACATTTAAAACACACAATATAAACTCACCATAACACACAGAAAACATACAAATCACTGTTCTACTAAGAGAAAACATATTCAAAGCACACAGTTCACTCAATCAACAGTGATCAATACAATGCACACAACTATAGCATCACAGTTGAAACGGTGGCCGCGGGTAAAGGCAGACCAACCAGCACACAGTATCTTTACGGCGTGCACAGTCATCCGGAGATTAATTGTAGTTGCAAAAACATATATCAAAGTTAAACAGATGGCCGCGAGTAAAAGCCGACCGACCAGCGGATCATCACTGCGTGCGCAGTTACCAGGAGATACACCATAGAAGCAAAACAGCAACGTAGTCCCACTCAACCGTTCCCCAAGTTAGACTTGTCGCTCGATCCCATTAGATAGACCGGGGGAGCCCTCAGACATGCCGATAACCCTGCCGAGCATAACAATGTTAATGAAAGTAATATAACTAAGGTCGACAGATATAATTATACATACCGGCAGATGTAATTGGCCCATTCATGGACACGCACCATGCGGGGATACAGACGCTCAGGCGGAAACATGCCGCTGTAAATGACAGGCTATGAATATCTCGCTGAGAACAGCAAGGCATAACTCACACGTAAACAAACTAAGGTTACCTGAGACAAATCGGCTGCACGCGCCCAGCAGACAGGGAGACCAGACCGCGATTAACCCTTAGGCGGCCACGGATGAAAGTGACATCCGACGCCACCAAGGCACACATCCGGTCGCCCAAATCCCCTTCCTTTATACGCCATCCCACGGCGCCCAATCAACTACTCGCATGTGCACGATCTCTCAGTAGGTGGAGTTAGTCCACCCTGCTACACATGTGTGTGTTGGATATGGAGTGTGGGGTGGGTCTCTGCTGGCCATCTTCCTCTTTGTGTCTTTAATGAATGTTATTTGGTATTGTTTAGTGAAACTCTGTGGCATTACGTATTGTTTTTTTTTTTTTGTTTTTTTTAATACAGTGACTTGGTTTTGTGTATTTTAGTCCACATCTCCTTGCCCTCCAGTATCTTTGGTCCCCTTCCGTGTATTATATATTTAATGTCCCACTTTGTCATGTGGATGGGAGGGAGTGCAACAGAAACCTTTTGTTGGAATGAAAATGGTTATGGCCCTGTGTTTATCAGGAGTCTGTATTCAGTGCTCACAGCAGCCTCATCTGAACAACGAGAAGAACCATACCACTGATTCAAAGTTCTGGCCAAAAGCCACTGGATTGTCCATGATCTTGTCCAAACACTCGCTGCTGGCTGCCGGCTATAGTCACAGTCCCTCAAACACGCCATTTACACAAACTGGGGCAATTAAGCACAGAAATAGGTGAAATGAGCCAATTGTTCCTGCCAACACTGATGTAAATTGGGATTTAATTTAAATTCAGATAATTATAGAGTGAACTGGAGATCATAATTTATGGTAATTTTGTGCATAATCCAGTTTACTGATATAATAATAATAAAAAACAACACTGAACTTATCTTATTTCATACATTAACGTCAACATGAAATCAAAATCGACAATTCTTATTTTAATGGAATATTTTAGTATAATAGATAAATTTGTCCACATCATATATATATATATATATATATATATATACATATATGACCCTGCCTGGATCACAGAACCAGTCACAAGTAGCACGGGTACATTAGCCAACAATACATTGTATGGGTCAAAAGTATCGATTTTTCTTTTATGCCAAATCTCATAAGGCTATTAAGTAAAGATCATGTTCCATGAAGATATTTTGTTTTTTGTTCTTACTGTAAATATATAAAACATTTATTTTTGTGAGTGAATACAGCACAATCGCGATCATAAATGGACATCTTTAAAGTTTTTAGATTTTTTTTGCACCCTCAGAATCCAGATCTTCAAATAGTTGTATCTCAGACAAATATTGTCCTATCCTAACAAACCATCTTCTTCTTCTTCTACGCCTTATCAGCACTCAGCTGGTGAGTCTGACGTGGGCTCCAATACGTTCACCTAGTTCTCTCCACTTATTTCTGTCCCGTGCCACAATTGATGCCTGGTGTAAACTCATACTTGTCCGATATTCGATCGATCTTATCCATGTGGCCTTCGGTTTTCCTTGTTTTCGTTTACCATCTACTTTTCCTTGTAGTACCGTCCTCACTATACGGTCTTCGTTCATTCTCAGCACATGTCCTAGCCACCTATGCTGCCTCTCATGTACTACTTGCACAATTGTTTGATGGCACCCCGTACACTGTCGTATTATCTCGTTACAGATTTTGTCTAATCTGCTAACCCTGAGTTTCTTTCCTTAGGGCAGCCATTTCGAATACAAGGAGTTTTTTCTCTTCCGCTTTTTAAGGGTCCAAGTTTCACTGCCGTATAGCGCTATTGGCTGGATCAGTGCTTTATACAAGCGCATCTTGGTATGTATGCTGATTCCTCTGCTAAATTTTGAAATCTAAATTTCTTTACTGGATCTCTTAGCGCTGTGTAGTGACAGTGTCGCTTGATCAAGATCGGCTCGCGCTGCACTGACATTGGTCCAAACTGATAAACGGTCCGTGAAGCACAAAATAATGGGTTTCATTCCGGTTTCATTACGTTTGCCATTTGATGTTGCGCTACGTTGTGGTGGTTTTTGGTTGGCAGGAAAAATTGTACAACAAATCGTTCGGTTTGCAATGCGTATTGCGTACCGAACCGAAAGCCTCGTACCGAACGGTTCAAAACGAATACGTGTATTGTTACACCCCTGTGTGACCCTGGACCACAAAACCAGTCACATGGGTCAATATTTTTAAATTGAGATGTATACATAATCTTAAATCTGAATAGATAAGCTTTCCATTGATGTATGGTTTGTCTGAAGTACGAAGGAAAGGTCACGGGACAGTTGAGCACGAGGGTTGCAAGCTCCTGTTCTCTGGTATCAACGACAGACGGCAAGGAGGAGTAGGCATTTTGCTATCAAAAAATGCTGCGAAACGCTTGATTGAATTTTATCCAATCTCAGCAAGAGTAATTGTGTGCGCGTTTCCACGCTCAAGGCCATGATACTACTATCGTCCAAGTATATGCTCCGACAAGTACGAGCACTGACGACGAATTGGAAAAATTTTATGCTGCACTCCAGACTGGATTCAATAAAGCAGAAAAAAAACGATATACGCATCGTGATGGGAGACTTCAATGCAAAAGTCGGGACAGACTTTGAAACGTGGAAGGGAGTTATAGGCCATCATGGATATGGTGAAGAAAACGAAAGAGGTGAACGACTCTTGCAATTCTGTCAGCTGAACAAACTGTGTATTATGAATACATGGTTTGAACACTATAATGTGATTGGCTAACCTTTGATTAGGCTATTCTCGCATGACAGAAGACTACTACTTGCTCAATCGCTCAGCAATAAAGACATTTTAGGGAAAATTAAATACAGGATTTCTTTTCATAATAAGTCAGGACACGGGAACTGAAACGGGACTGTCCTGGGAAAAACAGGATGCATGGTCACCCTATATGAAGATTTGGGGGCCCATGTAATGACAATGTGTCATTTCTAAGAGGATCAAAAAAACAAAACAAAAAAACTTTTACTCAAATATTAAACAACATTGCCTTTTTGGCCATTGATTCTGTTAACTGGATCATGACCATTCAATCTGTAATGTGCTGTAATGTAAAATGATTTTTTTCTAAGTAAACAGTTGTGCCAGAATTGTTTAACTGTAGAAGTTACACTCTGCGGGGATACGTTTATTGTTCTTTTAGGACTATCAAGTACTCTGAAAACTCCTAAAATCCAGTAAAAATTACTTTTTTTAATTGATGAAAACAAAAATGCATTACTTATGTGTCAGCGGCCAAATTTACATGTTTTGCTTGTCTCTTTTTTTCTCTGAAATAAGTTCTGAAAAGAAAATCTAAGGGCAGACATATATGCTTGACATGCTTGTGTGTTGGTCTGGTGGTAACAAACCTCAGTACTCACGGGGGCGATAGAGTTACATTCCAATGTCTCTGCCTTTCAACCTGATGTATTATTATGCAGGCTAGTTGATATAAACATATTGACTTTAACTTGCTCAGAAAGATTTGTACTTTACCTTATCAGTTTCGCAGCCCAGCAGTGGTGAACAGCGAAGTGACAAGGAAAAAGAGAGCAGTTAGAGCAAAATAAATGTGTTCAGGTTAACAGACACCTAATGCGTATTGCAACTCATAAAGAAGTTTGCACAACGATTAATATGTTGGTGAATCTCGTCAGATGTTTTGCTGTTCGTATATGTTTGAATGTACTCAAGTGCTGCATTGCATCAAAAACAAACCATTAAAATCAATAAAACTGGCGACACAGGGTATGTACAGCAGACAGATGCCCTGTTCTATTGCTGATGTACTCCTGACAACAAGACAAATGGATGATGGACATTTGTGGAATGTTCTCTTCCAGTTTAGACACTGTGTTAGTAGATCTGCACAGCCTTCTGAAGGACCTCAGTGTTAGGAATGACGTTGTTTTTAATGATGTCTGGGATTATGTGTTTGTTTGGAACATTTTACAGGCAAATTGTTTTGTAAACAATGAACAGATCAATGCAGATTTTTACAAATAAACATTTATTGACAGATGGAGCAGTGCTGTTCATCTCCATCATAACATGTGAGTAAACAATTGAACAATGCTTTGTCTATAAATTATGGTATTAAATCTATGGGTAATGTTTTCAAAACAGTTCCTCACATGCAAAAGTGGGGGGCCTTGATATTTTGTCCTATGCAAACAAAATAACTGTGGTAATTTACTTAAGTCCTAGAAGAGACGTTGCACTATAAACGTCTCTGGTTACGAATGTAACCTTAGTTCCCTGAGAACAGGGAACGAGACAATACGTCATCGACGTTATGGGGAACGCCTCAGGCGTGACAGGTGTCTGAAATCAAATACCAACTCACAGCAATCATGTTGACCGGCGACAGCCCGTGCATCATCAGCTCGAATGATGAGCGCGTCAATCTGGATGTATAAAAAGGGTGCCTTGAAACCGTGACAACATCCTATCGTCTGAAGGGACTGTTGCAGGCAGGCCCCGAGGTATGGCAGGGAGACGTATTGTCTCGTTCCCTGTTCTCAGGGAACTAAGGTTACATTCGTAACCAGAGACGTTCCCTTTCGAAGGGAACTCAACAATACGTCATCGACGTTATGGGGAACGAAATACCCACGCCGCCATACTGAGGGGAGTGCATGCCCAATGGCAGTGACAACTGTCAGAACCAGTAATACAAAGGACACACTCACCCTAGGTCACGTTGGGCTGTCAGTGACAGCACTCCCTACCGGTCATAGCCCAAGCTAATGAACCGAGAAACTGCCAGAACAAAGTTAATGGGAGGTATATCTGGGCCAGCTCAAAGGCTTAGGACCACAACTTCCAAATAGAAGGGGTCCCTTCTAGGGAGTGTGGCTAGGGGACTCAAGGGAATCCCAGCCAGTCACTATTCAGGAGAGCAAGCCTCCTGACATGCCACCAGGCTGGCCTGGTGATCTAAACTAGGATGCACAGTCTGGCCATAGCCTGTCTGTCCGAGACAGAGCCTCTGGAAACTGCCTTGAAAAAGGCATTCAAAACTGAAGGCCTGCAAAGCTGGCAGAAACATTCAGTTCCGGATCACAGAGACGGGACCACCTGGAGAGTGTAACTAAACCTCAAGAAAGACGGAAGTCGTCCACTCAACCCATGGGTCTACCCAGTGCTCGTACTGAACACTGAGGAAGTAAGTTTTTTAGAGGGATCAAAAACCAGGAAGGTCTGCTGATGCCAAAGACCTGATTACCACCTATGTGGGGAGCTCCAGTTCTTACCTGAGAGCTCACATCAGGAAGGCCGGTGAGGCCTGTAACCTGTCGAGCACAGAAGGTGAGAGCTCACATCAGGAAGGCCGGTGAGGCCTGTAACCTGGCGACCACAATGTGTGGGAGCTCTTACCAGGAAGGCCGGGTGAGGCCTGTAACCTGGCGACCACAGTATGTGGGAGCTCATAACCAGGAAGGCCTGGCGAGGCCTGTAACCTGGCGACCACAGTATGTGGGAGCTCATAACCAGGAAGGCCTGGCGAGGCCTGTAACCTGGCGACCACAGCATGTGGGAGCTCATAACCCGGAAGGCCGGTGAGGCCTGTAACCTGGCGACCACAGTATGTGGGAGCTCTTACCAGGAAGGCCTGGCGAGGCCTGTAACCTGGCGACCACAGTATGTGGGAGCTCATAACCAGGAAAGCCGGTGAGGCCTGTAACCTGGCGACCACAGTGTGTGGGAGGTCATATCAGGAAGGCCGGTGAGGCCTATAACCTGATACCCAGAATATGGGAGCTCATAACCAGGAAGGCCTGATAAGGCCTGCAACCTGACAACCACACCACGTGGGGCTACATTAGAAAATACATGAAACAAAAGTGCATGTACTTAATTATTCTGAGTCCAGAAAAGGCCTGGATCAGAATTAAGAAGTTAGCCAGAAAGGCGTCTGTCGTACAAATTTTTGGCGACAGGACGCATCTAGAGTGGGACCCAAAGTGAAAGACTTGGGTCTGGCCACATAGAAAGGGACTGAAGCATACAGCGCATGACCCTTACCATAAAAATGGATTTTTAGAAAGTACACAATATGCTCCATCATGTGACTTACCATAAGTATGGTTCTGACATGACCAGGAAGGCCAGATGAGGCCTATAACCTGATAATCAAAATGTGTGGGAGCTTCACATTCAGGAAGGCCTGATGAGGCCTGCAACCTGACATGTGAAAGCTCACAACCACACCCTAGCGACCACAGTGAGTGGGAGTTCACATTCAGGAAGGCCTGGTGAGGCCTGAACCCTGACATGTGACAACTCATAACCAGGAAGGCCAAGGAGGCCTGAAACCTGGTGACCACTGAATGTGGGAGCTCAAAACCAGGAAGGCCGGCGAGGCCTATAACCTGACAACCACAGTAGGAGGGAGCTCATATCAGGAAGGCCTGACAAGGCCTGTAACCTGACAACCACACCATGTGGGGCTAGTTCCAGAAAGGCCATAAATATGGATTTTAGAAAGTACATGAAACAAAAGTGCATGTACTTAGTAAATCTGAATCCAGGAAGACCTGGATCAGAAAAAGGCGTCTGTCGTAGCAAACTTTGGCGACAGAACGCATCTAGAGTGGGACCCGAAGTGAAAGACTTGAGTTTGGGCCACATAGAAAGGGACTGAAGCGTACAGCGCATGACCCTTACCATAAAAATGGATTTTAGAAAGTACATGAAACAAAAGTGCATATACTTAGTAATTCCGAATCCAGGAAGACCTGGATCAGAAAAGGCATCTGTCGTAACAAGCTTTGGCGACAGAACGCATCTAGAGTGGGACCCAAAGTGAAAGACTTGGGTCTGGCCACATAGAAAGGGACCGAAGCATACAGCGCGTGACCCTTACCATAAAAAATGGATTTTAGAAAGTACACAAGACGTACCGTCATGTGACTTACCATAAGTATGGTTTTGACATAATCAGGAAGGCCAGATGAGGCCTGTAACCTGATAGTCAAAATGTGTGGGAGCTCACATTCAGGAAGGCCTAATGAGGCCTACAACCTGGCAGGTGACAGCTCACAACCACACCCAAGCGACCACAGTGAGTGGGAGTTCATATTCAGGAAGGCCTGGTGAGGCCTGAAACCTGACATGTGACAACTCATAACCAGGAAGGCCGAGGAGGCCTGAAGCCTGGTGACCACTGAATGTGGGAGCTCATAACCAGGAAGGCCGGGTGAGGCCTGTAACCTGGCGACCACAGTATGTGGGAGCTCTTACCAGGAAGGCCGGTAAGGCCTGTAACCCGACTACCACAATATGTGGGAGCTCTTACCAGGAAGGCCTGGCAAGGCCTGTAACCTGGCGACCACCGTGTGTGGGAGCTCATATTCAGGAAGGCCTAGTAAGGCCTGTAACCTGACTACCACAATATGTGGGAGCTCTTACCAGGAAGGCCTGGCAAGGCCTGTAACCTGGCGACCACCGTGTGTGGGAGCTCATATTCAGGAAGGCCTAGTAAGGCCTGTAACCTGACTACCACAATATGTGGGAGCTCTTACCAGGAAGGCCTGGCAAGGCCTGTAACCTGGCGACCACCGTGTGTGGGAGCTCATATTCAGGAAGGCGCAGTAAGGCCTGTAACCTGACTACCACAATATGTGGGAGCTCTTACCAGGAAGGCCGGATGAGGCCTGTAACCTGGCGACCACAGCATGTGGGAGCTCATATTCAGGAAGGCCGGATGAGGCCTGTAACCTGGCGACCACAGCATGTGGGAGCTCATAACCAGGAAGGCCGGTGAGGCCTGTAACCTGGCGACCACAGTATGTGGGAACTCATATCAGGAAGGCCGGTGAGGCCTGTAACCTGGCGACCACAGTATGTGGGAGCTCATAACCAGGAAGGCCTGGCGAGGCCTGTAACCTGGCGACCACAGCATGTGGGAGCTCATAACCAGGAAGGCCGGTGAGGCCTGTAACCTGGCGACCACCGTGTGTGGGAGCTCATATTCAGGAAGGCTGGATAAGGCCTGTGACCTGACATATGGAAGCTCATAGCCTGGAAGGCCTGGTGAGGCCTGTAACCAAGCAACCACCACATGTGGGAGCTCAACTCACTTTACAATATTATTTTTTCTTTTTTTTCCCTTCTTCGTTTGTTTTCCCAAACATGAACCAGGCAAGGCACTCCTAACAACCAAGCTGAAGCGGGCCATCAGAGAATTCTTGAACTCATCATGGGCCCCGCCCCAGGCCTGATGTAGGAGGAGCCTGGGAGCGATGGTGGTCAGGAGACAAGATCCAGGGAGGTGATGTCTAACGTTCAGTCCGAGAACGTTTACTCTGGATCACCTCCCTGAGATCCTGCCTCCCGCGGGAGTTACGCCTCCTGCGCACCCTGCTCCCCCTGCTAGGAGGAGGGGGTGCACGGGAAGCGACACTGGCCTTCTGGGTTCGTCTGTGATCCTCAGACCACGACGGACCAGGCCCTCCCGCCTGCCTGGGCTGGGCCGAGGACCTCCGCGGTATGCAGCTCTTAAATGCCGCAGAGCGCGCCCTCGCCTCCCTGAACTTATCGACCACTGTCTCGACAGAAGGTCCGAAAAGCTCAGAAGGCGAAACCGGCGAATCGAGGAGAAAGGTTTTTTCTTTCTCCCCGATGTCAGCCTGGTTGAGCCACAGATGCCTCTCCGTGGCCACCATAGCAGCCATCGCACGACCGATGGAAACCGCAGACTGCTTGGTGGCCCGGAGAGTCAGATCCGTGGTGCGGCGCAGCTCCGCTACCGCGTCAGGGGACAGGCCGGCCCCCTGATCGAGGTCCCGCAGCAGGTCGGCTTGGTAGGCCTGAAGGACCGCGAGGGTGTGCAGAACCGCACCCGCCTGACCTGCTGCCGTGTACGCTCTGCCATTCAAGCGCGAAGTTGTCTTGAGCGGCTTGGATGGCAGGGTTGGAGCTTCTAGTGAAGATGCCCGACCAGAGGCGAGATAGTTAGCCAACGTCTCGTCCACTGGCGGCATCGACACATACCCGTGCTCCGCGGCTCCCTCCACAGCAGCGAAACTAGCCCGCTGATGCAGATAGAGACGCGCGGAGAACGGGTTCTTCCATGCCTTCTCGATCTCAGAGTGAAGATCGGGAAGAAATGGAAGGCTCAACCGAGCTGGTGGCTTACGGGTGGGGAGGAACCGGTCATCCAAAATACCACGAGCGGGTTCCTCCCGGACGCGCCTCCACTGCAGCTGCAATCTTTCCGTGGCGCGCCCCATAACATCCACCAGCTCAGCGTACACTGGGCAGGAGGGCTGAGATGGTTCGGTCTCGACCAAACTGACATCATCAACACCCACCTCCTGCCCGGCCCGAAGAGAACCAGTTACAGATCCATCAGAGAGAGAAAGAACATCCTCAACATCGACCTGTAACTCACCCTCGTCAGCTGGCAGATCATCCGAGAGGTTAACACCCCTCTCCAGATGATCTGCCAGCTCCATCTGAGAACCCCACGAGATCAACCGCCGCTGAGCCTCAGCCCGAGCGGGACCGGAACCGCGGGGTTCAGATGCCGCGCCCACTTCCCTCGAGAAGTGGGACAGACGAGAGCGGAGAGTTTTGATCGTAAAACTCTCACAGTTCGCGCAGAAAGCTCCCTCGAGAGCTTCCCGCGCATGCTCTTCCCCCAGGCAAAACACGCACAGATCGTGTGAATCTCCCGGTGTCAAATATCTAGGACACGGGTCAGCACACTTGCGGAAGGTATTACGCCGCTTCTCTGCACGCTTCATCTTGCACGTTGATTATTTTCAAACAGACAAACAGTCCCTGAAGACGAAAAGATGTTGTCACGGTTTCAAGGCACCCTTTTTATACATCCAGATTGACGCGCTCATCATTCGAGCTGATGATGCACGGGCTGTCGCCGGTCAACATGATTGCTGTGAGTTGGTATTTGATTTCAGACACCTGTCACGCCTGAGGCGTTCCCCATAACGTCGATGACGTATTGTTGAGTTCCCTTCGAAAGGGAACAAGTGTTTGTGACAGATTTAGAATGAATGATTGAAAGTTCCTTTTGTGCAAAAAAACTAAAACTAAATTACCCCTTTAAAGGCTGTTGCAATGGGACCAGGGTCAGAGGTGCCAGCTCCCTTGGAAACTCACACTATCAAAGGGACTTCAAAGCCTTCTAAAGAAAGCTGGGCCCTCAGTGCATACTGTAGATTGCATGGTGAGCGCTGAGACCCTCAGCAGACAGCACAAGATAGGACCCCAAAAGCAATTTTTAATGGAATGCATTGAGGGCCTCTAAAGATGCATACCTAAAGACCTTGCAGAACTATGATCAAGCCCTGAATGGGAAACATCATGCAGATTGCACCTTTCCTCACTTCTGTCCTGTATTGGTGAAAAAGGGAGATCAGACCTCTGGGAGAGAGCTGAAAGTCAATCACACACAGGGAATATGTGTATTGTAAAGTGGAATCGGATGTACAGAGGTTCATAAATCATGTCGAAAAGTGAGTGTATGAGATGATGACCTTGTCATCTTTAATGCCACAGAGTATTCTGCCCTGAATAAGAAAAAAAGAGAATAAGAAAGAGAGAGAGAGAGAGAGAGAGAGAGAGAGAGAGAGAGAGAGAGAGAGAGAGAGAGAGAGAGAGAAGGACACTGAGATAGATAGTTATTTCAAAAATTAATTAACTTTAAAGGTGAAGTGTGCAATCTTGAATACATTCTTCTTCAATTCAGTTTAATGAGTAATATAAGCAATGTATTTGTAGGTTGGTATGCCTAAATACTAATAAATACATTATTAAATACTATTAAATGCATTAAATACAAATATTGTGGCTCATTGGCACTTTTTTTTTCTTTTGTTTGTTTTACAGGCTTGATATGTCAATTTAAGGCTTAACAATGGCATGAATGAGGGGTAGCACTACTGTATTTATCCAAACAATGTAGGACGGGGGAGGAGAGGAGGGTAGGAGTTTGGGAATGCTGTTGGGACTAGCTGTCAGGTTTCATATTAATAATAATAATTAAAAAAAAACCTGCTAATTACCTACAAAGTGTCTCGGGTTACGACTGTAACCCTCGTTTCCTGAGAAGGGAACTAAACGCTGCGTCGAAAATCGACACTAGGGGAACGCCTTCAGCATGACGCGTCTGAAGCCTGTATGGAACTAGTCCAATCTTGATTGGTGCTGCGTGATGACGTCACTCGTGACGCCGCATGTGACGGTGAACCGGAAACTATAAAAGGGCACTGTCAGCATAACAGCGCCAGCTTTCAATTGGTCGAAGCAAGACGTTCTCAGGAGCACGAAGGAGTGGCTGAGGGACGCAGCGTTTCGTTCCCTTCTCAGGGAACGAAGGTTACAGTCGTAACCCGAGACGTTCCCTTTCGAGGGAACTTCCGCTGCGTCGAAAATCGACACTAGGGGAACGAATGCCCACTGCGCCACTCCGAGAGAAACGCCCTGGTATGAAATCTGGCATACTCAAGACGAAAGAACTTGTGATCCCGGTGTAGAGGGCAGATCCAAACTGTAATGTTTTATGAAGGTGTGAGGAGAGGTCCAGCCTGCGGCATCACAGACCTCTTGAAGAGAGACTCCTGACAGTAGAGCCTTAGAGGAAGCCACTGCTCTAGTCGAGTGGGCTTTCACCAGAAGAGGCGAAGGCAAACTGCGCGCCTCGTAAGCTGAGGATATAGACTCTACAATCCATCTACTGATAGTCTGTTTAGAAACAGGAGAACCCTTCTTAATTGACCCAAAACACACAAGAAGCTGGTCTGACTTCCTCCAACCCAAGGTCCTTTGGGTATAGACCTCGAGGGCTCGGACCGGGCACAATAAATGTTGCTTAGCTTGCTCATCCGACACATGCGGTGGAGGATGAAACGCCTGAAGAACTATAGACCGTGCCACATTTGACGGCACCTTAGGCACATAGCCAGGTCTAGGGTGGAGAATGGCCTTCACCCGGCCAGGAGCGAACTCAAGACAAGAGGGAGCAACCGATAGAGCCTGCAGGTCCCCAACTCTCTTGAGGGACGTAATTGTTAGCAAGAAGGCCAACTTAAAGGACATAAATTTCTCAGACACCTCATCCAAAGGCTCGAAGGGGGCCAGGGATAACCCTTCGAGGACCACTGTCAGGTCCCAAGAGGGAACTCTGGACTGGACGACAGGCCTCATCCTCCTTGCTCCACGAAGGAAACAAACAATAAGTGGGTGTCTCCCCAAAGTGCCCACCCCTAAAGGCGTGTGGAAGGCAGCTATGGCCGCCACATAGACCTTAAGCATGGACGGGGAGAGCCCGTCAGTGAAGCGACTCTGGAGGAACTCCAGCACTGAAGCCACCGGGCAGTTAACTGGGTCCAACTGTAGTTCTCTGCACCATAAGTTAAAAACATTCCATTTCAGAGAGTAAAGTTTCCTTGTGGAGGGGGCTCTAGAGTTTAAAATGGTCTCCACAACCTCAGTTGAGAGACCAGTATTTATGAGCTGGTCCCCCTCAGGGGCCAGACCCACAGCTTCCACAACTCCGGCTGAGGGTGAAATATTGTGCCCTCGGCCTGAGAAAGAAGGTCCCTCCTGATCGGGATTTGCCAAGGAGGGCCTACTAGAAGAACCATGATGTCTGAAAACCACACTCGAGCCGGCCAGTACGGGGCTACTAGGAGTAAGCTTATCCCGTACCGCCGGACTCTCTCTAGAACCCCTGGGAGCAGAGCGATAGGGGGAAACGCATACAGACGTAGCCTCGGCCACATCTGTACCATGGCATCCAGACCCAGAGTAGCTGGATGCGATAGGGAGAACCAAAGTGGACAGTGAGTATTCTCGTGAGTGGGAAATAGATCCACTTCGGCCTGTCCAAACTCCTTCCATATTAGCTCCACCGACTCTGGGTGGAGTCTCCAACCCCCGTGCCTCAGCCCCTCCCTCGACAGAATATCTGCTCCCACATTGCTGCTTCCAGGGATAAACATAGCCTTGACTGACATAAGTTTGCCCTGGGCCCACAGGAGGACCTGGTGCACCAGTCTGCATAGAGGGCACGATCTCAGGCCCCCCTGTCGATTCAAATAGGCGACCACAGATGTATTGTCTGTTCGCACCAGAACATGATGGCCTTTGAGGTCCGGAAGAAAGTGCTTGAGAGCCAGAATTACCGCCAACATCTCCTGGCAGTTGATGTGCCATGATAGATGGTGGTCTTTCGGAGGACCCCTGGTGTAGCGGCCTTCCATGACCGCACCCCAGCCTGTAAGGGAAGCATCCGTGGTCACAATTTTTCGTTGACACGGTGCCCCAACACAGGACCTAGGGAGAGAAACCAAGGTTTCTTCCACATTATCAAGGAATGAAGGCACCTGCGCGTTACCTTGCTAATGCGAAAAGGGTTCCCCCTCGGGGAAAACCCCTTGGTCTTGAGCCACCACTGCAAGGCTCTCATGTGCAGCAGGCCAAAAGGAATCACGTTGGACGCTGCCGCCAGGAGACCCAGCACTCTCTGAAAGTGCTTGACAGTGATGGTTTGGCCCAGCCTGAAACTCTTTATTGTGGTCAAGATGGTATCTACACGAGCAAGAGACATTTGTGCCCGCATCGTGATTGAGTCCCAAACTACTCCCAGGAAAACAGTCCTCTGCAGAGGAGTCCATGAACTCTTCTTGACATTTAGTCTCAGTCCCAAGCACCTTAAATGGTGCAGAACAACATCTCGATGTTGAACTGCCAATACCTCCGACTCTACTATAATTAGCCAGTCGTCGTAATTGAGGATGTGAATGCCTTGAAGTCTGAGAGGAGCAAGAGCAGCATCCATACATTTGGTGAAGGTGCGTGGTGACAGTGCTAGGCCGAATGGAAGAACCTTGTATTGGTAAGCCTTTCTTTTGAAAGCAAACCTCAGAAACTTCCTGTGCTGCGGAAAGATGGAAATATGGAAATACGCATCCTTTAGATCTATCGTCCTCGGACCTGATTTGATTTACGATGATAGGTATTGTCAACATTTTGAACCTTTATCTCCTCAGAGACCGGTTCAGTACCCTGAGATCTAATATGGGACGTAAACCCCCATCCTTTTTGGGAACTATGAAGTACCGGCTGTAGAACCCGGTTTCCTGCTCTTGAGGAGGAACATACTCTATGGCCTCCTTTGCCAAGAGGGACTGAACTTCCTGTTCCATGACCTGACCCTGCTCGGAGCTGACCAGTGTGTGCACGACCCCGCTGAATCTTGGCGGGCGATATTCAAACTGGATTCTGTAGCCCTTCTCTATTAAATGCAGGACCCACTGAGATATATTTTGAAGACCTTTCAAAGAGTCTAAATATTCTGCTAGGGGGATCAGTCTCTCGAGACTGACCTCTGGTGTTATATTTAAAATATCGGTGACCTGAAGCAGATGACTGGCAGGTTTTAACCGAAAAAAAATTTCTGCAGGCCTCTTGAGAGGAAGCGAACTCGACCGGGCCACCAATATTACGGGTGGACACTGCGATCTGCGTTCGCTGGAAACCGATGCGTCCCGAAGCGCCTTTGGCGGCGGGAAGCAAACATCGATTTCCTGAGGGCTCCGCGAAGGAGCGAGTTGTTGATGCTCGATCGCGGGGGGGAAAGCCCTCAGAGGCCTGCGCAACACGTCAGGACCTCTTCGCCGAAGCCTTCCTTGCCTGAATAACGGTCCTCCGATCCGCTTTCGGCAGGGAAGACTTCGGTTGAGAGGGTTGCCTCTGGCTCCAAGCCTTTTTCGGGGGAGCACGAGAAGCAACACTCTCTCTTTGCTGTTGCATATGGGAGGAGCTGGCGACCGCCTCGTGGGACTGCCCCCTGGCAGCAGACCCACGAGACCTGGGACGACGGCGGGGGATTAGTTGTTTAAGTGCGGCTGATTGTCGTTTCGTCTCCTGAAACCTCTCGACGACAGTATCGACTGCGTCGCCGAAGAGGCCAGAAGACGAAATCGGGGTGTCGAGGAGGAAGGCCCTGTCCCTGTCCCCGACGCCCGACAAATTCAGCCACAAATGCCTCTCCGTTGCTACCAAGGCTGCCATAGAACGGCCGATTGCACGGGCCGTCTCCTTGGTAGCACGAAGAGACAAGTCGACCGCACGACACATCTCCTGAATATCGTCGCGGCCGACCTCCCCGCTATCGTCCACCTCTTTCAACAGGTCGGCCTGGTATGCCTGGTAAGCCCCATTGTGTGCAGGCATGCACCAGCCCGACCTGCCGCCATATATGCCTTCTCAACCAAGGCCGATGTTGTACGGCAGGGCTTGGAGGGAAGCTCCGGAGTTTTCAGGGACGATGCAGCTTCGGGCGAGAGATGAGCCGCAAACGTCTCTTCAACCCTAGGCATCGTCCCATTACCCATCTCTCTCGATCCCATTATAGTGGAATATATATTTATATTGGGGCTGGAAAGTCGAGAAGAGAAGGGCTTATCCCACGATCTCCACACCTCGGTGTGGAGATCGTGGAAAAATGGAAGACTCCGGCGTGAAGGCTGTGACTGGGATTGCAGGAAGCGCTCATCGAGTCTGCTTTTTACTGTCGCTTCCTGCACTTCTGGTGGCCAACTTATGTTTAATTTGGCCACAGCCCTAGTCACAACCTCCAGCAACTCCTCAGATGCAGGGGAGTGGGGTGGCAGATCCCCACCTTCCCCTGCATCGATGCTTAAATCGTCCACCTCCTCAGAGGCAGACAATTCGAGCATCTGGTCCTCATCACGGGCGGGAGAAGCCGCAGGGCGGGCTCCCGAACCGTGCGCGGGACCATGGGAACTGGTCGATGAATGTTGAGAAAGGGCCTCAGCCGTCTCAACATCCCCAACCAGATCCCTTTGCGATCCCCAGGAATGCAAGCGCCGCGCTGCCTCGGCAGACGAGGGACCTGATCCCTGGGGAGCGCGTGCCTGTCCTGACTCGTTGAACAGACACAGGCGGGAACGGAGCGTTCTCATAGGCATGAGATCACAATTTGCACAGACAGCACCCTCGAGTGCTGCCTGTGCATGCTCCATTCCCAAACAAACAACACAGAGCGAGTGTGTGTCACCCTCGCTCAAAAAGCGTGGACAAGGGGACGCACACTGTCTGAACTGCTTCTTTGCTGCCATAATAACTTGATACAATCACAAACAACACCAAATAAGACACACAGTCACATAGAACGCTTGCTGAAGATCAGAAAGCTGGCGCTGTTATGTTGACAGTGCCCTTTTATAGTTTCCGGTTTCACCGTCACATGCGGCGTCACGAGTGACGTCATCACGCAGCACCAATCAAGATTGGACTAGTTCCATACAGGCTTCAGACGCGTCACGCTGAAGGCGTTCCCCTAGTGTCGATTTTCGACGCAGCGGAAGTTCCCACGAAAGGGAACCTTGAATGGCCCATCTCCGCAGTACTTATACTCTTGATATAATTCGTCACGTTTATTATGGTCCCAGAATCACAGCCTGTTGGAAGAAGGTAGATTTTTTTTTTTTTTTTCTTGGCTTCTAAACAATGAAATAGTCTTGCTAGCACTGTTTGGGACATACTCTCTCAAGATTAAATCTAGACTAAAGACCTATTTTTTTTCAAGCAAACATATACCTAATTAATTTAATCATACCTTACAGCTTATAATTATGCTGTGTTATTTAGGTCTGCTTGAACCAAAAACACTTCTCACGTCACACAACTTTGCTTTGAAGTCTGCATGAAATGGAAGTTGCGCAGTTTTTTCTTCCTTATTGTGAAATATATCGGCTGAGTGAAACGGCTTCTGGAATGAGAAAAAAAGGGGTGTAGGGACTTAGTCCAAGGGACTTGTTTTTGTCCTTGGGAATTGATTGAATTGTAAGAAGTTGGGCATTGCTATCTAAATGGAGGCAGATCTGAATGCCAATTTGCAGTCAGTTGTGGAGGATATTTAGTCCCACCCTCTTCTGAGACGTATGTAATGAAGAGAGCAGATGTTTTTGATAAAAGTTTGCAACTGTAGCCTACTTGAATTAAGAAATACATAAATAATGATGTGCACACTGCACAGATAAATCATTTATAATAAACACTGCAACATTCAGTAAAAAAATAGTGAATTTTGATTTCATGGTGACTTTAAATCAATTGAATGGCATCTAACTCTAATATTGGTCTTTTTGCCTTCCCTACTACCCTCCAGATACTTATCATAAGGGTACTAGCGTCTGCAAGACCCATTGAAGGTTTTTTGAGAAGCATTTAGACACATTTCACAAGCAGCTGGACAAATGTAAATGCATCTGGTTGTTGAATCCACATACTGTATGAAAATTTTACTTCTCCCAAGACAGCAAAAAATAAAGGTGTAAGAGTATGTTTGCTACTGGCTCCCAGTAGCCAGATATCACCACACTACTGTGTTGCTTAGTCCTGACCTTCATCAGAATGCAGGGATAATGTAAACATGTTCAGGGAGTTGGTCCTGTCAAATGGGCCTGATAAACCCTTGCTGTGTTCACATGTCAAACATCACACACCTGATGAGCAGTCCTCATGAGAGAGATAACTGTCAAACAAGGGTTATGTCCTCACTTCACACACTGAATGGAAGGTAAAGTTAAAATGAAGAACAATTGAAGACTTTCGCAGCATGTCTTTTTTGATGTCGCTAACTGTTGGGAATCAGAATAAAGGCACCAGCGACGTGCGGTCAGGGTTGGCAGGGTAGGCAGTGCCTCGCCAAAGGAAATGTTAACATTACATTTATTAATTCCAAGAGCTTTATTAATTCACCACATTATTAATTGCATTTATTTTATTCCAAATATAAATTTTTGTAACAAAAAAAAATCAGGAATACTCATATAATACTCCTTTTGCCATAGTTTGCTCCTAAAAACCATTGTTTCATGCAGTAAATTCAAGGCCATGGCCATTGAGGCAGAGGTTCGCAGTGCCTCTTTGGTCCATAGAACGTAGTTTACGGAGATTTGCGCATGCGCAGTCAGTTCTCATGCTGTCTTGAATTATCAACATTGAGGCAGAGACCGATGCTGCGTCCCAATTCGCCTACTTATACTACACCCTAAAAAGATGTACTGTTTTTGTGAAGAAAAAGTACATACTTTTGAGTGTGTAGCAAAAGAGTTGGCAAACTTTGGGACACACTACTTCCTCATCTTTAACGGACAGATTCTGTCGCGTGCATCCTGTCACCGTAAACTGCCCTGTCAATCATCTCGTCACAGTTAAAATCCTCCATTCAATCTAATATAACTTCTTACCATTTCGGAGAGAATTGTTGTCGCACGTTCATCTGCCAGTCATGGGTCTTTCATGCCGAGACTCTCCTCATGTGTTTGGAATTTGAATATAATAATGTATTTAAAAGTTAATGGCTAAACGTATCTTTGCAAAAGTTAACAATGCTGCAGATGCAATATAATGGGGACAACATTGAATAAATACATTTTCGTGAGGTTAGATACTGATAATTAATCACTCAAACCCCTTTATCTAAACCTCTCAGACTCGCGCGTCCTCCATGTCTGTAGTTTTTTAACACTTTTCAGTCGTGTTTGTAGTTCTAACCGAATCCTCGTCCAACGCGCGATGGGTTGTGGGCAATATCAGCCGTTAGAGTGTGCAACGATCTGCACTTCGGATTCTGACCGGATATAGTAGACCATCCGGGTCTCTTTGGGACACTCATTTCAACATACTACGATTTGGGACGTACTAATTCTATTTTAGTATTTAGGACGGATAGTATGCGAATTGGGACGCAGCACGAGACTGCTTCATATCACGTGATCCTCTCGCTCTCACTCAGTCCGCGATTCTGACTTTGCTCTGTATGCAGGCAGCGATGTGATGATGCCTGATATTAACTCTGGTTGCTAAATTACCTGAATGAATATACAGTGGCTTAACTTTGTTTTAAAAAGTGGGGGTACAGGTGTGTGTGTGTGTGTGGTCCAGTGGTAGAACTTTTGCCGAGCATGTCAGAGGTTCTGGGTTCTAATCCGCAATCGTATAGGTTTTTTTTCTTTTCTCATCAAAACCGAATATGTTCATCAGTGGTTGTATTATATTAACCAGGGACACATTTGTGTGCATTTTTGTTTTGTGATTTCACCGGAATGAACAAAGAGTCTCCGAAACAGATTGAAGCGCGCGTGCATGTGAAGACTGCGTGAGCCACGAGATACACTGTAACCGCGCCACCGATCGCAGCGGCAAATTACCAATTACGCCCCTGTGAATATGCCACATTGATATGTCACAGCCTACCCATAACAAGACTTCACCGCACGTTACTGAAAGGCACTAATACTTTTCTCACATTTTAAATAATCTGATACCTTCCAGTTCCCTCTAATTTATGTACTTTATGCAGTTTCCTCTAATTTATTCAATATATCCATTAACTCTATATTTCTATTAAATCCCACATTATATTCTTTATCTATTAAAACATCTACACAAAACTGTATATTCAACACTATTGACATTTCTGGAAAAATTGGTTTTGACATTTGAGTGATAGGTATAATTCTGAAAATACAGAGGTATTTTTTTTTTTTTTTACAGACAATGCATGTTTAGTCAAAACAGCCCTAGGGATCACAAATGTATTTACAATATCACGTTCTTCTTTCCTCCTCTGCCTGAGGGCTGAAACGCCTCTGACAGGTTTGACAGGAGGATTTGTAACCTCTCACCACCCCTCTCTTTTCATCCTCTCATTCCTGATGCAGAGAGGAAGTCCCTCTCCCTGACCCAGGACCACATCAGTCTAAAGCAGGACATTGCAGGTCTGACAGCTCCTGGATCTTTTACAGAGATGAGCTGTAGCTCTCCGACCTCATGAATCCTGCTGGTAAAAGAGGCTCAGAGACTAACTACACCACGGACGGGTCAAACATCTGTCCTTCTTTGGTCCAGATGAATGTGACTGCATCAACAGATTCAAAATGCCAGAATTCACTTTTAATCAAACCAGCATCAAACATCATTAATCTTTTTCAAATTTATAAAATGAACATGTTTAAAATAAACCTAAAACCATGTATTGTGTATTTCAGCATTTTCACTTGTACTGCAGTTTGGTCCCATCTACCTCCTCAGGGAAGGTAAGTCACCTAGTTCTATTCCTGAACAGATTTTTAAGTATAAAATCAGGATTAAAGTGATTATCTATGTATGATGAAGAATGGCAGGGCTCTTTAGCCTTTTATTTGAACGCTGATCTGGATGGTGCTGACAGCCATTAGATAAGCTAATTGGAGGCAGGAGGCTGCAGAAGCATCTTCTGGCTCAGGATCTGCTCCTAATGAGGAACTAAGACTCAGTGTGGTGACAGGAGACATCACCTGAAATCCACTGGAGCTCTGTGTGGACGCCCCCATGTTGAAGATAATGGACTCACTGTCCTTTAATGCAGAAATCTTTGGCTTCTCAGCAGGAAAAAAATGGGCTCGCGTTGTGTCAGAAAACCAAGAAAGCAGTTACAAACATTGACATTTTCTTTGCAGACTCTTTCCTACCAAAGCGATTTATAATACAGTGCACATAACCATGTCACTGGCAAATTACTCGACAGGTAGCTGCAAAAACATGATGGTACATGCTAATTTCCCAAAAATTACAAATAATAATGGTACAAAAAAATAAAGGAAAATGTACCTGCCTGGTCAATTTCCCCTTACACTGGGTGTTTTGAGTTGTTTGCTGTTGTAACTTGATTTGCCATCCACCAGTGTCCCTATTTAAACTCATTACTCCTTATATTACTACTTCTTTTTTTTCTGTAACAGGGGATGGCCTTAAAAATGGTTTTGTTTAAAAAGATGGATCAAGGAAGGCAGTTTAGTGGTAGAGTTTCAGAGAGAGGGAGGACTAGAACTCTCACAGTATTATACTATACTAAGTAAATTACTATATGCAAATAGATAGAAAAACAACATTGCTGATTCATTCCTTTTACATATGCTTTAATTATGTCAATAAATTTAAAGTGTGTTATTTAGATTCTATAATTGTGCACTGATTTCTGTGAAAATGCATTCAAACTTAAAAAATAAATGTTCAAAATTGATGTTGAAAATTGTAAGTGAAAAGTGTTATGGTCGAACATGATTATTTTGAGGCATGTATAAAGTGGTGTGAGCAAGCTTTGGAGGTGAGTTTAACTGTTTGGGCAAGATTCATATTGATAATGAAGTGGCTTCAGTAAAACCTGTATTATAATGACAAGAGAATTCTCTCACTTTGGTGAGGTTATTTTTTTATTGGTTATAGGTGACACTCCTGTTTGGTTTATAGCTTAACATGTTTTCATTTTAGGGGTCCGGTGTCAAGATTCAGACATGTCTTTTGGTCTGGTTTTGGTTTTTATGTGTTTGGATTCTGACATTAGCTCCATAGTGTGTCTTTTGTCTGGAGCTCATGGCTTCAGCTTTGGTTACCTCTGTTGGTCTTGCATGTTATATTTTCTTCAAAAACCTTCAAAATGATGTATGATATGTTGAAATAAGACAAAAAAAATGAATGTCCTACACCTGTTCGAAGTCGATAGAGTCAGCAAAGTCAATTTTGAGAAAAATCTAGTTAGTTTTCTGAAGTTTCCAAAACAAAATCACCTAGCAACCATACCTAAAAATCTCTGGTAATAACACCAAATTTGGCACACACCAAGCCAAAACCAAATATCTATAGGAAAAAATATATATTCTTTTTTTTTCTATGATACCCCAATTGTTTGATTAACATTAATGAAACAGACACGGATTGTACTGCACAGATCTAAAATAATGTTACACATCCAGCCTGATCTCACGGCAATTCGTACGAATTTTACGAGGTGGCTAATTCGTACGAATTCATACGACCTCACTCGTACAAATTCGTACGATTTTTGCTAATTCGTACATATTTTACGAGTTACCAAATTCGTATGAATTCGTACGAATGACCTACCCCTGACCCTGCCCCTAAACCTAACCATCACGTGGGTTTAGACAAACCGTACGAATTCGTCACCTTTTAATCACTCGTACGAATTAGCCATGAGATAGCGTTGTACACATCAGATGTTTTTCCCCAACAGTTAACCAAACATTCACTTAAAGAGTAGCTCACTTCCAAATAAAAATTTCCTGATAATTTACTCACCCCCATGTCATCCAAGATGTCTGATGTCTTTCTTAAGTCGAAAATAAATGATGTTTTTTGAGGAAAACATTCCAGGATTTTTCTCCATATAATTGTTTAAAATGGTCCTTACGTGTGCATATCTTGGATGTTTAACGATGTCACACGTGACCTTTCCAACGTGTTTGAGTGCAGATTTGCCAAGACAGCTATTTTGAAATACTGTAATTTTGTGTGTAATATTGGGATCACGTGCGTTTTTGTGCGGATGTGAGTAAGATTGTTTTGTTTACATCAGCATAAGTTTGTAGAGCAACTTAATCATTATAAAGCTGTTTGAAGGTTAAAACACATTCACTTAAATGTATTTGAGAATCGGAATATCAGATAGTTAGTCAGATATAGTTGACATAAATATTTGTAAAAAAAAAAAAAAAAAAAAAAGCAATGGGGGTTATGTGCAATATCCATATATGGAGCTTACAATGCCTATGTCAGTGTTGGTTGCATTAAACAGGATCTAAGTGCAGAAGTCTTTATTTAGAAATAAACTCAAAACTTCACAAAACAGAATCTCAGGAACAGGAACAAGGAACAGAATAACCAACATAAAACGACGTAGAATTGACAATGAACTGAAAGACACGCAGGGTTTAAATAGACAGCACACAAAAGCGCTAATTAACTGAACACACCTGAAGAGAATTTACTCAAATCAGTTACCAAGGAGACAAACAGGCAAAGGACAGAACTAATTAGCAAACTAGAAATCTAACTAGGAAACGCTGACATTCACAGAACAGGAAACCAGATCATAAACAAACTAAAAACATGACAGTACCCCGCCCTCCCGGAAGGCACGTCCTCGAGCCTTACATCCACTGGGGTGGGTGCCCTTGAGACTGACGAAGGCGTGGCTTAGTAGAACAGAAAGCCTCCAGGGTGCCCGGTTCAGGGGCCCAGGGTCGCACCGGCAGTTCAGGGGCCCAGGAAGGTGCCGGCAGTGCAGGGAGCCATGGCGGTGCAGGTAGCTCAGGGGACCGTGGCAGTGCAAGTAGAATAGAGTAGATTATACTTTAATGTGTGAGTGTATGTTGTGTACTACCAACACGATCATGAAAGTGCGTATCTATAGCACAAATTTTATTTCTCGTGCCATTTATACGGCAAAAATAGTTTTTGTATGCAAATGATACGCACTGTAAACCCCTTGGGTAAGATTAGGGGTGTGGAGTGCGTGCGTATTGCACGCCATAAAGTGTGTATCATATGCACTCGAAATCTGCGTATCATATGCATGCAAAAAATATTTTTGGCGTATAAATGGTATGAGAAATAAAATTTGTGCTATAGATACCGTATATACCCGAATATAAGACGAGGTTTTTGTCCTAAAAATAGGCTGAAAAATGGGGGGTCGTCTTATATTCAGGGTCATCTTATATTCGAGTGGAGGAATCGATTGATAGCCTTTTTCTCCCGTGCCGTTGACTGAAAAGAGCGCCGAGGATCTCGATGCGGTGCGGGCGCGCTTGGATTTTGACCGCGCGCCTAAATTTGAAATAACAAACTTGAGCAAGCAAAATATGCGATATGTGAACAGGGGGGGAGGCTCTCTGCTCGCTTGTCTCCGTCCGCTCTGGCATCCTCTGTGAACGGCGCTTTTTCTTGCGCGGCTCGAGCAGAGGAAGAGAGAGAGAGCAGGAGCCGGATCGTCTTCGAAAACGGCCAGACGACCCCTCAGGGTGATTAAATCCATCCCGTCGCACTCAGGGCAGCCGCAGTCATGGCCAATCAGGAAGCGCATATGTGCCGGTCCCCGCCGACGAGCGGGCCTCTACACGAGGCAGTGATGCGAGGCATTTGGAACAACGCCTCGGAAATTTGCTCTTAAAATTATTTTGAAAACCAGATTTTTCCACAAAAATCTATTTTTCCCCCAAAATAAGTCTGGAAAATGGGGGGGGGGGGGTCGTCTTATATTCCGGGTCGTCTTATAATCGGGTATACGGTACACACTTTCATGAGATCGGGCTGGTACTACTGCAGCTTTGAGTCCAAGACAAATTTCCTGAAAAAGGACAATAAAGGGGAAAATAAATAAATAAATAATTAAAACATTAAAAATAAATCATAACAATGACTACAGGTATTAATGTTTTTTTTGGATGTTTCCTATTCTGCTAAGCCACCCCTCATCAGCCTCCAAGGTGCCAATCCTCCCACCCCTTGGATGTATTATGATGCAAGGATGCGCCTTCCTGAAGGGGGAGGGTACTGTCATGTTTTGAGATTGGTCATGTTTAGAGTTTATCTCCTTTTTTGTGCCGTTCATGTCTGTGTCTAGGTTGGTTTTCTTGTTCTGTTAATTAGTCCTGTCATCCTCTGTTTCCCTGCCTGTTAGTCTCCTAGGTTACAAATGGTATGATTTAGTTGTCACAGGTGTTTTACGTTTCTTTGATTGGTTTGTTCTGTCTATTTAATCCATGTGTGTCTTTCAGTTCATTGTCAGTTCTACATTGTGTTAAGTTGGTAGTTCTGTTCCTGTTATGTTATGTAAAGATTTGAGTTTGTTTCTGAATAAAGACTGCTGCACTTAGATCCTTTTTTTATCTCTGCTGCAACCAATGTGTAATACTAAAGTTGTTTAATTATTAATTATTTTTTAAATGATACAAACTATCCTTTACTAACTAACAATTTTAAACCAAATGTATACAGTCAAAGTACCCTATATTAACTAACTAACTAACTAACTCAAATCAAAATGTGAGAAGGAAACTGATTTTCAAAGTTCTTCATGCTTTTTCCTCCATGTGCTTATGTGGTTATTCATTTCAAGACTTCTTATCACGCCACTCTTTTTGATGACGAATGGTGTTCTGTGAGTCTCACTTGACATATTTACATATGTATTAAAAAATGTGCATTATGTTGTCAGCACACTAGCCTACTTCTTGAAAATAGAGGCCTTGAGGTTTGGCCCTTATGCTTAGTAATGGAAAAGACAGTCAACGGGACAACTAATCGGAAGCGCCACCGAACATGTCTGGTGTGAGAATATTGTGGTCATAAGACACAAATATGTAGCATGGCCTAAAAGTGGTTTTGCACTTTTTCAACTGACATTGTTATCTAGCAAGAATACAATTTCTGATTAATGTTTTCAACCTGAAAACTCCCCAACAAAAGATTAACATGACAGTGTAAAAGCTGTGATGCTTTTAGCAACAATCCAAACGTATCCATATTTATAGCAGAGGCTTATTTCATTGCAAAAACATGCATTCTTGGTCTGGGTCTTTCTGAATAATTTTTAAAGTCTTCAAATATATGATTATGCTCTATAGTACCTGTTAAAATTTGGAAACATTACAAATTTTGGTTGCACTTTATTTTACAGTATGTGCACTTACGTGTACTTGCAGTGTACTTACCTAAGAAAGTACTGGGTAATATAAGGTAACTACTGTACATGGGTTAAGGTTAGGTTTAGGGGTAGGTTCAGGGTTAGTACCTAGTTATAACCCAGTTATTGTAATACTATCATACATACACAGTATGTACATGGGGAACAGGACTGTAAAATAAAGTGCTACCCATTTTTTAAATGTTTTTTGAAATAAGTCTCTTATGCTCACCATTTATTTAACCAAAAATACAGTAAAAATGGTAATATTGTAAAATATTAAAATTATTTTCTATTTTAATTTTTTTTTAAATGTAATTAATTCCTGTGATGACAAAGCTGAATTTTAAGCATCATTACTCCTGTCTTGAGTATCAAATTATCCTTCAGAAATCATTCTAATATGCTGATTTAGAAATAGTTTTGCTTCTTATTATTATGGAAACAAATATTTAATTCAAACATTTGTGGTAAGAAAAAAAGAGAAATTAATTGCACATGATTATCTTTGTATGAAATGTTGTGAAACGCAGCTACGCTAATTATTTTCCATTTCCAGCTTTTCTGTTTAATCCTTGGATGCCCATGCCGAGGTAACTAGAGACTATGCCAGCTCCAGGTTGTATCCAGCCTCTTATGAAGACTTTAGGTGCCCCAACGCCTATGAGTAGTTGACTCCAATTCCTGTAAGGACTTCTGTGTTATGTGGATGAAGGATGAACCCAATCGCAGACAGCAAATAATTCACACAGGGTTTATTAACAACAAAAACAAAAAACAAAACCCACGAGGGGGCAAAACAAGACAGGATAGACTACACTAGACTAAGACTCAGACAATAAACTAATAACTAAGACAGGATCAAACACTTCTTTTAGACAAGAATTTCAAGAAGTTACTCACGGCTTGATTCACACAAAGCATGACAATGAACCAGCACAGGACAGCAAACACAAGGGGATTAAATAGGGAAAAACTAACAATGGCAGCAGGTGACACTGGTAAAGCAATAATAACAAAACGAGGATAACAAGGGGGCTGGGCAAGGTAACAAGAAAACACAAGCACATGGCCGAAGAGCCACGCACTTGCATACTAAACATGAGTCTATTATGATCCTACCCTAAGACAAGATAAGTATTAAAGACAAAAGGGCAGAATCATAACAGAACCCCCGCCTTAAGGAACGGCTTCCAGAGGTTCCTAAAAGGGAAACTAAGCACAAGACAAGACAGACCGAGAAAAAGACAAAAAACAACAAAACATGGCGAACATTAACAACGGCATAGATGAATAAACTATAATAGGGTTAGGATGAAACATCAAAAACAACATACAGGGCAGAGGAGGTGGAAGAAACAGAGTTCGTAGGAGGTGTACCAGAGTTCGTGAGGGATGGTTCAGGGTGGGTAGACGTGCAAAGGACCCTTGGTCCACGGGATGAGGACTGGGGACGAGGGCTCTGGGCAGGCTTGGAGGGAGACACACGAGGAGAAGACTTAGAAGACCGGGATCTTGCGGTGACAGGGACGAACGAGGAAACAGTCTGGGGACTAGTGGTGAGAAGGGAGACCGGGAAAACAGACTGGGGTACTGCATTAGTGGCAGCAGCAACAGACTCAGACACAGAGGAAACAGAGGAAGACGAAACAGGACTCCTGACGGGGGACAAGGCAGGTGAAGGCGCAGGACGCAAGACAGGGGATGATACAGACGATTGTGGAGCTGGAACAGGGACAGAGATCTCGGAAGACGATCCGGAATCGACGCTTCTGGCAGCGATGATGACTGGCATCTCCTGATGAGCTGATATGGACTGTATCACAGCCTTTGCAGCGGAATCGGCCGCTGCTCTCTCTTCAGTAGACATGACAGAAGACTCAGAGACGACATTCACAGTACAAGTCTCTGGAATGGATCTCCCAAACGACGACAGGAAAACAGCGCTTTCTGCAGCAGTTTGTAGATCTGTCTCCTGTTGCAAATACCGGAACCGCGCTTACAGCAGAGCGGCCAGAACCAGCGCTTTTGACTTCAGCGGCGGGTTGGAGAGCCATCGCGAGCTCAAGAGAAGGTCCCCTCCTCCTCTTCTTCTTCCTGGGTCGCGAAGCGGAGACGGTTGCCAGACTAGTGACCGGAGAGGGAGGTGAAGCAGGAACCGTTACAGGAACTGGGGAGCTCACCGCAGGCGAGGAGGACTCTGGGCAGGAAGACTCCGATGCCGACTCCCACGACGGGTGCCTTCCACGCTTACCATGAAGATTGATAGACGTGGAAGGTGTCTCAGGAGTCGCGGCGGCACTGGGTTGGTCCCCATGTGTAGCGACGGCTAGCAGACGACCCTCAGGGATCACAGAAAGTGTAGCGGGAGAAATGACTTTGTAGTACCCTGCAACTCCCTCCGACACACTGTCCACCATACTGTGGAACGGGCGGCTGACCCGTCTCTCTCGTTCAGCGAGAGGGGGAGGGACGTTGAGACCCGCGATGAGGTAGCTATTGACCAAGCCGTCCGGCAATAAAAACCTCCTTTCTTCCACGACCTGGACGTACTTCCTCAGGTTCAACTTACCCTGAGGAGGGAAAGGAAGCTTGCCGTCCTGGGCGTCGGCGATAGCCGACTGCCACCATTGTTCGGGGTCTGACGGCTGCAGAGTAGGGAAAATAGGTGTGCCGTCTGCTGGGTTCCTTGTTAGCCGGTTCATTCTGTTTTGTGGATGAAGGATGAACCCAATCGCAGACAGCAAATAATTCCCACAGGGTTTATTAACAACAAAAACAAAAAATAAAACCCACGAGGGGGCAAAACAAGACAGGATAGACTACACTAGACTAAGACTCAGACAAAAAACTAATAACTAAGACAGGATCAAACACTTATTTTAGACAAGACTTTCAACAAGTTACTCACGGCTTGATTCACACAAAGTATGACAATGATCCGGCACAGGACAGCAAACACAAATAAATAAATAAATTACTAAATTCTGTTTATTGAACTTTCTATTAATCAAAGAATCTTGAAAAAGTATCACCACAAACAAATGTTAATTCTCCCCGCAAGCATTTAAAAAAAAATTGCCATCCACCGGCATTTTTGATAATTTTCATAAAATTTTCATGGCCCCCAGAATATTTTGTCTTATGAATGTCTGAGCACACATATTTGTCATTCCATTTGTAAGGAAATAAACAAATTGAAGAGTTAAGCTCCTAAAGAGAAAAGTATTTTTTTCTTTATAAACACATCGAGACAGTGCCAGTTCGAAAGGTACAATCCCTTTAAAGGGACAATGTGTACTTTTTTATGTATTTTATTATTTAAAATCAATATTTGTATTCACAAATATGTCCTCAATGGTGTACAAATAACTTTGCCAATTATCTGACTTATCCTCGTAAACGAAGAATTTATTATCTTTATATACAAGGGACAGGTAGATCCACGGAGGCTTCCATGTAGTTCCGCCATCTTGAAAAACTATAATATCAGAGAGGGACAAAAAGTACTAGGCCAACGCCTTTCCACAACGCATTTTCGTTCAGAGCCAGTAACTAAACGCAGCAGAAACGGAGGAGCAGAGCAGTGAGAGGCGCTTGTCACTGCCCCGGCAAGTTTAAAAGGCTGCATTGCAAATCCTCGTCGCCAGAAAAGTCCAAAATAGATCATAAAAGGAAACGTGACCGGAGATTACAAAAAACACGAGCTAATGTCGGGATAGCTTTTTCCAGATGGATAGAGCTAATGCAGGAGAAAGATTTCAAAAGAGACGCTGAAGTCCTGCTTTCTTCTCGACAGGTATGTCAACGTTACAGTCTTAATTACAAGCTTTTTTTCATTTTTTGGTTGTGTACTTTATTTTATAGACAGATGAACATTTATAGTTAAAAGTTGATGATTATATCTAACAATGCACGTTGCCTACTTCAGAAAATCTAATGAATAAAGAAGGTATAACTACTTATTATAATAGTTCATGTTTTTCACAGTCAGTAATTCATACTGTAACATTTGTTTGTTCAAGTTGCTGTTTGTTTGAAATAACAAACCTGTTCACCTGAAGGAACACTCGACGAAGTGCTACTAGAAGACATCCTGTCATAGCTTTTTGGTACATAATGGCTACCGTAGATGCAACATGCATTTGAAAAAACTAGGCGCTGGAGAGCACAATTCGTTTGAATGCAAAATACATTTTCACCGTTAGATGGGAGAAATTCCTACACAATGTCCCTTTAAGCAAATCATGCAAAAGGTCAGGTGGATAACCTGATGTGGCATTAAAGCAGCGTAATCTGTCAGAGATGGGACACTGTCTTTTTACTCCACAATGATGAGCTGGATCTGTGAACGCTCTCTAATGCAAAATCGTCAATAGTGTGAGGAAGAAAAGTTTTCAACAAACCTACCTATGGAGTTAGTTGGAAGATTATCTGCTACTACAGCAAATACAGTGCCCTTCACCACTAATACCATTATTTTCCAAGCATTTAAAATCTTTAAGCAGTGGCCTCAACACTTCTGAGTATCCATATAGGGTGACAGCATCTGCCTTACAAAGAATGGCTAGGTAAATGAAACTTAGAATAGATCGCAAGGTAGCAGGGATGTCTGCAAACACCAAGTACATACCCGTGACTTTATGCTTCTTACGGGACGTCCCCAAAGGGTTGCATACTTCAGTCATCTATGTAAAGAATGAGTGGGAGTGTAAGTCCATCTCCAGATAAAAAGCAGTTTTCTCTGTGGTAAGATCTTTCATGCAATGATCTGCATTCAGAAGAAACATTGCATGGCCTTCTATTCTATAATATTGTGTCCTGAATGTGTCAATTGCTCACAAGTTAAGAAAATAACGGGAGAATTAGAACACACTGGAAGGTTCTTTTCTGGCTACTATAAAGTATGCAATCTATATGCGCTCAGTCAGTGAGAGATGCTCCTTTATACATTGTTCTCTACTATAGTTTGTGCTTAAAGACCCATTCAGGTCTAAAGCAACCTAGATTGGGTTTAGCTGGCAGGCATATTTTATCAATTCTGAATTCACAGAATCTTCAAAAGTACAGCCATGCTTCCTCAAAGTGCTTATTATAATGTTTGTAATAACTGGGCCAGATGCATATGATGTAAGTTTCTGTATTAGTTCATCTATTACTTGAATTGTTCCTGAATGCAGGTCTGTCCACCGAGGTGTTGGGGACCATCCTCAATTCTATAGCTACCTCTACGAGGAAACTACACACCTTAACGTGGAGAGTATTCACTTTATGGTGCAGAGAACACAGTTTGGACCCAGTTAACTGGCTAGTGGCTTCAGTGCTGGAGTTCCTGCAAGACCGTTTCTCTGCTGGCCTTTCCCCGTCCACACTTAAAGTTTACATGGCGGCCATTGCGGCTTTCCACACACTGGTGGGTGGGGAAGCACTAATTGGTAACTTGTTTCCTTCGTGGCACTCTGAGAATGAGGCCGATTTCTCAGATGAGATTTCTACAGCAAATACAGTGCCCTTCACCACTAATACCATTATTTTCCAAGCATTTAAAATCTTTAAGCAGTGGCCTCAACACTTCTGAGTATCCATATAGGGTGACAGCATCTGCCTTACAAAGAATGGCTAGGTAAATGAAACTTAGAATAGATCGCAAGGTAGCAGGGATGTCTGCAAACACCAAGTACATACCCGTGACTTTATGCTTCTTACGGGACGTCCCCAAAGGGTTGCATACTTCAGTCATCTATGTAAAGAATGAGTGGGAGTGTAAGTCCATCTCCAGATAAAAAGCTATTTTCTCTGTGGTAAGATCTTTCATGCAATGATCTGCATTCAGAAGAAACATTGCATGGCCTTCTATTCTATAATATTGTGTCCTGAATGTGTCAATTGCTCAAAAGTTAAGAAAATAATGGGAGAATTGGAACACACTGGAAGGTTCTTTTCTGGCTACTATCAAGTATGCACTCTGTATGCGCTCAGTCAGTGAGAGATGCTCCTTTAAACATTGTTCTCTACTATAGTGTGTGCTTAAAGACCCATTCACGTCTAAAGCAACCCAGATTGGGTTTAGCTGGCAGACATATTTCACCAATTCTGAATTCACAGAATCTTCAAAAGTACAGCCATGCTTCCTCAAAGTGCTTAGTATAATGTTTGTAATAACTGGGCCAGATGCATATGATGTAAGTTTCTGTATTAGTTCATCTATTACTTGAATTGTTCCTGAATGCAGGTCTTTCCACCTTTCCCCGGTGTTGGGGACCATCCTCAATTCTATAGCTCCCTCTACGAGGAAACTACACACCTTAACGTGGAGAGTATTTACTTTATGGTGCAAAGAACACAGTTTGGACCCAGTTAACTGGCTAGTGGCTTCAGTTCCTGCAAGACGAGAAGAGTTTCTCTGCTGGCCTTTCCCCGTCCACACTTAAAGTTTACATGGCGGCCATTGCGGCTTTCCACACACTGGTGGGTGGGGAAGCACTAATTGGTAACTTGTTTACTTCGTGGTACTCTGAGAATGAGGCCGATTTCTCAGATGAGAGTCCCAGCCCAGGATCTAAACGTAACTTTTGGAAGGGTTGTCCTTGGCACCCTTCGAACCTATGGACTTGGCAACGGATAAGTGCGTTGCTCTAAAGATGGCGTTTCTGTTCGCTATTACTTCACTTAAAAAAGTAGGAGATCTGCAAGCTCGGTCGGTTGCCTCCTCCTAAGTACCTAAGGTACCCACCAGTGTGGCCCGGGCTATAGTCCTTCATACCTTTCATCCTCCTCTGCATGTGTTGGAGGAACAGCTTTGACCAACTGCTGGTATGCTTCGGACCCCCAAGAGGGGTTTCCCAGCCACTAAACAAACAATCAGCAGGTGGATTGTGAAAGCTGTTTCTATGGCTTATGAGGTGCATGGTCTCCCTTCACTTCTTCAAGTCAGAGCACATTCCACTTGGGCATTGCTTCCTCCAAAGCCTTATTGTCAGGGGCATCCCTGCAGGAAGTTTGTGGCAGCACAGATTTATACGGTTTTATATCCTAGACCTTCCGGTCACTCATGGGGTCTCAAGTTCTTTTGTACTGTGTTGTGCCGGGACAGCTTCACACCAGGACAGGCATTTGTCAGCATGGCGAAGTGGGTATTTCGTTCCCCAAAGCGTCATCTGAGACCCAGTGCAAGTTCTCTTGAAAAGAAACATCTCAGGTTATGCATGTGACCATGGTTCCCTGAAAGGAGACCGAGATGCTGCGTTCTCTTGCTATACTCCTACATGCCTGGGAGCGGCTATATCAGCCTATAAAAAGCTGCTGCTGTTGTGTTGCCGGCTTCCCTTTATAGCTTCCGCCTGCACACATCACGAGGTGATGCAGCACCAATCAAGATTGAACTAGTTTCATACGTGCTTCAGACACAGTCACGCTGAAGGTGTTCTTCAAAGTGTCAGCTGGGATGCAGCGCCTTGTTCCCCTCTCAGGGAACCATGGGTAACCTGAAACTTTTTAAAAATGAAATTAATTGAATTGAAGGAAATACCAAAATGGTGGCGCAATGGCTTCAATTTTTATGAGCAATCCAGTCTATATCAATTGTATAATTTATATAGATCAATGGTTGACTGTCGGGAATTTGTTGTCACGTCACATCCAGTGTAGATAGCATCACTGATTATAATGGGTTCTACTTGCTTTTACTCTTTAAAAAGAAATCACTCGATTTGCATATTATTGTCATGATTAGCCACGCACTCCCTTGGTGATTATGGACTCAATTTCCCATCATGCATCACCCTGGACTGATTACACCATACACCTGCGCTGATTACACACACACACCTGCACCTCATGTTCCAACACTATTTAAGGCACACTCACACAACACTGTGCTAAGTCTTGTTTTGCTGCTGCGAACATTTCTAAGCATTTTTCCATGTGTTTACCTGCCTGTTCCTGATCTTTTGCCTGGTTCCTGTTTGTTTGCTGCCTGCCCTGATATCCTGCCTGTTTATGGACCACAATTTTGCCTGATCTTCTCTGTTGAGTTTGCTGGTGTATGACCCTTGCCTGGTGACTACTCTGTTTAATAAAGACAAGCTGCACTTGGATCTGAAAACAATTATAATGTTGTTAAACCAGTTTATTAAAACATTTTCAAATTTCCTAACCAAGTATGCTTGTCAGGCATTTAGCATGATGTCAGAAGACTCAGTATTTACAATCATTCCTTAAAATCATCTCTAAATTAAAATAAACTAAATTATCTATAAAACAGTGTACAACATATCAAAATGTTATTCAGCAGGATTTCCCCCCTCCAGAATTCCAAGTAAAAGACATGTAAACATTGTAATGCTTGAAAAGAAAGCAAATTACAAACAAAGCAGGCAGCAGTGTATAGAAGATCAATAAAATACTTACATACTAAATTCTCACCATCGGTCAGCTTTTTTAAATGTTCAAACTGTCACAAACACTTTCTCACTACATTTTCTCACAATGGCAATGACCGAAAGAAAAGAAAGAAAACCCCTTTTTTATTATTCATGTTCAACCATTAACTTTGAATATGCAAAGAAGCAGTGAACAAATCAATGGTGGGAAAATTATAAATGGGCAGAACATAAATATAATTTTAGTTGTACCACACTACTGATATGTTCTGATTACTTATATTTTAAACAGTGAAGTTACAAAGTGCTTTGAACTGGTTTTACTATATGTTTGATTTTAGTCAGTCTATTTTGTTTCAGTGTATCTGAGTGTATTGTGTATCTGAGTGTATTGCTTTTACCTTGTATATCGGAAAATTTGTCATGTGTGGGTGTTGTTGTTCTGCCTCAGTCGCTCTTAAAATAGAATGTGGCTTCACCAAATAAACCGTACAGCTCTTGTATAGCTCTCTGTATATTTGAAGTGAGATATTTTTGCAAAACTATTGCAAGTTTATGTTTAATTGTTCAAATTGTATTGTCACAGATTTCTTAAACAACATTCCTTTGTGTTCTTTAAAAAAAATTAGCTTGCACAAGTTAACTTTTGCTCTCAATGACTGCACTTATGATGTAATGTTAATTACCACAAAAAATATTTCAATTTGTCCTGCCTTTCTTTAAAATAATTTGGGTTACAGTGCACTTTGAGTGAAAGCTGAATTAGGCCAATTTGTAAATGTTAAATTACTCACTGCTTCAAAATTATAGGCACAGGATGCAAAACAAATTAAAAGTGTTTATGATTTTAGTAAGCAAAAATCGCTTATTAACCTTTTAATTTTTTTTCTACTTCAATTTTAAAACTACTTTGCCACAACACACCACCTAAAATAAGAACAACTTTACAGCTTATATAATACACAAGATTCCCAGAATTATTGCAAGTGCTTTTAGAAATGTATTTAACATTTGATCAAACTAAATATCTTGTGAGAACTCAACAATGACTGGTGCATGGGAATGATTCACACAATTTCAGGTTTTGAGAGTGCTATACTGTCACTGGAGGTGTATGCAGATGTAGCGGGACCTCACTCTTCCACGTGAGGAGCAACTATAGAAACACCACCACTAGCTTAGGCATGACTACGCCACCCTGTTTACCAGGGAAATATTAATCCTATGGATTTAATGTTTTACACAAAATACACACAGGAACGTGATTGTCAAAGGAGGGCTAGAGACGTGGATACTAAATATACAAAAGTTTTATTTTAATACTTGCAACCATTTAAAAAAAAAAAAACTGGGTCATCATTCACCACAAAAGAGACCAAGAGATAAAGGAGGCCGAGGCTTAACGGCAGATACACAAATTTCAGTGCACACAAGGCTTCTATATCACTACACACCCCGTGTACAAGCATCAACACACGGCAATCCAGTGCCGCACAGCACTCTGTGACGAGCCAACCACCGCACGTAAGGGCCTACTAGTGGCCTGCCCTGAAGCCTTGGCTCCTGTAACGAGTGTAAAAATTACTACAGGTCTCCACACACACAAGACACTTACTCCAAACATGCACACATAATAAACATTTAGACAAGTAAACAAAAAAACATATTACAACAAAAATGAAAATCAAGGTTTGATGTCACAACTGGGTTTCTATTAACCTCACTGACCTTCTACCAGCAAATTTGAGGGAAATAAGACCTCAAAACAAATACAATACTGCAACACACTGACAAAGCAAAACAATCAAAACATTCAGTTAAGAAACCAATAACAATTGAAAATACAAAAAAAGATAGATAACAAACAAGCACACAATTTGAAAGACTAATAGTAAAAAAAACGCCCCGCGATCACAGTGACACGTACTGGAAAACAAGCGTCACACAAGGCTGTGAGCACACGCGTTGGGAAGAGAGTTCGTATTGTAAATAATCTGAAGGTACAAGCAGCAGTGTCAAACAGCGTTGCCCACCAGGCGCCGCAGAACATCTATTACTCCTAAAATACAAACAAACATATTTGCAATATATGACAGAATGGGCGCTGCACAAAATGGACGTTTCACGTACCTTTAATTCATAAACCCGACGCCCATCCACGCCACGCCGAACATCACCATCCCCCAAAGCACGGGAATGCGAGAGGGACATGCAAAGGGAGAGCGGCCGCCGCCCAGAGCCCACACAGCGAGCTATCCCCACAGCCATAACCCACACAGTTATTACAACACAACACATCGGGGTGCTAACTAATTAGCCAACGCACACATACGTTACCTCAAAGCATCAGGAGACACGGGACTGCAAGATAGGCATGTAACAGGAGAGCCGGGGCCGCCAACAGCCGCGAATTATCCTGAAGCTATGAACGACACAATCGTTTATACAAGCTCCCGCATCTGGGTTCACTAACAAGCCAAATAGGACCTACCTCAAACCGGAAACAGCAACGAAAACCAGAAGGGGCGGTCCCCGAGCAATGACGCGACTCAGACGGCAAGCACACGCAGGGGGTGACTACAATTCCTTTTTATACTGTCCCTCCTGTTCATGATTGGACCCTCACTACCCCTGGCACATCAGCTTAATTATAGAGCCACAATAAGTCCCACTACACAGAGGAAGACGAGAAGTCGAAATTCCAAATTCAATAAACTTTACATAGAATAATTCCAAACTCAGGTACAAGGAAGACAGGGAGGATGATCGCACGCACGCACACACACACACACACACACACACACACACTCTATAGATAATACCAACTTAGGTCACCCAATTACCAAGCAATGCTTAATTTTGTTCAGTCTATGGTGTAAAAAGGTCGCATTAGCATTCAAAGAAAAAACACGGTAGCACTTTATTTTGATGGTCCCTTTTGAGCATTTTGTTGACTACAAGTAACTTAGCAACTACATGTCAACTAACTCTCATTAGAGTATTAGTAGACTGTCTGCTTAATATGCTGATTTCAGGCAGCCTCCATTTTGAAATCGAAAGCGAGGCTCCGTTGGGAAGAACCCCGGAAGTACAGATAGACAACAATGCCTTGGACTACCAAGCTGAAGCTGCTGCCGTGGTGTACACTATTGGATGTTAATATCCAATATAGAATATGTATATAGTTCGTTCCTGCTTCTTTTTTTAAGTTCTGAATTATATATAAAAAAATAATTTTATTTATAAATGAATTTCACTGTATATAGTCTAAAGTATGAAAGAAATGTATGTACATTTTTAGAATAACTAATTTGTACATTAAACAACAATACGCCATTGCATTCGTGACTCTCCTATGATTAAAGGTGACACTTCCGGTTTTCTTCCCACTGGAGCCATTTCAAAATGGTGGCTGTGTGAAATCAGCGTATATCTGCTAACTCTTTATTGTGATGCTCCTCCAACAGACATTCTACTGAATTTAAATAACTTTGCAACTACATGTCAACTTATTCTATCCCTAATCCTACCAGTCTAATAATACTCTATCACTCTAGTGAGAGTTAGTAGAGATGCTGGTGCAACGTTACTTAGTCAACTGAATGTGTTAAAGGGACCATCCAAATAAAGTGAAACCCCGATTTTTTTTTTTCATCCGTAAGCTGATATTAGTATTTAAACATTCTCTATGATAATTTTTTTTTTTAAATGTCTCTTTCTCTCTCATGCACACACACACATTATCTCTTTCTCTCTCACACATATGTAGGCTAGTTATAAACTCTTTAGACGTTTAATGATTAGTGCTTTATTTTTAAAGTTTGTGGTTAAGAATAGTGTAAAAAAAAAAAATCCCTTATTTTCGGGATGGATTCCGGGAAATCTCCCTTATTTTCAATTTTCAATGTTGACAGCTATGGCATACGCACGCTTTGTACATGAGGCCCCAGGTCTCTACGGTAGCATTTTTCGATAAGTTAGCACTTTTCGATAGAGCAGGGTGCAGCGGGTGCACGCTTTGTATTACAGAGGACAAATTACGGGTGAGGACATGGGATGGAGTTCAATTGTCTGATTGACTTAAATATATGAGAATGATAGTCAAAATACCATAAAAGCGCATGATTTTATGTAAATTAATATGAAAAAAGTCTCAGCTGTGTTGGGGGCCCTGTCAAGATTCTTTTCATTGGGCCCAAAACCCTTAGCATTGCCCCTGTGCTTACATGATGAGCGAGAAAACGTTTTATCGTTAGCCTATTGTAGACCTTTTACAGTTTTAAAAGATGATATCTTATCTGTATTACCAAAAATTACGGCGTAGGCTATAGCCTATTAAAGCAGCACTAGGTAACTTTTCAACCTTCATAATATATTTCCAAGTCTCTTGTGATGGTACATCGACTTACAATAGGTTGAATGCCACGTCTGCCATAGCCTGACGGGGTCTGTAGTGTTTTTAATCGTACTTTTAAACTTCGGGTTTAGGGTAGTAACCGGCGAACAAAGAGAACTACAAAATTCGACTGCTTTACGGCATATACGTCACTTCCACCACCACCCCCACTTCCTTAAAATCGGACGGGCGAGCCAAATGTTATAGTCATGGCCGAAGCAGCACAGGAAAAAACAAGAAAGCAAAGGTTTTATCGGAGCAATGCAAAAAGAGAAAAAGAGAAAGTGATCGCGTTAAAGGCAGAACGAGGATCAACATTGGGCCAGCATTTTCTCGCTGGCGTGAGCTGAAGGAGGAGGAGGGGTGCCCGACCGATGCGGACTTGGCTGTCATGCTTGCATACTATCTCTTTGTTTTTTTTGTCTGCCTGACTATGTTACGGAAGCTATTTCATCCACCGTTTATCTTCATGAATCAAGTAATTATAGTAGAGTAGCGAATTATCAATCTGGTAGCTAGTAACCGATATTCTAGTTTTTGATGGTTAGCTATCGCTAGCATTCTCATTCTGAATTGAACTTTGCAATCGATGAAATGCAAATAGCAAATGTTTGACCTAAAAAGTGTACTCTACTCAACATGTACAAAGAAAGGAGGAAGATAATTAATATTATCATTGTGTTCATAGCTTCTCATTTGTTACATGTGTAAAGTTACTTGATTGTGTAATTTCCGATTATTGATAGCTACAGAGGCAAACGGGATTCTTGTCGCATTTTTTCGGATGACAAATTTCCACCCTCATGTTGTTCTTGTGCAATACTAAATCAAATAAAAAAAATCAAATGAAAGCATATGTCTAAACGGCGTGTACAAGTTTGGTAGGGGCAACATTCTTGAAAGTAAATATATAAGATGTACAAAATCATATTTTAGGATACCTAACATGTCTGTGATGTTTGTTTATTTGTCTTGCCTCAAGCTATAATGCAAATCGATTTGTAAAATTTGCAGATTCATTTATGGTAGCTTGATATTATAATATTGACGATATATGGTTATTATCTACCACTCAAACATTGCATTGAAGTATCATATAGATTCAGTAAAACGGTAACCAATAGACTAGGCTACTATAATGACACTGGCTTGTAAACGTGATCATTGCGATCATTTGTCGTTATAAAAAAAATAAAACCCATGAAATTATATTCATATGACATGCTGAAATATATGCCACTGTACCTGGGATGAAGACATTTCACACGCGACGCAAGCAGAACACCTGCATGTGACCTCCTCCTACAGTGTTCAGGGCTATCATGGTTGTCAACAAATGCACGTGCGTGTAGGATGACAGAGTTTACGACAGTAGTAGAGGACAATACTGTTTCCCAACTGTAGGGGGACCCCGAGAGCAAAAGTTACCTGGTGTTACTTTAAGTTATTTTAGCTGTTATGATGAAAAAGAAATAAATTCAAGTGAATGCGCCGCCGTGTTTGTCGAACTCTAATTCAACATGCCAGAATAAAACCCGATTTTAGAGTAATGCGTAGCGCCACTCGGCGTGGTGTGCCAAAACACTTAATCATAAACTTCAATATTTCGTTCAAAACAATCTCAAAACGCTTTGTGACATTTTGAAAAGCCGTAAATGTATTAAGGCCACTGGAACCAGGATCGTAACTGAAACGCGCTGCATGTTACCTCTCAATACAGGAGCAGAAGCGCCAGTTCAGATTTTATTGTTTGTTGTTTAACCCTCTGAGGTCGGCGTCTCGCTTTTTTCTTATCAGTGCAAAAGAAACTCAAAATACTCTGTTGATTTTCATCTTACATATTAAGTGTTGTACATCATTAGATCCTGATAAGTGTCTATTTTTTGTGTGGATACTCACAATAAAAACAAAGTGTTGTGCTTTTCGCCAAATAAAGAAAAACAAACATGATGCGTGTTCTGCCTTCTCTCTGTCAGTGAAGTCCATTCTGAAACGCGTCCTAAGATTAACTTTAATTCCGCGAATACTTGTCATACAGGTACGAGTGTTTTTCCATAATGAAGCTTGAACTCTCTTCTTTTAAATGAATTAATTTCTATAAAAAAAAACAAATATTCTCAGCTTATGTAATTTGTATGAAAAGAGAGAGATGTCAGTATTTTTCTTTCCAGCTCATTATACCTAATTACGCGTTAATGTGCCACGCCCACGGAGAGCGCGCGCTATTCAAACGCAAATGATCTAAGGCAAGCCGTTCAAACATGCCAAAGCCCACCAGCTGGATTATAAAACACATCGTGTTTAGTAAGTATCTTGTACAGCTGTGTACACAGCGTATCCTTTCGCTGTGAGGAATAATACTATCTAACCCTGGAAAATGTACCAGAAGTGCTGGTAGTTTCATTTCAAAGAGCAACGAATCCAGCTGATGTAGTAAGTAATTTATTCTAGTGCTTTGTTCTAATCGTGATATTGAATACTGTCTGACTGTAAACCGCAAAAAGACTGTTTAACCCCCTGGGGTCTGAGGTGTTTTTGGAGTCCTTGAGATGTTCTGACATGCTGTGACATTTGTGTTTTTTTCAGTTGCTTATAAACATATTAATGGCACAGGTGAAATTACACTATATTTAGCACAAACATGGCTATGATAATATGTGATATAATATGTATGTACATGTTTGTATATTTGAGAGAATATTGTTTTTGCGTGGTTATTGAAAAAATTTAAAATGAAAGTTTCTCAAATAAGGCTACAAAACACATAATAAATATGTGTCCACAAGACTTTTGACTAATGGATGTTGTTGCCTAGTGTTTTTTCGTCAAAATGATCTGAAAAACATCCTGCCTAATCATTCACATAAAACTGTGAATTGGGTTTTATTGTGAAAAACTTTTTTTTTGTTTGCCAAGGCAATATGCGAATGGCCTTGAACAGGCCAAGCCCCATCATGAATAATTAGGTGATTCTCACCTGACCCGCATAATAATGAGCCTTTCATTCAGGTGTTACACAAGGAAAAATTGAAAGGACAACATACATACATACATACATATATATATATATATATATATATATATATATATATATATATATATATATGAAGAGTTCAGATGCAAAAGCCTCTAAGTGCCATTTGAAAATTTCTTCTAGAATAATAATTTTTATCAAGCTTGTATATTTAAGTTCAGTAATTTCACTTAAATGGCAATGGACATTACCTAATAATTGTCATTTAAGTGAAATTACTGAACTTAAAATGTACAAGCTTGATAAAAATTATCATTCTAGAAGAAAATTTCAAATGGCACTAGAGGCTTTTGCATCTGAACTCTTCATATAATCAAAATATAAATGAAAGTCAAAAACCCATTTTTAGTCATACCTGGAAACAAATCCTGGTCAAATAGGTTATATGGGTCATTGTATAGAATTGGTTCAAAGTTAGAGTTGGAAACATCTTGAAAATATTTTTTTCCCCATAAAGTAGGCTATTATAAGCTTGCATTGGATAACAGTTGATTAGTTTATTTTTTTACAAAACATAGGCTACTATATATTTAACATATGAGCAGAAACTGTCTAACTAAAGCTTATTTTATGTCTATTTTATAGTAAAAACTTTCTAATCTATTTCGTCTGTAACAGTAGGCGATGCATCTGTGCGTTCGTTTGTTCACACACCCAGACACCCGATTCATATTTAAACAGTCTTTTTGGTTTTAAGATACTATTCTATATTGCGATTAGAACAAATCTCAGTAGTCTTACTAATGTAGGAGCGAGAGTGAATGAACGCACAGCGAGCGCGCGTCTGTGAATTCGTCCATTCATTCGCACACAGACACGCATTTAAAATTTAAACAGTCTTTGTGCAGTTTACAGACACTATAACACGATTAGAACAAAACACTTCAGAATAAATGACTTACTACATCAGCTGAATCCGTGCTCCTCGAATGAAACAGGTAACTGAGTTAACTTTTCCAGGAATTATTCCTCTGCGCAGCAAGACGAGATAAAGATTAGCGCGTTCTGATGTGGGCGTTTTCATGGCTTGCCTCAACATTAACGTTTGAATAGCGCGCGCTCTCAGTGGGCGTGGTCACATCAACACGTCATACGCTATAATTAGGTGAAAGGAAAAAGACCGACATCTCTCTCTTTTCATACAGATTACATCATCTGAGAATAGTTGCTTTTTTATTTTAATGACTTCATTTAAAAGAAGAGAATTTCAGCTTCATAAAGAGAAATCTTTCGTGTCTCTGTGACAAGTATTTATTGAGTTACAGTTCATTTTTCGGACGCGTTTCAGAAAGATTTTTGCGGAGACAGTGGAGCTGAAAGTATTGTTGCTTTCGTCAACGAAAATTATGACTAAATATCGTCGTCAACGAACCTTTATCACGTGACGAAAACGAGACGAGACGAGACGCAACAAAAATGCTGGTCATGTGACGATGACTATAATTAAATGTATAATGCAATATCGTTGACGAATAAAAACGAGACTAAATGTGGTTTACAAAATAAAAACTATGCTAAAATGTCTCTTCATTTTCGTTGACCAAAACGAGACGAGACGAAATGTTATTTAACGTTATTTCATCTCGTTTACTTGCATTATTATTAGGCCTACTATGCAGCATTTCTGTTTCCTGTGTCACTCCAGGGGCTGCATCAGATCGCACTGCGCAGACGCAGGCGCCTTCACATCCTCAAGCCCCACTCGCGGCATTATTAGAAGATAAAGCTGCGTGAGTTACGGCTGTTTCACACATACTCCGTGTGTAGTGCGTATGCGGTGCGTGTTGCGGTGTGTATGTAGGAGCAGCACGCGCTATTGTGCTTTCACGTGTGCTGCGTTTGCAGTGCGCAACTGATCTACGGCTACCACAATCACAACATTCTCTATTTTTTTATTTCAAATCAATATTTTTAGCCTACATCCATTATGTCGCGTTGTTGAGGGACTGTGTAGATCTCTGCTCTGCTGTTATGTACGCACGCTCCTGGAGCGCATCGGACCGCATCCGAGTGCGTGTGAGCGCTCAAACCTATTAACATGGGTGCGGGGAATAATACGCACTGCAAACGGAGTATGTGTGAAACAGGCGGTAGTATAAACGACAACAAACAAAGTTAAGTCTGACACAGAGAAAGGGATTCGTCTTTGGGAGAAAAAGAAGAAATGACATTTGGAAAAACTTTCATTTCATCATGTGTGTAGGCTGCTTCTAACATGTTTGGTTGGTAAAATAAATATGTTGTAAATTCAAATCAGAGCGTCTTCCGTGTCTGGAATGGATCTATTCTTGAGTCTATAAGGAAACAATAATATAATAAGATAACTATAAGAAGATAAGATGGGAAGATTGAAATGGGTTTGGCTAAAAGAAAATTTTGGTTTCGTCTATACTACTAGGTACTTATACTATATTGACTCGGTTAAATAGAGTCGCATTATACTAAAAAGAGACTAAAATACAATTTTCATTGACTAAAACTAGACTATTTCTTTCGTCGACTAAAACTATATAGACTAAAATGTCATCAGTTTTCTTCAACTAAAACTAGACTAAAATGTCATCAGTTTTCGTCGACTAAAACTAGACTAGACTAAAAAGAGTATGAACGTGACTAAAACGAATAAAAACTAAAATGACAGCTTGACACAAAGACTAGACTAAAATTAAAATAGGCCGGCAAAAACTACACTAGCTGAAAGCGCACCCTGTTTATTTTATTTATTTTACAAAAACACAAGGTTTTGATGTTAATAAGAGTGTACACAAAAAAAGAAGACATTTAACAGTATTGAATGATGTGTAACACTTATATGTAAGATCAAAATCAACAAAGTATTTTGAGTTTGTTTTGCACTGATAAGAAAAAAAGTGAGCAGATCACGCCGGCATGATTGCCGACCCCAGAGGGTTAAATATGAATTGCGTGTTTGTGTGTAGGCTAAATGATGAGTGAGCGACATAGGCGCGCGCGCTTTGTTTACTACAGTTATACAGCGCGTGTCTGTGCCTTGTTCATTCACTCTCGCACCTACATTAGTAAACGTTATGTTTACATGAACACATACAAACTATATTGCTATAGCCTACTAAGATGAGTAAAAATAGACTGAAATATGTTGAAATAAAATGTCTGTATAAGCAACAAGCTGTAAATTCACATGTATATACTAGTTTAACATACACAATATATTACAGACTAAATATGAATGTTTAGACACGATTTTGTGATTAGTTTTGGATAGATTATAAAGTTTTGACTGTAAAAAAAGACTACTGTCACATTAAATAGGTACGCTTTTGTTCACCAATTTCTGCTCATAGATAAATATACTATAGTATGATGTTTTGTCAAAAATAAAGTAGGTATATTGAATTATCAACTAAGATGTTATTATAGTGTTTGTTCCAATATTCAAACTAATGAAACCTTTTTTAATACGTAGGATAAAATGTATACTTTTTACAAAGAAATACACTTGAAATATTGTTAAAATTGTAATTGTTGTTGTAATTGTAACCTATTTGTAATTTGGTTACAATTTCTAATTGTAAAATATATATAGGCCATATAGATAATTTCTTTTGTCCTTGCATTCTTTGGGATCCTGTGACACACCTGTGTGAAAGGACTAATTAATATGCAGCTCATTATGCGGCACATTATCCGGCCTTTGTCTTCTTAGGTGTGAACACGCGTCCACGCATATTGCCCTTCCAAATAAAAGGTGTCTAATAAAATTTAAATCAGTGTATGTGTTTGTGTAAATGATTAGGCAGGATGATTTTCAGATCATTTTGAAGCAAAAATTCTAGGCAACAACACTCATTAGTCAAAAGTCTTGTGGACACATATTTAGTATGTGTTTTGTGGCCTTATTTCAGACACTTTAAGTTTTAGTTTTTTCAATAACCATGCATAAGCAATATTCTCTCAAAAATACAAACATGTACATAATTGTTGCTAAGATATTACGGTAGTCCAGTTTGTGCTATATTGAGTGAATTTACACCTTTGCCATTAACATGTTTATAAATAACTGAAAAAAGCACAAATGTCAGAGCATGTCAGAACACCTCAAGGACCCCAAAAAACCCTTAGACCTCAGAGGGTTAAACGTGCGTGTTGCATATAAAAAAAAATAATAATAAAAAAAATGTATATGGTCTATTGGTGAATTAGGATATAGCATGATTACTGTGGATGGGGGAAATCCCCCACCGGCAAATCGCACCTTGTTACAACTATGTTTTTAAAAAAAATTCTGTAGACTATGGAACCCCATGAAGTTTTTTTTCCCTATATTTTTAACAGAACTGCTTTTGAAATTACGATTGTTATTATTATACCTACAGATGCAAATTCAGTCAATCTGTTGGATAATGTCTGTTCCTTTGTGTAAAATGGAAATGCATGGAAATTATATTTTATAAATACCGTGTTTATTCGGGATTTGAACCTGGGTCATCTAAATTATTGAAACCTAAGTTCTACCACTCGACTACGACTTTTCTCACTGAGAAATGCCCAGAAGTTCTGTTGTTCAGCAGTCAGTGTGCGCACACACGAGAGAAGCACTCGATCGCTCGCCTCATTCCTCAAAAGTTTAGCGTCATTGCACCTAATTTATTTTTACTGACTGCGAGATAGGCCTATTTTAACTTTTGATTCATAAAACGTTCTGCTCTAAAAGTTTGTTATATTCTGTTTAAAATGTACTTTTAGGCTTTTGCTTTCGTTAAATTTAACCAAATCTGTTGTAGCCTATAGGCTATTTAAAAAAAGTTGTATTAATTTTTTTGTTCTAAAAGTTTGTTCTATTCTGTTTCGTTTGTTTATTTTTTAAATTTTGTTTACATATTCAATCAGTCTCATTCTTGTTTTTTTTACAAGACCTTGTGCTGTGTTTTTTTAATAAACAGACAAACAGAGATATATAATAGTTTGTACAAATAAAAGTCTATACTACATGTATACTATAAATTGTATGATCGTTTATTTAAATAACATTAACCAAATTGTCTTTCTTTAATTAATAATACAATTATTAATTTAACATGCAGTTTCAACTCCACCAAATCTTTGTTTGTTTCATTATTGTACAGCAAATGCAAATAGCTCTTGTTTTGATTTATCATGTTTGTTGTAGGCTTATTTGGAAATTACCATAGTTGTAGTATTTCATCCTTAGCCTACTGTTAATGAACATTGCGCCACCTGGCGGTCATTTCGCGAACGACTTTGAAATGCGACTGGTTTATTTTTGCCGCGGTGGATTTGCCGTGGCACGTGTCGCGGCGGCAATAGGCATTCTGGTTGAGTACCTACTGTACAACCTCCGCATTACTCCACTGTGTTGAGCCTTCGTCCTCGATCGCGCCAATAGGCCTAATAACTCATGTGATTGCAGTTGGTGTCCACCTGACTTGACGTCCCTTTTTAAAGGGGTGGTTGATTGTGATTTCACTTTTCTAACTTTAGTTAGTGTGTAATGTTGCTGTTTGAGCATAAACAACATCTGCAAAGTTACAACGCTGAAAGTTCAAAGCAAAGGGAGATATTTGCTTTTAAAGAAATTGTTTTTTTTAAGGACTACAACAAACGGCTGGTAGGAACTACACGAGTTTCCTCCCGGGTTAGTGACATCACTAACCCTAAAATTTACATAAACCCTGCCCCCGTGTTGAGAAGAGGAGGAGTTGTTGTAGTCCAGCACGTTTGTGAGTAAGCTCAAACTGTAGCATCCGTCTTTTCAAATGCAATAGAAAGTCACTCTGTGTGCATCTCACAACAGTTCCTATACAAGTGATTTATAGATTATCCTGACAGAATATCCTAATTGAAAATAGTTAACTCCATATCAGCAACATAAATTCATCAACTAACCATTCAGAGATGTCCTGTTGCATTCTACGTTGTCACTTCTTCTTAGTCTCTCCATATTTGTCTGACCCGGTTTAAACATAAAAGGCAGAACAGTTTCTGACATTTTAGCATGTGTCTGCGTGAGGTAATCGGAGCTGCTAACACACACTCTCTTGAAGCTCCGCCCACTGTGTTGGGAGCAGCAGCTCATTTGGATTTAAAGGGCCAGACACAAAACGGTGCATTTTTTCTAACCCTCAAAAAGTGACAACTTTAACATGCTATATAAAAATATCTGTGGTGTGCTTTGAGCTAAAACTTCACATACACACTCTGGGGACATCAGAGATTTATTTTACATCTTGTGAAAAGGGCATTATACCACCCCTTTAAATGACGTAACTCTCATTTACTGGGGAATATCCGATTTGTCTGCTTACATGGCAGACGCAAATGCACGTATCCGATTAATATTTATTTCCACATATGAGTGAGGCCTAAAACCGATCTGAGAATATCGGAATCCATGTGCTTTTTTCCTGCTTACACGTTCGCCGGTCATATCCTATTTGTGCCACATGAGAGGAAAAAATCGGAATTGGGTCACTTGAACCATGCAGTGTAAATGGGGCCATAGTCAGGTCAAAGTGTCCTAATAAATTTGGTCCAAAATGTTTTACAAATGTTGCTGAGAGTTCACTCACTTACTATATTGTTGCTATCCTCGCTTATATAATTTAACTATAGTGTGCTGCACCAACTATTTAGGACCTATTTCAAGGTTTGCGTTCTTAAGCCACTAGGCACTGTTGTTGTGCGGAAGAGTGGGCCGGAGCTCGTTAAGGGTTTTCTGTTAGAACGATGTCGTGTAAGCGGCCCCTAAGTAATAACTAATGATCTTTGCAACGGAAGTGAATCAATCAAAACTAACTTTAGCTGGACAATAAATTCTAGAGCTGCTGTAAAGCCAAAACACTCTCTGTTACTTTTTATTTTCTATTATCACTGTAAAGCTGCTTTGAAACAATCTATATTGTTAAAAGCGCTATATAAATGAAGGTGACTTGACTTGACTAGTAAAAAAAAATATAAAAAATGTCTGGTCTGAATAATTTTAGGTTTGACTGTAGTTACTGTTAAGAATCTTTCCCCTATCCTTCTCTGTTTGCAGTAAAGTAAAATCCAGGCAAATAAAATACTTAGTTCATAATATATGTAGGCTCACTGATTTACAAAAGCTTTAAATAGAAGAGCAAGCATTATTGTAATGCTCAATTATTTCAATCATCATCTGCAGCTGCAGCAGCAGCTGAGAAACAAACAAATGTAAACAACAACAGTCCTTTAGCATGCTGGCATTCAATCGTTTCATATAGTGTCAGTGTAATCTCACTTGCACAGTTTGTCAAACTCACAGAGAGATGAGGCATTGTAACAATCGTCATTATGCATTGTGGGGCACTGTCGCTGCAGCGGGTAGCACTGTCGCCTCACAGCAGGAGGGTCCACATTTTGAGTTCAAGCTGAGCCAGGAGTCCTTTGTGTCTGGAGGTCGCAAGTTTTTCCTGTGTTGCTGTGGGTTTCCTTCAGGTGCTCGTGTTTCCCCAAGAATTCAAAAACACACAGAACAGGTGAAATGGAGACAATAAATTACCTGTATGTGTGAGTGAGTGTGTGTGGCCGGCAATCGACTGGCCATAGATTATACCGTGAACATAAATAACTTTTACATCTTACTTTCATTTTCCTTCATTATGCCTAAATAAAAGTATTCCATTCTCTATACAAAGATATCCATCACCAGGAACACAGCCATTTAAATAGCATGTACAAAAAGATCACAGAGTGAGGCTGCAATCTGACAGAGATCAGAGCTGTTTCATACTCAAGTGCTTTCTGCTAAACCACCAGCAGAGACTGTGTGCTTTACACACACATACACACCCCCCTGCTGTTGTCTTATCACTAAAGTGTGACAGACAGCACTTGGCAATTGACACGCACACTTGATGTTATCTGGTCAGGGAGTGTGGCTGCGCTTTGACTGATGAGAGAGTGTGTGTCACTCACACTTTGTTTATCTACGCTGGTGGGAAATGTAGCTGCTAAAGAGAGCTTTCTCTTTCATAATACCAGACCATATACTACATAGTGAGCGGCCAGAGTATGACTGTGTGTTTGTGTGTTTCCAGCAGAGCCAGACAGTAACGGAGTACATTTACTTGAGTACAGTACTTAAGTACAATTTTGAGGGATCTGTACTTTACTCGAGTATCATTTTTGGGGAGTACTCATGGCTTTACTCAAGTACATTTGAGAGGCAAATATTGTACTCTTTACTCCACTACATTCCTATCCATAACCATGAGTACCCGTTACTACTTCTAAAAAAAAAAAAAATGGAACAAAGAAAAATCTCGGAAACCCTCAATTTGTTGTTTCCTTCTCAAACGTGATTGGATTGTGCAGGCGCCACTGATTTGGACAGCCTATCAGCAATCACCTTCAGCTTTCCGCCAAAGTCAACTCCATGGTCAAATTTAGATAAGAGACGAAACCATGGACGAAACAATGGATGAAGACGCAGCAGGTCCATCCCTTGAATGTGCCAACCCGTGGCCCCACCTCGCCAGACTATTTCAATTTTCTGAAATTTCTGAAATTTTCTTAAATGTTAAATAAAGCAACATGGTAAAAAGATGAAAATGACTTGATTTTATTTTTGATTCCTTTTACATTCTCCAAGGTATTAACATTAACATTTTTCATAACTCCATGTAGGACGTTTCTGTACATAAATGTAAGCACTGTGGCAGTAGTAATGCAATATTTAGAAAATGTACTCTTGATACTCAAGTACTTTTAAAAACAAGTACTTCAGTACTTTTACTTAAGTAGACATCTGACTGCAGTACTTTTACTTGTACTCGAGTAAAATTTAGCAAGGGGTATCTGTACTTTTACTCAAGTAATGAAGCTGTGTACTCTGTCCGCCTCTGGTTTCCAGATTGCAAGAGAGGACATGACAGGAAGAGAGTAAGTGGAGAATTGTTAATTATTTGTTAAATTGGGGTTTACTGAAAATTAATGCAGCCGGCAGTCACAATAACACATATCTGATGCATGACGGAAAGTTGTTAATAATAATCGCACATCAAATTTTGCTGAGAAATTACAGAATTAAGACAGAATTTTAATTTCTAGGCAAACTATCCCCAAAATATGATTTTAAAAAAAATGAAATTATACTCTAAATATAACACTAAAACTGCCTATAGGCGGCGGTAAATGTCTAAATAAATAAGTCATTGAGTCATTCTTTCATTTGATTCATTTAAATGGATGATTCATTCAGGAATGAAGTAAATGGCTCTCTTTATGAACGGGCCATTGAATCATCGGTTCACCTGATTGATTTATTCAAAACACAGATTTATTCAGAAACGAAGCACTGCTGTGTATTCTGCTCTGGCTTTATTGGTAACTTTTTCGTTGGCAAAATTGAACAAAAAGAGACAATATTGTCTCTAAAATATCGCTCAATTTTAACTTATTTATTGAACTGTTGTATAAAATCAATTTCACATTTTCACTCGTTCTATACAGGACAAAAACAGCACTCGTGTGATATTGCGATACCCTATGATATAAATATGAGACAAAAACTCATACAGGGGCATTTTTTTCCCCTCATATTTTGAAATTTAGGAGCATTCTATACTGAATTCTATAGGCTGCAGTTGATATTTGAGGGCTTGAGACGAAGAACCATATAAGTCCATATTTTCAAATTTTGAATAATAATTTTTTTTTTTAATTTGGACTCTGAATATTATTATTATTATTTTTTTTTTTTTTTTACTTGAAGATAGACAACAAAAGTTTCACAATTCTAATGAGATAAGATTTATTAGTATCAATCTTAAAAATAAAAAGTTAGAGTAATTTACATTTCTGGAATGTGGAAGAACAGTATAAGTCCAGTTAATGTGGAATAACAGTATAAGTCCAATTCATCATATCACTTAAACCACTGGAGATTTGATTCCTTTATCTTAGTTTTAATACAGTAACAGAACCTTAAAGAAAATATTAAACATTTCTTTCTTTCAATTTCTTTTATTTTTTTACCAACATAAATCACAGAACAAAAACACAGACAATACAGTACGAACAATGAACAATACATAGGCCTACTTATAGTACAGAAAATAAACGTCAGTACAAACAATAAACCGTACATACAATCAACAATACATACAAACAATAAACAACAGTAATAACTGTAAACAATACATATTTACAATACAGACATACATCATCATCATTCCTTGCTATGGTTCCATATGCTAGTTTACCATTTTATAATACATTTCATAAATCACCCCATTCATTCATTTACTAAATAAATAACTATACATTCCTATTATACAACATAATATAAGGCATACAAGATAAACTACAACTACTATTATGATTATTTTTACACAATATACACAATATACACAATAAAGCCCACCTTACCCTGCACATGACCTACACATACCAGGCTACTCTTCGCATTCTAATGCCCCATAAAATGCTTGGGCCTCCGCTGGCATGTAGGCTAGCATTTTCATAAGATCCCGGTGCTTCTCCTTCTTGACGGGCAGAGGGTCCTCATAAGCACGAGCATACGTGGTGGAGAACAAGGGAGCTGGTTGTGGTTGATTCTGGAGGTGGTTGATTCTTCCTCTGTTTGGTGGTCAGCCAGGTCTTCCATCCCTCGTAGAGGCTGTGGCTCCCTTTTGTGTGGACACACCATGGATCAGCAGCTGAAATCATGATTCAACAAGAAATTCAATAAAGATTCTTCTTTCACGCACATATCCCCAACACTGTTAATCTCAGAAGACCTACTCTTTTGTTTTTTACCTGTCACTTTCAACCACATCATGGATGTGATTAGCAAGCCAGGTGGACGCTTTAATGTTGCATCAGGGAGCTGCCTGAAGTCCGGACATTTCATCTCAATGACTTTGAATGGATGCTGCTGCCTGGCTCCACGGATCATCTCGGCGACATCACTGGGGGTGTGGAGTGTGGACACCTTATGCCTCTTGTCCAGCGTGGCAAAGGAACGGTCACAGGGAAGGAAGGAGTGGCCAGACACCATGAACTTCTGCTCTATCTGACTGAAGTACCCTCTAGATACGAGCAGGGCCATGAGGTTTAGGACTCGCCAGTTGTTGTTCTGCCAACAGCATCGGTCACTATAGATGACGAGCTTCCGTTCCTTTGCCTGGACTAGGGGAGCAAAAGATGTTTCTGCCCACTTCAAAAGACAGCTTGCCACCTCGATGGAACCTCTGTGAGCGATGCCCTCATGCCAGAGGCACATTGTAGGAGGATCATCAGTGCCCATCCCCTGGATACAGAGGTTGTAGTTGGCCAGCTGCCGTTGATAGTACACGTTGGAGTGTGTCAGGTTTGGCGTGAACACTACCCCCTGCATGTCGATACAAATGACATGGCAGTCATCATTGGCTTTGGCCCACTCTGTGTCAGCCTGCAACTGGGTGTACGCTTTTTCAGCTTTCCGGTGGTGAAGCTCACTCTCGGCTGCGATCTTCAACCTTTCTCCTTCTGTTGTAGCAGCTGTTAATTTTAAAAACAGGGCGTCACATTTCGCACAAGTGTCACTTCTTGGCTGCCCAAAACTGAGGTTCTGCTGCTTGAAGATGTCCCTATAGAGCCAGAACTTTGCAGTGGATGTTGGACTGTGTTCCTTGTACAGGCGGAACATGCGGAGCAGGTTTAAATCAGGGCTCAGGTACTCCCTCTCCACATCTCCCTTCATCCGTGAGTAGTGGTTCGGTTGGCGTGGGAAGCTCAAGATATGCTCTCTTATCCCCTCTCTCACTGCAGGATGAATGCTATGAGGCCTAAAAAATAAACACCACAACTCATGAACAAGGGAAATATAATAAACTATGCTGGTCTGTTTTGCACAATTGCATTGTTTCTGTGACCATAAATGTATAATTATAAACATTCCTCTAAACTATAGGATTTTGTTTTTCACATACAGTCATTAAAGGGATACTTCAGGATTTAGCATTAAGCTTTGTATCATTAGAAAACCGAATTCTTTTTAGTATTTTCGAATTACCATGCTTTTCTCCCTCATATCCCCCTGAGATGAGAGATTTATGTATTTTTTGTCTGGAAAAAATCCTCTGATGACGCAAAAATTGTCATTGTTTACATGCACACCTTTTGTTTCAATCTAACTGAATTTATTCCGATTTGTGAATCTGAATGTAGTGTTTACATGGATGCTAAACATGTGATTGATTGATGTGTGCGTTTGTCACATGCCTGTCCTGTCTTGTGTTGCACTTGGGTGTTTGTTGTTTGATACCATGTGTTCTCTTGTCATTGTATACCCCGCCCATCTTGTTATCTCATTATTGGTTCATTTGCCCCACCTGTCTGTTCGTTAGCCCTTTTGTTTGCCTCTCTATTTAATCTCCTTGTGTTCTCAGTACTGTGCTGGTTCGTTATCCATGTTACCCTGGTTCATGTTTGATCGTGTTTTCGTGTATCTTGTATCCCGCCTGTTTTCCCCCACGAGGGAGTTTTTGTTCTTGTTTTATGTGTTATTATTTTCCTAATAAATCCCCATTGTTTTCATTTGAGTCCTCACACCTTTTTCCCAACCCGTGCCGTGACAGAACGAACCAGCCATCTGAGGATTCAGCACAATGGGTGAGGAGGATTCGGATTGTTGGGATTATGACGATGACTTGGATTGCCCTGACTATCATGTTGCTGTTTTTGGATCCACCCAATTCTCCGCTAGCGATCGTGACAGAATGACTCCGTCCTCAAATGGGTCCAGCAGCATGAACATTCTGCAGGCGTTTGCTTTTATGGCTCGGCAAAGGGAGGAGGCCATGACGCTCAGATTTCCTAAAGACTTTTCGTTCGACGACAGAGAGTCCTTTAGAGGAGAGCGTCTGGCAAGATTTTCGGGGACCCGTGGAGCTCGCAGAGGAGGAAGTACTAGAGGGGAGTCCCGGACTCAGTCTCTACTTCGGTCTTCCTTCGACCATGATCCGGTGACGTGCAGCCCAGAACACCATTCGCCGTGGGTCCTGTCCCGTCCTGAACCAGCACCTCGCCAGAAGGGACGACGGAGGAGAAGAAACATCTCCTCCGTGGCTGTCCCGGTGGGCCCTAGTCCGGTGATCCCAGTTCCGGTGGTCCATGTTCCGGTGGTCCCGAGTAAGGTGGTCCCGAAACGGAGGAGGAGAAGGAGACCTGCGTCTGCCCAGTCAGAGATTGTCCACGTCCCGTCTGCCCAGCGAGAGACTGTCCCCGTCCCGTCTGCACAGCGAGAGACTGTCCCTGTTTCCTCTGCCTTTCTGAACTGGGAATACCTGGAGCGTCTGGCTCAGATGTTGAATATGCCAGTCTCAGCCGTTCCTGAGCCGGAGCCGGTGCTCGTTCCTGAGCCGGAGGCAGAGCCAGTGCTCGTTCTAGAGCCGGAGGCAGAGCCAGTGCCGGTTTCTGAGCCGGAGGTCATGCGAGAGACCGTTCACGTCCCGTCTGCCCAGCGAGAGACCGTTCACGTCCCGTCTGCCCAGCGAGTGACTGTTCCCGTCCCGTCTGACCAGCTAGAGACTGTCCCCGTCCCGTCTGCACAGCGAGAGACTGTCCCTGTCTCGTCTGCTTTTCTGAGCTGGGAATACCGGGAGCGTCTGGCTCGGATATTGAATATGCCAGTCTCAGCCGTTCCTGAGCCGGTGCCCGTTTCTGAGCCAGTGCCCGTTCCTGAGCCGGAGGCGGAGCCGGTGCCCGTTCCTGAGCCGGTGCTCGTTCCAGTGCCGGTAGCAGAGCCAGTGCCTGTTCCAGAACTGGAGCACATGTCGGTCTCGGACCCAGTATTTGTTTCTGTGTTTGTGTCTGTCTTTGTGACTGTTTTTGTTCTAGTGTCTGCTCCCGAGCCGGTGCCTGCTGCTGCTCCCGAGCCGGTGCCTGCTGCTGCTCCCGAGCCGGTGCCTGCTGCTGCTCCCGAGCCGGTGCCTGCTGCTGCTCCCGAGCCGGTGCCTGCTGCTGCTCCCGAGCCGGTGCCTGCTGCTGCTCCCGAGCCGGTGCCTGCTGCTGCTCCCGAGCCGGTGCCTGCTGCTGCTCCCGAGCCGGTGCCTGCTGCTGCTCCCGAGCCGGTGCCTGCTGCTGCTCCCCCGCCCTGGCCGCCCGAGAGGTCTTCTCCGCCCTGGCCGCCCGAAGGGTCTTCACCGCCCTGGCCGCCCGAAGGGTCTTCACCGCCCTGGCCGCCCGAAGGGTCTTCACCGCCCTGGCCGCCCGAAGGGTCTTCACCGCCCTGGCCGCCCGAGAGATCTTCACCGCCCTGGCCGCCCGAAAGGTCTGCTCCGCCCTGGCCGCCCGAGGGGTCTGCACCACCCTGGCCACCTGATGAACTTTGTGTTTCGCCCGGGTCTCCCAGGACTAAGAGATTTGTTCCTCCCGTCCCGCCCTGGTCTGTCCCTCCCGTCCCGCCCTGGTTTACTCCTCCTGTCCCGCCCTGGTTTGCTCCTCCCGTCCCGCCTGATGGAGCGTCTGGTAGCCGCTCCGTAGGGAGGGGGTAATGTCACATGCCTGTCCTGTCTTGTGTTGCACTTGGGTGTTTGTTGTTTGATACCATGTGTTCTCTTGTCATTGTATACCCCGCCCATCTTGTTATCTCATTATTGGTTCATTTGCCCCACCTGTCTGTTCGTTAGCCCTTTTGTTTGCCTCTCTATTTAATCTCCTTGTGTTCTCAGTACTGTGCTGGTTCGTTATCCATGTTACCCTGGTTCATGTTTGATCGTGTTTTCGTGTATCTTGTATCCTGCCTGTTTTCCCCCACGAGGGAGTTTTTGTTCTTGTTTTATGTGTTATTATTTTCCTAATAAATCCCCATTGTTTGCATTTGAGTCCTCACACCTTTTTTCCAACCCGTGCCGTGACAGCGTTTTAGCATTGCAATCTGGGAGTTGTTGTCTTTCAGCCCCATAAATCAAAAATACATTTTTCTGGCTTTTAGAAGGCTCCATTCAAAAATAATTTCACATTTCTACTACATAAATGACCCATTTCAAATACACATTAATCTTTCCAGAGCTGAAGTATCGCTTTAAGATCCACATGTTGTAATGATACAAAGAATAATCATACATTACATTTGCATAGCACTTTATCTCTGATATCGATTTCAAAGTGCAAAAATATGTTTCCTGACTGGGCAACAACAGTGAGCCGAATCCTAACCATTACGATATGTGCACACTGGCGTTTTAGGGTGGCAAGGCACCCAACGCTCTATAATGCCAGCGTCCAGTGCACCATTAGACCAGGGAATGTTGTAGGTGTGACAATGGTGCAGCTTTAAAAACTAACAGGACGAGAGCATGAGGTCCTTCAAGATTTGTTTTTTTTTTTACTTACCTGTTCTTATGTTTTCCTCTGAAGTCCTCTAATGGAGACCTGACTTTAGCTACCTGCTCTGTTCCCTCAGACTGACTGCCTAACTTTTCTTGAATAACCTTTTCAAAGATAAGTAACTTTAAATAAATTTGTTATGGACAATGTATCTAATTAAAATCATGCATGTAATAAAAAGTTAACGAACTGAAAAGGCTAGGCTATATAAAACTTGCCTGTAGGCGACTGTTGGTCAGTTGAAAGACTGACATAAATGTGAGTTTACAAACAGCAAGTCTTTGGCCTCCTTGTTGCACATGGTACTTGAAGGTGTACTTCCTCTCAGTAATCTCAGTGTCAGGCCCACGTGGTCGTCTGCGACTCACCTTGTGCTAGAAGTAAAAAGACATGAAGTAAAAAGACATTTACCATAGCGTAGCAGGCTAGCCGTATTGTAGAGCTGTCAGGTTAAGGTCATTAAGTATGTGAGTAGGCTTTGGTTAGGAGAATGAATAAGCCTTTTAGGGCACCAAAGCGCTGTGGTCTGACTGTAATGCACTTGGTGGCCTACTTGATGCTGATCATCCTTCATCCATCCTCACAAAATTTAACATTTACAGTGATCAGGCACATGTGCAGTCTTAGTGAATTGAAGGCATACAGTAGTATTCAATTCACTGGTTATTTCATGGGCCTACATTGTGATGGATTGCATACTGTTGACATGATATGGTCATGAATTGCTTAAGTTAGCCTACCTGCTCCAAACCAGAGAGAATGATAGCCTGCTGCCTCTCATAAGAGACAGCATAAAACTCTGTGAAGAGCTGGAGTTTTCTTTGTTCTGTTAGGCTTGAACACTGCCTGGGACACGTCTCCTTGCACACCTTGCCCTAAACAAAAACAAAGTCACATTAGCGTTTTTTTTTTATATATATAGCTATAGAACACTAGAGCTATTAGCAGCTATTAAGGTTACTACCTATAATATATAACATCTTACACAATCGATGCATTTTTTTATTATTACCTTTTATCTATTTTATTTATTAAAAAATGAGTAACAAACAAATATAGCATACAATATTACAAAACAAAGTGTTGCATAAATGGTAACATGGGATCCAAAAAGTATATCAAAATATTTTAAACACGTCAATGACTTTTTATTTATTTATTTTTTACCAATTTCAGTGAAGACATAAAGCAATCAAAGTCTAATTTTCTCAGCTATCATTTCGACCCATTACTGACTTGATTCGCTAAACAGTCCGAGCTGTATGAACATTAGTAACGTTAGACGCCCAGTAATATGCCCCCTGACTGTAACCAGCTAGCGCTACGTTACAAAGTAACTGGCTAGCCAGACATCAAACGCAGCTATAATGTTTCGATTCATTTATCCTCGGTTATAAGGAGTAGTAGCCTACAGCATTAATTTCGACCCATTAATGAATTGATCCGTTAAACAGAGTGAGCTATATGAATGAACTGTAGTAGACGACGCGCAGGAGCCTACACACCCCTCTGACTGTAACAGTAAGTTAGATACTTTGTATACGGTTCTTTCACTCACCTCTTTCGGTGGACTTTTTCCTCGTTTTTGCTCTCCTCTCCGGTTCACATATGGTTTCCCAGCATCCCTCAAAGACTTCCTTGCTCTGTCCTTCCATTCATTCATGTTCGCTCTCCTTTTTTTGCCGAGGTTTTGCCTTTTAATGTCCGCAGCGGACATGAAAGCAACCGGCGTCTCCATTTTTCGTTAGTGGACATAAACGTTTTTTCCGCGTGAGACTATTTTAAAATTTAAAATACAGAGTTTTGGTCACTCTGCCAGCTAGATGCATGATTGTTTCAACTAGGTCAGGTACCCGAACTGGATGAGGCGGGGCTTTAGTTCTTTGTTGTATTGACCTGCTACGGCATGTGAAACATTTTTCTGTCAACTCTGCATCCTTCGCAATCGATATCGCACGTTTGTCGATGGAGCGGGTTAAGAAATGTTCTGACCGCATTAGTGCAGGACAAAGCTCTGAGGACATCAAGTTACAGGGACGGATGGTAGCCTACAAAGTACACAGGCTGCATCGTAATTTCAATTTTAATGGAGAGTAAAACAAAGGCAGAACACCGTATAATCTGATTGGTAGCATTATTTGATAGAACGCCAGCACCGTAACTTCATATTGACGCGCGGCTAAACAAAGACAGAGTACCGTAACTCAATATGAGCGTTCCAAAACTAAGCCAAAGAGCCGTAACTGGTGTTACGGTGTTCTGCCTTGGTTTCTCATGGGCTTTTGGAAGTTACGGTTAAAACAAACCATTATTTTCTCAAAAAAAACAACGGAATTGACTCAATATATTTATCCACATGATAAAGGAGGTCTTGAATGTGCCAAAAATATCAATAACTCATTTTCGACCAAAAACGAAGTTACGGTCTTTTGCCTTTGCACGGCAGTTGAGGTGTTCTGACATGCTCTGACATTTGTGCTTTTTTCAGTTATTTATAAACATGTTAATGGCAAAGGTGTAAATTCACTCAATATAGCACAAACTGGACTACCGTAATATCTTAGCAACAATTATGTACATGTTTGTATTTTTGAGAGAATATTGCTTATGTATGGCTATTGAAAAAAATAAAACTTAAAGTGTCTGAAATAAGGCCACAAAACACATACTAAATATGTGTCCACAAGACTTTTGAATAATGAGTGTTGTTGCCTAGAATTTTTGCTTCAAAATGATCTGAAAATCATCCTGCCTAATCATTTACACAAATACATACACTGATTTACATTTTATTAGACACCTTTTGTTTGGAAAGGCAATATGCGTGGAGGCGTGTTCACACCTGAGAAGACAAAGGCCGGATAATGTGCCGCATAATGAGCTGCATATTAATTAGCCCTTTCACACAGGTGTGTCACAGGATCCCAAAGAATGCAAGGACAAAAGAAATTATCTATATAGCCTATACATATTTTACAATTAGAAATTGTAACCAATTACAAATAGGTTACAATTACAACAACAATTACAATTTTAACAATATTTCAAGTGTATTTCTTTGTAAAAAGTATACATTTTATCATACGTATTAAAAAAAGGTAAGGATTCATTAGTTTGAATATTGGAACAAACACTATAATAACATCTTAGTTGATAATTCAATATACCTACTTTATTTTTGACAAAACATCATACTATAGTGTATTTAACTATGAGCAGAAATTGGTGAACAAAAGCGTACCTATTTAATGTGACAGTAGTCTTTTTTTACAGTCAAAACTTTATAATCTATCCAAAACTAATCACAAAATCTTGTCTAAACATTCATATTTAGTCTGTAATATATTGTGTATGATATATTAGTATATACATGTGAATTTGCAGCTTGTTGCTTATACAGACATTTTATTTCAACATATTTCAGTCTATTTTTACTCATCTTAGTAGGCTATAGCAATATAGTTTGTATGTTTTCATGTAAACATAACGTTTACTAATGTAGGTGCGAGAGTGAATGAACAAGGCACAGACACGCGCTGTATAACTGTAGTAAACAAAGCGCGCGCGCCTATGCCGTTCACTCATCATTTAGCCTACACACAGACACGCAATTCATATTTAAACAGTCTTTTTGCGGTTTACAGTCAGACCGTATTCAATATCACGATTAGAACAAAGCACTTAAGAATAAATGACTTACTACATCAGCTGCATCCGTTGCTTCTCGAAATGAAACTACCAGCACTTCTGGTACATTTTCCAGGGTTAGATAGTATTATTCCTCACAGCGAAAGGATACGCTGTGTACACAGCTGTACAAGATACTTACTAAACACGATGTGTTTTATAATCCAGCTGGTGGGCGTTGGCATGTTTGAATGGCTTGTCTAAGATCATTTGCGTTTGAATAGCGCGCGCTCTCCGTGGGCGTGGCACATTAACGCGTAATTAGGTAAAATGAGCTGGAAAGAAAAATACTGACATCTCTCTTTTCATACAGATTACATAAGCTGAGAATATTTGTTTTTTTATATAAATTAATTCATTTAAAAGAAGAGAGTTCAAGCTTCATTATGGAAAAACAGCAAACCATAGGAACAGTCTGTGTCGAGGGAGAATGGATACATGGAAGTAGGCGTCCTTCAGGTCGATCGCTGCAAAGCAATCCTGGGGCCGCACACATTCGAAAATGCGTTTGGCTGTGAGCATCTTGAACGGCAGCCTGTGAAGGGAGCGGTTCAGAACGCGCAGGTCCAGGATTGGCCGTAACCCACCGGATTTCTTCGGGACAATAAAGTAGGGGCTGTAGAAGCCGGACCTCATTTCGGCTGGAGGGACAGTCTCAATCGCAGCCTTCGCCAATAGGGTAGCAACCTGCGCTCTCATGACAGGGGCACTGCCACCGACCATAGTGAAGTGGCTTCCCTGTAGCGGGGAGGAGACCGTGCGAACTGAATCGCGTAGCTGTGCCTGATCGTTTGTGCGACCCAGCGGAACAGACGAACCACAGACGTCCCCTCGGTAGGGCAGCGAAGCGGAGTGACCGGCCCGGACGTGGATGGCATAGCGGCCCGGTGTGGGGGCATGGTCATCATCTGCGCCCTGACAGAGGAGGCCAGGGAAGGACCAGCGTTCTGTGGGAGCCTGCTCTGCCAGGGTTCTGGCGACAGAGGGGGATGAGTGCAGTACGGTCCGGGGACGGCGCACGGTGTCGTCCGAGAACTCTGTGCTCAGAGAAAGGGGAGTCAGTTCTTTTTAAGAAAAAAGGATTCTCCCCCGGCCCTCCACCGGGGGAAGGAGTGGGCCAGCTACCACCTCCTGGAAAGAACTGAGTCCCATATCTGAGGAGCACATCTCAGGAGCGCCGCTTAGCCTGGCGTTTAGTGGGGGGCGGGGCTGGAGAGGGCTGTGGCGCCTACCTGCGGCTTCCTCCACAACACAGCCCGGTGAAGGCTGCTGCTGGGGCTGTGCAGGAGGGGTGGGAGCTGCGGGAAGGGGCCCTCGGCGATGGGCAGACTGAGGGATCTGAGCAGACGGCGGGGCAGCAGCGGGCCGTCGGGGCAGAATATAATGGAAGCCTCAGTCTGTTCTGGGGCGGTTCAGAGCTGTTGGGCAAAGTCCTCAACCGCACCGCCGAAGAGGCCGGCCTGGCATATGGGGGTGTCGAGCAGACGAGTCTGGGCAGCACCCCGCACATCAGCCAGGTTCAGCCACAGGTGTCGTTCCTGGACCACATTGGTGGACATCACCTGACCCAGGGAGCGTGCGGCCACTTTCGTCGCTCGGTGAGCAAGATTAGTGCCAGCACACAGCTCATTAAAGAGCCCTGGGTCAGTCCTGCCCTCGTGCATGTCCCTGAGCATCTGGGCCTGGTAGACCAGCAGAATGGCCATGGCAAGCAGTGAGGCGGCTGCCTGTCCTGCGGCTCTATAGGATTTCGCCACAAGCGTAGAAGAAAAACGTCTCGGTTACGTATGTAACCCTCGTTCCCTGAGTACAGGGAACGGAGACGTGTCGTCGGGGGAGTTCCCTGACGAATTGGGATCACGCTAGGGAGCCTATTGCCTTTGAGAGAATTAAAACGAGCCAATGGAATTGGCATGCAAAATTTGCATTCCGCAGCCCGCCTACCAGCGCGGGGTATAAAAAGCGGAAGTAAATATTGCGTAATGCTTTTCGCTGAGGAGCCGAACAGTGTCCAGTCCCCCGCGAAGGTACAGCAACATGGCGAGGGGACGACACGTCTCCGTTCCCTGTACTCAGGGAACGAGGGTTACATACGTAACCGAGACGTTCCCTTTCGTCCTGGGAACTCCGACGTGTCGTCGGGGGAGTTCCCTGACGAATTGGGATCCCTAACAAAACGCCATGGTGCTGGCCCCTTCCAGCGCCCAGCTAAGCTACCCAAGCAGTTTCACAATTTACGGGAGCTAGCAAGGGAATCACACTGCTGTTCCGCAAGACCCACACAGTGGATTAGATAACACTGGGAAAGCGTGCCCAACCCGAAAACAGGGGAAGGGAACGCTGCGGAAGCCAGATGCCTGAAGAAGGCCTGGAATACACATATGTACTAGCCCAGGGGGATATTGAAACATATGGCAGTCCCTGAGGTAGTCCCCTCCAAGGGGAGTGGGAGCGTACTCAACAGGGACGACAGAACGAGTCTGTCAAGGGGAAGACACGGCTGGGCTGCACGTGGCATAATGGGTCACCGAAGAGACCACTGGACATAACACCCAGTCTACACAACAACTCCCATAGAGGTAGTAGACCTGGCGCCGGCGGTCCGCCACGCCTGGCACCGAAGGGGTGATGGAGGAACTCACGAGGCTAACCAACGTATGGCGCCAACGGAGCGAAAGACGCACGTATCCGGCTGAGGCACGGAGTGGCGTAGCAAGCCGACACAACCTATTCCCTCGCACCACTGGCCGTAGCGAGTACTCGGGAGGAAATAGGTTCCACACGTAGGCTATAGAATCTAGCGAACGTGTTCGGTGTCGCCCAGCCCGCAGCTCTACAAATGTCTGTCAGCGAGGCGCCTTGAGCCAACGCCCAGGAGGCGGCAACACCTCTTGTAGAGTGAGCACGCAACCTGGGAGGACAAGGCTCACCCGAAGCTTCATACGCTTGGGTGATAGCATCCACTAACCAGTGAGCTAACCTCTGCTTGGAGACGGCCTTCCCCTTCTGCTGGCCTCCGTAACAGACAAAGAGCTGATCTGAGGTCCTGAAGCTTTGCGTTCTGTCAGTGTAAACCCGCAGGGCGCGGACTGGACAGAGAAAAGCTAGGGCTGGGTCTGCCTCCTCCTGGGGCAGCGCTTGCAGGTTCACTACCTGATCCACGAAGGGAGTGGTAGGAACCTTGGGCACATATCCGGGCCGGGGTCTCAATATCACGCGAGAAAGGCCCGGCCCGAACTCTAGGCACGATTCGTCGACCGAAAAAGCTTGCAGATCCCCGACCCTCTTAAAAGAGGCCAATGCCAACAGGAGCGCTGTCTTAATGGACAGGATATTCAGCTCGACTGTCAGCAAAGGCTCAAAGGGAGGACTTTGAAGAGCTCTCAGTACCAGAGCTAGGTCCCAAGAGGGTACAGAGTGCAAAACACGGGGTGGATTTAACCTCCTAGCACCCTTGAGGAATCTGATGATCAGGTCGTGCTTCCCCACGGACTTACCTTCTACTACATCGTGATGTGCGGCTATTGCGGCAACATACACTTTGAGGGTGGAGGGAGACAGCCTTCGCTCCAACCCATCTTGTAGGAAGGAAAGCACGACTCTGATCGGGCAAGTTCGGGGGTCCTCCAGGTGGGAGGAACACCATTCGACGAATAGGTTCCATTTCAACGCATAGAGGCGCCTCGTAGAGGGGGCTCTAGCAGAAGTGATGGTGTTTACCACTGCCTGTGGTAGATCACCTAGAACCTCCGCGTCCCGTCCAGGGACCAGACATGGAGTTTCCAGAGGTCTGGACGCGGGTGCCATAGAGTGCCCCGTCTCTGAGAAAGGAGGTCCTTCCTCAGAGGAACCGGCCAAGGAGGGGCTGTCGTGAGGAGCATGAGTTCCGTGAACCAAGTCCTGGTGGGCCAATACGGCGCCACTAACAAGACCTGCTCCTCGTCCTCCCTGACCTTGCACAGAGTCTGTGCAAGAAGGCTCACTGGGGGAAACGCATACTTGCGCAGGTCCCGGGGCCAGCTGTGAGCCAGGGCGTCCGTGCCGAGGGTCCCCTCGGACAGGGAGTAAAACCACTGGCAATGGGTCGTGTCTGGAGAGGCAAACAGGTCTACCTGTGCGAGTCCGAAAACACTCCAGATCAGCTGAACCGCCTGGGGATGGAGTCGCCATTCTCCTGGCAGGGGAGGCAACCGTGAAAGCTCGTCTGCCACACGGTTGAGCTCCCCTGGAACATGAGTGGCGCGAAGCGACCTCAGATGCTTCTGACTCCATAGGAGGAGGTGGGAGGCGAGTCGCGACATGCGGCGGGAGCGTAGACCACCTTGTCGGTTGATGTACGCAACGGTCGCAGTGCTGTCCGTACGGACCAGTACGTGCTTGTCTTTGAGGAGCCCCTTGAGGCGGCACAAAGCCAAGCGTACTGCTTGCAACTCTAGGCAGTTGATATGCCAATGCAGCTGGGGCCCCGTCCACAGACCCGAGACTGCATGCCCTTTGTACGTGGCCCCCCACCCCATGGCAGAGGCATCTGTGAAAACCACAGCATGCCTGGAAACCTGGACTAGGGGCACTCCGGCCCGTAGAAACGCAGGATCCGACCAAGGGGAGAAGGTTTGGCGACAGTGCGGGGTTACTTTGACCCGGAACGTGCCGCTCTGCCACGCCCACCTCGGGACTCGATCGTGAAGCCAGTGCTGGAGCGGTCTCATATGTAACAGGCCGAGCGGCGTTACTGCGGCTGCGGCTGCCATATGCCCCAGGAGCCTCTGAAATTGTTTCAGTGGGACCGCTGTCCTGCCTCGAAAAGACCTGAGGCAGGTGAGCACTGACTGGACGCGCTCCTCCGTGAGGCGCGCTGTCTGGGCGACCGAGTCCAACTCCATACCGAGATAAGAGATCCTCTGCACGGGGCAGAGTTTGCTCTTGTCCCAGTTGACCTGAAGCCCCAACCGGCTGAGGTGCCGTAGCACCATGTCCCTGTGCTCGCACAACACATCTCGCGAGTGAGCCAGAATGAGCCAGTCGTCGAGATAGTTGAGAATGCGAACGCCTTGTTCTCTCATGGGAACAATGGCCGCCTCCGCGACTTTCGTGAAGACGCGGGGTGACAGGGCCAGCCCGAAGGGTAGGACTTTGTACTGATACGCTCGACCCTCGAAAGCAAACCGTAGAAATGGTCTGTGACGAGGAAGAATCGAGACGTGAAAGTACGCGTCCTTCAGGTCAATCGCTGCAAACCAATCCTGGGGACGGATGCACTCGAAAATGCGCTTCTGCGTGAGCATCTTGAACGGGAGTTTGTGCAGGGCCCGATTCAAAACTCGCAGGTCCAGGATTGGTCGTAACCCACCGCCTTTCTTGGGTACAATGAAGTAGGGGCTGTAGAACCCGGACCTCATCTCGGCAGGAGGGACCGGCTCGATCGCGTCCTTCGCCAGCAGGACATCGATCTCTTTCCGCAGGACAGGGGCATCCACTGACCGCACACGGGTGAAGTGGATACCCCTGAACCTGGGAGGCCGGCGTGCAAACTGAATTGCGTAGCCGAACCGAATGGTGCGGATGAGCGCGCGTGGGCTTTCTGCTGCGGGCCGCCCCGTGGCGAGAGGAGGGGAAGAGACGAGGTACGAGGCCCTGCCTCCTCGTGAGCTGGTCTCTGCCCCTCTGGGCCCAGCCGCCGAGAGGAGCGACGCAACCGAGGAAGCGTCGCCGCTCTCTGCAGACTGGGAAGAGGGGAACGGGAGCGATGCTGCTCGGTGACAGCATCCACTGCCATCCTGACCCTCTTGGATGGAGGAGACTGTGTGCCCACCAGTCTCGACCGAGGATGACCTGAAGGAGGAAGGAGAAACTGCTCTTTTAATGAATTTTTGGGTACCGCTGACCGAGTGGCCAGCGGCGGAACAGAAAGATTTACACAAAACAAAAAATTCTCCACCCGGCCCTCCCCCGGGGGAAGGAGGCGTGCAGGGGCACCCTCCCGAAGAGCAGTTGTCTGGTCCTCCTTCAGGTCGCCCGTCTCAGGGCCGCTTCCCTCCCTTCCTTTTACGGGAAGGGGCCGGGGGCGTCTGAGCGGGCTTGGCCGACCTCTTACGACCAGACTTCCTCACTCCAGGGTTGGAAGGCTGCGCTGGAGGGGGAGCTGGCGCTGGAGGACGGCCTCGGCGACGGGAAGCAGCTGGAGGTTCTACAGGAGCAGAAGACGGACCCGCAGCAGCCCGTCTCCTGTGCAGGACGTGCCGTATCGCCTCCGACTGCTTCTGGGCGGCGGAGAACTCTTGGGCTAAGGTCTCCACCGCGTCGCCGAAGAGGCCGCCCTGGGAAATGGGGAAGTTGAGAAGTTTGTTCTTCTCCGCTTCCCGCATCTCAGCCAGGGTCAGCCATAGGTGGCGCTCCTGGACCACTAAAGTGGACATCGCCCGACCCAGCGAACGTGCGGCAACTTTCGTCGCCCGGAGGGCGAAGTCCGTCGCCACACGCAGCTCCTGCAGCAGAGCCGGGTCAGGACCACCCGCCTGCAAGTCATGGAGCGCCTTTGCTTGATGGACTTGCAAAAGCGCCATGGCATGCAGGGTGGAAGCGGTGTCTCCACACGCCACGTAGGCATCCTTGGTCAGACCGGAGGAAAACCTACAGGCGCGGGAGGGGAGTGAAGGGGCACCCCGCCAAGCGGAAGCGGTCTTTGGACACAATTGCATCGCAACCGACCGCTCCTCTGGGGGGATTCCCTCGTACCCGTGTGCCGCTCCACCGTCCAGGGTGGTGAGGAGGGAGGAGCGAGGATGTCCACGCCTGGTCGCCAGAGGGGCCAGCCAAGACTTCCTCAACTCCTCATGCACTTCAGGGAAGAATGGGACTGGAGCAGGCCGTGGGGCAACAGCACGGCCCGCCCCAATACACCAATCATCCAGCCGCGAAGGTTCGGGACCCGGCGGAGGGTTCCACACAAGCCCGACATTCGCGGCCGCCCGTTCGAGCATAGCGGCCATTTCTGGATCCGGCTCAGGCTGAACCACCACACCCGAAGGGGGCAGTCCTGCCGAGTCATCACCAGAAGATGACCGCTCCTCCTCCGATGCCGCGATCGACATCTGATCCTCAGGTGGTGCCCCGAAGGAGACAACCGGAACCGCCCGAGGGGGCTCCGGCCGCTCCAACGGAAGCGCCGATGGCCGCGAGCTACTAGAGGTGTGAGGAGCCCGATAGGATCTTTCACCAGTCGAAACATTGCTCACAGTAATCCTCATACGCTCACCAACAGGAATCACAGAAGTAGCCGCCTGCCGAACTGAATCGACAGACGAACTAGATCTGGGATTTTCTGAAGGGACTCCCCCATGTTTCAGGGTTCTCAGTCTCGAACGCAGCGTCGCGAGAGTCATTTTCCCACAGTGAGAGCATGACTCATCCACAAACGCTGCCTCAGCGTGCGCTAAGCCCAAGCACGAGAGGCAGTATTTGTGGCCATCATCCTGAGGGAGAGATCGACCGCATCCAGAAACGCACGGGTGAAACGTCATCCTGAAAAGGACGCGAAACACCCGTGTTGCTCTTTTAGAGAAAAGAAAAAAACTCTTTAAATGTGCCGAGGCACAGAGGGACCACCGCGGCAGACAAACGGGGAAACTGCAAGCCCGAGTGCTGCACTCACCACCCAATACCAGCCGTTAAAACAGCTTTTTTGTTTTAAAGCCAGCCGCGGGAAGCGATGGTCGCTCGAGTGCCGTCACGCCAGCAGCAGAGGATTCTTCTCTTCTCCCAAAGACGCTCGTTCTTCTCTCTTCTCAATCAAAAGCTTTCTCAGAGGACACAGCAGCTCAAAGAGACACACTGGAGGCTCCGAAGCTAAAAGCATTACGCAATATTTACTTCCGCTTTTTATACCCGCGCTGGTAGGCGGGCTGCGGAATGCAAATTTTGCATGCCAATTCCATTGGCTCGTTTTAATTCTCTCAAAGGCAATAGGCTCCCTAGCGTGATCCCAATTCGTCAGGGAACTCCCCCGACGACACGTCGGAGTTCCCAGGACGAAAGGGAACTTCAGGCTTCGGACGGGTGCTTAGAAGAAGCACTCTGAGGACACAGTAGCATCGCAACAGTGTTCAAACGGGGGAACCCCAGTGTACTCATGGGCAACGGCCCAGTCGAGGGGAGGAAAGGCGGATGAGATCAACGAGCGGTCCCAAGAACACATGGGGGTCTTCCAGGACTTCGAGATCTCATCATGCTCGTCCGGGAAGAAAGGTATTGGGGTTGGCCGCGGACGAGGGTCGCGGCCGCACCTAAAGACCAATCGTCCAGCCGCGAGCGCTCGGGACAGGGTGGAGGGTTCCACTCTAAACCGACGCTCGCGGCCGCCCGGGAAAGCATGGCCGTCATCTCTGGATCAGACTCGACAAATGCCATATGCACACCCGAAGGTGGCAGCACTGTTGAATCTTCACTTCCTGAAGATTCTAGCCCACCCTGTAATGCTGCGATGGACATCAGATCCGAATCTGGAGCGTCAAGGGAAACCCGCGGGGCATCCGAAAATAGACCCGGGGGAATCCCCTGAACACTCGCGAGTTGCGTCACTGAAGAGGGGGGCGTGGTCCACGGACAAACAGTCAGCGTTTTGTGTCAAGGGAAACCCGCGGGGCATCCGAAAATAGACCCGGGGGAATCCCCTGAACACTCGCGAGTTGCGTCACTGAAGAGGGGGGCGTGGTCCACGGACAAACAGTCAGCGTTTTGTTCCAGACTCTCGCCCTCACCCTGGCCACCAGCCAAAGTACCAGCTCAGGTGGAGGGTGTAGATCGGGGTGTGGATGAGGGGACTCTCTCTCTATCGAGATCATTGAGTCTCGACCGTAATGACGCGATGCTCATAGTCCCGCAGAGAGAACATGAGTCATCCACAAACGCTGCTCTAGCGTGATCAATGCCCAAACACGCAGAGCAGAGAATGTGTCCATCAGAGTCAAAAATTAATTAACCGCAACCAGAAATGCATGGGCGAGCCGTCTTTAAAAAGACGTGCCGCATGCAAGCTCTTTTGTGAGAGGAAAAAACTCTGCGGATGCTGAAGCAAGCAGGGAGAAACACACTCAGGCAGATCACTGCACAGATCAGCAGGCAGTGTGAACTCGCTGGAGATCGCCAACACCAACACCGGAGAGTCGCTCATCTCGTAGAGTGAAGTCAGAAATGGCTGTGGAGTGAAGAGAAACTATTGGGTCCGAAGCGAAAACATATCTGCATATTGCCGGCGTTCTCCTTTTATACCCATGAGGTGGGGCGGAGTTGCGGCATGCAAATTCCGCAGACCCAAGGCATTTCTTTGCCATTGGCTCGTATTGTAATACTCAAAGTCGATAGGCTTTCTAAGCGAAACCCCCATTCGTCGCCATCCGACGTAACTCGGAGTGACAACGAAAGGGAACTATAATGATACCTATATTAGTGGTCACCAGTGGTGGAAAGAGTACTGACAAATTGTACTTAAGTAAAAGTATTGCTACTTAAGTAATAATTTACTTGAGTACAAGTAGAAGTACTGAAAAATAATATGACTCAAGTAAGAGTAAATAAGTAGTTTGCTTAAAAACTACTCAAGTAACTACGTTACAAAGTACTTTAGTATTTTTCTATTTTTACCCAAAATGGGAAGATGATAGCGAAATGGAGCGCTAAACACTCTCATGTCATCTGTTTGATTCATACTGAAGGCCTAGTACTGATGCATAGAAGTATTAAACTTACACATTTCAGGAAATGCCTTAATGTATGTAATAACATGCAAATAGTGATGTTTTGACTGATGAAACATGAAGACAAAAACATTATAGCTATAATATATCTTTGTTTATCAAACTATCAGGTATTTTCAAAAGAATGATGTATGTGTCACAGGTCGGGAGGGTCGACTGGGTCTACCCCCTCCCTTTAGAATGTACCACTGAGGAGCAAACCAGAAACCAGGCGGACAAGGAAAGTAAAATGTAACAAGCTTTATTGATTAAAAGAATCTGTAGATCCTAATTAAAACTCCTCCTTCCTCCCCAGCATCCAGTGGCCGCCGGGACGTCGGCCGGACAACAGGCGGGGACTCGGTCCACTCAACCCCTCAGACTTTCCGGATGCCAAGGCTCTCGGCTATGGAGGGGACGCGGATTGACCAGCAGGTAAGTACTCTAAGCACGGCTTATCCTTCTCGGGCTCTAAGTAGACTGTACTCTTCTCGATCTCTCAAGTGCAGAAGTTTACAGCGGTGAAGAGGGGCGTCGACTGGACAGCAAGTAGGTACTCCAGGTACGGTTGGTTCTTCCCTAGACGGTGGGTGCGGAGAGCTTACAGCTGTGGAAAGGCGTCGACTAGACAGCAGGTGAGTACTTCGAGTACGGTTGGTTCTTCCCCATACAGGGGATGCAGAGAGCTTACAGCTGTGGAAAGGCGTCGACTAGACAGCAGGTGGGTACTTCGAGTACAGTTGGTTCTTCCCTATACAGGGGATGCAGAGAGCTTACAGCTGTGGAAAGGCGTCGACTAGACAGCAGGTGAGTACTTCGAGTACGGTTGGTTCTTCCCTGTACAGGGGATGCAGAGAGCTTACAGCTGTGGAAAGGCGTCGACTAGACAGCAGGTGAGTACTTCAGGTACGGTTGGTTCTTCCCTATACAGGGGATGCAGAGAGCTTACAGCTGTGGAAAAGCGTCGACTAGACAGCAGGTGGGGATGCAGAGAGCTTACAGCTGTGGAAAGGCGTCGACTAGACAGCAGGTGAGTACTTCAGGTACGGTTGGTTCTTCCCTATACAGGGGATGCAGAGAGCTTACAGCTGTGGAAAGGCGTCGACTAGACAGCAGGTGGGTACTTTGAGTACGGTTGGTTCTTCCCTATACAGGGGATGCAGAAAGCTTACGGCCGTGAAAGGGGCGTCGACTAGACAGCCAGTAGGTACTCCAAGTACAATTGGTTCCTCCCCGTATAGCAGATACAGAAGCTCACGACGGTGACAGACGTCGACCGGACAGCAAGTGGGCACTCCAAGTACAGTAGATAACTGGATTTCCTCCGTTCTCCAGGACAGCATCAATGATGAATCAGAACACGGCAGGCTTGGAAGGTACAACACTCAGAACAACAGATACCTGGGTTTTCTCCGCTCTCCACAACAGTGATGATGGAACAGTATGCAAGCGGCCTTAGATGGGGGACACCCAGAACAGCAGATAACTGGATTTCCTCCGTTCTCCAGGACAGCATCAATAATGAATCAGAACACGGCAGGCTTGGAATGTACAACACTCAGAACAACAGATACCTGGGTTTTCTCCGCTCTCCACAACAGTGATGATGGAACAGTATGCAAGCGGCCTTAGATGGGGGACACTCAGAACAGCAGGTAACTGGATTTCCTCCGTTCTCCAGGACAGCATCAATGATGAATCAGAACACGGCAGGCTTGGAATGTACAACACTCAGAACAACAGATACCTGGGTTTTCTCCGCTCTCCACAACAGTGATGATGGAACAGTATGCAAGCGGCCTTAGATGGGGGACACTCAGAACAGCAGATAACTGGATTTCCTCCGTTCTCCAGGACAGCATCAATGATGAATCAGAACACAGCAGGCTTGGAAGGTACAACACTCAGCACAACAGATGCCTGGGTTTTCTCCGCTCTCCACAACAGCGATGATGGAACAGTATGCAAGTGGCTTTAGATGGGGGACACTCAGAACAGCAGATAACTGGATTTCCTCCGTTCTCCAGGACAGCATCAATGATGAATCGAAACACAGCAGGCTTTAAATTACACCGTCACTTAATCTCTTCCTCAGCAACTCCAAACTGCAACACAGGGCAAGGCCGATGGGCACGTGACAGGATTCGGTATAGTAAGCATGCAGTAACTTCACTTCAAACACACCCGGTGGGGCACAGCATCAACACACGTCACTCTCAACCACTCTGTGACATATAAGGCCACAGCCCACCTCCTTGTTCTGAACAGCGGGGACAGTAAGACGGAAGAATATATAGCAACCTCAATCATGCATCACAACAGCTGTCTTCTCATTTACGGTGTCTAGACTCCTTTTCCTAGATCGCTTCTCTTCATATACAGTGTCTTTGTGTAAAAATCACATACCGTACGGCCAGTAAAAGGTTTGCACTTATCTCTACCCAAGAAGGGGATTTGATATTTCCAAGGCGACTTCTCCTCTGCTTCTCTGTTCCACACCAGCCAATCCTTCGTAGCGGATTCCCTTCCTCGGGTCGATCTCACCAGCCGATTTGTCCCACAGAAACTCTCAGCCCTCCTCGACGGAACAAAGTCAGGACACAGTACCCGAACACCGAAACACAGAACACTGCACTGAACTGAACAACCTTGGTCTCCCAAAGCTTGGTTTTTATCTGTGTCAAACGCTGTGTGTCCCAATCATCAAACAGCCCCTTGATGCGCCGCACCTGCTGTCACTCTGTCATCAGCAGCTGCTGTTGCTATGGTAGCGATGCATACAAGGCTGGCTGGGTGTTCCGTTGAAAGCGCTCCGGGTGGAAACATTCCTCCGTGGCGTATATAGTTCCGCTGCTGGTTCGTCACCTTGTGACATATGTCTTTAAAGGGATAGTTCACCCAAAAATGAAAATTCTGTCAGGTCCATTAAGTCAAGAACACACAGACAAAATAATTTAGAATTTAATTGAATAGATTGCAAACAGGTTGATATTCCTGAATTGAAATTTGGCGGTATGGCTCTGTTCAGGGAGTCCTCTGACCTTTCATGAGCACCATGAAATAGCAGAGAGTCAGAGGACAGCAGCAGCATTCGGGAACGCTCACACAGTTTTAGACTGAGAGCTAAAATATCCCCCTGTGAACAGAGCAGGCAACATGACATAAGCAAATGCCACGTTACGCATAAGGAGGAGCTGGGGAGGTGGCGGGCAGCAGAAGCGAGCAGCGAGCCAGCAGAAGCGAGCCAGCAGAGCGAGCAGCAAGCATGTATGAGCAAGGTGAATGAGCTTTAAATAGGGCGCCTTGTTTGAGCTTTGACCATTGAGCAGCGAAGGGAGTTGACAAGCTAATGCAGCTCAGCTGGAGCAGATCAGCTGACGGGACAGTGTTGATAGCAAATAGCATAAGCAGCGGCTAGACTACCTGGCCTGCCAGAACTGACGCTGACGCTCAATTTAGCCCACGATTTACTCTCCCTCAAGTCACCTTAGAAGATATGACTTTCTGCTTTCAGTCGAATACAATCAGAGTTGTATTAAAAAATGGCCTGGCTCTTCCAAACTTTATAACGGCAGTGAATGACTGGAGAAAATTTGAAGCCCAAAAAAGTGCATCCATCCATGATAAAAGTGCTCCACAAATAGACTACTAGCTTTCTCTGTTGTCAAGAGCATTTTTTTTTTATTACTAATTTTGAAAAGTAAGTCCAGGTAAGATCATTTAAATGTTTTGATTTGAATCATTCATAATTGAAAGCAAAGAAGGTTAATTGAGAGGTCAGATAAAAAAGAAAAGGTATGAAAAACAATAAAACAGTATGAATAAAAAATTCCCAGTAAAAAAAAAAAAAGAGAAATTAGGTGGGGTAACTTATGGTTAACATGTTAAAACTAAATTATCTTTTTTTCGTTGTAGCCTACCGAAAATGTGCTGGGAGCGAACTACACTTTTACATGCATCTGATTGACAGATAAATCATGCGATCTTATTTCACTGTTTTTTCAGCTTTGCACAACGTTTGCTTCGTATATTTTGTTTAACTGTATTGTTAAACAGGGCGAGCTTTACCATTAATTGAACTGTGTGCATGTATTTTAGACACTTACATTGATCTTGCTCTGCATGCAGAACTGCGTCCATGTTATGAGCCAAGCTTTTTTATTTACTTCAACTGCTCAGTGCTCTGGTATTATCAATGGTATGACCCATTTCAGTAATTGCCATAATTAAATATGAGCAGAATACTCACTTACATTCACTGAAATATTGAAACGTTAGCGCTACTGATTCAAAACACGAGCACCAGTGATTGAATGTCAAACTCAAAGCGCGGTTTGAACGCCCCGCCCCCCAGCCGAACTGGAGGTTTTGATTGGTTTTGCACCCGAGTCAGACCTGTCTGTTATTGGCTGAACTGCTTCAGATATGTCTGTTATTGGCTGAAGCCCAGGGCTCCACCGCAGTAGTTTGAAAAGTGTCTGTCAAATGTCAGCTTGCCCTGTTGCTCCGTCGGCACCTTTGCAAAGTACTTTGTACTTTTTATGAAAAATAAATGTAGAGAAGTTGAATACTTTATTTTTATTTTACTCAAGTAAGAGTAAAAGTACCACATTTTAATTATACTCAAGAAAGTAGAAAAAATGAAAAAATCTACTCAAGTACTGTAACGAAAGTATTTGTAATTAGTTACTTTCCACCATTGGTGGTCACACCAGAGGGCAATATTGTTCTGTTTATTCTAAGTGCGGGTTGAATTTTGTCGCCTGCTGCTTTAACCCTTTCACGCGTGCGATCACACCGGTGTAATTAGAACGGTCAGTGCATCACGTGATCAACTGCTAAATTCAAACGTGCTTTCGCGCGTTGGCTGGCGCTGTGCCAGAGACGGACGCACTCAGTGCTGTCATATATCACAACTATTGAGTGTTTTCAACCACATAATGTTTATTTTAGGTTTCAGACATTTAAATACACATAAGTACTAGTAAAACAATGATTTTGAGTTTGTAAAATACACACTGATGTCTATGGAAGCGGCAATAATAATCCTTTCCATTATAATAAGACGACACGTTTTATTCATATCAGATACACATTATGTAAGTAGCTTTACATTTGACCCTATTCTTCTCCCAGTTCACTGGCCACTTACTTTCATGTATTTCGCGAGAAGTGGAGGAATTGACGTGCTGTAAATCCAACAGATCCAATTCTCTGAACTGTACAACAAACTAAAGTGGCGCCGCCCATTGTGAATACAGCTCAACTAACGCGATCGTTATAAAGATGTTTAAACAACAAAACCCATCCACTTGCACATATTTGACAATCGGAATATCAGTGTTTCATACAATAGCTAATACATTTGTGAATATTTTTAATAAAAAAGGAAAAATTACATAAAAGCAGATAATCATTCATTCAGCGCTGTGTTGTGGTTGCGCTGTGTCACGTGACAAGCAATGACGCGTCACCATGGAAACATTAAAGTGACAAGTTCTAAATAACGGTCGCCTTGAAAAACTCACGCTGGGGGGTCAGTTAGAATATTTTAAACTTATGTGTGAAAGGGTTAAATACACAAGCTCTTCTGATTGGCTGTTAATGTTTTTATTGGTCATCAGGTAGACAAAATTGATCAGAAAGTGATTGCAATAATTTTGTGTTATTATCATTATAGTTGTGGTGTGGACTCTGCTCTTCTTTTATATTTAGAGTGATTTTTAGAACTATATCTTTATCACTAACGTTATAGTTATCGTCCTTGGTGTGAATGGGCCTTAAAGGGATAGTTCACCCCAAAATGAAAATTATGTCAGTAATTACTCACTCTCATGTTGTTCCAACCTCGTAAGACTTTCGTTCATCTTCGGAACACAAATTAGGATATTTTTTATTAAATCTGAGAGCTGGATCACTCCTCCATAGGCTTCTAAGGGATTGAAACTTGCCGGCCCAGAAAAGTTATTAACCCTCTGGGGCCTAAGGTGGTTGTGGGGTCCTTGAGATGTTTTGACATGCCCTGACATTTGTGCTTTTTTCAGTTGCTTATAAACATATTAATGGCAAAGGTGTAATTACACTCTATTTAGCACAAACATGGCTACCATAATATTTTTGTATTTTTGAGAGAATAATCTTTATGCATGGTTATTGAAAAAACTAAAAATTAAAGTTTCTGAAATAAGGCCACAAAACACATACTAAATATGCATCCACCAGACTTTTGACTAATGGATGTTGTCGCCTAGAGTTTTTGTTTCAAAATGATCTGAAAATCATCCTGTCTAATCATTCACATAAAACAATACAATGATTTAAATTTTATCAGACACTTTTTGTTTGGAAAGGCAATATGCGTGGGGGCGTGATTCACAGCTGAGTAGACAACGACCTGCATAATGACCCGCATAATGAGCTGCATAATGAGCCTTTCATTCAGGTGTGTCACTGAGCCACAAGAAAGAAAGCAAGGACAAAAGAAAAAAAATATATATATACATACTACAAAATTGGTTCACAGTTGGAAACATCTCGAAAAAAATGTGTATTTTTCCACTTGTATGTTTGCTTGCAAATTGTATAATATCCAAGGTAAAAATGTCTAGTAATTGTGTAGTAAGTGTTTCGCCTTCAGAACTGCCTTAATTCTACGTGGCATTGATTCAACAAGGTGCTGAAAGAATTCTTTAGAAATGTTGGCCCTTATTGATACGATAGCATCTTGCAGTTGATGGAGATTTGTGGGATGCACATCCAGGGCACGAAGTTCCCGTTCCACCACATCCCAAAGATACTCTGTTGGGTTGAGATCTGGTGACTGTGGGGGCCATTTTATTACAGTGAACTCATTGTCATGTTCAAATTGGGGATATCGTGGGACAGGTACAGCATGGAAGAGGGGGGGTTGGGCTCAGTTTAGCTCCTCCTAAATGACACAAGGCAGGCCCAGCTCAAAGGAGGAAGCTGGTAGTCAACGAGGTGCGAAAGCAGGAGGAGAGGATGAGGTGTATAAAGGCCATTTCCCAGGCCAAGCAGGGAGAGTGGATGAGATGGGAGAGTGTGGAACAACACAAAATGGGCTGGCAAGACCTTTGGTCAATGGAAGAGAGTAGGATCAGTTTCCTTATTAGGTCAACATATGATGTTCTCCCGTCACCGCAGAACCTAAATCTCTGGGTAGGAGAAGTCCCTCTTGTCCTTTGTGTTCACCACCTGCCACATTCAGGCACATTTTGACAGGATGTAAGGTGGCTCTTAGCCAGGGTCGGTTTACTTGGCGCCATGACCAAGTATTGCGATGTTTGACTTTAGCATTGGAAGGCAAGCGTAGTATGACCAATAAGTTGCCGCCTGTTCTCGCAAAACATTACACGCAAAAGACAATATTCCTCCGCCCAGGCGAGCAACCACCAAGAAAAGGTGCTAACACCAATTCTCGCCCAGGACAACTGGAAGCTGCTGGGGACTGGAAGATGCTGGCTGATCTTGATCAACGATATTGTTTTGTGGTCTGGAGCAGCACGCATTGTTCAACTGATAGAGTTAACAGTGCCATGGGAGGATGCGGTAGATGAGGCATATGAGAGGAAGAAACTGCGGTATGCTCATCTGGCCGCTGAAGCAGAACAGCGAGGATGGAAAGTCCTGGTTTATCCAGTGGAAGTGGGTTGTCGAGGTTTTGTGGCACACTCTACAACCCGGTTCCTCAGAGACGTCGGATTCAGTGGCCAGGAGTTGCGTCGCACAGTAAATAACTTATCTGAAGCAGCAGAAAGGAGCAGCAACTGGCTGTGGTTGAGACGGAAAGATTCTAGCTGGCTGTGTACAGGCCGCCACGCTACAGTTTCGTAGAATTCTTGAAAACTTGAAGAGTGTGTTGGTTTATTTGTATAGGTTGTATAGTATTTACAGTCATTACGTTCCTGTGTATATTGCGTGAATGACGGGTGGTTGGGCAGATATTGTGCTTTTGCGGTAGGTCCATACGGAACCGTTGCCACTGAAACTGCATATTAACGCACCAGTTGGGCTCGACAGCCTTAGTCAAACGGGTTGGCGCGTATGGTTGGGTTGCGGAGAGATTGTGAGATTGTGGTTAGGTCTCAGCAGCAGGAGGGATGTAGAGGTCAGTAAGCTGGGCTGAGTTGAGTGGGGGACGGAGGGGGGTGACTCTGGGACGCCAGAGTCACTGTCGAGCCCTCTTGAGGTGTCGTGGGCTTTCCGACGAAACACTGAGGACGGAAGGTGCCCACTTGAAGACCCTAGAGATGTCCCCTACTTGGCTCAATCCAGACGGTTGTCGTGCTGGTCCACTAGGGAGACCACACTGGAGTTGCAGCCGTCGTGTGTGCTGACGCGCCAAGTACACTGCAGTCGTTAACGCCTGACAGAAGGGGAGTCACACCACCATATGGAAAGAAGAGTAAATGGGTGAAGTATAGTTTACTGTAAAGTTACGTCTTATTGTTGCTTATCTTGGCTAAAGCCGAGTACAAATCAGCATGAAGTTTTAACATCTACTCTCGTGTAATGGAAATAATTCAAGAAACCAATTTGAAATGATTCGAGCTTTGTGACATGGTGCATTATCCTGCTGGAAGTAGCCATCAGAGGATGGGTACATGGTGGCCATAAAGGGATGGACATATGCCCAATTGGCACTAAGGGGCCTAAATAGGGTGACCACCTGCTAATAAGCCCAAGGGGGGACAAGGGGTATGTTTCTGAGGGACAATGTGGGACACTGCCTGGCGCAGCGGTGCCCCCACCCCACGGGCAGACTCACTGTGACTAAACATGTGTAATTGCTGATGTATGCTCATGAATAGGCCAACCAATGTGTATATTTTGAACATAATTTACTTTAGATATTTAATTTGATTTATTTTTTATTACAATTTATTCACTTTAAATAAATAATAATATAAAATTATAGGATTAACAGGAATTGTAGTTGCTCAACACCACAGGAATAGTTAAAAATAAAAGTCTTAACTCACAACTCCAGAGGTTCACGGAACGAGAAGGTGCGCTGTCATGACAACAATGAAAAAGTTGACAACAACTTAGTCAGCAGTTCAACTGAGGTCACGTGGGTGTGGCAACAGTAGCGTGCTGAACTGTCAAGTAATGTTCGTTTGGCTGCTTGGGGCTCGAGGACATAGAGTGACCGCCTTTTTTTTCCTTTTTTTTTTTGAGCAATCATTGATTATGCGTGACACGGTCTCAATTTGCGGGACGCATGAATTGGGCTTCAAACGCTGTGCGCGCACGCGCTACGCGGGACGGGTGGTCACCCTAGGCCTAAAGTGTGCCAAGAAAACATCCCCCACACCATTACACCACTACCACCAGCCTGCACAGTGGTAACAAGGCATGATGGATCCATGTTCTCATTCTGTTTACGCCAAATTCTGACTCTACCATCTGAATGTCTCAACAGAAATCGAGACTCATCAGACCAGGCAACATTTTTCCAGTCTTCAACTGTCCAATTTTGGTGAGCTCTTGCAAATTGTAGCCTCTTTTTCCTATTTGTAGTGGGGATGAGTGGTACCCGATGGGGTCTTCTGCTGTTGTAGCCCATCCGCCTCAAGGTTGTGCTTGTTGTGGCTTCACAAATGCTTTGCTGCATACCTCGGTTGTAACGAGTGGTTATTTCAGTCAAAGTTGCTCATCTATCAGCTTGAATCAGTCGGCCCATTCTCCTCTGACCTCTAGCATCAACAAGGCATTTTCGCCCACAGGACTGCTGCATACTGGATGTTTTTCCCTTTTCACACCATTCTTTGTAAACCCTAGAAATGGTTGTGCGTGAAAATCCCAGTAACTGAGCAGATTGTGAAATACTCGGACCGGCCCGTCTGGCACCAACAACCATGCCACGCTCAAAATTGCTTGAATCACCTTTCTTTCCCATTCTGACATTCAGTTTGGAGTTCAGGAGATTGTCTTGACCATGACAACACCCCTAAATGCATTGAAGCAACTGCCATGTGATTGGTTGATTAGATAATTGCATTAATGAGAAATTGAACAGGTGTTCCTAATAATCCTTTAGGTGAGTGCATATATATTTAACATATGAGCAGAAATTGGCAAACAAAAGCGTATTTGATGTGTCAGTAGTCTATTTTACAGTAAAAAGTTTATAATCTATCTAAAACTAGTCAACGAAATGTTGTCTTTCATATTTCGTCTGTAACAGGAAAGTGCGTATCTATAGCATGAATTCAATTTCTCACATATGATACGCACTTTACGCTTTAAGTGCATATGCTACGCACTTTATGGTGTGTAATACACATGCTATCCACACCCCTAATCCTACCCAAGGGGTTTATAGAGCGTATCATTTGCACGCAAAAAACTATTTTTGCCGTATAAATGGTAAGAGAAATTAAATTTGTGCTATAGATACCCACTTTCATTAGATCGTGTTGTTTTTATGATATTTTAGGGCATATAAATGTTAATTTGCAGTTTAATATTTTACTTATACAAAGACATTTTATTTCAACATATTTCAGTCGATCTCAGTATAGCAATATAGTTTGGTAAAAGCTGTTCATTCATTCACACACAGATGTCTTTTGGTGAGCTGTTGTAAACTACAGCGCGCATATGTGCCATCCATTCACACACATACACGCGATTCATATTTAAACAGTCTTTTTGCGGTTTACATACACTATTCCATATCGCGATTATAGAGCAAAGCACTTAAAAAAAAAAAAAAGTGTACTATATTCACAATCCTCATTTGGATCCGTTGCTCCTCGAAATGAATTTAAACCAGCACTTCTCAGGTAAATTTCCCAGAATTATGCCTCACAGCCATGCAAGATGACATAAAGTACTGTAATCTGATTAAACATTTAAAAGTACACACTTAAATGAGCATAAAGATATATAGCTCATGCCTGAGTGAATAGTATTCGCTGAGTTTTGTTTAAAGGCCACCTATTATGGAATTTTGAAAATTACCTTTTATGTAGTGTGTAACATAGATCTAAGTGAACGAAAACATCCTGCAATGTTTTAAATATGAAAGTTCACTGTATACAAAGTTATTGTCTCTCAAAAGTAAGAGTCGACTCTGAGTCGCTGATATGAATCGATAGACGAACGATGCTTTTTCTCTATCTAGATGACGTCAACTTGACAAGTTATTTGACTAAGATACGGCCACGCGCGCAGACTCCAGGGTAAACTTGAAAACATCATGTCGACAACAAGACGCTGTGTTCTGAAGTGCGAATCAAAAGTGGCTACAGTTCTAAGTGGCTACAGTTCATACAGCTATACCACACAAGTATAGGCCGAACCTTGTGCTGTGTTTGTGTCATTTAATGACGATTGCTTTACAAACATAAATGCTTTCAAGTGTGGATTCGCGAGCCGGTTGATACTAAAGGAAGGTTCAGTACCAATTTTATTTGGATCAGCTTCTTCATCCGAATCACAACCTGTAAGTATTATTAATAATTGTTGCTTTTATGTGTTTTGTAGCATGTTCAATAAGTAGTTGTGTGTGCTGTGTACGTTACGCTCAGCTTCTAGGTCTCCAATGTGACACCAAAAGTGTTTTTTGTCATTGCATGCATGTACAACTGTTGTTGGGGACTCCCAAAACAATATTAGGAACATTTTAAATGCCATAATAGGTGCCCTTTAAGTTTAGAGACATGCTCTAAAAAAGTTCACGGTGACAGAGAGCCAGAAAGCACACCCTGTTTATTTTCTTTATTTTACAAAAGCACAATGTTTTATTTCGTTTGTAAATGGAAAGAAAATAAAAAAGAAGACATTTAACAGTTTATTTTTATATATTTCTTAAGTTTGTATGACCAAAAATGACGTAGTATTTTAAATACTGTGACCCCCCCCCCCCCCCCCCCCCCCCCCAGAGGGTTAAAGACATCGTTAAAATAGTCCAAGTGACTACAGTAGCTCAATCTTAAGTTTATTAAGCGACGGGAATAGCGAGCAGCGCTTCTGGTTGTACATCACACGCATCACAAACATGACCAGCGTTGGTGCAACACAGAAGCGCTGCACAGTTACACTACGTGAACTAACTCGAGGCCCACAGAGAAGGAAATGAATAGTTGAATAAGGTCGTTTTTTTTTTTTTTCGCACAAAAAGTATTCTCGTCGCTTGATAAACTTAAGATTGAGCAACTGTAGTCACTTGGACTATTTTAATGATGTCTTTAATAACTTTTCTGGGCCGGACTTTTCACTTTTTGAGTGATCCAGCTCTCAGATTTAATCAAAAATATCTTAATTTGTGTTCCGAAGATGAACGAAAGTCTTACGGGGTTGGAACAACATGAGGGTGAGTAATTACTGACAGAATTTCATTTTGGGGTGAACTATCCCTTTAAGGCTGTAGGCACCATGATTTTGCTAGATGTTAGATGTTTCTAAATTGAGATATTTTGTTGCCCCCAGAATAACATTTCTGTCTTAGATACATTGTCCCAAGACTTTTCGTGCCTCTAAAATCTTGACGGAAGAACATGACTGACAAGGATCCTGTTCCTGATCCAGGGACACTTTATACTTGTCAAAATAATGGTCATCATAAGACTGTGGTGTAACTGTCTTTTCAGGGTCAGTATAGTTCATGTTTAATCAAAGACTTGTTTTTGTTGTCTAATCATTGGTTAATTTAGTAACACTAAGAATCATCAATCCAAAGACAGTACCTTGTTACAATAATTATTTATTAAACTTAAACTTTTTGTGGCACATTTTAAAAACTTTCCATTTCTCTTTGTCATCATCACAACCAACACGTCTCCCTTTTTAAATAAATAAATAAATAAATAAATACAAATATATATAATAAAAAGAAGAACAATATTAATAATAATAATGATAAGAGGAAGAAGAAACAAGAAAAGTTGACATGTTTCATTGATAATAAATATCAGGCATGGTTATGGTTGAGGTAATGCATATTCTCAAGCCCATCTGAAGGCTTCTTCATTAAGATGACACTAGACATCAAGACATTTAAGATGGATCTGTTGGGACAAATTCTCATATTCTTAGGAAAAACATATGGGTTTGGAGCTTATACGTATACAACAATCAGCATATACATTGCTCACCATAATCATTACCACAATATTATTGACAGCATTGTCTAAATGTGACCTTCTCCATCATTTTGAGTCACTCTGACTTTGAAAATAGTTGTATACACTAAATGAAAAAGGGAAGTCAGCATTTTAATGATATACAAGTATATTTTTTCTACAAACCATTGCCAATAAATGACCATTTAAATGCTAATAATATGCCTGCTATATACTCTAAGGACTGCAAGCATTTTTTTTTGTAAGAATATTTTTAATATTATGTAAGAATACTTTTCACATTTATTTAAACCTATAGTAAATAAGAAATAAAGACATAGATTCAGTAAAAAAAATAAAATAATAATAATCGTATGAATTTCAGCCAGTGGCACTATATATTTCAACATGTCCTCCGTTTATTTATTTTGTTCTTGCTATATAGTAACTTTTTCACTGGATTGACTATAGCTATAGTATTTTGTCACGGCATACTAATGGGCATGTCATACTATTTATTGTTTCAGTTTTGTAATAAAATTACACAGTTTGAGAGCTCAGACTTTGTTTAATCATAAATAACTTAAAAACAAAACAGTCCAAGCATGTTTAGCTTGATATGAAATTTCTACTTAAACTGCTCATTGCAACTTCTGACTCAAAATGATAGGGCATGTCACAAATGTTGATATGTTGTTATGACTGTACTGGCTCCTTGCAGACCTCCAACATTCCCATGACCAGCCAAAAAAAAAAAAAAAAAACAGACTTGAGATTTGCTTTGCCTCAACCTCATTTTTACTCAATAGACAGAATGTTAATGAACCAGGTAATTTAAACAGATGCAAGACTCATCTAATCATTTAACAATACATTAAATATAAATACATAAATCATGTTGTAAAAAAAAAAATGTTTATGATTTACCACACATCCCCGCCTACCACATGGTAATTTAATGCTGTCTTAAATGGACCCCCCCCCCCCCCCCCCCCAATACATGCCATTTTAGAGATTTGAATCAATTACGAAAAAGTACCTGAACAGATTGCTAATGTATCAACATGCATAGTTGGGTCATATTCATACAATTATTTACAGTTGCCTGCATGAAAGAGAGCTTTTCCCTTTTTCCTGCTTTGTTTTGCTTTTTGTTTGGCTTTCATTCTTTGTCATGAATGCTGGAAAGGTTGCTTGATGCAGTTCAAAGGACATACAAGACATGCATGTTAAAGAGAGTGAATGAAACCTTCAAACCAAAAGCCAAACACCTAAGAGCACTGATAGAGGACTCTGCCTCCCTCTCTGGAACACTTCAACTTGAACAACACCCGCACCATCTCCATCCATCATGGAAGACATACTGACAAGGGTGTTCTTGTGATCTGTCATGACATCTGTCAGACCCTGAATTGTAAGGTATTGCTCTAACTAGTACAGTATTAGCATCTAAAGTATACTCAAAAAAGGACAATATGGCTCTCTGTGTCAAAAAGTAGGAGAAATTAAGAAGTCATAGAGATACAGTAGACCACATATCCAAGAGAATAACAAATAGTCTAGAAGAAGATTGCATTAGAGTGCAGCACATTTGGATATGGAAGACATTGATTAACACACCCTTGATATACCCCTGTAACATTACTCAATGGCAAATTCCACAAGGGGTTTAATTATTGCAAAAAGCAAAGCCAATGTTTTGCTTTTTTAATTGATAGGCTTTATGTTGAACATGCAAATAATTCACCCAATCCTTTTTTCCTTTTACATTTCCCTGTCTTTCTTTACCAGATGTACAATAATTTATCAGTCTCCATGGGAGAATCTAAAGATGTATGTTTGACAAGGGGCATGTTTATGTGATATCCTATAAAACTTGAGGCAGGGGTCACTCCAGTCAAGCAGTGGAAGGATTTCTCCATCCTTCAGTCTAGGTGCTCCGACCCAATATGACACAATGGCTATTTCCCAGCTAACATTACCCTCAGGATATGACCTATGCCCATCTATACCTCATCAATGCCAGGCTACAGGCCTTTGTGTAATATACACTTTTAACACTAACATTGGAATAATGGGGAAGCACTAATTAACCTTGGCTGAATGAGCGAGCCCCTGTAGAGACAGCATTACAACAGGAGCAATATTTTTTAATTGTGCCCAAGTGGCAGTACTTAAAACATGAAAATTATAGTTTGACCTCAATTTTTATTTGAACCCCTAAATCCTGTATTTTATTTTATTTGTTATTGTTTTGAGAAAAAAAGAAAGTCTATCAAATGCCTAGTAACTTGTATTCAAAATGATTCACTGACCACTCAACTAGGCACTGAAATGTGCTTCACACCTTCACCTGTGACCTTTTTTCATGATTCTAAAAGCCCAGGTTCACGTTTGGAGACCACATGCTTTTCTTCAGGGTTAACCACGACGATAATGCACAAACATGCTAATTTCAAGGAATCAAACTGATCTGGTCTGGTCTAAGTTATGTGGAAAAAGGAATAGGAAACATTTTATTTTGTGTCTTTTCCTTTGTCATGAAGAAGTGTTGTGCTGAGTAGCTTTATAGCATAAGACATCCTCTTCTTTATGCCAAAGGAAATGGCTCATCTCTCAATGAACAGGCACTGGTGCACATCAACTAAATTAAGGTGTCAGACTGCTTACTGAAACGGCACAAGCTGAAATCCACCTGTCTCCAGACAATTTATTGCTCCCATCAGTTTACTTTACAGGATCTCGATATTTCTCAGATGTTTCTTTTTGGGGGCAGGGCAGGTAGAAAGGATGACCTAAATTAAAGCCTGGGAAATTAGCTGTTTTATAGAAGGTGTAACTTGCTCCTACAGAAAGCTCTTATTCACAAACAGGACAGCAGTTAGCAATTTTTGGGTTTGGTACAAATTTGTCATCATGGGTACATGCCCTCAGGCTCGGATCAAAATTTCCAGTTGTCTCTCCTTATCTGGAACCATGTTCACAAAGCTATTACATCCCTGCCCCTCTCCTCCTGCATGTTTATTTATTATTGTTGTTGTAGTTATTGTTTATTTTGTTTAACAAATTACCATATTCAAATCCATTCAGCAGATTTTCCCTTAAAATGAAGGAATGAAGCACAAGTCGTTCATGACACTTGAGTGATGTGTGGAGATGACTGCTTGCATGGATGGAGGTTTTGGGTATGTTGATTTAGAGAGGAGATTGAGAAGGATCTGGCGCCATGGAGGGGTTGGAATTACAGAGCGGTCTGCAAGAGTAATCCATTTGACCTCCTGAACCCACACCTAAACCATGTCTGCTTCCAGGCAGCCCCTAATCTTTACAGTTCCAACTCAAACTAAAAGATATAAAGGCTTACCCCACAAATCCACTTCTCAGACGAACATGGCATGAGCACGTACATGTCTCTGTGATTAGAGAGAATTTTAAACACATCATGCAATCTGAAACTTATCTCTAACAATAATACAGATGATATCCGTTAATCATCTTATAGGTCACACTTACAATGTCATATTAATCCAAAATAAAAGACAATTTTGTACAGTATTGTATGGTTACTTAAGAATTCATTAAATAAAAGTCTTAGCCCCAGCAGGAACAACAAAGCATTTCATGGGCGAACTAGCTAGCTGATTTCAAACTGGTCAAGTGATGATGGTACAAATCTCCATAGCAATAAAACACAATAGTTATTTTTCCACCTTGCATCAATTCTAGAATTTAGGAGGCTGGGGGAGACTAATCCAATCAATAGGGCACAATGGCTAATTTGACCAATTTACATTCCTCTTAGTGAGTTGTACTGTATGTGGAGTCACAGTTTGCTGTTTCACCTGCTAAGAGTCTTTAATACAGTAGCTAATCCCCATCTTCCCATAATAGCACAATACATGCTATCACTGCTAATGACCTGTATGGCACAGCTTGTTATGATTAAAGCCTTAAAGGCTATTATGTAATTACACAAATATTTAACAAAGGGATGGAGTGCGGAATTTGTAGTATTGTTAAATTGTTTTTCTTTTTAAAATTCAGAGGAAATCTGGAGGGCTTTCTGTAGACCACCGATTCCAATAAAAAACAACCATTTTTGTGCCCTAGGGTAGGTCAAACGTAGCTATTTTTTGCATGTTCAAGGATAAAAAGTAATAAAATAAAATCTTGTTCTTAAAATGTATTTGACCATATTTTCTTACCATTGGGATAGCCCTTATTACCTTGACCCTTTTTTCTAAATACAAAAAAAAAAATTCTCAGCCAATACTTCTTTCCCCCACTCTCTCTTGCCTTCCCGGCTGGAGATTAATGAGCTGCTCTGTCCTGACAGCTTGCATGTCTGTGAAGGAGAGAGGAGTGGCCCAGCACTTGATTAAATGGAGGGGCCGTGCATGTTTGTGTATGAGTGTACAAAGGGTGATCTGGGCTCGTGCAGTGATAGAGAGAGTAGGGAGAATGGGGGAGGTAAATCTGAAATGGGACAACACACCTAGAGTTCCCTCCCTACCATCAGGATATCCATCATTTTAATCTGCTTCAGCTCGAGGTATATGAGTAATATTTCTTGACCTTTAATTACACTAACAGCCTATTGTTTGCACAGTGAACAATACCATTATGTAGTCTGTCTGTTTACGTAATGTTTAGCTACATCTCGGCGCAGGACATTTTGACAGCACTCTTTGAAAAAATCAATACTAAATAATAGTAATAAAAATGGTATTTTTAAGTGCAGAGATTTTTTCTTCCTTTTAATTTTTGGACTGCTCGGTATTTTACCAGAAAGCCTGGTAAAATATATTATTCAATTAAAGAGCACTCCTTATCCATATTATTTATGATGCCGTGGAGTGACCGGTCATTAAGCTAATATAGATAAACATGAAACATAATAAAATAAAATTCATATAAAAAAAAAATAATCTGTATAAATTTTGTAAAACTGCATATTCATACTGTTGATATGTTTGATTTGATGATATTTTTTGTTGAGCAAACAAGAGAGATATGTGATCTTTGATGAATTTTGTCATCATAGGAATATGGATTTTGAATCTTTTAAAGGTCAAAAATAGGGCAGTATTAAATTGCAATCTGTATATCTCTAAGGTACAGGTGTGGATCATAGATGTTGTTGTGATTTAGATAAAGGTCAAAGCTGTGAATTAGAACACTTCCAATCTGTTCATTTACTGTGTGGCAACTGTTTGAGCATTCGCTCTCAAAGCGCACTAATTGTCACTAGTAAGTGACTCACTGAGATGTATAAATCCCTTATGACACCAGTAAAATAGATGGCTTTTGGCAAGCTGCCCCGCACCATTCTATGTGCTGCTGTTTAATTGGACCGCCCCACTTCATATTTTCCTTATGCGCTGCTAGGAGCTACATAAACTGATTATTCATAAAATACATTAAATAATTGTTCGACTGCTAGTTAAAACTGCTAGCTAGTTGTATCTGAAGTCTTCAATGAAGAATGCATTAAACTTTCTTAACTTGGAAAAGAAAAACAGAGGTGACATAAAAAAAAACCTGGCACTGATTATAATTTTACAATTTTTTAAAACTTAAACTACTTCTTATTCTAAAATTTGGTTTTTGCCTTTGACCAATCTTTCAGTACTCTTTTAGCTATGCATCAGCATGCAGATTACTATTGATAGTAGTTTTACATTATGTACACAACCTAAACTCTTTGTTTCCACTCTCCTATATCTTTAGTAAGCTGTGGTTCCAGCCAAAGCATCATCAGTTCAGTCGAAGTGTAAATTTGTGTGGTGTGTGGACTCATGTTGGTGCATTGGCTGGCTTGGTCTCTGAAAGATACGCAGTTCACAAAAAGGTAAAAGGTGTTGGTGATGATGAAGATCCTCAGAAAGTTGTCTACGTGTTTGCGTGCACTTCATGCGTCTTCAAACACAGCATGTCTGCAGAACCAGCCGAGTTTTTGTTATGGTTGTGTATACTCCAATCTATCCCTTACAAAAGTGGGCTGCAGTGCTTAAACTCAGAAAGGCAAGGCTGTTCATCCATTCACCAGGTTAGGCATCAACCACTGTCCCAGAGATGAATGAATTCAGATTATTTTTGAAGGATTTTCCTTCCAAGAGGTCCAAAATCATCCATATCCTACTAATGCAGGTTAATTGGTCAGTCGTAGAGTCATGGAGGGCCACACATAGTTAAAAGATCTCTATTTTTTCACATGCAGAGAGATGAGAGACAAGAGGAAGGAAAGATACAAAAAAAAAAAAACACTTCAGAAGGGAAGGTGTCTGTATTATACACCTATAATGAATTCAACTGAACCAGTTGAGATTTTATAAACTCTGTAATATGTTATATAAGTAACTGAATTGTTAAAGTAAATGCTGTCTGTGTCTTTTCTTTTTCAACTTTTTTGGTCTTTGCCTCTATCACACCCCAAAAATAATTTACTCACCCTCATGTCGCTCTTTTTAATATTAGTAGTATTTTATGTGTTATGCTTGCCATGCAAATTTTAATGCCAGTGATACTAAATCTTGCATCATAACCAAGAGTGGCAATTTGAAATATGTGGATATACTATCGAGATTTGAGAGTAGAGAGGCAATTGTTTTTAGTTAACTTACACTTTGTTTTGTTCCTTACACAAAGATATTGAATGGCTTCAGAAGTCTTCGAAAAGAGTGTATATGTTGTATCAACTAATATGTATTTAAGAATATACTTCAAAACATCTCAATGTGTGTTCTGCGGCAGAAAGAAAGACAATTGAGAACATCCTGAGGGCGAGTAAATGATGACAGAATTATAACTATTTTAACAAATACATTTTTATTAATTTAGCAGATGTGTGCTATAGATTTAGACACTTATTGCCAAATTCCCTGTGGTTTATACAGCTTATAGTAACATGATTTAGGTAGGACATGTATATTTTAGTGATAATGGCCAGTCATCTATTGGTGTGTGTGTATAGCAAATCCTTACTCTCAAAAATAAAATTACTTGGTTTGAATGAGAACAATCTTCATTCATTTGCTCCATTTTGTTGTATATGTATAGATTTATTATCTTTTACTGTTTAAATTAAAATAATTGGTATCTACATAACTTAATTGGGTTTGATGAGGAAATTTATCAAACCCATAGATTTGAAGGAAAAAAACAAACACATTTTTAATCCTCGCCAGATTTGTAACATATTGTTTAGTTATAAAGCTTATTTTTAACTTTTTATTTCTAAATTATTTGAAATGATTGCTTGAGACTAGCTGAAAACACAATTACTCATGATAAAAAAAAAAATTAAAAAAACACACATATATACCTGGTTGCGATAATTACAATGTTGAGAAAGTCACCCACAAAGATGCTGAGTGTGGCCGTGAAGCGATGTCTGCTGATGTTCTAACAAAAACATGCACTGATCTTTTTCACCTGAAAAGAAAAGAGAGTGTTTCCAGCAGCAGGATAACATCCTTTCCACAAGGTTAGCTGTCTTCTGATTTGTCTTATCACGTTTCCATTTTTTCTTCCGTTTGATATGTTTATTTGTAGAAAAAAGAAGCTGTAGGTGCAATCCAAGGAAAAGGATCTATCAAAGGATTCGGTTCTTAAGAACAGTGCCAGGGGAAAAGGGAGAATTATGGATTCGATTCTCGTTGCATCGTCTTCAGAGAGTTTGAGGTCTTGTGCTTTGTGAAAGGCCTTGTGCTGGGAGTCATCACGTCAACTGCCACTGTGATATCTGCAGTGAGAGAAAGTAAGGAAAATAGAAAGGAGGTAGAAGAAAGAGAGAGACATAGATGAGTAATTGGTTGTGTGCATGTGGGACACAGGAGACACTCTCTGAAGCCAGTGATGTAAAGTGAGTCATGTCTGTTTGGGAGGTTGTTTGTCCAGAAGAAACCAAAAAAGTTGGGTGACCACCCTGCGAGTGTGAGTCGGCCATCATCCACACCTAGATTAGGAACGACAGCAGTCGCCGCTTGGGGTAACACCATTTTCAGATTCAATTAAATCCATGCCACTGGAGAATGCTCATCACCTCTAATGTCTACTACCTGAACACCCCTCCAAAAAAACCAACAAAACATTGAACCATTGTGAATGCCAAACCTACACGCATTTTAAAAGTATGGGAATATTGTTACAATAGTTTCTAGCACTTCTATTCTTTCTTTGTCTTTTTTTTTTCTTTTTACTTTATTTTATCAGCGTTATTCCATAAATGCAATGAACTTCTCACTTGTAATTTTACACGTTGTCATTTTAGCTCAACTTTTATTTTTACAATTAAGGCATCAGTTTTAGTCAGTTGGGGTGCATTGTTTTTCTTAAATAAATCATACTGATAGACAGGGTTTAAAATTAAGAATAAGAATGAAATGCAAAATGGCGTTTTTTGATCATAAAAAAAAGTTAATCACCAGGAACCCGGCTGTTTGATACTTTTAAGTTGAGCTGTTGAATGGCAGTGCCTTCGATGATGCTTAAAGACATAAGTAAAAACAAACAAACAAACAAACCAGCAATACATATTTACAGTATATATTGTCAGTTCCCTTTTGAAGTTATCTAGTGCTGTGTTTCAGCTGACGCTTTGGGGAACACCGTCCTGACTGTGTCTGAAGCACATGTGAGACTAGTCCAATCTTGATTGGTGCTGTGGCACCTCATGACCTGTGCCGGCGTAAGGCGGAAGCTATAATGCCGTTCATTCGTTTCAGGGGACCGAAGTGTTGAACTATAGCAACTATACTAAATGTGTATTTCCCATTTAAGATCTTCAGCACTTGAACCGGTCTCTGAGGAGATACAGGTTCAACATGCTAACTATACCTTTAATCGTGTCTCAAATCAGATCCGAGGAATGGTTTGTCACGATAGATCTGAAAGATGCATATTTCCACATTTTCATCCTTCAACAACACAGGAAGTTCCTGAGGTTCACTTTTCGGGAGCGTAGCATACCAGTATTGAGTTCTTCCATTCAGCCCACCATTATCCCCTCGCACATTCACAAAATGTATGGATGCAGCTCTGGCTCCTCTGAGACTTCAGGGCATCTGTATGCTCAATTACATAGATGACTGGCTAATATTAGCCCAATCTCAACAAATGGCGGCCGACGTTGAGATGTCGTGCTTGACCACACCAAATGCTTGGGGTTGAGACACAACAACAAGAAGAGTATGCTTTCTCCAGTACAGAGAACTTTTCTAGGAGGTTCGCGGTCTGCCTTCACCTCTTCAAGTCAGGGCACTAGAAGCATTGATTCCTCCAGAGCATTGTTGTCTGGGGCATCCCTACAGAAAGTTTGTGATGCGGCGGTGTGGTCCTCCCCGCACACATTTATAAGGTGCTATACTTGGACCTTCCGGTCACTCCGGGATCTCAAGCTCTTTTGTCCTGAGTTGTCCTGAGTTGTGCCGGGACAGGACAGGCACCAGGACAGGTATTTGCCAGCATGGCGAAGAGGCTATTTAGTTCCCCAAAGCGTCAGCTGGGATTCAGCGCGAGCTTCCTCAAAAAGGAACATCTCAGGTTATGCATGTAACCATGGTTCCCTGAGAGGGGAACGAGATGCTGCGTCCTCTTGCCATACTTCCTGCATGCCTCGGTTTGTTTCAAAACCTGAAGCTGTTGTGTTGTCGGGCTTCCCTTTATAGCTTCCGCCTTATGCTGGCACACATCTCGAGGTGACGCAGCACCAGTCAAGATTGGACAAGTTTCACACGTGCTTCAGACGCAGTCATGCTGAAGGCATTGCCCAAAGCGTCATCTGGGACGCAGCGTCTCGTTCCCCTCTCAGGGAACCATGATTACATGCATAGCCTGGGACGTTTTCTCAATTCATTCCTCTATTGGCTGATTCAGACCCAACTGAATGGTGCTTAATTCCATAATTCAGATAGTCTATCTTAACATTAGGCATTTAGAAAAATGTACTGAAACATGAATTTATGTATTTAAAAGAGTGCTTGTTTTGAAGCATTATGGTCATTCTGAACAGGATTACAGTCTAAACACTGTATGCTTTAAATTCAGTCATGCTGTATCCAAAAGGCAGGGCTGGGAATGATATAGGCTACAGCTAGATGATTCATGCTTCCCACACTTTCCTGCATGTGGGTGGGCCATTAGGCAAAAACTCTTATGTCTGCTTGGCATGTATATACATTAACTGCTACTTTAAGAAAACAAGCATACAGCATACAAAAAAGTCCCATACTAATCAATCAATTTGCAGGAGGGTATGAATACATGCAACACACACAAACACACACACACACACACACACACACACACACACAACGGTTTGTTAATATCCCCTGTCTCGTCAAAATGTCTATTACAGTAATTTTGGTGACGTGTGTGGTATATCTTAAGACCCAATAACATGACAATAATGTGGAGTGCCGGCAAATCTGCAAAACAAAAATACCCTTAAATATGTGACCAACGTGTCAAGATACCCAAATGTTACTGTCATGGGAACTTTCTCTGGCACACTATAAATCCAGCAATATATAGATAACAAATCTATTATTTTACAAATGGAAAAAAGTTAATAATGTTTCACCTGTATGTTTTTTTTAGTCTATAGCTCATGTAACTTGCTAATATGTGACATGGGGTATCCCAGGAAGCAGGTTATGTGACTTACCTGGGGCCTCATTTATAACCGTTGCATACACACAAAACAGGCCCTGAAAGAGGCAAACGCCACTTCCGACGCATAAGTTGTGATTTATAAAAACAAACTTGATGGGACAATTTGCGCACCTGCACGCAAATTCTGACCCATGCGTACGAACATTTGGGAGACGGAGCAATTTGGCGACACCAATGGTGAGCTGAGGGACTGACGGCAGATGAAGGAAAACGTCTCGGTTACTGATGTAACCCTCGTTCCCTGAAGGAGGGAACTAATTGGGATCACTTCAGGGAGCCCTATCAACTTCGAGTGTCTAAGAACGAGCCAATGAACGTTGGCGTGCGTGAGAAGCGTCACCCGCCCCGCCTCGCAGCGCGGATATAAACAGGAAGCGGGCGCACGCACTCATTATTATTTTTCGCTGAGGAGCTGAGATTGTGACGGCCGTAAGCAATGGTCAGCAACTGTGGCGGCGGGACGTCACGTCTCCCGTTCCCTCCTTCAGGGAACAAGGGTTACATCAGTAACCGAGACTTTCCCTTTCAGTCGCTCACATTCGACGTGATGTCGACGTGACGACGTAATTGGGATCCCATGGAAAACGCCATCGGTTGCCGCCACATCCAGTGCCCTACACAAGACTCTCAGACCCCCAACTGGCTGGGGCGAAAGGCCTGCGTAGAGGGAGTTCGGACTTGATGAGGAGTTCAGTTGATGTGCCAATGCAGTTGAGGCCCTGTCCACAGGCCTGAAGCTGCATGCCCGTTGTACGTGGCCCCCCAGCCGGTGGCAGAGGCATCCGTGGTGACCACAGAGTGCCTGGACACTCGTTCTAGGGGAACACCTGCCCACAGGAATGAAGGGTCCGACCACAAGCTGAGAGTTTGGTGACAGTGTGGGGTTATTTGGACCCGGCACGAGCTGCTCTGCCACGCCCATCTCGGGACTCGATCGTGGAGCCAGTGTTGAAGCGGTCTCCTATGAAGCAATCTGAGCGGCGTTACCGTGGCTGCAGATACCATATGCCCCAGGAGCCTCTGAAATAGTTTCAGTGGTGCCGCTGTTCTGCATCTGAGCGTGCTCACGCAGTTCAACACTGACTGGAGGCGGGCCTCGGTGAGGCGCGCTGTCATGTTGATCGAGTCCAACTCCATACCGAGAAAAGAGATCCTCTGCCCAGGGGTGAGTTTGCTCTTTTCCCAGTTGACCCGAAGCCCTAGGTGGCTGAGGTGACTGAGCACCATGTCCCTGTGTTCGCACAACTGCTCTCTCGACTGGGCGAGAATAAGCCAGTCGTCGAGGTAGTTGAGAATGCAAACACCACGCTCGCACATGGGAGCAATGGCCGCCTCCGCGACTTTCGTGAAGACACGGGGCGACAGGGCCAGCCCGAAGGGTAAGACTTTGTACTGATATGCCCGTCCCTCGAATGCAAAGCGAAGAAACGGTCTGTGTCGATGGAGAAGCGAGACATGAAAGTACGCGTCCTTCAGGTCGATCGCTGCAAAACAATCTTGGGGACGGTGAAGGGACCGGTTCAGGACACGCAAGTCCAAGATTGGCCGTAACCCACCGCCTTTCTTGGGTACAATGAAGTACGGGCTGTAGAAACCAGTCATCATATCGGCTGGAGGGACCGGCTCGATCGCGTCCTTCGGACTGCAGTAGGACTGCGATCTCTGCCCTGAGCACAGGGGCACTGTCCGCTAGAACACAGGTGAACAGAATGCCCCTGAACACAGGGGGACGCCGGGCGAACTGAATCGCATAGCCGAGTCTGACTGCATGGATGAGCCAGCGAGACGGGCTGGGAAGCGCTAGCCAGGCTCCCAGACACCGCACAAGCGGGACCAACGGCACCACAGACGTACCCGGGGTGGGGCAGCGCGGCGGATGGCAGGGACCCGACTCGGACGGCATAGCGGCCTGGAGTGGGGTCTGAGTGTGTGGTGCAACACGTACTTGCTTCCGTCGAAGGGCAGAGTGAGTGTGCGGAGGCGTTGGTGCGTCCGGAACACAGCCACTGCTGCTCACTGGCGATGAAAGAGGGGCTTGAGGGTGACAAGGCATAGCGTCGTCGACCGGCAAGCGCGCCCTCTTGGGACCCAGAGGTTTCAGAAATTACTCTTTGGTTGAAAATGTGGGTACCACTGGCCCGTGGGTCAGTGGCGGAACAGAAAGAAAAGGAAACAAAAGATTCTCCGCTCGGCCCTCCACCGGGGGAAGGAGTGGTGCCTTCACCACCTCCTGAAGAGCAACTTGGTCCACCTCTGGGTCACCTGTCTCAGGGTCGTTTGCACCTGCGCTTGCCTCCTGGTTTGGCAGCGGCCTGGACGGGCGTGGTCGACTTCCTGCGACCTGCGACACGCTGAGGCCTGGATGGTGGCTGCTGCTGCTGAGGCTTAGCGAGAGCGGAGGACGCCGCAGGAGGTCGACCTCGGCTACGAGCGGATGGATGGTCTGCGGCCGGCGGACGGGTGGGAGCAGCAGCGGTCCGCCAAGGCAGGATATGTCGGATAGCCTCCATCTGCTTCTGGGCGATCGAGAACTGTTGGGCAAAGCTCTCGACCGCGTCGCCGAATAACCCAACCTGGGAGAGAGGGGCATCCAGGAACCGATATTTATCGGTGTCCCTCATGTCCGCCAGGTTGAGCCAAAGGTGGCGCTCCTGGACCACCAAGGTGGACATCGCCTGACCGACTGAACTTGCGGTTTCTTTCGTCGCTCGGAGAGTCCCGGTGGAGCTCTGGGTCAGAACCACCCTCGTTCATGTCCATGAGCGCCTGGGCCTGGTGGACCTGCAGAAGTGCCATGGCATGGAGGGCGGAAGCAGCCTGTCCACAGGCTCTGTAAGCCTTCGCCGTGAGACTGGATGAAAAATGACATGCCTTGGACGGGAGGCGTGGATTGCCCCGACAGGAGGAAGCGGACGCCGGACACAGTTGCATCGCGACGGCACGCTCCACCGGCGGGACATCCACATACCCCTTAGCTGCTCCGCCATCGAGGGTGGTGAGGAGGGAGGAGCCACTAGGACGGCTTCTGGCACGGTGCCGTCCACGTCCTAGTAAGCTCCTCATGCACTTCCTGAAAGAATGGTACCGCGGCAGCGCACTGAGAACCAGCACGGCCCGCCCCGAGAAACCAATCGTCCAACCGAGAAGGTTCGGGACGTGTTGGAGGGTTCCACACAAGCCGGACCTTCTCGGCGGCCCGGGAAAGCATAGCCCATTCTGGATCAGACTCGGGCAACGCTACACTCCCCGAAGGGGATAACGCAGCCGAATCTTCATCTCCAGAGGACTGAAGCTCCCCCTCCGATGCTGCGATAGACATCTGGTCTTCAGGTGGAGCTCCAAAGGACATGGCTGGTCGTCCATGAGAACGACCAGCACGTTCCTTTGGAGGCTCCAACGGCGGCAGCGCTTGTGAGGCGTGAGGGACCCATGGAGATTGCCTCGGCGGGGAAGCCCTCGCGATAATCCTCAGATCACCCTGACCATGCACAGAAGTATGTCTATTCTGAGGTCCAGAATAGACGCTAGATCGGGTGATAGGCGAGGGGATTGCACCTCCCTTGAGGTAAGCCAGTCTTCGTCTCAGCGCTGACATAGTCATATTACCGCAATGGGAACATGAACTATTCACAAAAGCTGCCTCAGCGTGCTGAATGCCCAAACACGAGAGGCAACTATTGTGGCCGTCTGCTGGTGCCAGGAAACTACCGCATCCAGAAACGCACAAGTGGAATGACATCCTGAAAAGGATGCAGGGTCACACTTGTGTTGCTCTTTTAGTTGAAAACAAAAAATATAAAAAAGAAAAAATAACTTTCTCAGTGCTGAAGCACCCAGGGATAGCCGTGGTGTAATCGGGGTACACACTCACGAGAGGAACGCCCACCGAGACCGACACACACAGACACACACACACACAAGCAATGCTGTGAAAACAGCAGTTGTGAGCTGTAATGCTCGCGGCCACCGCTGATCACACCTTCACACCAGCACTGGAACAGTGTATTCTCTTTGAAGTCTCCAACCATGCAGCAGTCTGCAAAAACTCAGTCAAAACGAAGCTCGGCTCCGAAGTGAAAGACAATGAGTGCGTGCGCCCGCTTCCTGTTTATACCCGCGCTGTGGGGCGGGGCGCGTGACGCTTCTCACGCACGCCAACGTTCATTGGCTCGTTCATAGACACTCGAAGTTGATAGGGCTCCCTGAAGTGATCCCAATTACGTCGTCACGTCGAACGTGAGCGACTGAAAGGGAAACCCATTAAATCTTCATTATGAGTCCTAATCATAAATACAGTACATGATCACAATAACAGTTTAAATAAATAAAAGAATGATTTACACTATGTTTTACATCTGATATACAAATTAGATTAAATATACCATTCTCATTAATGGAGTTAAGCACTTAAATTATATGAAATCATTATCGAGAAGTTACGAAAATTTTTATATTCTATTAAATAGAAACATTTTTAGTGAATGCAATACTTTTGAACACTTTTCCTGTAGCATAGTGTTTTAATGTTTTAATTACAGCGAGGATTGCTTCGCACATGAAATAGCAGAACTCATGGTCTGAGAAAATATTTTCGTGCAAATGATGATCAATAATGCAAAATAAGGCCTTTCTATTTACATAAAAATATATAAAGCAATTAAAAATACTATTTGGCCAGTGGAAAATATCGAGAATTTTTTTTTCTCTAAAATGTATTTTATACTATTTGATTTATTTATTCAAAAACAAGGCAATATGCTACTAAATGATTTTTAGCAATGTCATGTGACGGCACATCCATATCTCATATTTTCCTAATGGGAATATGCACGGAAATGATATGTAGATGACGTAATGCATAGTAAAACAATGCGTTGTAAGCTCCATATATGTTTATTTCGGGGAGGAGAGGGGGTCGAGATGCATGTACCCAATCTTCCGCTAACTGGGTTTTATAAAGGGAATTTTATATACACTCACCTAAAGGATTATTAGGAACACCATACTAATACTGTGTTTGACCCCCTTTCGCCTTCAGAACTGCTTTAATTCTACGTGGCATTGATTCAACAAGGTGCTGAAAGCATTCTTTAGAAATGTTGGCCCATATTGATAGGATAGCATCTTGCAGTTGATGGAGATTTGTGGGATGCACATCCAGGGCACGAAGCTCCCGTTCCACCACATCCCAAATATGCTCTTGGGTTGAGATCTGGTGACTGTGGGGGCCATTTTAGTACAGTGAACTCATTGTCATGTTCAAGAAACCAATTTGAAATGATTCGAGCTTTGTGACATGGTGCATTATCCTGCTGGAAGTAGCCATCAGAGGATGGGTACATGGTGGCCATAAAGGGATGGACATGGTCAGAAACAATGCTCAGGTAGGCCGTGGCATTTAAACGATGCCCAATTGACACTAAGGGGCCTAAAGTGTGCCAAGAAAACATCCCCCCCCCCACAATTACACCACCACCACCAGCCTGCACAGTGGTAATAAGCATGATGGATCCATGTTCTCATTCTGTTTACGCCAAATTCTGACTCTCCCATCTGAATGTCTCAACAGATATCGAGACTCATCAGACCAGGCAACATCTTTCCAGTTTTTTCCAAACTGTCCAATTTTGGTGAGCTCTTGCAAATTGTAGCCTCTTTTTCCTATTTGAAGTGGAGATGAGGGGTATCCGGTAGGGTCTTCTGCTGTTGTAGCCCATCCGCCTCAAGGTTGTGCGTGTTGTGGCTTCACAAATGCTTTGCTGCATACCTCGGTTGTAACGAGTGTTTTTTTTCAGTCAAAGTTGCTCTTCTATCAGCTTGAATCAGTCGGCCCATTCTCCTCTGACCTCTAGCATCAACAAGGCATTTTCGCCCACAGGACTGCTGCATACTGCATTTCTTTGTAAACCCTAGAAATGGTTGTGCGTGAAAATCCCAGTACCTGAGCAGATTGTGAAACACTCAGACCGGCCCGTCTGGCACCAACAACCATGCCACGCTCAAAATTGCTTAAATCACCTTTCTTTCCCATTCTGACATTCAGTTTGGAGTTCAGGAGATTGTCTTGACCAGGACCACACCCCTAAATGCATTGAAGCAACTGCCATGTGATTGGTTGATTAGATAATTGCATTAATGAGAAATTGAACAGGTGTTCTTAATAATCCTTTAGGTGAATGTATACACTACTGTTCAAAAGTTTTAGATCAGTAAGATTTTTTAATGTTTCTAAAGAAGTCTCTTTTGCTCGTATGGATGCATTTATTTGATCCAAAATACAGAAAAAAACATATTGTGAATATGTTTTTATAATTTATATATGTATATAACTGTTTTATATTTTAAAATGCAATTTATTCCTGTGTTTTCAGCATCATTACTCTAGTCTTGTGTCACATGGTCCTTCAGAAATCATTCTAATATGCTGATTTTCTGCTCAAGAAACATGTATTATTATTGTTATCAATGTTGAAAACATACATATACTGTACAGACTATAAAGCTCTATTAGAACATAAAACAATGTTTATTTTACTCTAATTTGTTTATTTTATTCTCATCTCTAATTTATTGAATATATTTTATTCTAATCTTACACATTGTAGCTCTGCACTCAAAAGTTTTCTATATAATGTATTTCTATACTAAAAATACATATGTGATACATCTTACCTTACAAGAAATGTGGAAGCAAAAAGGCTAAACATAGAACGAACTTATACAGCCATAAAATCTTTGCAAGCACATACTGTTTTTTTTTTTGTAATTTATAATTAGCATCAAACAAACTATGTAATTCTTGTAGTAATAAGTAATAAAAAATGAATAAAGATTGAAGATAAGATAAAAAATAATAATTGCACAACTGTCCCCATAGGTGGCAATATGCACTAAGAATGTAAATCGCCATTAAACAAATGAAGAAAAAATAAATATGGCATGCGTCCGTTTTCATGGTGACTCCTGGATTTGGTGCTCGTTTAGAATGTCTTTGTGTGGTCACTGTAAACTCTGAGTTACATACTCTGCGTTAACTGAATTTACTATACTGTAGATCATTGTCCAATGGAACCAGCATACCTTGAGTAAGCAACGTTTAGGTTAATCAATCCGAGAGTTCAGTGTATATGTGACGGTAAGTTAACCTTTCTTTCTGAAAAATATACTTTTACTGCCATGTTTGCAAGCACAGACTGTTAGGTCTTAGTTTAATAAGTATTTATTTTTATTTTATAATTAGCATCAAACAAACAATATAGGTTAGTTCTTGTTCACAGAAAAGTTAATTATTGCACAGAAAAATCATTACACAGCCACCAAATAGGTGGCGATATGCACTTCTACCCCTACATGTATTAGTTTTTTCTTTGATCTTGTAAATAAATACTTTTTCTTCAAATAGATCCTGCCTCAGTGCTTTCTTGCTGCTGCTGCAACCAACGCCTGACAGAGTGGAGTTTGTCTCTGTATAACTGGTAGCACAACACAATGGTGTAAGGGGTGGTTGTTCAGGGTGTTGCTAAAGAGTTCAGAGTGGTTTCCAGCACGTTGCTACAGTATGTGGTTGTTAATGCCTAATTAAAAAGAACCCACACACAAATTCCCAGAAATTATATTATAGTCTCTAAATATGACTCAGGTCAATACTTTAGTGTAAGGGGCTGTTTACACGACAACAATATGCTTAAAACTGAGAAGTTTTTCCTTTGAGTTTTTCGCGTACAGATGACACCATTGTCAAAAGATCCCCATTCACCGGGATCCGTAAAAAACGACTAAAAACGTTGTATTCTACTGTCAGGCCATTAGATGGTGATGGAACACTATAGATTGAACATATTTTGCATGTGCATGATGCCATTGTTGTCACAGATTCGCGTTTTTGTTGTTTACATGGACACCATTTTCAAAAATTTGCACTTTGAAACCCATTTTCAAAAGTTTGCGTTTTCAGGCACCCAATATGCCATTATCGTGTAAATGAACGGCCTAAATGCATAAAAAGTCTTCCGTTTTTTGTTGAAAACAGTGTCGTGTAAACAGCCCCTAAGTTTAGAGAGATTTTTTTTGGCCCATTTTACCCCTACTGTGCAAAAACAACTATTAGTGCTTAGAAAAATGATAGCACACATCTCAATAAGCAACATGATGAGACACCTTATCATTGCACATATTCCATGTTCGTATTACTACTTGGACATACCTCTATGCCTTTACAAGTGTTTCTTATTAAAGTTTTTTTTTAGCAATTTCTCAAACATTCACTACTTTTTCTCTCTGTTTTGTTTTACACCTTGGATTGTTTCCCAAATTGCACTTTGGGGTTTTATGTGTGGTGTTCACTGATATTTTGTATGAACGACATCAGCACCATTTAACCACCAACAATTGACAATAGGAGCTTTGCTATAGGAGCATGTTTATAGTGGCCAAAAATCGTGTTAGGCCACTCATTAGGATTTGAGAAAACGCACAGTAATGGACCATCATTTTGTTCAGTGAAGGTATAAGTTTCAAATGCAATAGCACTTAAGAACCTCAGAAGCTTATGTCTGGCCTACTCTATCCCAGAACAAGTGCATCATTACATCAGAGTGTCAAAGGTAACCAATAGCACTAATTACCCATGTTATCAACAGAGATTTGCTGAAAAAAAATGAAATATATCTCTTCAAAGGTAGAAATGAGTTGAGGTTAGGGAACTTTTCTTATCCTTAATTCTTTTATGACCATAAGTACCAACCCCAGATCCAAAATTGAATATGAAACTTTCAGAATAGTTTCCATGTCCAGAATGTATTCATCTACAGAGGTATCTATGTAACTCTGAGCTCAGTTAGCATCCTCTGGGACTACAAACTTGAGTTTTTCAATGTGACCCATGGACAGGATATTACCATTAAAGTGGGAATTTTGTTTTTATCACTGGCAATGAAGAGAGCAGTGAAATGGAGGAGACGGCTTTCTGAGAAGCAACTAACCCAGGTGCTAGGATCTGAGCTTGCTGTCTCATCAATAATTGACAGCATCAAACCAATCAGAACAATTTGCTCCCCACAAAGCGAAGTGCTAGAGCAGGCTGGAGGTGCTTAATCATTAATGAGGCAATTAGTTGAAACTGTTACACCTGGCCCGAGTCGTTTGCGGAGTGGCCGCTTGTCTGATGCTACACCAGCGGACTCTGGGATATCAACTGACAAGAGTCCTAGCAGTCATCTGTTGTCAAGAAGAGTGCCGCCTAATGCCTCTACAAAACATGTCCCTTAACTAACTTGTATGCTTTTCAGTAGATTTGGGAAGAGGGAAAATCTTGCAGAGAAGAAGATGCAGCTTGTAGTGTTTAAAATGAATCCTATGGGGGGACCATTTTTGTGGACAGACAAAGCATTGATCCAAGACTGATGTAACTGCCGTCAAACATGTTTAAAAAAAAAAAAACTTAAAAATGAACAACAAAGTAATCTGAAACTGCAAGGTTTCAGAGGGAGATCCAAGTTCTAAGAGGTCCTCTTAGAGGGACTCATTGACTGTCCATATTGGACGATTTGATGGTTAATCAATTCTGCTTCCCTGTCAGCTTGTTTTAGTTCTTGAGAACCTCTTGAAGAACTAGTCTTGATTCAATAAGATTGTTGTATGGCGCAGCACTGGCGCCAGAACAATTTTGTCTGATTGGCTATCTGACCTATGTAGGTGAACATAGAGTGGCACCAATCTATTCACTTTATCATGCATGCAGTATGTGGATCAGAGGTGGTCTTAGAAATGTAATGCGGTCAACCGACCTAGAACTACTTCAGCCATGCAGTATTTTAAAAATATTTTGTCATCCAATTTTAGAGGGCAATGTATTTGTGTGATTTTAATGAAATAAATGTTACTACCAAACAGACAAGGGAGCTGGGGAGTAGTAAATAACTTTATAAGTTGGTGGGGTGTGTTTTATATTACTGATAAAGCATGTGTCTCAAGTATATACACATAAAAAATCTATACACATAAATGTATGTGTATTGTATGTAAAACTTAAAAAAATAAAAATAATTTTCTGCTAGCCTAATGGTCACGTTGCAGCAAAAATCACAAATTTTCACCACAAATGTGCAAAGCTAACTGTGAAGACTTAAATGTAAACACAGCTTGTGTCTTTATCAGCTTTTCCATATATATATATACTGGCCCTGATAATCATCACAAATACTTGCCGCTTGCTCCATTTCCAACATGACATCATGACTTTTGCGTAAACAGACACGCCACTTTCAAGTCAAGTGGCGTGTTATCTATACGCATTTTGAGATATCCGCGTGTATGCGTGTATGTCTACGCCATTAATGTCCAAGTGATTCCGCGTATATGTACACACCATTAAATTTCCGAGCGAAACGAAGCAAAATGTAGATCTACATCTGGGGAGCGATATTTTTTTTCCCCTAGGATGGCAGGGGAAGACTCATAAATGCTATTAACCCCAGTGACGGGTAGGTTTAGGGACGGGGCGGAGGTAGGTCATATATTTATATATACAGTAATAACGTTAAGTCAACTGCGTTCATAAACACGCTGAAAAGCGATTGTGCGTGTTGATAGCACGCCAAAAATGGAAATACGAATTGGCGTGTCATACACACGCAATTTTATGAGATCAGTCTGCCATTTCTATAAATCCGTTTTTATGAATGAATGACTCTCTCACCCGTTGCTTTATGGTTTTCTTCGTCAACAGCCACTTGCACCTCCTGCTGGTGAGGTCGACTAACAGATGGAGATTATCAATCGGCAATCCACTGATATTCCTGCCGTTCCCGGATGTCAAATGTTGAATTTTCTGTCGAATTTATGCCACTGAATTTGTGGAAGCGAATTTGTATAGCGAAATAAAATGGACCGAAAATTGCCTGTCGAATATTATAGGTTGTATTTTTAAACAGAATTAATTAATATTTTGGAAGTGAAATCTGAAAGCTGAATATGGATTATTGAATTTTTATTAATGAAAACGTGTGTGAAATCTTTTGAACTGAAATATTTACAGCTTAAAGGGATAGTTCACTTTGAAATAAATTTTTGGTATGTTTTAGCTTACCTCAAGGGCATCCAAGATGTAGGTGTCTTTGTTTCCACAGTAGTTTCAATTTTGATATTTTTAGGTCAAACCGTTCTTGTCTGTCAGTCATATAATGCGGGTCTATGGTCACCACCTCAAAGAGCATGCACAGAGAAGTCCAAATTAAACATGATTTAATGACTCGTAAATATAAGTACACATTGATGGCCTAAGACACGAAACGAGCGGGTGGTGTGAGAAAATGAACAGTATTTATATCGTTTTTACCTCTTGTAACCACAGCCACGTCCAAGTGATCTGAGGGCGCGGGCGCTTCGGTCTGCGCAAGCGCCGGAAGTGATCTGTCGCGCGTGTACGTCATTCATTGTTTACACAGATTTCGGAAGTGTTACCTTTCACTGTGAAGATCTAAACATATTTAGATATACAGGAAATCGCAATGGAAGACGTTTTCGATATATCAACAGACAACGTTGAATTTTTTTCGCAACCACGCAAGAGATCACTTCCGGGCGCTTGCACAGACCGAAGCACCCGCGCCCTCAGATAACTTGGACGTGGCTGTGGTTACAAGAGGTAAAAACGATATAAATACTGTTCATTTTCTCACACAAACCGCTCTTTTCGTGTCTTAGGCCATCAATGTGTACTTATATTTATGAGTCATTAAATCATGTTTAATTTGGACTTCTCTGTGCATGCTCTTTGAGGAAGTGACCATAGACCTGCATTATATGACTGACAGACAAGAACGGTTTGACCTAAAAATATCAAAATTGAAACAACTGCGGAAACAAAGACACCTACATCTTGGATGCCCTTGAGGTAAGCTAAAATATACCAAAAATTAATTTCAAAGTGAACTATCCCTTTAAATATACAACCATGTTGAATTTTTAGCCCATAAAAATGCAAGCAGGGTTAATGCAATGCATATTTTTTCAAGTAGTGCATTTCAACAAGCTTTTTTGTTTCAAAAACATTTGTCATTATTTTACTTCCACAAAGATTGCTCTTATTGGTGCTTTTCTATGCATGTTTTTGTATTGAAATATTAAGATTCAATTACAATACGTTTTAGGAAAAAAAAAAAAAAAAATCATTGGTCACTAGAAGGGACAGTCCCTGTCAACATGAACGCATGCACCACACCTCCAATGCAAATACCATTTCAAACACTCTGGTAGAACAAACTAAAATTAACTACACTAAGTAAATAAAAAAGAGGTTATAAATTATAACGTGAAACCACATATTTTGAATGTGTTACCAGAAATAAATGCCTGTTGTATGTAAGTGGTTTACAAAAACCAAGTACTTGGGGTTTGCATTTTGCACCACTGAACAACCAGACAAGTGCTGAAAAGATCGTCAAGTCGGAGCTTTGCAACCAAAATAAAAGAAATCGAAAGGAAGTAGCAGGACGTTCAATGGAACAGAAAAATTGAGGTGTCTGGAAAATTCCGAAAAGACCTTGTTAGAGTGACACTTTTGCAGCACTTTCTGGGTGAAGCTTTAATTCGGTAGACTGACGTGTGAAGAGCTCCTGAAGCCCTTGCAACTTCAGACTTTCTTCTAATATCTTAGTTTCGATGAATTCCGAAAGAACATCTCCCCTTACTTGAAGATAACTAAAAAAGAGAGAATAGAACACACACTTTACTTTAGCTTTGAAGAAAGACATTGTGGGTATGTTTGCATGTGTGTGTGAGTGTGTGTATGCATTAATGTACAGTGCTCTGACATTTATTTGAACATTTAATACTTTTTGGGACAACAGTTTGTGTTGTAGCCGTATTGATACTTGCATGGAGACAGTATGGAAAGTTTCAAGAAAAGCTGTTTGGGAAAGGAGGAACCCTGCAAATATTTTCTTCCTGCTTTCGTGGTATTTTAAAAGTGAGGCTTTCGAGACGTCTACTTCTGTTCCTGATCCACACAGCTTGTTACTGTTGCTTTTAGAGACAAGGATTGCCCAATTAGATCCTGTTATTTAAAGAATTGTCCATATTGACTGCTGGTTTGCCTTTGCAATCCATATACTTAGGAGACAAAAAAAGGCTGAAAATAATATTTTGTTGAATCTTACTGTATTTTGTAATTATTTAATTGTGAAAATAACTCAAGATAAATATATAGGACCACATTATAAGGATGAGTTCAAAGCTTTCTTTGTCACAGTTTATGTATTTCATAATGAAACTAAGTTCACTCCATTTTCCATGTTAGATTCTAGTAAATGTGTCAGTGGACATGAGTCACGTATGATTCAGCTACGATCCGACCATTTTGTATCTGTAAGTGAAAAGCAATTCTCATCAAGGAAACACTCAAATGTCATAATATAGTTACATAACCTTGTGTAAAAATGTATGAACTACACTGAATTTAAGCCGAGCACGCTGTAGAAAGTGAAAATGTGGCATTATTACTTATAGAAAATGTTTTGATTGTTTGTTTGCTCTGTTAATTAAATAAACATTATACACAAATGTAGTATTATTAAGTAATATTTTTCACTTTAATAGAAACATTTGGTAACACTATTTTACTGTGTTATTACACGTTGCATGTAGTTACTGTAGTAATCACAATAAATTATGCAAAATTAAATGCAAATAACCCTAAACCAAACCTTCAACCCTAACCCTATAGTAATTACATGTTGTGTATTATATTATTGTATTACTCAGTACTTAAATGTATAATTACACTGTAACACGGACACCTTAAAATAAAGTGTAACCCACTATTTTAAAGTGTCCTTGTTACAATGTAATCATACACTGAAAATAGTACTGAGTAGTATTAATTAACAATATGTATTTACTATATGGTTAGGGTTTAGAATAAGGTTTGGTTTAAGTTGACGATATGCATACTTTAATGTTTTTATTACAGTATGTATTTAGTATATGTAACAAGGACACTGTAAAATAAATGTTACCAAAAAAATTGTTTAAATGAAGCACATTTTATTGTGAAGTATGTCTTATTTTTTATTGCAGCACATTTTTTAAGGTTTTTATTTTTTCCCCAGTATTATGAATGTAGATTATTATTTATGCATTTATTGTTTATAATTATTTATAATTTATTCTTATTATAAATGTAAACATTTTACGATACCTTTATCGTCATAATAACATTTGCCATTTTCTGTAACTTTGGTGTACCTTTTTTTTTTTTATTGAAATCTTAATTAATTTCTAAAGAAAAGATAAGAGCATTTGTATTTGGGACCATCAAGCAACAGAAACTAAAAAGTTTACTACAAAGCCTCAGTCAGTATTTCGTAGTATCTGACCATAATACCTAAATAGCTGCAATTTAAAGAGTCCGTAACATTTAAAAAATGCCACATGCTATTAATTATTAACTGTCAAAAACTGACATTTGTAAACTTTTAACACATTTCAGTCAATTAGGATTTAATTCATTAGAAATTAGGGATCACAGATCCCCAGATAAGGAGCAAGAGGGATTCCTGCTGCTCAACTAGAACATGGTGCTAGCAACCACCGAGGTCATAGGTTTGATTCCCAAAGGAATATGCCAAATTAATAAAATGTAATGTAAATTTATAGAAATTTGAAGAAAAAAAAAAAGAAAAACATTCTTAGGTGTGTTTATTAACCATACTTGAAACATATGTCATCAAAACAGCAGCAGAAATGAAAGAGGAAAAAAGAGAGTTTATAAAGACAAAAAACAAACAAAAACAAAAAAACATAGAGGGCGACAGATAAAGAAGGAAAAGGCAAAAAGTGTGTGTGTGTGTGTGTGTGTGTGTGTGTGTGTGTGTAAGGCTAACCCTTGAAGGGGAGACAGCAATGTGTGGCTGTAATGAAACATTCATGCTTCTCTGAGCTCATTGAGCACTCACTGTAATCGCGCTGGCAGGGTGAGAGGAAAGGGCAGAGTGAACGCGTGTTAGTGTTAGTTTGAGAGAGGAGACAGAGACAGTCTCTCAGCTACAACCCCTGTCAAAGAAACACTGCTGCCCGACATGCAATCCTGACCTCAGCGGTCAAAGGGTAAAACCCAGAAAATCATTGAACTCTACTGACGGTAAAGGGTTACTGTAAAAACATCCAGTAAATGGCAATCAAACAGATTCAGCTGAGCAGGAGAATTTCTAAATTTAGGTTAAAATTGTACTATTTTTTTTTTTTTTTTGCTAGTAAATCCTAATATAAAATAAATGTTTTCATGCACATCAAAAAAATAAATTAAAAATTAAAAATCCTTGTCCTTTCAATGAACGACATTCTCCTCCAAGTTAATCCGTTTTTTGGTCCTAACCAGCTAGGACTACGATAAGTAAAGAAACAAGTATAACAATTTGAATGGTTACTTGGTTTCTAGTACAATATACTTAGCCCAACCCACAGTTTATATTTCACTGGCTGTCCGACATGGCATACTCTCTTGAGTAGGTACTTATTTTGAATAAGTAATTACTTCACAACTGCTAAAAATGTACGTTCTATATAGTATGACTGTGTATGAGTGTAATCTGGATGTACTGCATTCGCCATGCTGTCACTATGACGTGACCTACGTGACGTGACCTATGTATCGTCGCACCAATATTTAGTACAATAACATTTATGAATTGCATTTATTTAATAAACTGAAACAAAGCATAAATGTTATTGTACTAAATACTGGTGCGACGATACATAGGTCACGTCACGTAGGTCACGTAGGTCACGTCATAGTGACAGCATGGCGAATGAAGTACATCCAGATTACACTCATACACAGTCATACTATATAGAACAGGGGTGCCCAATCCTGCTCCTGCCCATCGACTGTCCTGCACAGTTCATCTCCAACCCTAATCAAACACACCTGAAGCAACCAATTAAGGTCTTTAGGATGCGTGATTTTTCCCCCCAAACCACTTCAGTGGAAATCCCGCCCTGCAGCTGATTCTAAAGTTTTCATTGGTCATGTCAATCACTGTACTGATTGGCTACACCAAACACTGATCCCTAAACCTACCCGTCACTGTAACCTAAACCAATGAAATCGGCTGCAGGGCGGGATTTCCGCTGAAGTGGTTTGGGGGAAAAAAATCACGCCTTTAGGATCACTTGAAAATTAAAGGCAGGTGTGTTTGCTTAGGGTTGGAGATGAACTGTGCAGGACAGTCGATCGACAGGAGCAGGATTGGGCACCCCTGATATAGAACGTACATTTTTAGCAGTTGCAATTTTTAGCAGTTGCATTTTTAGCAGTTTAGCAATTACATTTATGAATTGCATTAATTATTTAATAAACTGAAAGCATAAATCTCAAAATTTGATGAAAGTGTTTTAGAAGTTGTCAACAGTGTGTGTGTGTGTGTGTGTGTGTGTGATTATATGTATGAATATATATGCTAAACATTATAGGTCAAGGTTCAGAAATTTTTTTTTTTAAGTCACGCATGTGGGTAATCTCTGTAATCCTGAAATCCTCTGTAAAACTGTAATAAGTATTATGCAATATGTGTTACGCTATGGTCAACCCAATATTTTCTGTATTTTCTGTCACTATCATCCAGCCTACCTTAACAGTAAAATGTATGATAACACAGCTTAGTATTGCTCATTCTTTATGAGCTGCTGTATTAAAATACAACAACAACAACAACAAAAAAAAAAAAACATTTCATGTGTGTTTTGCTTCAAGCTTCAAGAGAAGTAAAGTTATGCAAACTAGGTGGTGCTTCATGTGGTTAGATTGTGATAATTCTTGAGCACTGTTTAGATATCAAGTCACTAGGGGCTTTTTTTTTTGGATCTTTAGAAACTGAAAGGCTTTTTTACATGAGATGCTAATCAATGCTTAAGCATTTCTCCTCATTACATGCTCCATGATCAACAGTATACCTGTGTAATTATATGGCAATATACCCCAGAACTAATCACACTGGTAAGAATGTTGAGTGAACGACCATTTGAATTCTAGTCCAAAACATTCGCACACACTGAAGTAGGAATATTCTGTGCTCTCTCTTGCTGTCTGCAGCCATCTGGACTCAATAAAGTTTTTCTTTCTAAATTAACAGCTGTCAGAATGACAAAAAACTGGGCTTTCTCTTTTCTCTTGAAAGTTTTACTCTCATGTTATGGCAGGGCTTAGACAATTTGATACAGAAGCCCTAAGAGGCCTTGCATTATTATTTATTGTCTGTCTTGCTTTCTTATGACCACAACTTAATAATACTATAATAATGCATGGCCTTTTATGGCCTCCATAATTTTAAAGTTGTATAACACACAAAAAAAAAAATGTCCCATAGTATGTATGTATTTATGTTTATTTATATATATAAATAACTATATAAACGAGAGAAGACCTAGCAATAACTCAGGACACCTAAAAAACAACATCAACAGAACAGTAATATACAGTATGCCAGGCAAAATTCTAAATGGTGTGGCAACCATGACGTTTTCTTTAGAAAATCTAAAAATGTAATTGTGATGACAATTATAGCTGACAGAAAGCTTGGATAAAAAAAAGAAAGTTTAAAGCTATAAAGTTTTAGATAAGTTGTATAAATCATTTGTCACAGCTTTTTCTTTCTCATCTGCTGCAACACTTCTACTTTTCCTTGTAGACATTCTCTCTCTCTTTCTTGTTTCTCTTAGTCAAACTGTCTGTGAACGGTTTTGCTGTGGATGCTTAACATCAGTCAACCAGGGAACACCAGTAAAATAAGCAGAGAGAGTTGTGCTAACAGCCATCTGTTCCTCCATCAAATACCCATCTCGGGATGTTCTCTTTCTTACAAGATCCTGCTTTCGTTCTGTGTGATGCAATGATTCCTATTTTTAAAGGAACAAATTGTCAATTTTTCCTATTTTTAAAGGAACAAGTCTTTTCAATGACTGATCATGTGGACTAAGATTAAACTCTTTTAAAGTCTCTCTGTGGTGAGAATTTAAAATCACTTTTTAAATTTATTAGTTTAACTTTTTTACCACTAACAATGGTGAATGGTGTATATATAGGATATGCATCATAGGATAATTCTATATTTATTATTATTAATATTTCCCCCCTGAACCTAATGTCACTCATGTGCACAAGCATGTGCTTTACTGCCACTGCTGTCAGTACAGTAATCTTTGATAACTTTATTAATTTTGAATAATTTAATAACACTAGTTGGTTGTGATAGTAATACAAATTATTTTCACATAATAGTTGAAGAAACAACACCCTTAAAGGGATTATTCAGACAAAAATGAACATTTTGTCATCACTCACCCTTAAACCTCTGGTGCTCTTCGGTAATTTTTGACTGAAAATTATAATGTTTTTTTTTTTTTTTTTTTTTTTTTTTGCTTCATTGGAATGGTACGAAACTTGTTAAAGGTTTTCAAAAATTACCGCATTGGAAATGATGTATGGGAGACAAATTTCACCTAGTAAAAACATTTGGTACTGCGGCCAAACAAAATCTTACTAAAAAGCAATTTTTTTGAGATATCAAGCTCAAATTTGGAACACAACTTAGATTTAGATTTATGTTTAGATTTAGGGCTTTGATTTTCCAGCAGTTTTAGAGTAAAACGTGTTTTTGAAAATATATTTCATATAAAAATTAAAAATAGTATTTTTGTGCATTTTTAACAACAATAAACATAAAATTCTGTAACTTATTTTAAGTTCATTTTTTTAAACCTTTTTCACGTCAGCAATAATCTGCCAAGTGTCATCTTTGAAAAGAGATCTTAAGTCTGTGCTCTAAAGCATTCAAGATTTCTGTCAGGACCACTATCGTCAAATACGATGGACAATTAGCATATAGTTTGGATTGGCGGTATGGTTTTGTTCTGGGCGAGAACTCCCTGCGCAGTGCACATCCATGCAGCCTAGTATGGATAAGAGCAGGGAGAGCAGCAACAACAGAACCAACATGAATGTATGCAGATGTAATTAATTCAAGATTTTAAAGTACAACATAATTCGAGAATTTATTCTGATTCAAGGGGAATCAGAATGCCAAATCATGACTGACGAGAGGAGCTGGGGATGGAGGAGGGTAATTAGCTCCTGAGAAACGCGATAGCTGCTGATGATACTGAAGGAGCTTATATATACATACAGTGATAGGCGTCGTATTCCTCTAGGTAGACGTGGATCAGCTGAGAGTCAGCTGATGCGAGCTTGACTAACGTGACCTGCCAGAACTGACACTACCAGATGTAATTCTCAGGTTAATGCTCAAAAAGTGAATAAATTGATTATAAATACAGCGTAACTATAATTTTGTACCATAAAATCCCCTTAAAATACAAAATATTATATAAAAAAACATTATCGAATGTCATTTTTGACCGGCATGTGAAGTGCACCAGTTGTTCCAAACCTTTCCCTTTAAATTGTATAATTAGGCCTATCAAAACATCATGAATGGAATGTAAAGAAGAACAGCACTATTGTGGACACCTGGAGATTTCTGTAGAAGGAAATGTTTAGATAAACATTTCATTTTGTTTCAGTTTAAACCAGGAGGTCTGTGTGGGCCACCCTTGTTGTTTTTCTCTGGTCAAATCTTTCTACCGAGACCATGAAAGTTTACCCAGCATGAACAGGACATAATTTGTTCCACCCAAGTTCTAGACATGAAAATGAGCACTTAATGTCTCTGTGAATTATTTTCTCTCTCTCCCTAAATAGTTCTTAACCGTGTTAAGTGTGTGAATAATATTTAAATAGTATTACACGAAGCAAAGAAAGTACTGTTGATAACATCTGGTTAGTATCAGTGTGTGTCTATGACTTTGGTCTTTTTAAACATTGTAAGAACCTCAAAGAAGCCCTGTCTTTCACATTGTATAAAAACACACACACAAACACAAAATGGAAGAAACAAGATTGCCCCACCTCTCAAAGAAAACAGATCTTGAGTTCTTGAACCTGGATTTGGTATTTTAATATATAATAATAAAATAGTAATAAAAAACATATGCTTGGCCTCTCAGCATAACATTCAAGTGGGGCGTTTTGATATACAGCCAAACGCTTCTCTCACAGCCTCTCTGTTTCACCGTCAAGAGGTGATATCGGAACAGACGCTGCTTTGACACAGTAAAGTGTTCAGCAAACAAACACACATCCTTGCTCTGTCAGAGCAGAACGGCGTGTTAAACTGCAGCTGTGCCGCGGTGTGTATGCACTTGTCATTATGGGTGTAAGTTATTGGCTTGTCAGTCACCTCCACTCTTTTTCTCTCTCACACCATCTATCCAAGTCTGGTGATTGGCGGGTAATTATCTCACTGTCGATGCACTCCGCTATCTCACACATCCACAGCCAACGCGTGACAGAGTCAGCCAAAACCAAGCGAATACGGGGGGCGCACAGGGGCACAGATGTATGGAACTACACGCGCACGTGCAGCCACAGGTCATTTCGGCAACCTAATACAGCCTCAAATGAGATTTTTCCACGAACTGCACATTTGGCCGCATGGTGTGAATGGTGGTCAAACTGACGTAGTGGTATAAAATAAACTGAATGTCCCTGTGGCCACGAGAGGGCTGATATTGTATTGCTGACAGCATGATTGTCTATAAGTGCTTATTTCTGACTGCAGTCATAATTAATGTCATTTCACCATCAGTTGAGTGGTTGCTCTGCCTCTGCTAATGGACCAAAATAGAGAGCAGAAGATGAATTTCAGCATGAAAAATGTGAGCAGTGTCTATGAACAGAATGGAATGCTAGTGCATATACTGCTACTATTTAAAAGCGTGTGAAGCAGTATGCGATATACAACACTAAGGTCTGGTTTTACAGACAGGGCTTAGATTAAGCCAGAAGTAGGTCCTAGTCCAATTAGGGCATTAATGAAGCTTTTACAAACGTGCTTTAAAGGGTCACTCCACCCATTTCAACATTAATCTTTATTGAAAGTGAGTTATATATGTAGTCGAAATGTAAAAGAAATTTTGAATTTGGTGCCCTCTTGACCGAGAAAAGACAGAAAATAACTTTAGGGCGCATTTGTATGTAAGACAACAACTCCCACAATGCACCACATTGCACAGCTCCGCAAGCCACTCCCACTAATCCAGAACAGCGCCCAAACATCAGAGAAATCCCTCTTCCGTCTACAAGGCTAGCTGCCAAAAGAGTTTGAAATTAATTTCACACAAAATGTCTAGTTAGTTGGCTGTGGCGAGCAGGACGAGGGTGAGAGGACGGCGCGAGTGATAATGAATGACAACTGTGAGACGCAGCGGTCTCATATCTCTCACGGAGGAGCGGAAGCACAAAAGGAACAGGCCTGATTTTATGTTTTGTTTCTGTTGTGTGTGGCCAGCTGGCTTATACTTTTGTTTTGTATTTGTTTATTTTACTATTAAAATGTTTAAATGTTCGCCGGTTCCCGCCTCCTTCTTCCCACAACAACGAACTCCGTTACATTGGCAAACTCATTAGCGAATTACTCCTCGTTTGTATTTCGTTTCTATGGTGAATTATTGCATGATACCTGGATGTTCAGTCAGAACATATGCGGTGCGACACTAGGATGGTTCACATCACAACACAAACGTCCGTGTGCTCGTCTGATTCAGAGATTTCGTCCAGGAGAAATTGCTATCGTTGAAATTCTCTGCAGCAGACGGACTCTATCTGTGTCCGTAGCGCACAGCGAGAGCACAGGCACCAGCGGTCCGCCCAGCTCGAGCCAGTCCGAGCTCCTCGTCCGCCTCCTGTTCCTCCATCAGCCTCAGCTGCTCTTCACTATTGCGGCTCGTGAAGATAGCCACGAACATCGGATTCGAGCAGCAGAATTTGTAAATCCTCTACTTCCATATCATGTTTAGTTTCTTCCATATCGTGTTTAGCTTCTTCCGTCATTGTCATAACTTCCTATCTCCACAGCGCTTGTTAGCTTAGCTTATAAACAAGATGGCTGATATTGATTTCAGTATCTACAAGTGAAGTCCCACCCACTGATCTGTGATAGCTCTGTTAGCGCATTAGGTCCAACCTATGGGCGGGTTTGAAAGGGTGGGATCTAATGCTTGTAGTCTTTACATAAATCCCCCCCTCTTACACTTCCTCCTACAATGACGTAAAATTACGATTTTTGCGTCATTGTAGGAGGAAGTGAAAAAGGTAAATAGCGGATTTCTCTCGTCTCAGGGGAAAATGAGAGAGTGTTGCACGACCAGTCAATAGTATGACTAGGTTTCTAACAATGGAAAGCTTAATGCAAATGGGTGGAGTGTCCCTTTAAGTTTTATATAGCAAGCATTTAAGCACTGATATCATAGATGGAATAGACCTTGTTTTAGCATGATTTACCATGATATACCAACTTTAGTGTGATTTTTCATGATTTACCAAGTTCCAGTATGATTTACCATGAATCTAGCATGATTTACCATAGTTTACCATGATATACCAAGTTCTAGTATGATTCACCATGATTTACCCTGTTCTTGCATGGTTTACCACAATTGAGCACATTCTAGTATGATTTAATATGATTCTAGCATGATTTACTATGTTATAGGATGATTTACCATGATATACCACATTCTAGAATGATTTATGATGGTTTTGAACATTATTATATGAACATTATATGATCGTAGATGGAAAAGACCATTTACAGCTAATACAGGCAGTTTAGGAAATACATGGTTTTGAAGCTTTTTAACACCTATGGTCCGATCTTCACGAAACTTTGCATGCTTCTTCACCATGTTATGACACATATGCTCATCAATTTTTGTGAAGTTCTGACTTTTCCTTTAGGATTTTTAGGCTTTTGATTGTATTTTTCCCCGCCCCTTTTCTAAATGACCCTGTTACAGCCACCCAAATGCAAAATTTCAACTTTTTTTCGATAATTATTGATCTAGAGAGTCCAGAGAATAGGCCTAGACTGGTTTGGTTCCGATCGGGCGAAAAACCAGGGACTAGTTCGCAAAAGTAGGTTTTGGACAAAATTGGCCATAAAAAAAGGTTCTCCCCAAAAGTGTGGCCTACCATCTGGTCGAGTTTCAAGTCTCTAGGCCTTACGGTTTGGGCTGCACGATGCGTTTTAGGGGATTTTTTTTTTTTTCAAATAGCAATTACAAAAGGTTTTCAGCACTTCGTGCTTGAACACCTAAAAAAAACATTGCCGTGCATCTTAAGACAAAACAATGGCACTGGCATATTTTAAGATATGCCAGTGCAAGTTGCTTTTAGTTAAGACAGCTCAAAAATGCATTTGAGGCGCTGTTTACACAACACCATTTTCAACAAAAAATGTTAAACTTTTTATGCGTTTTGTCCGTTCGTTTACACGACAGCGGCGTTTTGGGTGCCTGAAAACGCAAACTTTTGAAAACGGGTTTCAAAGTGCAAGTTTTTGAAAATGGTCTCCGTGTAAACGCGAATCTCTGAAGTTGATGACGTCATACACATGCGTATTACGTGTTCAGTCTATAGTGTTTCATCGCCATCTAATGGCCTAGCAGCAGAACACAGGGTTTTTAGTCGTATTTGCAGATCTGTGTGAATGGGGATCCTTTTGACAATTTGACAATATGCATATTGTTGTCGTGTAAACGCACCCTCAGTCTGAGACTAGCCTTAAGCCTTGTCTTTGAAACCGGGCATAAATGTTTCAAAACTATATTATGCTGCAGTTTACAGTCAACTACTAGTGCATTTCAAACTCGAAATAAATGTTATAAACAAAAATCTTTTTTTTATTTTATTATTATTTATAATTCTCATGGTTCCATTTTTTTTGTAATTGTATAGTATTGTTTATTGTACTAAAGTGTGAAATGATAAAGAACGATTAGGTGACTTTGAGTGATATCGTATTACAATTTGTATTCAGAAATTTTTTCTGCTTGTGTCTCATGGACAATTTAAATGTTTTGATGGTATGTTTGTTTATGACTTTGCAGGAGCAAAACAGATTTACTAAAATTACATTACTGCATTTTCTTCTTTGAATAATCACAACTCACAAAAGTACATATGAAACCCATAATAACATACAATTTAAAGCAGAATGGGTGAAATACAGAGAAAAAAAGGGAGAGAGAGTAAAAGTTAAAGGTTTTCTATAAACTGTTGCCAAACTGTCTCGCAGCAGAGAAATGCAAACGAGCCAATCTGTTTGTCTGTTTATGTGAGTGCAGAACAGAAGCCGTCTGGCACAGAGAGAGGACCTGCCACCCCACTCTGTCATATGGAAGCTACTCTGCCACGAATGAATACCTAATGACTCGATTCATACCAAACGATTCACCACTCCTCCTAATGATCCTTTCCATATGCACTTCAAACAAACACGCACGCACACACACACACACACACACACACACACACACACAATCCTTATGTCCTCAGGAAAGACTGGGAGATGTGTGTCTGAGTAAGCTTTTTGTCACCTGTTTACCTTCTATACAACTTTTAGTCATCTATACTTTATAATGTCCAAAAAACGCACAATTTAAGCCTTTTCAATGCAAGTTATTTCCCTGAAATACAACTGTTAAAGACCAAACATATGCCGCTATATTTACAGGAATATTACATTTAAAATTTAAATTTAAATTTAGACTTTGTGAAGTTGTTAAAGTGTTTGCCAGTTATTGTTAGAGAACTGAAGAAATCAAGAGTCATTTTTGGCTTGTCCTGAGCTTAGGCTTATGGGAAATGAAAGGAGAAGTAAAGGAGAATACATAAATAGATCTGGGGGGAAAAGTTATTCTCAAGTTATGCAAATTACCAGCATTCAAATCAGAAACCCACTTTCAACATTGCTCAATCTGACAGAGTCTATTAATTTTTCTTCTAGTCAAACCCTGCTTCCTAAGTCTTCATTACTATTATTGTCCAGAAAGGACAGAAAGGACAAAAGTTTATATAAAACCAAGACCTATAAAACCTAACCTTATGTTATCTCATATACACCACAGGTCAAACACTTGGATACACTTGCTCATTCTTAACAATAGTTATGTATGTATGCTGTTTATGCATTTGTTTGTGTGTTTATTTTGCTTAAAGAAAATACTAAAAATAATAAATACTTAAAAAATACTTTTAAAATACTTAAAAAACTAACAGCACAAATATTGTCCTTAAAAAACATTACAGCATATAAGCACTTTGCGGTGTAGATGATCATTGCTGCTTTTTCAATGCCTGACATAATGAACGTTAAATTTTTATTAGGTTGTGTTATTTAAATTCCATTTTTTTTGTAGTATAAAACATTGAAGATCATTCTTTTTTTATTGAAGCCCTTTCAAACAAATCACTGGTATTTGTTCATCTAAATGGGGCTTAAAGACTGTTTTTAAGACACTGAGAATATGAGGTGCCATCCTGGGCTGCTGTCCATGTCATTTCCTTTAAGTGAATGAACTGAAGCTTCAGCATAGATCAGTTTAGCACCAGCACTGCACCTCCCTGCATTCATAATTCACTTGGCAAACGTTGAAACGTGGAGTACAGCGTGCCGTGCAAAAGCACCTTACATTTTGATTTATGACGGAAGAAGAGAACCTAATAACTGGCAACATTATTCAGAGGGATTTCGACTTTGTAGATTTGTGATTATTATTTTGTTTCAGGATGCGTAATGAGTTTGAACAATGCTGTTAATGGGATTATTGGCAGACCACCAGCATTTGCTTCCTTATGTGAGGCTGATAGCAGTTTTTTTTTACCAATAAATCACTCCAGTGCACACAGCAATATTCAGACGTATGTTATTAAAAGTGTTTGAACAACAATATCAGATTTATGTTTTGGTTATTTGATGGATTGATTATAGTGTGTTGCAGTAGTTCTGAGCGGAGTGATTTTAATCTTTTTTGATTAGCAATATAATGATTAATAGCAATTGACCAAGAATGAAAGAGAGTGACTGTAGAATTAAATTAGGTTATGTATTAATCTATTCTGTTTTTGTCTCTATAAGGCAGCACTAAGTAAGGGTGCTGTAGAACATCCAGCAAATAGTAGACTTCCATGGTACCCTAAAAAGATTAAAACAATCTCAGCGATATAGTAGTAATTAAAACCTCCAATAAAGTAAAAATGCACATGCAGTTCACTAATAGCATTCACACATGCACAGGATCTACATACAGTGGCTCCAAGAAGAATGTAGAAACATAGGCATTAACATATGAAACCAAGTGGCATTTATTTTAATTTATTTTAAAGAATAAGTACGCTTTTTGAGCAAAACCGTTTTACAAAGTTAAAAAGAAATATAATTATATAGAGTGAACTGATAGCGAAGCAATATATTGTGGTTACTCTGCTCGGCCAACAACGTGAACTTGAAGGAAAACCACTAAAATTCATGGTTAAAAGTCCTTGCAAAAGTGAAGTTTGTTCTGAAAAATGTTTGTGCAGCATTGTTTTTTTTATTTATTATTATTATTATTATTTTTATCTAATGCAATGACAATTACAACGGTTTAATGAAATGCCCAAATACTCTTTGGGGGCCACTATTTTCACATATGAAAACGTCCCTTATTAAAACCCAGACATGTTATTTTGTATCTGTTAGTTAATTCACAAATAAATGGCCCATTTACATGTGTACTGTTGTTGTTGTGTGATTATTTTTGAAACAGCTGGCTTGCATGAAAATGGCTTGCATTTATTTGTGAACATTAAGGTAAACCCTTGTGAAGGGAAATAATACTTAATGTGGAAATACGATAATATACTTAAGTGTGAAAAGAATGTAATGTTATCAGATGCTAAATTGCACTAAACTTACTTTAAATGGCTTTTTGACCCACTTCAGTGGAACTCAAGTTCATCTTTCTAAGCAATTTCATAATTATTTCTATCGACTTTGCAATATGGTGCACTGCCGAATGCCCTGACAAGCATGGTAAACTAAAATGCACTTTAATGTCATGTATGTTCAAACTTCTAAGTCATGTATTTAAATATATAAATACATTTGTGATGATAAAGTTGCTATTTAGTACATTTAAAATATATTATCCTTAAATATAATATGGACATGGACACTACAGTTAAAATTATAATCAGGTAATTTGCATGTGCTTTAGCATGATAGTCAACACATAAAAATAAGTGTACTTCTTTAAAGCACGACGAAAAGTATTAAAACAATAATTAAAAATGCACTAAAGTAAAACTTTCTACATTATAATTTTAAATTATTAAACAGTGCATTTTTTAAAAGTGTACTTAAGTGTGTTAAGAAACAATCATGAAAGTGTTCTCTCTTTTAGTACACTTAAGTGGCCTTTTCTTTCATTAATATTATCTGCAAGTACATTTTTAAAAATATACTTTTAAGACTTGAAATACAGTACAAATGCATATTCAATCAAATTAAGGGCACTTCTTTTCCCCAGGGGAATACATTTCAACACAATCGAACTCCAAGAATGCATGTATGTCTCGTTTTATGTGCTGTCTTTCAAATCAGAAATAAAAGTTACCTCATCTTGATCATTTTAATTTGAATACACTGTAACTTATAAATACACACCGAATCAGCTATACACAATATAAGAGAGAGACATCTTTAAAAGAAAGATGTTGCTTGTATTCTTACTGTTTTTATGCACTGTCGGCAAAGCAATCACCAGGGACAGTTGCTGTGACTGGCAGGTGTGTTTTACCGGGAAAAGTCTGCGGTACTCCGTGAATGCTGTACATTCCTCTATGATAGTGATGGGGAATTACGCTCGGCTCACAGCCGTCACACTATTGAGATTCCAATAGAGTTTTCCTGTGCCGTGCATTCGACTGACTGTTCAATAACAGATGCGGTACTATGAGAGCTGTTACCAGCTTGCCTGAGTGCTCATGTCAGCAAACATACACCGCTACGTGCACAGGGGTGGAGGAAAAAGAAAAAGATGAAAGTAAATGGGAGGGGGGTGTTTGAAAATTATGCCAACTGGGAGCCATCGCAAGTGATATTCTACTGATGCCTTTCTCTAAAAATTGGCCCTCTTGGCCCCCAGCCTTGTGTACAGCCGTGCAGCCATATTGGGTGTTTCTGCATGGAGGGGTCCAAGCAGCTGCGTTCAGCAGAAAAATAAATAAACAAACACATAATCACATAAGGGGAAAAAAAAACTCCTTTTCTGTTCCTAACAAATGCTGCGATAAGAAGTTTTTTTGTTGCCATCTGCAAAAATCAGGCACAGGTTGTGCCGTACTGGCATAAATGTGTCATAAGAGGCCGAAACTCACGTATCACGCACAGATATGAAGGACTGAAATGCAAAAAAAGATGCCCTAGGTCTTTAAGGTTTTGCGAAACACGCAACTTGTTAGGCACTCAACTGTTTGACGGATATTATGCAAATAGCGGTGAGACGTGTTGTTAAAGGGCGACACTCAAAGTGCAAACAGTTTTTGTACCATCAAAGGCCGCTTGTGTGCAAACTAGTGCCACTTAGAGTTCCTCAGAAATGCACCAGCGGTGACAGAGGTGTTTGATTACACAACTGTGGCATGATAAGATAGACTTGATGCTTGAGTGAGTTAAGCAGCTGTTCATTTGAAGACATTCTGTCTTTTTTTTTTCTCGAGAATATCTGAACAGTATGAAAAAATCTGAAGTCTGTGAATGCAAATCATTGCTTAATTGCAACATCTTATTTGGTTTGCAGTAGGAATAACACTTTAGAAAAACTTTTTTTAATGCAACGTACACTTGCACAGTGGCTACATGACATATTTGTACACTTATATAAATATATTAAATATATATATATATATATATATATATATATATATATATATATATATAGTATATATACATATATATATATATATATATATATATATATATATATATATATATGAATTTCATTGCAGCAAGTAACAAAAATATCAAACCAAGCTGCATCCACAATTATGATAATTATGATTATTATCTAATGATTTATAATTAAAGTTACAAACTTGTATCTGTAAAATATGTAGCTTGAAATGTCTGCTTCTTCTATTTTCAAATAAGCTATTGCTATTTTGAAATGTTTAAAAAAAATTGTCACAATACCTCATTACAGTATCAATTTCTATGATATTTCTATGATAAGTATGGTGTAAGCGTCCACATTTTCGGGCCACTGTGTATTCCATTCAGAATAGTAAATGGAGACAAAATATTTAAAATAATGTATACTGAAATATGAATCGAATATTAAGCATTATATATAATTTTTTTAAGTTTTATTATTTATTTATGTAAAACAGTATACGCCGTCCCACTCTAGACTCCAGACATTCTCTTTGTGCTTTTGCAGAGCTGCTGTATGTTCACATACAGCACATAAGCTAATTTTAGACTTCGTCCCATCATGGCAGGTTCAATTTACATGCACAAATAAGACGAAAAAAAATAAATATCCTAAAGGTGACCTGCTGGATTTCATTTCTGAAGTTTGATCTGTCCATGTAAAAGTGTCCCAAATGGTCAGGTCCGATACCAAACACCTTTCAGGGGGCGATCAGCGGACGTGAGTGCTCGTCCTGTTTATCTCTCCCACCTCGTGTGACTTGGTCTGTGACCTCTACTTCAGGACAAAGAGAATTTACTGAGTACATAACTAAATCCAACTGTTCTAACATTCACAATGGTAATGACTTGTGTTGAATATAATATATTGCAATATGCTTTGTAATTTACAAAAAGGAATGAATTAATCTGGACTTTATGCATTTTTCTGTTGTAATTTTGTTTTACATGTTTTGGATATTTGGGATTGTGATGACCTTTTTGCTTGATCAACAATTATGTACTGTAGATGACCTTGCGTAGAGGTACAGACTGTAACATCTTGGCACACAAGCAAACAAACATATCGTGGTTGTTCCTGTGTGCATGTGCTAAATACAGCGCAAGATTTGTCAAATCACCACAATATATCTGAGGGTATGTGCATGTGTAATTGAGGTGAACTTTAGCAAAGAGAAACAGCTGATTAACATGAACTTTACACACATATGTTTGGAGTCAAATTCAAAATCTACATTTGGCTCATTCCTTAGCAAGATCAATGTATTTTAAAGAAGAATGTTTTTTTTAAATCAATATATCCACCAATAAAATTATTTTGAAAATAGGAAATAGCATCACACATTACAGTACACTTTTTACTGCACAATGCATCCCTATCTGTGTGTATTTATGTTTTTATGTTAGTGTGTGTTTGTGCTCTTCTAGGACACTTTACATTCCCTTGAGCTCTTTGAATTTCAAAGTAATTCCTCAGTGAGTGTTTACTGATCCCCTGCAGTACTATGCATTCCCAGAGTCTAACTGATCAGGGCCAGGTTTAGACCGCTTTTTTAGCTTCCCAAGAGCCACCCACACACTCTCACACACACACACACACACACACACACACGCTTTGTTACTACAGTCTGACAGCGAAAAACATGGAAACAGCATGACTTTAATTCAGCTCTGGACTGGGAATATCTGGACTGCACCATTTAAAAAATTAATTGTGAACAAATTTACAAAATTAAATTTGCATGAGTAAAATAAAATAAAATAAATACATACATACATACAAAAAAGAGAGCTTCCTAAACCTGAAATGGTTTATTAATAGTATTAATAGTATTAGTATTAATATTAATAGAAATAGTTTGAAATAAAATAGAAATAACAGAGAATGTACAAGCATGTGACTAGAATGCCTCAACGGCAGACAGACAGAGAGACAGACAGACAGACAGATAGATAGACAGACAGAAATAATGAATGATGACATATTTTTACGTTGGGTTGAGCTATTAATTTAATCCTAAAAAAAAGAGGCCTGAGCCAAATACACTGTGAGAGTGTGTATTGTGTTCTCTCATGTAAAGGTGAGCTCCTCTCACAGTGTATTTGGCTCAGGCCTCTTTTTTTTAGGAATAAATTAATAGCTCAACCCAACGTAAAAATATGTCATCATTCATTATTTCTGTCTGTCTGTCTGTCTGTCTGTCTGTCTGTCTGTCTGTCTGTCTGTCTGTCTGTCTATCTATCTATCTGGATCAGGCCTCTTTTTTTAGGATTAAATGAATAGCTCAACCCAACGTAAAAATATGTCATCATTCATTATTTCTGTCTGTCTGTCTGTCTGTTTGTCTGTCTGTCTATCTATCTATCTGGCTCAGGCCTCTTTTTTTAGGATTAAAAAAGAGGCCTGAGCCAAATACACTGTGAGAGTGTGTATTGTGTTCTCTCATGTAAAGGTGAGCTCCTCTCACAGAGGATGACAGGTGTGAAATTACAATGGGAAGTGCAGTATACCGCCCTCATTTCCCTCATTCATTTACATGCCCTCGCCAGCATCAGATGCCAGACTACCAGATCTCACATGCCAAACATGCCAGGGTTGTTATGCATGACAAAGACTGCTGACAAAGTCTGCTACATCCTCAGAAAAACCTGGGTTTGCCAGTAAACAGTAACAAGTGACAAGTGATGTTTTGACCAGTAGGGGGCGACAAATATAAATGAAATAGAATTTATAATTGAGTCATTGAATTGATTTGTACCAAATTATGGAGCAGATTTAATATCTAAATATTAAATCTGTTCAATTTTTGGTACAAATTCAATTAGCATGTCTACACATTTACTAATCATCTTCTTGTCATTAGTAACATTTACACATATGCAATTCATCCAGACTGTCGCCTTTGTCTTTTGGCTTGCTTAGTTGGGGACATTTAGTATTCAACAATTTTATTGATCTGCCTGCATTGACACCATTATATGAGAACAGAACTTAGCTGGACGATGACATCACTGTTTTCTCCAGAGCGGCTATATATATAAATATATATAAATGAACTAAATTAATAACTTTTTTACAACAAAAATGAACCATCACTGAACTTACTTGAGCTGGACTATGACGCTATTTTCTTCTAGATCTGCTGTATAGCCGAAACAAACTTTGTTGCATTATTTTCATGTTATCTCTGTAAAGCTGCTTTGAAACAATCTGTATTGTAAAAAAAAAAAAAAACGCTATATAAATAAACGTGACTTGACTTGACTTGTTGTGAAAAAGAATGAAAGAATTGTGAAACGTCTTCAGAGTACACACTCAAGTGTCATCGACCCTTTTTCACATTTCTTGATTTTGAATTGGATGTAAATAAACAATAGCAGAACAGACCTTGCTGGGACTTTAAGGCACACATATTTACTGATGTAACACTTATACCAAGTCAATGTATTGCCACTGCACTTCAACAAAAATTGGTTAAACCAGTTCTTTCCCAGTGCAATAACAATCTTGCTCAAACGCATTTTGTCATGATGTTTGTCATGATGAACCATACCAACACCTCAACTTTAACACAAAGGATTAAAATTTTGATAAATAACATTGTTTTCATTGACCTCATATTCCCTTTGCACTGGATTTCACAGCTAATGTTACTGAAATCAAATGTTACCACTCATTGCCTCCTAGAGTACAAGAGATGTGTATAGTGTGGATGGTTCAAATAGAATATTATATGCTATTATTACAATCTTATTAATAAAAGTAATTTAATGAAAAAAAAAAAAATAAGAAAAAAGGAATATGTGAAAAATGTAATGAAAGCATTTTGGAGTAATTCTGGCAATTGTAAATATGCACAGAATAGAAACAAACTTTAAAACATACTGGCTTCAAATTGGTGTGATATCAGTAAATTGAGCCAGTGAATGAAAGTGAACAAAAGCAATTCATTCACTTAAAAGGTTAGTTTAAAAACACAGATTCGATGACAAACTAAACACTACTGCTGATGTAACACACAGGAGCCAGCTCCTAGGCATCATCTGTAAGATTTCACACTGGTGTATATTTAGGCTGGTGAACTCATTCCTCAGTGTGCGGCTAGCTTCTCCAGGTCAATAGGACACATAGGAGAAGCTTATGGTTTACTGCTACTTTGACTGATATGTACTGTAGAGATCAAGTGCATGTTCAAGTGTATGATGAGCAGCAAATCCTATAATTTATGTTGTCTCTTTGTACAAATACAAATTGTTTTAAATTATATGAAGACTCGTTTTGTTATTGAACCATGATTTTATACAAATTTGATGCAAATGACTCACTCACACCATTAAGTCACTTGTGATTTATACATATGCCTGCTTGAAATTGAAAACTTTATTGAATATTTTTTTGAATAGTTTAGTGTTAGTTCAGATTTTAAAGATGATCTTAATAAAAGGTGAAACATGCAATGCAGCCATCGGATTTGAATTTCAGATCACACTGTGTATATTTTAATTTATGAAGTTTAGTCATGTTGGCCACACAAACTCACCATTGGTCTATAGTTTCAAATAGGCTGTTAATTAAAATATGGCTTACCTTGTGTTTGTCTAGTGGTCTAATGCATTTTTTTTTATTTATTTTTTTATAATCTTATTAATTTTTAAGTATTCATGGCTTGCTTAATAATGTTTTCAACTTCAGGCACTTCCCTAATGTACATCATTGTTGGGGAGTCATTAACTTAAAGTAATGCAATGGACTTCTATTTCACACAGAGATTCTGGAAAATGTCAGAAAAAGTTATTCTGATAAAGGTTGTGCTTATGCTCACACTGCCAGAGCATTCCCACATTCTGTGCTTACATTCACAAACATCTCAGACAGTCCCATAAAGCCCAAGTCAAGTTTATTTATACGCCATTTTTCACAATGTTTTAAAGCTTGATCCTTAATCCAGGATATAATTTTCCAGCATTACAGTTCTATTCACACAAAAGGCTCTCCTGCAATTTCTTTTTCTTTTTCTTTGTTTTCCTTATTGCTGTAATGGTCTGTTTTGGTTTAATTTTCGGTTCTGTTCCTGTTTGCTAGAGTTCCCTGTTATTATTAGTTACCTTGGTTGCTGATTTGTGTTTCACACCTGTTCACTGTTTCATTGATTGTTCCCTGTGTATTTAAGCCCTGAGTTTTCCTTAGTTCCTTGTCCAGTATTTATTATGTTAGTTGTTTAATGAATGCTCTCGCTCTTCGTGGTAATTAAAAGTCTTTTTAATAGTCATTAATTCCATGTCTCGCTCCTTGTTCCTTGGATTATGCACAGCAGCCCGTATTGTATTTTGTAATCCTAATTATTAATTAATTCAAAAACTCTAATTGTAACTGTGTCAGAAAAAATACGGCTCTGATTTCATATGAAAATTGCATAATCCAATATTATATACAATTGGAAAATGATATCTACAGAAAAGATAAAAAAACACAATACTAATTTATTAGACTTAACAAATTAATAAATGAAAGGCCTTTTTTCTCACAGCAGTAAATGGTATGAATTATATCAATGGTAAGGGTGATGCCACATTAACCAGATTCCTGAAGCACATACAGTACACATTCTGCACATACTGGAGAAACAAAGTGTTCAGTTACCTGGGGAAACAGAGGGACTAACCTGCGGCAAGCCTGGGTTCATTCCATGCTTCACTGTGAGATTCTGTGACATTTAGGATATAGTTAAAGGTTTGAGTACCAGAGCCACTGTAAGCTCTGTCTTTCTCCTTAGCCCTATGAACGATGAGGTGAAAAAAAAAAACTTCTGTATGAGTGTGTCAGAAACCACTACATTTACATTTGCCAGATGCTTTTTTTATCCAGAGTGAGTTACATTGCATTCAAGGTTCACATTTTATCAGTTATTGCTTTCCCTCAGAATTAAACCCATGACATTTGCATTGTGTACAACCATTTTCTAGTGTTTGAGATAGAGGAACATCAGAAAGCAATAAAATAAAAATAAAAATATTTGTTAGCCAAATGACTTCACATTCACATGTCCCAATTAAAAATGAAAGTGACTGGATGAACTGTAAGGAAAACTGGATTGAACAAGTATAGGTAATTCTCATTAAGACTGTTAGAAGGCTTAAATTTGGGATGTGGATTATCCCAAAAAGATTACATTAATACACTAAAGAAAATATAAGTGTTTTTATGTGTTACGGTCCCTGGTCTAGGTCAGGGTGTAACATAAACAATGCTTAGATGCTAGGGACCGCTTGCTAGGTGGCCCATAACAGACAAACAGTTGTTCAGATTTACGCCACAGGGCATCTCTGTGGATGTAAGCTTCTCATGCCCGAACTGGGCAAAGTAGATTACTTTTCTCCTGGATCTTGGAATGGAGGACGACAGAAGGTTTGCAGCACAATAGATCTAGCCACATTAGTGGGGACCTTGGGGATTTGACCTGGATATATACTGGATAAATACCTTCACCATGCCAGGTGCAAACTCAAAGCATGAAGGGGCAACCGCTAGGGCTTGTAAATCTCCTATTCTTTTAAGAGACTAGATGGCGAGGAGGAACAATGCTTTGAGAGTCAGAAACTTGACTGGCACCTCCTCAATATGCTCAAAGGGAGCCAGGGACAGGCCTTGGAGAACCACGGCCAGAACCTAAGTCGGGATTCTAGTGCGAAAGTAATTCATATCAAAAACAAATATTATCTGTTTATGTAATCTCTATGAAACCAATGAGAGTACAGTTTCTCACGTCTCACGCCACATCTACTCGCTGCGCAGCCTTTCACACGCTAATCGTCCACGTGAGGCATGCAAACCTGTAAACACCCCCATTTCAGGCATATTAACTTGCTCTCAATAGAGTATCCCACATACCCCGTCAAATTTGACTTGATCTTAATTTCTACAAATTAATGAATTAAGATTGTTACTACCAACACTTTTCTGTGTATACGTGCCAATTGGTTGTCCTCACAACATGAAAAACAAAACTTTTGTTAAAATTGTGAATAGATTATATATGGAAAGTAAACAAAAAGAGCGCTCCCTTTATTTTCATTGATGCTGTCAATCACTTTTTTAACGCAATTGAGTTCTGCACTCTTGCAAAATCTCCTATTATAATCAGTGCAGCTGCCTACACTGCACAATGAATCTCTTATTTAAATGTGTCTTCGCTTTGTTAGTAATAATGAGAAGATTTGGGAAAGTTTAGAACTTCAGCTCGCGCTGAACAAAAAAGTTGGTTCGAGCAGATTTATTCTCCACAGTGATTTAAAGCCTCTGATTGGCCAATATGTTAATGCAGTCAACAGACATGTCTGTGATTGGCTACAATTCACGATGCAGAAAAAAAAAACACATTGTATCTAGTAACCTTTTATACAATGGGAGTAAATATAAATATGATAATGTAATCAACAATTTTCACATTTAGGTAATCGTGGCTGCTGTAATCGTAATCATGATTTTTTTTCTGATTAATTGTTCAGCCCTAATTCAAATGGTATGTTTGTCATGACACTGGGATGTCAGAAATGGGGGTTTAATCCAGTGTGGCCCTATCCCCATCTGTCTTCCCATTCATCCATATCACATACACAGTGCAGGCATGAGTGCGGTCAAAGACAGAGCCACCATGGGTCTATGTGCTGACAGGCAAATCAATAGACGCCACAAGCTCTACTCTGTCCTACCCCCAGTACCCTCCCCCCGAGAGTGAGTAATTGGATTCTGGCAATGGCAGTGTAACATCTGGATCAAAGTAATGTGTTAATATTGGCTTTTAATATTGGATGAAGCTGCTTTTTTATTTCATTATGTGATGTCCCTTGTGCATTGTAACATGCATTCCCATGACTATATGATGTATGCTTACAGTAGTATAATACATTAATTGTTAAACACACAACAATTATCAACAATAAACATTAAATTGCAAGATTAACTTTAACATTTTTCATCACATATGCCTAGACATTAAAACAAATATCACATTACACACAGTTATTTGTATAATTTATTACAGTTGATAATTTATTTATAATAAGGCCATACTAAATAATTAAGGCATCTAAAATGCACATGCTCTCTATGTGCTCGAACAAAGAACAAGCTACAGTGAAAACTGCTGGGATGCATTTATTGTGTTGCAGGTGCTAAACTCTGTTCTTGTCTGTTTTGACAAAGCAGGCGTTTGAATTTGACAACAGCACACATATATGATGACATCGCTCAGGGGTCAGGATCTGTGGTTAGGGGATTGAATGATGCAATGTCTAGTTCTGACCTGGACTTGTCATAGCAAAGTAGGACATCTGTTCCCAAAAGAGGCTTATTCTGAAAAAGGTCAAGGAAAAGCCAAAGACCATCCTATAACAGGCTGAAAGTTTGGCTGAGACAGGGTCAACATCTGAGCATGAAAGTCAGTGTTTGTGTGCATATGGGGTTTTCAACTTTCCTTTTGTTTCCCTTTTCCCCAGATCTAAAAAAAGAATACAATTCATACAGACAATCGCTTGAATACACATCGTCTATATATATTTCTGAATTCAAATTCATTTTTTTTTTTTTTTTATTGAATTTAAAGTAAAATATAGTGTACTTAAAGGCTGAAATATTTATATTAAAAATATAGAGTGACACAGTTTAGCTTTAATTCCGTTTGTTGTAACCAACATGCACACAGCCCAAAATTATATAGGAAATTATGTCATGTAGAGTCATATGTTTATCAAGGTTAGTATGTATACAAATGAATACAAAAAGAATTTGTGACAAAGTCACAGTTCAGTTAATTTTGTAATTTGAAAATAATGATTAAGAGGTATTCACTGTATTCAACGAGTAAGGGAAATATTTATTCACTTTGTACTTAATGTAACATTACTTGACTTTCACACTATAAATTACCTGAGGAACTGAGAGGTTGAACTGACATTCCCTTCTGTTTATCAGAGTTCCAAACTTGAAGAATTGTCCAGGCACTTTCCAAATGAAAGCCATATGCAACCATTAAAGAGCTCTCACATGAAGGAATAAGTGAGCGCATAAAGGTCTGCTTGGCAATTTACACAGTACAGTTTGATCCTGATGCTATCATTTAATGGCCATGTATGGCTGTTTTGGTTATCTATGAGCAAAACCATGCAAGTCGACTGCAAACTAATTGTAATGCTACTGTAATGTTTGGCTAAAAATGAAGACTGTAGAACCAAACTGCATTAGTTCTACACTTCCTTGTTCTCGTTTTCTTGTTTCTCTTTTTGGCTTTCTCTCTCACACACACTCTCTTTCTCTCTTCATTCACATTTCATTTTGCTTTCATCTGTAATGGGCTGTAATGTGGTAGTCTTTACAGTATGTCCATTAGGGTGCTGAATAGCCGGATATTGGCAGGTATAGAGAAAGCATTTCAGAAGTGAAATACTGACCAGTAAAAATGATGGCATCTTTGACAGTAAGTGGGTGTTGTATGCTGCTGCCTAACGACATGTATAGCATAGAACAGTAATTTACTATAATTTAGCACTTTAATTTACAAGGGCTTGACGAAATAAAGGAAACACCTAGCAATATATTCATATGAAGAAACGAGGTCCACCATTCGCCAGCACAACTGGCAGTTCTTCTTGGAATATTGTCAAAAAAACTTCTGAATTGCACCTTTGGGACAGTACATGGGATATTATACATGAGTTGTAAAACTGTTTGAATCTTTTGACTGGTGTCATTTGAGTTCATCTTATTACTGAACCAACAACTTGGAATTGTTTTGCAGTATATTTAGGCCCATCATTGCATAAGGGAACATCAAAAGGGCAAAGTGTTTGTTGGTTGTGGTCTCTTAAAATGGATTTATATTCCATGGAGAGCAAACATTCAACATAATGCGTCTGCTGTTATGTAGGAGTTGGAAACAGAAATTGTGGGATAAAAGCATTCTTTAGATTTCTCCATATATATATATATATACTGTATATATATATATATATATACACAACTTAATTTTCTCAATTACGCATGAAGTTTATTACTTCATAATTTTAAGGCAACATGTTCTCACTTTTTTAAAATTTAAGTCAACTGATCACTTTTTACAGTGATATATCAGTGAAAACTGTCAAAATATGTAATTACTAGTGAGTCTCTTGATTAACATTTCTTTCAAAATTTTGCTAATTTAAATATTTACAGTGACATGTTCTAGTTGAGTGGTTTGATCTATGATAACAATTTGTTAATCTATTTGTTATTATGAGTTCCATATACTATTATTAATAAATGATGTTTGAGGTTCAAACTGACCCAAACTGCTTTAAATAAAAATAATGAAGATAAAGGAGAGAGTTTTAAAGGGTTCTTTAAAACAAACACAGGTAATCCACTCTAACGAAGACAAAGTAACCACGTTTCTACACGCACACATGAACAACAACCGACAAACAGAGTGATGGTGAGGAACTAAAATTCACAGTGATGAGATGACGAACAGGTGTGGCGATCTGATGAGTGTCCATGACAACTGACAGGAAACTAAGACAACGAGACACGTGACTGATGAAAACAAAACTGAAAGTCCATGAAAACAGAAACTAAGAGCAACCAAAACTGAGTGTGTGACAGAACGCCCCCTCCCGGAAGGCGCGACTTGGTGAGAAGGAGGCTTAGGAGGAGGGCGTGGAGATGGTGCAGGGATGGTAACAGGAGCAGGTGAAGGAATGGTGACAGCAGGCGGCAGAGGAATGTGACAGACGGACGAGATCCCGGCGGCGATGATGGTAGTTGTCCGAAGGCACAGACCCAGAGCCCAGAGACTACAGCCCATAGGGGGGTCTAGGGAAGGAGAAGCCAAGGTGGACGAGCTGAGGTCGGCAAGCAAGGTCGACGAGCTGAGACGGAATGAGTTTATCAGAGGCCAGAGCCACAATATCCACTCGCCCAGGCACTGATGGAGGTTGCTCGAAATGTGACTCAACGTTATAGCATGATATGACTGGATATGTCGAAGGGCTGCAAACTTCCAACAGAGGCGGGGCTGGAAGATTGGCTGAGCAGGGCGGTAACGGAGGCAGATGGCGACTCAAGCAGATCAAAGGTAGAGTATAGTCCATAGTGCCGTCTAAAAACAGTGATAAGGATTCCGAACAAACAGACACATGGTCAATAAAGTTATTTGTGCTGTCTGGAAGCAGCAATGAAGGTTCCGAAGAAATAACCAAATTACAGTTTCATAGTGCCATCTAAGGACAGTGTTAAGGAGCATGAAATGGGGTGGGTAGGGTGGAAGACGATACCTCCATACTGAAGTCCATCCGCCAGTCCTCAGTCTTTACTTCTACCAGCATCCCTTCGGCCAAAGATGTCACAGACTCACAGCCCTAGTCAGACTCTCTGGGGGGCTCCTCTTCCGGGGTGAGGGTCAGTGCTTACCACTTGTCCTCGGGCTCTGACTGACGCGTCACGGCGGGGGTAGCTCTTCGTCTGCGGGGGGCACTCGCGATTCCTCCATGGTCGCAGGTGGTAAACAGGCTCTGGGTCCGGCTGTGTTCTGGACCGAGGGTAGACACTCTCCAGACACCGGATAATGGCATCCCTCCAGTTTAGTCCAGAGGTGTCTGGGAGGTCTATGGAATGGTGGTAGTTCGCCCCGATCCAGAATAAAGACTTCAGGGTGTCGCCGTCGAAGGGGCTGGTGATGGCAAGACGGCAGTCTTGTTTTCAGTAAAAAATAAATAAAAATGAAAGCCCCTGAGCAATCACAGAAAATTTCACTGCATAAACCATCTTTGGGCCAGTTGTTCTGTTACCAGATGAAGAATATGAAGATGGAGGAGAGTTTAAATGGGTTCTTTACTAAAAAAAAACTCAGGTAATCCACTATTGCAAAGACAAAAGAACAGTGTCAAAATGCACACACGAACAACAACAAACAAACACAGAATGAGGAACTTAAATACACAGTGATAATGAGGAGATGATGGACAGGTGTGATGATCTGATGAGTGTCCATGACAACTGATGAATGGCGGAAAACTAAGACAAAGAAACACACGTGACTGATGAAAACAAAACTGAAAGTCCATGAAAACAGAAACTAAGAGCAACCAAAACTGAGTTTGTGTGACCTTAAATTGTAAACAGATCAAAACAGTATTATCCAAAAGTATGACTTTACAAAAATATTTGAATAAATTCAATCAATCAATAACAGAACACACGATGATTAAAACTGTATATATTCATTAACCATACTTAATTGTATTTAATATTTAAATTTTCACATACTATATACTGTAATTACAGCTTTTCAAATGTTATTTGATGTTTTTGCTTTTGGAAATGGATCTTTACTATGCTGAATTAGGCTCATTATTTAGCATTTTATGCTCATTTGGAGCACAATACTTTCTGCGAATGTAATTAACCCTTTAAGTGTCACCGCCAAAAAAATCCTGCATGCTATACAGGCCTTGTCATCCTGTTATATAGTACACACAAACAGTATAACTTTAATTTAACACTGATAAGGTTTATAGCCATTGCAGTTGGCCAAGGACCGCCCTCTTAGCCAAGAAGAGGCTAACTGACATGTAAAGTGACCAATCACAGTTTTGTTTTGTTCAATGTCACGTTTAGGGATAACCAGTTTAGAGAACCAGTAGAAATCAATCAGATTTATATTCATCAGATGTTAAGAAAACAGAGTGTAGGCATGATGTCTGAGACTAAAACGAAAAGTTCTTCATACAGTAGCTAAAGTAGCAGCACATGGCTAAGTAATCTGTGTAGCTTGCAGCTCCTTCTGTTGGTGAAAATAATTACTACACAATTGCTCTGGTAATCAGCAGTCTATTCTGATCAGGCTTTTTCACTGTGTATGTGCAGGGTTTTTGAACATGCTGTAAAATGGGGACATTTCCGGGGACAGGCACAGCTCCAGTGTGGAACAGGCAGTGGTTAAATTGGGCCGGGGCTCTCCGGGGCTCAGCCCCGGCACATAAGCCTGCTCGTTTGCAGTCAGTTGCCTACTGGAAATTATGTCACATACAATTTGATGAAAGTGATGCTTTTGAAAACATATTTCTGACAATAAATGAAAGATTTTTGAAATGGCATGTCTATTTTGTCTCCGCGGAGCTGAGATGAGAAAAATCGGAACACGGCCGTATTTTTGTTCAGCTGCTTAATCTCGTTGTCAGTCGACCATGATCGCGCACCGCTCGCGCATGCGCATCTGACACGGATAAATGTACGCAGCAATAATGAATGTTCCTGGGAGACCGTGGTTGCGCGGGATGTGGATGTTCCAGAAATGTCAAAAAAAGTGCCCTGGCCTTGAATGACAAGGTAAGGAAAATAAGACTAAATCAAAATTAAATATCCAGGACTAGGTTGACCATGTGATTTTTCTCAGGAGATGTTTTGAGCATTTTACTTCAGATACCGGATTATCAGCAAACTGCCAAGAGAACTGCTAATTTAACGTTATATTTAACGTTAGCTGGCTACTTAAAATAAACTAGCAATCTATTCAGTCAGCATATTTGTATTTGATCTGTGTGAATTACAGAAATATAAGACTTGCTAGACCTAAGTTACTTTTAGCTACCAAGCTCTGTGGTTAATGAAAATTAAATCAACCATTTATTCTCCAACTTTCAGAGATAAATTGAAATGAGTGGAGCATATTCACCCAAGAAGAGGAAACTGACTTACTTCTTCAAAAGGTGGGGTGATATTCCAGACATGTTTAGCATGACTAGCTCTGTAACATGTTGGCAGTAGAGATGGGACAGTATGAAAATGACCAAAATTATCACCGTGTTCGGTATTATTGCGGTATTTTTAAAAGTGTGTTCAATATGTTCAGAAAGCACTGACAGCCTGTCAGTGACAGGCCTACACAAGCTGAAATAGTTTCAAAAAGTGTAACAGTGCTTAATATATTACAAAAATATAGGCAATATGCTTGTAAAAACTATTGAAACAATACTAAGAATTACATTAATTTCTCTGTAATAATTAACATAATTTTTACCGTTACACCGGCAATCATCTCATCCCTAGTTGGCAGCAGACTTTACAGTGATGTACTCAGCAGACTTACCAGATGATTTAATTGATATCATATCAACATTCTATTAATGTTAAAGTTACGATGACTAAGATATGATCTGCTCCTAGGTTTGTTATACAGGCATGAGTTAAGAATCATCATTGACATTAAGCATTCTTCCTTTTGTATTTCCCCTCATATATAGAGTGGAGCCGAAGACTGGAGTAAATGACACTGGACAGGGTGGCAGAAGTGAGGAGACGTGTAAAGAGGTGGAAATTATTTTTTCAACAATTACATTTCATGTAAATAAACTTGCGTGCAGGTCTTCTTCAAGGACAGGCTAATGTAAGAAGTCCCTCTAGGGGACAGAACGTACCAGCAACCACATGCTTGTAATGGCATTGACAATGAATAAGCCTGCTAGTGTAGTACATATTATTTTACAGGCTACAATTGAGCATTAAATATTCGAATATTATTTGAATATTTAAAAAAAATATAAAATGGAATTCGAATGGTATTATAGAGGTATTATATTGACAGCTCTATTATGTAGTGACTGTACCAATATAATTTCTCGCAGAAAATGTTGCAATATTGAACTATATCCATCTCCCCACCTCTACTCTGGACAGGGCCAAGGAGCTGTGGACATGGGGCAGGACACTGGAGCTGTGGACATGGGGCAAAAAACTGGAGCTGTGGACATGGGGCAGGACCCGGGAGCTGTGGACATGGGGCAAAACACTGGAGCTGTGGACATAGGGCAGGACACGAGAGCTGTGGACATGTTGCAGGACACGAGAGCTGTGGACATGGGGCAAAACACTGGAGCTGTGGACATGGGGCAGGACACTGGAGCAGTGGACATGGGGCAGGACACTGGAGCAGTGGACATGGGGCAGGACACTGGAGCAGGAGGTGGAGCCTGTCACAACTTGCCAGACTGCTGGAAGGTACACCAGTATGAATACTTCTGTAAGACCTATCCATTTCTTATGGTAAAAGAGAAAAATTTGGGATGCAAAACATGTAGTGCTGTAAGATCACTCGGAGCAGAGCATAGTGGTAAACTCAGGTACACCTTATCAAGTGAATGGCAAAATTGTCTGATTGGCCCTTATGGTAACACGACTGCAAAACAAATGAAATCTTTGAGAAAAAAAATTAATGAACATAGTGTTTCCCAAAGTCATAAAATAGCTGAAAGTATACTTAAAAAGCAACAAGACAAAACATTAGAAACAAGTTTTCTCAGAACCGAGTCTGAAATTCTCGAGTCTACTTTCAGTGTGTTTAGAACAGCCTACTATGTAGCAAAGAGCAACCGGCCTTACACCGACCATCCAAAACTCATTGACTTACAGATGCTTAACGGTGTGAATGTTGGCCGTGTTCTTCATTCAAATGTCACATGTACTGAGATCATTAATTTCATATCCAGTGAGATGAGACAGTCATTGTTGGCCAGCATCAAACAAAGTCGACCAAAGCTAACAGTGATTGTAGATGAGAGTACCTCGTTAAGCAAGAGGTCCTGTCTGATTGTGTACCTAAGAACATCTGTCCATAATTCGGATCCATTGACCTTCTTTTTAGATTTACTTGAGCTAGAGAGCACCACTTCAGATGGGATTACAGCCGACCTACTTAACTGTCTTCAGAAACATGGTCTTGATGAAGCATTTCTAAAAGAATGCATGGTGAGTTTCTGCTCAGATGGAGCTGCCGTTATGTTGGGCAGAAAGAATGGCGTGTTCGCAAAACTCAAAAGTCAGTTCCCTGGCCTCATTGGTTGGCACTGCTTAAACCATAGATTAGAGTTGTCAGTGTCAGACGCAGTAAAACATTGTACCGAAACCAATCACTTCTCATCATTTCTAGACAAGCTTTACTGCTTGTATAATCAATCACCAAAGAATGTAAGAGAACTTGAGACTGCTGTAACTGAAGTAGGCAGTTGTCTGAGAAGGATAGGTAGAGTCTTGGGGATAAGGTGGGTGGCGTCATCATTCCGTACAGTTAACGCTGTTTGGACAATGTATGCAGCGCTATACAATCATCTCACAGCTTCAAGTAAAGATCTTAAGAGGAACTCCAATGAGAGGAGTATGTATCAGGGCTTAGCAACAAAGTTAAATTCTGTTGGTTTTGTTAAGAACCTTGGACTTATGATGGATGCACTCGAAGAACTCAAAGATCTCTCTGAGGCTCTGCAGAACAGAGACATTAGACTGTCTCAGTCAGTGACTCTCATCAAGAGGCAGATCGAGGTTTTTAGTTCAATGAGTAGAGAACCTGAGAGTGGTCATTTCTATAAGAAAGCATGTGACGCAGTGATGGAAGGGTTGTTCAATGGCATAGAATTACACAGTGACAGAAGCCAGAAAGTCATTGAGCCAGAAAAGTTTTATGAAGCTTTGAAAACCAACATGGAGGCAAGAATGGTGACAGAGGAAGAAGAGTCCTTGTTTCAAAAGGTGAACATTCTTAACAAAACAACTTGGCCCTCTCCTTTACCTCAAATGTATGGGGAACATGGACTAAGGGAGGTTTGCAATCTTTTTAGTATTGGCTTTACTGGCATGAAGGCAAGCTTTAGGGATTTCAAAAGTGACCCCAGTCAACCCATGACTACACCACTTCTAACACTCAGACATGCTGTTGAAACAGTTGCTGTAAGTAGTGCAGAATGTGAGAGAGGTTTTTCTGAAATGAATGCAATTGTTACACCTTTACGTTCCCTGCTGAGAATTGAAAATGTGTCCTCTCTAATGTTTGTTAACATTGTTGGCCCTCCATTAGCATCTTGGGACCCCACTAAATTTGTTAGAAAGTGGGTAGCAAGGAGGAGATCTGCAGAGCACCTGGCGTGTAAGAAAAGGCAGACTAATACTGAGGTGTTTGCATACCAGCCATTGTGGGAAGTAATGAAGTTATAGATGAGTGATGAGTTATAGATGTGTGTTCTCTGTACTGTTTTTAAGAATGTGTATGAAATGAAATGTAAAATCAAAATTAAATTACAAAGGTAAAACACAAATAAATTCAAATGTTGATTGTAAAACTAACCAGTGTTATCATCATTTTTATATCTTAAAGCTGCAGTCCGCAGTTTTCGCCATCTCTGTTCGAAATCTGCAATTGCAGTTATTCGCGGAATTATCAACTTTACGTGGGTTGTGTAATGAGGCAACCACTGGAGCCAGAAATCAAAACTTTGCCTTTTTATGTGTGTGTGTGTGTGTGTGTGTTGTCGTAGTAAAGAGAGAGAATGGGAGAAGGAAGTTTGTATGAGGTGGACCTGGTCACCACAGACCCAAATCTTCTCAGCTGTTGCTACTGTCATATGCTGCACTGTCTCTCCATGTGGCACATTATGTTTGGCACATTGTATGGGTCACTATATCATAACAAGGTATTACAACGTGTAATCAAGTGATGACTGATTAGCAGTAATGTAAATGCTAAATGTCCTAATACCTGTTGCAAAGTAAATGCTCTTAACCTTGCAGTTTTTCACATATCATGTAATACTCAATTTCTCCATTTTTTGCACAAAACTCTCCAGAAAGTGCTATTTAATGGTTTATTTTTCAAAAAAAAAATTTACGGGGGGGCATGCCCCCGGACCCCCCTAGGGAGAGCACCCCCACATAATAAATCCCAATTTAACCCCTGGGAACAGGACACCAAAAACCAGGGACATAACCCCTATATAAGAAGTAATTGTACTACAAACACACTATACGTTTCAGAACTCAAAACTTCCTTGCTAGTTCAAAAATAGCTTCTATTGAAATCAAGCTGCCAAAACAACTCGTTTTGAAACTTCCTCCTTTTTATTACGTAATAGAGTTGAATACATCAGTGCCGGACTGCCTGCACAGACACAAATCAACTCCTACTTCTTCATCATCACCTCTTTGGCCCGCCCAGCTGGCTCATTACTGAAGTGATATGGACACAATATAAGATAGGATCATTGGACTAAAAAAATAACAATACCTTGCAAAGAATCCTATAGGAAAGTGGCTTTTTATTTTCAATATTTGATTGTCTCAGTAGAGCATTTGCTTTTTGGTATAGTTAAATTTTTTTGTTATAAAAGTAATTGCAGTTTATGTGTTAGTAAATCAAACCAGCAATTAAACAGTCAACTTCACATTTACAACTTCTCCTCTTAACCCTTGTATGGTGTTCGGGTCTGTTGGACCCGTTTTTATTTTTTATCAAAAGAAAAATTATACGATTACTTATTTTTTCAAACTCAGACTCATTGGCCTTGGCTCATTTTCTGTGAAGAATATATATCAGAACACATTTTCAATGAAAACACACTGTACACCCCCCCTACACATTTACATTACACACAGGATGTTCGGGTCCACTGGACCCGAGGCTAATAAAAGTGTGGAAACTGTAGGTCCTGTGTACCTTTACTCTGTCCTCCTCCTGTCAGTGTGTGTGTGTGTGTGTGTGTGTGTGTGTGTGTGTTCTTTTATATGGTTTATGAGGACACAAGTGTGTATAATGGGTATTACAGCATAAACCTGGTTTATGAGGACATCTGTGTCCTCATAAAACAAACGGCTTAAAAAAACATACTACATGGTGTTTTTTGTAATTCAAAAAATGCCTATGTTTTCTGTGATTGGTAAGTTTAGGGGTGGGGTTAGTCCAGGGAGTAGATTATACAGTTTGTACATTAGAAAAACCATTACGCATATGGAGAGTCACCATAAACCACATATCTATGGATTCAGGAGGAGAATGGTGGTGCTCCATCCACCCGACCTACAGAACTACCATTTGCAGAGCCTGAAGTGAGTGTGTTATGCTGTTGCAGTATAGTATCTCCTTGCGAGAGAGAGAGAGGTGTTAGTAAAATTCCTGATCTTTTCATTATTCTAGGTTGTGGCCAGCAGCAACAAAAATAAGCGGTGCGAAGTGTGTGGACGCAAGATGGACTGAAAAACACAATATACATGCATCAAGTGCAAGAAGTACATATGTAACACACACACACAGTATGTAAAGGCAATGTGTTCAATGGGGCTGATGTGTGAGACTGACACTGTATGTGTTCAGCTTGTGTTGTGTAAACTGATCTGAATGGGTTAAATTTCTAATGAAGTTCAAATAAATAAAAGTCAATAGTTATGAAAAACCTTGCTTCATTTGTACATTTGTTGAATTGTTCCACTCATATCTTGATTATAATTGATTTTCTTTTTTTATGTCATTTTAGTAAAAAAAAAAAAAAAAAAGGAGTAGCACTTTAATGCTGAAATGTGATCTAACACAGGTAAAGAGAAAATATTAACCATATATTCTGTTTATATTGCTTGCAATTGGGATGAAGTAAACATCTGTTGAGTATTTTAACATAAAATTGTTTGATTGTGTTGAATTAAAATCCCCAAAATGTAGCGGGTCCACCAGACCCACAAGCACTGGCTGAATAACAAAAATATGAACACCACACAAGGGTTAAAGGAGTCATAGGATGCGATTTCTTGTTTTCCTTTTTCTTTAGTGTGTTTTGTAGCTGTTAGTGCAAGTATAAGATCTGCATATTTACAAAGCTCAAAGTCTCAAACCTAAAGAGATATTCTTTATAAAAGTTAAGGCTCAGCCACGCCTTCCTAAAACGCTTCTTTAAAACACGCCCCCACAAATCTACGCCAGTGTATGGGGGCAAAGTTTCATAACACCGCCCACATGTATGTGCAAAGAAAGAAGGAGTAACTTTTATTCTTACTGTATTATTGTTGCCGCCGATGCCGCCATGTCGTGGATAAAAAAAATGACCATCTACTCCATTAAAAAAGGGTGAAAACTGCATATAGTATGTATGTAGTACGCATGTATTATCATTGGGGGTAATGTTGTGTACAGGAGATAAAAAGTAAGTTTTTCCAGCATTTTCAATGAAAATGTTTATGAGCAAATGATAATTAGGAGTGAATAGAGGATTTAAAAATATAAAGTTGGGCCTGAACAATAATTTTAGAGGCACTGTACTTTTACTGATCGCTTGATCTGCGTCCACTCTCATCTCTGTCTGCATCTCATAGATTCTAATTTATTATAGTGCTCCATCATGTTAACGATTCTTTCCTCCTGGGTGCGATTTTCAGTTTTGGCAAACTATCAACAGATATCTTGCCTTTCCTCACCAGACTGCCAAGCATGAGCAATAAAAGTTTCTGAGAGGAACAGCCCTGAACAATGATGTGGACACTAAATGGCTTCCTGGGCTGTTCTGAGGGTAACACAGGGAAAGACTAAAGAAGAACAAGGTGCAAGCATAAGAGAGATAAAGAGAAACATCTGCATGGGCGTAGGTTTGGTCTCAGCTTTGGAGGGGACCCCCCCCCCCCCCCCCCCCCCCCCCCCCCCCCCCCTCCAGCCCCTTCCCCCCCATCACCCATAGATATAAGAATATATATATTCTATTCTTTAAAAAAAAAAAGTGCATTAGATTGAACTGGGAAGGGTCATAAAACTTGCATTTTGTTATCCTAGGTTTACTGCTTCTATTGTTCTCAATTGTAAGTCGCTTTGGATAAAAAGTGTCTGCTAAATGAATAAATGTAATTCTGTTGTGGTTTGATGCTGTCTTTCCTGCATACAAAATGCTTCATTAATTTTGTAGTCTATGACTATCCTATGGCTAGCAAGTTTAACCCTCCTACCAGATATTGTTATTTGGATATTATAAATCAAATAATGATTCATTATATTTGAATAACCAACAGTGTTAACTTTAGCCTTTTTAACATTGCCAACATGTTTTTCCAGCACATGTGTCTAGCAAGTAGGCTACACTCACAAATACATTACATAAACAGAATGTAGAAACGAAAAATGTCTCAGATGATCCACTGTTTATGACTGCAAGATTCTAAGTTAAGGTAGGCTAATTAACATTCAGTGACTTGCTAACGTAGCATTCTATCATGATAGCGCGACTTCTATGAGTCTATCCGTGCTGCACACACCTAATTAATGCTCCTAACCTTGAAAGATTGCAGAAGCTAGGTTTAACTGTTACAATATCCTGGGTAACCAGGATCACCAGTTAATACTATTTTCCACAGTAGAATCTGCATTTGAAAGCCTGGTCAGTCACTACTACTGCTAGTTATTTGTGTGGCTAGTTATTTTTGCCTACTTACACTCTGCTTTATGAAAAAGCTTCGTATGTCCCCTGTCTTCTTCTTGGGTGACATAGCTGATCTACAAAGTACAAAAAGGGGCAAAAAAACGGAATATTAAAATGTTTTACTCTGGCCTTTGTATATGGCAGGCAGAGAGACAGACTTTCCGTCGGCTACGTCACGCGCACACACACACACACACACACACACACAAACACACACACCACCCGCTCGCTGCCAGTAAGTGCAAGCACAAAAAGTAGTCCCGGCCCGCGCGTGTAGCCTGCCTGTCAGATACCCCGCCACCAATCAAATTACGGCGTATCTTGTACTGTCGTCGTCCTGGCCGTTGGAATCGATCCAAATAGCAGCGCAAAGATCCAAATGCAGCGCAAATATCAAAATAGCAGTTCAAAGGAGCTTGCTAAATGTTGGTGGGGACAAATTTGTCATCTCAAAATATTCATTGGGACTAGTACCTAGCGTCCCCCCCTAAACCTACGCCCTTGAAACTGGTATTTTGATTTTGGCTGTATTTGTGACAGTTCTGAAAGACATCCCAGACAGCAACATAGTAACGGCCCAAAACTGGGCCGTGTGAAATCCATGTGCACCAGATTTGGGCCGGATCTGGGCCGACACTATGTTGCTGTCTGGGATTACTTTAAACTTTTCTTCTAGATGCCCAGACATGGTCTTTTTTGTTATGTTTGATACATTTAATTGGTCATTTTTTCAGTATTGGACCAATTATTATTATTATTTTTATTCCATATCATCTTTGTCAATATTTAGTACACATTTAGTACATCTACTCTCTTGTAGAAGATCACAGTGATATCTGTTGAGCACATGAATGCATTTAGTAGTAACAATGGTACTTTACTATCCCATTTTAGTTTTAGTACATTTTTAGCCAGACCAGTACCAAACTAGCAATAACTGTCATGAACCAGACTGAACCTCTACATGATATAATTTACTCCTTTATTTAAAAATGCCAAGGGATTGTTGTATTAATGTCTACTTGCCCTGCCACACACACACACACACAGTCTGTATACAGTCCTAACCATTAGGCCACGACCGGGGGAGTGGTTGGAGATGGTTTGACAGTCAGATGACAATGGTTAGAGAGTCAGACTGGTAACCCAAATGTTGCAGGTTTGATTCTCTGTGGTGGCAAGAAATGACTGAGGTGCCCTTGGGCAAGGCAACTAACCCCCAATTGCTCCCTGGGTGCTACAACAAAAATGGCTGCCCACTGCTCTGGGTGTGTGTGTGTGTGTGTGTGTGTGTGTCTACGGTCTGCAGTGTGTGTGTGTGTGTGTGTTCACTGCTCCTAATGTGTGTGCACTAACTTGGATGGGTTAAACGCAGAGGACAAATTTCGAGAATGGGTTACTCACTCTCTCTCTCTCTCTCTCTCTCTCTCTCTAACACTTTCTGAAGCTCATAAAAGTGCTTAGACCCCCATAAACAAACAAACAAACAAGCAAGCTTCACATGCACTGAATTACTGCTGGTCCAGTTCTGCATTATGGTTTTCATTAATATTACTTCTGACATTTTGTACACTTTTAAACAGGAAATATACTTTAATAGTTACTGTACTATTGCCTAATATATAGAATTTTTTTTAGCACTTCATTTTACAGTGCTGTTCCAAATGCACATACTAGGCCTATGTACTTTAGTTTAGGGCTACCAATTGAAAAATAATTTGTTAACATTATTTAAAATGATCTAATGATTAAATCAGCTGTCCCGCCCCAGACCTACGTAGATAATCTTACATTCATTTAGGTGACACACGTGATGCATGTCAACAACTCATTGCATGATGTAGCCTATAGAATGCCCCTATAACACAAGATATCAAGGAAAAAATGCCCCTGTATGAGTTTTTGTCTCATATTTATATCATAGTATATAGTTAGGCAATATCGCACCAGTAAAGAGTGAAATATCATACGTGTGCTGTTCCTTTTCAAAAGCTACTCTCAATGCTGCGCTGGAGTTTAAGCGTTATGGGAAAAAACGTCTTCGCTTGACCGGTTGTGAACACGTGTGGCAAACACGCCAAAGAATTTGGCTTAAATAACCTCTGATGATGACGTCATTTGAATGCGCACGTCAGAGGCTATAAGTAGACGCGTGACAGGTGCGCTCATCAGGTTCTTTTATCTTCAGAACTGCATTGTGTTCCGTGTGTGCTATTCAAACTTCTACTCAAACTATCCCTTTTGCTAGAAGTTGGTTTTGTCTGGCAGGAATTAAGCCTTTCTCACTCTCTTTTTATTTCTCTACAACAAAAAGAAAAAGAGAATCATGTAGAGAGAATGGCGAGTGCAAGCACTGTGAGTTCCTCTCCATTAACCCTTTCACGCGTATGATCACACCGGTGTGATCAGTCTTGGCTGGTCCCTGGAGCGTACGATCACACCGGTGTGATTAGAACGGTCAGTGCATCACGTGATCAACTGCTAAATTCAAACGAGCTTACGCGCGTTGGCTGGCGCTGAGCCAGAGACGGACGCACTCAGTGCTGTCATATATCACAACAATTGAGTGTTTTCAACCACATAATGTTTATTTTAGGTTTCAGACATTTAAATACACATAAGTACTAGCAAAACAATGATTTTGAGTTTGTAAAATACACACTGATGTCTATGGAAGCGGCAATAATAATCCTTTCCATTATAATAAAATAAGACGACACGTTTTATTCATATCAGATACACATTGTGTAAGTAGCTTTACATTTGACCCTATTCTTCTCCCAGTTCACCGGCCACTTACTTTCATGTATTTCCAACGCATTCTCATCCTTTGGCGTCATATAAGTGACGCCTGACAAAACGTCGAAATACTACGCACATGCCACCCTTTAGCGTGAATATAACACGCGAAGTGATGGGTAGGTTTAGGTGTGTTGTAGGGTCTGCGTCTCATATTCACGCTAAAGGATGCCAGTCAACTTTATGACGCCTTGGGTTCGCGTGTTATATTCACGCTAAAGGGTGCCATGTGCGTAGTATTTCGACGTTTTGTCATATAGCGTCACCTATATGACGCCAAAGGATGAGAACGGGCTGGTATTTCGTGAGAAGTGGAGGAATTGACGTGTTGTAAATCCAACAGATCCGATTCTCTGAACTGTACAACAAACTAAAATGGGGCAGCCCATTGTGAATACAGCTCAACTAACGCGATCGTTATAAAGATGTTTAAACAACAAAACCCATCCACTTGCACATATTTGACAATCGGAATATCAGTGTTTCATGCTATAGCTAATACATTTGTTAATATTTTTAATAAAAAAGGAAAAATGACATAAAAGCAGATCATCATTCATTCAGCGCTGTATTGTGGTTGCGCTGTGTCACGTGACAAGCAATGACGCGTCACCATGGAAACATTAAAGTGACAAGTTCTTAATAACGGTCGCCTTGAAAAACTCACGCTGGGGGGTCAGTTAGAATATTTTAAACTTACGTGTGAAAGGGTTAAAGCTCTTTTCGCTCGTCTCAAGGGGTGGTGATGGCGCAGTGGATAAGACACATGCCTTTGGTGTGAGAGACCCCAGTTCAAATCCACTGTGAGACACCAATGTGTCCCTGAGCAAGACACTTAACCCCTAGTTGCGACCTCTGACATATATAGCAATTGTAAGTCGCTTTGGATAAAAGCGTCAGCTAAATGAATAAATGTAAAAAATGTAAATGTAAATGTCTCGCATATCGCAAGTTGATCTGGCTGAGGAGTGGGAGACGGGTCCTTCCCTTTCTCTCGTTCTCTCTTTAGATCGCGTTTTCCTCCCGTTCACTGCTGACGCACGCCTCTGCGCTTCTTCAGATTGGGCTGAGGATATAGGTTCTCTTGTCAATAAATAAAACCCAATAAAATCTAGTGGCTCGGATCTCGCATCTGCCTAGGAAACGCTTAGATTACGGGTCCGCTATATATGTACATAATGCTAGGGAACTGAGCAGACGGGAGATTTTCTTTTTCTCTTGTTTCTATGATCGCGTGCAAACGAATTGTGTGTTTGCAAGCTTTGTTACAACCGAATTGTTCGGTCTGCCTTCCTGATCGATTTCTCCTGTCTGCCTTCCTGCCTGCCTTGAGTCTGTTTGCGTCGAGGCTGTAAGCCTCGTATTAGCTTCGTATTTCTTTCTGTTTTGAACAGAAAGAAATAATTTACTTTAATTTCTAGTTGTTTATATTACTAAATACATTTTGTCCACCATCTCAGATTAACCTTACATCACTAGCTTCCGTTATTGTTAGCACGACACGCTAGTAACTCGCTATCCTGTTAACGCGCCACCTGTGCGCTCATTTATTTATTTATTTTCTCTCACGCACCCGGGCCTTTTGAGTTCATAAAAGCCCAGGTAAGTAAGAACCAGTCAACAAACACGGTGAGTAATGTCTTGTCCTGTTATTGTCACCTGTGTCACATGTCATATGTTTAGTATAGCCTTCTCCGATGGCAATATAGGATTTATATGTGATAAATGCAAGGAGACAGTCAGGCTGACGGAGAAGCTTTCAGAAGTAGAGACACGCATCCAAACTTTAATTGAGGATGCTAAGAATGCTAGATCTTTAGATAGTGTTTTGGATGCGCCTAGCATAGTGAACTCTTTACATGATTCGGTTCCGGCTGAAGTAGAGCCCGTGCAGCAGGGCAGATGGGTGACTGTTAGCAGTGGCGGCTCCAGACAATTTTGATTGGGGGGGCAATGGGGGGTCCTGGTCCTTTCAAGGGGGGTCTCATGAAAACCAACAAAGAATACAGTGGACACGGCTAATAACTTCATATTACTGCTACAAAAACAACACAGCATATCAACTACTTTGTTTTTAATTAATTAATCAATTGCATTTTGCAAACAATATGCTTGAATTTTAATTGCCATTGCCACACCCATGACAGAAAGCATATTTACAAAATAGTATCTATTATTGTCATGCTCTCACTCCGTTTTGATTGCCCTACTTCTGTCCAGTCTCCTCCTGTCTTCTTCTCTGCCATTTGCCATCACAGGAACAAATTACATTTTTAAAATATATTAAAATATAATTATTTTAAATTCCGTTATAATATTTTATAATATTACAGTTTTTTGATCAAATAAATGCATCCTTGGTGATCCATGAGACTTTCAAAAACATGAAAAAATATTACATACCCCAAACTTTTGAACGGTAATGTACCTACTACCTAACAGTGTTTAATCTGTAAAACAGATCATCTCTCATTCCTTTTTTCAAGCGTCTCTCTGTCTAATTGATGTCTCAGCCATTTCGTAAATTTTTTGTCTTGTGCCTGCTGAAGTTGTAGCTGTAATTACAGAATTGTCTTGAATCAGGATTGAAATAGGCTACTTATTGATAGCCTACTCACAAAAAAAACTAAAGTTTAAAGGGGTTGGTATAATGCCCTTTTCATACGATGTAAAATAAGTCTTTGGTGTCCCCAGAGTGTGTATATGAAGTTTTAGCTCAAAATAGGCTACGTAGCCGGTACCCCACAGATAATTTTATATAGCATGTTAAAATTGACACTTTTTGAGGAGACTGGATATAATGAGTGACCACCAACAGATCCATGCACACTGTGAAAAAAATTACGACAGGCAAAACAAAAAGCCGCGTCTTTTTTGACACAGAATAGCCTATTCAAGCCACTGGTATGAATCACGAGCAACTAAAACCCCTGGATGCTAGCTGCCCTTGCGATCCAAAAGAACGACGCGGGTATGATTTTAGTTGAGGCTGTCTTGGTTTCTCGGCTGGGCCATGGCTTAAATCCACTCAGCCGCCAGGATTCCCACCATCCGTGCCCGCTGTAGCGTAGCAGCTCTTGCGGGCTCACGGGAGCGCCTTGAACGCAATGACGCAAGCCGTAGCGACGTTCATGGGGTGTCGCAGTGATTCTATGTTTATATTTTTTTATATATCGAATAAATTATTAATTACTATTGTTCTGCGTATTTTGAAGAGAAACATGTTTAAATCTTTATATATTTTTTAATCAGGAAGGGAATGGGGGGTCAAATGGGGGGTCAAAGCGTTTTTTGGGAGGGTCTTGAGAAGACCCCAAGACCCCCCCTGGCGCCGCCACTGACTGTTAGGGGTCGTTCTAGTCGCAGATCAAAGAACCACTCTTCCGTTCCGATTCTCATAACAAACCGATTTGCCCCACTCAGTGAAACACCCACTGAAAATTCTGTTGATTGTGCCCTGGTAATTGGTGATTCGATCACACGGAACGTGAAAATAGAGATACCAGCCACCATAGTCACATGTTTGCCACGAGCCAGAGCGCCTGACATCAAAGCAAATTTAAAAGTGTTGGCTAATGCTAATCGTAAATTCTCTAAGATCATTATTCATGTCGGCACTAATGATGTTCGTCTCCGCCAATCGGAGATCACCAAAATTAATATTAAAGAGGTGTGTGAACTCGCAAGTACGATGTCAGGCACTGTAATTTGCTCTGGCCCCCTTCCTGTACGCAGGAGTGATGAGATAGTTAGCAGAATTCCCTCATTGAATCGCTGGCTGAGTGGTGTCCGCATAATAATGTAGAATTCATAGACAATTGGAAAAGTTTTTGGGGCAAGCCTGAACTGTTGAAAAGAGATGGTATCCATCCCTCCTGGGCTGGTGCTGCTTTTCTCTCTAGTAATTTGGCTCATAGTCTTAGAGATAAAACATGACAATCTGGGGCTCAGGTCAGGAAGCATACAGACTGGCTAAACCGACCGTCTGCTAGCGGCCTCACGTCACCAAGGTCAGATAAATCCCATCACATAGAGCCTCTTTCACCTAGATATCATCATATAGAGATTGTGTCTGTTCCCCGAATTTGGAAATCCAAAAAACGTCAGGTTAAAAATTTAATTGATGTTCAACAAATAAAAAACAGATATAATACAGATGAGCAAATGATAAAGCTTGGGTTGCTGAATATTCGACCCCCTACTCCAAAATCACTCATAGTTAATGATATGATTTTAGATTATAATCTAGATGTGCTGTGTTTGACAGAAACCTGGCTAAAACCAAACGATTACATTACTTTAAATGAGTCAACCCCACAAGATTACAGTTATAAACATGAACCTCGTCCGAAAGGCAAAGGGGGAGGTGTTGCTGTAATTTATAGTAATATCCTAAAAACCACTAAGAAATCTAGTTTTAAATATACTTCTTTTGAAGTATTGGTGCTTAATGTAAAAATATATAGTATAAACGATAAATCACATTTGAGAATTATGCTGGCTACTGTATACAGGCCACCTGGGCACCATAAAGATTTTATCAAAGAATTTGCTGACTTTCTATCAGAATTAGTATTGGCTGCCGATAAAGTACTAATTGTTGGTGATTTTAATATACATGTAGATAATGAAAAAGATGCATTGGGATTGGCATTTAAAGATATTGTAAACTCAATTGGAGTTAGACAACACGTGTCAGGACCTACTCATTGTCGTAATCATACTCTAGATCTAATATTATCACATGGAATAGATGTTGATACCGTTGAAATTCTGCAGCAGAGCGATGACATCTCAGATCATTATCTAGTCTCATGTAAATTACATTTAGCCAAGGCTGCAAAGCCGACTCCGTGTTATAAATAAGTTAGACCTATAACTTCTGCCACTAAAGATTGATTTCTCAATAATCTTCCTAATCAGTTTCATCATCTCAGCATCCCGGATAGCTTAGAAGAACTTGATATTGCAACAGAAACTTTTAACTCTCTTTTTTACAGCACTTTAGACGCAGTTGCTCCGTTGCGCTTAAAGAAGATTATAGAAAATAGTCCAACGCCGTGGTACATCGAGCACACCCGGGCCCTTAAGAGAGCAGCCAGAAAAATGGACCGCAACTGGAAGAAAACAAAACTAGAGGTATTTCGGATTTCATGGAAAGAGAGCTCGATTGCTTACAGAGAGGCTTTAAAAGCTGCTAGATCTGCTTATTTTTCAACCCTATTAGAAGAAAATAAACACAATCCAAGGTATTTATTTGAAACAGTGGCTAAACTAACAAAAAAGAAAGCTTCCAGCTCAGAAGTGTCCAAGCAATACAGCAGTGATGACTTTATGAACTTCACTTATAAGATTGATAATATCAGGGACAAAATTATAACTATGCACCCGTCTACTACAGTATCGCATCAGGGAGTGCATTGTAGTCTCCCTGAGGAAAAATTTATTTATTTGTTGCTATAGGAGAGGAAGAATTCTGCAAACTCGTTAATTCATCTAAATCGACAACTTGCATGTTAGATCCTATACCGACTAAGCTACTGAAAGAAATGTTTCCAGAGGTCATATATCCTCTTCTTAATATCATTAATTCATCTTTGCCTCTAGGATACGTACCAAAAACCTTTAAACTGGCTATGATAAAACCGCTTGTTAAAAAACCACAACTTGATCCTACAGAATTAGTCAATTACAGGCCGATCTCGAATCTGCCTTTTCTGTCAAAGATATTAGAAAAAGCAGTATCTTCACAACTGTGTTCCTTTCTAGAAAGAAATGATATCTGCGAGGATTTTCAGTCCGGATTTAGACCGTACCATAGCACTGAGACCGCTCTCATTAGAGTCACAAATGATTTGCTTTTATCATCCGATCGCGGTTGTATCTCTCTATTAGTGTTACTTGATCTTAGTGCTGCATTTGACACAATTGACCACAACATTCTTTTAAATAGACTAGAAAACTATGTTGGCATTAGTGGAATTGCACTAGCATGGTTTAAATCATACTTATCTGACCGTTATCAGTTTGTAGAAGTAAATGAAGAGATGTCTTATCGATCACAAGTTCAGTATGGCATACCACAAGGCTCAGTACTAGGACCGCTGCTGTTCACTCTGTACATGCTACCATTAGGAGATATCATTAGGAAACATGGAGTTAGCTTTCACTGTTATGCCGATGATACTCAGCTGTATATTTCTTCAAAACCTAACGAAACAAAACCTAACGAAACCAATTCATAAAATTAACGGAATGCATAGCTGATATGAAAAATTGGATGACTAGTAATTTCCTACTACTAAATTCTGAAAAAACAGAGATTCTAATTATTGGACAAAAAACTTCCACACGTAATAACCTAGAATACTGTCTAACACTTGATGGCTGCTCTGTTAAGTCTTCGTTGTCGGTTAGGAACCTGGGTTAGCTCTTTGATACCAACCTTTCTTTTGAAAGTCACGTGTCTAGTATCTGTAAAACTGAAATGCGGAACAATTAGTTAATGCGTTCATGACCTCAAGGCTAGATTATTGTAATGCTCTACTGGGTGGTTGCCCTGCACGCTTAATACATAAACTACAGCTAGTTCAAAAGGCAGCAGCTCGAGTTCTTACCAGAACCAGGAAGTATGACCATATTAGCCCGGTTCTGTCAACACTGCATTGGCTGCCTATTAAACATCGTATACATTTTAAAATATCGTTGATTATTTACAAAGCACTAAATGGTTTAGCTCCACAGTACTTGAGCGAGCTCTTAACGCATTATAGTCCTTCACGTCTATTGCGATCTCAAAATTCCGGCCAGTTGATAATACCTAGAATATCTAAATCGACTGCTGGCGGTAGATCCTTTTCCTATTTAGCACCAAAACTTTGGAACAGTCTTCCTACCATTGTCCGGGAAGCAGACACACTCTGTCAGTTCATAGCTAGACTAAAAACACATCTCTTTGACCTAGCATACACATAATACATTATAGACTTCTATAATTCAATGTTAGGCTGCATAGATTAGGTCAGCCGGAACTGGGAACACTTACCTTAAATCTTGATGTACTCGCTACATCATAAGAAGAATGGCATCTACCCTAATATTAGTGTCTTTATTTATCCCGAGGTTTTCCCGCAGCCTGCCGGATCCAGGCCGTGTCCAGATCTGACGATGGAGCTTTGCCTGGACCCGATGACAATGCAGTGCTGAAGTGTCAACTATCCTCCCCCTATGGAGGATCCCTTTCCCACTCTACAGATAAAGCGTTGTTGAAAATCCGGCTCGCGTACCCCGAAGTGATAAAATAAAACAAAATTCTGTATCAAAATTTATAGGCAAGACAGGTAGTTTGTTTAGGCATGGGTTGTATGGAATTGCAAACCTGCGCACATATTTTCAAAAGTACATAACTATAGAATCAATTCTTAATGCGCATGTGAATGCCGTCATCGTCAATCACAGGTTCGTGTTTAAAGTCTGTTTAGAGAGAACGGCGTCGTCTTAGTGGCCCCTAATTTAATAACAAATGATCAGTTCAATGGAGGTGAACCAATCAAAACTAACTTTAGCTGGAAATAACATTATTCAAGAACCTCTATAAAGCCAAAACAATCTCTGTTACCTTAAATTATATGTTTATCTCTGTAAAGCTGCTTTGGAACAATCCATTGTTAAAAGCGCTATATAAATGAAGATGACTTGACTTGACTTGACAAGCTATGATTTAATGATTCTTTGTTTGAACTGCTCTAAGGTGGTGGTGGTGGTGTGTGGTTGTGTCCAATTCTCGACCTTTACGGTTTGAACCATTCTCTCAGAACCTTCTAATTCAAAATGTTGACAGTCAAAATGATTGTGTCTTGATTGGCACATCAATTGCCTTGTATTGATGGCTTTATTTCTGGCCCAAAAATACTTCATCCGGCAGTTAAGAGGCTACCATGTCCTGGTGCGGGTGGACAACACTGCAATAGTCACTTATATAAATCGCCAGAGAGGACTGCGTTCTTGGCTTTAAACAAACTGCAGGTTCTGTTTTGGGGTCAAGACAAGTTCCTGTCCCTGAGGGCGATTTACATTCCCGGAAGCATGAATGTGGGAGAAGATCTATTGTCCAGACACAGGGATTGGAAGCTCCATCCCGATGTAGTCAGTCAGATCTAGGAAATATTTTACGAGGCAGAGGTGGACTTCTTTGCATCACAAGAAACATGGCATGGTCCCCTGTACTTCTCGCTGACTCCTCCCACCCCCCTGGGTCTGGACGCCATGGCCCATGCATGGCCCAGTTTCCACCGATCGCTCTGCTCCCGGGAGTCCTGGCGAAGGTCCGTCCACAAGGGTCATGCTTATTGCTAACAGCACCTCGTTGGCCGACCAGAGTCGCCGTGGGCAATACCAAACAGGATCTCCTGTCTCAGGCACAGGGAACGATATTCCATCCCCGGTCCGAGTTATGGAATCTTCATGTTTGGCACCTGAGGGGGACCGTCTAAGAGAAGATGGACTTTTGGTGGATGTACAGTAATTGAGACCATTCTGACTGCTAGGGCTCCCTCCACTAGAAGAATGTACATCCTTCAGTGGCGCGTTTTTGAAAGGTGGTGTACTATACATCATGCAGATCCAGTCCACTGTGAGATTGTTTCAGTGCTGGAGTTTCTGTAGGAAAAGCTGTCAGGAGGCACATGTCCTGTTACTCTCAGAGTATCTGTGGCCTCCGTTTCGGCTTGCCACACTCTGATTGATGGGGTTTCAGTGGGGTAACACCCTCTGATCGCCTGCTTCATTCATGGAGCTAGATGACTGAGACCACCCGTCAAAGTGAAAGTTCCCTCATGGGATTCAGCCGTTCTTCAGACAAAATGACCTGATGAGTGCACCTGTTACGCATCTATTTATAGCCTCTTATTTAAAGCCAAATTATTTGGCGTGTTTGCCACACGTTCACAACCGGTCAAACGAAGACGTTCTTCCCCATAGCGCTTTAAATCAAGCACAGCATCTCGTTCCCGCTTTTTCAGGGAACAGGGTAACAGGGAACAGTCAAGTAACCCCAGATGAACTCCTTGAATTAATCACTGACCGCATTTCTTTATTTTTGAGTACAAGTTCAAACTCTATGAACCGCTCCATTGTTAACATACTGAAATTAGTTAAAAAAAAACATACTGCCAAAGCGTCTCGATTACCCTCCGGTGGCTGGTCCCAGTATAGGTCATCAATGCCGCCCTCCCCATGAAGTTTAATGGGACGCGATGGAAACAATCAAATTACACTTCAAATTTAGATTTTTTTTTTAATTTTCTGTCATTTTAGGTAGTTTTTATCATGCTGATTTAAGTTTGAATGTTCATTTATTTAAATAAGTTGATCTTAATTCGTTATTTGATTCTATAAAAACGGGAATGTGATGTAATGATTGACAACTGTGATTGACAGCTTCTCTAAACAAAATAGTCACGAGCAACCAACACATTTTTTGGGGGATTTTCCAGTAGCACCTCATTGCAGTACACGAGATCCAGGGGGCGGAGTTGAATCCAGATCTAAGGGGTGGAGATGGGTAGGATTAGGGGTGTGGTTAGGGATCAGGGAGTGGAGATGGGTAGGATTAGGGGTGGGGTTAGGGATCAGGGGGCCGAGATGGGTAGGTTTAGGTATATGTAAGGTGGGAGGAGTTGGATCTGGATTTCGTGTTCTGCAGTGAGGACCATCTCGGATTTTCGGGAGGAGATTGGAGCATTAACTTTAATTTCTAGATGTCCATAACTGTTTATTTCACACAGTAAACTTTGTAGTAACAGTTTATGCAGGAGTAAGGGTGGGACCTTGATATCACGGCTTTACTTCCCACTCACTACTGCGCAGAATCAGGTCCCTGGTTCACTACAGCGCAGAAGCTGGTCCCAAATCTGTGCAAGATGTCAGCGCCATATTAGGACTTTGGCGGATTCACTTTTCACCAATGGAAGAGAGTGAAGGGGCGTTGTCCATCTTTTTTTACAGTCTATGAGAGTGACTTTGAAATGCTGCAATATTCATGAAGTATTTGGGTACTTTATGCCCTTTGATCAATTTGAAATTTAAGATGAGCTTGTTTTTTTTATCCCTACCACTTCTATCCGTTCTATGTGCTTTTAAAATAGTAATTGGACATTCAGATGAACATTCCTTTTTCCCATATATTTACATTTGATCACATTTGCAAGTGTACTGCAGTGGCCCTTTTCAAGTGTAAATGCAGTGGGCTGAACCCAAAGGGATCAAAGACAGCGGAGGGGTTTCACCCACTCCCTAACACAACGAATGAGGCTGCAGCCCTAGATTCGGCCTCCTTCATCAGCCGCGCCAGAGGCTGTGTCCCCACCGACAGACGCCAGCTAACTGCAGAGCATTATGGAAGTGGACTGCGTTTTTGTTGCGCTTAAATGGGTGTTCCACTGGCGATCAATCAGAGTCAGATAGAAAAGATAGTGCAGCATCAGAGGAGATGGAGATGGAGGGTAACGCTATACCAGACCAGGAAACAGGCGGGAAGTCTGAAGTCACCATGCCAAGCATAAACGCCTAGCTAAGGATAAGCTGGCTCGGCCGTGTTGAAGGAAATGATAAAATATTAAGGGTCATTGGATACCTTGTCTCCTCTGGCTGTAGACTGGGAAACATAGGGAGGTAACCCTGGCCACGTGCGTCTGGGACGTGTGTGTGTGTGTCTAGGGTGAAACACAGGTCAGTATAGATGATCAGAAAGAAAAGGGTCTGTTGATGCCCTCAAACTGGTGTGTGTAAAAATCTGACTCTCTTCAGCTGAAATGTATTGCCAAAAGTCTTCATGTTTGCTTCTCTGATCACTCCAACATTTAAAATCAACATAGACTACATTTATCCTTCTTATCACATTTTAAATCTCTTATTGTGCCTTATTTATTGGGGCAATTTATTCAAGAACATTATCTGGTTTATTTGGTAACACTTTATAATAAGTATACAGTAATAAAGTACTTACAAATCATTAGCAAACTATTAGTTTTTAGTTCATTCATATTTAATATATTGTTGTCTCTACATTGTTAATTTATTAATAGACTATATAGAAATAGTGAGTTACTCATTCATTGTCACTGTAATTAACCAAATCATCATTGTTTAATTACAACCATACTTTTACAAGACCACCATAAAATATGTGCGATGCTAACAGTTCAATGGTTAAGAATATTGTTTGCTAACACAAAGGTTGCAAGTGCAATTCAGGAGAGAGTTAAAGTACCAATCTAACAATCTTGCTTTATCACTGTCCTCTGACATGGCACTAATAATTTTACTCCAGGGATGCTGCATGATTGCAATTAGCATTCTAAGTTGCTTCAGTTGAAAAGTGTCTGCTGAATGGCAAGTAGCATGTAGTTCTAACTCAAAATGTATCTATCCTCAGGGTATTTGAGATTATAACTAGCCTTTATCTTTCATGTCATCATCTCCTTTTGCCATCCTTTCCTTGCAGGAATGTCCAGTGTTTGAGATACTATCTATGCCAAACCAGATGGTTGGCTGCTAGCTTAAGCATATAGGTCCTATTTTGTGTCATCGCTTGCTGTTCCAGATGGCTTGCCTTGTGAGACACTTTTGGCCATAGGGGATTGCATATGTGTCTTTGTTATTGGAACTTGGCTACCAAGGACTAAATGAGCTTTGCATTGCAATTTTTTCCAAATAACAAAACAAAACAAACAAAAGAAAAACTTCCAGCAACACTTACATGTTTTAAGGCTCTAAAAGAATAAAGGTAAAAAACATAATGCTAAAAATAAATATTATTGACATTTTGGGCCCGATGAGCCCATTTCTTGTCTCTGCATCTAATGTTCGGGGATTTTGGGGGTCGAATGTTGGTAAGGAGACCTTATGTGGTCTGGCCTAAATAGAAACGGTTATGAGTCATAGCCAGCCCTGGTAGGAGACGGAGATTATGTTGTTAATTCTAAAGGGTAGGTGAATGTGGAAACCATGGCCAAGTCCCTGAAATAATACAAAATGTCATTTCAATGACAATAACCTAATAAAACAATTCCCGAGCTCACAGGCAGGTATTAGTTAAAGCTCTCAAACATAGGTACAAGACAAAATGCCACAATTGCCCTCTTCTTTGAGTTCAATAAAAAATGCAGTTATAAATAAAACCTAGCTGAAATTCCACTTTAATTAATGTCTCAATTAGATTGGGAACATTAAAGGTAGTAATGATTTCACTCTTTGGTCTTATCATTAACAGCATGCTCACTCTTGCCTGAGATATGTGCACGCTTCTGTGAATGTATTAGACTAGATTAATGAGTACTGTATCAAAAGGTAATTCACTCTGCCAATTTATCCACTTAAGACTTGTATTATGGGCTACATTCTTTCTTCAACATACAGCAGTATAGTATCTATAGTTATGAATCCCAGGGCTCAGTACATTACTTTTTGAAGTTTTTATTTTGCATTTCTTTTATTTTATTTTTTTTGGTGAAGAGTTTAATATAGTACAGTTTCAGGGGACAGATGACAGAGTCTATAAAAGGAATGAGAAAAATCTATACAGGCATTTCTGTGAGTTCCTCTGATAACCCAAATAGACAGTATTTGTTGAAAGTGCCACTGACAGCAGGTGAACTTTCTAGAGAGAGTGTATCGCACAAGTGTATCAACATTGTATGTTGTAATCCCAGATGAAATCAAAATGATACATAGGTGGTTTTATTATTGCAATATAGTCTGTTACAGTCATAAAGGCCTTCGGGCCTAATAATCCTTTACAGAGTAATCAATATTTACTGTGGGCCTTACAGTGCTTGCCAGTGTCAGCTCATAATGAACTGCGAGATGTCTTTGAACTCTTTAGGGACAACTGACTGATCTCACTTGAGAAACAACCAACATTTCCCTGCTTTCCCAAAGTAAATTGCTTCCGTTTCATCAACCAATCTATGGTTAATACAAAGGTAGTGACTGACTTAACAAGTCACAAATAGATGCAGTACAGATACTTTATGAAAAGAGGCTGCCAAACAAAACGGTAAACAGATAAAGACAACTGCTATATCAATTCATAGTAAATCTCGGTTTTGTGTTTTCTGTTGACTCGTTAAAGTCGCACCTTGTAGGGCTCACCTTCTTGAAAATACTACTGCCAGCAGCGCATTGGCCACAGCGATTTATGTGGTAAGTGATCTGGCCAAAATCGATTTAAACCGTCAGCACTAACTGGACATCAACCTTGGTATCATATCATGTGCGGGTTTTGTAATTCAAGTGACCGCAGTCTCGTCTTGCTGGTCACCTCTAATCAGACCAGAAGCACATGACCCTGATGCCCTGTACAGCTATTACTTATGAAAATCATGTTCCGCACCAATCAAGTAGTAGTTTGCATGTAGCAGTAATAATCTAGCAATGTCAGCTAATTAAAAATAAAACTGTAAAATAAAAGTGTTTTATGACTTAAATGTTTAAAAGAGCTGATACAAACATATTGTTTTATATTCTGTCCCTTCATCAGAAATCATCAGATAATCGAGTGTAAATGCTCCTTATGATCAACTGTTGTTAGCCATATTATTATTAAAAAGTATTGTTACTTTTCAAATATACTGTTGTGATTTTAAGGGATTATGCCCTTACCTTTCATTAAAAATCAAATGAACTGTGTCCTAATGTCACAAGTAACACTTTTTATGCAGCTATCTGTGGTGTAGCTAATTTATTTCCCTCCACCTCCTCTCATTTGTGTTGTTATATGTCTGCCAATAAAAAAAGTCTCCTCACCTGGTAGAACTCAAAAGCGAAGGAGGGATGAATGTTCATGTTAATAGTGCTGTACAAAAGAAGCCACGCTAATCAAGTCAATGAAAAGGCTAAATAAAACACAATCTTCAATTTGGTTTATTTTAAATAAAAACAGCATTCATTTGGGATTCTCTTGACATCCACAAGATTAATTGGACATTGTTTTACATTGTCAATTCATTCATAGTATCATTTAATTTTGACCCTCATTAGACATGAGCCAATTCGAGAATGTAATAAACCACATTCAAACACTCTTGTACACTTGCAAGCATCATGCAAACACATTGAATTAATGCAGTGACTAATCAGAGTTTCATCATTTTTTAGATACATACAAACATGTACGGTGGTTTGCTGCAAATTAATAATCAAGACATATCAAAAATATTACAATCAAAAATATTGGAGACAGGCATACTAACATCTATGAATATATTAATGTAAATTTTAATTTGGCAGCATTTGAGATGTTGTGGACAGAACTAATATTATACATTGAACAATCATGTAGCTAAACATTTATCTCCAGCTGCAGGGTCCTGGTTGGAACATGATTATTTTGGTTATAGCTGGCCATTTGATTTCTGTCTGTCTGCACATTTGCCTTTTCAGGGGTAGAAATGGGTGAAACTTCTCATGCAGAACATATTCAGGAAGGGCATGTTTGTGCATCACTACATGTTTGCAAAGTACATACATAAAACCTCTCTACCTGGGGCACGATAAAGGAGACCCTTTGAAATCCAGACAAGCAAGACCTCTGCGCTTGTAGGACCAGATGTAGAAGCGGGTGGTGGAGTGGGAACAGTTCACGGCGGGAGACGTATGTCTATTCTGTAGTCGTGCCACTTCCTGATAAGGAGACCCTGGAACTTGTTTATATGCAGCAATTTGAAAACTAATTGAAAATTCCTGCCTGGAAGCCGATGCATATCAAAACAGGATTATTTTAGAAATAATCATCTGCCACCGTCGGTCAACAGCTAATCTTCACTTTGTTGGAATTCAAATTACCCAGCAATGTTTACATTGCCACAATAGTGAGGCTGGGGACCAGGGCTATGAAGGGCCTATTTTAAGAGTAAATGCAGAAATAATAGCTGCAGATGAACTCCCCACAAACCTCCCACAAACTTGCCGGATTGGACAAAAATCCATGTTTTATGTGCAAAATTAGCAGCTTTTCCTTTTCTTTCTACTGGATTCTGAGCTACTTCAGTATACAGAGGAAAGCAGAAAGTCTTACACGGTGAGTTTAGAGAAAGTGGTGCTGTTAATATTTGATGGTGCATGTGTTTTGAAGCGGGGTGCGCGTTCTCAGGGCTTTTGGCCCTGCTGTCGGCCTCACTCTGGCTCAAATTGCTGGTGTTTATCACTTATGGCTGTGCTGGCAACAAAAGACGACACTCTATCCCTGTTCAAGAGCTGTCAGTCAGCCCGGCAGGGTACTAACACTTAGCACAGGATGTAGAGATATTGTTCTAAGCAACAGAGCCACACGTGCACTAATACACAATGTCCCTTCCTCAGTTAAGGGCTTCCTCTGTGGGGATCAAAGTAAGTGTAAAATGAGTCAAGGATCACATTAAAATTTGCAACTTAACACAGACAGGATCTACAGCTTTATTTCGAATAAAGTGTTGCTGTAAAGAGTGGCATATAGACAAGCTTGCGTTTATGTTAGCCGTTGACAAGCTTACACATTTTAAGCTCTCACAATCTGATTATATATTCCTATTGCTCTATTTAGGCAAATGTCATAGTTAATTGTTAGTTAATAGTGAGAACTAGACCCTAATCTAAATTTTGACCAACAAGTGTCTTGTACTGTAATTATCTCTGATTATGCAAAGTTTAAAGTTGTTTTGTCATTTCCTCAAGAATTGTGATGTTCTTTATCCAGACCAAAAAAAAAAAAAAAAAAAAAAAAAAAAAAAAAAAAACTAAGAAGCCACATTCCAGGCAGGTCAGGAGTGTTGTTATTTAATATAACACTACTGTGATGCTCATTATTTGCATTACCCTGCTTGTCTCTGTTGTTGTTGTTCCAGACCAGAGAATGTGGATGATTTCGCATGAAGTGAGAGCAGTATTGTGTGGTGCAGGGAATGGGAAACCCAGAGTGGAACTGGGGTAGACTGATTACAGAACACTTTGAATAGAGAGATAAATTGTTGGCACTCCACTTCACTCACAAACTCTGTTCCAGTTTATGCATTTCTTGAAAACATAAAGCGTAACACTTTCTTTTGAAACTATTTTCAATGATGGAGTAAAACAATCAATCAATCAATCAAAAAATAAATGTACTCAGTATTAATAAATAAAAACCATTCTGTGTCTGTATAATTGTGAACATTTACAAGAGGGGAAACACTAAATAATATTTATGCAGAGGATGATGAATCAAACCACAACAAAAGCCACATAAAACAACAATTGGAGCTGATGAGTACGTTCAAAACCCTTGTTAATGACATATTTTTTTTCTAGCGGTAAAGTTCAAATAATAAATTTGCAGACATAGTATTTTGGTTAATTGCAATACATTCAAGCTCAAGGCCTCTTACAGTCATTGCGAGCAACTAATTCCTTAAAGTTTTTTCGTGTCTCTCTTTTTTTTTTTACAAAAGAGACTGCATCATGGCTAATTTAAATAATGACATTTGTGCACAATACTTGCCTATTTAAATTTACAGTATGATATTTATATTTACAGTATGATCTATGAAGTACAGGATTAAAGAAACCCTGCATGAATTTGCTTCAGCACAGCATTAATGTTTGTGGTGGTTTGTGTTGTCGTTGCAATGGGATAATAGAAAAACAGCCACGTTTACAATAACAGAAACATCAATTAAAAAAAAATTTAAAAAAAAAATACACACCTCATTTCCTTTTATTTATTTTTTTGTATCATTTTTTCCCTCTCTCTGACAGTGGAGCGTAACACTCTCCTGTGATACAGCATGAAATAAATGCTGCTGCTACTAGAGCACTTTACAAACTCTCAGAAGACTCATATGTAAGAAATATCCTGGAGGAAGAGTAAATAGAACAGTTCTGCACATATCAACAGTGCAGGCATATAAAACTTTTTTTACCATTCCAAATAACTAACTGTGACATTATAAGTAAACACTTTGTTGAAAAGACCAGCATATTTGTCACCAGCACATGCGTGTTTTGGATGCTGATATGTTGGTGTTGATAGTAGGCTTCCTAACTAGGTTAACTATCCAGACTTCCTGGGATGACCAGTCACCCAGCTACATTTTATTGGTCCACCACCTAGATTAACACCAGACTATCTCTACTATCAACCATGGAGCCCCTAAATGGACATGGTTATGTAAAAAAAAAATTGAGATGGGAGGAAAAATTATATGTCAGTGATTTTGCGTTCTCTCAAGAAACTGTTCGCTTCGCAAAATGTTTGCGTTTCCTCGAGAATATTTGCGCTTACTCACAAAATGCTTGAGTTCCATCGAGAAACTTTGCATTCGCTTGCAAACCTTTTGAGTTCTTTCCGAGCGAAATCAAAGCTTCTCAGGGGAACTAAAAAGTTTTGCAAGTGAACACAAAGTTTCTCAGGGGAATGCAAAAGTTTTGCAAGTGAACGGAAAGCTTCTTGGGGGGAGGGGGACTTTTGTGAGAGAAACCGAAAAGCATTGGATTTTTTACTCAGATTTTCACCATGACCCTTAAGGGCAGGGATGTCCAATCCTGCTTCTGTGTCCAATCCTGCTCCAAAGTTCAGCTCCAACCATAATTAAACACACCTGAGCTATCTAATCAAGGTCTCATAGGCATACCAGAAACTTACAGGCAGGTGTTTTGAGGCAAGTTGGAGCAAAACTCTGTAGGGCAGTGGCCCTCCAGGACCGAGTTTGGACACCACTGCTTTAGGGAATCAGTACTATTCAGCCATAATAGGCTGGTTATTGCAAGATGGTTTAAGCCAATGTTTTTAAGACTTAAACAAAATTGTTAGTACTGTGCTGGGTTGCCACTTAATGTTTACTGTAAAATCTGTGTCCTCCTGAAGCAAAAGCAAGAAGAGAATCACTGGATTAAAAGCCCTCACCTCTATCCCACTGTTTCTATAGAGCTAACGTGCAAACCCTCATAATTGCTCTTGATGCGTGTTGCATGTATCATCGATTCACTGTGGCTCTAACCACACGGAAGAGAACTGCTAGGAGCCAAAGCCATGATTGCATCACTTCCTCTAACTGTGGGTGGCAGAAGGTCACTGCTCTGATACCATGCTCCTGAGAGCACTTGCACATCTCAGAATGACTGACACTTGGAACAGCATGTCCCTGCACATTTAGTGCATGAAATGACAACTAAAATTACTGCGTCAGAATGAGTTCACATGAACTATAATTAGGATATCAGTAGATACTTGATTCAGCAGACAAAATTACCAAAAATCATTGACATTAGCTAAAATGTGATCATAAAGCTTGTTTTAAATATGTTCATCATTGAATAAACAAATAATAACAATATAAAAAGGGCATATCTGATAAAAAAATGTGTGTGTAATACCTAATATAGATTGAGTAGGTTGTGAGCATGCATCTGTGCAAAAAACAAAAAAAACAACAAACAAAAAAATGTGTCCAATTCATATCAATTATGGTTAAAGGAGTAATTGTTCAAAGCTGTTTAATGTTGGCAGCAATAATTCAGATTGTCAAATTGAATGCATTTTAGTGGGAGTGTAAGTCTATGACGCATTATGTACTGTAAAAGGAGTTCAGATTTCAGCATGTGTGAATAAGTCACTGGGTGGGAACTCGCAGAACGACACCGTCCTACACACTTGCGGTTAAAGAGATACATCTTTACAGGAATTTTAGCCACTTTATGTTAAAATGTAGAAAAGACTAGTCTGCCACTATGTTTTTTTGATGGTTTCGATTTCATCTTCATCTGGACTTTCAAACTTTTTGGTACACGTAACACACTCCTAACCCTGTGTTGTTTGGTACATGGCGTTTGTTACTAATTAGAACACTGAACATGCAACATTATTTATTCATAATTACAATATTGCATGTATCATCATTGCACTTTTCTGAAGATCCACTTGTATTTGATCTTAATAGTAAACATGCTGCCTATCTAAAATATGCATTATATATATATATATATATATATATATATATTAGGGCTGTCAGTTAAATGCGTTATTAACGCCGTTAACGCAAACCCATTTTAACGGCGTCAATTATTTTATCGCGCGATTAACGGCCTTTTTGGCCTAGCAAACTTTGTAGTTTTTTTCACATGCCTTTGCAACAGGACTCGGCATGCGCGGCGCTGCGCTATGAAACCCATTCATTTCAATGGCTTGTGCCGTTTTGTTGCTTCGTCGACCAAAGCGCAAGCGGATCTAGCTAGACAACAGGCGCGCCGCACACACTTGTTTGGGCTTGCGAGCCGGCCAAATAGTTGGTTAACGTTACGTTTTGAGTGGATGGCGAGCGCGAGACGCCGAAATGGATGCCAATAAGATTCTGAATGGAAAGTTTACTTTTAAAAAGTTGCCAAATGGTTCCATTGACAAGACCAAAGTGATCTGTGTGTTTTGTCGTTGTGAACTGAGCTATCATCATCGCAGCGCGTCCAGTCTGAAATACCACTTGATGGCCAAGCACACACACACACACACACACACACAACTGATGCGAATTCTCCGCCCCCTCGTCAATATCAGGACCTCGTAATTTTTTATTTCACCCTTTTATTGATGTTACAGTGTTACATTGAGAGATTATTTGCTCCAAGTGAGAATGTTAGTGAGAAATTGAACACAGTATATGTCAATGTTGTTTTCAATAAAAAACATTTGCACAAAGCACTTTTCCATGTTGATAAGAGCATTAAAATGTGTGCGGTGAGGACCAGCTTGCCGCATCACAAACATCTTGAAGTGAAACTTCTGACAGCAGAGCCTTAGATGCAGCCATACTCCTAGAAGAGTGGGCTAAAACTGCCATAGGGGAAGGTAGTCCAGCCGTCTCATATGTAAGACAGATAGCCTCAACTATCCACTTGCTCATCTTCTGCTTAGATGCTGGGGACCCCTTGCTAGGAGACCCAAAACAGACAAACAGTTGTTCAGATTAACTCCACATGGCAGCTCTGTGGACGTAAGCATCTAATACCCGAACTGGACAAAACTTGCTCGTTTCGTGGTCTGGATCCTGGAAGGGAGGATGACAGAGGCCTGCAGTACAATAGATAGCCACATTAGTGGGGACCTTAGGGATGTAACCTGGCCTAGGGTGAAGAAAAGAATTTGAATGCCAGGTGCAAATTCCATGCACGATGGGGCAACTGACAGGGCTTGCGGATCTCATATTCTTTTAAGAGACTTAATAGCAAGGAAAAACAATGCTTCAAGAGTCAGGAACTTGACTGGAACCTCTTCAATGGGCCTTGGAGCATTACGGCAAGATTCCCATGCCTGTACCCTAGTGCATACTCTAGGCTTCAGCCTCAATGTGCCACAGAAGTTCACAAACATATCAGACCTGTTACCAATGGGTCTCTCCCTAAAGACATTCCACCCAAAGTAATGTCATAAGCAGCTATGGCCGCCACATAAACATTTAAGGTGGACGCGGATAACCCTGCAGTGAGTCGTTCTTGCAGGAACTCAAGCACTGTACCAACAGGGCAGTTAACTGGGTACAGCTGACGACCATTGAACAAGGAAGTGAATATTCTCCACTTCAAGGCATACAGTTTCATTTGGGAAGGAGCTCTGGAGTGAAGAATGGTCTCAACAACCTCAGTTGAGAGACCAGGATCTATGAGCTGGGCCCCCTCAGAGGCCAAGCCCACAGCTTCCACAGTTCTGGGTGGGGGTGAAGTATTGAGCCCCCTGTATGGGGCAGAAGGTCCCTCCTGATCGGAATCTCCCAAAGAGAGCCGTCGAGGAGAGACACAAGATCCAAAAACCACACTCTGCCCGGCCACCATGGGGCAATTACGGTGAGATGGGCCTTGTCCTGTAAAATTCTCTCCAGAACTCCCGGGAGCAGAGCGATCTGGGGAAATGTGTACAGACATAGCCTCGGCCACATCTGAACCATAGCATCCACTCCGAGAGCTGAATGCGTGAGAGAGAACCAGAGTGGACATTGAGACGTCTCTAGAGACGCAAACAGATCCACTTCTGCCCCCCATGTCTGTTCCACCATCTCGGGGTGGAGCCTTCATTCCCCTGGCCTCAGCCCCTGCCTCAACAGGATATCTGCTCCCTGATTTTGGCATCCAGGGATGTAAGCTGCCCTGAGTGAAAGCAGCTTCCCCTGGGAAACCAGGAGGATTTGGTGCGCCAGTTTGCAGAGTGGACGCGAGCACAAACCCCCCTGATGATTTATGTAGGCCACCACCGATTTGTTTTCTGAATGGATGAGCACATGGTGGCCCCTGAGGTCTAAGAGGGACTTCTTGAGAGCAAGAAAGACAGCTATCATTGCCAGGCGGTTGATGTTCCATGAGAGATGACACAGCACGAGTTCTCTTGAAAGCAACTTGTTACCAAATAGTTTTTTTGTGACCAAATATAGTTTCAATAGGCAGAATGTATGTGATCAATTGTGTGCAGAAATTAATACATTTAACACTGAAGAACATATATGTGACCTGTGCTGGCAAATTCAGTAGGAATGTGCGTGGGCTAATTTCGAGCAAGTTAGAATTGGAGGTTTTCTTTGTCCATGAAAAATGCCGTTTGACAGATCTGAAGAGAGCGCACAAAGACGCCTCATACATCGCGCAATCCCGATATACACAGAATAACAGTGGCCTGTTTCAAAATAGCAAGTATTCACGCAAACATGATCTGTTATGTCTTAATTTAACGTTTGGTTAACTGTTGGGGAAAAACATCTGATGTTTAACATAGTAGATCCATAGGACTCATTTTGACAGCACGGGTCACATATCTTTTAGTTGACAGAGTGAGTGTACATGCATATTTCTACCTACTGTGAGTTTAATTTACTTGTAAGGAATTGTGAATTCTGAAATGGAAATCAGCACATTTGACTCATATGAGATATGAGGAGATAGAGATAGAGAGAGAGATAGATAGAGAGAGAGAGAGAGAGAGAGAGAGAGAGAGAGAGAGAGAGAGAGAGAGAGAGAGAGAGAGAGAGAGAGAGAGAGAGAGAGAGACCTCTCAATAAAAAAACACAATCACACTTCCAAAGCCCATATGAAGATATATGACAACACCAAATCTTCTTCTTGCCTTGATCACCATGCAGGATGACTCATTTTGTAAAAATTCAAAATATCACGTCCTGCTCTGTATGTATGAGTGAGTGAATGCAAAATAATGTGCATATAAAGTTTTGGTAACACTGGTAATATAATTCAAAGCAAGCTAACTACCAAACCTAATTATTTTAGAAAAAGAGACATAGCAAGACTGAAACTATGCAAAAGCATAGTGATCAAAACAGAAATCAGCCCCTGTCTGTAATGTTTTGATCATCAGTGAGTAATCTCTCCCCTGATATTTGACAGTAAGTTACATCACAGAAATGTCACACTTTAACTGCTCATATGAGAGTACAGCTATGAAATGCAGGTCGAGCGTGTCTGAAGCTTGCAGGCCATCCTAGTTATTTCGTGTGAGGGCTAAACTCTCAGTGTGTTGTTATTGTGTTCCCCACAACAGATGCACTGTTCTTCTCTCCCTCTCTCAGCGTGTTCTCATTGTGTCGAGATCTGTCGCTTCTGCTTATCCCAACCCTGTTTAACCTGCTCCAATTAATTCATTACACTCTCTGAGAAACCAAAGTATAAGGCAACATTCTAACTAATCCAGGGGGTAAAAACAATCATAACTTACAGTATGTTGTATGGATAGAAATGAAAAAAAAAAAAATTATATAGTATTTTAGGGATATTTATTATAAATGTCCAAGTTGGAAACCATAAGAGCTATCTTGTAAAATAAAATAATAAATCATTGGAATAGTCTTTCCAAGACTGCCACATTAAAAAAAAAAACCTGCACTTTTTCAATACAGTAGCCTTTGCTTGATCAGATGTGGCATTTGTGTCTCCTTTGTAGTTTAAAAACAAAACAAAAAAACTGTTCTGTTTCATTCATTAGAAATGAATCATAGTCCAAGTAAATCTGTATCTGGGCCACATTCCATTATTGAGTGACCTCTGAACTAAACCTTCAGGCTGGTGATACACTTGAGCCACTATACAATTTCACACCTTATACAAAGTTTAAGTTGGTTATCACTTATTGAAATTAAATTAGTAAAATGACTTCATGTTGTTCAAGAGCTGTTCATCCACTGAGCGTAAATACTCTCAGAGGGAGTAAACTGTTATCCTGCGTGTGCCCTCTGGAGGTGCCTGGTATCTGTCCAAACAATGATAGCTCTTTTCAGGGTTTCCTCTGCAAGGCCAAATAGCTTGTCGTACTAAACAAACACTGCAACCCATATATCTGCCAAGTATTCAGACAGAGGCGAACTTAACTGAAAGCAGGAAGAAATCTCCATCCTGTGGTGGAGATGTGCACCTTTCACTGAGGTATAAGGAAGCAGTGGAGGAAGGTAGATGGTATCTAGAATGAGGAACCACCAGGTCAGTTTTGTACAAGAAGGCCCTGCTATACAAACATGGGATAATGACCACAACACTAAGTTTGGGAAGAAGCCACATTCACTTAAGAGGCCATCTGACTGGACAAACATTACTTGAGATGAATACAGCGTCTTGGTTTTATGTTTCCTGTCCTTGTGACCTGTTAAATGCCATTAGAAGGCTGCTGCATCTTTACAACCATTTTTTTAACAATCTCGGCTGTTGCAGGATGCAGGCATGCAGCCCTGGAGAACACGTGTCAGCCCTGCGGCAGTAGAGCTTGTAAAAGTATAGAGGTGCTGAGCCTTTGATGCCCTCATTATGGAGCATGGGCCGTTGCTGGAGGAGATAACCAGGATAGGGCTTTTGCTACCCTCCAAACCTGTTCACCACCAACAGGAAGTCATTTATTCTCAATGTCCCGTTTTGTATGCAGACAGAGGATTCTGGTGATGGACTTATTGTGAATAAAGAAACAATGGGTAGACGGGTGTTTGTTTATTTCATACATAGCATGAAATACTTGCAAGCCTGCATAACACATAAACATAACGTATAGCTCAGCTCCTGGAAGCACAGTGCTGGATCGGGCCCCGTTCACCCGCATTTCCATCAATGAAATGGTCCTGTGTCAGATAAAACTGGTATTGCAAAAGCCCCTTGCTAGTCCAAACCAGGAGCCTCTGATGTCAGACTTCTGCACAGCAAAAAAAAAAAAAAAATTCTATATATATAAATATATATATAATGTTTGGAACAGCCCCGCCCCCCTCACCTCATACATACTCATACAATTTTTAAATAAAACAAACCACTTGATTGATTTATTTTGCCATCAATGTTCAATAAAAACCATTGAACAATGGTTTTGACTGTGGGTTATATAGTGAGTTGCGTCATCATTCAGTTTGCAGGTAAGTGGAAATGCGGATTGGTTCTGAAAGTGGACAAACACCAGCCCCATTTGGGTGGAAAATAAATATCTTGCAACCTCATTACCAACCAGGCCCAAGGGGTTCACTTTGGTAAGCTCTAGGACTGACCTCGGGTTCACTGCCCCATCAGTCTGCACCCCAAAAAAAACATTTGTTGGGAAGCTCTAGGAATGGAGTCGATCCAGTCCGCACCCCACAGAACCTCGAGTTGAATTTACACATCAAACTCACTACTCCACCACAGACCCAGGTCATTGTTTCATCTTTCTATTTCCCTAATTAAGTTGTTTGAGTTCAGTTTAGAATCAAAAGGAAGAATACCGTGCAGTCAGTCGAACGTACAGTGGATAAAGTTATAAAAAGAATTAAAAGAGATAAACTGGAAAAACACTGGTGTAACATATTTTGTACAGCTGCTTGTTATACTGTGAGATGATCCCATTAGCCTCCTAGATAACCAGCCTGTTCTCCCGTAAATGTGTCTCTATAGCACGCATTGTGTATTATCATGCAATTTATACGCGAAAATTTGTTTTTACGTGCATATGATACGCAGTTTTTGAGTGCATTTGATACAGTTCATTTGCGTGTAATATACACGCACCCCACACCACTAATTCTACCCAAACGTATAATACACACGCACCCCACACCACTACTAAACCTACCCTAACCAACCCATGCGTATCCTATGCACGTAAAAACTCATTTTCGCATATAAATTACACGATAAACACACTGCGTGCTATAGAGACGCATTTAGTGTGATCGGGTTGAGATAACTGCTGTAGAATTTTACATTGTGGAAAAAAACAAGTCTTTCTCATAGGGATTCCTCTGTTTGAACCAGCCTTCATCTTCAACAGGAAAGCAAAGGCTTTGGGTGGTCTATTATTGTGGCTTTGTCCTGAGGCCTGGAGCAAGACACCGAACACCGAAAAGCTACAACGTGGCAAAGACGTGTAGCATGCTGGAGGCAAACCGATCCCTCACTTTAAGAAAATTATACGCCAAGCAATAGGCTTGCAAAGACTCCATCATAATTAAAAATGGGTCTGATTTATGCCATGGAGAGTCGTTTTGAGACTGCCCCTCTAAATCAAGACAGTTTCTCTCCTCGAACAATTGAGGAAAAACTGGTAGAACTGGTACTATGTACCATAAATCACTTGTAATTGCTATTAATTAATAAGGACATTTGGTAATGTAAAATAGAGTTCAATTTGTTAACATTAAGGAACGCAACATGAACTAACAATATACAACACTTTTACGGCATTTAATCTCTACATACATTTGTACATATAATAATACATTTTAACATTTCAAGTTGTAGAATTTAACATTAGTTGTAATGTTTATTAATAAAGAAGAATTAACAATGCAAAGTAATTTGTAAATTAGCAAGATTAATGCTAAATTCTCTTATAATTGAAGCTAATTTTCAAAGTTTGTATTATGCTCAATCGTGTCACGGTTGAGGAATTCATTGACACCCCCTTGCGCTGTGTGTGTGTGTATTTGTGAATGAATGTATGTGTGTGTGGGCGTGGTCGCTGATTATCCTCCGGGGTTATCAGCGACAGGTGTTGTGCCTTACCACTGCCTATTTATACTCGCCTCGTGCGTCTTGTGTCTTGTGAAGCTCGATGACTTGATCGAACTGGCCTTAAGAGTGGATGCACGCCTGCATCGGTTGGAACTAGTGATGGCGAGATGAAGCTTCATCAAGCATTGAAGCGTTCCATCCAATTGGTTCACTCATGTGCCGAAGCTTCATGGTGCTTCATTTGCTCTATTGTGCCATCAAGTGGACAATAAATGTAAAACGTGCAGTGTGATTATAATGACACTATGGCTTTGGTGTCTGAAGCATTGAATAAATTAATCAATGATGTTTGTGATGCTTATACATAAAGTATAAACTTTTATGTGGTGTCTGTCTTTATGATACAATGACAGGGTCAAAATGAAAAGTGTGAAGGGGGAATCCATTGCATTTTGCTGGTTCTTATTTTTCAAATAGTCCGCCAAAACCGCGAACCACTTCCTGAAGCAGTCACATGGTACAGCCGGCTCGCGAGGCTTAAAACGTCACTACGTACGTCACCGACACAAGCCTCGGTACGTGCTTCACAGAAATCATAGCGGATTACTCGACACACGCTTCGAAGCCTCGATACGGGAGGACACATCACTAGTTGGAACTACAGACTCGTACGGCACCTACACAGAGGAGCTTTGGGGTCGCCCCACTCAACGTTCGTGATGCGGTCAGCCCCGTCGACGATCACGAGCCCATGCAGGTGGGTCGAGCCCGGCTCTCCCGGGAGGAGAGAGATAGGAGGAGGTCCCGAGGATTGTGTCTCTACTGTGGCGGGGCTGGACATTTTCTCAATAATTGCCCAGTAAAAGAGCGTGCCCGGCAGTGAGGAAGAGGATCCTGTCGGGCGGGGTCTCCATCCAGAAAACCTCTTCCACCCTCCTCCCGGTGAGATTGCAGTGGGCAACTCGGTCACATCACTGCCAAGCTCTTCTCGACTCCGGCGCAGAAGGTAACTTTATGGACTGGTCACTTGCACAACAGCTTCAGATACCCACCATACCACTCACTAACAAGATCGCAGTCAACGCACTCAATGGTCAACAGTTACCCACAGTATCTCACACCACCAGTCAGATAACACTCATCACATCCGGCAATCATTCTGAAGAACTGTCATTTCTCCTCATGGACTCCCCTCAGGTTCCTATTGTCCTCTGTCACCCCTGGCTGGTGCAGCATAATCCCAGGGTGGACTGGGGACATAACTCTGTTTCTGCCTGGAGCACGAAGTGTTATGCATCTTGTTTAGTGTCTGCTGGTTCGTCTCTGTCTTGTTCTGTCTTGCAGGAGGAGTCGGTGAATTTGTCAAACGTGCCAGCTGAGTACCTTGACCTGAAGGAAGTGTTCAGTAAGTCCAGAGCTGCTTCTCTTTCTCCGCATCGTCCCTATGACTGTGCTATAGATCTACTGCCAGGTACGTCTCCGCCCAAGGGCAAGCTTTACTCTCTGTCTGTTCCCGAGAGGGAGGCCATGGAGAAATTTATTTCTGATTCTCTGGCATCCAAATTCATCCGACCTTCCTCTTCTCCAGCGGGGGCGGGGTTCTTTTTTGTGGGGAAGAAGGACGGTTCTCTGCGACCTTGCATTGATTACCGAGGACTGAACAACATCACGGTAAAGAATACTTATCCTTTGCCGTTGATGTCTTCAGCCTTCGAGAGGTTGCAGGGAGCGTCGGTCTTCAAAAAACTGGACTTATGTAATGCTTATCATTTGGTCCGCATCAGGAAGGGGGATGAATGGAAGACCGCTTTTAACACCCCCAGGGGGCACTTTGAATACTTGGTTATGCATTTCGGACTTTCCAATAGCCCAGCGGTCTTCCAGGAACTCGTCTATGATGTGCTGAGAGACATGGTCGATCAGATCATTTATGTCTACCTGGATGACATATTGATTTTTTTCTTCGTCTCTCCAGGAACACGTTCAGCACGTCAGGCGAGTGCTTCAGAGGTTGCTAGAGAATGGGCTTTTTGTCAAGGCGGAGAAATGCGCTTTTCATGCACAGTCTGTCCCTTTCCTAGGTTACGTCATTTCGTCTGAGGGAGTACGTATGGATCCTGACAAGGTTAAGGCTGTGGTGGATTGGCCAAGTCCAGATTCCCGTAAGGCCCTACAGAGGTTTCTGGGGTTTGCCAATTTTTACCGACGTTTCATTCGTGATTACAGCCAACTAGCCGTGCCTCTGACTGCCTTGACCTCCCCCAGAACGACGTTCAGGTGGTCCGAAACAGCCGAAGCTGTATTCGCCAACCTGAAGAGCCGCTTCGTTTCGGCTCCCATTCTTACAACCCCTGATCTGTCACGTCAGTTCGTGGTGGAGGTCGATGCGTCAGAGGTGGGGGCAGGTGCAGTGCTCTCGCAGCGCTCTTCTTCAGACGACAAGATGCATCCTTGCGCGTTCTTTTCTCATCGATTGTCGCCTACCGAACGTAACTATGACATTGGTAACAGAGAATTGTTGGCAGTCAAGTTAGCATTGGAAGAATGGCGACATTGGTTAGAAGGGTCGGGGGTACCTTTTATCGTCTGTACTGATCACAAGAATTTAGAATACATTCAATCTCCCAAAAGACTCAACTCCAGGCAGGCTCGGTGGGCTCTTTTTTTTGGTCGTTTTGATTTTACTCTTTCGTACCGCCCGGGTTCTAAGAACATCAAACCCGATTCTTTATCTCGTATTTTTGATCCATCCGAACGCCTGTCTACTCCCGAGTGCATTTTACAGGAGAATCTACTCTCCACACTCCGATGGGAGGTCGAATCGAAGGTCAAGAAGGCCTTAGAAAGGATAACACCTCCGTCCCGGTGCCCACCGAACCGATTGTTTGTGCCGGAGGGACTACGGTCCGACGTTATTTAGTGGGGTCATTGTTCCAATGTAGCCTGTCACCCAGGACTAAACCGAACTAGATTTCTAGTTAAGCAACTATTCTGGTGGCCATCTATGGCTTGCGACATTCGAGATTTTGTTTTGGCCTGCTCGATCTGTGCGATTGGTAAGACTTCCAATCGACCCCCAGATGGGCTTCTTCAACCGCTGTCTGTCCCTTCGAGACCCTGGTCCCATATAGTGCTAGATTTTGTTACCGCCCTCCCGCCCTCCCAAGGCAATACGGTTGTTTTAACCGTAGTGGACCGGTTCTCGAAGGCGACTCATTTTATTCCCTTGCCCAAATTGCCTTCAGCCAAGGAAACAGCGGTGACTGTCATCGATCACGTCTTTTGGTTACATGGCCTCCCGATGGACGTGGTCTCTGACAGGGGATCTCAATTTGTCTCCAAATTTTGGCAAGAATTTTGTAAATTACTGGGAGCCACTGTCAGTCTATCTTCGGGTTACCACCCCCAGAGCAACGGGCAGACCGAGAGAGCCAACCAAGATTTGGAGAGAATGTTGCGATGTGTTGCCGCCAAGAATCCTTCCTCTTGGTGTCAACTACTCTAAATGGTGGAGTACGCACACAACTCGTAGCCGGTGTCATCCACGGGCCTATCTCCGTTTGAGGGTAGCTTAGGGTACCAGCCACCTATTTTTCCTAGTCTGGAATCCGAAGTCGCGGTCACCTCCGCACACGCTTTTGTCCAGACGTGTCACCGTACATGGACCAGAGCCTGTGAGACTCTGCTCCAAGTAAGGGCGCGCACCAAGGTTAAGGCCGATCGCCACCGGTGAAGACCTCCCGTGTATGTCGTCGGTTCCAAAGTGTGGCTTTCTACTAAGAACATTCCACTCCGCTCCGTTTCTAATAAGCTAGCTCCCAAATTTATTGGCCCATTTCCTGTCACCAAGATCATTAGTCCGGTGACAGTTCGCCTCAAACTCCATCCTGCGTACAGAAGAATTCATCCCGTGTTCCATGTTTCCAAATTGAAACCCGTATTTTATTCACCCATTAATCCGCCAGCCCCGGTTCCCCCACCACCGCGACTCGTAGATGGGGAACCCATGTATTCGGTTAATCAAATTCTGGACTCGAGACGGAGGGGACGCGAATTTCAGTATCTGGTGGACTGGGAGGGTTACGGTCCCGAGGAGAGAAGTTGGGTTCCTGCTAGGGACATTCTGGATCAGTCCCTTATTGATGATTACTGTCAACAGGTAGGTTCCTCTGTGAGTTTGTCGGGCTCAAGAAGTTGGATTGGTTTTTAGCGGTCTTCATCGCCATGGTAACTTACGCCACACCACTAACCTGCCCCGGAGTGGGTTTTATTCTGGGTTAGAGATCGCAAACCAAAACTGGACCAATCAGTTGTGAGCAAAGTGACATCTATCTGATGCAAAAAATCCACTAGCCTTGCATCTCTCGCTCCAAATTAAAGCAGTTTATTTTGGGGGAAAAAACGTAGAGATAAAATTGCATGTCTTCTACTACTAAAAACGTATTATGTTATGTCAATTATAACTATTTATAATTCATATAATTATTATATTAATTTAAAATTAATATAACAATTTGCATATATATCTCTCTCTATATAAATGATTTAATATATAAACCTTTTAAACATGAAGCTGTGTTCTCTTTTGAGCTCTTTGTGAACCTACATAAATTATTATTTAAATTCAGTTGATACACATGCATTGATATAGTCACTGATTTTTTTCAGCTGCATTCTCAAACTTACACTGAACTGTAGCAGCAGTTGATTCCTGCCTTATAAATGCATTTAAATTCATGTCGCTCTCACAAGAGGTGAATTAAACTGGCATGTCACACTTTCAGGTGCACGCGCTCTAGAGTTAATCACAAACTCTGACTCAAACCCTAAGTTGCTGAACCTGACCTAAACTGATTTGTATGGTTTTACCATCTCAAACCTACTCTGAAACTCAGAGTTTGTTCAAGTAGCATTATGCAACAGGAGTCTGAAGTATACTACCACAGGAAAAAATCCTAATTGAATTCAAAACTGGTAATATAATGCAAATCTTAATATTATGTTCATGAAACTTCTGAAAACACCCATATGGAAGCATGACATGCTTATGACTTATTTTTGCTGTTTCCTGTGATTAATGGGGTTTTGATAGATCAGCAGTCTTTTATAATGAACAAAAGAATAAAGGCTGATTGTGGGACTCTGATGGCAGGTGGACTGTTGCGTGTGTGACTGTGTTTTGTGTGTGTGTGTGGCATTCTGCACCATGCGTCTAAATAGCAAATTTGCTTATAAATCACAATGATTTGTGCTGGGCAGCAGAATGGACGGTAGAGCGAAAACTGGCCAAAAGAACAAAGAGTCGTCATATTCATATTCATTTTGATATTCTATTGTAGTCTTGTATACTAGTCACACCACATGCAGCATTTTTCACTTTAAAAAAGCTTTCATGTTTTTGTTCGACACTTACAGATCTGTTTTCCTTTACATTGTGTTTATCAAACTGTTTCTGCGAGGGCGATGTGAAAGCTGGATTAGGCCCTTTCTGTTGCCAAGTCCATTTCAGGTGATAATATTACGTTGCTTCTTGCATGTTAAAGAAATGAAACACTATTATGTGGCACTAAAAACGTGTTCAGTTTTATCTGAAACATTAACGCTTTATTGCAATGTGGTTGTACATTGAAACATATACAAATGCACCTACCTACATTGCTTGGCAATCATAAAAAAAAAAACACAGATAGGATAATTAACTTAGTAATTAACTAAATAACTTAACTTATTATGTTTATTAATTATTAGCTATTATTAACAATGTTATTAATTATTAAGACATTCAAATTTGGATGTAGGTGTTATATAAAGTTCACAGCGGTAACCCATTGTACTGTAATTCACTGCCTTTGGTGACATACTGTTTTATTTTATTCTATAAAAAATATATAGCTGGAGTAAACTACATATTATGAATTTCAAAGAACACCATAATGCAGAAAGAAAAAAACAGATAATTTTGCTGTATGGGAGTTTCACAGCATCACACAGCATATTTAATGTCACTACACGCAGGTTAAACACACAGGAAGGAACCTCCTGAGGATATGATACAACTTTCATAAAATCTTGCGCTCTCTCTCTCTCTCTCTCTTTCTTTGTCTATTCCCTCAAGAGCATTAGCGTTTTTCTACCCCCCCATCCTGAGCATTCTGCAAACTAGCACTCTCACTGTCTATTGAAGGACACAAGAAAAATATCTTTAGCCAGACAGAACCACTCCAGTGGTGAGAGCCGGAGCACAGAGGAACAACTGCTGGTGGCAGACTATCCACAATATTTATTTTATAATCCTGAAGTGTGACACATGCACAACCATAGTTCTGGTTAAAAATAGTTAAACAGGTTTTGAAAAAGACTGCTTTTAGCCGCTGTTATATTCTTGGTATATACAGATATATTCATTAGTGAATTCTTTTTTTTTCTTCCAGAATTTTTGGCTAGGTGAGGTTCATGCGTATAGGTCAAATGTGGAACGGTACACTACACAAGTGCATCATATAACATGTTGAATTCAGACATTATGTCAATTCAGACAGAAGCCATGCCGACCACAGACTAAATATTCTATGAATGTCTTAGGATGTGGTTGGCCAAGTAGGCTGTTATCGATGGTATGTGTGGACCATGCGTGTGTGTGTGTTTACAGACAACATGAAAGAACTGAAAAAATAAATAAATGAAGCAATCACAACAGATGAATCATTACACAAGTGCCATGTTTGGATTATTTACCTTTATTTCACCATATGTTACATGTGAGCCCTGAGCGACATCTGAGCGCCTCAGCTGTTCTGTGACTTTCCGTGTTTGAGGGTGAGAACAACAAAGGAGAGAGAGAGAGAGAGAGAGAGAGAGAGAGAGAGAGAGAGAGAGAGAGAGAGACAGAGACAGAGACAGAAGAGTGCTCCATCTAAAACCTCAACCACATCCTCTAACACATCTGTCAGTAGCAACTGTGCTATCGAACTAAACACACACACACACCTCGTTCTATTTCTTCCTCACACACACACTGAAACTGTGAGTTCCGGGAAATCACATTAACATAAGTGTGATTGTTAACAAGCGGCCGCTAATCATTCACCATCTTAACATATTCATGGTCGGAAGGAGTTGACTCAAGGCATCACTACACCTCTCTCAAAGCAAGCTGAAATATTCCATACACAAGCATTAATGCTTAAAAAAAGTTATTGCATAGATGGGAATAGCGAAAGTTGGTAAATAAATAAATAAATAAATAAATAAATAAATAAATAAATGTTCTCACACAAACCTCACTTTAGAATACTGAAATCAATGCATCAGAAATTCTACAAAACTTATTTTGTGTTTATTGGGATTTTTTAAATTTTATTATTATTTTATTAATTTTCACAACTTGATCAATTTTCTTTTTTTCTTTCTCATACTGTATACATGTTTAATAGTAGGAGATATTTGGAGGACACAGGGGCTGGATCTGGCGGATTGACAGCAGAGGTCAGGACGGGGGCTAGGAGGAGAAGATTTGAATACGGCACATCATTTCAAAATCTGTGTTACTGTCCATTAGGTGAAAAGCAAAAACAGCGTGGAAATGGATTAAGCAGAGAAGTTTAATACTTGGGGTTAAGAGTTTGTTCAAATCCCTTCCCCTATGACTATGAGCAATGAGCAATGGTATGATGGCTGTCTTTGGTGTACAATAAATTAACAGATGAAACAGACTAATGTTCCAGATTACAGAAACATCTCAAAAACTGAAGCAACATGTGACTAATTAATTTAACATTTTGAGTGAAGCATAAAGAAAAAAAACTGTCAAGGCGTCTCTTTAGATGTCGTCAGGGGGGAAAGCTCTTTAAAATGCTTCAGTAGGGTAAAAGACAATAGGTGGCATGAATATAATGATGTTGTGAAGGCCCTTGTTTGCATCATGTTTTATACTCTGAGCATCCCTTGATGCATATCTCTTTGCACACTTACAATTCAAAAACCTAGACAAGACAACAACCTCTTTAGATGAACTTTCCACAAGCTGAAGCTAGTTTCTCAATGTTTTCTTTTTATTCCAAAGACTTAGAATAAAGACCGTCATTATTTTAGCTTTGTAGCTATGTTCCAAAACCCAGTCGGCCATAAAGCATGCGTGCCTGCGTTCACATACTTGTGTACTATGTTCAATTTAGTCGATATGAGGTACCGATTGGTAGCTGTCTATGTCTGCAGCTGGACAGAAAGATAGTTTTTAGAACAGATCTATTCTTATTTGGTTGTATTATAAATGCTTTCTTAGGACATAAGAGCACAAGATGCACATTAAGTTTTAGGATCTTGTCCATGAATCTTCCTTTGTGAAACTGAAAAACTCCTCCGCTTCACCTCCTCAATCATGACATATAGATCGGTGTTGCTTCCTGTTGGACTGATCCATTAGTTCATTCAGGGGTTTTAGGTGCCCAAAGTACAATAATAAGCAGACATGTTATTGTTTTGCTGTCTTTTGCTGCTGATTGCAGACTGGTGGAAATGTAGTGATAATTGACTTCTAAATGAAATGTAAAGGGGAAATCAGGATAAATCTCTCTCTCTCTCTCTCTCTCTCTCTCTCTCTCTCTCTCTCTCTCTCTCTCTCTCAAACACACACACACACACACACACACACACAAACTAACGTCTCAAGGAGAACAGCATGATAATGTGTCTTTAAAAAAACATGATTTCAAATACTGCTAATCAGAACATGGATTGATAGACATGCCTCTTCAGTTTTGTTGCAGTCTAAGGAAGACTCTTTGGGCCCTATCATGCACCCGGCGCAGTGCAGTGCCAAGCACGACGCAAGTGTTTTTTGCTAGTTTCAGCCTGACACAGTTATAATTTTCATGTCCTGTGGCACGTTTCTTAAATAGCAAATGCATTTGCGCCCATTTGCGTGCCCATGGGCGTTCTGGTCTGAAAACGAGGTGTGTTCAGGCGCATTGTTGACGTGTTGCTTTTTTGAGGTAACTTTTTAATTACACACACAGGGATGCACAGCAGCACACAAACATGCCAAATATTAAAAATAAAAGGATTATATTAACAATGTAAAATAGTAATATTGTGTACATAAAGATATGGTGCTTGTCCCATAGATGGTCTGCTTGCGCGCTTTAACCTCACGCACGAGCAGATCCATTTGTGCTCTGGAGACGCGTTCAGTTTTTCCACTTGCAAATTCCGTCATGTAAATTCCGTCACGTCATCCTTTTAAATGGAATGGGAGATGAGACTCTGGTTGGTTTATTTCACGTGTATGCCCAAAACACACCCATTACTCATTAAGAGAATAGGGACAACCCTTTTAGACCATGCGCCACGCGCGCCGACCATTTTTCTCGTCTTTAAACTAGCAAAAGTGGATTAACATGCCCTAAGTGCACTTGCGCCCTGCGCTTAAGACAGTGCGTTTAGATCGTTAAAATAGGGCCCTTTATGTGTTTTGGCCATTCATTTCCACGACAACGAAATTTTGGGGGGCTGGAAATGCAAACTTTTAAAAACGGGTTTCAAAGTGCACGTTTTTGAAAATGATACCATTATCATCTAAAAAAAACAACAACGATTTTGCGAAAACGGCGATGTCATTTGCATGCGTATTACGTGTTCAGGCTATAGGCACATTTTTTTTTTACCAAATGACATTTCCAACTAGTGGCCTGGCATGCATAATACAGCGTTTTTAGTTGTTTTCGCGGATCTGTGTCTGTCCTTGAAAAACAAAACAGGAAAAACGTGTCTGTTTTTAGTACATCGTTGTCATTTAAACATACCCTGATTGAGCAGAAAACCTGCATCCCCTAAATTGACCCGAACGTCTAGTCTAAGGTAGTCTCACGGAAAACCAGACTTTTGACTACACTGACAAAGCAAATACTCAGAATTAGTTTTTCTCTAATATTTACTACAGGCATAATATCTGAAGTGCCTTACTCTCAGAATTATTTTATTTAATTATTTGTGCAAAATTGTACCTTTGGGGCTAAAACAGATTGTTAACGGGCCAGTGCCCCGAAAGAGACATTTCCGTGCCTTATTTACCCCTAAAATGTTTATCTGAAGGGTACATTTTACTATACTCTAAGGCACTAATATGAACTTGTGTAGATAAGGTACAAAGTTGTCTCTTTAACTTTTTCCCTGTCGGCGTTTTTGAAAAAAGTTGCCAGTCATCATCAGCGTGTTTGATTATTTTCATTAAAGTTTCATGGCCTCCAGAATATTTGGTTTTATGAATATCTGAACTTTACATAACATAACATTTTTGACAAAAACAGAGAAAATCTCTTTTCAAAGACTACAACGTGTATACAAAATGCTTTTATCACTTGTCTCTGTTCTTTTTTTTTTTTGCCTGTGTTTTAAGCCAGAGATTCTCTACTCTTTCAGAAGATGCGTAATAGCGACCTCTACCGTATAACAGTGAAAACACGGAAAGTCGTCAATGGAAGCGTGGTCTCATAAATGACAGAAAACTCCATCAATGGCGGGAAAAGAGTAAAGGGCACTTCCCCAGTCACAAGCTGTTGTACCCCTAGAGGTACAAGTTTTGCAGATTCTTTTCTGATTGTGTTGATAACATAAAAAATAGGCTGTCTTGAACATAATAATAATAATAATTTCACAGCAGTCAGGTCGTGATTGGCTGTACAACAGTACAGAAGACGTTAGCACAAATGTGCAATCTTTGAAATCGGAATTGATTTCGTTTAAACTTTTTCCAAGTTTGCAGCTGATCTTTTAAGCTCATGAGAAGGTCAAGCTGATTATTGTCTGATTTGATACTATAATAGTTGTCAGAGTGTCCAAATTCTTAAATTAATTTAAATTCATCAAGATCAAGGGTGTCCAATCCTGCGCATAGAGGGCCACTTTCCTGCAGAGTTTACCTTCAACACACCAGCCTGGAAGTTTCTACTGACCCTGAAGACCTTGATTAGATGGCTCTTGTCTGTTTAATTAGGGCTGGAGCTTAACTTTGCTGGAAAGTGGCCCTCCAGGAGCAGGATGGGACACCCTTGACCAGGAGCATCCAGAGAAGTCCTCTTGTTCTTTCTGCATTATATCAAAGCAGTCATCAGTACCTTTTTATGTTCATGTTTCAGTGTTTACTCTGTACATTTCCCGTATTTTTGCTACTTGGCAACCTTGTAAAACTGTCCCTCTGTGATGCTTTCCGCAGTGCTTTTTTTAATTTTTCTATGGAGGTCAAAGTGGTGCATCGTGTTTGTGTTCATAGGGGTGTTGGACCCCTGAGTAAAGTTATGTGATAATGACTGTATTTTTACACAGAGTCCTAATCAGGCGCAATAACGACAAGCAGCACTACATTTTGTCTTCTGATTATTAGGCTTCATGTAATTTACACAGAACTCACTGGACGAAAATCCAACTCGTCATGCATATTAAGCGTTTTAAAAATGAATGAGGCACGCTTGATTGTCATGTAATATCCAATGTTTCTTAATTTCCTCAAACAGTAAAAAAAAAAAAAAAAACATTTAAAGGATGGCATCTATAGAAACTTCACAGAAGTTATAAAAATTATGTGTTCTTAGTTGTACATTCATTCACAGCTGTGCAGTGCATTGCAAATGCACAAGAGTGCGCAAATAGAGGGAACTCATCCACACAATGTTCTGTTTTGATTGTTCAGGCTGTGATTTTGTTGCATACTGCAGCATTTCTGCTTGCGGACAGAACATTTGCTTAATGGTGGAATATTATTGTGTCACGCCTAGTTATGACACTGTATAAGATGTTGAAGGTGAGTAAACATTAGTGACAAGCGGGTTTGACAGGGACACAATTCTGAAAGATTTAAACAAGAAAGAAGACAGAAATATGCCATGCTTACATGTATACATGTCATCTTGAAATTACCATGTCCTCAACCATGCAAGCATCAGACACAAATGCATAACTTGTGAAATGTTTGAATTGTATCTAATTTAAGACGCACTAGAAGAGTCTCACACACACTTCCAGCAGTCCCCCGAGGGCAAAGCTGGACAATTCAGCCGAGGCTTTTTATGACAAATATTGATCCTCTTGCCAGGGTGCGCCGCAAAAACTCTGCCCAGACAGACAACAAAAATAACTGTAACTATATCACAACTTCCTGCCAGAGGGAATGAATCTCTAGATATGAGCCCGCATGGAGGCTATTTCTGTCCGCAGCGGGCTGCAGCGCTGCATGCAGGAGACCCAGGCGCAGGACCCTTCCCTGGAGATGTGTGAGTGTGGGAATGTGTCAGGATGCTGCAGATTACCGTAATACGAGTGTATAAAGGTTTAGGGGTCTAAGGCCGAGCGCTAGTACAAGTGTAATGGACTGCCAGCAATAGTGTATGTGTCAGAAAACAGCGGCATTGATGGATTAGGAGAAGAAAACTGGAGGGTCGGTGGGTATGTTAACAGGAAAGAGAATTACAGTAGGAAACTGGGGGGAAAAAGGTCACATTGTCTGCAGAAAGAGAGAAAATACCCATCCACCTCTTTTGTTGTATTTCAAATTCCAAAAGCAGATGAACAGCTCACAAACTCCAGGGAGTCTTAACAATATATCAGTTCAGAAAATGTTCATTTACACACACCCACAGCTCACACCCACATGCACAACACCACATGGATAGGGTTCAAGATTACAATCTTACGGAAAACTTAAATGAATTTGTGCGCACTTAAAAGCTTTCACGCTGATTATTTACAAGTGTGCCCTCTACCCCACCATATGCTGCAGATTTTGTCTAATTATAATAATACTGGAGTCTTTGTCCAACAAACTCCATTTAAGTAATAACTATATTTCTATAACGTTCAGAGCATTTTTCTTAAGCCCAGACCCATTTAATTAAATCAAATGTCAGTTAAGAGGATGTTTGAAATATTAAGTGCATCAGGGAGGGGAGAAATGCGTTTAGTTAGAAATCTAAGAGATGTGGATGGTTGTGCAGGGGGAGCACTTGCTATGGCAGAAGCTTCATTGCTGGTATAAGAATTAGAATGTCTTTCATTTTGTGAGGAACAGTTGAGGTTTTAGTGGGGAGTTGTATAATTCACTGTTCAATTACAGGAATCAGCAGTCAACCTGACAATCACACTCCAATAAAGTGCACGGTTAAGCAAAAATACAAAACCATTCACTCCAAAAGCGGAAAAAAAAAATGTAAATGAAAATGGCAAGCTATTCAAATGTGAGCAAAGCGAAAAGGCAAAACACAGAATATGAAACTATTCACACCAAGCGTGAGAAAAAAAGGCAGTGTGAAGCGAATCAAATTATTCACACCACGAATAAAGCTAATATTTGTAGGTCTAAAAAAAAGTGAAAACAGTATGAACACATGACCTAAAAGCTATGTTTTTGGTCTGTGACACAAATCTAAGTAAAAAAAAAAAGATTGTATCCTTGATGTAAACAGGTCCATAAGAAGTTGTTTGAAAGAGAGTGACAAAGAGAAAAAAGAGAGAAGGTAAAGGTTCAGCCTGACCTCGCAAGCAAAACTGAAAGAAACGAAAAAAGACACAAAGGAATAGTGAAATCTTTGAAGTGTATGTTACCTGTTCTTGTTATTAAATGTCTGAAAAATCCCTTCTTCCCCCTCATACTTGATTTGCTTTCAACATCAGAGGGACACATTTCAATTGACACACATCAAATTCAAAGCAAGAGAATGTTTAGGCTACTGTACAGAAGCTGTGGGCTCTTCACCGACCCCCGTGTTTTCTGGGACTGAAGTGTTTGTGTATTCTAAGGGCATTATTAAAGCTAAGCGTGCTCTTAAAAAATGCATCGTGCTATAAAACTTACAGCAACCCCACAAAACAAGGCCCATTTACTACAGAAGAAATGCTCACGCATTCGTTACACATGCATTGCTTTCATACAAATCGAGATTCACTTTTTATACTGTATTCTGAACATAGGTTATATAGGTGCTGTACAGTGGTAGACTATATGCTACTAAACAATTCCCATGTAGTTAATTCACTTTATCCATTTGGATTTTAGATTATAACATGTTTATGGACAATGCTGTATTAAATATTTAACTTGAAATGTGGGTGGTCACACACACACACACACACACACACGCACACACACACACACACACACACACACACACACACACACACACACACACACACACACACACAGTGTTCGGTAGATTACTCACAAAATGTAGTCAATTACTGAATACAAATTGCATGACAAAAATGTTAGTTAGTAACTTAATCTATACATAACACATTTTTAGGTAATGTTATCTGATTTCTTTTAAATTACCTTTGTCCTAACTTATTTATACTAATATGAAAATACAAAGAGAAAGAACATAAATTCCGTTCTTTATTATCAACAACATGAAGTACATTACATTACATTACATTACATCAGGGTTTCCCAAACTGGGGTTCTTACACTGATGACAAGGTAATAATTAATACAATCTTAAATGTTAAATTAAAATACATACATCATTAAAAAAAATCTTATTTGTTTATACTTTGAGGCTTCTTAATTTTAAGTGTAATAATAGCCACCTGACTAGTGGCAGGTCTGTGTGGGCAGTTCCACAAACCTTTGAAGACATTACAAACATGTATAAGCAATAGGCTTTTATTTATTTATTTAGAAAGGGACATTTAAAAGATAACAAATGGAGGATATATAAATTATTAATAACATATTGCTATTTTTAAACATCATGTATTCATATATTATGTAATATTATTTAATCAATAAAAACTGTAATTTAAAAAGTAATGTAATCTAATTACAAATATTACCTTGAACTGGGGACCATCTTGCTGTGAGGCCACAGTGTTATCATGCCACTCTATTATCAAGAACATGATATTATGTTACAGAAAATTATCTGTTAACAGATTCTTTGAAGAACCAGTACAAAGCACAAAGATAAAGAGCCACGTTTTTTTGTATCGCATTCAGCTGTGGAGAACCTCAAAATTTTTTCAAGATTAACAACCCAATTTTTTTTTTTTTTTTTGTCATGAGTCCCCAAGGCTGCTCTGACAGGCTTTTTAGAGAAACACAAAGGTAGATCTTGCGGGTTGACTATGATGTCTCAAAGCTGGTCAGGTTAATTGTTTACTATGATTGTGCCTCTGTGGTAATCAGCAGTTATCATCTTGATTTTGTGGTTTTCAGGATAGAATCTCTCTAACCATACCAAATCAAAGACCCATGACCCCTTCTCAGAAAGAGTGTGGCAATTTTATGAATAGACAAATACTAGAGGTTTTTCACTGAGGTTTCCTTTTCAAGTCTCTCTCTCTCTCTCTCTCTCTCTCTCTCTCTCTCTCTCTCTCTCTCTCTCTCTCTCTCTCTCTCTCTCTCTCTCTCTCTCTCTCTCTCTCTCTCTCTCTAACATGTTTGTTTGTTTGTGTGTGGGGACCAGTCACACATGGATTTGAGTCTGATATTACATTGTCAAAGTACTCTAACGTCAAAAAGCTTTTCTGGTAACAAAACATGCTTAAAGAAATAGTCACCTTCATATTTCTGTCATTAAACCTAAATAAACTGTAGGTAGCATGCTAACTTCAACCCGCTCATTAAAATTCTCTGCCAACTGTTACTTTCCAATGACAGTAGTTGGACTGAAAGGGAAAACAGACCATAGAACTTTATGCCAATGCTTGCTATGGCACCCCTTGTGGCAACACTGAGAATGCAAAGCCTTGGAACACATAAAAATCAAGCTTGCTTAGCAAGAAAAGTTTACATTCATATATTTTAGAGTATGTATTTGGCTTTTAAAATGCATGTACAGTTTATCAGTATGTCTTGTCTGCGAATAGAACACATGATTTTGCTAGAATTATGCTCTATATGTTGCATTACATTTTAGTATATTTAGTAGCTATAACTATCTTGTTTTTCTTAATTTTATCTATGAATAATCTGTACATCTGTGTGTGAAAGACCTAAACAGATCCTGCATGATGGGCGATTAGACCAAGAATTCACAATTATAATTCACAAATCCACAAATGAACTTATGCAGATATGGAGAGACATTATAAAGTCTTCCTGCTTTGAGCGCGATTGGAGTTGAGGGGGTTGGGGGGAATGGAATATTAATTTTCTCTGTGAAAAGATGATCCCCACAGGGGATAGGGAATTTCTGCATAGTCTGCAGTACACTGGTTCATATCTGGAGGCGTTTCTCTGGGCTGGGGGGTTCTTATTAGACTCTTGGAAACAACAAAAGAACTTCTAGATCGGACTTATGGTGGAGGTTGATACTAGCAGGTTTTCTGTTTAAATAAAGTCCTGTGTAACACTCTGCAATTGTGTTTTGTCATTAATCACGTTACATCAAACTACACAAACCGTTTTTTTCTTATTTTCTCTTCAATCGTTTTCATGTGAAATCTAAATGAGACCCACATACTTACAGTACCATATTGATTTATATTTTAAATATATATTGACACCTTTTTAAGTTATTTAAGGTGAAGTCAGGTTGATTTAGACACTTTTTGCCATTGAGATTACTGGGCAAAAGTGTCCCAATCAACCTGAATTCACTCCTATTATTTGTGTTGTTTATATAAAATGGATATCAAATTTTCCCGTTTTACAATTTAAAGAAATACAATAGAGAATAGGATGAACAAGGGTGAAAATCCACATAGCAGTAAATTAACATGGTAACACTTTGCAACAAGGTTCATTTGTTAAAGGGTTAGTTCACCCAAAAATGAAAATTAAGTCATTAATTACTCACCCCCATGCTGTACCAACCCCGTAAGACCTTCGTTCGTCTTCGGAACACAAATGAAGATATTTTTGATTAAATCTGAGAGCTGGATCACTCCTCCATAGGCTCCCTAAGGGTCTGAAACTTGACGGTCCAGAAAGTCATTAAAGAAAATGTTTAAATATTCCATGTGCCTACAGTGGCTCAATTATAAGTTTATCAAGCGACGAGAATACTTTTTGTGCGGAAAAACAAACAAAAATAACGACTTTATTCGACTATTCCTTTTCTTCCTTGTGGGCCTGAAACGAGACTTCAAGAGATTTCCACGACGCATGCGCGAGAACTGAGATGAGGACGTTCTTCTTCGACTCCTTCTTGTTACCGGCTGCTCACCGCTTAGAAGTATTACTGCCACCTACCGTATAAGATGACGTGTTGGAAGCGCAAAACTTTCTGTTTACAAGCAGAGGAAGACGCGCGCTGTACATACGCTTTTCAATTCGACACTTAATGTGCTGTAGGTCTCGCTATATTATATGCAATGGTTAAAAAGTGTGCATTTCCAGGATGTCCGAATCGTCGAATAAAGTCGTTATTTTTGTTTGTTTTTCCGCACAAAAAGTAGTCTCGTCGCTTGATAAACTTATAATTGAGCCACTGTAGGCACATGGAATATTTAAACATTTTCTTTAATGACTTTCTGGACCGTCAAGTTTCAGACCCTTAGGCAGCCTTTGTAGCAGTGATCCAGCTCTCAGATTTAATCAAAAATATCTTCATTTGTGTTCCGAAGATGAACGAAGGTCTTACGGGGTTGGTACAGCATGGGGGTGAGTAATTAATGACTTAATTTTCATTTTTGGGTGAACTAACCCTTTAACATTAGTTAATGTATTAACTAGCATGATCTAACAATGAGCAATACATTTGTTACAGTATTTATTAATCTTTGTTTTTGTTAGTTAATAAAAATACGGCTGTTCATTGTTTGTTCATGTTAGTTGTTGCTAAATTCATGTTAACTAATGTTAACAAATACAACATTCTTTTTTAATAATGTATTACTAAATGTAGAAAGTATACAATTAACTAAGATTAGTAAATGCTTTAAAAGTATTGTCAATTCTTAGTGCATGTTAACTAAAATACTAAACTAATGTTAACTAATGAAACCTTATCGTAAAGCGTTACCATTACTTTTACACATGCGCAAACAGTATATAAAGTGTTTGATTGTGCAGTCTGATGTATAAAAGAATTCTTAAATCATTAGTAGATCTCTAAGGCCAAGTAAAAGTGTTCAGTCTTGGACTCAGCTCATCATTCGGAGCAGTCTGGAAAATGTCTTGAAGAGTGACACACACTGGTGGGGGTTTTCACCCAATGCATCGTAGGTTATTGAGTACTCTTGGATTTCCTCTTCCACCCACTCTGATCGCTTGAGGCCCAGGTCCGACTCAGTGATGAGTGCTACACGTTCCACACATGCGTATGTAAATGTCTCCTTGAAATGGTAAAAACATCACTTGCTTATTCATGCCCTGACCTATGAAAAGACACTTCTTATCCTTTGTTATATCTATTCTGGGTCAACAGCATTCATAACGGTAAAACAATGATTCATTCCAGAATAGTATTAAATGTCAAAACTACACCATCTTAAATAACTCACTAAAGAAAATCACTAAAGACTCCATGAAGTCGCTTAATGAGTGCAATTTTCTTTTATGTGATGATGTATTTCCTCTTAAAACAGAAAGTAGGAATTTGAGCCACAATTTCCTATTTGATATTGCTAGACAGAACCATTTGGCATCATTGGGAGTGATTTACTCATTCTAGAGAAAATTATTTGGGGCAAAAATAAGAATTTTGAAAGATGAGTCTCCGGTATTTTCGGTCTAAAAAAACAAAGTCTGTACATTTTTAATATGCATGTCTGTTAAATGTTAATTTTGTCAACATTTAACATTACTCTAGCATATAGATAGCCTAAAAGCCATAGAACTTGATTTTATGAAGTTAAATTGACACCACAAAGTATTTAATAGCAGGGACAGCCCATGGATTTTGCCATTCTGTTTTTGCAAAAGTATTTTATGGAAATCTCACAATACTTTCAAAGTCTAGAGTTTGCAGATGGCAATTTATGAGAGAAGTAAATGATCATTTGTTGTGGTTTTACTGCTGGAGTTTGTCTTAACAGGCAATTATAATCCAGAATGTGGGTTTGGACACAAAGATGTAATGCGCTTCAAATGAAAAAGATGATGGAATCAAAAGGCAATGCAAACATTCAGAGGAGCTTTGGTGGTTTCCTCTTTAACGGCAGCCATGAAATCAACATGCCACACAAGTGTAGAGCTGTCTAGCCTCTAACAGTGTGTGTCAAAACATTTCCTGTTAGAAAATATATGTTTTTTAAAATAAAATTCACAAACATGTTGGAACAAATCTGTGCTGTAGCAATCAACTTCTGCAGTGAAGACAGAAGATGAGTTTAAGGCTGCAGCTTTAAACCAACAGCAAGAGCTGCAAGTACTCAAAAGCCTTTTTGACTGCAGCTCACTGTCTATAAACTGCGAAAAAATGAAAGTTTATCCTTCCAGCTGTCAAACTCAAATGGTGCTAATGCCAAAATACTTGAGTTGTGTGACGCACCATTTCTTTTCTAATAATAAAATTGTTAGTGCTCACTAATAGCATAGCAGGGGCCTGCCAAAAGTCAGTTTTGCCGGAGAAACTGCACAAATCTACGGTGGCTCATTGGGTTCAAATCATGAAGCTTGTGAGAACAACCAAGTCTTTTTATAAGTTGCCTGTAGAGTACAAATAAATCATTCTTTCTCACAAAATGGTTTTATGAAAAGTTTCACTTAGAATATTGTGAATTTACCTTCAGTTGGGATGGGCTGGAGAAATTTTTAATATCGATAAAAAAATGCAGATCTACTTTAATATAAGAATTACAAACAAATGTATTGATTTATGGACCCAATTGATTTTTGAATGTGTCTATTTAAGTTTCTTTAACTTTGCACATGTCGGATCAATTACAGACTTTTAAGTTTGACAGTTTATTTTTCTTCTCATTTTCTATTACATCATCAACATCTGATTACTTAGTCATCTTTTGTGTTCATTTAGAAGATTTTCAGTGTATTTTGTTCAAAAACTGGTAGCTTAGACTGAAAGAAACCGTATGCTCAACTGAACAAAATTATAAACGCAACAATTTTGTTTTTGCCCCCATTTTTCATGAGCTGAACTCAAAGATCTAAGACTTTTTCTATGTACACAAAAGGCTTATTTCTCTCAAATATTGTTCATAAATCTGTCTAAATCTTTGTTAGTGAACACTTCTCTTTTGCCGAGATAATCCATCCACCTCACAGGTGTGGCATATCAAGATGCTGATTAGACAGCATGAATATTGCACAGGTGTACCTTAGGCTGGCCACAATAAAAGGCCACTCTAAAATTTGTAGTTTTACTGTATGCCACACCTGTGAGTTGGACGGATTATCTCGGCAAAGGATAAGTGCTCACTAACACAGATTTAGACATATTTGTGAACAATATTTGAGAGAAATAGGCCTTTTGTGTAAAAAAGTCTTAGGTCTTTGAGTTCAGCTCATGAAAAATGAGGGCAAAAACAAAAGTGTTGCGTTTATAATTTTGTTTAGTGTACTTCAGACAGTAAGTGATTGAACTGTGGGCAGGCCATGGGCGTGCAATCTGAAGCTAGGACTATGGCAATTACAACAAGATGTAGATCCCCAGCACACATATAGCAATCTTTATCTCTGTTTAAAATGAATGAGACACTTAGAGTGACTCAGTGAGGCGTGAGCTTTGCCTAATCTTTTCTCTTATATTTCAAGAAGAGGCAATTTTCTGCTAAATGTCATTACAATGTTTTTGCACAAGTATACCAGCAAAGTGGCTCCATTAATTGTGGTTGGTTTTGAGGAGATAATTTCCCTCTGTTAAGCAGGCTGTAAAAACACATGGCTTAGAGTGTAATTACAGACACAGATGCAGGCAAATTTATCTGCTGCTCAAATATATTATGAAGCCGGGAGTCATGTAAAAATTCATTTTCCTTTTGAAGAGCAGTTAAGCGCATGCCGCACGTCAGCTCACCCAAAAGAGATATGGGTGATGTCGTTCACACTCAAATGAACTGAGAGCATAAAGTGAGTTATTAAGCTGAATATTTTAAACAACAAATTAATAACACAGAGGATGAAAGGGGAGGATGAAGTGCAGAAAGTGACATGGTGCTCAAATTTCAAGCTAATTTCATGGATAAAAGTGCACTCACTATAACATATTGAAATATGGTTAGTTATATGTTGCTTGCTAAAACATTTATGTCGTCAGAATACAATGCTACTTTTGGATGCCTGTCAGTGGAGAACCAGGCTTATTGCCAGCAAAACTTTAATCACTTCCACTGTTATAAAGCAAACATAATCCAGAAAGTACAACTTTTTTTTTTAGACCATGGAAAGTTTTTTTAGTAAATTGAGGAATTTCAGAACATTCTAGAATGCATCTATATAATTAGATGCTATGACTTTTTTTCCCCCTCAGTTCTGGTACAATGCATGTACAGAAGACATGGCAGGCTGCTAGATTCCCAGCAGGAGGCCACATAGACTGCTCCAGGGACAACATTCTGCAAATTTATCAGAAAACTGCAGGAAAACATTTATAGCTGAATTTATCGGTTTTACCTGTCATGGGTAACATTACAGAGGAGAAACTAGAAATACCTCTCTAAACCAGTACTATTATACAGTAGTAGTGTGTGTGTGTGTGTGTGTGTGTGTGTGTGTGTGTGTGTGCGTGTGTGTGTGAGTGTGTGTGCGTGTGTGTGTGTGTGTGTGTGTGTGTGTGTGTGTGTGCTTACAAATGTGGGTGTGTCTGCATGAACAGTGAATTAATATAGTTTGGCAATTATTTATTTGGCATGAGTGTGTTCAGTTTATACTGCTGAGACGACCAGTGGCCTGTTTTCCTGTGCACAGCTAAAATAGACTGTCACAGTGGACAGCCACTCAGGCTCGTCTATTTACAGAACACACACACACTGCATATGTACACTGTTGCCAAGGCAATTTGTGGACACATAGTCACACTAAAGTACATGAAAATGCACCATTTATATAATAAAGTTGCAAAAAATTGTATTCCTCATGCATTCAAACTATTAGCAAAAGATTGCAACAAAGTTCTGCAGATACACAGTATGGTTGGTTGTGACATGATTGTTAGCTACAAAATAATCTAGAGAAGCAAAGAGCAGCAGGGGGAGATAAGGAAGATGCATGTCGTGACTCAATGGTGTGTGTTAAGTTAGAGTAAAAAAACACCAAACTATTCAGTAAAGTGATGTTAACCTACAGAATGTACCTAGCTATTGAGCGTGTGAAAGTTTACTATTTCACAATAGTCCTATCTTCAGATGTATACACTGTAACTCCATTAACAGTTTCAACAATTCAATTTAATTTATACTCTGATTCTTTACTAGTAACAACTTAATTAACAAGATCTAAGAGTTCAATCACACATACAGTTCACACCATGAGCAAAAATCTTATTTCAAAAATAAAAACACAATATAAACACTTAATACACAAATAAAGAACAACACATAAATACCCATCATGGCACTGCATTGTACTATAAAGTGTGAACTAGACACGAGAATTTGACAAACAGCCCAGAAGAGACCGTGTTGACCACAGATACGTAAGTCACTGACAGAAGCACTTTCAGCGCTAACCGTTAATAACACTTACGACTGCAGATTGTCACATTAATGTAGCAGCGGATACCAGCAGCAGTCACTTACAGTGCTGACAAACACTTGAGACATGAGATGAAAAGCTAATGTACATAACACCCCCATCCACAAGAGAAAAAAAAAAATGATGACTGTTTGGCATCAGGGACCTTCATTTGTTTTTTACTTGATTATTTATTAAATACCTTGATTGCTACTTTTCACTACTTCAGCATTCTTTTTTTTCCCCCAAATACAACAAACCTCTGCATAGAGACACACTCTGAAAAAAGAAACATTGACCAGTAACAGGACCAAAAACATACACTTTCCTTTATATCTTACCCCATAATATATATACTGTGCAAAAGTCTTAGGCACGTTAGTATTGTCACCAACAAAAAAAGCCAGTTATTTATATATTTTAGTGTGTTAGTTTGCATTTCCAAAAATTCCTTTTGCCATTAATTGTAATAATCCAGTGAGATTTTCAATCCAGTCAGATGGACTTGATGATGGTGAGATCAGATCTATGTGTGGAGCACACCAGCTGTTGATGATGTTGAGATCAGATCTCTGTGTGGAGCATACCGGCTGTTGTGAGACTCACTGGATTTTTACTATCAATGGAACAAGCAATGTCTGGAAATGTAAACTGATATTTCCTACTGACATACTACAGCAAAATATATAGATAACTGTCTTAAACCCCCTTTTTTTTGTGAAAATACTAACAGGCCTAAGACTTTTGCACAGTACTATATATATATATATATATATATATATATATATATATATATATCAGATAAATCAGATTTCTTAAGATTTATTTGACATTTTGGCAATTGTTGACCATATCTATCAGACATAACCAGGGCCAGCTCTAGCCCTTTGGTTGCCCTAGGCGAGATTGATTTTTACCACCCCCAATTAAAATGATGAGTATTTATTAAACTAAACAATCATCTGTAATAAATTGTTCATACAAATGCTACAAATAACGTTCAAGGATATTTCTATCATCCTACATAGTTGCATTGTACAAAAACATTTTATCTGACCATGTAACTTGTAGTAGATAAATTACAATTACTACCACCACTACTATTATTACTAATCTATTAGGCTGCTACAAGGCTAAGGGGGTTTCGGTGCCCCCGTAAGAAAATGTTATGCATTTTAATGTTTAATTCATGTTTAAATCAAATTTAAATGTTAAATTCATCAATCTGGTGCAATTCAGTGTGCAAATTGAACAAAGAAAAATTCAAACCTCTTTCAGTTACTGTGTCTGTCTACATTACACTACTACATAATAGGATATAGTATTGTAAAACAAAAACAGTGAAAAATAAAGGAAACTTTCATAATTAGTTTTGTACAAATGTCTATACTTGTAAGTAAGCTATATACTTGGAAGCAACTTAGCGCCGCCAATTAAGCTAAACAAAACGAATGGGCTGCCGATGTACGAGTTTTATGGGCCGTTAAGACAGAAAATAAATAAAGGCTATGTATCGGCCCAAAAAGCACGTCGGTCACCGGGAATCTCCCGGTAATCCCGATGGCCAGTTGCCATAAATGCCTGTGCACAACACTAAGTACATTTATTTGCTTTGACACCTATAATGGCTGCAGTGATGGAGTACTCGAGTCATGGACTCGGACTTGAGTCCGACTCGAGACTTCATTCTCTGGACTCGTGACTCGACTTGGACTCGCGGACTGATGACTTGTACTTAGACTCGGACTCGAGAATATATAAAATCGGACTTGAGCATTCATCAAATGAATGACGTTGTTTCACTCACTTTACGCTGCATTCTCGTGAGAGAGATAGCGTCACACTCATTTAATACTAGATAAGTTCATTATTTAACAAGATCCACTCTTTTCCTGCGGAGTTACAACTGCTCATGGCACTGCATTTTCTGTTTGTTTGTTTTTTTTTGCCACAGTTAAAATTGGGACTTAGTTTGCTTTTCAAAATTTCTAAATTGTTTTTCTTTTACCATATTCGTCAAGAAGAATGCATTTCTCCTCCTCTGTCCAATTAGTCTTTCTTTTTTGTTTTCTTTATCCATTCCAGTTGACTGTTCATCCAAAAATGTATTTAAAGAATTAAATAAATATAATCGTGCCACAGCTAGTTGACAATGATTTGAACTAAGGTCAAAGGCAATTCTAGTGATATCATACACATTTCTAGCTGCAAGAAAGAGTGCCTGAAAAATGTTGCTTGATTTGGCTTGTGTGAATATAGTTTCGAGTCGGACTCGAACACGGGACTTGAGACTCGACTCGGACTTGAACTCAGGTAATGGTGACTCGACTTGGACTCGACTCGAACTCTTCTTTGGTGACTCGGACTTGGACTCGGACTCGAACACTGGGACTCGAGACTCGACTCGGACTCAACAGTTGGTGACTCGACTACAACACTGAATGGCTGAGATGAGAAGACTTACCTTTATACTGGGCTTTCTTTTTATTTAGTTGCTTTCTCTGTTTTCGTCCCTGTGCACCAGAGGGTTTATACCGCTTCATTTTTGATCAACGTGCCAGCAGCTGAGCACTTGCCTAACGTAACGTAACGCAACCTCCCGGAAATGATCAACAATAATCATCAATTCAATCTAATAATCAGTAATTAAGTAAGTAATTAAACGTGTGGCAGTGGGGCGCCTTAGGATGATCATGTTTAATAAACATATTTTTGTTTCGCTTCTCATTCTAACTCTGTCATTTCTCGATTAATGGGAAGTAGCAGAGAATGTGAAGTAGGTCAAGGGCGACACTAGAGCGCGCCCGCGCCCGCGCTCCCAGCACATTTTTCGCCCTAGGCAACCGCCTAGTTCGCCTATAGCAATCGCCGGCCCTGGACATAACACATTAGCTTCAGTTCTTTCTGTGCTTGATTCTAATTGGTTGATCTAAGGTGTTGACTATTTTTTTTCAATGAAGTAGTTTCAGATATTGACTGCATTACAGTTCCATATCACTTCACAACATTATTTTGGTTATTTCAAATAGCCATCCAAATACCACAGCCAAAGAACCAGACAGCAGGATGAAAAAAGACAAGCATGACTTTCTCAAAATGATTTAGTAATGGAAAACATGCTCTCTGTTTTTCTCTTTTAGCACAACCCCACAATTTAATCAATACAATTCCGAAGAGCTGCAGTACATTTCAGTTGTGAGATCGTTGTTGTTATTCAGTTTTGAAAGTAAACTAACAGCTTAGCTATTTGTAGAGACTATGCTGAGAGCAGAGACAGATGCAGGTCATATCACAAGACCAATTTCTCTTTCTCTCTCTCACCTTTTTTTCCCTGTTGTCAATTATTCCATATATATATTTAACTGTTTCACGCCAGCGTTTTTTTAAATAAGTTGCCAGCGAGCATTTTGTACTAGCTTCATGCATACTTTTTTTACCAACACTTGAACGCGGGTTAGTTTCATAAAAAAAATGTTTGTTGTTTATTCAACATATTGAACAAAAATCTGAGAAAATAGTGTTTGTTTCAAATACCATACATTCAGACTAATCTTGACTTAAATCCTAACCCCTTAAAGGGTTAGTTCACCCAAAAATGAAAATTAAGTCATTAATTACTCACCCCCATGCTGTACCAACCCCGTAAGACCTTCGTTCGTCTTCGGAACACAAATGAAGATATTTTTGATTAAATGTGACAGCTGGATCACTCCTCCATAGGCTCCCTAAGGGAATGAATTCTGACGTCCCAGAAAGTCAATGAAGAAAATGTTTAAATATTCCATGTCACAACAGTGGCTTAACTATAAGTTTATCAAGCGACGAGAATAGTTTTTGTGCGGAAATAAAATAAAAATAACGACTTTATTCAACTATTCCTTTTCTTCCTTGTAGGCCTGAAACGAGACTTCAAGAGATTTCCACGACGCATGAGCGAGAATTGCGATCTCCTGCAACTACTTCAGTTAAGTTCTCGCGCGTGCACGTCGTGGAAATCTCTTGAAGTCTCGTTTCAGGCCTACAAGGAAGAAAAGGAATAGTCGAATAAAGTCGTTATTTTTGTTTTGTTTTTTCGCACAAAAAGTATTCTCGTCGCTTGATAAAATTATAGTTGAGCCACTGTTGTGACATGGAATATTTAAACATTTTCTTAATTGACTTTCTGGGACGTCAGGATTCATTCCCTTAGGGAGCCTATGGAGGAGTGATCCAGCTGTCACATTTAATCAAAAATATCTTCATTTGTGTTCCGAAGACGAACGAAGGTCTTACGGGGTTGGTACAGCATGGGGGTGAGTAATTAATGACTTAATTTTCATTTTTGGGTGAACTAACCCTTTAAGACTTTATTATTATTATTATTATTTTTATACTACCGGTAATTAAATTGAATACTTTCTTTATGATTCATTTTCACAGATTTGGATAAATTCTTGGGACAGTTGTATCCCCATAGAACAGCTTAAGTAACACACACATAACTTGCACAACTCTTGCCAGAATGTGTTCACTCAGTCTGTTGATTTAGAAGATTCTAAACATTATATGTGGTCTGTGTCTGTCTGTCTCTTGCTCTCTTCTCTGGTTGTTTGTTTATCCTCTTCCCTGCTGAACTGCGTCAAGCCTCTGACTGTGAGGCTGAACAAATCTTTTCTGTGCTTGTGTGTGGTGACTCGGCTGGAATTAGGAAGGATTTGTAAACATTAGCCAAAGAACAACACTAAAGTGTTTGAGAGCCTTAAGAGCACTACCCTGCAGAATGAGTGTGGGTTTTCCTACTCAAGAGTGTACGTAAATGTGGAGTGCAAGGTTGATGGGAGGTTTTCATTGAAGAGTCGATCTGAGGAGAGACACATTGTCAAAAAATTGCAGGAGAGACTTCTAAAGAGAACATAGAAGATGAAGTGTGCTAATAATGATTCACACTCACACACACACACACAGAGAGAGAGAGAGAGAGAGAGAGAGAGAGAGAGAGAGAGAGAGAGAGAGAGAGAGAGAGAGAGAGAGAGAGAGAGAGAGAGAGAGAGAGAGGACAACAGTGAGGGAATAGTTTGATAGTTTGGAAGTACAGAGTAAACTCCCTATTCCTGTAGGGGAGTATACCCTAGTCAAAAAGGCCTTTTTTACATGGACACAATAGGACCTACTTCTACTCAGGACCGAAAAAATGACATTCGCTATGCACCAGATGTGGCCAGAAATTGTCTTTGGCGAGTAAATCAAATGTTATTGACCAGTTGATGATACCTTTTTTTGGACTGCAGTGTTTCTTTAAAGGCACACTATGCAAGAATTGTACCTTAATATAACAGCTTCAAAGTCATTTCGGTGGTAAACAAACTCATATTAGGGCGAATCATCCTGGTAGTAAAGCTTGGGGGGGACGCCGCTGGAAAAACCAGCAATGCAAGTTTGAGAGGAGCGTCCCCGACAAATCTCGCGAGAATGATGACATGCTTTACGGCAACGATGTCACACACATCAACAACAACATTTGAAGCACGAAGCCACTTGTGAGCATTTCAGACGTGATACTTGACGATGGAAAAAGCTAAGAAAACGCGGTCAGAAGAGACTAGGAAAAGGAAAAGAGAATCTGACCGCGTGAGCAACCGGACAAGAGTGAGTCCCTCTCGGTCGGGCTTTCACTCGTTGGCGCAAGCTAAAAAGCAGCACTGGATGCAACAGTGGTGCTGACCTGGCGATCTTGTTGATGGCCTAGTAAGTAAATCTTTCTAAGTTTGTTTGCATTTTATTTTGTGATTTCACCGGAATAAATAGAGTCTCCGCAACGGCGATAGATTGAAGAGCGCGTCCGACTGAAGACTGCGTGCGCGCCGCCACAAGAGACACAATGACTAACGTTATGTATCTATGACACTGATAGCAGCGGACACGAGCGGTCAGGTTGAGTTCAAAAACACATTTTAGCGCTAGATCTCTTATTTAAAGGCACACTATGCAAGATGTGTACCTTAATATAACAGCTTCAAAGGAGTATCAGGCCGTGAGTGCAGAGACCAGTCTATGGCAGACGCTCTCCGTGAGTGGCATTTACGACAGTAACGTTAAATACAAGTTCTCCACAGCGACTCTAGGGGTCGCTGTTTGACAAAAACGGAATTCCGGCATAGTGTGCCTTTAATGGTTCAGCTTCGCGATAAGGGCCGAATCAATTTTATTTGCAGTGGACAGTAAGAAAAGTCTCGGTACTGTACTTTAATATTGTTTTTAAGTATCTGTACTTTATAGTATTTTTATTTAGGAAATTTTTACTTTTACTTCACTATTCATTCCAAAGCAAAATATCATACTTTTTTACTCCACTACAACATATTCTTTGTTATTTCTAATGATATTTGAAGAAATCGCCAACTGTTCTTGTGTCAACAACACACTGATTTAATGATTCGGTTAAAATGAGCCAAGAATTGGGATATTGCCGGAGCTTTGATGTGCACATGGCTGATAGCACGGAAAGTTATTTACACATTTTAGTGTTGAATTGATAATTGTCAATGAAATCATATTTAGGTCATGACTGTCAGTTATTTGGGAACTACATTTGCTGCAAAAGGGCAAGTTTTGTAAGCCCATTGAAATGCTAAAATTGGACATTTTTGCATATATGTGTCACCATCTGTATGGCTAACTAGAGTAATATTTTATTAGGGTATCTGTACTTTTATTCAAGTTCTTGATTTGTGTACTTTGTTCACCGCTGTTTATTTGTATAGAACAATGCACAACTATTCCTACATTCATTTTATAAAGCCTCGATGCCTTCTAGTCCACATTGGACAGGTTTAGACTGTTTTGTTTTGTGTTTAATTTAAGTTATTAATTAGTTTTGCTGTGATATTAAGGATTATGAAATATGTATGGTTATGCGCAGAGAAGATGTGTTTTAAAATAGCAAAAGGCACAGATGACTTTCTAAAATACATCTGAACTAGAGTGTCTTTCCCATATAACAACTTAACTCACTGTCCAGTGACAGATTCTGCTTTTCTGTTAATCTTATTCAACTAGTTGGTCTCCTCAGCACACCACAGAGTAAAACATGGCACTTACAGTGAAAACATATGATCTTAAAACTTGTATGAACTGAACAGGAAAGTCAGCTCTGGCCCTTTTTGTAGATTGCCTTGGTGTTGTTTGTTCATTCAAGTGTATTGTTTATGTCAATCCCAAGGTAATTGTATGAATCAGATATCTCCACGTCTGAGCCATAAAAACGGATGGATGGTTCTTTTGCTCCTAAATTTAATTACTATTTCTTTGGTTTTTGCAGTTTGCAGGTGGTCTGTGTCACACCACTAAACCACAAAGCCCAGATACAGAAGGTCCTAGAATAAAAAAAAAGCCTCAAATATAAACATTGCTCTAAGGCAGTATGATATAATTTTACACGAAAGACGAATGACAATGAATGGTGGAGTTCTTCAAGCTTTAAAATAGAATGCAACAATGTTATAAAATTATCCAATGCAACATGGTTTGAAGGAATAATATAAACTTTGGCAAGAAACACACTCAAATGTAATTTATTATGCAGTACAGTTTTTATGTCAGCCGTTGCTTTCCTGTGCAAGTGCATAAGAGCAGCATTTCATGCCTGTGAACACATTCACCATTTTGAAAAATGAAAATCAATAACAACATGACAAACCTGCTCTATCCACCAGAACACATGGGTAACCACCTAGAAGCACTCTAGCAACAAGAGTACTTTGAGAACCACTTAGCATCAAACTAGCAACCTCCTAGCAGTACTCATAGTAACCACCAGTGATGCGCGGGTCAATGTATAAACAACCCGCACCCGACCGACGTTTTCCACTAACCCGGCCGCAACTCGGACCGCAAAAAAAAAAGAAAGAAAATATTGTACCCGACCCGCTTCCTGACCCGCAAAAGTAGTTGTTCATCGTAGCGTCATTGGGCCATAGACGTATTACACAAATGTGTAAATAGCATCGCAAGAAGTACACAAAAAGCCAGCACTTTGGTCATCATCTTTCATTATTTCGGCAAATGTCTCCCACACTTTGCTCTTTCTATTTGTGTATTTGCGGAGCTTCCACTCCCCAGTCTACACCTTTTCTCTTGCCGCATCCATCTCTACCTGCAGACTGTAGTGATGGCCGGTTCGTGAACGAATCGTTCTTTTGAACCGGTTCTTTTTAGTGAACCGGTCGAACCAGTACACTAAATCGGACTGAATCGTTCGAAACAGTTCGCGTCTTTCGTCAGCGCTGATCCACAAATAACTAAAGTTATTCAGACATGCCTGACAGTCCCTCCGAATCGAAATAAACCAATATCTATTAGCCTATATTTTACTCCACTGAACTGAACTGAGACATGTTGGTGCCACTGTTCAGAGAAGTGATGAGCACGACCAGCTGATACTGGGCATCTGCGTACATACGCACGCACAGGTACAGCGGTTCTCGGATCACCAGTACAGAACCAAGAACTGTTTAGACTGAGCTTGTGCGTCATCTTCGTGCCAGTTATTTAGCCAATAAAGTGTAGGTAGCCTATTTCATCGAAAATTGTGTCTGGCATCTTTATTTCAAACGACCCGACTGATCGCGACCCGAATATCATTAAAAATATATTCTCGTGGATGACTCGTAACTGCGGGTAACCGCGGGTGACCGCAGGCACCCGCTCATTTTGGATCAACCCGCGCATCACTGGTAACCACCCAAAACACCTTGGCAGCCTCCTAGCAACCACAGAGGTGTCAAGAGTCATATCAGGGATTGATATATTTTGAGGGAACTGCGTCGAAGACGACACTTTGTGGAACGCCTCCAGCATGACGTCTGAAGGACGTGTGGAACTAGTCCAATCTCGATTGGAAGTGTGTCATGACGTCACAATGTGACGGCGTACGCATAAACTACAAAGGGAAGCCGGCACATAACAGTGTCAGCTTCTGCTCCTCAGCAAGCGTTCTGTGTTGCTCTTGTCTGTCTTATTTAGTGTTGTCAAGCATTTCATTTACAAAAAAGTAAAAATAAGAGAAAAGAGAATGGAGAGCGAGAGGCATTATAGGCAGTGTGTGTCTCCCTGTCCTAGAATCATCACGGATGGGGACACCAACGCTCTGTGTTATGTGCCTCGGTGCATGCACGGGCAGCGCTCAAAGGGGCTGTCTGTGGAAACTGCGAGTTGCTGCCTCTCAGAACACTCCGCTTCTGCCTGGCTATGTTCGGTGAGGCAGGCCAGGCTCGCACTCCCCGTGGTTTGGGACTCGAGGGTTTACAATCATGGGGATCGCAGATGGAGCTGGCTGATGAGCTTGAGACGGCCTTGGCCCTTTCTCAGGTCTCAGCAGCCAGCACCGCTGTTTCCGTTTAGGCGTCTGAAGCCCGCTCTGCGGGCTGAAAATAATTTTTCACTCAACCCCCGAGGTCAGTCTCGAGTGACTGGTCTCTCTAGTAGAATATATAGAAGCTTGGATGAGTCTTCACAATATATCTCAGTGGGTCCTGCGTATGGTAGAAAGAGGGTAGATAATTCAATTGGCGTATTGTCCGCCGAAATCAGCGGGGTGGTCTACACTATTGTCAACCCCAAGCAATGTCGGGTAATGGAACAAGAGGTGCAAGAGAGGGATGCCAGGTTCTACAGCCAGTACTTCATAGTTCCCAAAAAGGATGGGGGTTGTGTCCCATCATAGATCTCTGGGTATTGAATCGTTCTCTGAGGAGATTCAGGTTAAAGATGCTAACTATCCATACCATCGTGAGTCAAATTAGATCCAAGGACTGGTTTGTCACAATAGATCTCAAGGACGCATACTTCCACACATCCATCCTTCCTCAACACAAGAAGTTCCTGAGGAACCAATATCGGGTTAATTCGGTTTAGCGCTATCCCCTCACACTTTCATGAAGTGTATGGATGCTGCTTTGGCCCCACTAAGGCTTCGGGGCATTAGCATGCAAAATTATGTAGAAGACTGGCTTATCTTACCCAGTCGGAGGAGATGGTGTTTCGGAATCGAGATGTCGTTCTTCACCATCTAAGGCCAAACAACGTTTTGGCCTGCTGTACATGAGAACCCTACATTGATGGCTCAGGACCAGGGGACCAGTTTTCACAGAGGGGAAACTCACTCTGCATGATCAAAGTAAGCCTTCGTAAGTGAGCCTTCGTTCTTCAGCTATGTGGAAGAAACCGTGGATCCCTATGCTGGGAGCACCTTGTCAGTGGAAGGTCGCTTAACCAAAGGTCAATGGGGGGACCATCATCTTTCATGGCACATCAATTGCCTGGAGAAGTTGGTTGTGTTTCCTGCTCTGAGACATTTCCTCCCAGACTTCAGAGGCCATAATTTTCTAGTTCTAAAAGACAATACGCCGGTGGTCTCTTATATAAATTGGCGGAGGGCCTGGGGTCTCTGTGCAGACTGGCCCATCAGGTTCTCCTGTGGTCCCAGGGCAAACTACTCTCACTTCTAAACTACTCTAGCATTCTAAAGCGAGCTCCCGTGCCGTCTCCATTCACCGAAACATGTCATGCCTGTTATCATTGTAAAGCTCTCAGTCTCCTACACAGCGCTGTCTAATCCAAATATTGGCGTTTCCTTTGTAGAAATAACCATTATCATTCCTATCCTGAGTTATAGGTCCCTTTACTCCCAAAAACATGGCGAAATTAGATTTTTTAAGGCTATTGTCAGTATTCTCTAATTTACTAAAGCACAAAATAAGATATCCAGAATCCCCTCTGTAAAGCCCTTTCATCTAATATGTCAACAAGTAAAACCAAGAATTTTAAACCTGGTTCAATTTCCAGATTTAGTTTTTGGAAATGTATGCAAATGAGTGTAAATTTAAGAATATAAGGCTCATTTGCATATTAAAACATTAATTTACACAAAACTTGTAATACATTTTTTTTCTTATGTTTATACCAGTAATAAACTGGAGAAGTTTCCCAGTGATACATTCCAATTTAAAAAATGTCCCAATCCACCAGTAGTGTCTCGCCTTAAACTCTAGAGCTCCCTCCACTTTATGCCTTACAGTGGAATGTGTTCGCTTTATGGTGCAGAGAACGCCAGATGGACCCAGTTAACTGCCTAGTGGCTTCAGTGCTGGAGTTCCTCCAAGGTCGTTTCTCTGATGGGCTTTCCCCATCCGAACTTATGCCCCGTTTACACGAAAGGAAGACGCAGATATTTCCCAGCGGTTTGGCCTCTCATTTACACAAAAACCCTGTTTTTATCACAGAAAACGATTATTTCTAAAAACTCCGGCCAAAGTGGAGATTTCTGATAACGCCGGTTATGTGTGGCCGTGTCAACTGGGAGAAAAGGGGTTTTAGGGTCTTAAACGTCACATTATGTGCCAGAAAATGCTTAACATCATGTAAGCGCCCAGTTTGGCATAGTTATGATGGCGCTCGACGGCGTATTTATCCTATTTATCATAGACAAAGAAAGGGTGAAAAACTATGTTGTGTGCACAAAGTTATTATTGAAAACAGAGGGGGGAAATATTTGTTTCTCTAAATACCCGGCCATGTGTAAATGAGGCCTTAAGGTCTATGTGGCAGCCATAGCTGCCTTCCATACGCCTTTTACTCTCTGGGGTCTGAGGTGTTTTCTGGGCCCTGGAGTTGTTCTGACATGCTCTGACATTTGAGCTTATTTCTGTTACTTGTGACATTTGCATTGATAAAGTCTTATTACACTGTACTCAGAACAAACTCTGCTACAATAATATGTCAGCAGCATGTATGTAAAAGTTTGTAGTTTTAAGATAATGACGTTTATGCGTGGTTTGTGAAAAAACAAAAAAAATTGTCACTGAAATAAGGTCATGAAACCCATTCTGATTATTTCTTCACAAGACTTTTGAAAATTGTATCACGTAGCCTAGAATATTTGCTCCAAAACTATGTGAAAATCATCCTGCATACTCATTCAGATAAAACAATATATTGATTTAAAATTTGTAAGACATGTTTTGTGTAAGAAAGCTGTATGCGAGGTAGGCGTGAATCACCCATTAATTTTGAGTGTTTTATACCTGAGAAAGACAAAGACCCTCCCATTATGGCCCTATTAGGTGCTATCAGGCCCTATCATTATGAGGAAGAATGAGGAGTGAATTTAAAAAATAATGGCTTTTTGATTGTTAGGATTTATCATGTCATGTTTATTTTCTTTATTTTACGAGAAACAACATTTTGTTTTTATGAGTGTACACAAATAAAAGAAGACAGTTAACAGTTTTGAATGATGTGTAACACTTATATGTAAGATCAAAATCAACAGAATATTTTCAGTCTCTTTTGCATTGACAAGAAAAAAAACGAGCTGATCACGCCGGCGTGATTGCCGACCCAAAAGGGTTAAGCGATGACCCTATGGGGATGCACCAACTAATTGATCATTTCCTTCGTGGTGCTCGGAGGATGAGGCCTGTTGTACAAGCCATGGTTCTTTTTGAGACCTGGCAGTGGTTCTTGAAGGGTTATTCCTGGCATCCTTCTAACGGGGTGTCAGAGAAGTTTCTCTCTTTCAAAGTGGCCTTCCTTCTTGCTATTACGTCCCTCAAAAGAGTTAGGGAACTGCAGGTGCTAACTGTTGTTCCCTCTTGCCTCAAGTTTGCTCCTGGAAGTAAAGGCCATTCTCCACCCTAGGCCGGGCTACATCCCCAAAGTGCCATCTAATGTGGCATGGTCTGTTATCCTGCAGGCTTTTCATCCTCCACCACATGTTTCGGGTGATCAAGAAAAGTTACATCTACTTTGCCCTATCCTGGCCTTAAAGGCCTATGTATGTAGGTCCTCGGGCTGGAGGAAGTCGGACCAGCTACTTGTCTGTTTTGGGTCACTTAAGAAGGGTATCCCTGCCATTAAGCACACCATTAGCAGGTGGATTGTGGATGCTATTTCTTCAGCGTATGAGGTGCGAAGTCTGCCTTTACGTCTACCCGATAAGAGCCCACTTGACTAGAGGAGTGGCGTCCTCCAAAGCCTGGTATGGGGGGTTTCCCCTTTAAGAGGTCTGCAATGCTGTTGGCTGGGACTCCCCACACACTTTCATTAGGTATTATAGCCTAGATCTGCCCTCCACGCCTGGTTCTCAAGTCCTTATGTCCTGAGTTGTGCCAGGCAAGCTTCACACCAGGACAAGCACTAGTCAGTGTGGTGAGTGGGTATTTCGTTCCCCAAAGTGTCATTTCGACGCAGCATGAGTTCCCTCGAAAGGAAACGTCTCGGGTTACAACTGTAACCCTTGTCCCCTGAGAAGGGAACGAGACGCTGAGTCCCTTTGCCACACCTCCTGAGTGCCTGAGAATGACTTGCTTCGACCCATCAGAAGCTAACAGTGTAATGTGCCAGCTTCCCATTGTAGCTTCCATGTACGCCGTCACATGTGACGTCATGACGCAACACCAATCGAGATTGGACTAGTTCCACATGTGCTTCAGACGCTATTACGCTAGAGGCGTTCCCGAAAGTGTCATCTTCGACACAGCATCTCGTTACCTTCTCAGGGAACAAGGGTTACAGTTGTAACCCGAGACGTTCAGTGTGTGGACTACACGTGACTTATAGCATTCATTCATTCTTTTTCAACTTTTGGTTAAGGCTATGCTGAGTGAAAATTTTCCTTTCAAAGATTCCCAAAACCTAAGAATGTTTATCAAAAGAAATATCATGGTAAACTGACTATTCTGGTTGAAAAGAAGATTTCTAAACCTTTATAGCTTTAAGTAAAATATAAGTGGTCATTCTGATTATATAAGGTTTGTTTGAGAATATCAGTTTGGGGCAGAATGCACTCAGTACTCAACAAGACAAAGGGAAGTGAGTTGTTTTGCAATTCCGAGGGCGTGCAAACAGTTGCATTTTTCATACTGCGTACCACATGTAAATGCGGTCTGGTTTTTTGCATGCACTATTGTACTCCCAGTAAAGCATGCCTCCTTAATGACCCCAGCTGAGTTTTTGACCCAAACGGAACACATGAGAGCCATTAAAAAGCAGAGATGGTATCAGAATTTACTCTGGTTGCATGACTCCAAAGCCACACTCCATAGTGAGGCTAACCAACATACACAGAGAACAAGCCATTAAAAGTCTGCAGTGAAGGTCTCTGTCTTTCCCTGCAAACTTAAGCCTTGTCCTGCTTATGGGGAATAATTTCTGACGGGTCTTTATAACTGAATCCCTCCAGTAAATGGCTTTTCAGAAGGGTGACAGCAAGGCCAACCTGTAATTAAACATGGAAAGAGCATTCTTTTGGTTAGTAAACCATTACTATGTAATGAAAGATTGGGAGAGAGCTGAGACATTATATATTCCCCCTCCTTATTTTACCAACGCATACACACATACACATACCAATCATTTAACAGCAGAAAGCCACTGAGTCTTGTAAACACTAGTTATGTCTGGCCTAAAAACTTGAAGCAGACACGCTGACTCCAACCACCCCGCTGTTTGCTTTTCTATAAAAAAAAAAATACATATATACATGTATATATATACACACATATATATATATATATATATATATATATATATATATATATATATATATATATATGAAATCATATCATATATATATATATATATATATATGTGTGTGTGTGTGTGTGTGTGTCTGTGTATAAGACACAATTTGTGAAATATATAGATGCAAAATGTACAATGGCCCTAAGGGAAACACAGTATTAAGACAAACAATGTTACAGAATATAACTCACATGGATATCATCTACGAGTAGCTTTCCATTAGTTGTTTTACAACATGAAATTAAAACTTATTTCCCTGGTCATGTGGGGTAATTTATGGGATAACACCTCACACTTCAACTCAATAAGCTGCACATTTTGTTGTAGGAACTTTTACGTGCCAGAGTTTGTTCAAACTGATACAATCAAATCCTGCTTGATAAAGACATTTGGAAATGCATCATATTATGGTAGTTATGTGTGCTGCAAATTATGTTCCTGTAGTCTTAAACCTTCTACATTGGGCTGATGTTGGTCACTATATACAGTAGAACTATATAGCACCTCCATAGTGTAAAATAATTTGTCGCACATTACAATATCTGGTCTGAGTGGAGGTTACCCTTTCCCAGCCACAACAGCTGCTTCTTTAGCAGACAATAGAAAGGACACAAATGACTGATTAAGACCTTTGATTAGAGCAATTAGAGTGGCGCTGCAGGGCTTACCCTACCACACACACACATAGGGAACGGATATAGGATGCAGGGACACACTCATACTGCTCTGGATGATAAAACCCGTGGGTGGAAAGGATTGAGATATTTTGCTGAGAGACTGAACAAACACTGTAATGAATCAAACCACAGGACTCCTTGGAGAGGCATTGCTCACTTACAATACAGAATTAAATTAATTTGAGGCAAACTGACTTATATAAGAACCTTGTGAAGCAAATACAATTGCTACCTTCCCTTTTATTGTGTCATGTATTTTGTGGCTACAGTTACTCTCAAGTATTATGTGGTCATTGTAATATGGTAGAACAGTTTTTTAAGGTTGTTTTAGCCTTAAAAAGGAGGTGATTGCTATACACATTCAATCAATAGTAAGGCGTATATAGAGTAATAAAAATAGTCATCAATGCTACAAAGGGTAGAATAGGAAATATAGACTACAATGACCAAAATTCTTAAGTATTATTCATAATAACCTAGAATACTGTCTAACACTTGATGGCTGCTCTGTTAAGTCTACGTCGTCAGTTAGGAACCTGGGTGTGCTTTTTGATACCAATCTTTCATTTGAAAATCACGTGTCTAGTATCTGTAAAACCGCATTTTTCCATCTTAAAAATATATCCAAATTACGACATATGCTCTCATTGACAAATGTGGAACAATTAGTTCATGCGTTCATGACCTCAAGGCTAGATTATTGTAATGGTCTACTGGGTGGTTGCCCTGCACGCTTAATAAACAAACTGTAGCTAGTTCAAAAAACAGCAGCTCGAGTTTTTACCAGAACCAGGAAGTATGACCATATTAGCCCGGTTCTATCATCACTGCATTGGCTGCCTATTAAACATCATATACATTTTTGAATATTGCTGATTACTTACAAAGCACTAAATGGTTTAGCTCCGCAGTACTTGAGCGAGCTCTTAACGCATTATAGTCCTTCACGTCTATTGCGATCTCAAAATTCCAGCCAGTTGATAATACCTAGAATATCAAAATCGACTGCTGGCGGTAGATCCTTTTCCTATTTAGCACCAAAACTTTGGAACAGTCTTCCTAACATTGTCCGGGAAGCAGACACACTCTGTCAGTTCAGAGCTAGACTAAAAACACATCTCTTTGACCTAGCATTCACATAGTACATTATCGACATCTATAATTCAATGTTAGGCTGCATAGATTTGATCAGCCGGAACTGGAAACACTTCCTGATGTAATCCTGATGTACTCATTACATCATAAGAAGAATGGCATCTACCCTAATATTAGTGTCTTCGTTTATCCCAAGGTTTTCCCGCAGCCTGCCGGATCCAGGCCATTTCCAGATCTGACGAAGGACCTTCGCCTGGACCCGATGACAATGCAGTGCTGAAGTGCCAACTAGCCTCTCCCTATGGAGGATCCCTATACCACTCTACAGATAAAGCGTTGTGGAAATTTCGGTTCGCGTACCTACCCCAAAGTGATAAAATAAAATACAATTTTGTATCAAAATTTATAGGCAAGACAGGTAGTTTGTTTAGGCATGGTTTGTAGGGAATTACAAACCTGCGCACATGTTTTCAAACGCACATAACTATAGAATCAATTCTGAATGAGCATGTGAACGCCGTCAGGGTTAATCACAGGTTTGGGTTTAAAGTCTGATCATTTCAATGGAGGTGAATCAATCAAAGTTAACTTTAGCTGGAAGTAACATTATTCAAGAACCGCTATAAAGCCAAAACAATCTGTTACCTTAAATTATATGTTTATCTCTGTAAAGCTGCTTTGAAACAATCCATTGTTAAAAGCGCTATATAAACGAAGATGACATAACTATAGAATCAATTCTTAGAGGCACAATATGGAAGATTTTTTCGCCACAAGAGGGCGCAGTTTCCAACAAAAACAAAGGCGTAGGTTGATGACGCAGTGATGAGCTGAATGATGGGACTTGCTGTCAAGCTGATGGATCTAATAATGTTTATGGATGAGTGCAAACATTCATGGTTTTTAACATTACAGTGGTATGAACCAGGTCGCGATTGCTAAAGAGACAGATATCAAGGAGTCCCGCGGATATAAAGGAATAAGGACATTTAATTCTACCAAACTACCCGCAAGTGCTGGATTACTCACACAGGTCAGTTTATTAGACGAATTAAACTTGTGAGGTAACGCCGCGCTGCTTCACTTGGTCTAACGTTACACTATCACACTAAACGGCATTTAAATGTGTGTTGAAAGTAATAATGTTTTACTACGTGTTAGTTCGTCTGCTATACGAAACTAGCAGTAAGCTAGATCAACATTAGAATAACATACTGACCATATTCTAAAATTTCATCATGTTGAGCTAACGTTATTTAACATTGATTTGTTTTATGTACATTTGCTTACCTGTCTGATAAAGCTGTCAAGTCGTGACCCGTGAAGCTCTGTCAAGTCCAAGTTAGTCGCGGACGTGGAGCTCTCGGCATCTCAAAAACGCCACGCTGATATTGATCTTCATTTTAGTTCTTCTTGTTTGTCCCAAAGTCTGCTTGCCATGGTCAATGTTTGAAAGAAACAAGAACTGCGTGCCGCTTAACGTTAGTTGTCCACGTCTGTCGCCATGGTTACGTCATGGCTATGGCAGTATGAACGGAAACTGAGGATAGCGCGGATATTGCGTCATTGACAGGCGACTTTTTTTTCCGGGACGGCCACTTATTTAAAATTGGAATTTCTCGGGACTTTTGGGATATTGTAAGTACACAACTGCAGGAAATATATCACACTGTGCAAGTGATTTTTGGATATATTATTACAAAATTCTTACATATTGTACCTTTAATTTCATGCATGAATTATGATAGCCTCAGTCAGGATTTTTTTCCTATGTGTTTTTATTGCTCTTAAGGCATGAAAAACAAGATTTGATTAGATTTTTTTTTTTTTAAACAAAATTTTCAAAGAGATTTTCAGATGTCCACTTGAGTGGACAGCATGCATTTATGGTTTTAACTGAAGAGATACGGTATTACACATAATACAATAATCAAACCGATAAAGTATGTGTTTTTAACAAACTAATCAATACAATTATATCAAATCATGTGAAAACTATAAAATATATTAAAAAAATATAAATCCGAAATATTGCAAAGGCAATTGACCTTCATACAAGTTGGACTTCGTGTATCTTTGATATCAGAACATGAGGACGTGATTCCATCAGAATTTTCTACAGCGTGTCAAGGGACAACAGTGGAAACCACTCTGAAGCTCCCTCCAGTGTGCCAGAGTATGTCAATTTACCCTTATTAGCTGATCATTCTGATTATGTTCAAGATGGACACATTTCTAGCATAGCCCTCTTTTAGAAAACCTAGCGATACATTTTTTTTCATCTCATCTGAAATGAGCAGTGTTGGGGCTGGCATAACGCATTCAGATTACTTTTTTGATGTTAAGTAATGTCTTACAAGTAACATGCATTACATAATCAGATTTGTTTTAATGTTACGAGTAAAGTAATGTATTACAAGTAAAATGTATTAACTAATCAGATTACTTTTTGAACAAGTAATTAATTACAAGTAATGTACATTACGTAATCAGATTACTTTTTGATGTTACGAGTAAAGAAACATATTACAATAAAGTCCATTACATAATCAGATTACTTTTTGATGTTACGAGTAAAGAAACGCATTACAAGTAACATGCATTACATAATCAGATTACTTTTTGATGTTACGACTAAAGAAACGCATTACACGTAACATGCATTACGTAATAAGATTACTTTTTGATGTTACGAGTAAATAAATGCATTACAAGCAACATTCATTACGTAAACAGATTACTTTTTGATCTAAGAAGAAATGCATTACATAATAAGATTACTTTTTTGATGAAATGAGTAAAGCAATGCATTACAAGTCACATAAATTATGTACTTTTTTCGATGTCAGTGAAAATTACATTCTAATAATACAAATACATTTATTTACAGTCAAAAAAAGTCACTGCAGATTAAGTATTTTCAAAAACAATATTCACAGTTAAGTATGAATTGTAGCTGAAATATAGCCATTGATGCATGAGGTCCACTATAGTGGACAGGTGATTAATCTGATTTATCTCCCAATCTAAAATCAAAACTTGGAATATTTTACTGTGATATGACTCATTAGATATTGCTTGATGCTGCAATATTTTTTTTTACCTACAAGAGTCTCCTAGGATAAAAGGATTGGGTGGATATTCCGGAGCAACTTGGCATGTCTGACTGACCATTGGCAATCTTGGTTTGGAGGGGGAAAAAATAAAAACACAATGGTTTACAACTTGGTTGCAATGTATAGGATGATGCACCAGGGTCCACTGAAGAGATTGATGTGCAACTTTGCCATCAAAACCCTTGCAAATTCAAGAAAATGCTTTTTAAATAGCTGTCCACTGTAGTGACCACTATGCGTGAAAGGGTTAATGCGCATGTGAACGCCATCAGCATTTATCACAGGTTCGCGTTTAAAGTCTGTTTAGAGAGAACGGTGTCGTCTTAGCGGCCCCTAATTTAAGAACAGGTGATCGTTTTGAGTGAGGTGTGTCAAGGCTGACTTTAGCTGGAGAATGACACTGCTGTAAGGCCAAACCAATCTCTGTGGCCGTGTGGTTGCACGTGCTTCAGTTACAAATTATATGTTTATCTCTTTGAAGCTGCTTTGAAACTATCTACATTGTTAGAAGCGCTATATAAATGAGGATGACTTGACTTAACTTATTCAGTGACCATAATTCTTAAATAGCTAACCTCTGCCCTCATTTACAACTCTTCGCATTCTGTTAATTCTCTCAACCAACTTCATGAGGTTTAACCCTCTGGGGACCAGAAACGCGCCGGCGCGTTTTGCTCGTTTCTTTCACATAGCAGAACAATAGACTTAAAGTACTACCATCATTTCTGTTCATATAGAGTTAAGAAATATGAGAAAATAATCTGTTAAATATCTACTTTTTTATGTGCCCACATACAATCGAAATAAAATATTGTGCTTTTGTAAAATAAAGAGTATAAACAGGGTGTGCGTTCTGCCTCTCAGTCACCGTGAACTTTTTTCCTGGAGCACGTCTCTAATCTTCAACAAAACTCAGCAAATACTATTCACCCAGACATGAGCAATATATCTTTTAAATCATTTGAGTTTGTACTTTTAAATGATCCGATTCAAAACTAAAATAAATATTCTCCGTTTATGTAATCTATATAAAAAGAGAGACGTGTCAGCCTTTCTAGTTATCTTTCTCTCAGCTCATTATCTCCGGTAATGTGACACGCCCACGGAGAGCACGCGCTATTCAAACGCAAATACGTGAAGCACCACATTGAGACGCGTTAACGCCCATAAACTCTGAAAACACACTATATTTTTTAGTCAGATTAATCTACTGTCATCTTGAGCGGCTATGAGGAACAATCCTGGGACATTTACCTACCTCAGAACAAGTGCTGGTTTATTTTCACCACGAGGAGGAGCAACAGATTCAGCTGAGAAGTGTGTAAGTGTTTTATGCTTGTGCTTTGTTCTAATCGCGATATAGAATAACGTTAGTGTCTGTAAACGGAAAAATAGCATACTGTTTAAATGTGAATCATGTTTCTGTGTGTGTGTGTGTGTGTGTGTGAATGAATGAATGAATGAACGCACAGATACGCACTGTTATAGACGAAATAAAAGACATTTTGTTGACTAGTTTTGGATAGAGTATAAAGCTTTTACTCTAAAATAGACATCAAATAAGCTTTGTTAGGAGTTTCTGCTCATATGTTAAATATATAGTATGTTTTGTCAATAAACTAATCAACTAAGATGTTATAGTCTAGTGTTTGTTCCAATCCAAGCTAAATCAAAATAATGAATCCTCAACTTTGAAATATGTATGATCAAACTAAGACATTTATGGAAAAGACAATTTTCTTTTCAAGATTTTTCCAACTCTAACTTTGAACTGAAATAAAACCTTGTCTATATGGTGAAGGGTGTGTGATAGATGTGTCCAGACGTATGCACCCTGTATTTTAAAGAAGAACATTTAATTATTTGTGATACATTTTTCATTCACAAAGAATTCAAGGACATTATTCATGTCCCTAAAGGTTGGAGTTTTCCTCATTTTTTTTAATTAAGGCATTACGATTTTTTATTCCTCTTTTTAGTCAACTTTAGCATGGGTGTGTTCACTTATTCTAAGCAGTGTGTGTGTGTGTGTGTTGTAAATAAATCCAAACAATCTAAAAGCCATTCTTTTTTAAATCTCCTCATTCTTTCTGCAAGGCTCTTCATAATGATATGGCCTGATAGCACCTAATAGGGCCATTATGGGAGGGTCTTTGTCTTTCTCAGGTGTGAAATGGATACATACTAATGAGAGATCAAGCCTCCTCGCATAAAGCTTTCTAAAACAAAACACGTCATACACATTCTAAAAGACTTTATTGACTTATCTGAATGAGTAGTCAGGATGTTTCTCACATAGTTTTGGAGCAAATATTCTAGACTATGTGATACAATTTTCAAAAGTCTTGTGAAGAAATAATCAATATGTGTTTTGTGGCCTTATTTCAGAAACTTTTATTTTTAGTTTTTTTCAATAACCACGCATAAATAATATTCTCTCAAAAATACAAACATGTACATGCATGTTGCTAACATATTATGGTAGCCCGTGTGTGCTATATAGAGTGAATTTACACCTTTGCCATTAACATGTTTATAAATAACTGAAAAAAGCACAAATGTCAGTGCATGTCAAAACATCCCAAGGGCCCCAAAAAACCTTTGGTCCCCAGAGGGTTAAACATCACTAATATGCTAACCAGTTTTTAGCTGATTTTCCTTCACTATTTGACACCAGCTTATCTACAAACATACAAATAAATACATTTAATTTAGTTACATGTTTATCATCCAACATCTGTGATTTCATGTACTGATTCACATAAATCTAATATCTGTGAGTGTGTGTTTCGAGATGTGGGCGTTACAGTTTGTCATGTGCTATGTTTTGCATACATCACATTTAATGTAAATGATTTTAATGAAATATTTATATATTTATTTTATATTTACCCTACAAACCTTATTAAAATAAACTAATAAAACACGTGAGTTTATAGAAGTGGCTGCTTATAATAAACCCATGCAATCTTACCTGACACTGATTTTAAATTGCCCAGTTTTACCAGTTTCTGATTTGACTCTCCTTATAATTTTCTTTTATTTGATTTAGTCAAATGCCATCCATATTGCGAGATTGGCATATAGAACAGTAGCTCAGGTAGGTCAAAAAGCACATGAGGAGAGCTGTTGTGATAATACAATATCAGCAATCCTAGAAATCTGCATTTGGACAGGATTAGATTTCTCAGAGGACCACTGAGTTATCCAAATACAGTAGGTATAAAAACACAGACTTGGCATATTCAGACAGATTTCTCTAAAACATCAATTTCTCTAACCTCCTCCGGGAAAACGAGTCCTATGCGAATAGGGCTTTTACTAATTTTAAAGCATTTAGGCATAAACCTTCAGATCAGAAGTTAAAAAAGATTATCTACAGGATAATACGAAAAATAAATTGTCAATTGTGCTCACATTTCTGACTGATAAAAGCTGATTACTTTGTATATACAAGTTCTTTTGCGAAGTGGAACTTTGACGCTGCGTCTTGGTTTTGACGTTATAGGGAATATCGTCAGCATGACCGGTGCTTGAAGCACGTATAACCACACACCAAAATTCATTGGTGGACGGCAGTCCATGAGGTCACAAGTGGAGCAATTATGACTATAAAAGGGCACCGGAATTACACTTCATCAGCTTTTTTGCCTTTCGGAGCTGTTTGTAGTGTGTGGTAACAAAGACGAAACTATGGATAAAACAAGCAGCAAATACTTTAGAAAGTGTGTGTCTCTGTCTCCTCGTTTTATTACACCTAGGAACACCCATAGTCTTTGCATTGTTTGCTTGGGAGTGGAGCACGCATGTTCAGCTCTCGAGGGGGCTGGATGGGTTCATTGTGACAAGTTCACAGTGAGGAAGCTCCTCTCACACTTGGCCCTCTTCTCATGGGATGAGGTACAAGCATCTGCACCCTGTGGTTTGGATCCGAGGCAGCGCTGAGACTCAGATTGTGGGGCTCGCAGGCCGAGCTGGCTGAGGAATTTGAGAAAGGGATTTCATTTTCTCAATCCTTGGTGTTGGCTCGGGCAATCTGCTGGCTCGGGAAGCACATTCTTTGGGATCTACACAATCCAGCAAAGAGCATGTTGTTGACGCCATCTAGCTCTGAGGAGCTTGATATAGTAGGAGAGGGCGAAGAGAGTGAATTTGTTAAGCCCTCTCCTTCTGTCAGCCCCGCATACAGGGAAATGTTGGATGTAATGCCTCGCGCCTGGCCAGGTTGAATCTTACTTTAGCAGTGTTTCCACTGAAAAAATGGTGGTTGAAATAAAATCCTGCGTTGAGTCAACCAATCAAAGTGCGGCATGAACTCAACCAATCAGCATTTTAAGCGCCCAAGTCCCACCCCTGAAAGTTCCTGAACTTTGAAAAAGTACTACCTCGCAAGTAGGGAGTTTCGGAGGGGGAAATATTTACCGGGAACTTCTTTAAGACCCTGGTTCCTGCGGTGGAAACACACAGAGTACCACCCCATAGTCCCTAGTTCCTGGGGAAAATTCCTGGGGAAAGTTCCTGCGGTGGAAGTTGCTTATGATAAACTCGATGAGCGATTCCTGGCAGACCATGATCGTCCCTCCCCCATGAGCCTGCAGTTTCTTCCGTATCTTCACACTGCGGTGGAGAGGTCTGTACTAGCCTTGTTAGAGGTAATATTTTATGGAGCATAGAAGCATGGGGTCTTTTCCCTAGTGTTTGTGGATATTGGATTTAGGAGTAGAGCCACTATATAGATTTTTACATGTCACTAAGGATGTGCCCTTGGGATCAACTTGCTCTTGACTCCAGCTGAGTCATTCAGTGTGTTGCCCACTTTATCTATGCATATTCATAGCTTAGTGAGGCAGGCATTCCTTCAGCATGGTGTAGTGGCGATTGGTTCCCCATAGCGTCAACACCAAGATGCAGCATCGAAGTTACACTTCTAAAGGGAGGGTCTCAGTTTGTGTGTGCAACCCGTTTTCTCTGAGAGGGGGAACAAGACACTGCATCTCGTTGCCATCCCTCTCCTTCAGACAAAATAGTTGATGATGTGTAATTCAGGTGCCCCTTTATACTCACGGGCTTTTCTGCTTGTGATGTCATGGACTGCTGTCTGCCAATGAATATGGCCGTGTGGTTGCACGTGCTTCAGTTACCGATCACGCTGATGAGAGCAGGCACGTATCTCATAGCATCAACACCAAGAAGCAGCATCTCATTCCCCTTCTCAGGGAACCGTCTTGCATATGTAACCAGCGACATTTTCATTTACACTAAAAATACTGCCACAATACTGAGTGCATTGCAAATCTAATAGTTTTTTTTATTGCTTTTGAATCTTGTATAGTAAAAACAGTTTTTATGAATTACATAAATTAGTACATGCATGCCAATGTTTTGTTACAGTATTTGCACACTAACCCAGTTACTAGCCTTTAAGACACAAAGCCTGAGTATTACACTACATGCTTACATATGAATAACTGAGCAATAGACTGTGATCTGAGGGGCCATTACCTGTTGAGTAGTTATTAAAAATAGATGGGTTTGTGCTGGAAACATTAAATGTGGGCTGTAAGTAAGGTGCACTTAGGAATAAGATGAGAGGTCTGACGCATTGCCATCAGGCTGTATGAATGAATGCGAGATATTGTATTTCTGCAGCCCTGGGTTTTCTGTTGGCACGAGATGCAAATGAACAGAAAACTGCAGTGGGAGTTTGAGTCTCTCTCTCTCTCTCTCTCTCTCTCTCTCTCTCTCTCTCTCTCTCTCTCTCTCTCTCTCTCTCTCTCTCCCCATTCACCTCTGTCTATGCCTGCCTCCCTCGTTAGGTAAAACAGATGGTGCTAAATTCAATAACAACACACTCCTGTATGTTCTCCTTAGTCACAATTTCATAAAATGTCATTTACATATTAATCATAGTGTAAACAAGCTGGTGTCAAAACGAATGAATTCATTCCAAAAATTGTGCAGGTTTCCTCATCTGTGGTATGCACTTTAACCATGGAAAGTTATGAAATTACATTTTCAACAGAAGATTTTGCTCTCTGCTTTGCTGGATCACCATGCAGCATATTTTTCACAGCATGTCTGAACCACTTATTATTTGGTTATCAATGATATCATCACATTAACAGTTAGTACTTTTTCACAAGCCCTTGAAATGAATTCAAGTAAAACATTAGAGAAAATAAACTGTTGTGCAGTCTTTCCTGGCAACGGTGTTCATTAAGCTAACAAAGCCCAGAGATCATCTTTACAATCACTATCCTTTTCTCAACATTATTCCGTCTTACTTGGAACCTTTCAGAACGCTATGAACTCTGGTTTTCAGCACAATCCTGGTGCCATTACATATATCTCTTTACGCAACTTACCACTGCATTTAAAAGTAATAGAAAAGTCAAGTAACATTTATTTATATAGCGCTTTTTACAATACAGATTGTTTCAAATCAGCTTTACAGAGATAACAGGAAAATAGTGAAAATAGTTTGTTTTCAGAAGAAAATAGTGCCACAGTCCAGCTTAAGTAAGTTCAGGAATGTTTAATTTTTTGTTTTAAAAAGTTATTCATTTAGTTAATTTATATATATATATATATAGCCGCTCTGGAGTAAACCATGATGTCATCGTCCAGCTCAGTTCAGTTCTTGTATAATAGTGTCAATGCAGACAGATCAATATTATTGTTGAATATTAAATTAAATGTCAAATTGAATGTCCCCAACTAAGCAAGCCAAGCCAATGGCAACAAAGGTGAAAAAGGTGACAGTGGCAAGGAACAAAAACTCCATCAGGTGGCTGTCGTGCTTGTAACTGAATAATAGTTAGCTGTTAATGTTAATGTTGTGTTTTTGTTGCAGTGGGCCAAAATAAGGACCACACTCTGAGCTTCTTTGAACCAAGGCCTCGGTTTTATTATTTATGTTAAATATTTAAAAAAAATGTTAATAATTAAAGCCATTTAGATAATTGATACTAACATAATCATAATAATAATAATGATAAAAAAAACGCCTCGGGTTATGACTATAACCCGTGAAGGCAAATTGCGCACCTTGTAAGCCGAGGCAATAGCCTGAACAATCCAATTACTAATGGTTTGCTTGGATGCCGGGAGCCCCTTCCTAGGTGACCCAAAACACACTAACAGTTGGTCCGACCTCCTCCAAGAAGAGGACCTCTCGAGGTATATACTCAAAGCTCTGACAGGGCAGAGCAAATGGAGCTTCTCTTCTTCTGCCGACACATGAGGTGAGGATGAAATGCCTGCAGGACCGCAGACCGTGCCATATTAGAAGGCACCTTAGGCACATAGCCCAGTTCCGGGTTCAAAAAGGCCTTAACTCTGCCAGGGGCAAACTCCAAGCAAGCTGGTGTCACTGCCAGGGCTTGGCGATCTCCCACCCTCTTAAGAGAGGTAATAGCTAAGAGAAAAAACAATTTGAACGTCAGATCCTTGGGCGAAACCGACTGAAGGGGTTCGAAGGGGGCCAGGGATAACCCTTCGAGAACCACCGCCAGGTCCCAGGCAGGAACCCTGGACCTGGTCGTCGATCTCATCCTCCAAGTACCACGGAGAAAACGAATGACCAGCTGGTGCCTCCCCAGAGGCCCATCACTCTATGGCGCGTGGAAAGCCGCAATGGCAAACACGTACACCTTAAGCGTGGAAGGGGAGAGACCCGCAGAGAAACGATCTTGAAGAAACTCCAGAACTGAAGCCACCGGGCAGTTAACTGGATCTAACTCTCTACACCAAGTGGAAAACACATTCCACTTGAGGCCATACAATCTCCTAATAGACGGAGCCCTAGAGCTAAGTATGGTTTCAACCACCCCGACTGATAGACCAACATTCGAGTACTGAACCCCCTCAGGGGCCAGACCCACAGTTTCCACAGCTCCGGGCAAGGGTGGAAAATTGTGCCCTCCGCCTGAGACAACAGATCCCTCCTCAGAGGAATCTGCCACGACGGAGCTATCAGGAGTGAAATTATCTCTGAAAACCATACTCAGGCGGCCACATTGGGTCAACCAGAAGTAGACTGATGCCCTCCTGACGGACCCTCTTCAGGACTCCCGGGAGCAGAGCGATCGGGGGAAAAGCATACAGGCGAAGCCTCGGCCAGCCCTGTACTATGGCATCCAACCCCAGTGGGGCTGGATGTGAGAGGGAGAACCAAAGTGGGCAGTAGGAGGTCTCTCGAGACGCGAATAGATCCACTTCCATCGGTCCAAACCTCTCCAATATCGACTTCACCACATCTGGATGAAGTCTCCATTCCCCGGGCCTCAGCCCCTGCCTACACAGGATGTCTGCTCCCTGATTCTGAACCCCCGGAACATACATTGTCCTGATAGACAGTATTTTCCCTTGGGACCAAAAGATAATCTGATGCGCCAATCTGTACAGAGGGCGCGATCTGAGTCCCCCTTGTCGGTTCAGATAAGCTACCACTGATGTATTGTCCAATCGTACTAGAACATGGTAACCCTTGATTTCTGGAAGGAAGCTCCTCAGAGCCCTGAACACAGCCAACATCTCTAGGCAATTTATATGCCAAGAATGATGATGGTCCTGCCACAGACCCCTGGCAAAGTGGCCGTCCATGACCGTGCCCCAGCCCGTGAGGGAGGCGTCTGTTGAAACGGTTTTCCGGAGACAGGACGCTCCTAACACTGGCCCTTGGGACAGGAACCAAGGTTTCTTCCATATTAATAGAGAACGAAGGCATCTGCGCGTTACTCTGATCATACGGAACGGATTCCCCTTGGGGGAAAATCCCTTGGCTCTCACCCACCACTGAAGGGGCCTCATGTGTAGAAGGCCCACATGTATAATGTTGGATGCCGCTGCTATGAGGCCCAGCAGTCTTTGAGATTGCCTTACAGTGATGGCCTGGCCTAGCTTTATCCGGGACACCATGGCCTGGATGGATTTGATACGAGCGGGAGACATACGTGCCCGCATTGTAACCGAATTCCATATCATGCCCAGAAGATTAGTCTTCTGAGCTGGGTCCAACACATTTTTCAACCCCCGATTCTAAATTTGGCCAAGGACGACATCTCGATGCCAAACTGCCATTTCTCGAGAATGGGCCAATATTATCCAGTCGTCGATGTAATTCAGTATACGGATGCCCTGAAGCCTCAGTGGAGCCAGAGCCGCATCCATACACATAGTGAACATGCGGGGAGAGAGTGCTAGGCCGAACGGAAGAACTCGATATTGGTATGCTTTGCCCCCGAAAGCGAACCTCAGGAACCTCCTGTGACATGGAAGGATGGAGATATGAAAAATAAGCAACTTTTAGATCTACCTTGCCAAACCAGTCCTCGGATCTGATTTGGTTTCCGATAATGGAAATAGTAAGCATTTTGAACCTGGATCTCCTCAAAGAACGATTCAAAAGCCTTAGATCTAAAATCGGCCTCAGTACGCCATCCTTCTTTGGAACTATAAAGTACCGGCTGTAAAACCTGGACTCCCTGTCTGGTAGGGGAACACTTTCTATGGCCCCTTAATTCCAGTAGAGTCTGTACCTCTTGTTCCATAACCCGAGCCTGTTCTGGAACCACTACAGTCGGTACGACCCCAACGAACTTGGGAGGTCGGTGACCAAACTGCAATCTGTACCTCTATTTAAAAAAATATTCAGGAAGGCGTTGCCATTCTACAAAATCTACTAAGGGAACCAGCCCTTTGAGACCGGCCTCGGGTGTTTTTCGAGCACTATTCGTGACCATAGTCGGTGCCCGATTGCAAGCTCTTTGGGCGAACGCCACGGTGTGCGTTCGCTGGAAATCGATGTAGCCCGAAACGTTCAAGACGGCGGGACAACATATTTTCCCCGTGGGCTCCTGCTGCTAGAACAACCTTGATTGCTCCACAGCGGGGGGCAGCCCTCAGAGGTCCTACACTGCATTAGGACCTCTCTCCCGAAGCCCTCTTCGCCAGATGGACGACCCTCAGGTCACCCTTCTGGCTGGAAGACTACGGTTGAGAGCGCTTACTCTGTTGCCAGGCTCCCGCAGGAGGGGCTCTAGAGGCAACGCTCTCCTACTGCTCTTGCCGATGGGAGGAGCTGATTGACGGCTGAGATACTGTTGGAACGCCGTTGACTTTTTTTTTTTTTTTTTTTTTTTTTTAACCTGTCGACGACTGAAGTGACAGCATCGGAGAACAGGCTAGAAGGTGATAGCGGAGCGTTCAACAGAAAATATGTGTCTTTCTCTTTTATACCAGACTAATTTAGCCACAGAAATCTCTCCAAAGCCATCATAGCTGCTACATAGAGCTATGGCACGTTTAGTATCTTTAGTAGCCCGGAGAGACAAACTTTTTTTACGGCTTCTTGCCAAAACCCGCCTCTCTCACACCCACCACATTCAAATAATCATATAATGAATGTGATGATATATGAAAAGAGTGGGGTTTTTTTCCCAGGATCTAGAGTTTCTATCTCTTTATGAAGATCTGGGAAAAACAGTTAGCCCAGTTAGGTTGTGAACAGTTAGGTTGTGAACAGTGCTGCAGGAATCTCTCGTCTAGCTTTTTTTCTTTGACAGGGATCATCCTGCTTATTTTGTGGCCAGCTAATATATATATGTATATATATATATATATATATATATAATTATTTATTTTACGTCTGGCCACAGTATGCATCACAACCTCCACAAGCTCTACATAAGCAGAAACTTGAGCCGCCGAGTGTGACTCATGTTGCTCGTTCCCGATGCTGAGCATAATCTACTTCCTCAGAAACAGATAGCTCGAGCAACAGGCACTCGGGACGGGCAGAAGATGCCGCATCGCGGGCTTCTGGGTCATGAACGAATGTTATAAAATCTGCAGATGATGAATGAAAAAGTGCTTTAGCAGTCTCGTTCTCATCCGCGAGATCCTTCTGCGATCCCCGCGATCCAAGCCGCCGCGCCGCCTCAACGGACGCAGGAGCCGAATCGCAAGCCTGGCCATCATCAGAAAATAATATAGCCGCACTCTAATAAGAAGTGCTTCATAGTGTTCACAGGCAGCCCTCTCGAGAGCTGCCTGTGCATGCTGCGCTCCTAAACTATACACACACAACTGATGCGTGTCCCCACCCGTGAGATATACAGGGCTGGGGGTACACACACTTAGTGTATTGTGCACTCGCCATATGTAGAGCTTTGTCACAGACAAACAACACCAAATAAGACAGACAGTTTCACAGAGAGCGCTTGCTGAAGAGCGAAAGCTGATGTGTGTGTGTGTGTGTGTCAGCGTCACTTTTATGCATCCGGTTATGCCGTCACATGTTACGTCACGACGCAACACCAATCAGGATTGGATTAGTTTCATTCAGAAGCGCACGCTTAGGGAGCGTCCCCAAAGAGTAGTTTTCTACGACGCAGTTCCCTCGAAAGGGAACATAAGTTTTGTCATCAAATCTGAAAAGAGTCTATTTCGGCTGAGTTCTAAATTATTTAAGCAGTCTACAAATGTATCTTTGTGAATGCAGTTCTATAATATTTTATTTGTAAAAATAATTGTCCAACACTGCACAATTATTTTTCTCTGCATTCTAATTATATTGTTGATTTTGATGCCAGAATCCATTTTTTCCCTGTATGTAAAATGATCAGTTGATTGTTGCCACTGTTTCCTTTAGTGTTGAGGCATGTATGTGGCAGTCATCATGCAATCACTGTATCTGATGTTGTCATTAGTCTGAGCCAAACAATGTTTTTAGACTTACTCTAAATTTACCATAATTGTAAAAATTGTCTTTTTAATTATCTTTTATCATAACTTATCAGTAAGTTCAGCAAAAATGCATGGTAATTTATTGGTGAAAAGCTGAATCCTGTGTTAATGATATAAACAATGAACACATAAACAAAACTTGCATCTATTATTTGCATGAATGCATTTAAATACAGCTGACTCAGAATCTACTAATAGAGGGGAAAAACAATATTCACCAAAATTTAAATATACAAATACCAAGATTCACTTAAATATAGACTACATGGTATTTGAAATCATTAGAACAATTGCATTAAAGGGGTCATATAATGGTACATGCTAGGGATGCACGATGATATCGGGACAACATCGGTATCGGCCGATAAAAGCTTAAAATGACCATCATCGGCATCGGCCGATATGAATATTTCTGCCGATGAGCCTTGCCGATAGGGTGGCGTGTTTCCTAAGCGCACGTGACGACCGCGAACTAAGCATGAGCGCCAGCAACTTAAACTTCCAACTAGGGGTGTGCGTCTCACGGTTTTTGATCGTGGACGATTAAAATGTCTCCACGATCTGCTTTTGAAGAAAAATCATAGTATCGTGCATTCTATCAGTTCAATTCTGGCGCCTTCAAACATATTGTACAACGCGACGTACATTCACATCACATCACATGTAAACGCAGAGGTAGAGTTACACTTACGGGACACCGCAATCCACAAAAGTTCATTATTTGCATGTGCGTCAAAGTCTTGCTAGGTAAACATATCATTCACGTGCTGATGCGCTGTTCTAACATCCGCTTTTCTGAGCGCGTTACACCCGACGCTCACAGGAACTAAAAGCCTGTCACAGCGCCTGCATACTGGACTAATCTTTCGAGTCATATTGCGCTGATACTGTCAAATACACACAAGGTTTACATAAACAAAGTTGGTTATGTCTAAAGTGAAAGCAAACAGAGAAAATCTGCTTGTCAAATGCGTGTATATTAGACGCATCGCGTGCAGTTCTTAAAGAGACAGTAATAATATGCTGCCGCTTGTCCTTAAAGAGATACTGCACCCAGAAATAAAAATTCTGTCATTATTTACTCACTCTAATGTTGTTCCAAACCTGTATTCATTTCTTTCTTGTGCTTAAAGGCACACTATGCTGGAATTCCGTTTTTGTCAAACAGCGACCCCTAGAGTCGCTGTGGAGAACTTGTATTTAACGTTACTGTCGTAAATGCCACTCACGGAGAGCGTCTGCCATAGACTGGTCTCTGCACTCACGGCCTGATACCCCTTTGAAGCTGTTATATTAAGGTCCACATCTTGCATAGTGTGCCTTTAAATAAGAGATCTAGCGCTAAAATGTGTTTTTGAACTCAACCTGACCGCTCGTGTCCGCTGCTATCAGTGTCATAGATACATAACGTTAGTCATTGTGTCTCTTGTGGTGGCGCGCGCGCAGTCTTCACTCGGACGCGCTCTTCAATCTATCGCCGCTGCGGAGACTCTATTTATTCCGGTGAAATCACAAAATAAAATGCACACAAACTTAGAAAGATTTACTTACTAGGCCATCAACAAGATCGCCAGGTCAGCACCACTGTTGCATCCAGTGCTGCTTTTTAGCTCGCGCCAATGAGTGAAAGCCCGACCGAGAGGGACTCACTCTTGTCCGGTTGCTCACGCGGTCAGATTCTCTTTTCCTTTTCCTAGTCTCTTTCGACCGCGTTTTCTTTGCTTTTTCCATCGTCAAGTATCACGTCTGAAATGCGCGCAAGTGGCTTCGTGCTTCAAATGTTGTTGTTGATGTGTGTGACATCGTTGCCGTAAAGCATGTCGTCATTCTCGCGAGATTTGTCGGAGGCGCTCCTCTCAAACTTGCATTGCTGGTTTTTCCAGCGGCGTCCCCCCCAAGCTTTACTACCAGGATGATTCGCCCTAATATGAGTTTGTTTACCACCGAAATGACTTTGAAGCTGTTATATTAAGGTACAATTCTTGCATAGTGTGCCTTTAAATATACTATGGAAGTCACTGGAGTACAGCAACTGTTTGGTTAGCCACATTCTTCCAAATAACTTTTATAATTTCAACAGAAGAAAGAAACTTGAGAGAGTTAATGATGACAATTAAAATTTTTGGGAGAACTATCCCGTTAATGTTAATAAAACAACAAAACACAGAGGAAATCACTCACTGCTCTTGACTGAGAACTTTAATAGAAGCTTTAATAAGCTTTTTTTGCACTATTTGCAAAAATACAAATATATCGGTATCGGTATCGGCATCGGGCAAAATTAGTTTGAGAATATCGGCATATCGAATATTGGCCAAAATCCTATATCGTGCATCCCTAGTACATGCACTTTTACAAGTTGATTGTACTGAAATGTGTATTGGCAGTGCCTGTACACAACCATCATATAATGATAAAAATCCATCCAGTGTTTTTGTTTTAATCTCCTTATATGTTTTCCCGTCTCAAATCGAGCTGTTCGACCGTGTGACGTCACACGGTCGGACGCCCCTCCCACGATTGTTGATTGACAGCAGCGTTTCAACACAGACCCGCACTGAGCGAGCTGTCATCATAGTCCGCCATTGTTGATACACTGGAGCAGAATGGCGTCTAAGCGATTGTGGCGTTCTGTTCTTGGGTGTAATAACGAACACAGCAGTCATTTTGATGTTCCTAAATCCGAACCGCTGAAGACACATTGGCTGAGTATTGTTTTCAAAGGGAATATTCCCCACGAGCAACGTCAATGCTTTCATGTTTGCTCGAATCTTTTCTCACCAGACTGTTTTATAAACGAGGGTCAGTATGAGCTGGTTTTGCTAAGAAGCTGCTCCCGAAAAATAATTAGTAGCAACCATTTATGTCCCTGCTGCACCTCCAGAAGAAGTGAGTGTCAAGTTTTATTAACCTTTATATTAATCTTTGTAAATCTCGAAAAAAAAGTTTTTCATGACCATTAGTTGTAACATCAATCTGTCAATGAACTAACGTATACATCAGTAAACACATAGCGTTCGTAACTCACTACTCTACCCTGCTAGTACATACAAAGATAGATCAAAGTGACATTACATTAACCAACCATTCAGAAACGTCTTGTTCGAGCCTTAATTGTCGAACTTCTTTGCGGCCGTCATCTTGTTCCGGGTCCGAGTCCGGTTCAAACTGATACGGTTGCACAGATGTGTCCTCAGAGACTCCCGCTGCCATTCTTTCTCCAAAATATATTCATTTAGACCCTAAACATTCATTTTAACTTGTACAAAAATGGCATTATATGACCCCTTTAAGCATAAGCAATTAATTGATTGTTAATAAAAATGACTGATTATGAAAAGAGAAAGAAGACTTCCCTAAAATGATAATTTACAAGCTTTTGGAGAGTATTATTTCCTGTACAACTGTCCAGATGTAACTCCAAATAATAATTGTTGTGAAATTATTTAAATTATCTAAAAGGTGGTAGACCACAGCTTTATAACACATGCCACAGAGTGCCTATCTAACCTACTGCTGAAGGTTCATGACTACATTTCTCTAATTGCGTCCCATTACCCTGCAGGCAGAGGGGTTCTGGAGAACTCTATAATGACCTCACATTTCAACTTTTGGCAGGAAATAGTCATGACCTTAAAAAAGAGCACAATAATTATCCAAACAAAAGGTATGTGAGGACACTGTACAGAACAACAGTATATATATATATATATATATATATATATATATATATATATATATATATATATATATATATATATGCTAGATGCCTTCGGTAAAACAGCACTTATGAAGAGCTAGTTTAATTAGACACACAGAATAATACTAACAAGCAAATGATGGAAGTGGAGAGGCAGAGGCAGAGGGTCCACCGCGGGCAGTGCTGGGGGAAACGGAGATGAAACTTCTCCTTGAATACATTTTACTAAATTCTGCTGATCAGCAAGTTTAGGTGGGACCAAATGCATGTTAAAGTGCAAAGTTTTCTTTTTTTTTAACACATAAAAAAGAATTGGAAATGAATGGCCCACTGTACATTTTAATGCAGCAACACACAACCCAGCATACAACTATGAGAAATAAAATAGATGACACAAATAGTTGATAGTAAATATTTCTGGAAAGCTATGCCCTTCACGTGACATAACTGTATAATAGATTAATAACTCTTAAATCATTCCTCATAAAACTGAATAAAATCTATGAATAAAGTATAATTATACTGACACACAACTGACTAAATCTCACACTGTTTCAGAGTACTATCCAGTGCCCCAATTGACTATTTATATTGGCAGAGCATTTTAGAATATTTATGGGTTAATATTTAAATTGTATAATAACTATATAATAACTGTATAATAATATTTTTGTTGTCCTTTTGACAAATTAATTATTTTGCTGTTCTCTACCAACAGTGCAGATAATTGCATTGTTTCCAGCAAATGTATTCACTTGTCAAAAACAAAAAAGAAAGAGAAAAAGGCAATTGGCAAGCTAGTGCTCATTTTGGACCAATTCAATGATTTGTAACTATAATGACTATAAATATTAAAATAATTAATCAGACCCAAAAATAATTGTATACTCTGGGTGTGGTTAAATTGAAATAGCATTGAAATAATTATATATTGAGGATTGATATAATAAATTCGAAGAACAGATAAGCCCTATAACCTAAAATTCCCTGAGGTTGAAGCTAGAACTAATGGCTTCAAGCTAAAATGACACCCTCCCTATTACACAGCTAAAGCCACAATTTCAAATTCAGCGTACTTTGCTGTTTTAAGGAAAAGTATTTTTACACTCCCTCTCTTGAGTCCAGTTACCTTTAAGGAAAAAGGAAGTAAGGCTGTGCTACAACACACACACACACACACACACACACACACACACACACAGATTAGAAGCTCAAGATCAGAGCCGGTAAGCTAAAATAGACTCGGTTGAAGACCGTATTCAATGCATCGTACTGTACTCTGGCCTGACTGTACATAGATATCCATATTTTTAACCTTAAAGCCCAAATACAGCGTCTGCTGCCTGCACATCTAAATATAGACCGTAAGCCTCTGTCTCTAGTTTCCTTCGCCTGGAGCAGGTGGCTGGAAGATCGGGCGGACACAGCAAGTCTGGGTCGTCCTGTCCTGCTGGAACACAGAGGTAAACCTGGACCAGCATTGAAGTGGATGGGTTTTTAATGAATTTGTCACTTCAATAGTCACTAACAGAGATATTATAGGAACATCTAAAGAAAGTACTTGGACAGAAATGATCATCAAAACATAATAATTCTAAGAATTGAACGTCTTTGTCAACTTTAAACTATTTGTTAATTATGTGATTTGTTACAGTAGTGCATGGACACTGCACAAAGTGACTTTCCATCTCTGCAGCAAAAAACATGTCGTCAGGTCTTTTTGTACAACGATATTCATTTCTCATTGTTTCAATGCAGCTTTACAGAAAGTCATATTGTTTTGCCAATAATGCCTTTACCATAAAGCAAGTTTTAAGGCTGGGCATTGCAACAAGTCCATAAAAATGGATGCCACAGTGTTAGGATGTGCTCTTTGTGTTCAACAACAGCAAGATAAAGTGCAACTGGTGGAACAACAGAACACAGATGTCTTGAGTCGCGTTTTTAAAAGTTTCTAACACATACGTCATATCATGATATGCTGAAAAAAGAGCATGTGCACATTCATATTATTTTGAACAGTCCAATAAATTAAGATGCAAGCCATATAAATAAGCACAAACCCTAAAACATTTCTGAAACGCAGGCATTTCTCAGTGAGCCGTTTCTTACCAAAGTAAAGCAAACTGTGCAAGAGGAACTGACTGCAGCATGTTTGCAATTTTATTTTTGTTTTTCATAAATTCAAAGTATGAGACATGTATTGCATTATAACATATTTTTTTGCATGTGTGTCGTATAGAGAGGAAGTTGGTGATACCCAGCTTTTCATCAGATACAGGAACAGGTTGATTTCATATAGTGCCCCAAGTATTCGGAATTATTAGAGCTGTTATGGTAAAAGAGAAGGGTGTTGCAGAAATACAGAAGTGTGGTGGGTGTGATACATGGTGTTTTTGGCACCACAGTTAGTATGTGACACTCCATCTCGCTGATCCAGACTGACCAGATCAGTGAAAGAAAAGTTTTAACCGCCAGTCACATCTCACTTCACCCTCCTTATGGTCGATGTCGTGCATGCAACACCCCGCCAGGAGTGTGTGTTATCACACTGTCCTCCCAGGGATTCGCTCGTTTTCTCCTACCTCAGCAGTTACGGTGTCCTTTTGTCCCCCCACTAGTGTCTGAACTATTGCCATGTGCGATGGAGTCAGGGCAGCCCATGAGGCGGACTTTCTTCAACACATGCACCAAAGTGTTTTGTAGGTTAACTGAAGATTTTTTCATCTAAAAAAAAAATGTGTGTGTATGCTTTTTTTGTAGATCTGTTGTTTATTAAAGCCAACATAATTAAAACAATTGACTACACTCTTAAAATTAAAGGTTCCAAAAGGGGGTTTGATTTTTTTTTTCTTTTGTGTGAAGAACATTTTAATAATCTGAATAAGCTTTTCCACTGTAACAAAACTTTTGTGCAATATCATAACTTGCTTCGCTTCTGAACAGACTTTCCTTTTAGGTTTTCAGTCCCTAAACCAGTGTTGTAGTACTCAAGTCCATTTTTTATGGTCTTGATCTTATGGACTTTAGAGAATTTTGACTCTTTCTTGACTCTGAATAGTCAGATCTTGGCCTGGACTACAACTCTGCCCAAAACAGCCGAACAAACAAACAGGCGTGCGTTTCCCTAAAACATCATCAGCCAACTGGTCACAAGTTTACTAAATTATTTCAATGATTGAGCGTTTTCTGAAACCATAGTTCCAACGGACATAAGTAAATAGCATTGAAAATAGCATTGCAAATTTGTGTTGCTTAAACTACAACTCTCGAGAAACAGTTGTGCCTAGCTAGTAAGCTTCTACAGTGATACATTTTGCTACGGTGTTTAAGTAGCAAGTTACATTGTTGTACGGGAAACATACTCCAGATTGGGACTTCAACAACATTCTCATCAACGAATCATTGCTTTCTGATTTTAAGATTAGGGTTTTGGTTGTTTTGTTAATCGTATTCTTTGAAAGGACATGTCATACTCTTTACAAAACAAAATTACACTCAATGAATGACACCCACAATCGCAGTGGAAAGCCAAGTCATGTGACGAAAAAGTTTCCCTGCTAAAGACAAGCACCATTCTCCATTCTTACTAACTCTAAGCCTATATAGAAAGGCTACTCAATGTTCACTTGCATTTTCTCATATACATGGATAAAGGCCCTTTAATCGAACAACATGCAAGGCCAATCCCAGTCCTAGACTGTGTCCAAATCCTGTAAAATTCCTGTGTCATTCCTGTGTTCTCTATGTTCTGTCATTCCTGAGTGTTTATCCAGCAAATTTCCTCGCCCGCCTCTAAAGAGCAACTAATTCACAGCTGCTCCAATGGCTGTTGGAAACAACAGCACTTAAAACACTTCATTGAATGCTGATTTGTCCTTGTCATCTCCGACAGGTCCGTCTCATTTTTCCCTGGCGGAGTTAAGTGAGGCTGGACACAAGCCAGCCCTGCTCCTGTGCTCTACTTAAAGACAATGGGGATGGGAACACAGAGCATTATGGGAAGGACGACATGACATAAACATCTCATCCTCATCATACAGATTAGTATGAGAGAGATAAAGAAACAGGAACATGCTAAATGGACATTGAATTTGAAGTGCAGAGAAACTAAGGGTAACTAAGGGTAAAACCTCCATCAGAACTGACAACTGGGTAAACTCTTTACCTAATTAATCATAATTTCTTTTTTTTTTAATGTCAAATACTTTCTTCTATCCCATCTTATTTTGCACACAGACAACTACACGTAAACAATTTGTAGGTTAATTTCCCTGAAAGTGGAAACTATGTGTCAAATGGCTCTGTGGCATTTATTTGAACATCCAGGCCATTTCAAAAAGAAAACTGTCTCAACCATTCATTTGAGTTGGGGGCAGAACTGTCTTTTTGTCTAACCAATGGCAGAAGGGGGAGTGTTTGGGAAACACGTTTGAAACAATCGTAATTCAGTTTGGTTACTTAGTCGACATAAAGTTGTGATTTCTTTTCTTCCCTATTGTGACGTATATCCGAGTGAAATGGCTTCAAGACCAAGAAAAAAGATAAATGTAGGATGGGACTTGATTTTGTTCATTGGAATTGATTGGATCGTTGGATCGATTTCATGTGATTGACAGGTTGTCCCACTTTGCAGTAAACACGTCATCAGAGTAGTCATCACGTCATCATCGCAAGAGGAAGTGGAAGTTATTTTGATTACAAAGACATACAAGGACAAATCATTTATAATAAATACTGCAAAATTCAATAAAAAAAAATAAGAATTGTCTATTTTAATTTCATGGTGACTTTAATGACACTAACATTACTGTTTAAGGGCAAAGCGACAGCAAAAGCAGAAGCAATTCAAATGTCTAAAAACAATAACAGTATACGCTAGTCTCTGACATCATCCACAATATCAGACATCCGCAAAGTTATGTAGTTAATGAACTGAACTATAGACATTTTTAGTTGTTTGAATCAACTAGGTTCAAGATTCTAGAATTCATAATGGCTGATTTATTTATTTAATTGTTTGTTTGGCCTTTTTGTTATTTTTATTGAAAGTATTAATAAAAAAGGAAACAGGAAATGCTCCATATATATCCATAAACATAAGCACCACGTTGTGTGTTAATGTACAGTCTATTTTAAAGCAGTTTTGAATATGACTCATCCATTCAGATTTAACCTAAACCTATCCATTTTATACAACTTTTTATATCTGCATTTAAACCCAAAACATAGGACACAATATCTTTGACTTTTTACCTTGTTCTAAAAGGCACAACGCCTTTGAATAAATCACGGTTGGTTTGGCTGCGGTGGACATGGAGAACTTTGGTCACTAAAAGCCCTTTTATGATTCAGCAATGTTCCACACAAACACCTTAATCCCTGACAGCTCTGAGCGCAGTCTCTACCCAGGAGCGAGGTGCACAAGGTGCTCCAGTGACATGTCATTGGTGTAGTCCTAGAAGAGTACACCCTGAGCCTGGAGAAAGATGGATTGTGCTTCAACTGGGCTTACAGAAATCCATCACCCCAGCACTGAGAGTTTGGCCTATGGGAAGGTGAATTTACTCTTGCTTATAGTCGAGTGTAAAGTGAGAAAAATATTTCGTACAGCACTTTAGGAAGTACCAGCCTCACTGCAAGGTGTACGTCAGGTATAGTGTTAGGTACTCCGTCAATGTTATTTTAAAATCAAAATGTAGATTGCCCTGAGAAATATTAATGCATGCACATTGGGATTCAGACTGGAAAATATCACTGCTTTTTATTACTTCATATGCTTTTTTTTTATCACACTATTCAGTTATAGCATGTTTTAACATTAGTCTTTCAAAAATTGATTTCCATAAAAATAAACACAGTACCTCTGAAATTAAGGCCATGATTATGGCTAATTTTGTGTTCATTTCCAGACTGTGGTATTTTAGTGTGTCAGAGATACAGGTGAAATTGTTTTACCTCACTCATCAAGGCCAGGCTTAGAGAGCTCACGGTCACAGATGAAGGAACTTTCTGGAAGACCTGACAGAGAAAGAGAGAGAGAGGGAGAGGGGGAGGGAGAGGGGGAGGGGAGGGGGGAGATGTCATAATACATAAACTAAATAGAAATTGTGATTTGACTATGATTTAACACATTTCTTACAATGATCTTTGCGAAGAGATTGTACTAAGCTGAAATTATTTTATTATATTATTGAAATATATAACAAGATGAAGTCAGAGACATAACAAACGGCAAGTTGTTCATACTTGATTAATCTGCGCTGGAAAAAAAGCTAAATCTGATATTATTATTTTTCTGATGAATAGGTTTCACTGAGGTGTGCGTCTATAATGAAATAACAGAAGATGCAACAATCTCTCCTTCGATCTAGTTTTACAGTAATGAAAAATGCTGTACATGTGAGCCGTTTAATTTTCATTACTGATGGAAAGTGACATCCAATTTTTTTGTAAATTTGACATGTCAAAAAAAAAAAGGTTTTTAGACAGATGCTGGATATTTTTATGAACAATGTTCAGTCTACATATCAACTCGCACTTTTAAGACAGATAAATATTTTAAATACTCATACGCACTCACATACAGTCAGCGTACATAGTGTGATCATATCAGCCAGCAGAAAAAAAGTAAATTACATTAAATTGTTTGTTTTTACACCACTTTGTTTTAATAGTATAAGTAAGGTGTGACAGTATGTGTGAGAGCATAGTTATTATCATGCATTTTATGTCACCCCATTACATTGTAATATACAGTACACATTACCCTCCAGATATTTTAATCTAATTTTGAGAATATAAATTCTTACTGACGTACTATCATAATAACTGATTGCTTCAAAACAGAGTTCCGAATGCCCTGTCAGCACTGAAATAGAATTTTCTATCTAGGAAGAAAATGTAAAACGACCTAAAATTGTCAGGCTATATCAAACCTAAATATAAAATTTACCTCACATAAAGGTTGAGTTTGAAGTAATGCTTTAAAGGCAAAAGACAATTGTACACTTTCACCCAGGGTGTATGTATCACACACATACATTAGTTATATATGTGTGTGTGTGTGCGTGCGTGTGTGTGTGTGTGTGAATGCTAAAAAAGAATAAAAAAAAAAGAAAGATAAAATGTATTACAGAAATGATTGACAGTTTTATTGACACTGGAGGACAAAGATTATGTTTAGGCTTGAAGTCAGCTACAGTAAATCAACATGCACAGACGTTTAACAAGGAAATGCAAGTATCACATGTAAGGGCGATAGCTGGTCACTGCATGAAGATGAAAAGGAGTTCCACAAAAATGTTTCTATGACTATTTTTGATTCATTTCAAACATAAAATGATCAGCAATTTCTGAAGAAAATTGAATGTCTAAATTACCAGTTTGAGAATTTCGCAAAAAAAATATAGGAGGTATTGTGTTTAATTACATTGCTGTCTGTAGATTCAATAAAACGATTAAGCTATAAATCACAACTACCAGCTTCGAAAAATGAATCCCATTAATTTAATTTAATATAAATTAATGAAAACTGAAACAATTATTATATCATTCATTTCAAAAGCTCAACACTAACCTTGAAATAAAATAATAATATCAGAAATATTATAATTTATGACTGTGGCTTTATTTAGGCACATTTTCAAATCTATACAATTACTCGAGAGTACTGAAGACTTCAATGCCAAATAACTGATGAAAGATTGAATGAACAAAGTACACAGAAAAGGCCAACAAATGTATTCTCTATGCATGTTTCTGAGTAGAGACATTTATTGACACACGTCAACAACACTTTTAGCTTTCAAAAAAGAAACCCTTTATTAAAAAGGAAGCTGTATGATGATTGCTACTGTCTGAATTAAAGGTAATATTTATCTAAAGTGATGTTCATTATACATTATTGCATAACAATTGTTACAATTCTAAATAATTGAATACTCATTTAGAATTGGATCTCACAGTCCAGATAAAAGACTAAGACGTTTTTTTTTTACCGATGATGTCTCACTCTCTCTCTCTCTTTCTTTCTCTGTGTTTCACACATGCATCATTTTCATCTTTATTGCGTCTGTGCATCGCTGGAAAACCCCGATACTCTGACACACAGTTTCAAAGTGTGTGCACATCTTTCCGAGAGCTCTTTCAAGTTCACCCACAAGCCAAAAGACTTCCAAAACTGCTCTGTTCATCCATCCATCCATCCATCCATCCGTCCGTCTGTCCGTCTGTCATGACGTACCATGCACCAAATACTAATAAAAGTTCAGTCCATCCAGCAACGAACATGGATATTGATGACAATGTAATTTCATTCAGTCAACTAATCAACATAATGCAAAATCGCTGGGCAGATTTGTAGAGCAAAGCTGTTGTTATAGTGATTAAAAGTGAAAATGGAAGAAAGGTATAGCTGCGTATCCATACGAAGACTGCATGCTACTTCTATGTGTGTATGCATTTGACTTAAGGACTGGTACAGGAAATGAATAAGGTCTCCCCCGACTGTGCTCGTGTTTCTACATCTCGCTCACTGACCTCCACGCATCCTCTGTAAACACATACACTCACACACTGAAATACACCTTCACTAATGCTGATTTGATCTTACAGAGAACTCGGTGAAACATTCATTGATTCAATGAAGATATTGTTCCCCTTTCTCTTCCACATTGTGGAATACATACAACATAATAATAATAAATGAATAAAAGTATTTCAAAAGATAAGTATCATAAGTCCAAAGATATCCAAAGATAAGTCCAATCGTGTAGTAATTGCAACAGCAAGATTTTACGTACCATAAAGTGTAAATGTTTTAGGACAACATAAATACATTTCAAATCGAAGAAAGCAGATCAAATCATAGGAATGTAGTGTTACTTACAACTTGTGTTTTCCTTAATTAATGTCTTCAGTGCACACAAAGTTTGAGACATTTAGGGTTTTGGTAACTCAAAATACTAATACTGAACCTTTTCCTCTTGCATGAGAGACAGATTTGTTATAAATTGCAGTTTTCGCATGCATGCTAAAAAACCAACAAAAAAAACAGTATGGATACTGCTGCAGCAATACAGATTCATAATTTATCATTTTTAAATGGCTCAAGCTGGACCCTTTCTGAGCGATTAATCATTGGGTAAAATTACATTTCAAATCATTTCAACATTTCAGATATTCTCTCGCCCAAATTTCCGGTCCCACCTCCACAGCTTTGTTTCATAAGAGGTGGACAATAAAGCCACAGACAATAAAGCCGATTCGTTCAAATGAAGTAAAGGCAGAGAATCAGTAAATAAAAAGCAGATCTCTGGACAAACTGAGCACTGTTCATTTTGATAAGAATATTCATATATTTAATTTGTCCTTAATTTGATCTTTTTTGTCCTTTCTTTGTGTGCACCTTTTCTGTGTGCATGTCTGAGTTTTTTTTATTATTATTATGATTTTTAATACTATAATGTTCCTTACATCAGTGGTGGTCAGATGGCACATGTCTAACAGTGGAAAAAAAAAATTCTATTGCACACATACAGGATATGAATGTTCACTCTGACCTCCAAAAACACTTTCACTAGTACAGTGGTTCTTCTCAACTGATGTTGCTTCAGGACCCAGAGCAAGTGTTGAGCCAACACAGTACCTAAATTGTTTGTCATACAAAGGTAAACAAAATGTCCTTAGAAAATCAATCTGAGTTTATTAATATTAACAACAACTGCTTAAGCCCCAGCAATATTCAAAATTATTACCATAACAAGATGAATAGGAAAATATTTCAGAAAAACTACGGCATAGTTTGTGCAAGTTGGTGGACGTGGCTTAAGGGTTTTACTATTTGCATTTAGCACAGACTTTTTCCTGCTGTCCACGGCACTATCAGAACACGCCTATACGACTCACCAGTTAAGAACTATGACAACTCTGCCCTTATATATACATGCATGTCTTAGGCAGATGCATAAACATGCTGTTCTTTGATAACTGCACTACAACCATTTACATTCGCTGTTAAATGAATCTCTTGTTGTTTTTTTACCTCAAGACCTAAACAAATATCTGTTCCAGGAGTTTCACATCTGTGCAACACAGCATAGCCTACACCCATGCAGTTAAAAGAGTTTACTTTCATCAAGTAATCAATTTCTCTTGTGAGTCACTAAATAAAAGGTAAAAAAGGTGACGCTATAAACTCATTCTAAACATAAAGCAAAGTCCACTGCATTGAGGCGAATTGCATTGTCAAACTTTGGAATGTTAGAGCATTGTCTGCAATAAAATGCATTATATTCTATCAACCATTACATGCTAGTGGCTGCAGCAATGTGATCTTGTGGACTTTTCCAGAGAATACTTATGAGTTTATGAGCAAACAACTATATGATAACAGCGAAAGCGTTTTACATAGTTTCAAGAGTCCGAATCTTACGATAGACAGTCAATTTTTGAGATGCCAAACATGCTTTGTGCAATGCATGCACTGGATAAGACTAATAAAACCAGGCTACTAACAAGAATGATGATTAAACCAACTAATGATCGTTAGAAAAACTAATACAACTTTAACAAACAACATCCAGAGAAAGCAGACTTTAAATGGCCCAAATTGCATTTTTATTGCATATCATATTGTATGAAATGAAAAAAAAAGCATAATATGAACATCACATACGGTTAGTGGGTAAAATAATTTTGCACAGCAAAATATATATATATATGAAAAAAATAAAATAATAATTAACATAGTTTTAAGAATTTATTGATGAACGGTATATCCTGATTTTATACAAGCAGGGTATCAATCCCTGACCATAAAACAATGTCCAGACATTTTAATATTGATTACTACATTATTGCCATGTAAATAATGACTTTATTAACATCAAAAGAAAGAAAGAAAAAAAGAAAGAAAGAAAGAAAAAGATAGAATCGAGTCCTGCTTGACAATATATAACTAAATAAGATTATATCCTTTAGTTTTCAGCAAAGCCATGACGGGTGCCTTTAAATTAGCGTTCTAGATAGATTCCAATATGTGATATATAATTTGCTACAAGCTACATTTAGTGCAACTCATTCCAAATAGATCAGACTTTTTTTTCTGAATGCATGATTTTCCATGTTGACTTGAAATTCTACTTTAATACTTTGGTTTTAAAATACAGTAAATGGCAGGGTACATCATGAACTACCACTGTCAAACTGCTGTTTTTACTGCCAGTACATGCTGCAAAAAGCTCAAGTTACACATGATAAAAGTCCAGCTGTATGCAAACTTGGAGCCTTCAATTCGAACAAAATGAACAGGCAACATCTAAACTCTAAGTCACTCTTCCTTCTTCGTGTCAACCTGTGGCATGGGCTACCTTTAACTGTTTTTATATGATGCAAAAAAAAGTAGTTCATTCCAGAGTTATCAAAATGCAAACGTTTGATATTAAATACACAAACCGCTCTTAGCAACAACACTGTTTAAGTCCCAGAGGGAGAATTCCTTTTTGAAACCAGGTCCTTGTTCTTTCCCTCGAAACACTGCTTCCAGTTGACTCTCAACAGAGAATTAAATGTATGGAAACTGTATGGATCAACTTTTTTAATGGGGAGGATGATGACAAGGAGTGCTCCTTGCACTTTTTTAGTCCGTATTCCAAAAAAAAGTGACCGGGAAATGAAAGAAATGTATGAATGCCATGCTGAGCAGAAGTTCTTTTCCAAGTAGAAGTTCATTTTCAAGCGCATAAAAAATGGAGGGGGAATAAAGTAAGATCGAAAGACCATACATGTCCAGCATGCAGGCACTTCAATGACATGTCTCTTTATATAGCAATAATGTCTTTCATGTAAAGTCACAAAACAGCAAGCAGAAGACATGAGATGACAATGGGGGAAAATCCTCTGACTTTGGCAAAAAAGCAACAAAAAAAAAATATATATATATGTATATAAAATAAAAATAGCAAACTTTCTTATTTTGCAACAAAAAAAAAATGCAAAAGGTGAATGAAGGTCAATAACGTAAGTGTATGCATACACATCAAAATATGAACTAATTTAAAGATTAATATTTGCATAAAGAACAAAAAATAGTTTGGTTGCACATCAAGCCCCCAAAACTCAAGAACTGACTTCAGTTCTTTATAAAAGCGATAAAAAGTTGTCAGCCTTGATCTTAATCTCCCCCCCAAACAAAAAAAAAAAAAAAAAAAAACTTTTAAAATCTTTATTGATTTCTTTTTAGGCTTTTTTAGGGAACTCACATGAAAAACTCCGGGGATGAGGGGTTGTTGTCGCTGCTCGACGAGTTTTCTCGGAAGCCGTTGCTCACCAGCTTCTCGTACTTTTCTTTGTACGCGTCTCTCTCGCGCACCAGTCTGGAGATCTCTTGTTTGAGGTGGTCCACCTGCTGTATGAGATGGGTCTTCTCACCCTCCAGTACGTGCCTCTGTTGGACCCTCTTGTAGCGACACGACTGGGCATAGCCTCTGTTTTTGAGGGTTCTCCTCTTCTGTTTGAGTCGGATCACCTCCTCTTTGCCGACGCCGCGCAGCTGCCGGTTGAGCTCCCGCACGGACATGCTTACGAGTTGCTCGTCCGAGAAGCGGTCGTCCAGGTGGCTGTGCTGGTGGTGGATGGCAGAGGAGTTGTTGCCGGACGGGACCCCGGGAGTTTGGTGCTGCTGGTGGTGGCTGTGGTGATGATGATGCTGGTGGTGGGGTGCCCCGTTCTGCGCTGCAGCAGCGGCAATGACTGCAGACACCACCGCGGCGGCGGATCCCATCTCCTCCCCGGCCATGGCGCCTCCCGGTCCGGCTGCGCTACTAAACTGCTGCCCTCTAGCATAGCCGTCGAAGCTCTGGAGCTGATGTGTGCTGTTAATCAGCGCTTCAACCGCATCCTCGGGACTGAAGCCCAACGCCTCCGGGTTGAGCTGCTGCTGATAACCGGTCATCCAGTAGAAATCCTCCAGGTGCGCTTTCTGCTCGCTCCCGGAGCCAGGGCTGGGCGCCGAAAAGCTCGGGGAAGGGGGAACTGAGCTGCAGGGCGTACTCATCGGGGTTGAAGACAGGGAGCCCCCGGCGATTAGGCGGCTGCACTGGCTGATGCTGCGATCGGGCTCCAGTGGCTCTTTCTTCACCTCAAACTTCATCAGATCGAAGTCATTAACATATTCCATGGCCAGGGGACTGGTGGGCAGGTCGGAGCTGCTCAGTGCCAGCTCTGATGCCATCCTCTTGCTGCTGACCGTCCTCCAGTGCGGGTGAAGTGCAGCTGTCAAAGCGGGCTGGGTCGGAAGAGAGTGAGCCAGCTTGATGATGTTTAAATGCTTTACTCTTTGGAGGAAAACAGATACTGCACAGGACTTTTCAGTGCTCTCCTAACTCCAGATTATGAGCTCTCCTTGGCACAGTCTATTGCACAAATGCATTGGATCTCTTTCTCTTCTCTTTACATGTGGATTTCGGCGGCCTTCTATTTCAAACATTTAACACTTTGGTGACTCCTGAAGAGCAGACATCATCGTAGTCAAACGGGTAAGTGTAACATGAAATACGTGCGCTAAATGATGTTGACACAGATCGAGCTAAGAGAGTTTTTAAACTCGACCCACTACACTAGAGTTTAAAAGCATTGCTGAGTTTATAGCTGCCGTGACGTCAGGTTCTCAAAGAGCCAATGGGATCTCTGGATCTCAGAGCTCTTTAACATATGGGTTCGGAAACCAAAACTTTTCTCGTCAGCTGACTGTCATTTTGGAAATGCAGGAGGAAAGAGTTGAATGGGTTTCGAACATTTAACTCTTTCCTTAACCGTTTGCAAAATGTAAAATCAAATTTAGTAACACAGACGATTTTCTTTTCTGTTCATTGACGTTTCTATACTACGTGTTTCGCCAGTATTCTGCAGATCCTTTTACATCAAAGCATTTTTTATTTTAAATTTTAAATAGTATAGCCACATGTCAGAAGGACAACTTTAGTTACATCTTTAGACATTGAATTATATCTTTAATTATTAGGTGTGCCAAAATTAACATTAAAAAACGTACATTCACATTATAATTGTCATTTTAATTTCCATTAATAAAAAAAAAAACTATTTGCAATTAATTAAAGTTAGTGATGTGCTTGTTTGAAGTGGCTATGGGCGTTTTTAAAACCCAACAGTGCCACCTTCTGGAAATATAGAGAAGTAAGTGTGTGTGTGTGTGTGTGTGTGTGCGTGTGTGTGTCCACCTACTTAACCATATTTTGGGGACAAATCTGTACCAATAAGTGAGCTAAATCTGTCAACACTTCCAAAACCTCATCTGAGGGACCATCTACATTTGTAAAAACTGTATAAAAATAAGATTAATAAAGTTTTTTTTTTTTTTTTTTTGTAAAAATGCAGAACGTTTTAGGGTTAGGTTATATTATTTATTATTAGCTCAGTATAAAAAAAAAACAATCTAAGTCTATGTAATTACCCCATTTAGATCAAGTGGGTGGATATACTGTGACTATTGGAAAGTGAAACTTTATTTTCACTTTTATGTAGACATGAATGAAAACGAATAACAACACTGAACACAACAACATTTTCATGATAGTATATCAAGATTGTCTATTCTTAGCTGGATGGAAAATCAGACGGATCTCTGATTTATAATAATTGCATAGTCCAATGTAGTTCACTGTAATACTTTATAGGGTACCTAAAATGTGCTTGATGAGTGAACATTTCAGTTTACAAGTCAAAATACTATTTAATATGACTAAATCAATCTGACTACTTTAGCTTGTGTGATTTCTAAATGTCAAATAAGGCAAAAATAGTTCTTAAGTAATGCACATTTTCAATCAAATCTGCACCCTTTTCACCCAGGCCTGAACATTAGGCTGTAGTTCAGTGATCAACCAAATGATTCAAGCATAGATCAAGAGAAAAGCTATAAAACTTATTTATCAGTTATGTGAGATCTGTCTAATCTAGTCATATATTAAACTACTCTTCTGTTCATTGCTCTTTTACTGGAGGTCAGGGGTCGATTGCAGCAGTATTTCTTAGTGATTTTTCTCTCCCTTTCATTTTTTTTTAAATATTAAGTTAGCAGGAGCACACTATCTGAACAAAGTCATATTTTGCTTTGCATAATATACCTGTCTGATTAATTAATGATCCTGTCTTGATCTTTAATTTCATGGTTCTTATGCTCTCGTCTTTCCTAAATTCCAATTAAAAGCTCAGTGCCATGGTCTGTAGAAGAGTAAAAAAAAGAGAATTTAAAATCCATGAGGATGTGTTCATGCAATAATGAGTTAGCCGTTTAGGAAAACTCGAATGTGAATTGTGTTAGGCTTGACACTGCACCAACCATTTCATACCCTGCACAAAAGCCTATAATCATTTACTCAGTATCTTTTCTGGCAAAGTCTATAATCTCATGCTTGGGATCCTTGGTATTTTTAGAGGTTGGACTGAGTCTAGTGTAATGATCTCTCCAACCCCTGGCCACGAATGATTACATCAATAGCTGTTACTGTATGTGTATGTGCACCGTATTTGCATTACCTTAACTCTGCATTTGTTCTTTATGCCCTTACAAAGCAATGCCGTTGCTAAATTTGTTACATTTAGTAATTCAATTAGTGTATAGACCGAGACAAATTACGCATTATACTGGCTATTTTTTCTTACTCCACAAAATTAAGTAAAACATTGTATTAGAGACACAATCAAATTTCTCATACAATACTGTATATTCCAAATATTGCATACATTTGGAAGACAGTCTCAAAACAGATTATGTGACAATCTGATAATTGTGCCTCATAACAGCAAATTATCCTAAAAGTGTAACATTTTGCTTTGCTTAAATTTGTTTCAGCATTGCATGAATGTGTTCTAACCAACGATCTGTCTGTCCACACTGAAAGTGAAAAGGCTGCCCAACACCAAACAATCATTATCACAGCCAGTCGGAACAAATGTAATGTTTAATATAAAGCTGTTTGGAACTGGATTTTGGACCAATGAGATTTTACTGTTGTAGTAAGAGTGGCATCCCAGAACTAGAAATCGAACTAGAACCGACAAAATGCCATCATGACATTACAAAACTCTTCTATTAACTGAGAAGAGACAGCTTTTCACTGTTTTTGCAGTCATTGTGTCCATTGATTCCAATTAGTAACACATAGCATTTTAAAATGACGGCTTATTTACATTAATATTTGCAATCAAGTTGCATTCTGCCATTCTCACAAAAAAAGAAAAAGAAAATATACTGTATCTGTATTTTTTTATTCTTTTTTTTTTTATTACAGAGACATGCAGCTTTCTAAAATACATGGATCATAGCATCACTTGTATTTTTACAGTAAGTTACTGGAAGCACGGTTGCCAGCAAGTTGCAGTTTTTCGATTTACAGTAATTGTACAGCAATGCAATTATATTATTTGATCTATTGCTACTAAACTGTAAAATCTATATTGATACATTACTGCTAAATATTACTAATTATAATAATTACAAATTATGATTATTATATAATATATAGTTAGTACAGTATATACATAAATATTATGTATTGATAGTGTATAGTTATTAATTTTATAATACCACTTTATTTCAGAATAGCATTACAAATGAGATCCATTTTTTATTCAATAAATATATTTAAACTATTAAAAACATATCAAAACATTTTGGTACTGTTTATTACCCAGAGTACAGTGCACTTTACAGCCTTTTAAGTGTGCAAGAATATAAATGAAACAAACACATGCAAGAGAGGGGAACTTGAGGGCTGGCTTGGGAACCCCTGTCCTATAAGAGAGAACTTTTATCTTAAAAGTGCTATAAGTGAGCAAAAATTGCAACTACTGTCCCACAACCATCACCTCTAACTGGGGCATGTGGGTGGTCACACCCTCAGTGTGAAGTCTTCCATTTTAACACAATCAAGGACCGAATGAATTGACATGCGAGTAGATGACCACATCACTCTGCACCACCTTCCTGATCTTCTTTCTCACCCCCTGTCTGGCAGTACATTTCTTATGCCATTAACCTCCCTTAATAATCCCATACACTTTAAAAAAAAAGTTCAAGGTAGCCTACATATGGCATATAATTTGAAAGCATAAATTGAACATCTTAACAAATTCAAAATTAGAACTAAAATGTTGTTGCAACCATAGAGACGCCATTCACACAGAACATGTTTTTCCATTCCACTGCACTACTTTTCCATAGTTTTTCTATGTGAACACGTGCTAGACATACAGTACATGTTTGACCATTGCGCTTGCCTCCTTTGTAGCGTCTCGTGCATGACACGACATCCTAAAAACGCGACGCTCAAGTTAAAATAAGTCCGACTTTTGAAAAACGTGCCTCAAGACCTTGCATTTTTCTCTATTTAGCCTAACTTACAACAGTGTGGGACAAACTGCATTCGTATATGTTTAATATAGATTGCTACTTTGATGTCTTAAATACGGGACGATTCCATATTATACGGAACGGTCGACAACCCTACTGAGGGCTTACCGCACAGTTGCAACTAAATGATCTGCAAATTACCGTAATCTCGATTCTGTAAAATCACATTGAAAATGAAAAATGATGAGCATCAAAGTCACTCCATTTGCAGTCTACAAACAACACAAACACATTTGGAAGAATGTTCATATTGCTCTTTTCTTTCATTCATTCATTCATTCATTCATATTCATTCATTCATTCATTCATTCATTCATTCATTCATTCAACAGACATTTTTATACAAAGTGACGAACAATAGAAGCACATTCAATAAAACATTTAGGGACACAGCCAAACATTATTCATACTGTGCATTTCCAGGTTTATTAGAAAGCTATAGACTAGGACATATAGTTAAATCATACAATGACCAGGGGCCTCATTTATAAACGTTGCGTACGCACAAAAGAAGGCGTACGCCGCTCTCTACGCAATAATTGGTATTTATAAAAATCAAACTTGACGGGAAAATGTGCAGTCCTTCACGCAAGCTCTGACCCAGACGTACGCACAAAAACGGGTGAAATGAGAAATGGCGACACCGTCGGCAGAAGGAAGAAACATGTGAAAGTGTGTGAAACTGTAGACCGTTGTGTAAAAGAAATGGCAATACTGGCTCTCATAAATAATATGAAGACTTCACAAAGCAAGTCTTACAATTAACAGCCTACATGAACACCCGTTTGATCGATCTGCAGTGTAAAACGAACAAAATCAAACGAAGATAACAACAGAAATGCAAATTAACACATATTTGCAAAAATAAAAGTGAAATATGTTCTGCAATAATAATTATTGCATGTTATGCAATTCATCCTCATAACACATCTGTAGCTTGTCAGATGCAATCAAATGGATGGTAATAAAATGCCATGCCATCACAATGAGTAATGCGTAATGCAACCTCTTGCCACTCAAGTGCCTTTTTTGGCATTAATGCCCACACTGTGCCCTCCAAACAACATTTTACTACTCTTTTCCACCTCGCCAATGATAATTTCTACTTCACATTGAGTGAAGTTACGTTTCTTGGTTTTCCTCTCTGTGTTTGCCATGATTTCGCAATCAATGAATATTAACTTGTGGGCGTTTCACGGACTATTTTTGGGCAAATATGGGCGTGACATGAAGCCGCAAAAGCTGCGCTACATTTAGAATTGATTGTGATTTATTAAGGGAAAAGTGCGTAGGATGTGCGTGCTCACGGTTTTATAAATCTGAATATTTCTGTGCGTACGCACGTCCTATGTTTCATCCGTACGCCACTTCTGACGCAAATCCTAAGCAAAGTTTTATAAATGAGGCCCCAGGACTGTCAATCTCCAGAAAGGGCAAACAATTACTATAACAGTAGTCCATACGATGGAATCGGAACGTGATGGCAAGACGGAACTTAAACTTATGTTCTCTTGAACACAGCTCCTATTTACAGAGAGCATGTGTACTGCATCACTTCTCAGACTACAGATACATGATTCAGAGTCTCCTGCTCACCCCGTTCCTTGGTGTACATGGCAGGATAGTGTTGTAGTCGAGACCAGCTGACTTTGAGTCTGAGTAGACCAGATGCTCTCGAGTCCGTGACAACACCAAGACCATGAAAATAGGGTCTTGGACTCTGAGTCTTGTATCTTTCCATTTCCAATGCAATGGGAAGGCCCTCCACATTTTCGATGGGGTTAATGAACAGTCACTGTAGAAGGATGCATACCTAGTGAACTTATGCAATAGTCAACCTTGATATAACTGATGGTTCTAAGGATGTTTTCCTGTCGTTCATGAAATAATCCTCCAGTTAAACATCAGCATGCATACATCTAAATCAGTACAATAGCCGAAAAAACAGCAGTTGTAAAACAATGACATGCAGCTGACTTTGACTTTGTGGTGTAGTTTTGGACAGAATTGTCCTCCTGCTGTCACCATACACACTTTTTTTTTAAAGCGTAACAAGCATATTTCAGACAAGAAGACTGTTCCAAACTCTATGCAAATAGTTATTACACTGTCAGAAATAAAATGTGCAAAAGAAATTACACCTAGTTACTAGGGCAGTACCCTTAAAGGGTCATTCCACCCATTTCAACATTAATCTTTATTGAAAGTGGGTTATATATGTAGTCGAAATGTAAAAGAAATTTTGAATTTGGTGCCCTCTTGACCGAGAAAAGACAGAAAATAACTTTAGGGCACATTTGTATGTAAGACAACAACTCCCACAATGCACCACATTGCACAGCTCCGCAAGCCACTCCCACTAATCCAGAACAGCGCGCAAACATCAGAGAAATCCCTCTTCCGTCTACAAGGCTAGCTGCCAAAAGAGTTTGAAATTAATTTCACACAAAATGTCTAGTTAGTTGGCTGTGGCGAGCAGGACGAGGGCGAGGGACGTGAGAGGACGGCGCGAGTGATAATGAATGAGAGGACGGCGCGAGTGATAATGAATGACGCCTGTGAGACGCAGCGGTCTCATATCTCTCACGGAGGAGCGGAAGCACAAAAGGAACAGGCCTGATTTTATGTTTTGTTTCTGTTGTGTGTGGCCAGCTGGCTTATACTTTTGTTTTGTATTTGTTTATTTTACTATTAAAATGTTTAAATGTTCGCCGGTTCCCGCCTCCTTCTTCCCACAACAACGAACCCCGTTACATTGGCAAACTCATTAGCGAATTACTCCTCGTTTCTATTTCTTTCTATATGGTGAATTATTGCATGATACCTGGATGTTCAGTCAGATCATATGCGGTGCGACACTAGGATGGTTCACATCACAACACAAACGTCCGTGTGCTCGTCTGATTCAGAGATTTCGTCCAGGAGAAATTGCTATCGTTTAAATTCTCTGCAGCAGACGGACTCTATCTGTGTCCGTAGCGCACAGCGAGAGCACAGGCACCAGCAGTCCACCCAGCTCGAGCCAGTCCGGGCTCCTCGTCCGCGACAGGCAGCCGCCTCCTGTTCCTCTCAGCTGCTCTTCACTATATTGCGGCTCGTAAAGATAGCCATGAACAGCGGATTCGAGCAGCAGAATTTCAAAATCCTCTACTTCCATATCGTGTTTAGTTTCTTCCGTCATTGTCATAACTTCCTATCTCCGCAGCGCTTGTTAGCTTAGCTTATAAACAAGATGGCTGATATTGATTTCAGTATCTACAAGTGAAGTCCCACCCACTGATCTGTGATAGCTCTGTTAGCGCATTAGGTCCAACCTATGGGCGGGTTTGAAAGGGTGGGATCTAGTGCTTGTAGTCTTTAGAGAAATCCACCCTTCTTACACTTCCTCCTACAATGACGTAAAATGACGATTTTGCGTCATTGTAGGAGGAAGTGAAAAAGGTAAATAGCAGATTTCTCTCGTCTCAGGGGAAAATGAGAGAGTGTTACACGACCATTCAATAGTATAACTAGGTTTCTAACAATGGAAAGCTTAATGCAAATGGGTGGAGTGTCCCTTTAAAGGGAACCCCTAAAATGTGCATTTTATTACATTGGAGTAGTATTATGTACCCTTATGGTCCTACTATACACTTTTATGGGTAAATATGATACAAAGATGTCAGTCTAAGGGCAGTGACAAGTTGCTGTACCCTAAAGGTAAACTTTTGCCAAAGCTCAGGAAAGATATCAGCACTGCCTATAGATGTTTTGAAGTAGATGAATCAGTGAGGACCGCAATTGTAATGCTCGGCCGCTGTATGATCTGAAAATAATCACTTCCTGTGACTCGATAAATAACATTTTGATGATGCCAAAGGCGTAGGCAAAACAAAAGTGTGCTCCGAGAGAAATGCATGAAAAAACATGGGTTAAGGGTTGTGATTCAGCAGTTAAGAAAGACGGTGAAAAGTTCAAATATGAAAAGCTTGTGTAACTTTTTTTTTTTTTTTTTTTTTTTTGTGGTGAGACGCCTCAGTCTCCATCTACTGTGAGAATACTAATAACGTGGGTTACAAGGTGGAATATATTTTAAACATTATTAAAATACCCCTGAACAAACTGCACCTGCACAAGAGTGTGTTCCCCTCATTAAAGCTTCAGAGGAAACAAATAAAAGAGAAACTAATATTACCAGGGAAAAAATAAAATGAATGAAATAATAAATACAGCATTTTAATATATACTTTTTTTTTATATTATAATAAATTGGTAAATTTCCTCAGGTGTCATTTGAGGTATGCTATTTGTGCATGTGCCAGAAATGAGTGTCTCAAATCAGTTCCATTTTTCTTCCATTTCAGTTAGGACTGAAAAAGCTTTCCATGTAAGTTACACTAGGATTTCAGACAGAGCCAGAGTTTCCCGGGGTGTATTTTTTTCAGGACAGGACAAATGAATGTGTAATCAATGGGTAATTAATCACTTGTGTGTAGTTATTTTGGTAGAATGCTATACAGTACAGTAAGTGGCATGCATACATTATCATACAGTGAGTTGCTCCACACTAGGTTTATCACAGAATTATATGAGCCATGCTTAATACCCAAATGTTTGGAGAACAGTTTGGTGTTCTTGTAAAATTCTGATAAAAGTGTTTAGTTAAATTGTTCAGAGAGTTCAACGCATATGATGGATGTTCTTGTCATCTTGTAGACAATAAACTGTGATTGTACAAATGTGAAAAATTAAATTAAATATAAATTTATCTAATATTATCGTGTAATTGCACAGACTGCACACTACAATTTGGTCTAAATATTGCTTTACAGCTCTGTATTAAGTATTGTACATGATGCCACAATAACGTACAAAGTTGTTTATACATTTCTGTAATAGCTCTATGAGACATTCTGTGACATACCGACACATTATGAGGTTCTCCATGTGATATATTACAGGCACACGCATAAGGTCATTGACCTCTAGTTGCGTCTGTAGCTGAATTGACTTACAGTAAAATTTCCAATAGCCACATTACTCTACTCCAATTGATCAAAAAGTTTACTTTGAACTTTAACCTCATATCTGATCATACATAAACAGAGCTCAGATGTCTAAGGTGACTAAGATTGATTTCCTTCAAATAACAGTGCAATAGACAGATAAATCTATCTCTTTTTTTCTGGCTAACGGCATTGCTCAATCTGACTCTGATTAATCTGTACATCGTAAGTAAACTCAAGCTGTTTGGTTGTATCCTGGTTCCACTCATTGATTTCGTAAACAAAGATAACAGAACCTTAAAAAAAAAACACTGGAGATAACCATGACTCCGGTCTGGTCATCTCATGTAACCTGTCAAGAACATTGACTCCAAAATCCAAAGAAAAAAAAGAGGCATTGTAAGATGAATTCCTAATTAACCACAATTCTTGATAAGTGTACATCATATCATTTGTAAAATGAGTTGTACTAAAAAAAATTCTGACTAGTTTAACTAAATCATTGTATTACAGTAATTTTTACTGCAAAAGAGTTAACATTGAAAATCACTTTTGAGCAAAATAAGTATAATCAAAATGAAAAGCAAATAGCGGGCTATTAATGACACAATTTCAGAAAATCTGTGTTCAAAATCTGTAAAGCATCTTTTCTGACCTATATTCACTGTGTGAGATGTGGGTTGAGCTGAGTGAACATATATGTGATCATTTCAACTGAGAGAGAGAAAATATAGTAAAGGAAGTTGGAAAACAAGTACGTGAGCGAGGACATGACACTCATGACAAAGCCTGAAACTACTCGTGAATGCACAATGAAGAGGATGTGATGTGCAAACGGACTATCTCCATGATCATATATGACAGAAACAGAGAAAAAAGAGCTCCGTTGCGGTTGCATGAACTGCTCTGGTTTTGTAAAAACATGTTTTGCAGCCTATTGCATGTAAAGTAACCATCCAAACCATCTTTTTTTCTTTACATTGCAGAAAAGTCAAAAGGGGTTTGGAAAAACATGAGGGAGAGTAAATGATGATGATGATGCTGATGATGATGCGAACTTCATGAATTAGGGTTTAATGATTTAATTGGAAAAAGTTAAAGAGATTGTGGAGACCTGGGGAGAGGAAAAGCAAGAACATAGATCACTTCAACACTCCAGCAAATACATTTCAATTCCTCTTCTCAAATCATTATTTATTGGTGCAAAATTTACATATCTCCTCAACAATCAGGAACAAAAGCATTTAGCCAATGTTTGCTCATTATATGAACAAAGTTGTCAAAAGGATCCCCGTTCACACAAATCCACAAAAATAACGAAAAACGCTGTATTATGCATGCCAGGCCAGTAGTTGCCGATGTTACTATGTGGCTATAGACTGAACACGTAATACGCATGCGCATGACGTCACCTTTTCCACAAATTTTGTTTTTTGTAGTTTACACGGAGATGATAACTGTATCATTTTCAAAAACTTGCACTTTGAAACCCATTTTCAAAAGTTTGTGTTTTCGGGCCCCCGAAAATACAATTGTCATGTAAATGAACGGCCAAAACGCATTTAAAGTTTCTGTTTTAAGTTGAAGACGGTGTTGTGCAAATGGCCCCAGAGTGTGTTAGATAAGAGACACATAAAAAAAAAAACGTGCAGAGCTGTGGGTTCCCAGGACCAGGATTGCCACTGCTTTCTTGTTTTGTGAGATTTTCAAAGTGAATCAGATTCATAATTTAATAAAGCAACCAGCATTTACTCTGTCTTTAGAGACATATTGCTGTGTCTTGTTCAATGAAAGAAGTATGTATCAAAATCTGCTTTATTGTCCAGATGTGCGCATTTTTAATTACCTTAGACAGAGTGTTTATGCATAAATTCATACTTAAATTTTCATGCTAAGTGACATCTACAAAAACCCATGGCAGCAATCTAATCTAATTGCGGAAATAAGCCTGTGAATTTAGACCTACATGTCCTCTTACACTATGAATCTTGTTTTAAAACCAAGTTTAACCATACATTGCAATAATGTTCCAAGTGAAAAGGTTTTAAACAGTTTCATCTATGTAGTTATCCCCAAAGGTGCCCTAAAACTCTTCCAGAACCTCAGTTCTTCTCTAAACAGCCACTTTAATTCACTTGACACCAGTTAAAATTGGAAATGTAAGACCACCCTGTTACAAAAAAACATGCCATTATGAATCAAAGATCTTCCGTTAGAGTTTACAGAGAAGCCAAGTCGGATGTTCCTACACTCAGATAAGCAAAAGGGCCCTTGTGGAATCTCAATTTTCACCCAGCTTCCAGAATGTGGGCAGTGCTCTGAGTAATTACATTAATCCATTTATCATCTACTGCCTGGACAACATGGGAGACTACAGCAGGGCCAAAATCATAAGGCCAGTGTTATGCCAGGCATGTTCTTCATTTATTGACATCCATTTTGGGGGGTTTTAGTTAACCCATATTTAAAAGGCACTGACTGGATATAACAACAGTTTGGCCCAGGAGTTGAAGCAGTGACCATGACCTTGGCTTGTGGCTTTTTAGCGCATCTGCAAACAAGCAGCAGTAAACCATCAATATGACACAACCATGAGAAAAACATCAACCGACTCAAAACATTCGAGGACACAGAGGAGTCAAAAGGTTTTGGGTCAGAAGAGGTCACAGACCACATCTAATTCGAATTTGACATGACTGTTTAAGTTGTACTTTTGAGTTCAAGGTTTTATTAAGAACAAAAATCGATTTCTCAACGTTTTTTTTTTTTTTTTCTTGCCAGTGACAGTTATGTACATTAGGGTTTTAAGTTACACTTTATGTTGTTAAAGGTGAAGCATGTAGTTCCGGTGACACTAGTGGCACCAAGTGGAATTACAAAAATAAATCATTTTGCAAACATAGCTTTATGGGTGCTTGTGAAAGCATGTCTCAACAGTTAAAAATAGGCTACTTTTAATTAAAGCTCCGACAAATTAGGAATACTTTTAGATGTGTTGCTATGTGTCATGAGTAAGCAATCAAGTAAGCTAACACTGTCTAGAGCAAACGTGAGCATCTCCCAATCCAATATATTTGCACTGAGCATGTTTTTTATATTATGCATCAACTATTTTAGGCTATCTACCCTGGATACGTCAAAGTAAACGATATAAATTGGAACATTTGACTTTCTGAACAGGTGCATTATGTTGCATGTTGCAACGCAACACAGCCTTACTTTCGACCTGCTTCGCACCGTGAGCCTCCGCTGACTGCACACACACCTCCCCAAACGGACGAGCCGTTTATACTTGACTCGTTCGCTGTTGTACTATTCTTTGAAACGATAGGGGTCAACTCTGAGTAATTGTCCTCTAAACCATCAGGAATCAGCGGTGAGAAGTATGGTACACATGTGGCTAGGGCTGTCACTTTACGTTCGAAAATCGATTGCTCAATCGATCGGACCAACCAACACAAGTATCGAAAATGAAAATAGGGAATCCATTTTAACGGCCTTCACTCGGAGCGCGTCCAGGCTCTGACAAACACATATAACAGCAAACTATACTTCTACATAATGTGTGTCTTTTTACAACAAAAATGTGAATTCTGCCGGTATTCAGACAGTCTCATGCATACAGATACAGATTCGGGCTATGGGCTACAATCGCTTACGTGGGCAAAATTTGTTTGACATTTCTAATCGTAAACACAGCCATGTTGAAGCCTGCAGTTATGTTTTTCATTGATGTTATGGCAGTCCACTATGCTTATTGTTTTTCAAGAATGTTGCACTCCTGTTTGTCATTGTGCACGAAACGTCACGCCAATAAATCATCAGAAATATTGCTGACTTGTGCGCGTCTCAAGCGCACTCTTTACGTTCGTCCTAATGCCTGTTAGTTGTCCGTGGATTTGCCTATATTTGGCGTTGAAAATGTAAACGTCTTTAGACATGGAAAATCGATTTTACAATCGATTCAATGAACACTAATGTCTCAAAAATCGATCAGGATTTTTTCACAAAAGTGACAGCCCTACTTGTGACGATGTTTGTTTTTAGTTTTGTTGCCAGTTAACAAAATAAAGACATTGACACTGAACCACGTTTTAGATTGGCTTTATTGTTCTATATTAATTCAGTCAATAGTTTAAATTTCCTTTAAGATCTTCAATGCTTTAAACTGAATGATTAAACGAATAACAGGTGATAATTTAGTATCACTCCACCTCAAATACTAGATTACACTATTCAAGTGTAGAAACTCAAAATGAATAGTTAACAAAACAATATCTTTACAGAAATACCAGTAAAGCCTTATAAAGTGTCAATTTCTTGAATTATAGATTATTACAAATGTTAGGGCACACTTTCGGGGTGAAACAATACACTTTGAAACAGACAAACACGGTAGTGGCACCCTACACAAACACAAAACCACATGTCAGCATTTTCATCATGTGCATTCAAGCTCCATTTCACGAAAATCTAATATAACATACACATGATAATGCACCTCATCCACATTTGTTTAGCACATACACACTACATTAACAACTTACCGAACTCTTTTATAAAGACTTCGTAATGCTGGTCACGTGCATCGATCAAATATATCCGGTCATCTCGAACTCTAACCACAAAATACACATTATACATACACAGGATAAAACGAACACAGCCTATTACACCAGATTAAATGATGATTATTATCTTTACTCACATAGAACATCGATTAAATCAAGGATGATAATCACTTGACACACGACTGAACTCGTCTCTCATGCACTGCTTTAGCCGTCTTTCTCTGTATCGCGCTATTATCACGTCATCAACAGGGACCGCTTTTCTTAAAGGGGAAGTACTCGCTTTCTTTCTTATAAGTTCAAATACCACCCGGCTACATTCTCCCCTGCTGACATGTCAACGCCCTCGGTGACAGCGTAAGAGTTCCTCAGCTCTTTAACTGCTTCTCGGAAGAATACGGTACCCAGATTAGCTATCATTTGAGAAACAGCATTATGATTTAGGGCTGATCTAGGCTCATGGTGTGGATTTGAATGTTGACCCACATTAGATCTGGTACTCCTTCGAAGTGTGGGCAAACTAGAAACCCCATCTTCCTCCTGAAACCCTCCCCCAAGTTCTATTCCAGCCGGAACCTCGGGATCACAAGGAGACACCTCTGGAGCTTCCATCTCGTTTTCAGCTTCAGTTTCAGTCCTTACACGACTTTCAACCACACTCGGGCCAGTACATTCCACGAGCACTACACCCTCCTCTAAACACTCATCATCCACATCCCCTGTTGAAGCCTCATCCACTTCCACATTAGGCTCAACATTCCCCTTGCGGGCCACTGGAGTAGAGACATGCACACAAGGTCTGAGATCCACCCGATTCACTCTTTTGATGGGCCCTCCCTCCACAGGCTCCACCGTATGAGTGGTCCCTTGAATCTCTATCACCCGGTATTGGGTCGAATGCCAAGCGTCCTGGATTTTATTCCTTCCCAGTGGTCGATTCCTCAGGTATACGATCTGGCCAACCTCAATGGATGGACAAAACACTTTATCCTGAGAATGCTCAATTCGCTCTGCTGCTTTTTTCTCAGCATAGACCCTGGCACGTTCATGAGCCTCCTTCAGCCGTCTCTGATGCACCACTAACCAGTCATGAGTCGGTTTAGCCCCCGATTCTCGTCCCAACAGTGCATCCACAGGCAAATGAGGGTCCACGCCGAACAACAGATAGAAAGGAGAATACCCTGTTGTAGAATGCGGGGTAACGTTGTACGCATAGACCAGCTCGGCAAGATGTTCAGGCCACCGTCTTTTGGTCTCGGGAGGAAGTGTTCGTAGCAGCTCATGTAGAGTGCGATTAAAACGCTCGCACTGGGCGTTTCCGGTCGGATGATAGGGAGTGGTACGGCTTTTCTTAACCCCATACAGCTTGCACAATTCTGCGATTACCTCACTTTCAAAATTGCGCCCCTGGTCTGCATGTAGCCGTTCTGGGACTCCGAATTTCATAAACCACTCCCTCAAGAGAACTTTAGCTGTGGTGTCAGCTTTCTGGTCCCGCGTTACGAAAGCTTGCGTGAACTTCGTGAACACATCAGTGACAACTAAGACGTTCTCCCTTCCATCAGTGGCTGGCTCCAGTAAAGTGAAATCTACGGCCACCACCTCTAAAGGTCGGCTAGCAAGGAATGATTTCATGGGCGGGTGTACTTTAGGCTGAGGCATTTTAGTGAGAACACAGCGCTGACAGTTCTTTATCCACTGCTCAACATCCCCATACATTCCCACCCAGTAACATCTTGGCCTCAGCAGTTGCAGTGTCCTTTCAATTCCCTGATGCCCCATACCAGCATGCACGGTCTCAAGCACCTGGGTTTTCAAGCAGGTGGGGACTAACAGTTGGAAGCACTCTCCATGACGCACATCCTCCACAACACGGTACAACAATCCCTCCTTTTCCCTTAGTCGGCTCCACTGCTTCAGCAATGATCGAACGGATTTTGATAGGGTTTTAACTTCCAAGCCTGCAGGTTTACGTTTCTGGTCCCAAAAGATCCTGAACTCCTTCAGCACTGGATCTTGAGTCTGAAACGTGGCCAACTGCTCTTTAGAATAACCAGGCCAAATAGCAGTACTCCCCTTTTCCTCAGTGCTCGCCAGCACACGCGTTTCCACGGCGCGCATTTGACGGACCTCGCACCTCTCTATTCCAGCTTGAATCAATTCAACATTCAGAGCAGTCCCACGTTGTGCCAGGCTACAAATAGTCACACAGTCATCATACTCTGCATCTTCCTTATCTACCACGGGCTCCCCTGCCAAGGGCTGCCTAGACAATGCATCCGCGGCTTGATTACACCGACCAGGTTGGTATTGGACATCAAAGTCAAATGCCGCTAACTGTGCCACCCATCTCTGTTCCAGGGCTCCTAATTTGGCAGTGTTTAGGTGACATAGTGGATTATTATCCGTGATTACGGTAAATTTGGAACCCAGCAAGTTTATCCGTTACTGCCCACTTGAGACTCAGCAGCTCCAACTTCATGCTGCTATAATTTTTGTCATTCCTTTCAGCATTCCGCAATCTTCGGCTCGCATAAGAGATCACTCTTTTCTTTCCCTCTTGCTGCTGTAGAAGAACGGCTCCTAAGCCCTGATTGCTTGCGTCAGTCTCAAGGATAAATGGGGCAGAGAAATCAGCAAATCCGAGCACGGGCGCACTAGTTAGTTTCTCCTTCAAAACATCAAAGGATGCCTGACACTCAGGACTCCAACCATTGATAACCTTTTGATTAACTTTTGCCGGAGGTCCCTCGTTCAGACACTGGTTGACTAAATCATGCAGCGGCCCTGCGATTTTTGAGAAGCCCGGGACAAATCTCCTATAGTACCCGCAGAAACCGAGGAATGACCTCAGAGCTTTCAGAGTAGTGGGTACCGCCCACTGCTTCACAGCAGAGATCTTGTTAGGGTCAGTGGCTATACCCTCAGCAGATATCTGATGTCCCAAAAACGTCACTGTAGACTGTAGGAAGTGACATTTCCCTACTTTGACTTTAAGTCCGGTCTCCTGCAGCCTTAACAACACAGTCCGCAACCTCTCCAAATGCTCGGGAAACGTTTTTGAGAACACCAAGATGTCGTCCAAATATACGAGCATAATCTGAAAAATGAGATCACTCATGGTGGTTTGCATTAATCTTTGGAAAGTGGCGGGGCCATTGCACACCCCCATCGGCATTCTCAGATGTTCGTACAGCCCAAATGGTGTGGTAAAGGCTGTCTTAGGCCGATCCTTTTCTGCAACAGCTACCTGGTGATAACCACTGGCCAGGTCGATGCTTGAGAAAAACTGGGCACCTCGTAACACATCGAAACTCTCATCCACTCGTGGCAGTGGAAAAGCGTCCCGTTTGGTTTTCAGATTTAGCTTGCGGTAGTCCACGCACAACCTAATACTGCCGTCGGTTTTTCTCACCAGCACCACTGGAGATGCATAGGCGCTTGAACTCTCCTGGATAACACCCTTTCTTAACAGCTGTGCTATGTGTTCCCTGACCTCTTTGTACTGGTTTGGCGGAACTCGGCGATATGGCAGGTTAATCGGTACATCATCCACCAGGTTAATCTCATGTTGTACTCTGTCTGTAAATCCGAGCTCCTCATCCCCTATGGCAAACACATCGGCATATTCGGCGAGTAATGCTTTCAACTCGGCTTGCTGCTCCACCGTACCTCCAATGTCCAGCTGGGATATCACTTTAGACCTCTGCTCTTGTCTTGATGGTGATTTAGCCCCCATAGAGATCTCTTCTGCATTCGCAGAAATCCGTTGGAATGTTACCTCGTGTCCTGGGTCATTATCCACCAACTTTACTTTCGACAAAACTCCAATGCGAGTCCTAGGGTGCAACCACACATCTTCATCAGACAGGTTAATAACTTGGACTGAGCCCTCGTGATGGTGTGAGCTTAACACAGCCGGCATAACCAGCACACCTCCTGGCAACGCTAAATGTGCTGGCTCTAACAGCCACTCACTTTCACCTTTCGCATTCACCGACCACCCTTTTGCCGTCACTGTCGATATAGAGCCCGCTGGCACATGCACCACACTTTTCCCTGCTACCCGGGCCAGCCGACTCTTAGGAACATCACAGGTCTGTGCTTGCTGGAACACGTTCCTCCAATCAGTCTCTAGCCCCCCTTCCAATGGAGCCTCGAATTCAGACTGCACTATCTGCCGGCACTGACTAATGATGTTCATCCCCACAATACAGGAAACCGCTTTTGAGGAGAGCGGAGGATCCTTTACTACTAAGAAACCGCAATTTGGAATTTTCCTGCCCATCGTCTCTACCTCTAACTCGAGATATCCTAAGTACGGGATGTCCAGCCCGTTTGCGGCAGTAAGCTTGAGCCATCCAGCAGTCGAAAGCATGTCTTCATCATCACCCCCCAAATGCTGTCGAAAGAAACTTTCAGATATCGTACTCACTTGGCTGCCTGTGTCCAGGAGATAGGATACTTCTACGCCCAGAACCTTAATATCTACTTGAGGACATGTCCCCACTGCCCGCTTCAACAGTTCTTCTTGACTTGAGTCTACAGGTTGGCCCCGGATTGCTTGACTCACAGCAACCCGGGCGTCACATTTCCCGACTCAATGGAACGGGATGCAGGTTTCTTAGAGTTTTGTTTCTGGGGACAATTTCTCGCAATATGTCCGGCTTGTTGACATTTCAGGCATATGGGCTTACCATCCTCAGTGAATCGTAACTGGGTTCGTGTGTTATGCCGCAGGCCCCCAGCCCCCTGTTGTTGTGTCATCAAACCATTAACGGCCTGTGTAAGCTCAAGGATCTGCCTGCCCTGTTCAGTGACTACATCCATTACTTTGGATAAAGTGACTGGGTTGTGGCCCATGGCTTTCACTTCTGCACAGTGTGCACTCTCACTGTAGGAGCCATAAGTACCACTTCGACTTTTAGTGGTCCGAACCCTCCCAGACTGCTCCTCCCAGCCCCATAGATAAGCTTCCTCCCTCACTTCCACCATAGAAGACCCAGGCTTGTCTCTTACATACCGTCGAAGTTCCCGCCTGAGTGCGGGGTCTCGGATGCCCTCTACAAACTGGTCTCTTAACATCGTCTTTTCATCTCCCACAGACTCTGGTGCACGCTTCGTAATCTGACTGAGAGTTTGGGCAAGTGCATGAGAGAAATCACGAACATCCTCCCCCTCTTTCTGCTTACGACTATAAAAGTCCTGGAGGAGCTGGGCACTGCTACGCCTATCATTGAAAGCCTCTCTAAGGTAAGTAAGCATATCAGTGGCTGCATCCGTGTCTACATCGCATCGCAGTCGAACCTCTTCTAATGCAGCACCTCGCAGCAACGACATAACAAAATCACACTCATCATTTGGTGTCAAGTTTCTGGCTCTTAAAGCACGCCCAACCTCATCTACAAACTCATCTACTGTTCTCCCATCTTTTTCAATGTCCCCTGTGAATGGGCTGATGTGACGTTCTCGAGGCACATACACATAAGTCTTATTAAGCCCACCCTTCAAAGACTCAAGTGTGGCCATTGCTTCATCATGCTTTTGACTCAGTTCTCTTAACCTTAGGCGAATGTCGTCCTCTTCCCCATCTGAATGGTCAGACATGTTGAAAGTCAAAGTCTTGAGCGTGGTAACTAGAAGGGACCGTCCGTGCCTACTTCAGAAATCCAAGGGAAACGCACGTCACCACTCCGTCTGCTCCGTCACGACCTGGCCAAATCCCACGACCCGTCACTATTCTGCGTCGAACACTCCGTCCGGTGATCACTGGCTCCTCCTATGCAAGACGCTTCTCTTCACCACTACCGTGTTTGCTCACCCGTGTGCCACTAACACTAAACTGACACTGGCAAATCGATTTATAAAACGACCCCACTCCTGGTACCAAATTTTGTTGCCAGTTAACAAAATAAAGACATTGACACTGAACCACGTTTTAGATTGGCTTTATTGTTCTATATTAATTCAGTCAATAGTTTAAATTTCCTTTAAGATCTTCAATGCTTTAAACTGAATGATTAAACGAATAACAGGTGATAATTTAGTATCACTCCACCTCAAATACTAGATTACACTATTCAAGTGTAGAAACTCAAAATGAATAGTTAACAAAACAATATCTTTACAGAAATACCAGTAAAGCCTTATAAAGTGTCAATTTCTTGAATTACAGATTATTACAAATGTTAGGGCACACTTTCGGGGTGAAACAATACACTTTGAAACAGACAAACACGGTAGTGGCACCCTACACAAACACAAAACCACATGTCAGCATTTTCATCATGTGCATTCAAGCTCCATTTCACGAAAATCTAATATAACATACACATGATAATGCACCTCATCCACATTTGTTTAGCACATACACACTACATTAACAACTTACCGAACTCTTTTATAAAGACTTCGTAATGCTGGTCACGTGCATCGATCAAATATATCCGGTCATCTCGAACTCTAACCACAAAATACACATTATACATACACAGGATAAAACGAACACAGCCTATTACACCAGATTAAATGATGATTATTATCTTTACTCACATAGAACATCGATTAAATCAAGGATGATAATCACTTGACACACGACTGAACTCGTCTCTCATGCACTGCTTTAGCCGTCTTTCTCTGTATCGCGCTATTATCACGTCATCAACAGGGACCGCTTTTCTTAAAGGGGAAGTACTCGCTTTCTTTCTTATAAGTTCAAATACCACCCGGCTACATTAGTACACTTCTCCAATCCCACACAACAAAAGAATCAAATAATCGTGTGAAACCCCACAAACCTAGAGGTTATTACTTGTGACATTAGAGAAAAATATACGGATGTGAGAACATATGTATAAAACTAAATTACACAACAATCTCTTAAATATGTTCTAATTTCATTAAACATTTTTATTAAGCATGGATCATTATTTTCATAAAAATGTGTATTTTTTCTACTGTAGGCTCATGTAAGCAAAAAATTTGGACAAACACAAACATGATGCCGGTAAAATGCTGATACAGACATTTCTGCTCTGCCAGAGTCGCTGTTATGAATTCTCTCTGTTTCCCCGTTCTTTGTGTTTTTGATTTAGTCCTGTTTCCCGCTCCCCGTTAAGTCTATTAGTCTTGCCAGGTGTCCCCGATGAACCACGCCCCTTTGTTATCTTGTTCAGCTCGTTTGTCCTTGTATTTAAGCCCTGTGTTTCAGTCCAGTCTTTGTGAGTTCTTGAATCAATGATGTTGTAGTGTCGATGTTGGTCGTTCTTCCCCTGAATCCTTTTCCTAGTCTTTGTCTAGTTTCCAGTTTATTTAATAAAGTGAGTTTGTTGCAAGTGGATCCAGCTTCCTCCTTGTCTCAACCGACATCATAACAGTCGCCTCGAAGTCGTGCATCTTTGAAAACTGAGCTGCACGCAATGTTACAAAAAAAACTGTGCACATCGCCAGACGAAATGGGGTCTCTCTTACCGCCCACATCGTGACGTCATTTTTGCCGTGCACACCTTTGCGTTCATGCGGACATGGCGCGTATAAAACAGACTCATGACCCGTTTATTCTGTGAAGGTCTAAATCCTGCAAATTTTGGCCTGCACTTGTTTAAAAATGAACATTCTGTCATTAATTACTCACCCTCATGTTGTTCCAAACCCGTAAGACCTTCGTTCATCTTCGGAACACAAATTAAGATATTTTTGATTAAATCTGATGGCTCAGTGCCGGCTCCATTGACAGCTATTTAATTAACACTTTGGAGGCCCAGAAAGGTAGGAAAAACATTGTTAAAATAGTCCATGTGACTACAGTGGTTCAACCTCAATTTTATGAAGCGAAGAGAATACTTTTGTGCGACAAAATAACGACTTTATTCAACAATTTCTTCTCTTCCGTATCAGTCTCCGACGCACGTTCACGAGAGCACCACGACATGTGTGTGTGGAAAGCCGGGATCCTCTGTTATACAGCGAGATACATGTGTCGTCTCATCATCTGAATTATCAAAACTTTCGAGATGTGGCATGACAATATCACAATCGATGCAGCACACATTCTCCTGTTCAGTCAACAGGCTCCAACACAGTCTCATCCTTTGGCGTCATATAGGTGACGCCATATGACATTTCGTCGAAATACGACGCACATGGCACCCTTTAGTGTCAATATAACACGCACTGTTATGGGTAGGTTTAGGTCTGGGGTAGGGTCTGCGTCTCATATTGACGCTAAAGGATGCCAGTCACCTGTATGACGCCTTGGGTTCTTCATATTACTAGGATATTGGCTGTTTATTAGTATTATAAAGTACTTATTATAGTACTTATAAAGCACATATTGATGCCTTTTTCTGCATGGCCACATATCCCTTAATCTTACCCAATTTCTAAACTTAACAACAACCTTACTAACTATTAATAAGCAGTAGTTAGGAGTTTATTGAGGCAAATGTCATAGTTAATAATATAGTAGACTATTTGTCAGTAATTTATATAACAAGAATGTTTTGGATATATACTGTACTATTCACATCTTTGGAAAACTTTCTTATGTTGTTCTGTGTCAGAAGCTCTTAAAGCAGTATCCGGGTAGAACTCATGCTAGATTGTATCTTAAATAAACAACTACTTCATTTTTCAAGTTTTATGAAATATAACCATGTACTGTAGCTATCTGAAATGTAGTCATGTTAAAAGAAAATATATGTAGGAAGTGCAAACTAAAGTAGAGCTCTTTTTATTCATACCATGATACTGTGTTCCTTTGATTCAGTCATGTCATGCCTACACTGTTAACAATTTTCTTGTATTTTTACAGTACAGTACTGGCAGCAAGGTTGCCAGCAAGGTACTGTATTTCGATTTACAGTAACTGTACTGTAATTCAATTTACAGTACACACGAACAGTACTGTAAACTACAAAACAGTATTGTACTGTATTTTTACTGTATTTTGTCATTTTTGTCTGCTTCTGTTGTAATTAATTATACGGTATTGTACTGTAATATCTATATTGATACATTATTGCAAAACGTAATTTTCAAATTACTAATGATATTATAACTATATAATATAGTTATTACAGTATATACATCTATAGGTAATATGCAACTTCAGAATAACTGCAAATCAAAAGACAATCCAAACAATGTTCTGGTCAAAAAAAATTTTTATTGATCAATTACACTATTAAAACCATGTATGGTGAACGCATTTAAAGGGATAGTTCACTTTGAAATTAATTTTTGGTATGTTTTAGCTTACCTCAAGGGCATCTAAGATGTAGGTGTCTTTGTTTCCGCAGTAGTTTCAATTTTGATATTTTTAGGTCAGTCATATAATATAATGCAGGTCGCCCGCGCCCTCAGATCACTTGGATGTGGCTGTGATTACAAGAGGTAAAAACGATATAAATACTGCTCGTTTTCTCATACAAACCGCTCGTTTCGTGTCTTAGGCCATCAATGTGTACTTACATTTACGAGTCATTAAATCATGTTTAATTTGGACTTCTCTGTGCATGCTCTTTGAGGAAGTGACCATAGACCTGCATTATATGACTGACAGACAAGAACGGTTTGACCTAAAAATATCAAAATTGAAACTAATGCGAAAACAAAGACACCTGCATCTTGGATGCCCTTGAGGTAAGCTAAAACATACCAGAAATTAATTTCAAAGTGAACTATCCCTTTAAGAAGAGGTTGAGAAACTGCATGACTTGCAGCTATAGCTGGACATACTTAAAGGGATAGTTCGGCCAAAAATGATATTTAACCCATTACTCACCCTCAAGCCGTTCGAGATGCATATGTCAATCTTGTTTCAGATGAACACATTTTCAGTTATTTTAGAAAATGTCTTAGACCCTTCAGTGGATATAATGTGAGGCAATGGGGTCCACCTCCTTCAAGTCCCAAAATGTGCATACATCCTTCACAAAAGTAATACATCCGGCTCCAGGGGGATAAACGAAGGCCTTCTGAGGGTAATCCGTGCGGTTTTGTCCTAAAAATATACATATTTAAAACTTTATAAATGAAAATATCTGACTTCCGGCAACGATCGACGCGCGTTCACAAGCTTTCGTGTTTTGTTTTACTCTGCTCTCTGGCTGAGAGCTTCGTTCTACGTCACGACGGTTCCTACGCTACGTCCTACCTCGTACGCCGACTTCCATCACCCGTGAACGCGCGTCGATCGTTGCCGGAAGTCAGATATTTTCATTTATAAAGTTTTAAATATGTATATTTTTACGACAAAATCGCACGGATTACCCTCAGAAGGCCTTCGTTTATCCCCCTGGAGCTGGATGGATTACTTTTGTGAAGGATGTATGCACATTTTGGGACTTGAAGGAGGTGGACCCCATTGCTTCACATTATATCCACTGAAGGGTCTAAGACATTTTCTAAAATAACTGTAAATGTGTTCGTCTGAAACAAGATTGGCATATGCATCTCGAACGGCTTGAGGGTGAGTAATGCATGGGTTAAATATCATTTTTGGCCGAACTAGCCCTTTAAAAACTTGGCTGGGATTTTGAGGTGGTACTGGAACCTTGGACCGATGACCAAAACTGAAAAAGACATGACACACAAAAACACATATGACAAAATCTGTTAGCCACAGCACCAAAGATGAGCAGACAGACAGTGGAAGAGAGAGAATTCGGTTGAAATAACAAAAACAGCCACAAAAAAAAAAAGTTTTAAAACTTTAAGTTTAAAACATTGTATTAACATGGCTAATACTTACATAAAACTCCTTCCCAGGCTGCAAATTGTCCCACACTGTAGAGCTGTAAGAAATCAAAATAAATATTATTCAGTTAACGGTTATGTGTTTCTTGTTGAGGAAATATCTCATAAATCTGCTTACAATACATCTAAGTTAGGTAAATAAAACATAAGCTTCACTTGACCTCTCTAAATATTCTAACTTGATTTTTTGGCATCCATTTGACTTGTCTTTATTGGCTAATATATCATTAACTCTGATAGTCTTAAGTTTTTCAACAATTTACACCCTTATTTATATTTTTAATTATTATAATAATCATTATAAATGGGTCTCCCGCCTAAAAAGAAATGAAGTAAAAGACTAAACTGGTACCAATAGCCAATCTCTCTAAGCACAAATAAATAACCCATTTTGCGTTCCAAAGGAAAGTGCAGTATTTTTAAGCCTTATTTGCACGCGTCTTATTTTGTGTCTAAACGACTTATTCAATTTGGTCCAGTATTGATCATAAAATCATCAAGTTCGTCATTCGGGAAACGGACTGCAAATATAGCAGTTTGAGCAAAATGTATATAACGTTATGTCTATTATAAGTGCTTGTTTTTACCACTGACAGGCTCGGGTGTTCCCTACAGAGATAGGCCCAACAGTTAGACTAACATGATGTCAAATGCAGTAATTTTATCTCGCAGACCATCGTAAAACACATTTAATTAAAACTCGACAGAAACAAAATAAAACTCACAAAAGACCATCTCGATTTGTCTTTCCACCGTTCCCGCAATCACCAAATCTGTTTTGTTCGAAATAAAACGTAAGGCAACGTTAACCTATTGTTAATTCACGGAGTTATAACGTTAGATTTGAAAATGTCAGGACAAGCAGCAGGGTGAAAGAGCAGATAACGTTAACAAACTTAAAGGAACACTCTGACTTTTTGGGACTTTAGCCTATTCACCTTATCCCCCAGAGTTAGATAAGTCCATACATACCTTTTTCATCTCCGTGCGTGCTATAAGTCTGTTTGACGCACCCACCGCTAGCCTAGCTTAGCACAAAGACTGGATGTAAATGGTTGCAGCTAGCATACGAATCCAAATAAGTGACAAAATAGCGCAAACATTTTCCTATTTACATGTTGGGATTTGTATAGTCACAGAGTGTACAAAAAACAAAGTCACATGAGACACAGACATATTTTAACCGTATAAATACTGGGAACTATATTCTCTGAAGGTGAAGCACTGTTACTTGGGCGGAGTGATAACCGCAGCACCTGAGACGTACCGTACCCAAACTTCACCTTCAGAGAATATAGTTCCCAGTATTTATACGGTTAAAATATGTCTGTGTCTCATGTGACTTTGTTTTTTGTACACTCTGTGACTATACAAATCCCAACATGTAAATAGGAAAATGTTTGCGCTATTTTGTCACTTATTTGGATTAGTATGCTAGCTGCAACCATTTACATCCAGTCTTTGTGCTAAGCTAGGCTAGCGGTGGGTGCGTCAAACAGACTTATAGCACGCACGGAGATGAAAAAGGTATGTATGGACTATCTAACTCTGGGGGATAAGGTGAATAGGCTAAAGTTCCAAAAAGTCGGAGTGTTCCTTTAACAGTGTTTTTGCAACCGTCGCTAGCTAAACTTCCACTGTCATTTCACATTAAAAGCTATGTAGGCTACACACTATAGCGTAAAATCCTAAAACCTTATTATAAAATTCAAAATGAACTTACCAAATTTCCAGATATCCGCAGAGTGAGATATCCGCGCAGAGTGAGTGAACTGCCGCAGTTGTGCTCTGACGGCAGTCAGGCAGCGCGCTCTCTGTTTACAGCAACCCTGTATTTTTGCCTGGCATATTACAGCCAGGTTACAGCTAGGTTACAGCAACACTAAAATGTACTGTAAAATGTTCCCGCTCAAACAAAATTAACCAGAATGCAATGCAAATTACGGTATTTTACTGTAATATAGAAATACAGTATTGTACTGTAGGTTTTTACAGTACTGTGCTGCTAAATCTACAGCGAAAGTTAACAGTGTACACAAGTGGATCTGCAATGTCAGTAATTACAATGTTTCACTGATAAACTTGTAGTGGTTTCATATGCAGGAATTGTGTGAACTATAAGGATGACTAGTTGTTTGGTACCCAGTAATGACTGCACTTTGTACTCATCTGCTTTCTCACTTGCTTTCCAGGAGATTTTCACCACAGTTGTGCAGCTCTGATCAAGGTAAATATCTGTCTGTGTTAACAAACCAGATATTTGTAACTATTCTGACAGTCATTATTGTATTGTTGGGATGTATAGTATAGTTTTTTTTTTGGATATATGCCAGCGTTAAAAAAAACAAAAAAAACATGATCAAGTATTTCTGAAAAAAGACCTAGTTGTTTGTAACATAAGTTTTTAAACCACATAAAAAGTTTAGAAGTTTCAATTTTACCAAGACTTTGTTTAGGCTATGTGTTGCCTACACAACACAACAAAATTGGGTGCACACGTGTACTCGTATATGCACACTCCACATAATGAGACATTTTCTGACCTTTCCTCGTACACCCCAGGAGAACAGTGATGAATCATTCTTTAAAAATAACCTTCTGTGTAGGGTCATTGAATGATTAACAGTTATCATCCACATGTAATTATTGCATTCATTATTTGGCCTGAGAGTGTCTACTAATAACAGTGATTGAGAGAGCCTTCTGTTTGTATGCTAGCTAAAGATTCCCATGTGTTAAAAAATATCATAGTATTTTGTCAATATATTAAAAGAAAAAAGATTAATACCATTTGTGTGTGTGTATGCTATTTTTATTGTGGTTTTCCAAAATCAAAATAATAGCTAAAATTGAAATATATTACCTAAATTAAACATATAGCCGAGAAATCATTGAGCTATGAAAGACCATTTCCTTTGTGAGAGTATAGTGATAATAAATAAGTTCATGGGTCTATTTTCATGGAACACATATACTTTAAGTACCAACAGTAATGCACTCAAAATGTTACATTTTAAAATATTCTTTTGTATTACAAACACACCCAAGAAGTGGAATCTGGTGAATTCAAGTGGACTAAATTCTTGTGGTTTGCTGTGGAAATTCCCATTTGAAAAAAACCCACAAAAAAAAACAGGACACCTGCACCATACATTATGAGGAATCTCCCTCCCCCTTTCTCCACGAAGAACCAGAGAACAGCTGCTTTCCCCAAGGGCCTTCTCCAGACATACCAGCATATTAGTGCAGTGGGCATTAGTGCGGTGCACTCGAACCCTTTCCCTGTGAGTTCATTCTCATTCTATCTGTCCATCTTGGTTGGGATGAGCGGCCAAGAGTGAATGGATGTTTGCATCTGCCAATCCTGTTTGTGTAATCTGGGGCCCCATAAAGGCCACAGAAGGGCAGCGATGTGAGGGCCTCTATCAGGATAAGTCTAGTATAGACAGGGCTTTTTCAACCATTCTGTGCTTGGTAATGAGGCTTCCTGTCAAACAATGAAGCATCCATGAGACTGTGTTTGTAAAAGAGACAGACAGAGACAGATTAGAACCACAACAGGACAAACACCGAACTATTGTCATGCATACAGACGCAGAACTATGGAAACATGTACAGCGGTTTGCTGAAGAGTACAATTTTCACACAGCGTTTGATCTTTTATTGCTCAAAATACTGGAATTCTCAGTTGTGTAATACAAATTAAACTTGCATTAACATGTTCTGAAAAAAAAAAAAAGTAACATGCTTATTTCACCAATGTATAGACAATGTCCCATTCTCTCCCAAAGGAAACAATGAACAATAATTCTACAGTATTTGTTAATCTTAGTTCATTTCAACATTTACTAATATATACATTTTTTTTTTAAATCAAAAGTTGCATTTAACAGTTAATGCACTGTGAACTAACATAAACAACAAACAACTATTTTTTATTAACTAACATAAAAACAATATTTCCTTAACTAACATTAAGAAAATGTATTGCTCAACCGATGTTAACAATTGAGACCTTATTGTAAAGTTATACCAGAAAGTTTGTTCAGCTTGTGCTCCTTAATATCTGAGGAGACTTGAGTTGTCACCTGTGTTTATTTTAGGTTTCAATTTTGTCTCCTAAAATTGAGAAATGGTCATGGATTGGAGCAATCTGCAGTCTAGGAGAAACAATATTAAACAGATTCTATTAATGATATTCCTTCTCAACAGTTTAGGACAGTCTATTTTTTAGTGGGTTTAGTGTTTAGTCAGAAGAAGTGTTTGTGAAAAAAAAAAAAAAGTTGGTTAGAAAGACTAGAAAAGACTGATCTGAGTGAGGATGTGTTTATAATCAGATAAGAAGGAAAAAGCGCCTCGTGCCTGGGCGGACTTCCTTTAAAGTGGTCAAATTTTCTCAGAAACACAGCGTCGTCTGAGGCAATTGTCAGTGTATTTCCACATTATTTGCATGTGTGTATATGTTTAAGTGAACACAATCATGTTTAGTTTTAAAATGACAACATGGTTTTAAAATGCTTAGCTCTCTTTTTAAATAGTGTTCACACAAACTCTATCCAAATATGTCAGCTGAACATTGACTGATAAAATAAAATTATATAATAAATAAAAAATTTAATAAAGTTCTATATGTATTTAATTCTATAAGTTTTCTTTAAAGGTTAGGGCTTGGGTGAGAGCAGTACTGAAATATTTATAAAAAAAGAAAAGAAAAGTGTAAAGGTCTTTGGGATGTCCTCATTTACATTATCTACTTGTCTATATGTCTAAGACTTTCTGAGAATCTCTTTTCCTCATTCAGTGTTCGAAGCCAGTCACTTCAGAAGGCTTGTTACAGCATGGATAATCTACAGCATGTGGGAGATAAGCACACACATACACATTCAAATGAAAATATGCTGACTTTCTTCGATTTCTAAGAAAGAAAATAAATGTACATTTCCGAGCAAGATTTTAGAACCGAAACAAAGATTCAGCTCAATCTTTTGTAAGAATGCTTTTTATCAATGTTTTTCACCCATTCTGAGGAACATTTTATTGCTCAGAGGTTTCTCAGGAGACTGAATGCGTTTCTTCAATTATGTATCAAAACATCAATTCTGTCTCAGATGTTTCCCATAAAATTCCTTAAAAATAGAAAATAACTTTTTTTGTCATATTGATATCAATGTCGAGCTGCAACACATTCTCTAACACATTCGATAAACTCTAAGAGGAGACAGGTGTAGATGTAGATTTTCTTTTTTGCTTTCAATTTAACTCTTTGTTTTTTTAGGACAAACAACTGGGAGATTCAGAGATTTTTTATTTATTTTTTTCATATATCTTGTCAGGAGATTCTGCCCTCAACCAGGCGACTCAGATAGCTGAAATGGAAAGTCACTGTGTGTGTGTTTCAAGGAAATTAAGACACTCAGTTTCAATGTCACAATGCCAGACGTGTCTCCGGAGCAGCCAAGGAGCCTGAATCCTCCGACTAACTTGAACAATGATCTCCAGTGGTCTGAGAAATGCACCGTAAACCAGCCGGCATTCCTGGACACAATTACAGAACCGAGCCATATGGGCCTGTCCAAAACACCTACACACACCAAACAAAAGCCTCGACTGTTCGAAGACAAGGGAACTCTGATCGCTGGCCTTGTCACCCCTGCAATCTCCTCCCTGAGTAGCGTTCAAATCATATTATCATAGTTAACTCAATAAATTGTAAAGACATTGCCACTTGTTCTTCGATAATGAAATGAGCCATGATGTCAGAGAGGAAGGGAAGGTTATTGTGGTGGTAAATGTGATTGACCCTAAAATAATTTAGATAAGCAAATAAATAAAATGCATTGTTGCATTTTGTCTCTTTCTGGGTTTCCTTTCCGCTCACTATGTTTAAAGGTTTGAAAACTACAACAAAGGCAATTATGCATGTTAAACAGTCAAAGTAAGATTTTTTTGATGACTTGTACTTTACAACAGAGAAGCTACTAATTGGGCAGCTCTAAACATGTTGTAATGAGAACCGCTGTCAGTCAACTAAACAGAGCTGCAGTTTCAGTTTGCTAGTTGCTCTAAAGTGAAAAAACAAAATTAAAATAAGTGCTGAATGTTCAACCACTGGCCAAACGCTTGAATTAGGTACATACAGTCATTTTCACACAACATAATAATGTGTTAATGGTCTGAACGACCATTCTGTGGGGGAAAACACTGGATGAAATTTAGTTTGCTGTGAATTATTCCAGATGTAATGCAGAAACACATCTGCAGAAGATTAGATGTGGCTATATATATATGGACCCATAACACACTTATCAGTGCAGAATTGGCTAAATGTTTTTACTTTCATTTTAAAATCAGTTCACCCAAAAGTGTTAGTTCACCTAAAAGTGAAAATGATCCCATAATTTACTCACTTAATTTTTATTTTTGGTTGAATGAACCCTTTACGAATATTTCTTTTCTCAGTAATTGAAGCGTGACAGAGGAGACTTCAGGGCATGTTCATAATGTATATGCAAATATAGGCTATACACATTTATGCAGGTATGCTGTCCTTTTGTACTTGAATTCCTAACAAAGGTACAGTTATGTCTATGGCATCTGTTTTATTATTATTATCACAAAGGCCTTCTGAAGTGAAGCGATGTGTAAGAAAAATATCCATATTTAAAACTTTATTGACTAAAATAACTACAGTACGGCAGACGGCCGTACGCGTCGATTTACGGCGAAAGACTAACCCTTGAACCTTGAAAAAAGAACTTTATCTTAAAATAACTAGCTTCCGGCAGACGGCCACACGCAAGTCGACTTGCGCCAAAAGAGTATCACTTGACGTGATATATAACGTAGGATGTAGGAGTAGCATAAGCTTTGACGCATCTCGCGGTTCAAACACACAGGGCTGGGCAACCGCGTTCGTCAATACGTTGTGCGTCAAGTTCAAGGGTTAGTCTTTCGCCGTAAATCAATGGGTACGGCCGTCTGCCGTACTGTAGTTATTTTAGTCGATAAAGTTTTAAATATGGATATTTTTCTAACACGAACGCATCGCTTTACTTCAGAAGGCATTTATTAACCCCCCAGAGCCGCCTGGAGCACTTTTATCATGGATGGATGCACTTTGAATGACTTCCAATAAAATATACCCATTCACTCTCATTATAAAGCCTTGAAGAGCCAGGACATTTTTTGATATAACTCCGAGTGTATTCGTCTGAAAGAAGAATGGCATATACACCTAGGATGGCTTCAGGGTAAGTAAATCTTTGGCTAATTTTCATTTTGGGGTGAATTATCCCTTTAACCACATACATTAATTCAGTCCTTTAACAAGAACAACAACAACAATAAAAACTTTCAAAAAACCTATTGGAATCAGGATGATGGAACCAGAAGTGTTAAAATGCTAAACCGTTTCCGGGTTTTGGATTCCCTCAGCCATCCCCCCTTAAGAGGCAACAGTGAGAGAACCCGTGCTTCTGAGGACCATGAAAAGTAATCGCTACATAAATTTATTTCCTTTTTGCTCTTGCCAGAGAAGGCAGTAGTGGTGACAGCCAGGGTTTTTTCCTGTTTGGTTTTCTGGTCTCATTCCAGAAAGCTGCTAGACTCATTAACAGACTGAAAATGCAGTCCGGCAGTGTGCCATATACCAGCAATGACACGCTATGTTCTGGAGACACATGGTATGATGGAAAATAAGGCAAAATATGTTTAATAAAAAAAGAAATCTGTAAAATACAGCCACCTCCTTGTTGGTTCTGGAACAACATTCCTATCAACCAATCAGATTTTAGGGATTGGCCTGTGGTCTTGAACAACATTTTTACATATCCTACTTGGCAAAATCACAGTTAATAATAAGTGTCTAAAGTTTAGTCAAAATGTTAACATATTTCAGAGGAAATATGAGCTATAAATTTTTTTTAACTGTAGGCATTTAAATATGTCATTCCTTGTTTAGCACACTGAAACAGATCATTTTGGGTTTGTTTGATGGAGTCAGAGGTGTGTAGCAAATCATCAGCTAATGGGGGAATTTCTTTAAGAGACTAGTAAGGATAATGTGTAGCATGTTCATTCCTCACTGGTTAACATTACATATTTACAGCATTTTCCAGGGTAATAAATCATCTAAAATTTAAAACCATTTTCCCCCCACTGGTATTTGGTCAGTTGGCAGACACCTGCATTTGACACCTCACTTATTAAAAAAGAAAAAAAAATATAGCTTTGGGTGTCCTCACTCAGGTGTGCATGTTGACAGCAAAGCCTAGATTCAGAGAGCTTGCAGAAAGTAATCTAACTATTGTCTTTGCTGTGTTTAAGCCAGTGAAATCAAAAGCAAATTTTCTTCTCCATGTCTTGCTGATGCAGTATAATGGCATAATGTCCTGCCAACATACTACAAGATACTTACAATTACTCCTGAAAAATTGTGAATGAAATCTCTTTTAAACAGGGTAAGAAGATTGTTAATATTTTTCCACATTATATTTGATAACACTATACAAAAAAGTTTCATTAGTTAATGCATCAACTAAAATGAATTAACAAAGAGCAATACATTTGCTATTTGTTTATCAGTTAATTATTGTTATTTATTAATTACTTATGTTTATTATTTATTAAATAGTATATATATGCTATATATGGAACTGCTCATTTTTGCTTCACGTTTAATATTTTAAAAAAATGTTGACATTTCCAGAGATTAAAAAAGTTCTTGAAGTATTTTTCACTAACTAATGTGAAAAACAATTAACCTTATTGTAAAGTGTTACCATTTTTTTACGTATACAAATGATTCATTTAAAATCAATGCCTTTAATTGTAAAATGCTTGTGAGACAGGCAGACGACTGAGAAAAATAAATGTATGTTTTTTTTTGTTTTGTTTTTTTCAGGTTGTTATAATATTTAAGAACACGCTATTTGTTACAGTTGAGCCCCTCCGGCCTTGATTCATTACATGAAACATGAAAGTGTTCCTCTACTCCTCAGGTTGGCTTGCAGAGACATCAGCAGGAAACCTGGAGCTGACATATACTGAGAGGTCAGAGATCATGCAGGGTCAGGCCTCCACCCACAGGATAACACATAAAATGCTTTCCCTCAAGACTGAGAGAGTCAAGCGTGTACATGAAAACCCCACTGGACCTGTCTTAATTATAGTGAACTTGAACATAAGACTTACTATAACACCCTAGAGAATAGAAGCCTATTACTTTTACCAAAGCAATAACAAAAAAGAACTGTAAACTCATTTTGAGCTCTTTCCTCTTTGTTAGATGGATACAGTGAAGAGTGAAATTATATTATCCGGGAAGGAGAGACAAAGTCTAGTCTAGTATGAGCTCCAACATGTCAGAACATATCCACTAACCACTGTGCCATGTACTGTGGTCTACTTTTACAGTGCTTTGTGTCATATTTGGAGCTTGACAATCTCAAAATACAAGTTTAGGGCGACATGACGTGAATAAATGTTCCCAGAACAAAAATTTTTGGGTGAATGTCACAACTGTGAGCACAAATTTGTGGTCTTTGGAATAATCAGGGCCGTCTAGGCAATGTAGTGCCTTCCAGTTCTTAATTTGAGCCGGATCCTGTTCAGGAAAATATCAGATTTTGCATTCCGGCATTGTTTTTAAACGCTCCGGCATGGTGCATAGTGCATGCAAACTGTCTCCGAGCAAGCATTTTCAGTTCGTTCCTATGGAACTTGAGCGAGCCAGTGTTCGCGCATCATGAGAGACAGAGCGAGTGCGGGTTAATGCAGATGTATTTGGAGGTTATGTTTTGCTATTGGCTATTTTTGATCAGCTTTCTTAAGTTCAAAATCACTATCATTGGTTGGTGCTTACTGCTTATTGTTTTGCATGCAGTAAAATGCATATAAAGACATAAAGTTTGGAGAGTAGCATGGAGAGAGTATACCTGATTTATTCTATAAATAAGTTAATATCGCCAAAACCCAAAATGTCAAAAAGACAGTCAAGCATATTTTCCTTAACTATATCCACGACTAAAGCTGATGGTGTTTCTGATCAATAGAGATCACTAAAATTGAACTGCTAATACTAATTAGAATAGCGGAAAACACGAGCAATGCGAGTTTTAGATCAGTCAGAAATCGATGTAATGGAAAAGGCAACGACGTGAGAGAATATCACTGATCAACTGAATGATTTTTGGTCTCAATGTAGCATTATACATGAATAATACACTATGGCTGTAGTTAGGGCTGTGCAGAAACCAGTGAACGATGCCCTTACAGTTATGCCATCACAGTTTAGTGACTTCATTGTATGTTCCGTGAAAACTTAAGTTGTGTGGTCAGTGTTGGTCACAGCGCCTTTTAATTGCTGTTTTTGATTCGGCAATTATTTATTTACAAATTAAGCACTGGTGCCTTCCATTAGTCTTCCACCGAATAATGAGTTTCAAACATGTTTAATTAAACTATCCTGTCTCTCTCATCTCTTTCACTCCTTCACCTCTTATTGCTTTGCCCTCCCCCACCTTCATGGAAAGGAGGACTTTGTCTTGTAGGCAGACGTTACCCCTAATAATTTGTTACAGAGCTTTCGCTGGGTTCTTCTGCTAAAGCATGGATTAAAATGGAGATGGTCAGTGGGGGATGGTCTTCTGTGATTGTAAAGTTATTAACAGGATTTGCTTCAACTCAGTATATCAAAGCCTCCCACTGCGATAAACAGTCAGCACATCAGCAAATTAAAAAGTTGCCCAAAGGTGTGTCATCTCTCCAGCTACTGACCAAGGACTAAAGCACTAATTGCTTTTAAATTCCGTTAAAGGGCCATCAAATTAAAGAAAGAGGAGAGAAGGGTTTTTTACGGAGGGTAGAGGTGCTGTGCAAGGCTGCAGTGTTATTATCCCAGCGTGGTCAATAACAGCAAGCAAGAATTACAAGGGCAGGATGTAATATGAGTCTTCAAGCTTTTTCTTTCTCGCCACTCATAGGAAACAACACAAGTAAATGCAAAGAGTGAAACTAACAAAAAAGTTTATACATTTACACATTAAATGGGAATATCATGAAAAATGTGCACATTCTGTGATCTTGAATGTTCGGAAATAGTGGCAGATGTATTTTTAGAAATCTTAACAGTTTAAGTGCCACATTTCACACAGATTGTTCTGTGAATCAGCGTAATGCAGACAAGCATGAGGCTACGATGGGGCAGCTCTATTGGAGCCGACAGCAAAGTCACAATCCATAAGCAGGCACACACAGACGTGCTTGCAGAAATCCCTGCAGGAACCGAAGCATATGACCCCCTGATTTTTAGCCCACATCACATCAGCTGATTTTAACTCTTTCCCAGCCAGATTTTTTCTTTATTTTTTTTTTAAGTTGCCAGCCACCGCCAGCATTCTTGATAATTTTCCCAAAATGTTCTTGGTCCCTAGAATATTTTATTGTATGAATATATGAATATGCCATATCAAAAGAAAGAACAGACTGTCAGCTAAGAAAAAAAAAAAATAAGAAAAAAAAACTATGCATTAATACATTCTTTTTTATGATCAATTGGATGTGGGTAAGTTCCATAAGAAAGCAACATTTTGAGCAGAAAAGCTCAGAAAAACGTGTTTTTGTCAAAAACCGTCTGGATTGGATTCAGAACAATGAGCAAAACATAAATGGAGTAGATAGAGTCAATCAACACCCCCTAAGGTTGCACAGTCCTATAGCTCGTCCTGAGTCAACAGTTCATTCAGTAACATTAGGCAGTTTTGATTTATATTATGTTTAATGTTGATGATTGCATTATTTTATATATTCATCTGTTTAAATTTGCTATCGCTTGTTTCTGCTTCTTCACATGTCTTTTGATCTGAAGATTCTGTACTCTTTCAGAAAATTGGTGAAAATGTGTGATTTCAATATCATCTTCATCCAAAGCGAAAAAACTAGATAAAAGATGTATGGTAAGTTAACAATTTAACTTTATTTTATGGTAGTATATTATGCGTACCTTTCTGTAGTTATGGTGTCAATTGCCAGCAATACATTTTTTGTTACAGTGTAGCTTGGTTACTCTACATTACAGCTGACAACTGACAACAGCTACAATGACCACTTAAAGGGTTAGTTCACCCAAAAATGAAAATTAAGTCATTAATTACTCACCCCCATACTGTACCAACCCCGTAAGACCTTCGTTCGTCTTCGGAACACAAATGAAGATATTTTTGATTAAATCTGAGAGCTGGATCACTGCTACATAGGCTGCCTAAGGGACCGACACTTGACGGTCCAGAAAGTCATTAAAGAAAATGTTTAAATATTCCATGTGCCTACAGTGGCTCAATTATAAGTTTATCAAGCGACGAGACTACTTTTTGTGCGGAAAAACAAACAAAAATAACGACTTTATTCGACTATTCCTTTTCTTCCTTGTGGGCCTGAAACGAGACTTCAAGAGATTTCCACGACGCATGCGCGAGAACTGAGATGAGGACGTTCTTCTTCGACTCCTTCTTGTTACCGGCTGCTCACCGCTTAGAAGTATTACCGCCACCTACCGTATAAGATGACGTGTTGGAAGCGCAAAACTTTCTGTTTACAAGCAGAGGAAGACGCGCGCTGTACATACGCTTTTCAATTCGACACTTAATGTGCTGTAGGTCTCGCTATATTATATACAATGGTTAAAAAGTCGAAATCAGTAGACATATTTACGAATTGAAACGCGTATGTACAGCGCGCGTCTTCCTCTGCTTGTAAACAGAAAGTTTTGCGCTTCCAACACGTCATCTTATACGGTAGGTGGCGGTAATACTTCTAAGCGGTGAGCAGCCGGTAACAAGAAGGAGTCGAAGAAGAACGTCCTCATCTCAGTTCTCGCGCATGCGTCGTGGAAATCTCTTGAACTCTCGTCTAAGGCCCACAAGGAAGAAAAGGAATAGTCGAATAAAGTCGTTATTTTTGTTTGTTTTTCCGCACAAAAAGTAGTCTCGTCGCTTGATAAACTTATAATTGAGCCACTGTAGGCACATGGAATATTTAAACATTTTCTTTAATGACTTTCTGGACCGTCAAGTGTCGGTCCCTTAGGCAGCCTATGTAGCAGTGATCCGGCTCTCAGATTTAATCAAAAATATCTTCATTTGTGTTCCGAAGACGAACGAAGGTCTTACGGGGTTGGTACAGCATGGGGGTGAGTAATTAATGACTTAATTTTCATTTTTGGGTGAACTAACCCTTTAAATGTCAAAAGATCAAGGGAAATTTGATTCCCAATAGCTCATCTACTTTACAGGGTCAGTGAGAATGTGGAAAATAATCTTAATTATGACTAATTTTTAAGTCATAAAAAGTCCCTTTCTGAAGTCCCTTTTAACCCATAAGAACCCGGACCAATTTCCCCTTATAGGAACATTATGGGGCATATAAAACAGACTAAATGGACCACTTAAAACATGTTTCTGCTGTTGTTTTTTAAATTCAACCACTCCTTGTCAAAGATCTGTAATGTTACATATGTGTCACATTGGGCGTTTATGATCATTTTTTTATGTTAGATATATGTCACATTGGGCTTTTATTTCTCATTTGGAAAAAAAATAAATTTTGTCAGTTTTCTTGCTAAATAACATTTTTTTTTGTTTAATTTCTTTTCCACAACATTTTCAAAATTATAACTTTTCTGGGAAGATACATTTAAAAAAACAACTTTTTCAGAAGTAATAGTTTTTGCATTTTATTTGCTTTGCCACATATTTCAAAACCACATAACTGTGACCATAACTGTGACCTATTCAGGTATACGGTTTAATCAGAAATAATTTTTTTGATTATTTTTTCACAACTCGAAAATGTGAAAACTGAATAGAAATAAATAACTACCTCATACTGGAGGTGAACATGTTGAACATGCATGTAGTGCAATAACATTGCCAAATTCTACCTTTTTTCAGGTATACGGTTTAACCAGAAATACATTTTTTGATTATTTTTTCACAACTCGAAAATGTGCAAACTGAATAAAAATAAATATGGTGTTTTATACAATATGTTGCATACCTGTTTTAGTTACAGGTATGCAAAATATTTTCAAAATACATTTCATTAAAGGGTAAACCCTAAGCCAACTTTTTTTAGTTAATGATCTGTAAGACTGGGGCTTTATTATTGTTGTTCATTGAATTTTTTGGACATTTGGGTATAAAGTGTTTTAATTCTACAATATATGGTGTAAAAACATCTGATTGCTGCCCTCTTCAGGTTGAACGGTGGCTACTGCAGTTGAATTTTCCTATTGGAAGTTGCGGTGCCCTGTGATGTAAGCAGGCACAAGCTAACCACACCCCTGCCTACAGAGAGATGCGTTTCAGGTGCACATTAGAATTAGAATTAAAACATTAGAATTGTTGCATGGGTTGAAACATACCTTCAATAACAAAAACAAGTGTTTTTTAAAAATTGCTGACACTGCTACATGTGCACACCAGACAGGCCACCATTTTGGAAATGTTACCATGGCAACAAAAATGCACACATTGTCACATGACTGAACCTGGATCTGAACCTTAAATGTCCCTTAGGGACTTCCTGGGTTGAAAGTGAGGTATAATGCTTTAAAAAAACAGATGATCACCAGATTACCAGATGATTTTCAGATGATCACCAGTGTTTGTGACACCCACGTCACAGCGGGTTCAAGATGAGTTCACTGGGTGGCCATATTTGCTAGTCCTCAGTGCAGCTATTTTGGTCATGCAAGATCAACTCCTAGCTACATTAACTGATCCATAAATGTTGATTCCTATCATCAAAACACATTCAAAAGTGTATATTTCAATGTGCATGTGCAGTCCCAAGAAAACTTTTTATATGACACTGACTATTTCTATGGGAACCAGAGCTTGGCGTGATGACTTTATCAATTAGCAACTGAATCTTTTAATTAGAAGACATAACTTGTTCTGCCATATTATGAGTTGCAGTTTCTCACATTCATAGTACTATGAGTTAACAATCTTGGTATATACCAACAATCTTTGATTTAAAATAAAAGTAAAGTATATAGTTATTGGTGCAAAATCACCTGGATTACCATTATAAGTGGACTTGGATTTAGTTTTGTATAACAGGATTCCTTTAATGTGCTGTATAGGACAGTTGTACATAATTTCTAGAACATGAATGAGGTTAAGCCAAAGCAAGAGCAACCACTGAACCACTGTACCTAGAAATCACGAGATGTCTTTCAAAGCAACTGGGAGGAAGTGAGTTACACAGAGAAAACACCTCTGTACATTCCTAACAAATAAAGCACATCCTTTGTGACCCATTGCATTCTATATTCGTGTGTGTCAGCTGAACCTTAGAATATGTGGTAGAGAGTGTCTATGATATATAAAGACTACAAAGTAGACATTTAGTTCTAGATGACAGGATGTCTAGCATGCAATGCATCATTTCTCGGATCCTGCCTGGTTACTGAAACCCAGTAACAGTGTTACTGTTTCTGTTAACAGTGCATTGATTTTGTGCAAGTCTAGATATATGAATTAAATGGTTTATTCTGAGAGGATGTTATTTTTACCGACAATGTGTAGATAGATAGATAGATAGATAGATAGATAGATAGATAGATAGATAGATAGATAGATAGATAGATAGATAGATAGATAGATAGATAGATAGATAGATAGATAGATAGATAGATAGATTGATAGATAGATTGATAGATTGATTGAGGCCAGAAAAGAGAAAAGATCTCTTTAATTTGGATTAAGGGAATTCAGTGACTGATGGTGACCTGTATTCTCATTCTCTCATTCTCTCTCTCTCTCTCTCTCTCTCTCTCTCTCTCTCTCTCTCTCTCTCTCTCTCTCTCTCTCTCTCTCTCTCTCTCTCTCTCTCTCTCTCTGTGTGTGTGTGTGCGTGTGTCTATAACACTTACTCTCCAGTTATCAGGAGGAAAATAGCAGTTTTGGTGGGATGTGCCAGTAATACACACCTTCTTGGCTGACTCATTCAGAGAGAATTGGAGGGGGGCAGGATAGACAAAGAGATCATTCTATGGGTAGAAGTTCAGGTTAGAGTGCACCTGGTCCAGACTTCAACACCCAGCCAGCACCTAAACCCCACAGGTCACTGCAGTTATACTCTCTGCCCTACAATCAGAAACACTTTGATGGGTGCAAGAGAAGAGGGGCAATTTATTCCATTGTATTTTTTTCTAGGTGTCCTTTATTTATTGTACGTGTTTATTTAACATTTTATTTAATGTGTATGTTGTATTGTATTCCTCTTCTGCTAACTCAATAGTCCTCTGAGAAATCGAAACCCGCCCTAATGTGAATGTGATTGCTGGTATTGTATTATCCCAATGATTCTTCTCATAACCTGAGATACTGTTTGCACACTAATCTTGTGTATGCTACACTTTTAAATAAGGATGGCATTCAACAAAAACGAATAGGCCTATAATAAAATTATATAAGGACAACCAAATCGCAGAAACTTCTTAGGGGCCATTTTCCATTCCACTGCTCTACATTTCAATTTTAAATGCAGTAGATTAGTAGAGAAAGGCTACAGGAAAGGACAGCTGAAGCCACAGACAAAGAAAGGGGAGCAAACTCTGCCCAAAAGTTATGCTTATGTAACCGGCAGATATAAGGCATACTAAGGTTGTCCTTCTGTGCTCACCGTACCCTCGGCCACGCCCCTAGTTAGCGTGTAAGCGGCTAGCTATTCGCTAGTGTCAAAACACTGTTGCATAAAACTGGCACATCAGGGGGAAAACGGAGTGAATCTCCGTCGTGTACGTCTTTTCTAAACTGTTCGCTGTGCTGTTGCCTGTGAGAGGTAGGTGACGGCATACCAGACGCGTCTCTGTTATTACTTTAATATCTGTGTGTGGGAGCCCTCTTGTCTCAAGTAAGGTGTTGGAGGTCTACCTAAATTACATCTTGGTGTGAAAGTCCCCAAGTGGCGTAGTCGAGCACCCTAGAGTCAAAACCTTAATCTTATGACCCCTGTGGTCACACTTAGGTGCAAATCTTATGTTAAATATTCTGTCTCTGTCTGAAAAAGATAATTTTCACATGGTCTGTGAGAAATGTGGTGAGGTCCAGACTTGAATATAATCTATAGTAGATCTAAATTAGTTTAGAGTTTAAAGGGGCAATTCATTGAGAAACACCCTTGATCTTTTGACATATACAAGGTTTTTGATTTGATTTATTAGACACAATAATAGTGAGAAATACACTCATTTGTCAAGGATAACACAATAAAGTTTAAACAAAACTTATTTCCATTGTGGTCCTTGATGTAAAGCACAACTTCACTCCTAGAGACAGGTTACCTTGGCACTGCATACTGTTATACTAGCAACACTACAATAAGAACACACATTTCCTAAATATACATCACACTTAAACATCCACCCAAAAACATTAAAGGGTTCATGACATGAGAAACCAAATTTGCCTTGATCTTTTGGTATTTAAGAGGTCTTTGTACCATTAAAACCTCCTGCAAGTTTCATAGCTTAAGACGTCCTCCCCATTATAAACGAACCATTTATTTAATCAAGCTCTAAATACAGCTCGTTCTAGATCCTCTGAACTTAGTGACGTCACGGTACGAAGTGACGTACCAGTCGTTTGCATATGACCGCCTCCAGCGCAAGACAACTACGCCTCATTTGACATTATCGCATGCGTTGACGTGCAGCGAGGGGGTCTGTTTACGCCACGCAGATGTGCTGTTCCTGGCTGTGGACAAACAACATGTTTGAATGCAGCCGAACGATCCAGACATCAGGGAAAGCAGTTGGATGCAGTTTATTTGCAGCATATGCAGCCCGCCAAAGCCTTATTTGTTCGGTGAGTGATGTAGATGAGTGTGACAGGGCGCATGTTACTGAAAGAACGAAAGAGAGAGAGAGAGAGAGAGAGAGAGCGAGAGCGAGAGCGCGCGGGCCTTCAAACTCTCTTGCTCTCCCTCTCTCTCTCCCTCGAGCATATGAATCAAAATCAATTGAGAATTGGCACGATGGTAAAAGATCGGAAGACCGAAGTTTCACGTGGCGGAGAATTGTGTAGCCTACATGTGATACAAAATGATTAACGTTAATAATTTATGCATAAGCAGCACTGACGTTAGCCAATCATAACAATGGGCGTTAACACTGAACTCTTAAAGGGGAAACACCTCCAAAACAGACTGTTTGAATCAGAGGGGGAGAAACAGGGTGGGAAAAGGTCATAAATCACTACATTTTTTAATTTTTTTGTAAAAAAAACTATAGTAATACTATAATTGCACATAAGGGAACATAATAAAACAAAACAAAAAACCATGTCATGACCCCTTTAATACAAATGAATCACTAAAACAACTTATCTAATAGCCAACTTTTAACTTTCATACTAAAGCTAACCATATCTGACATATTCTTTACATCTAGAGGGAACTTATTCCATTATTGTGCCCCTGAGTATTCAAACTATAAAACTCATTGTCCTATAAAAAAGTTTCACCAAGTTTCAGAACTCAAAACTTCCTAGTTAATCCAAAAACAGCTTTTATTGAAACCATGCTCCAAAAGCTCTTGTTTTGGATTTTGTTGTAATGGTGCAATGAAAGACCACCTCTGCAGATTCAGATCAATGCCTATTTCTTCTTTGGCCCCGCTCACTGGCACGTTTGTGAAATGAGGAGAGAAAAAGTACAACAGCATTTTAAAGAGAATAAATGTTATCTTTTGTAATGCATACATACAAGGAAAGTGTACAAATAAACATGTTTGAAAACATTTGTGTGCCATCAATTATTTAAATTATTTCAATAATAGGAGACCTTTTTTTTTTAAGAAAACCATTAATTCAAATACAGTCATTTTGATCCCCTTTATGGATTCGTGTTGTTTTTTTGGTTCATGCATTTAAGGGTTAACCATTGAGCTTGCGTCTTTTGCAGCATCTCGCACATATCAAGGCATTCTAAAAATGTGGCACTCAAGTTAAAATGAGTTTCACTTTAAAAAGCTGAGTCTGTAGACTTTTAAGATAAAACACATTCTGTGAGAACTGGTCCTTAGACTCGCGATTTTAATATCAGCATCAGGTAAGATGCTTAGGGGGCTTTTACACTGGGCTCGTTTGCTGCGGTCCGAGCCCGAGCGCGTTTGTTCCCGGCGCCCCCCGCAGCGTTGGTCTGATTTCACACTCAACTTGATTCTATCGAACCCTGGTGTGTTTGCGTGCATATTACGTCATCACAAACGTGCACGGTGCATGATAGAAATATTGTATATTTATTTATATTGTGTTTTTTTATTAATTCGCTGCTATTATGCGCAGTTGAGTGAACAATATAGGTTTACTGTGCGTGTGTCACATAAGGTGGCATTCTGCTGCTTGCAAACGGACTCTTTTGAGGAGACAGTGGATTTCCAAATTTGGTGCCCGATTCCACGCGCTATGCATGAATACACTGCAGGCTCACTCTTGCTCGTATCCAAGCTAAATCATCAACACTATCATCTCTTACAAGTGTTTTATTTAACTGAATACATCACAATAAGCTAAAACGCTTGCGCAAGTTACTTTGCTTCCTGAACAAGTGCGCACCCGAGTCCGTGCTGCTTTCACATTCACACGCAACGCGGCACGGTTCGGGAGCAACCGAACTCAGACATCTCCTCCAGGTAGTCACGGGTTTGGTACCCCAGTGTGCACCCGGGTCCCATGACAGCGTTTACATTAGCAAACCTGAGTAACCGGACCCGGTGAACTGCAACAACAAGAGGTAACGAATACCAATGCAGTCGGAGGTCGCTCAGGCCTCCGTTAAAGCATGCCCTTGTACATGGCCCCTCAGTCGGTGTTAGTGGACCTCGTTCTAGAAGCGGTTTGGCCCGGAGACACGAAAGGTCTGATCACGGGCTGAGGGTTTGTTGGCAGGCCGGGGTGATCTGTTGTCACACAGGGCGTGCCGCTCTGCCACGGTCACCTCAGGACTCGATCATAAAGCTAGTGCTGAAGCGGTCTTCACGTGGAGGAAGCCATAGCGGCTGCGTCTGCCATATGCCCCAGGAGCCTCTGAAAGTTCATTCAGTGGGACCCTTTCTCACTTCGAGGACCAGCCGAACACACTCTTTTTGAAGAGACGTGTTGGACCGAGTCTCTCTCCTGAACTGAAAAAGAGATATTCAGCCCGTGGGCGAGATTCCTCTCTCCCTGTTGACCTGAAAACCCAACTTGCTATGGAGCACTCGAAGGGTAGGACTTGTACTGATACTTCACACCTTTGAACGCAAGAACGCAGAAGTGTCTGTGGAGTGGAAGGATAGAGATCTGAAGTACTGTCCTTCAGGTGGAACGCTGCAGGCCAACCTTGGGGACAGAGCATTTGAAAATGCATCTGTGTTAGTAATTGAATGGAGGGCTTTCGAAAATGGACCCGTTTCAATTGACACAGGTCCAAGAAGGCCATAACCCACCACATATCTAGGGTACAATGAAGTACGGGTTTAAAGAAACCGGTCTTCATATCGGCTTGAGGTAGAGGCTAGATCGCGTCCTTTGCCAGTAGGCATGCTGGCGAAAAAGAGGAGGCTGAGGGGTGCAAGGCTTTACAGAGTCGTACGCCGCCAGACTTGCCCTCTTGTGACCCAGGAACAGAGGAATTTGCTCTTTCTTTGAAGTTTGGGTACCGCTTGCTTCCGGCAGCGGGCCGCCGGGGCAGGATGTGCCGGATGGCCTCCGCCTGCGCTTGGGCGGCAGAGAACTGTTGGCCGCAGTTCTCCGAACCTTGTCCGCATCCGCCATATCAACCAGGCTGAGCGATGGCGCTCCTGGACCACTAAGGTGGACATCGCCAGACCGATCGCGCACACCACAACACTCATGCCCTGGAGGGCGAGGTCGGAAGCACTGCGGTGCTCACCTATGAGCGCACGGTCTGGGCCACCCTCGTGCATGTCCATGGGTGGCCTGGCCTGACAGACCTGTAGCAGCGCCATGGCACGCAAGAGGAGGCGGCTTGCCCACAGGCTTTGTAAGCTCTGCCCGTCGGAACGGACGAGAACTTACATGCTTAAGGGGGGAGACGAGGATCCCCCCAAAAGGCAGCGGCCGCCGGACACAGGTGCAACGGTGTCGCGACAGACCGCTCCACTGGAGGGATAACCTCGCAACCCTTCACTGCTCCTCCATCAAGGGTAGTGAGGGGGAAAAGCCATTCAGGCAGTTTCTGGCAGAGAAAGGTGCCGTCCACAACCTGGTAAGCTCTCCATGCACTTCGGGAAAGAAAGGCACTGGGGCGGCGAGCTGAGAGCCAGCGCGGCCCGCCCCAAGATACCAATCCTCCACCCGAGACTGAACGGGACACGGTGGAGGGACGGTGGAGGGTTTTCCACTCGAGCCCTGGGCGGCCTGTTTCAGCATAACTGACATTTCTGGATTTGGCTGTGACAATGTTACACTCCCAGAGGGAGATAACACAGCCAAATAGTCATCTCCAGAGGCCAGCTCACCCTCCGATGCTGCTATCGACATCTTATCCTCTGGGGGAACCCCAAATGAAACGGCTGATCGTTCCATTACAGAGGGATCAGCACGTTTAACAGGAATTCCATCAGCTGCGGTGTGATGGAGGAGTAAGGAGCACACAAGGAATGGTTACCGGGCGAGACATCCATCACTATCCTGCGATCATCCATCCCACACGAAATCTGGGGGTGGGGCATTGTAATGGGGACTTGCGCTTCGCGGACGAAGTCGAGTCTCGATCTCAACACTGCGACAGTCATATTCCCGCAATGGGAACATGAGCAGTCCACAAAAGCGGCTTCTGCGTGCTGTAAGCCCAAAGATGTGATGCAACAATCGTGACCGTCAGAGAGGAAAAGGGAACGACTGCATCCAGAAATGCACAGGTAGAATGACATCTTGAAAAAGACGCAAACACACCCGTGTTGCTCTTTCAGGAAATAGGACCCATTACCAGTGCCGGAGCACACAGGGGAAAGACCGCGGCAACATTGAACAGAGAACTGAAACAGTGAAGCACTCACTTTTCCGCCCTCTAACCAGCTGTCGACACACACAAACATTTAGAAATTTGTTGCTGTTAAAACAGCAGTTGAGAGCTCAAAGCTCGCGATCACCACTGCACTCATGCTGTAGAAACCACCAGCACTGGGAGAGTCTTCCAGAAGAACACTGACACACTTGCTCGTTGTAAGCAACAGCACTCTTCAGAGACATCAAACGATCGGCTCCGAAGCAAAAGGCAACTAGTGTGTGCATCCACTTCCGTATTTATACCTGCGCCGCGGAGGCGGAGTGTGTGATGTCATCAGGCACGCCAATTCCCATTGGCTCGTTCAATAGTACTCGAAGACGATTGGCTCCCTGGCGTGATCCCCATTCAGCCGACGTCGACTACGTCTGACCTTCTCTACTGAAAGGGAACTACTATATACAGGTTCATTACTAATTTGAATAATGCACAATGTACAATTAATTCTAAAGTTAAGATCATGGTTACCCAGTAGTAATAACTCAAGTATTAGCAAATACTTCAGAAGGAATTACTAATTATTTGGAACAGTATTCTAAAGGGATAAGCATGATAACTACTTAATAATGACTAAAGTCATTGCAAGTATTTGAGGTTTTGTATAGTAATTCCTTCTGACAGATTTGGTAACACTTGATTCATTATAGTCAGTTACCTCCATCTTCACTCTATAATACTATTCCAAATAATAAGTAATTCCATTAGAAGTATGTAGTAACCAGTGGCGATTTCTTTAAGACTGCAAGGGAAGCTCAGCTTCCCCTATAATGTCAAAAAATGTATGGTAAAATGTGTACTATTGTGTTAACATTTTATTGACTAAAAATGCGTTAGAACACGTTCATCTCGAAGACGAGTTCGTTCAGAATCAGCTCCATATAGCAGGTCGGCTGACTCGATCTCACATTCCCGTAGCGTCACAGTGCATTTCCCTATGGCATTTCCCCGTTGAAGCTCAGCGTCCATTGACTTGAAAGGAGCTGCTTTGAACAGTTTTTTTCAGTGCTTCGAAACTAGACGGTCATTGGATAAATGCTGCGATTCTGTCCCGCCCACGGACGCTCAGCGTCTCTGGGGTGTATAGGGAAGTGGTCTAAATAAGAAATCACTGTGGAAGCTATTCGAGATTTCGAGCTCAGTCTCATCGCGGATTTTAAAATGTACTCGAAAGACCAACTCCTGTAACATTTTTTGTTATTTGCAATTTTCATCATACATTTCACAGTTTAACCTAATTCCCACATTTCCTCCGTCGATGTCAGGTGCCACTGCCTTGTTACATGTGCGGACGTGGTGTTTGAATCACGGCACATCTGTCTAGTTTGGTTTCGGTTTTGTGTCGGGATTCGGTCATGCATGCTCTGCGTGTTTGTTTTCTGTTGTGAATGCACAGGATGAGCTTTCACTCGTTCTCGTGCATAACGTTCTGTTTTGTCATGTTCGCGTGCGGTTTCGTGTTCGCTCTGTTCAGTGTGTTGTTTTTTTGTGTAGCACGCGGTTCGTGTTTACATCGGTGGTGCTTTCATGTCATGTTTTGTCTTGTGCTTTGTAGCACACAGCTTGTGTTTTACACTAGCTGTTTGCTTTCATGTTGTCATGTTCTGTGTGAACACGTGGCTTATGAGTGTTCTTCTCATTGTTCTTCAAGTCTCATTTTGTGTGAGCACAATTGCTTGTAATTTGTTTTACTGGCCATGTGTTTGTTTTTGTCATGTTTGGTGTGAGCACATGGCTTGTCATGTGTTTTCCTTGTGCCATGTGCTCTCCTGTCGACTCCCATCTTGTTTCCTGATTATTAGTTATTTTGCCCCACCTGTCCTCCCTCATTACCTGCCTTTTTGCTCCCTATTTATTCTCCTTGTCCTGTGCTGGTTCGTAGTTTTTGTTTGTATTTTTTATTTTATTATTAAAATAAAGCCCATCAACTCAGTCGCTTAAAAAAAAAAAAGAGCTTCCCCTCTTTGAAAGACCAGCAGCCGCCACTGGTAGTAACTGTATAGTAATTCCTTCTGACAGATTTGGTAACACTTGAGTAATTACTAGTCAGTTACCACTATCTTCACTTTAGAATACTATTCCATTTAATTAGTAATTCCATTAGCAGTATGTAGTAACTCTTGGGTCATTACTATCCAAAAACCTCAAAAACTTACAATGACTTGTAATTATTAGAGTACATATTTTTACTTTATAAAACTGTTACAAATAATTAGTAATTCCTTTTGAAGGATTTGATAATGCTTGAGTCATTACTAGTGGGTTACCATGATCCTCACTCTAGAATTACTAGAATTACATTACTCGCATTAATTATGACCCTGTATAAAGTAGTTCTTATTATGGCTCAAGTAGGTATGAAAAAAAAAAACTGACTAACTAATAGTGAACTACCGCATTCAACTGAACGCGATTATATTAATTTGTTAATCAGAGTTAATCAGAGTTTCTTGTTAGATAATAGTTTTGTTAATATTGTGTTACTCATTTATTCCTATGTGGTTATTCGTTATGATGGAACAGTATTCATGTGTTACCTCTTGTTACTTTTGATATGTAACAAAGTCAAATTCTGATTTAAAATTCGGTCCCTTTTATTAAGAAATTCAAACAATAAATACCTTTTTTTGGTGCTCTTTAATGTGATGTGACAGATAGCTGTAGTGCAATTCAAAATTCAAGCAATGCATCTGAACAGATAATTTATTCCTCTTTACTAGTTTCAAAATAAATGTGAATGAACATCAGAAGGTATGTTAAAAGATACGAAATCCGTATCATGTCTCATGTAATCGCTAAATCTGTGTTTCAACCGTGGAAAGGCATTGGAAAAAAAAACAGCTTGAGAACAATGCACCAGATTATTTACCTCAGAAAAGCCATTAAATGACCATAAACCTGTTAGTCAGATAGAAAAATGAACTCTAGTGAGGAATATATTTGCTAAATATATGCACAATATTACATATTTATTATATTTTTAATGATACATACGTCAAGTTTTTATGACAGCCACGATTTAAATGTTTATAGACCAATTTAAAATAAAATTAAAATAATTCTAGTAGAAACATTATTATGAATTATTATTATAAATTTAGTAACTGACTGTGTAGTGTACATCAATACCAGATTTTTTTCCTTGAGAAAATTTTGAAAAAGACATGTTCTGTACTTGATGTATAGCTAAATTAATCGATATTGAATCAAATTGAACCCGAATTGATTCGCAAGCTTGTGGAATTTGTGTCAAAACCCAGCCCTAGTTTTTATAATAAATATAAATTATATTTACAAAATCATTTAAAGACATATACGTCATACGTAATGCATGCAACCACAGCACAACATTTTGTAATGCCCACATCTAGAAAACACACATTGTCCAGTATGAATCTGTACAACATCACAAACACTCAGTGACAAGAACTGTCCCAATAGAGCTAATGATTGTTTAGAAAATAGGTTCCCTTTCAGTCAGCCACGTTCGATGTTACATCGATACTGATGTATAGGGTCTCACTTGGGAGCCCAGTCACCTTTGGGTAGTAAGAAAACGGGCCAATGAAGATTGGCGAGTGAGATTTGCATGCCAAGCCACTCCCCCAGACATAAGCACTTTCTTCTTTGGAGCCGTGCGGTTATCTTTACTCGCTCTGCCATTCGCCTTCACTAGAGAGAAGACATTTAGCGTTTTTTTGCCGCACGAGTGCACAGATAAGTGCAGCGATCACCCCTGGGTGCTTCAACACAAAAGAGCAGTTTCCTTAAAAGAGAAAAACAGAGGTGACGTTGTGTCTTTTTTAAAATGACTTTCCACCTGTGTGTTTCTGGATGCATTCGCTTCCTTGCCCGGTCTGACAGCAACGATCACTGAGGGTTTCATTTAGGGTTCATCTTCTCACTGTGGGAACATTACTATCACGATGTTGAAATCGAGGCTCTAGTACCTTGAAAAAGTTTCAATAAAAGAAAATTTTCCTCAATCTCTGGGTCACATGAGGCACAGTTTGACAGTGAACCGTGACAGTGACACCTTACTCACTGCCTCTACTTGGGGACGCTATGCCTCCTTGGTTAGGCCCCAGCGCTTCACCTCACTGCCCCTCCGCGGGTACATCTGTAGTTCCGCTGATTCCACTGGCACGGAGTTTGGAGACCTGGATAGCGCTGTCCAGCCCGTCTCATTGGCACATTCAAACGTTTTTTTTTCGAACGAGAATTTTCCGTCATTTATGAGACAATGCTTCCTAACTGCCTAACTAATGTCGACCCAGGACGGCGTATAAGAATGTGCAAAATTTGAGGGAGTTTATGGACTCGATCTACTCCATCTATGTTTTGATCATCATTCTGAATCTGATCCTGACGTACAGTAGGCAGTGGTGGACACTATCACTCAAGCCAGAGCCCCCTCTACTAGGCAATCTTTTGCCTTGAAGTGGAGTCTGTTCATTGATTGGTGTGCTGACCATCAGGAAGACCCCTGTAAATGCCCAATCAGCTCTGTGCGTTCCTTCCTACAGGACAGGTTGGAGAGAAGGCTGTCTCCCTCCACCTTGAAAGTGTATGTTGCTGCTATTGCTGCACATCACGATGCAGTGGAGGTTAGGTCTTTGAGAAAGCACTACCTGATCATCAGGTTTCTGAGAGGCGCCAGGAGACTAAATCATCCTCGGCCACGCCTCATCCCCTCTTGTGACCTCTCTTGTGACCTCTCTGTAGTACTTACAGCTTACAGAGAACACCTTTTCCGTCGTCTCCATACCGGCTTGATGACTCCGATCTTAAACCAGATGGAACTGGATAATATTCTGATTGTTCCAATCCAATCTGACTTCTGACCTATAAGGCTGCCTGAATCATAATCATACACTGTTCGCTCGTTGGCCAGAGAACTGGCCCCCCGACTGAGCCTGGGTTCTCCACCCGATGGAGTTTTTGTTCCTTGCCACTGTCGCCTTTTTCGCCTTTTTTCACCTTTGCTGAAATTGGTTTTTGGATTGCTTAGTTGGGGGCATTAAATTTAACATTTAATTTAATATTTAACAATAATATTGATTTGCCTGCATTGACACCATTATATGAGAACCCATCTAATTTGCATATTATGACGTCATATGGTGGCGGCAATCTTGGATTATAGAATTTTCATGAAAAGTCACGTTTAAATGATAAAATGCAGCACTTCTTTCCCCCCAAAATGTCCATCACCTTCTGTATGCTATATTGCACAATACTGAATGCTCAGGTATATAGTAAGTAGTAAACAAACTGTGTAAATCATTACTAATAAATGGTAGAAACAAACTGAATGCATGTAGTGGTTGGCCTTTTGCTGTAGAGATTTTCCATTTACTACATACAGTAGGCACTCTGATTCCATGTATGGGGCACATATATATTATTCATATGACATACAAACACAAGTAGACAAGACCTGTTTAGTTCAAAAGCTCACTTGCGCATGGCAAGGCAAAGATCATGAGTGAGATGATACGAGCAGCACGGCCAGATCTGCCTCGCGCGCGCGCCGAGTGTGCACAGCTCGGACTACTGTCATTGTGATTCCCCACCCTGCCTCCACGTTGCCCCCTAACTGTCCTATGAATACTTCGACCTCGTCTAATATACCCAGTGGTATTAGACAAAGTCTCCACCAATACTGTCGCCGCGATTGCGGAGAGGCTCTGAGAAAATGGCTCACTCACACATTAGCTTTTGATCGCACTGATTCAATGTGCTCAAACTCGAACATTTTGTATAGACGGTTACGTGTGACGGTTATGACGTTTTTTTGAGTCGGGGATGAAGTATGACATGTCTGCCATCCAGTGGAGGGGAGGTCGAATGAAATTTGACACCCAATTTGACAAAATTGGCCGTTTTATTCAGTGCCGCATCTTGTCGAGTAAACTCGACCATGGCGCCTAGAGGGTTAAGTCAGCGCTCTTGACCACGCTCTCGTTCATCAAGAGGGTGGGGGAACTGCAAGCATTTTCGGTCAGCGAAATGTGCGAGACATTTGGGCCTGCTGACTCTGGTGTAATCCTGAGACCCTGGTCTGGATATGTGCCCAAAGTTCTCACCACTCATTTTTGGGACCAGGTGGTGAACTTGCAAGCGCTGCCCCTGGAGTAGGCTGGGTGGCAGACCCAGCATTTAAGTAGACCGCACGCAGAGATTAATACCTTTGTGAGATTATATAATCTCCAGGTGGAACCAGTTTCTTCCCATGTGTTGTCGGTATAAAAGGTAAATGGCGGGAAAACTGGCTTGGTGTCCGGCTTGCAGTGCCATTCCCTTTGGCAAGGAGGTACGAATACTTATTTTTCTTTCCAGCTGAGTTCCCCAGCCAGCCAGCCCTGGCTTGAGGTTCTTCCAACACCCTGGGCAATCAGGCTTGGCGGAGGAGTCTGACACCAGGCCCAGTAGTTGTGTGTATGCTCCCGTGGTCAGCCCCTGTACTGTGCTAGGTGCCCATATGTAGTGATTCCCCTCGGGTAATCCCATATGTGCACTCTTCCATGGAATGGTTTTCACTTTGGTAAACCTTTGTCTTCCCCTGACATTGTCTGCTCTGTCATTGCTCTGCGTTGGTAGTAGTTCCATTGCGTTCCAGGTAGGACCAACCGCAGAGTTTCTTCCATGTGTAGGACTGCCCTAATAGCCAGTCCATATGTGTGTTTTTCCACATTGGCTGGATGTGGCCTCCATAGCGTCCCTTTCCATCTGGAGTCGGCACGCATCCCCAGTGTTAACCAACCAGTCGTGACTGAATAGGGTAAAGCAGAAAGGAATAGCAGCTATCAACCTTCCCCTTAGAAAGTTCTGTCCTTCCGTCCCACCAGGTATGGAGGGAGGTCTGTCCGACTTACATGGGGGCCTTGGAAAGGTCAGCGTTTGTGACGCTTTCCATAGGGACCCCAGAATCGTCAGTATCGATGTAACGTTGAATGTGACTGACTGAATGGGAACATCTCGGTTACTTTTGTAACCCTTGTTCCCTGAAGGAGAGAACAGATATGTTACATTCCTCCTGCCACAACTCTGTACTACCTGCTGAATGCCGGGATCCCACCTCGGCTCCTCAGCACAAATCTGAATGAGTGCATATGTCCAGAGGAGTGGCTTGGCATGCAAATCTCACTCGCCAATCTTCATTAGTCCGTTTTCTTACTACCCGTAGGTGATTGGGCTCCCAAGAGAGACCTCATAAGCTAGTATCGATGTAACGTCTCTGTTCCCTCTTTCAGGGAACGAGGGTTACAAGAGTAATCGAGATATTTTCCAAACATTCATTTCATTTCTCACTGTTCAGACAAAACAGGTAATCCCCAAACACTGTAGGACACTGGTCTATCAACAATCATTTATTGTGACAAGCCATGGTTCTATGCTGGCTCTTAAACATTAAAAAAAAGCCAGCTGGAGATGATGCAATACATTATTTATACTAAAAAGAAAATAGGGAAGAAAAAAAGAATGCAAAAAAGCTTTTTTACCATATGAAGGGCTGTAAACATTTTACTAGCGCTAACCATTTAATTTAAGTCATATAGTCTGTGGCATCTATCCAAAGCGGTGCAGAGTATTAATCATTTATAGCATCTGGAGAGCACAAACTGCACTTCTGGAAGCTTCCATTCTCTCATTACCGCTCAACAACACCGCAATAATTGCATGCAGTTTGCTGCATGGAGACATGAAGTTTTTTTTTGTCTGTGCATGATATCCAAATAAGATATCTGTATTTAAGATATAAGTATTTGCTGGAAGTCAAATTTGTCAGAAAGAATACAAATGTAAAGGATATTGTGATAATATAAATCAACATTGCATTTACACTCCAGTGTCATGTCTGCAGTGACAAAGTGGCTTGAATTATTATTTTTTTTTTTTTTCTTTAACAAAATGTGGGCATTCAGTAACTTGTCAAAATTTTTATTTATGAAAATAACCAAATACCTGATGTGCCGCTGAATGAAAGTAATGTCTGTGGAGCACATGTTAAGAGGCTAGTTGAATGTACTGTAGGCAAGCAATTTCACCATTCACATATTGTACAGTGAATAACCGGTGACTGTGAAAGTGAATGAGCCACATTTTACCTTATGACAACTAATGACAACTAACTTTTTTTGAGAATGAAAATTAAATCAATCATAGATTTACAGCCCAATGACAAGTTACACTAAAATGGTACAAAACGTAAAATGAATTGATGTATCTCTGTGAAAGCACCCTCAGTACCCCCACGTCCTGCGTCCCTGAGCCAGGCAGTGACTCTCTCATTATTATACAGTGTTGAAGACAGCTGCAGCAAACTTCCATATAAGGTATGTGAAGTTATTGTGTGTGTGTATGATCCCTTTAAAACCATATCTGGAAGTTCCCCTGGTAAATTTTAAAGGGTCTTGTTTTTGTTGGTTTCACTATCATTCAGACTTTTGATGGCTCTGTTTTGTATTTTATTTCTTGAAGCAATACTGTGGTCTGGCACAGATACTGTCACTGGGCAGTTGTCTCTGGACTGAACACTATTGGTGGCTCATAGTCTTTGCGCTCACATTGTTAAAAGGTAAGAAAATGTGTGCCCCTTAAATTACTTATAATTGGGTCATTTTAGTTTAATCTAGTTAAATATGACTCATAACATTTAGTAAATTAACTGAAATTAAATTAAACATAATTAGATTTTTTCATCATTTATGAATAAGTGAATTGTGAATAAAAACATGCACATATGAAATGCATTACAGACTTTGACAATATTTGCTGTTCCATTTGAGATCATTTGAATCAGCTACAACTTAATATTATTTAAGTGCTATTCAACTTTATTTAAATAGTGCTTTTTACAATACAGTTTGTTTCAAAGCAGCTATTCTACATTGATTAACAAATTAGACTATGTATTTTGTACACTATGTATTTTGAAGCCATCAAAGCAATGTTCCTCCATGGACCTTGTTTTCAGGGTATAACGCATTTTAATGGGCTCTGAGCCTGCTGGGTCATGCCTGAATCACACGCTGTCTTTAATACACGGCCAACTGCTATTACCCCCGAACATGTTCTGACTGCATGCATGTGGGTCTCCACGGGAGAGAGTCTTTTATAGATGCAAGCATAAAACCAACAACTAAGGAGACCAAATCATGACAAACACGCTCAACTTCAAACAATAAACACACTATCACAGCCCTGAGGGTTGACTGTGGACACTATAAAGTCTGTGACAATGTCTGAATGGTCATTATAGAGGTTAATTTTCCGTGACCAAGACAAACATGTTCTTTTGGCTAAAAATCTCCCACTGAGGCTTAGGGGTAGAAATGAAATGGATGTAGGTACTTGCATATATATATATATATTTTTTTTTTTTTAAAGATTGTGAATTTGTGAGCAGTTAGAAAACAGCTCAGACCGATTATTTTATGCATTAGGCAGACACTTATGTATAGCAACTTATGTTGTATACTATACGTATGCATTCTTTAGGAATCAAGGCCATGACCATAGTATTACTAAGATTTAAGCTAAAGAAATCACAAATTTCACTATTTACTAATGTAATGCTGCGTTCCAGGAAGGTTTTTGAGCACGTAAATCACGACTTCAAACCACGACTCATGACTTTTTTAGCATTCCAGGCCAGTCACACCAGACTACCTGAGCGCAAGGAATTGTGGTAGCTAGATGTAAACAAACCAGCATGGCGGACCTTACGGGGCTTATGCGCATTTGTAATAATTTCTGTCACCAAAGGTGCTTCTTGTTTATTTGAGGGAAACGGATGAGGAAAAACGGCGCATAAGGCAAGATAAGGTGTTATACCTTTTATTTTACTTAATTTGTATATTTGGAAATGTATTTGGTATTAATTTATCCTTACACTCAATGGACTGAAAACTATTAAAATGTTATATTGTCCTAAAGTGTATTCTCACCGTGTACCGCCTGCAGAAACACTGCATCCGTAGGGGCTGCCATTGTTGTTTTGTATGGGCTATTTTTGCGGGCTATGTGATGTCAGAGCTCGTAACTGGGAGTACATCGATCTAGTACGAGTTCATGGGTGGGAATTCACGGGTTTGACTGCTGTTCCAGTACACTTTCACAGGTATAAAGTGAAACACTTTATACCCGTAAAAACACGGGTTACAGGTTGCCTGGAACGCTGCATTAGGTTACTGTGGTTATATTAAAGTTTCCCTATTATGCTTTTTCAAATATTACCTTTCATGCACTGTGTAATATAGCTGTTTGTGAATGTTAACCCTTTCACAAGTAAATTTTAAATATTCTGGCTGACCCCCCATGAGTTTTTCAAGGCGACCGCTATTTAGAACGTGTCACTTTATGGTTCCCTTTCAAGGGAACTTCGAGCTGCGTTTGAGACGCGGTGGGAACGCTCTGCGTGATTACGTCGTGAAGCACATGTAAAATCAGTCCAATGGAAGCCCGAAACGTCATAGGCGGGTGACGTCATAGACCAGGAAACTATAAAGCACCCCTGAATTCAGATCGCGCCAGCTTCTGTACCTTCAGCAAGCGCTCTCTGTGAAATCTGTCCTTGTCTATTTATTGTTGTTTGTCAAAGCCCAATATATATCACTTTATCTATCATTATGGCGAGCAAGCAAGATTATAGACGTTGTGTTGTTCCCTGCCCTCGTTACATCACGGGTGGGGACACACATAAGCTTTTTGTTGCTGTTTGGGAGTGGAGCATGCCAACTGTCAGTTCTCGAGGGAGCTGACTGTGAGCATTGCGAGAAGCTATCCGTGAGGACGCTCCGCTCCCGCCGGGCGTTCTTCGAGGAGGACGGTTCGGTTCGGTTCGATTCGGTTCGCGTTCCCCGCGCGGGTCTCTCTGTTGCCGAGGCACGGGGACGACTCGCATTTCGGGGTTCGCAAACGGATCTGACAGCGGGGGTTGGGACGGGCTCCGCCCTATCTCAGCTTTCACATGCCAGATCTAGTGCTGCGATTTCCAGTTCCGAGGAATTGGTATCGTTAGTGTTTTGTTTTAAAAAGAAAGAGAACAAAACAAATAAAAATTAGGGATGGCCCGATACCGATACTGGCATCGGGGATCGGGCCAATACTGTCCTAATATACTCGTACTCGTACTCATAAAAATTCGCCGATACCACGCACCGATACCACGTACATTTTGCAAAACGAAACTGGCCGCCGCGAGTGCTTTGTCGAGGTGAACTGAGGCATAGGAAAGTATAATGTCGGCGGTTTGGGCTCATTTCAAGATAAGGGATGATGACAACAGCAAGGCAGACTGTGAGTTATGTTCAGCTAAGGTGTCGAGAGGAGGGAAAGAAAGTACATAGTTTAACACCAGCAATCTAATTAAACATCTGAAGACGCATCATAGATCTGATGGCCGAGCGCGCGCGCGGGCGGTAATGCACTCACTCTGTGTGTGCGGGTTACGGGAGAATAAAACGATTCGCGGGACTCCCGGAAACTAGAAATATCTATGGATAAAAAATAAAAACTAAAAGATTTTTATTCATCTCTTGCAGAAAAGCAACAAGAACAACTACAACAAAATAGAAACGATTTACAGGTCAGAGGTTCTATTCATAACATGGTTACAGCGTTGAGCGATGTAGCCAATCACAGACATATGTGTTGATTTCTGGAACGCAATGGCCAATCAGAAGCATTTAAGATAGACTTCCCTCACCGCTCAAAACTGACTTTTTTGTTCAGTGCTGAATTCTGTATGCTGGCAAATCCTCTAATTATAACAAACAAAGTGTGGATATTATGAAAGATTGATTGTGCAGTCAGCTTCATTGATAATAACAGAGATGTGTGAGATCGCGATGAACTGTCAGCTTTTAGGATTTATTAAGGGAGCGCACTTTGCGCGCATTCAGTCATGCCAGACCATGCACGCAGTAGCCTGCTTGCTTTTGTTAAATTAACAGTGGTTTGTGTGTTAATACATTTATTATTTTACTAATTTTTATTTATTTTTAGACTTGTTAAAACAAGCAGAGAAGAAAATAAAAACAGTCTTCTAACCTGTGTTCTAAAATAGTCGTCTTCTCTTCTGGGAGCCTATTACTTTTGCGGTAGAAATATCGGTATCGGTACTCGGTATCGGCAAGTACACAAATGTAAATACTCGTACTCGTATCGGTTTGAAAAAAAATGGTATCGGGTCATCCCTAATAAAAATATTAGGAAAAAGGCAGATGTTTCAGTTTTCAATGAATAAATAAATAGTCAGCTCATAACTCTGCTGAATAAAGAGGAGCTTTTAAAAAAAAGGAGGTTTTATAGTGCTGTTGCCAGTTAAATATTTACTGGCCAGCTGAACATTATGAGGTTGAAATTAAGAAGAGTTTGTTAGATGAAATGTATCTTAAAACAGGAAAACTCTGTATCTCAGCCTCCTCGTCGGGGACTGCGTTTTTTTCCCTATCTCCACACTGAGGTGTCGAGATCGTGGAATAAACCGGTTTGTATTTTATGTGTTTAATCCCCAGATGTCTAACTATAGTAATTTTTGGGAATTAAAGGGTTAGTTCACCCAAAAATGAAAATTAAGTCATTAATTACTCACCCCCATGCTGTACCAACCCCGTAAGGCCTTCGTTCGTCTTCGGAACACAAATTAAGATATTTATGATTAAATCTGAGAGGTTGATCACTCCTCCATAGGCTGCCTAAGGGAATGAAACTTGACGGCCCAGAAAGTCATTAAAGAAAATGTTTAAATATTCCATGTCACAACAATGGCTCAACTATAAGTTTATCAAGCGACGAGAATACTTTTTGTGCGAAAAAAACAAACAAAAATAACTACTTTATTCGACTATTCCTTTTCTTCCTTGTAGGCCTGAAACGAGACTTCAAGAGATTTCCACGACGCATGCGCGAGAATTGCGATCTCCTTCAACTACTTCAGTTAAGTTCTCGCGCGTGCGCGTCGTGGAAATCTCTTGAAGTCTCGTTTCAGGCCTACAAGGAAGAAAAGGAATAGTCGAATAAAGTCGTTATTTTTGTTTGTTTTTTCCAGCCTATGGAGGAGTGATCAACCTCTCAGATTTAATCATAAATATCTTCATTTGTGTTCCGAAGACGAACGAAGGCCTTACGGGGTTGGTACAGCATGGGGGTGAGTAATTAATGACTTAATTTTCATTTTTGGGTGAACCAACCCTTTAAGTATCATATAGTATGACAGTGCCTCGGGTTAAAGAGACGCTTGCGAGCTTTCTCTCTCCCGAGTCGGCGTCATCGTTATTAACCCCGACGTTACCCACCAGCCATCTTAAATAATGAATACATTTTTATTAGGCAGCGCTGGTGGGTAAAGTATATAAGGACATGGATGAATGTGAGGGGCGACTCTCTGAGGAGGGTCGCAGCGCTGCCAGTTTGGTTGTTTCCTGCTGGTGGCCACAGAGTGATATATATGTATATATCAGCGCAGTCTCATCCCAAGATGTCAACCAACTGACGCGTTTGACCATACGTCAACATCCGACGTTTTAGGGTACCCTTTAACGTCAGTTAGATGACGCTATCTAATCCTAACCCTACCCCAGACCTAAACCTACCTGCGTCATCTAACTGACGTTAAAGGTAAAGCGTCAGTTGGATGACGCACCAGGATCGTCATCTAACTGACGTTAAAGGGTACCCTAAAACGTCAGATGTTGACGTATGGTCAAAAGCGGCAGTTAGTTGACGTCTTGGGATGAGACTGTGTTATATATATATATAACTTTTTCTGATATAAAGGTAAAGGAAAATAAAGATATAAATATGACTGTTCTTCTGGACACTCCGCTTTCAAGAAAACTAAGAAAAAAAAACATTCAGCGGCGTTCCAGAGGTTTTTTCCTCACCAATCTAATGTTCCTGAGACTGCTGGGCGGGAGCAGTCTCGGCCTATTAAGCTCCTCGCAGCAAAAAGTGCAAAACAGAGCGTCGCCATTCGGGCTCCGAAGGAGGACTGAGGACTGTTTTATCTCTAAAATAGCTTGGACAAAGAAGAAGCCCTGACGCCGAGGCGATCAGGCTTCTAAGGGTGGTCCCCTCTGGGGTAGGGACGGTTTTGAGAAATCGTTTCTCCTCGGCGCCCTTTGCGGTGCGACTCTCTGAGGAGGGTCGCAGCACTGTCAGTTCGGTTTCCCTGCCGGTTCGCCGTTTCAGGGCACCAAGGTGTCAGTGTCCCCAAACGAGCCTCCAAATTAGAAAAAAAAAAGAAGAGCAGTCAGTTCGGTTTCCCTGCCGGTTCGCCGTTTCAGGGCGCCGAGGTGCCTGCTTTTTCCAACAATCCTCCGAGGAGGGTCGTAGGAACTAAGCTAGTTAGAGGTAGGCAAGATCTGAGGACTGTCGTCATCTCTAATAAAGCTTAGACAAGAAGTCCTGTCGCAAAAAAACGAGGCTATCAGACTTCTGAGGGCTCCTCCGGGGCAGGGACTGTTTTGAGAAATCGTTTCTGCTCGGCACCCTCTGGGGTGCGACTCTCTGAGGAGGGTCGCAGCGCTGCCAGTTCAAACAAATCCAGAGGCCAGTCTTGAGAGACTGGTTCCCCTAGTAGAATTTCTGGCAGCATGGAAACTACTGCCACATATTTCTCAGTGGGTCCTGCACACTATAGAAAAGGGTTTCAGAATTCAGTACGGTTCTCGTCCGCCCAGATTTCTAGGGGTCCTCCTCTCATTGGTGGACTCCGAGCAGGCTTTGGTTATGGAGCAGGAAGTACTGTCACTTCTGCAAAAGAAGCTGTAGAAGGGGTTCCTCCTCCCAGCAGACAGCCATTACTTCATTGTTTCCGAAAGAGGATGAGGGAGGTTCCTGAGGTTTGCTTTCGGGGGCGAAGCATACCATTATCGGGTTCTTCCATTCGGCCTGGGTTTATTACCCCACACCTTTAAAGTATGCGTGGATGCAGCTCTGGCTCTTCTGAGACTCCAGGGCATTCGCGTATAATACTACATCAATGATTGGTTGATCCTAGCTCAATCTGAGTTTATGGCAGTTCGGCATCGAGATGTCGTTCTGTCTCATTTAAGGATGTTGGGGTTGCCTCTCAACGCCAAGAAGAGTGTGCTCTGAGGACCACTTTTCTAGGTGTAGCGATTCTCACAGCTGTATTGGGGTATATCTAGGCCAGTCACTCACTGTGAAACAGTTTCAGACTGGTGGATCTCATGGCAGCTGCGTCCAACGTAATTACTTTTGGCCTTCTGTACATGAGACCCCTGCAGTGGTGGCTCAGGACCAAGGTGTTTTCTCCGAGGAGAAATGTGTTTTCACATGATCAAGGTCACGCGGCTATGCCTTCGTGCCTCGGTCATGTGGAAGAACCTTGGTTCCTCGCCCAAGCCCAGTGTTGGGGGCTTCTTGTTGACGGATATTGCTATCGACGGATGCTTCCCTCACAAGTGGGGGCGATCATGAGTGGTCGCTCGGCGAATGGCGGACAACACACTGATGGTCTCGTATATCAGAGCAGATATCCTGTTGAGGCAGGGGCTGAGGCCCAGGGATTGGAGACTTAACCCCGAGGTGGTGGAGCTTCTTAGGGAGAACTTTGGTCAAACTAAAGTCAAGTCGACCTTTCACATCGTTTGTACAACGCATTGCTCTATTTGGTTCTCACTCACGCATCCAGCTCCGCTTTGACTGGATGTGATGTATTAGGTGTGGTTGACGCTACACCGGTACGCATTTCCCGATTTTTTTGCTCCCGGGAGTTCACCCTCATTTGGAGTTTGGATACTATTGGCTCGGCCTCTGAGGGGGCCCGGTTCATAGAATCCGGTCTCTTGACTGAGGTCGTTGAGACCATTCTCCAATCGAGAGCTCCTTCCACGAGAAAGCTATATGCATTGAAATGGAAATTATTCTCCACCTGGTGTGGTGAACGTGTGGTGAACGTCAATTAGATCCTGTTAACTGCCCTGTTGGTTCAGTTCTTGATTTCTTGCAAGACCGTTTCTCTGCTAGGTTATCTCTTTCTACCCAAAAAGTTTACGTGGCTAGGGGGGGGGGGGGGGGGGATCCTATCGGGAGAGATCCTCTTTTTACTCGTTTTCTCTGTGGTACACTGAGGTTGAGACCTGCACTGCACTCTAGAGCAGGGGTTCTCAAACATTTTGGTGCCAGGGGCACCTTACAGGGGGAAAAAAATTCCAAAGACCCCTCATATTTAACAGTGATTTAGCACAAAGTTAATGTGTGAGCGGTTAATGAAACATTTTTGCACAAATGGTCTCCACCCAGGGTCCTATGCAGGAATTTCTAAATAGCCTACTGAGGTCCCAAAAGTGATTTTGCTAGGGATCACTTAGGATCCCTCACTTAGGAAGTTTTGATGTTCTTGATCTACACATGTGCATTTTAAGGTGTTTTAAGGCCCCCCAAATGGGATAATAGCTTTAGAAGCATGTCAGTGGGCAGTGGCATACATTTTTTTGTCAAGATGTCAGTTTAAATTTTACAATGAATGATCCACATACAAAATGGAAATGCAGAATGTATATGATTATTGTTCACATGTAGGCTTTATCAAAACTTGATCAAAACACAATCACATATTCCAAACAGGAATGGACTTAAAAGAGAAACGTTTCAATGATTAGGCTTCTGCACACAAATATAGCCTATATTTATACAATAGTAATGGCAATATGTTTAATAGGTGCGTTTGTTGTTAAATTGAGCTTATATCCACTGTAATTAGCTAAAAAAAACGTACAGTATATCTGTGTTAAATAGGAATCCATAATGCTATCTCGTGGGCACAGGATGCTTCTTTTGACCTGTTTCTATTTCCTTTCCCAAAGCTGAGCTTTGATTGATACTTTGCAAACTGATTGTTTCATCTAAAACAGCTGTTTAGTTGAACTATTTAGGCCTACATCTTATCTCGCACTTTATGACCGTTGACTGAAGCGTTGTGCGGGGATTCGCGCTCGGCTTCTGAACATAAGCCCGCTTTGAATTCATCTCCGACTCAAACATTTTGACATTGACGAGCTGTTAGTCTCTACTGAAGCAGCTCAGACGAGAAGGTCAGATATCATCGCGATGTACATCCTTGTAGCACCAAATTAAGTGAATATGTTACAGCCCTGTCCCTATGCACTTTTATTTTGATTTTGACTTCTAATGTCAAATCTAGCAGTGCTAGAACTGTCATATTGTGCGCGCACGCGAGACACCGGCGCAATTACGTGGGATTTTTTCCTCAGCAATGGAAACAAAGGAATACTCTTATTTATGGTCATACAGATAAGACAAGAGTACAGCATTCGAAATGGTAAAGTGTGATTTTTTGTGACAAAATGTCAAGTGTGACAAAATGTCATGCCTTTTAAAAATAAAGAAAACAACCGGATGCGGGTTCATGCCGTCTCTCGGTCTCCTTTCTGACGCACGTTCCGCAAAATCAATCACAGCGAATAGTCTACTTGACGCACAGACATAAGAAATACAGATAGATTATCTATCTATAAACCTTTAAGTGTCTACTTTGTAGGCTATTATTTGACAATAAATGCATTATAAGTTACTTTGGAATAACTAGCAGGTTTTCGGATGATAAAGAAAACCCGACTAATAGTCCGAAAAAAACCCCCAAAAAAACGGTAGGCTGTTATAAATTATTTTGCGGACCCCCTGGCACCAGGGGTCCGTGGACCCCACTTTGAGAACCACTGCTCTAGAGCACCGGCTTGGGATTTGGCCATTGTACTTGAGGGTCTGGCTTTGGCTCCCTTCGAGCCCATTGAAGAGGTTTCAGAGAAATTCCTCACTCTAAAAACTTTATTTCTCCTTTCTATTTCGTCTATCAAGAGATTTGGAGATTTGCATGCCCTGTCGGTTGCTGCTCCATGTCTGGAATTTGCACCTGGTATGGTGAAGGCATTTCTCTACCCTAGACCGGGTTATATTCTTAAGGTCCCAGTTAATGTTGGGGGCCTTCTAGTGGTGCATGCCTTTTATCCTCCACCTTTTAATACCCCAGATCAGGAACGACTGAGCTGTTATGTCCAGTTCGGGCATTAGATGCCTACGTTCACAGAGCTGCCCTGTGGCGTAAGTCTGAACAATTGTTTGTCTGCTTTGGGTCACTCAAGAGAGGGTGCCCTGCATCTAAACAGGTAATGAGCAAATGGATAGTTGAGGCTATATCATTGGCTTATGAAGCGGCCGGTCAGCCTTCACCTATGGCTGTACGGGCCCATTCTGCAAGGAGTATGGCGGCCTCTACGGCCTTAATTTCGGGTGTTTCCCTTCTTGATATCTGTAATGCGGCAGGTTGGTCCTCTCCACATACATTTGTCAGGTTTTATGACCTTAACCTCTCCACTCCAGGGGCGAGGTTGCTTGCTTCTTAGTGTGCGCAAGGACTTCACACAGAACGGGCATTTGTCACTATGGCGTAGTGGGTATGGGGTTCCCACCGCGTCTCAAACGCAGCTCGAAGTTCCCTTGAAAGGGAACGTCTCAGGTTACGTATGTAACCCTGGTTCCCTGAGAGGAAACGAGACGCTGCGTTTACCTGCCATACTTCCTGCATGCCCTGATCGACTTGCTTCAGGATTTTTCAGAAGCTGGCGCGGTCTGAATTCAGGGTGCTTTATAGTTTCCTGGTCTATGACGTCACCCGCCTATGACGTTTCGGGCTTCCATTGGACTGATTTTACATGTGCTTCACGATGTATTCACGCAGAGCGTTCCCACCACGTCTCAAACGCAGCGTCCCGTTCCCTCTCAGGGAACCAGGGTTACATACGTAACCTGAGACGTTTCCATGGTGACGCATCATTGCTTGTCACGTGACACACCGCAGCCACAACAGCGCTGAATGAATGATGATCTGCTTTTTATTTCATTGTCAAAAAAATTATTTTTCCTTTTTTATTCAAAATATTCACAAATTTGTTTGCTATAGCATGAAATATCTGATAGTCAGATTGTCAAATATATGCAAGTGGATGTGTTTTGTTGTTTAACCCTCTGAGGTCGGCTATCGCGCCGGCACGATAGTCTCGCTTTTTTCTTATCAGTGCAAAAGAAACTCAAAATACTCTGTTGATTTTGATCTAACATATTAAGTGTTGTACATCATTAGATCCTGATAAGTGTCTATTTTTTTTGTGGATACTCACAATAAAAACAAAGTGTTGTGCTTTTCGCCAAATAAAGAAAAACAAACATGATGCGCGTTCTGCCTTCTCTCTGTCAGTTAAGTCCATTCTGAAACGCGTCCGAAAATTAATTCCGCGAATACTTGTCATACAGGCACGAGTGTTTTTCCATAATGAAGCTTGAACTCTCTTCTTTTAAATTAATTAATTTATATAAACAAACAAATATTCTCAGCTTATGTAATCTGTATGAAAAGAGAGAGATGTCAGTATTTTTCTTTCCAGCTCATTATACCTAATTACGCGTTAATGTGCCACGCCCACGGAGAGCGCGCGCTATTCAAACGCAAATGATCCTAGACAAGCCGTTCAAACATGCCAACGCCCACCAGCTGGATTATAAAACACATCGTGTTTAGTAAGTATCTTGTACAGCTGTGTACACAGCGTATCCTTTCGCTGTGAGGAATAATACTATCTAACCCTGGAAAATGTACCAGCAGAAGTGCTGGTAGTTTCATTTCGAGGAGCAACGGATCCAGCTGATGTAGTAAGTCATTTATTCTTAAGTGCTTTGTTCTAATCGCGATATTGAATACTGTCTGACTGTAAACCGCAAAAAGACTGTTTAAATATGAATTGCGTGTCTGTGTGTAGGCTAAATGATGAGTGAACGGCATAGGCGCGCGCGCTTTGTTTACTACAGTTATACAGCGCGTGTCTGTCCCTTGTTCATTCACTCTCGCACCTATATTATGTTTACATGAACACATACAAACTATATTGCTATAGCCTACTAAGATGAGTAAAAATAGACTGAAATATGTTGAAATAAAATGTCTGTATAAGCAACAAGCTGCAAATTCACATGTATATACTAATATATCATACACAATATATTACAGACTAAATATGAATGTTTAGACAAGATTTTGTGATTAGTTTTGGATAGATTATAAAGTTTTGACTGTAAAAAAAGACTACTGTCACATTAAATAGGTACGCTTTTGTTCACCAATTTCTGTTCATAGTTAAATATACTATAGTATGATGTTTTGTCAAAAATAAAGTAGGTATATTGAATTATCAACTAAGATGTTATTATAGTGTTTGTTCCAATATTCAAACTAATGAATCCTTACCTTTTTTTTAATACGTATGATAAAATGTATGCTTTTTACAAAGAAATACACTTGAAATATTGTTAAAATTGTAATTGTTGTTGTAATTGTAACCTATTTGTAATTGGTTACAATTTCTAATTGTTAAATATGTATAGGCTATATAGATAATTTCTTTTGTCCTTGCATTCTTTGGGATCCTGTGACACACCTGTGTGAAAGGGCTAATTAATATGCAGCTCATTATGCGGCACATTATCCGGCCTTTGTCTTCTCAGGTGTGAACACGCCTCCACGCATATTGCCTTTCCAAACAAAAGGTGTCTAATAAAATGTAAATCAGTGTATGTATTTGTGTAAATGATTAGGCAGGATGATTTTCAGATCATTTTGAAGCAAAAATTCTAGGCAACAACACTCATTAGTCAAAAGTCTTGTGGACACATATTTAGTATGTGTTTTGTGGCCTTATTTCAGACACTTTAAAGGGATAGTTCGGCCAAAAATGATATTTAAACCATGCATTACTCACCCTCAAGCCGTTTGAGATGCATCTGTCAATCTTGTTTCAGACGAACACATTTTCAGTTATTTTAGAAAATGTCTTAGACCCTTCAGTGGATATAATGTGAAGCAATGGGGTCCACCTCCTTCAAATCCCAAAATGTGAATACATCCTTCACAAAAGTAATCCATCCGGCTCCAGGGGGATAAACGAAGGCCTTCTGAGGGTAATCCGTGCGGTTTTGTCGTAAAAATATACATATTTAAAACTTTATAAATGAAAATATCTGACTTCCGGCAACGATCGACGCGCGTTCACGGGTGATGGAAGTCGGCGTACGAGGTAAGACGTAGCGTAGGAACTGTTGTGACGTAGAACTAACGCGCCAGCGCAGCCAGAGAGCAGAGCAAAACAAAACACGAAAGCGCGTGAATGCACGCGCGTCGATCGTTGCCGGAAGTCAGATATTTTCATTTATAAAGTTTTAAATATGTATATTTTTAGGACAAAACCGCACGGATTACCCTCAGAAGGCCTTCGTTTATCCCCCTGGAGCCGGATGGATTACTTTTGTGAAGGATGTATTCACATTTTGGGACTTGAAGGAGGTGGACCCCATTGCTTCACATTATATCCACTGAAGGGTCTAAGACATTTTCTAAAATAACTGAAAATGTGTTCGTCTGAAGCAAGATTGACATATGCATCTCGAACGGCTTGAGGGTGAGTAATGCATGGGTTAAATATCATTTTTGGCCGAACTATCCCTTTAAGTTTTAGTTTTTTCAATAACCATGCATAAGCAATATTCTCTCAAAAATACAAACTGTAACGGTTATCAGCTGGAGTGCCCTTGAGAGCCACCTGAGGGCACTCCACATCAGACTATCATTGTTCACTCACAACTACATTTCCCATAATTCACTGCCCGGACTCATCATCCCTGATTATTACATTCACCTGTGTCTCATTATATTGTTTAGTTCACCCCATATAAGCCTGGTTCACCTCATCATTCCCTGTGAAGTCTTGTACGTTATTCCACTGCAATTCTGAGCGTTTCCTTCCCGAGTTTTGATTCCTGTGTTTGACCTGCGGATTGTTTATCGTTGCTGACCCTTCTCTGCCTGCCCTGACCCTGGACTGTTTACTGGACTCTGATTCTCTCTGCCTGCCCTGACCCTTTGCTTGAAATCTGGTTTGTCTCTGCCTTGTCTCCGTTGCCCTGTTTGCTGTTGTTGATCCATGCCTGTTTAACTACTCTAATAAATGCTGCGAATGGATCCTCCTGACTCCGCCTCTTCACAACACAAACATGTTTCATAATTGTTGCTCAGAAATTACGGTAGCTCAATTTGTGCTATATTGAGTGAATTTACACCTTTGCCATTAACATGTTTATAAATAACTGAAAAAAGCACAAATGTCAGAGCATGTCAGAACACCTCAAGGACCCCAAAAACCCTTAGACCTCAGAGGGTTAAACACCTTTATAATGATCGCATTAGTTGAGCTGCATGCGCGATGGGCGCCGCCATGTTAGTTTCTGGCCTAGTTCAGAGAATCGGATCTTTTGGATTTACAACATGTGAATTCATCCACTTCTCCCGAAATACATTAAAAGGAAGTGGCCGGTGAACTGGGAGAAGAATAGAGTAAATGTTAAAGTTACTTACACAATGTGTATCTGATATGAATAAAACGTCTAACTAGAATGGAAATGATTATTATTGCCGCTTCCATATACATCAGTGTGTATTTTACAAACTCTAAATGTATTTTTATGTGATTTTATATGTCTGAAACCTAAAATAAACATTATGTGGTTGGAAACACTGAAAAGTTGTGATATATGATAGCACAGAGCGCGAACTCTGGCTCAGTGCCAGCCAACGCGCGAACGCAGATTTGAATTTAGCAGTTGATCACGTGATGCAATGATCGTTCTAATCACACCGGTGTGATTGTACACTCCAGGGACCAGCCTAGACTGATCACACCGGTGTGATCGTATGTGCGAAAGGGTTAAAGGTCTGCAAAGTTTTAAAAATCAAATTAAGTTATTGTCTCCTAAAAGAAAGAATCGATTCAATTCCAGTCTCCCTTCCTGTTACAAACCTTCATAGGTTTGTAACGCATTTGTATATACCAGCCTATGGTCTTTATTGGCTACCTGTGAACAATGTTTATTTTGCACAATACTGTATTTGTAGCTGAGGCATGGAAGAAAGCAAATCCACTTTGCATGCACTTCCAAATGACGCACTCGAATTGATATGGTAAAACTGACACCATCGTTACTGTTCGTATCACTAGCAGTGTTTCCACGGTCAGGCCAAAAGTCAGCATGCTAGTGCGTGCCAGGGCCAGATGTGTTTCCACTGTCACTTCTGGGGCTTGATCGTGCCTTGCCGGGCTTCGCCTGGGCCAACGGCCAAGGTTTTTTGACCCACTGAATATCTTGGTCCAAAGCGGGCCAACTGGGGCTGAGCAGAGGTGGATTTTGAGAGTCAACACCACTGTTAATTTCCTATGTTATACAAACAGCTAACCTCAACATTAAAGACATTTAAAACAATGTTCAGCTCAGAAATCACTTTCAGACACCAGTGAGTGTGTGAAATAACCTGCCAATTGCATTCAGATGGGGATTCTGATCACAGTATGAGACAGAAATATCTTTATACCAATGTTAAAAGCTACTTATGCTAACTATTACCATGATATACATACACTTTAAATTACGTCATATGCTCTCAATTAAAAAATGCAGAACAATTAGTTAATGCGTTCATGACTGTTACGAACTGCTCTGAGACACAAAGGTTGTGGATCCAAATATAGTATTTATTGAACAGTGTAATCCAAAGACGTAATCCAAAGTACAGGAAGGGTCAAACACAGGCAGGCAGGCAGTCCATACAAACAAACACGACAAGGCAGGGAACACGGGCAAAAGAGTAATCGACGGAACAGGCAAGAAATCCAAAAACCAAGAGACATGAAACCAGGGAATTGCAGTGTAACACTAAACAAGACTTCGCAGATAATGAATGAGAAAAACAGGCTTATATGGGGTGAGCTAAACAAGATAATGAGACACAAGTGAATGTGATAATGGATGAAGAGTCCGGGCAGTGAGTTATTAGAAATGTAGTTTGTGAGGGAATGACAATAGTCTGATGTGGAGTGCCCTCTGGTGGCTCTCAAGGGCACTCTAGCTGGTGACTGTTACAATGACATCACGGCTAGATTATTGTAACGCTCTACTGGGTGGTTGCCCTGCATGTTTAATACATAAACTACAGCTGGTCCAAAATGCAGCCGCTAGAGTTCTTACCAGAACCAGGAAGTATGACCATATTAGCCCGGTTCTTTCAACACTGCATTGGCTCCCTATTAAACATCGTATAAATTTTAAACTATTGCTGATTTCTTACAAAGCACTAAATGGTTTAACTCCCCAGTACTTGAGCGAGCTCTTAACGCATTATAGACCTTCACGTCTATTGCGATCTCAAAATTCCGGCCAGTTGATAATACCTAGAATATCAAATCGACTGCTGGCGGTAGATCAATTTCCTATTTAGCACCAAAACATCTTCCTAACATTGTCCGGGAAGCAGACACAGTCTGCCAGTTCAAATCTAGACTAAAAACTCTTTGGCCTAGCAAACACATAACACATTATAGACTTCTATAAATCAATGTTAGGCTGCAGTTTAAACGTGGTGAAAACGCGGTGAAAGGTGAAAACGCTCCTGCAAAAGGAGGCTATAGAATGGGTTTCTCCTCCCAGCATGGAGTCAGGCTATTACAGCCGATATTTCATCGTTCCCAAGAAGGATGGGGGTTGCGTCCAATTTTAGATCTGCACCTGTTAAATCGCTCAGTAGGGAAGCTCAAACTCGAGATGCTCACTCTCAAGCAGATCGTGTCACAAATCAGATCCGAGGACTGGATTGTCACGATAGATCTAAAGGACGCGTACTTCCACTTCTCCATCCTTCCGCAGCACAGGAAGTTCCTGAGGTTCGCTTTCGAGGGCGAAGCGTACCAATATCGTGTTCTTCCGTTCGGTCTAGCTTTATCTCCCCGCACATTCACAAAGTGCATGGACGCAGCGCTAGTCCCGCTGCGACTCCAGGGCATTCGCATCCTGAACTATATAGACGATTGGTTGATTCTAGCTCAATCGGAGCAGCAAGCGCATTGAGATGTCGTCCTCACTCACATCAGGAAATTGGGGTTGAGGCTGAATGCCAAGAAAAGTGTGCTATCTCCATCACAGAGGACCTCTTTTCTGGGGGTGTTATGGGATTTGGTAACGATACGGGCACGTCTGTCTCCTGCCCGCATCACTTCGATTCTCTCAGCCGTAAAACAGGTGAAGCTAGGCCAGTTGGTCACTGTAAAGCAGTTTCAGAGACTGCTGCGTCTGATTGCAGCAGCGTCCAACGTTATACCTTGCGGCCTGCTGGACATGAGACCGTTACAGTGGTGGCTCAGGGGGTTCTCCCCGAGGGGAAAGCCACTCCGTACGATCAAAGTCACGCGGTGTTGCCTCCGTGCTCTGGTCATGTGGAGGGAACCTTGGTTTCTGTCCCAAGTACCTGTGTTGGGAGCTCTTTGTCGTCGTGTAACGCTAACGACAGATGCTTCCCTCACAGGTTGGGGGGCGATCATGAGTGGTCGTCCAGCCCAGGGTCTGTGGCAAGACCATCATCTTTCATGGCACATAAATTGCCTAGAAATGTTGGCGGTGTTTCAGGCTCTGAAACACTTCCTCCCAGTCCTGAGAGGCCATCATGTTCTTGTCTGGTCCGACAACATATCGGTGGTCTCCTACATAAATCATCAGGGGGGTCTGCGTTCGCGCCCGTTCTACAAGCTGGCTCGCCAGATCCTTCTCTGGTCCCCGGGGAAACTTCTTTCATTGAGGGCAATTTATATCCCAGGGAATCTAATCAGGGAGCGGACATCCTGTCGAGGCAGGGGCCGAGGCCCGGGGAATGGAGACTTCACCCCGAGGTGGTGCAGCTCCTTTGGAATCATTTCTGTCGTGCCGAGACATCACACTGTCCACTGTGGTTCTCTCTAAGTCATCCAGCCCCTCTGGGGTTGGATGCTATGGTACAGGCATGGCCGAGGTCGCATCTGTACGCATTTCCCCCGATCGCTCTCCCGGGAGTTCTGGAGATGGTTCGCCGGGACGGGGTCTACTGTTGGTAGCCCCGTACTGGCCGGCCCGAGTATGGTTTGCGGACCTAGTGTCTCTCCTCGACGGCTCTCCTCTGGAGATTCCGATCAGGAGGGACCTTTTCTCTCAGGCGAGTGGGTTGATCCTTCACCCCAGCCCAGAACTGTGGAAACTGTGGGCTTGGTCTCTTAGGGGGCCCAGCTCATAAGTTCAGGTCTCTCAACCGAGGTTGTTGAGACCATCCTCCACTCCAGAGCTCCGTCCACGAGGAAGTTATATGCCTTGAAGTGGAAATTATTCACTTCTTGGTGTGGATATCACCAGCTGGACCCAGTTAACTGCCCGGTGGGTGCAGTGCTGGAGTTCCTGCAGGAGCGCTTCTCCACAGGGCTATCCCCCTTCACACTAAAGGTGTACGTGGCGGCACTAGCTGCTTACCACGTCCCTTTGAGTGGAGTCTCTTTTGGGAGAGGCCAGCAGTTCGCACGAGGGTGCCGACCTGGGATCTGGCCATCGTATTAGAAGGTCTCTCCCTAGCTCCTTTCGAGCCCATTGAAGAGGTTCCTGAGAAGTTCATCACTTTAAAAACTTTCTTTCTTCTCGCTATCTCGTCTCTTAAGAGAATTGGAGACATTCAAGCACTCTCGATTTCCCCCTCGTGCCTGGAATTCTCGCCTGGTATGGTAAAGGCCTTCTTCCATCCTAGGCCAGGTCAAGGTCCCTACGAATATTGCTAGACCTATAGTTCTGCAGGCTTTCTGTCCTCCTCCTTTCATGTCGTCAGACCAGGAGAAACTTAATTTACTCTGCCCAGTTAGGGCTTTATAAGCTTATGTCCACAGAGCTGCCTTGTGGGGGAAATCTGAACAGTTGTTCGTTCGCTTTGGGCCACCCAGGAAGGGGAGTCCTGCATCTAAACAGAGGATGAGCAAGTGGGTGGTTGAGGCCATTTCACTTGCGTACGAATCGGCTGGTCAGCCTTCACCCTTGGCTGTACGAGCTCACTCGACTAGGAGTATGGCTGCTTCCAAAGCTCTATTGTCAGGAGTTTCCCTCCATGATGTCTGTGATGCGGCTGGTTGGTCCTCACCGCACACATTTGTTAGGTTCTATGAGCTGGACCTCAACTCCACTCCAGGGGCGCAGGTGCTTTCGTCCTCTTTGTGCTCTGATTTCACATGACGGGCACTTGCTCTTATGGCGACATGGGTATTAGCGTTCCCACAGCATTGACGCAGCTCGAGTTTCCTTGAAAGGGAATGTCTCGGTTACGTATGTAACCCAGGTTCCCTGAAGAGGGAACGAGATGCTGCGTCATTCTGCTATACTCCCGGCTTCCCCGTTAGCACACGCTTCGGCCTATCAGATGCTGTCGCGCTTGTGTTTTTGGGGTGCTTTATAGTTTCCTGGTCGATGACGTCACCCGCCTATGACGTTCCATCTCTCCATTGGACTGATTCCATACGTGCTTCAGGACGCAAACACGCAGGGGCGTTCCCACACCGTTGACGCAGCTTCTCGTTCGCTCTTCAGGTAACTAGGGTTACATGCGTAACCGAGACGTTTACAACTGTTACACTTATAGTACACTTAAATGTATACTTTTATATAATAAAAAGTGGGCCAATTTAGTCCCAAGCAGTACTGAAATAGTACACTTACAAGTTTACTACTAGTACATTGATATTAGTATACTTACTATACACAGTATACTTAAAGGGTTAGTTCACCCAAAAATGAAAATTATGTCATTAATGACTCACCCTCATGTTGTTCCAAGCCCATAAGACCTCCGTTCATCTTAGGAACACAGTTTAAGATATTTTAGATTTAGTCCGAGAGCTTTCTGTCCCTCCATTAAAAATGTATACACGGTATACTGTCCTTGTCCAGAAAGCAAATAAAGACATCATCAAAGTAGTCCATGTGACATCAGTTGGTTAGTTCGAAAACATTGAAAATACATTTTGGTCCAAAAATAACAAAAACTACGACTTTATTCAGCATTGTATTGTCTTCCGGTTCTGTTGTCAATCCGTGTTCACGAGTCCGCAGTGAGGCTGGTGACGTAAGACGCTGCTGACGTGTTATCTGGTGCGTCCGTGTTCGGGTTCAAATAAATATGGCTGGGCAAAGAAATGCAAGTCTTCCTCTGTGTGGAAATCCTTAGACATGTTTGCGAAGATTGTTTTGTTTACAGCGTGCGTCTCCCTCAGACTGTAAACGAAGCTCGGGCGCACCAGATAACACGTCAGCAGCGCCTTACGTCACCAGCGTCACTGAACGAGGATTGACAACAGAACCGGAAGAGAATACAATGCTGAATAAATTCGTAGTTTTTGTTATTTTTGGACCAAAATGTATTTTCGATGCTTCAAAACATTCTAACTAACCCACTGATGTCACATGGACTACTTTGATGATGTCTTTATTTCCTTTCTGGACAAGGACAGTATACCGTGTATACATTTTCAATGGAGGCACAGAAAGCTCTCCGACTAAATCTAAAATATCTTAAACTGTGTTCCGAAGATGAACTGAGGTCTTACGGGCTTGGAACAACATGAGGGTGAGTCATTAATCACATCATTTTTATTTTTGGGTGAACTAACCCTTTATACTTGAACATTAAGTATACTTTTTAAAATGAACTTGAATTATACTTCTTTTTCGTAAGGGTATAATCATGTATTTATTTGGTTTTATGTTTCATCTGTCTCTTCCCTGTGCATTTGTTTATACCGGACTTCTGCATCTGTGTATGTCATAAATGATGTATACTCTGGTTAACCCTCTGAGGTCTGAGGTGTTTTTGGGGTCCTTGAGATGTTTTGACATGCCCTGACATTTGTGTTTTTTCAGTTGCTTAGAAACATATTAATGGCACTGGTGTAATTACACTCTATTTAGCACAAACAGGGCTACCATAATATGTTCGCACCATGTTTGTACATGTTTGTATTTTTGAGAGAATATTGTTTATTGCATGGTTATTGAAAAAAAAAAAAAAAAGTTTCTGAAATAAGGCCACAAAACACACACTAAATATGTGTCCACAAGATTTTTGACTAATGGATGTTGTCGCCTAGAGTTTAGGCTTCAAAATGATCTGAAAATCATCCTGTCTAATCACTCACATAAAACAATTTTTTGTTTGCAAAGGCAATATGCGGATGGGCGTGAACGGCCCAACCCCTATCATGAATAATTAAGTGGTTCTTAATTGGTTAAGTGGTAAGGTGAATTCAACAAGGCATGCTGTGTCTTTGAAGCAACAATTAAAGGCTAAATATTTTTTCCGTGATTTGTATGGCTGACACGCAGCAACATATACAGTATTATCAGCTGTATGATGTGTTTTTACATGTTTTTAAATGTTTAATTTCGAGAGAGACCCGGCGGGTGCAGCGAGGGAGTCTAAATAAAATTGCTAAAAAGAGATCCAGCGCGAGAGAGGCAAAGAAAAACGCATGTTTTTGATTTAATTAGGCTATGTTGCTTTGGACAATTTTCGTTTTGTACTGTTTTAATTGTTTAATTTAGCTGTAATTTCTTTGGCAATACAAATTTAAAATGTCGCAAGAATAAGATTAGCCTAGTGTTTCTTATTTTGCATCGCAAAAGAAATAAACTCTAAACTCGATACAATCCTGTTTAAAAAAAAAAAAACTGTCCCGACACTTTATTTAAACCTTGAAATGTTCGAACTTGGTTTCAAACTTAAGTAATTTAAGTGTTCTTTTACATTACACAATAATTTAGCAGACTAAAGACGAGCTTCATTTTCTGATGCAATCGGCTGACAATCTTCCTTCATCAGTTTTTGTCGTTTGTGCAGCGGCTGCGGTTCTACGGGAATGTTGCAAATGTATGTTGTAATGATAATTAAACAAAACTCTTGACTTTAAATAAGTAAACAGTTATAAACAGTTACCTATTTAAGCATCAAGGTGGTAAAATATAAACGCTGTCGGCCAACATCGGTTAAAAACATGTATGCTACACTGAGATTTGATCTCGGGTCGATTGAAGCTCCTTGAATCTCGAGTTGTTGCGTTAACCACTGAGCTACCGTCTGTATGCTGTTCGAAAGCCTCATTGATGTGGCCTAAATGTTTTTGCAATGTTTTATGTTGAATTGTTTTCATTATTTATTCTATTTAAATTTCAGCATTGTGATTATTAATTATTTTAACTACGTTTCACTTAAATTCATATGCTACCAACTTTCAATCGCTCTGAATGGGCGGCAGCAGATTACGCAATAGAGAGAATAAACGAACACTTTTCAGAGTCTATGATTGTAGCGCCTCTTAGCGGTAAAAGGCAGCAAATACACCACACATTTTACCGCCGCGGTGGAACGGCTGATCTGGGCGTTGTCATGGCTTGCCTCAACATTTGCGTTTGAATAGCCCGCGTCCTCCGTGGGCGTGTCAGATTAACGCGTAATGAAGTGTAATGAGCTGGGGAAAAAAATACTGAAATCACTCTCTTTTCATACAGCATACATAAACAGAGAATATTTGTTTTTTATATAAATTACTTCATTGAAAAGAAGAGAATTCAAGCTTCATAAAGAAAAATCTTATAGTTATACTTAATCTTAGGACGCATTTCAGAATGGACTTCACCGACAGAGAGAAGGCAGAACTTGCATCATGTTTATTTTTCTTTATTTGTCGAAAAGCACAACACTTTGTTTTTATTGTGAGTATACAGAAAAATAATAGACACTTAACATGATCGATTGATGTATACCACTTATATTTAAGATCAAAATCAACAGAGTATTTTGAGTCTCTTTTGCACTGATAAGAAAAAAAGCGAGACAATCGCGCCGGCGCGATAGCCGACCTCAGAGGGTTAACTCCTATAACTCATAACTCCTGTTTTCCTCTGACTGAAGGGATAACAGTATAGTGAGACAGGAGAGATCGCTCAAACATCCTCAGATCACATAATTTAGTGGTAAATTAATATAAATTATCACTCTTTCTAAAGAAATGTGACATAAAATATTATATTGTAATAGTATTTTTCTAAATGTGTAGGCCTTTGAATTAATGGAATTGTTTTGCGTATTGCTGTGATCACAAATTAAAGGTGCGACTGAGTAAGTATGTGTGTTCTATTTTTATGTGAAATAATGATAGAGTTTGATTCAGCATGTTTGATGTGCACTCCCGATCTAGCTAGTTCTCGGTCCGCTAGCTTCTCCGTGCTGGTAAAATGGTAGGGTTGTATGACGGTGTTCTATAGAGGGCGTGTTAAGGGCAGGTTTTAGAGTAGCGCTGTGGGGCTACTGGCCCGACAGTAAAAACGCAGCTAGATTTTGGCCTCGTGGCACATTGGCCTTGAGGCTATTGGCTCCACACGGCACGCTTTTAACCCTGGCTTGCACTAGTCCGACAGTGGGAAAGCTGAGGAAGAAGTATACAAGTGCTGAGGAAGTATACGGGGGGTAAAATTCAAATATGATAATGGCAATGTTGTTTCTGACATGTGCTGTAAGCAGTAGACAAATTAAAACAGACCTGACCATCTGACCAATCAGAGCAGAGTCGGCCTAAAAGGAGACCTAATCCTTTATGGAACCATTTCAGACACTGTGAGAAAAGAGGTGATGCTAAAATGTATGTTATAAGAAACAGAAAGTGTATTTTGACCTTGCATGCGTAAACCTAAAAGACCTTTAAAATAGCATAATAAGGGTACTTTAAGGCTGTCACTGAATGGTCAGAACTGAGTCGAGGATACAAGAGCAGGATATGAGATGATGTTTATTAAACAATACAAAATAATGACAAGCTATAAACAAAAACAACACAGAGGGGGAAAACAAGAGAGATTTCAGGCAAAAACAGGTAACACGAGGAAACAGGAAACATTGACAACGAACCAGCACAGGACTACAAACACAGGGAGGCTAAATAGGGGAACAAATAAAGGAGGGTAACGAGAAGGACAGGTGGGACAAATTAACCAATAATCAGATAACAAGATGGGAGGGGCTAGACAATAGACAGGATAGCACATGGCACAAGGGAAACACATGACAAGCCATGTGCTCACAATAAACAGAACTAGAACACAAGCACATGACAAACCGGAAATGTCAGAGCTCTGTCACCCACTAAGATAAAACCCGACAGAAGTGACAGAACCCTGACTAAGACTAAGATAAATGCTCTACCCAATCATCCTAATATTGCCAGTATGCTTCGTTACAACTCGTTCTTGCTGTGGTGTTTGCAAATTTCAATAAATAAGAAAGCAATGCATGGTGTCATTATGCTTTGACAAAATACAGTGCAGAGAAATTTCAGAATGAAACTCTGGCCTCTCTGGCAACTTCCTGTGGAAGGAAATGATTGATCTGAAGAGCTGCTAACATCAACCCACTTCATCCTCTCAATTCAAATGATCCATTAATGATTTTGTAACCTTTCTTTTACTTAATATGTACAAATAAAATGATAAAGAAATTGATGTTCATAGATAAGTGTGTACATGATGAAATTATGTATTTGAAAACAAATTGAACAATTAAGTATGTATATAACACATAATATAACTAACAAAGATTTAAGCTTCAGGATTCATTTTACTTTCATTCAGTAATTATATGTGTGTACAATGAATGTAATCTTTTTACCAAAGGGCCATTTCAAAAGCAAAAAAACAAAAAACAAAAAAAAAACAAGTAATAGTTTATCCTACATTACTCCAGCTGGGATTGCGATGACATTACACTGCCGAAATAGCACCGTGGAGGTAGGCTTACCGCGATAGACGGTGTTGACGGTGTTACCGGTTCACCGGTGACATCACTTTCCCACCGTGACACCGCGATGTCTTGACTTTTTTAAAGTATTCGTTTTTGCTAAAATATTTATTTGAATTAATTAAAAATAATAATTATCAATTATTTAGTTCAGAAGAGAGCATACATTATAATTACAAACTGAACTGTGCAGTGCGTGCCAAGACCCAGTCACGTCACAGATCAGCAAGCATCAGGATTCCATTTAGCACGTGTGGAGATGAGAACGAGTCAAATTACAGAAAAGCTTATTTCGAAAGTGAAAGTATAACGCGCACGCATTTAAAAGCTATTTAACCCCCCCGCCCCGCCCCCCACGGTGACACCGGGATTACGGGTGTTGTCACACGTCGATTAACCGGTGGGAAATTTTCCTCACCGCCGCAACCCTACGTGGAGGAACTGTGATTGGTCAGACTAATGTCAGTGTTAGCAAATGGATGAAAGTAATACATCCAATAAGAAACAAAGGCACACTGTGGCAAAAAGCAATACATGGTTAAAAAAATATTACAGAGAAAGAGAAAAAGAGAGAGATGCAGTCATGATATCGAGCAAAGGTTAACTGACACAGACGTGATGTTGGCCACTGAAGCTCAGGTCTTGGGACACTGCCAAACCATGCGATGAGCCCCCTTCACCCACAGCAGCCACAAGAGCTCTCACATTACGTCAGAGCGATATCTCGGACCCTAATCCCAACACACAACCCAGCCTCCTCTTTCGCTATTTATCACTCTCTCCACAAGGCCAATTTGTTGTGGTAGGCCGTCATCTTGAAGTCCCGATCTTGTTACATAACCTTGGATTCAGCTCAATTGAATGTTTTGGGCTGGATCCAGACTGGTTATGGTAAGCAACATGAACGTCAGAGCAAAGTAGATAAAAAAAAGTTTGTATCACAAAGTTGTGAAGATGCATTTTATCAGACCATCTAAAGTGTTCCAATAAAGGACTGAAAACTGACTGTACATGATTTTAGATCTTCCATCTGATCAATATCCACACTTATTACAGGAATGGAAAAGATTATACAGTAGGGTCTAAAGTCTAGGACCTCTAGGGATTTTATACTTTAAAGGGATAGCTCACCCAAAAATTAATATTCTGTCATATTTATTCACCTTCATATGTCGTACCAAACCCATAAGATTTTGGTTAATCTTTGAAACACAAAATCATTTTTAATCAAACATGAGAGATTTCTGTCCCTTCATTGAATGTCCAGATAACCAAAACTTTACGAAACAAGGCCATAAAGGCATTGTAAGATGAATGCATCAAACAGTTTAAAGGCATTGTGAAATGAAACAGTTTAATTCAAGTCTTCTGAAGGGACGTGACCGATTTATAAGACGAACAGATTTAATTTAGATTTTTATTCACAAATAGTTGGGGGATTAAAGACTCTAAATATTCAGTAATATTATTGATTTGACTGCACTGACACTATTTAATGAGAACAAAACTTGAACCATGATGACACCACTTTTCTCCAGAGCTGCTTAATAGCTGATTTGGCTTTGTTTCATAATTGACAAATGTCTGCATCATCGACATTGTTATTGAGCTGAACTGAATCAACATTGACTTGAATCAACTGAATTGAGCTGAATAATGACAATATTGTCTTGTGTAGAGCTGCTTATAGCTAAATTGAACATTACATGAACTTTACAAAGTTATGCAAAACAATCTGTATTGTATAATGCGACATACAAAATAACATTTAAGTAAATAAATGTTACAAATAGTAATTAAAGGGTTAGTTCACCCAAAAATGAAAATTAAGTCATTAATTACTCACCCCCATGCTGTACCAACCCCGTAAGGCCTTCGTTCGTCTTCGGAACACAAATGAAGATATTTATGATTAAATCTGTGAGGTTGATCACTCCTCCATAGGCTCCCTAAGGGAATGACACCGGACGGCCCAGAAAGTCATTAAAGAAAATCTTAAAATATTCCATGTGACAACAGTGGCTCAACTATAAGTTTATCAAGCGACGAGAATACTTTTTGTGCGAAAAAACAAACAAAAATAACGACTTTATTCGACTATTCCTTTTCTTCCTTGTAGGCCTGAAACGAGACTTCAAGAGATTTCCACGACGCATGCGCGAGAATTGCGATCTCCTTCAACTACTTCAGTTAAGTTCTCGCGCGTCGTGGAAATCTCTTGAAGTCTCGTTTCAGGCCTACAAGGAAGAAAAGGAATAGTCGAAAAAGTCGTTATTTTTGTTTGTTTTTTTTTCGCACAAAAAGTATTCTCGTTGCTTGATAAACTTATAGTTGAGCCACTGTTGTGACATGGAATATTTAAACATTTTCTTTAATGACTTTCTGGACCGTCCGGTGTCATTCCCTTAGGGAGCCTATGGAGGAGTGATCAACCTCTCAGATTTAATCATAAATATCTTCATTTGTGTTCCGAAGACGAACGAAGGTCTTACGGGGTTGGTACAGCATGGGGGTGAGTAATTAATGACTTAATTTTCATTTTTGGGTGAACTAACCCTTTAAGATACATAGTTTGAATAATGTCATATGTAATTTTAGGCCTAAATGCATGTTGTTTAAATGATATTGTTTGTATGTTCTATGTTGTAGTGTTAAATAGCTTGTAGTAAAATAAAATTATCCTCATTAAATGGAAACGATTCCACGTAAATTCCTCAAAGATACTATTGAAACAAAATAAAATGCAATGCTAAAGAAGTAAAGGTACAAATGTACAGGCACAGTACAGGAAACCTAATATTAAATACAATGTATATCATGTCTGATACAATTTATATTGTCCTTTGAGCAACTTTGTGTGCGTCTTTGTGTGAGAGCAAGGTACTAAGTAGTCAGCATAAGGCTATACTACCTTTGTGTTGTTGGTGCCGAGCTAATCACAGTCACCCAGTGATAAAGATCTTTCAGCCACTGAATGGAAAAGGCAAGATTGCTGCAGTAAGTAGGGTGAGTCAGCCTAGACTTAAACCTTAACCCAGTCTACCTCACTGACCTCTACAGCATCACTGTTTGTGTCACGAGATTATCTGACCGTGGGATGTGGTTTCACTGTGGGCAAAGCTTATGCTTCTGGGAGTGTTATCACAGAGTTCTGGCCAATGCATTGTAATATTTTCTCACAAAGAAAAAAGAGAGAGAAAAAAATATTGCTCAAATGTTGGCCTTTCTTTCTAGCTCAGGAATCTTTAATTTTTCATATAGCCCTACTGTATATTGTAACATGATGACTGTGGTAGTGGAATGTTTTGTCTACATTGCCTACTAAAGTCAGGTACATCACAGGTTCTGTCCTGGTTTCCACCAAAACATGGGACACAAGGACCAAGAGACAGAGCAAAAAAGGCCCCGTTTGAAAGTAAACAGATACATAATTGTGAAAACAAGGAAGAGGTAGGCATCTGGAGCATGTGGGCATTCCTGGAATGCCGGAGCATCAGGACAAAGAGCTCCAGTGATGGCGGTCCTGGTCTGACGGTATAGGGATTCAGCTACTGGACTGTAGCGCAGAGGAAAAAAATACCATATTGTGAATGGAGAATTTTTTCTCACAGTGAAAAGGGTCAAAGGATTCTAAATGCCCCTTCTTTGGCTGCCCTTTCTCCGCATGGGTGTCGTGGGGGCAGGCAGGCCAACATTCTCAGCTTCCTTTGTGATCTTTTACATGAACACTTGATATTGTCAATGAACTACATATCTGCTATATAACCAGTCCTACATATGGGAGAAATTTAGTTTTAGACAAATATTTCAGCACGTTCAGTACAAACAATTTAACTGTAAGGTGAAAATCACTATGCCTGTCTCGCAGGAAAAAGCATAGGAGTGTAAGGAAAAGCCCTTGTGGAAGTGAATACTTTGAAGGGCGTAGACCATACACAAAGAAATATCAGTGCCTTGTAAAATGTAAAAAAAGATTTGTAAAAATGTTCCTTCCTAGGATCATGTGAGCATGAAAAGCAAAATTACCTGCTTGAATTGCTTAAAGGGTTATGAAACCCTAAACCAAATTTTCTGAGATTTTATCAGAGGTATGTGTGTTGAACACCATTGAAGACAGTGTTAGCATCTGTTAGATTTAATAGTAGGGTGAAAATGGTTAAATTTTAGTTTCTTTCCGCTATTTTCGTCTTCCGAGTTTAAAATCTTCATCGCAGGCTGTGACGTGGCAGAGCACAGTATAGTGCGTTGATGACTCATCGGTGTCTCATAATTATTAATGAGACCGAGTTTTCATATCCTATGAGAAGACACTGTCTCTTAATTATTCATGACACCATGTGGATCTTTCCAGTGACAGACATGTAAAACTGTGATATCGCGTAGTAGATGAGAGAGGCAATCATGGGACGCACGCAAGTGTCTGTTTTCGTGGTGCAAAAGTCCAATTGGGTTGAATATGTTTCCCCGCGATGAGGCCCGGGCTAGACTCTGGCTCCGGGCGGTTGGTTTTCCATCAACCACGGACACATCTAAACGTGTGTGCAGCAAACATTTTTGAGCTACGAGAATTGGAGAATGGTGGACTTCGCCTTGTTGACAACCAATGCAGGTTGCGTCTTGCGAGTGATGCGGTACCAAGTCCTGAGGACTTTTCTATCCCTTCAGAGGTGTGTGTGTGTGTGTGTGTCTAAAATGAGAAGTCATCCACCTCCACAGAGCCCTCTTTATTATGGGGGTTCAGGGGGCGCGTAGATCTAGGCTATGCACGGAACGTTTTTTTTTTTTAAGCGGAAATTTTATAATTTTCAAATATATGTATAGTGTCTATAAACAACTATATATTTTATAATGACATTATAATTATACATGTAGCCTACATTAATATGTTCTCAATAGAATTACGATTACGGTAGGCTTACTAGGCTAATATAGCAGGGCATTCAGTTACTTTTGAAAGGACAATAATAAAGTGTCGTATTTCATAAGACTTTAACTTTGCCAGCTATAAAAAAAAATCTAGCATTTCCTCACGTTTTACCACTGCTTTTAGTGACAGTAGATATGCATGGGATAGGCCTAAAGCCGATGACAGTGATGGCCTTACCACACCCCTTCTCACAGCCATCCACGCCCCTTTAAGTTGCATTTTTCAAAAAGATTGTGAGCTAGACTTGAGCTGAAAGAGGGGGGTTTCATGACCCTTTAAAGTGACACTTGTATGTACAGTTTTCTCATGGCCTTGTGGTAGTCTTCTTCATAAAATAATTATTGTTCACTTTTAATTTAGAATTACCCCATGGATACCATTTCCTTCCTGTAGAGCAGGGCACAAAAATCCAATTCGTCATTTGGAGGGGAAGAGGAAGCAGATGAAGTCAAGATACAGTAAGCTCCAGAGCTCAAAAGGGACAGATCCTGTACTCATAGTAAATGCATATGCAATACCTGTACTTTTGCTTGGGGATATTGACAACAACAACTTTACCATTACCACCTTCAAAAATGTGTGTTACTTATTCCTAACCATCAACAACTCTGTCCAAACTTTATCTAGTGTTTAATGGATGCCTCATTGTCTTTTATAATATAATACAATATGCTTTATTTCTCTCCATTTCATTTCTTTGGTCAATATGGTGGTTTCCTGCTGGACATAAACTTGATGGTTTATGTGAATAGTGGACACATTTATAACGGTCAGTCACCATCAGCTTCCCCTACCCATTGACAGATTTTCCCTTTGTCCACCTCCTCACGAATCCACTCCAAGCCAACCTATTAAACACTTTCTCATTAACACGCATCAAGAGTGAACAGCATTCATCTCCACCAAGTCTAATGGGACCAGGCATAAGACAATCAAGTCAATGAGTCTTGTTTCAGTATAGGAGTGCTGAGATGGTCTGCGGGTGGACACTTCTGCCAGTGTGTGCACTTCTGCCCTGCAGAATCATCCCTTAGCCCAAATTCTCACTCTTTTACTTTTTTTAAATTAACACTTTATATTATAAATGGACTACTTATTTGCTATATAAGCAGTCATACACATGGTAGATATTTAATTTAGCAAATATTCACACACATACATGTTTATGAATTATTGCTACATATTGTCTCTTTTCCAATGCCTAAGGACTTAGTTAACTCTCTTCTGTCTTCATAGATAGATGCCTTCTATTCAAAATAAAACTCATAAATGACTGATTCTAAATGCTTTGCAAAGACAGCATCTCTGTGAACACTCACACACGCCACACACTAATAACAAACCAAGCCAACCAAGACTAATCATTTGCTGTTGATTCCTAGTAAACTTCATGCTAAGCTAATAATTAAATACTCTAATGACTACAGAAAACACAACACACACAAATACTGAATAGAATGTATTTTTTATTGTTTCGGGATAATGTATATATTGTAGAATAATTTCTATATCGTCGCTATCGGAAAGAAACCTTTTTTTGTCAAAACTGCTACTTTTCATGAAATGGAAATAAAAAAAAACACTATTTTTTACATAAACACAACTGTGTTGGCAAAGATGATATTGTGGCTTAATGGTTAGACACTTGCATGTGTCATTATGTTGGTAAAATTTGACCTAAATCAACCTCAACTGGAGTTGCTAGGTTCCCTTTCAAGGGAACTCGAGCTGCGTTTGAGACGCGGTGGGAACGCTCTGCGTGATTGCGTCATGAAGCACGTGTAAAATCAGTCCAATGGAAGCCCGATACGTCATAGGTGACGTCATAGACCAGGAAACTATAAAGCACCCTTGCAAACAGACCGCGCCAGCTTCTGTTGTCTTCAGCAAGCGCTCTCTGTGATTCTGTCCTTGTCTATTTATTGTTCTCTGTACGATCATATTGCTATATATATCTCATGATGGCGAGCAAGCAAGATTACAAACGTTGTGTTGTTCCCTGCCCTCGTTTCATTACGGGTGGGGACACACATCAGATGTGTGTTGCTTGTTTGGGAGTAGAGCATGCCCAGTCAGTCCTCGAGGGGGCTGACTGTGAGCATTGCATGAGTTTGTCCATGAAAACTCTCCGCTCCCGCCGGGCATTCTTTGAGGAGGATGGTTCGGTTCGTGTTCCCGGTGGTGCGGGTCCCGCTGCTGCCGAGGCACAGCGGCGGCGTGCATCTTGGGGTTCACAGATGGATCTAGTAGCGGGGTTTGAGACGGGCCCAGCCCTTTCTCAGCCCTTACCTGCTGGTTCCGGTGTCCCAGCCCAGGAAGGAGCCCGCTCTGCGGTTTCTCCTCCCCAGGTTGAGGCACCAATGTTGCGGCTATCCAGTTCTGAGGAACTGGATGTCGCTGATATGGGGGAATTTGAGTTTTCGCCAGCTCAAACCCCCGCTGATGAGGAGCTGATGGAGGTTTTATCTCGTGCTGTTACTAAATTAAATATTGAGTGGCCAGCTGATGATATTGATGTTGAATCAAGAAAGAGTCTTCTAGATGATCGTTATTTACCATCTAGATCACGACCTCCTCGTCGGGAACTCCCGTTTTTTCTTGATCTCCACACTGAGGTGTCCAGATCATGGAATAAACCGGCGTCTTTCAGAGTTCATAATCCTCAAACTAGTAATTACAGTAAAGTTAGAGGTATTGATAATTATGGTTATTTGACGATGCCTCGTGCGGAAGAGACGCTTGCGAGCTATCTCTCCCCCGAGTCAGCGTCATCACTGAGAGCCCCGACGTTACCCACCATACCATTAAAAAATACATCAGTGCTGGTGGGTAAAGCGTATTCGGCAGCAGCTCAGGCTGCGGCATGCTTACATACAATGTCGATATTACAAGCTTATCAGGTTGACCTGCTGAGGGACATAGATGAATGTGAGGAAGTTAGTGCTGATGCAATTCGAGAATTACGTCGCACAACAGATTTATCTCTCCGGGCCACCAAGGAGACGGCCAAATCTGTGGGCCGTTCTATGGCAGCCCTGGTGGCCACGGAACGTCATTTATGGTTGAATCTTTCTGAGATTAAAGATAAAGATAGATCTGTTCTTCTGGACGCACCGGTTTCTCCTACAAGTCTGTTCGGCGATGCTATAAATTGTGTTGTCGATAGGTTTCAAGAAAATAAAAAACAAGCGGCTGCGTTTCAGAGGTTTCTTCCTCGCCGGTCTAATGTCCCCGAGGCTGCACGCAATATAAAGATTGAGCAGTCTCGTCCGTCTACGAGCTCCGCACACAGATACCAGCAGAAACAGAGCGTTGCTGCTCGGGCTCCCCCACAATCCGGGATTCCCGAGTGGCGTTCACAGTCCAGGCCTGCTGGGGGCAGACAGGATCTGAGGACTGTCATCTCTAAGAGAGCCTGGACTAAGAAGAAGTCCTGACGCCGAGTGTGCCAGGCTTCTGAGGGTGGTCCCCTCCAGGGAGGAACGATTCCGAGGAACCGTTTCTCTTTGGCGCCCTCCGGGGGGCGGTTCTCCGAGGAGAGTCGCAGCGTTGCCACATCGGTTGTTCCCTGCCGGTTCGCCGTTTCAGGGCACCGATGTGTCAGCGTCCCCATGCAATCCTCTGAGGAGGATTGTAGAACGGTCAGTTCGGTTGTTCCCTGCCGGTTCGCCGCTTCAGGGCGCCGAAATGATTGTTCAATCAAATCCAGAGGCCAGTCTCGAGAGACTGGTTCCCTTATCAGAATTTCTGGCAGCGTGGAAACTTCTGCCAAATATTTCTTTATGGGTCCTGCACATAATAGAAAAGGGTTACAGAATTCAGTTCGGTTCTCGGCCGCCCAGATTTCAAGGGGTCCTTCCCACAGTGGTGGACTCACAGCAGGCTCTGGTTATGGAGCAGGAAGTTCTGACACTTCTTCAAAAAGGAGCGATAGAGGGGGTGCCTCCTCCCAGCAGAGAGTCAGGGTTTTACAGCCGTTACTTCATTGTTCCGAAAAAGGATGGAGGGTTGCGTCCTATTCTAGATCTGCGCCAGTTAAACAGCAGAGTTCAGAAACTCAAGTTCAGGATGCTCACCCTCAAGCAAATTGTATCACAGATTCAGTCCAAGGACTGGTTTGTCACAATAGACCTGAAAGACGCTTACTTCCATGTATCTATCCATCCTCATCACAGGAAGTTCCTGAGGTTCGCTTTCGGGGGCGAAGCTTACCAGTATCGGGTTCTACCGTTTGGCCTAGGTTTATTACCCCGCACCTTTACAAAATGCGTGGATGCAGCTCTGGCTCCTTTGAGACTCCAGGGCATTCGCGTATTAAATTATATCGACGATTGGTTGATTTTAGCTCAGTCAGAGCAGTTGGCAGTTCGGCATCGAGATGTCGTTCTGTCTCACATAAAGGAGTTGGCGTTGCGGCTCAACATCAAGAAGAGTGTTCTCCTTCCTGCTCAGAGGACCACTTTTTTAGGTGTAATTTGGGATTCGACCACAATGCAGGCACGTCTATCTCCTGCTCGGATTTCTGCGATTCTCACAGCCGTAAAAAATTTAAAACTAGGCCAGTCACTCACTGTGAAACAGTTTCAGAGACTGTTGGGGCTCATGGCAGCAGCGTCCAACGTGATTACTTTTGGCCTGCTGTACATGAGACCCCTGCAGTGGTGGCTCAGAACCAAGGGGTTTTCTCCGAGGGGAAATCCGTTCCGCAAGATCAAGGTCACGCGGCTATGCCTTCGTGCCTTGGTCATGTGGAAGAAACCTTGGTTCCTCGCCCAGGGCCCAGTGCTGGGGGCTTCTTGTCGACGCGTCACGCTTTCGACGGATGCTTCCCTCACGGGATGGGGGGCGGTCATGAGTGGCCGCTCGGCGCAAGGTCTTTGGCAGGACCATCAACTGTCATGGCACATAAATCGCTTGGAGATGATGGCGGTATTTCGAGCTCTCAAATATTTCCTGCCAGACCTGAGAGGCCATCATGTGTTGGTTCGTACGGACAACACGTCGGTGGTGTCATATATCAACCATCAGGGGGGTTTGAGGTCACGTCACCTTTGCAAGCAGGCCCATCAGATCCTCCTATGGGCCCAGGGGAAGTTGCCATCTCTCAGAGCAGTTTACATTCCGGGGCGTCAGAATGTGGGAGCAGATATACTGTCAAGGCAGGGGCTGAGGCCCGGGGAGTGGAGACTTCACCCCGAGGTGGTGGAGCTCCTTTGGGAGAAATTTGGTCGTGCTCAGATAGACCTTTTCGCATCCTCAGATACAACTCATTGTCCCATGTGGTTCTCTCTCACGCACCCAGCTCCTCTCGGACTGGATGCGATGGTGCAGGTTTGGCCGAGGCTGTACCTGTATGCTTTCCCCCCGATATCGTTGCTCCCGGGGGTTCTGGAGAGGGTTCGCCGGGAAGGGGCCCGTCTGCTACTAATAGCCCCTTACTGGCCGACTCGAGTTTGGTTCTCGGACTTGGTGTCTCTTCTGAACGGCTCTCCCATGGAGATTCCAATCAGGAGGGACCTGCTGTCCCAGGTAGAGGGCACGATTTTTCACCCTCGGCCGGAGTTGTGGAAACTGTGGGCCTGGCCTCTGAGGGGGCCAGGCTCATAGAATCCGGTCTCTCGACTGAGGTCGTTGAGACCATTCTCCATTCCAGAGCCCCTTCCACGAGAAGACTGTATGCGCTGAAATGGAAATTATTCTCCACCTGGTGTGGTGAGCGTCAGTTAGATCCTGTTAACTGCCCTGTTGGTTCAGTTCTCGATTTTCTGCAAGACTGTTTCTCTGCTGGATTATCTCCTTCCACCTTAAAAGTTTATGTGGCGGCTATATCGGCCTACCATACCCCTCTGGGGGGTACTTCTATTGGGAGAGATCCTCTGATTACTCGTTTTCTCCGTGGTACATTGAGGTTGAGACCTGCACTGCACTCCAGAGCACCGGCTTGGGATTTAGCCATTGTACTTGAAGGTCTGGCTCTGGCTCCTTTCGAGCCTATTGAAGAGGTTTCAGAAAAATTCCTCACTTTGAAAGCGTTATTTCTCCTTGCTATTTCATCTATCAAGAGAATTGGAGATTTGCATGCCCTGTCGGTTGCTCCTTCATGTTTGGAATTTGCACCTGGTATGGTGAAAGCATTTCTATACCCTAGACCGGGTTATATTCCTAAGGTCCCAGTCAATGTTGGGGGCCCAATAGTGCTGCAGGCCTTTTATCCTCCACCTTTTAATACCCCAGATCAGGAACAACTGAACCTGTTATGTCCAGTTCGGGCATTGGATGCCTACGTTCATAGAGCTGCCCTGTGGCGTAAGTCAGAGCAATTATTTGTATGTTTTGGGTCACTCAGAAGAGGGTGCCCTGCATCTAAACAGGTTATGAGCAAGTGGATAGTCGAGGCTATTTCATTAGCTTATGAAGCGGCCGGTCAGCCTTCACCTATGGCTGTACGGGCCCATTCTACTAGGAGTATGGCGGCCTCTACGGCCTTAATTTCGGGGGTTTCCCTTCCTGATATTTGTAATGCGGCAGGATGGTCCTCTCCGCATACATTTGTCAGGTTTTATGATCTTGACCTCTCCACTCCAGGGGCAAGGTTGCTTGCTTCTTAGTGTGCGCAAGGACTTCACACAGAACGGGCATTTGTCACTATGGCGTAGTGGGTATGGGATTCCCACCGCGTCTCAAACGCAGCTCGAAGTTCCCTTGAAAGGGAACGTCTCAGGTTACGTATGTAACCCTGGTTCCCTGAGAGGAAACGAGACGCTGCGTTTACCTGCCATACTTCCTGCATGCCCTGATCGACTTGCTTCAGGATTTTTCAGAAGCTGGCGCGGTCTGAATTCAGGGGTGCTTTATAGTTTCCTGGTCTATGACGTCACCTATGACGTATCGGGCTTCCATTGGACTGATTTTACACGTGCTTCATGACGCAATTACGCAGAGCGTTCCCACCGCGTCTCAAACGCAGCGTCTCGTTCCCTATCAGGGAACCAGGGTTACATACGTAACCCGAGACGTTTTTTGACCAGTGAATGTCAGACGTATGTGTTTTTTTCCCCTCTGCCATTGGCACAGCAGCATATGAGGCAGTGCAAGTGCATTGCGTTACGTTTTCATCAATATTCTTCTGTCATTTGGCCAAAATTTCATGTTATAAAAGATTAAGTGCTTCGGCGCTGGCTATTTAAAACAGGGTATAACTCAATGATAAATGCTAGATTAAGGGGCCGGGGTTTTCAACTAAAAGCCAACAAATTGTATGCGTTTTGGAGGTTCATTTACACGACAACAGCGTTTTGGTGGCCTGAAAACAAAAACTTTTGAAAACGGTTTCAAAGTGCACGTTTAAAAATGATACCGTTATCCTCTCAGTGTAAACTACAAAAACACAAATCTGAGAAAACGGTGACGTCATGCACGTGTATGTGTATGCATGTGTATTACGTGCTTATTTAGTCTATAGGCATGCGCATTTGGCATGAGTGCTTTGTAGTAAAATAATGCATATGTGCGCAGGCTCGTAATCTTTCTTTACAAAGTGACATCGCCAACTAATAAATGCATACTATAGCATTTTAGTCGTTTTCGCGAATCCGTGTGAATTGAGATAATTTTGATAATGTTGTCAAAACTTTTAATTTACTTTTTTAGTATATTGTCGTTGAGTAAATGTACCTTAAGACAAAAGTATTTTCATCCACTCCTCAAATACGTTGTCCTATATATATTTGTATGTGCATGTGTGTGTGTTTGTGTTTCTTGAGTAAAATAAAACACTTTACTTATTCCAACCAGTTCTTTACTTACTTTTGCATTGCAAACAAGCAGAGATGGTCCAAACTATGTGTGGCACTTGTTTCAAGATTGAGGCTTTACCGACAGTTTCAGGATCCAATGGAGTTACAAGGTTTAGTTACAAGCTCTTTTTAATACTTTTCATTGCTTACATTTTTGTGTAAATGAACAAAACCTACAGATGTAATGGATGACCATAGTAATGATTTATAATTTTTTTTTATAAAAAGATGTAATATGGAGATATACAAGCTGCTTTCCGCTTGACAGTGACGATATATTTCAATATGCAATTGAATTTAGTTGCTGTTTTATATATTTAAGACATTTCCCTTAACTCTGCATGCCATGTTCGTTTAAATAAAAATTTCGTGTGAAATTTTACTTTCTTGTAAAATCATCTTGCTATTTGTCAATATAGTCATATATTTGTCAAACATAATCAATATATGTTTATTCATGGATATTACTACAGTAATAACACCATAAAAGTGTTCATATTGTAAACAGCAACTAAAAACCTTTTACCTCTAAAGAATACATGAACATTTGAATTTAAAGTTCAAATACGCACGCATAGGCTTCTGTTTCAAAACTCAGTTGTGGAAAATAGACAAATCTGTTTAAAATAACTATTTACTTTATATAATGTCCTTTCAATGAGAGCAGCAGAAGGAACATTTAAAATGAATATGCAGTTAAATTATTCTAAACAGAGGCCCTGTCTGAATTTATATGAGGTGCCTGAGAAAAGGAAAAAGAGGACGCCACAGCAGGTAGACTTTGTGGTTTGGAGATGGCAAAGTGTGTATGTCTGATTCCAGCATTGCCTAGAGTGACACACGCAGCTAACAGCATTCTCAGATGGTAGCGGTCATGGAACATTGAAATCCGGCCATTACCCTGTCAAACTGCAGCAGACACTCAAACTGCCAACATACGACCCAAATCAGAAGATTTGCTTCTTCAAATAGTAAAAAAGGCATAAAATCATGTTTTTCTAAAAGAAAGGTGACTGCATTGGCTGCATAACCAGTCCAGAGCAGTGGGAAAGAGAGTTACAGTAGGAGGTCATACAGTTTGGGTCTTGAAGTATCTTTAAGGCATCTAAAGGTCTCAGGGTGTGCCTTTAGAAGTAGGTCAGTTCTTGAAGTAATGAAAAAAACAAAGCAAACCATATATACATTTATTTAAAGTGCAGTCATGATGAAAATGCCTTGTGATATCTTTCCTAAAATGAATGTAGTATCCATGAAAGGCTTTATTGTGCCTTAACATATAGTATGTGGATCTCTGTGGTAGCATTTATGAAACCAGATGTCCTCAAAGTATAGGGGGCTTGAGAGACTGCCGTTGTACTCAAATCGTGTTCACTTCCATTGACGCATTGATTATACATGCCAGAATCAATGAAGTTTGTGCACTGTTTCTTTATCTCCTTACTATATATGGTGACAAGAGTGCACGCACACTTATCTAAACATTGTCATGTTTGGGCGCAAGCAAGAAAAGATTAGGTGAGAATATGAGTGCAAGCACTGTTTATTAATAAATTAAAACCAAATAGAAACTTTGGATCACAGGAGTAGAGAAAACAAGAACACAACCAAACCATAGATGAGACCAGACAAATTAATTAAAAAAACAAAGGGCTTAAAAAACACTACAAAATGAATTAAACAAGAAACAGGTGTACATAATCAAACACCAAGGAAACTGATCAAACCAGGAAGTAAACAAAGGGAACATGAACGCAGAAACAATGGGTCCAAATGAATCACAAAATAACATTAGCGCACAATAAATGTGACAAACAGCTTCTCACAAATTTCATTAACATGCCATATTTTTATGGGTTAAGGGGAAGATGAATTTTGGTCACATCATATTCTCTCTGAAGCAATTTGAGATTGAATAAGTCATTGTGAACCAGTGAACCATTCCATCTATTTTTTAATAATTCAAATGTGAAGTTTAGTTTTCAACACAGTTATACATAAAAGAAAAGAAAAAACAATACTTGTGCCAAAAAAGGGTACAATTTATTTATTTACATTAAAAGCATACACTTTATTAAAAGCATCATTTTTAAAGTAAAAATTTTAACAAAACGATCTGCTTTACAAATATATACAATATAGACTACAAATAAAAAAAAAACAGTGATAGAAAAAAATGTATATATTTTGTTCAATTTGACTGTTTTCATGCAGCAGAGAATTATCCATTTCCTGTCATCTCAGTCATATGTCTGGAGGCCAGAGATCGCAGCCCAATTAGGGCTAGTCGTTTAATCAATATGCTGCTTATTCGTAAAGCAGAAGGTAAAGAAGTACACCCATGAGAGCTGCAACTCAAACTACTCTACTGTCAAAGAGGCAGAAAGAAGCAGACCCAGAGCAGTTCATTGAAATTCATTTGAGCTTTGCAGCCACCTTGGATAACACCAGCTATCACCTTTTACCTTTTGAGCTGCATTAAATAGTATCTTGATAAATGGCTTCTTGTTCACGAAAAGGATCGTTATGTAAGGCCACGTAGCATCTGGTTTTCCAATACTCTACTCTCCGTCTGGAGAGTAAAGAGCACAAATGTTTGAACATTATTGGAGGAAAAAGTCCAATGTCTGTTGTTACACATCATAATCAAGGAAACTTTCCTTTGCACAACAGAGTGACAGTAGATGTTGTCTTTGACCCTTCACTTTGCTAAGTCCAAGGCCTTTCAACTCATTAGTTCACATAAGCAACTCTCACCCCACACCCGATTTACGAAACAAATTTCATGTAGTCCTGGCAGTCCGATAATGGACTGGCAGGGTCCACAGAGCCAACCAAGAGTAGTGATACACTGGTGTAGGGATTTTGTGGTTCATGAGGGGCGCTGCTGACTTTCAGCACAACATGAGCAAAAAAATTTAGATTTTTGCAAGTTAGCTACAGTGATAAAATTTCTAGAATATATTGTTGCTTGTATTTAGAGCTTAGCCTAGGAATATCAATACCTGCTTTGGGATAATACTGTCCATAATTTTTGGTCTAGGATCAGATTCCAAAAGGGGGTGAGAAAGACTCTAATGGTAATATAAATAATAAAATCTAAAAACAAGTTTTTCAATCTAAAAAAAAGTTTTCAATTAAATCCATATTTACATTTTAACATGTGACCACTTTCTCAATCAAATCAAAACTAGTCTTAACAGAGAACTCCCAGGTTCAAGTTTTTCAATGCAAAAGTTAATTTAAACATCATTCGGTAACACGTTACAATAAGTTTCATTAGCATCAGTTAATGTATTAAGTAACATGAATTAACTATGAGCAATCCTTACTGTGTTTGTTAATCTTTGTTGACGTTAGTTAAAGCTGCAGTCTGCAGTCCTCTTTGTTGCCATCTCTGTTTGAAATCTGCAATTGCAGTTATTCGGCGAATTATAAACTTTACGTGAGTTGTACCTCAGCATGGCACAGCGCGGATGAATCCAATGTTTTGAGGAGAATGTGCGGCTGTCAGTCACAGCGCCGGTGTGGATACTGTCATTCGGAATCACAGATTCTACTTTTTGGAAGTATGACCAACATAAGAATTTTCACCCTAAATTGTCATCTGAACAAGTAACATCTACGTTTGTTCTGACCAACTAAGGGGAAAAAAGCATTGCAGTAAATCGCGCTGATTAAATCTAACGATCGCTTGTTTCACGTCAAACCGTGCAAATTATACTTTTTTGTCAAATTGTTAATGTTAACAACATCAGCATTGCGTGACTACATTTAAAGCCCTTCAGATAATTATCCTTGTTTTCGCATGGGCCCGGTTGCAGTCTCTTTTTCAAAACTCTCAGTCCAAAGTCTTTTGCATTTTACAATGGGTGAATCTCCAGTTGTCTTTGGTGATTGTCGTTTGAACCTTTCTGGATCCGCCATCAAATTAATATGTTTAATTATATCAAGTGTACTGCTGTGAGAAAAGATAAATCTCCACCTCCAACATCCTCACACGCAACATAGCCTACTAGCCGAGACTCCTTCTTTATGTGTACAGATGTGACGTAATGACGCACATACATGCTCGAATTTCCCGCTGAAATCCACCAGTACCACTGGAATTAAAAACATTATTACAAGCTTACCGTTTTGAATCGGGCTAAGGCAAGCAGATAGTTTTGAACACTGGCTGGTTATGTACTTGCTCAAAAATTTATTTTGGATAATTTTTAACCCAAAAAAGTTATGGACTGGAGCTTTAATAAAAATACAGCTGTGCATTGCTAGTTTATGTTAGTCCAGTGCATTAACTAATGTTAACAAGATTTTTATAAAGTATTAATAAATGTTGAAATTAACATTAACAAAGATTAATAAATCTTGTATAGCTACGTGCAGTTCATTGTTGTTACAGTTTGACTCTTTGTTTCCACCTTTTTCTTAGTGTTTTGGTTTAGTCCTATTCAGTTTTCCCGCTCCTCGTTTGTCCTGTTTATTCACCTGTGTTTAGTTAATTATCTTCATCCATGTCACATGTCTCCTATTCATTATTGTCATCAGTCTCTGTATTTAGTTTCCCTCAGTTCATTCAGTCTTTGTCTGTTCTCTTTAGTATTACGTTTGATTTATTATTTATGTAGCGACTCCTGAGTTTTCCTTTAATAAATTCCTGTTCTCCTGTTCCTCGTCGTCTTTCTCGTGATTCCTCTACAACAGGTGTGCCCAACCCTGCTCCTGGCGATCGACTGTCCTGCACAGTTCATCTCCAACCCTAATCAAACACACCTGAAGGTCTTCAATTAAGGTCTTAACAACCAATTAAGGTCTTCAGGATTACTTGAACACACCTGCTCTACAACGTCCCGTAACAATTATTAGTTATGTTAACTAATGTCAACTAACAAACCTTATTGTAAAGTGTTACCTATTATTCATATAGACTCCACAAATTCATTAGGTTTTACAGATTGGACATGCTTTCCAATTTTTGACACCATCTTTGACCAATGGTTTTACATGTTTCCAGATGTGCTTCAGATACCGAATCAAACATAAGCATTCCAGTAGCGTCAATGCCATGACGCAGCATCACGTTCCCTTTTTTAGGGAACCAGGTTACATACGTTTATTATTCCTGTTGAACTGTGCATATCTTCTTTCATAACATCGGTGGAACACAAAATAATATATTTTAAAGAAGATTTCAGCTGTTTTTATCTATAATAATAATATCACTATTAAATCGTTGTGCATTTATTTTTATTCCTTAAAGTGAGACGGGGTGTTGCCTAGGGTGCCAAATGGGGACAGACCAGCAGTAATGCTAAACTGTGTAAACAAGCTAAGCAGACTCTGCTCTACCCTCCCTTTTCTAGTCAACCAAAAACATGTAGCACAAGTGTGGTCATATTACAGCACATGTAAGCCAAAGGCGTCTCCTAAAAAATAACATGTCAGGGGCATATCCTTACCCTCTAACTAAACAAACATGTCAAGCGTTTTCATATGTGCAGAGACAAATTAACACACTGAATAATTTAACACACTGATTGTGAACACATCCAATATTTCCACCAGCCCACCAACTGGGATTTGAGTAGGGAGGGAAGACAAATATTTAGGTATCAGAGTCTTGGAAGTAATGACAAATGCCTTAGTCAGATGGGTAACTGAGGTAAAAATTTGAGTAATTAAGGGTCTTCTCATGATTTCACCAGCTTTGTTTCTGATAAAAAGTTGTTTCTGAATATTTACATGAACAACACATTGTCAAAAGTAAAAATAAAAGTTTTGTTAGATAAACCATTAATTTAGGTTTGGTCCATACATTTGATTGTTGTATGTCAAATATATTATGAAAGAATCAACTTTGCTTCTTTAAGCCACATCAATGTATTTCCTTTATCTATTCCAGATTAGCAGCAGTTTTACAACATTGTGCCCACTCTAAGTTCTGCCCGGCTCTCATGTTAAAAATAAATTTTGGCTGGTAACTTTTTCCAAGCGGCTCCTAATGCTGGACTTGCTGGCTGCCCCATCCCACTTTTTCTGCAGTGTCAAAATAACTGTTATCAAATGTAAAAACAGCTATGGACATACATCTGTTTAGCTGTGCATTTAATGAATGAGCACTGTGCCACTGTTCGTCCGACTGTTTGCACTGTATTTTATTTCCTTTTTATTCTAAACTGTTTTATTTCTTTTGATTGTTTTAATTCCTTCTATGTAAATCACTTTGAATTACCATTGTGTATGAAATGTGCTGAATAAATAAACTTTCCTTGCCTTGCCTTGCCTTACAGTGGAAATCAATATAGGGCCTATATCAATTTGGTAAGACAGCAGGCTTTGGTAGTGCCAGACCATCCTTGCTTAACATGAGTCATTTTACGGGTCATGTAAGATACTGTAGAAATAGTCCTTCCTGCACACTTTTACTTATTGGGGTGCATGAATGACAAATACCAAGCTTTAACAACTTGTTTAGAAATAAAATCTTCATCATGTTTATTTTGCAGATAAATATATACCGTATATATAGATATATATTTATATATACCTTCCCCTTTCTTTCTCTACAAAGTATTTAATTCATCCTTCCTAATCCTGCCTCCATCCTTTGGCCTAATTCCTCTTCCACCTGATCGCTGTATTCCAGCAATCGATACTTTAAAGAATCATTCAAAGCAGTTCTTTATCAAAGCATGCTAATCAGGAGCACAACTGGGTCCGGCAAACATCTGTGGATTTTCCTGTCTAATGTTCCGCTCAATCAAACATTACAGGGGAAGTGAAAGACAGAAAGGATCAAAAGAAAATGGAGGATGAAGAGAAAAGAGGATAAAGAGAAAAGAGACACGTCCAGCCTGGAGAAGAAGCATACATATGTATTTGGACAAAACAGCAAAGTTTATATTGCTCTTATGTCATTAACTCTAAGAATAAACAACGGAAGATAAAAATTCTGCAACAAAGTTAAGAGAAAAATGTGATTGCTCCGAAGTTGCTCTTTAGTAGCTCAGAAGACTTATTAGTTATCTTGGTTATGTTTCATTCAAATATCAACATTGTCTCAGATGTTTACCTGAGACAAATTTTATCTGAGACTGAAATTTCTTCAGAGACATACAAATCGTCTCAGGTTACGACTGTAACCTATGTTCACTGAGAACAGGGAACGAGACACTGCGTCGAATGACGCTTCGGGGAACGCCTCAGGCTGTCTGAATACACTATCAATTCACGTCTATCACATTGACCGGCGACAGCCCGTGAATCATTAACGTGAATGATTAACGTGCGACCTGGAAGTATATAAGGGTGCCTTGCAAACATGACAAGTCACCTTATCGTCTGAAGGGACTGTACGGCAGGCAGGCCCCGAGGCATGGCAAGGAGACGCAGTGTCTCATTCCCTGTTCTCAGGGAACATAGGTTACAGTCGTAACCTGAGACGTTCCCTTTCGAAGGGAACTCGCACTGCGTCGAATGCCGCTTCCGGGAACGATATACCCACGCCACCATGCTAAGGGGAGTGCATGCCCTCAGGCAGTGACAACTGTCCGAACCAGCAAATTCAAATGAAATGCTAGAACCACTCACCCTCAGGTCACACTGGGCTGTCAGTGACATCATTCCCTACGGTCAAAGCCTAAGCTATTAGCCTCACAGGAAAACCTCCATAAACATAGTTAAATGAAAGGCCAACCTGGGCCTGCTCAAAGGCCTAGGACCACAACTTCAATTAGAAGGGGTCCCTTCTAGGGGATGTGGCTAGGGAACCCGAAGGAACCCCAGCCAGTCACTATCCAGGGGAACGTACTCACCCCGAAATGCCACCAGGACGGCCTGACCTGGCGTCAGATACATAGACACTTAGTCTGGCCACTTCCTGTCTGTCCGAAGACAGAGCCTCTGGAATATGCCTTTAGGTAAGGCATCCAACCCGAGGGACTGCAAAGCTGGCAGTGAACCGCTCGGCCCGGATCTCAGAGACGGGATATCCCGGAGAGTATGACTCAGCATAGTGCTTTACAACCCTTGCTAGCGAGGGGAGTTTCTCTACTCGATCCACGGATCAACCCAGTGTCTGTGTTTCAAAACACTGAGGAGGCCTGTGAAGGCCTAATGACTGATCTAACTGGGAGGCCTCACGAGATGCCTGCGACCGTCTGACCAGACTTAGGGGTCCGCGTGCTCATAGTGACCCTCAATGAGGGGAGCACATGGTCCGTCTGGTAGGCAAAACCAGGCTGTAGGCAGGAAAGAGGTTCCGAGAGGGAACCAGTAGCAGAGAAAAACACTTTAGTCGAGCCAGGGCGCAAGCTCGCCTTCAGCATATGCCTGATAAGGCCAGCTGAAATGATAGCAAGAGGCCACTAGCTTCCTGAACCCAGCACCGCTAGGGAACCACTCACAAGGAGGCCTGGTGAGGCCTACTACCTGATAGCAACAGTATGTGGTCACCTACAGGGAGGCCTAGAGAGGCCTACTACCTGATAACGATAGTACGTGGGGAACTCACCCTCAGGGAGGCCTGGTGAGGCTTGCTACCTGATAATCACAGCATGTGGGAACTCGTCTTCAGGGAGGCCTAGTGAGGGCTACTACCTGACAGCCATAATATCTGGGAGCTTTTTTCTGCTACCCGATGGTAAGTCAGGCTAGCTGTCCAGTTGTCTGTCCTTGGGCTTGTCTCCAGGGAGGCCTGGTGAGGCCTACTATCTAATAGCCAATGTAGGTGGGGATTCGCCTTCAGGGAGGCCGGGTGAGGCCTACTACCTGATAACCATCTTAAGTGGGAATTCACCTTCAGGGAGGCCTGAGGGGCCTACCACCTGATAGCAACTGGTAGCTGAGTCCGGGTAACAGTTCCAAGGCGGCCTGCTAAGGCCAGCCAGCTGGGGACTCGCCTATCAGGGAGCCCTGGTTGGGCCTACTATCTGATAGCAAGTCAATTCTGCTACAAAGGAACACTGTTGGGAAACATACTACACCAACGTAACTATTGGGCCCACCCACAAGTGGCCTAGTACAGCTAGCTACCTGTAGCGGCTATAAAGTATGTCCCACAATGTTGGGACTCACCTCTGAGGAGGCCTGTTTAAGGCCTACTACCCACCGGTGAGTCAACTGCCCGAACCACCAAGGCCAACCATTTCTCTCGAGAAGTGGCCTACAGCGCCCTATTGGGGGCTGCCCATACAAGGAGGCCTGCTGAGGCCTACTACCTGATGGCGCAGCCTTCGTTGGCAGATAAGCTGTTTACACAGCGCCTACAGCATCCTGGTGCCTAATCACGTTGCCCACGGCAGTGTACTCAGCAAGAGAGGTTAGCACCCTTAAAAACAAGGGGAGTACAACATACGCCACTCTGCCTCAATGGAGGCCCCAGTTAGTCAGGGGCCTACCATCTACGCATGGACGTCAGCTCAGGACAATGCTCTGGCTACAGGGGAGCGTACTTCAACCAAAGCAGAAGTGAAGGCTTACTTCATACTCGACCCGAGCCATAGTGGTGCGAGGTAGAATAAACAGAACTGGGAGTGAAGCACTCAGACCTACCCTGAATCACAGGGGAATACTCACACCTCACCCTGAGGTTACCGCCTGCCAGCGGCCCTAGGGGTGACAGAAATGTATCTGTGCCCAACCTAGGGGAGTGGGGCTTGAATGAAAGCCAACCACCTACAACCTCGCAGAAGCTCAGCGAGGTAAGTGAAGCCCATACTGGCGGCCTAAATCCGTAGGCCAGTTCTGCACGGCAGGGTCGGGCAGGAGAATCAGTCTTCTTCGTAAAGTGAAAGACGGCCTCACCCTGCTCAAAAGGACTTATATACCACGGAGGCCTAAATGAGGCCTACCATGTCCTTATTAACCATCCTCTGCACCACGCTGCATTACTCTAGTCACCCCAGAATGCAGAGAAGGGGGCGGGCCTTGGCCAAACGACTCCCATGGGAGGAGGCTGTTTATACAGGGATGCCAGAAACCTACATTCACAAGGTGAAGGGTCAGAGGAAGAAATGCTAATTTTAGCAGAACGCCTCTAATATCCGTGGCACAGCCTAGGCCAACTACAGAGCAAGCATAGATCTATCTATGCAGGCTGGCCCCCTGGTGAGGGCCAGCCTGCAAGCATAGATCTATCTGAAGGCTCGGAGGAGCCACAGCCTACTAAAGAGTATAGTCTGTATTATTCCATAAAAAGGGCTGCAGAACCACTGAACCTAATGAAAACTCAACAGAGCTCAAGGGGCGAAATACTCAGAAAAGTCAAAACGGTCCATTGGGCCGGACATAAGATCTATCTGAAGCTCTAGCGTCAGTCACCACTCTAAGTAAAACATTCTATAGAGGGACCAACTACTCTACCCTGAGGTGGCTAAAAGCCCAAAGGCTAACATAGTTATCGTTCATGGCCACCTAACGGGGAACTTCAGGGCCCTGATAATCCAATAAGTTCTCTTACCTTATTATCTTGCCTGTTACATGACCCCATAGCTCTATACAGGGAACGAGGTCTGTAAAGAGAAAACATATTATTTTTTATCACAAAAAATACTCTTTATAAAGACCAGCAGCTCACCTGCGGCGTGCGAAGTGAAGACTCGCCAGATAGTTATTACGAACCTGGGATCCGCCACTTTACATGCCTGAAAGGGGTGTTTCCACTAATCAAGCCTAGGTGGGCCATCAGAACATAGTTCTCATCATAGGCCCATCCCCAGGCCTGATCTAATGAACTGCTGCTGATCGCGCCTTCGCCTCCCTGAACTTCTCCACCACCGCCTCTACGGAGGTGCCAAAGAGTTCGGAAGGCGAAAACGGCGAATTGAGGAGAAAGGCCTTTTCTTTCTCCCCGATGCCGGCTAGATTTAGCCACAGATGCCTCTCCGTGGCCACCATCGCTGCCATCGACCGGCCGATCGCGGCGGCAGTTTGCTAGGTAGCCCAGAGAGCCAGATCTGTGGTCCGGCGCAGCTCAGCCACCGCCTCAGGGGACATCCCTGCCCCCTGGTCGAGATCCCCCAGCAGGTCGGCCTGGTATGCCTGCAACACCGCCATAGTGTGCAGTGCAGCACCGGCCTGAACTACTGCCGTGTACGCGCTTCCATTCAAACGAGCCGTTGTTTTCAGCGGTTTGGATGGCAGGGTTGGAGCTCTCAGTATCGTTGCCCGCCCAGATATGAGATAGTTCGCGAACGTCTCGTCAATGGGCAGCATTGACACGTACCCATGCTCTCCGATCCCCTCAACATCAGCGAAACTGGCCCGCTGATGTTGGTGAATACGGGCAGAGTATGGGTTCTTCCATGCCTTCTCGATCTCCAAGTGAAGATCAGGAAGGAATGGAAGGCTCACCCAAGCTGGTGGTGTATGGCCGGGGAGAAACCGATCATCGAGCCTACCGCGAGCGGTCTCTCCTCTAGCGCGCTGCCAAGGCAACTGCAGCCTATCAGCAGCGCGCTTCATCACATCCACCAGCTCTGCATACACGGGGCAGGGTGGCTGAGGAGGTTCAGGATCTACCTGATCATAAACCTCCTCAACCATCTCCTGCGCGTCTGGAAGAGCCGCAACTGCAGGAACAGTCGGTGAGTAATCATCCCCATCGACCTGCAGTTCACCCTCGTCAGCCGTCGAATTGTCTGAGAGGTTAACAACCCTCTCGAGGCGATCGACAAGCTCCATCTGCGAACCCCATGACGTCAGTCGTCGCTCGGCCTCGGCACGAGCGGGACCCGCCCCATGGGGACCAGACGCTAAACCCCCTTCACTCGAGAAGAGGGATAGACGAGAGCGGAGTGTTTTAAGAGAAAAACGCTCGCAGTTTGCACAGAGGGCTCCCTCGAGAACCTCCCGTGCGTGCTCTTCACCCAGGCAAAAAACGCACAGCTCGTGTGTGTTAGCCGGTGTCAGAAACCTCGGACACGGGTCGGCACACTTACGAAAACAATCTGCCTTAGCTGTGCGTCTCATCTCTTACCTTTTCTGACGTAAGCTGAATAGCGTTTCATACAAACAGTCCCTGAAGACGATGAGATGATTTGTCATGTTTGCAAGGCGCCCTTATATACTTCCAGGTCGCACGTTAATCATTCACGTTAATGATTCACGGGCTGTCGGCGGTCAATGTGATTGACGTGATTTGATAGTGATTTCAGACACCTGTCACGCCTGAGGCGTTCCCCGAAGCGTCATTCGACGCAGTGTGAGTTCCCTTCGAAAGGGAAAGCACAATTATTTATACACAGTAAGATCTAAAAAATGAATGAAGGTATCGCTCTGATAATTTGAACTTGATAAATGTTTCAGTGGATATTTTTAATTCTGAGTTCTAGACCTTTGTGTCTTGGCAAATGAATTATAGTTTTCCAAGTTGCTCACATAATGCAAGACACCTTTCTTCCATTACATATATAAAATCATAACTGTGAATTGCTCATCTTGTTACTGAACACTGGAGTGGAATAACATGGTAACTGTCTGAACAGAGGATATGGTCCTCGGCTCACTTCTGGGGTGTGTGTGTGGTCTCCAGACCAAAGTCTACCTTCCAACCCTCCAAAGCCCCTCTGTAGACTGAAGAGGGTGTCTCGGAGGGCAAAGCAAAGCGGAGCCCTTTTTTTCAAAAACACTGTAGACACAAAATACAATCCAAATAAAACACGACTCAGTGATTAAAGCCAAAGTGGGCATGTTGGTCGAAACTCCACATCCGTAGCACTGTTAACCAGCCAAGACTAAAATTCAGTTTGTTTGAACAATTAATAGATTATATCACCCAAAGAGCAACATATATAACAGTATATTTGGTGGGTCTATATAGCATGGAAGATAATGAAAGTAACTGATTAAATATCAAAATACTGTAATTGAGTGGAGAGGTGGAGAGGAAGATTTTCAGTGGACAATGACTTAAATTTCAGTCTATTCCTCACATTTAGATATCGTAAGAAGACCTGGAATATGGCACACAAGTCATATAGTCAAATAGAGTATTACAGTGCTTTTGAAGCTTAAGACTATAGACAGACTATAAACTGTTGCTGTGTGGAAAAGAACTGTGTGAAGATCCTTCAACATTCTCAGTTTATGTTCCACAAAAATCAGCACACAGGTTTGAATCGGCATTGGAAGCGATTCAAAATTGTCAGAATTTTGACTGTATTGTTCCTTTAAGACAGGCAGACAAACTTAAACCATTGTGCATGATGTTATTTAATTTGACTAAACATCATGTCTAATGAAACCACAGCACATCTGCTTTCTGGAGGGTATTTGGGTTGCTGGTGTGTGGTGTTAAGTTCTTTAGCGGTAGGGGTTAATGGGGAGGGGGAGGGGGAGGGGGAGGGGGAGGGGGAGGGGAGGGTGAAGACTGGTTGTCTGTGGTTCATGGAGGGCCGCTCACAGGCTGAAAGGGGGCATTGTGCTGTTAAGGGGAGGGAAGAGGAGAGGGGCCAGTGGGTAAAGCTTAAACACTCGTCTGCTCCATTCTAAATGGGCTGTGGTTTGGGGCCTGGCGCTGTGGTCTTGCCTGGCCCCCTTCAAGTCGCCATAGAGACAATACCTGAGTAGCATTGCAGAGCGAGAAGAGAGGCAGTGGGTGAGAGGCAGAAAGAAATAAGCTGTTTGTTCAAACTCTCTTTTCTCTTCATCTCTTCACAGGCTGTTAATTCTGCACTTAGCTTGTCGAGGCGCAGGCAGAGAATGTGGACCATCTTGAGAGTTGGTTTTACTCTTTGCTCCAATGGGCAGAAAGAAGAAAAAACAGACGTCTCTTTTTTTGGAAATGACTAATTAAATTAGCAAGTGTTAAACACATATGACCGTATTTTCAGTCCATTAGTTTACATTGCAATCATTCATAGAAAAAAAGAAGAAGAAAAAAAGCCACAGTCACATTCATTCATTTCTCCTATAGAAATCAAATGAAAGGATTCTGCACAATTTTGAATAGTTTCTTGAATATTGTGGCATGTCATATTAATAATGACAAAGTCTATAGATGCTTTTTTGGCTTTTGCTTTATTTGTGTACATTTGTTCTGTCATAAAATCCCTTAGGAGTTTGAGTGTTTCAGGCCCAGGTCCTCTGAGAGAGTTTTTATTTAGGAATTCCATTCTGGTTCGTCTTTCCCAGGTTGATGTGTCAGTTTGGTGTATTATGATAAATTCAGCACAGGTGTCACCTCCGCTGAGGCAGGTGAGAATTGATGTGCTGCAGACAAAGGCCATCCATCAGCTCTGTGTATCGGGATTTGAAGAATCTGTTCCCAATCACGCCCTGCTGTTAGGCAGCGTGGTAACGACCGCTTTCTGTGCAACGCCACAGGAAATCAATGCCAGGTACTCAAGGTCAATGTCCTGTTGGAAAGCTACTTAAGCCTTCATGGATGGATTTCGCTCCAAGGGAAGTTGGTAGAGGAAACATGACAGGAGAAAGAACAACGACCCATAACGCAAATTATACACTAAAATATTGAGTTGTACATTTGTACCCACACATCTCTCCAATTAAGGCCATTGTCAGGGTGGACAACCAGGAAAGTTGTCCTAGAAAGGGGAATTCCTGTTGTCCTGGGCCCTGTGAAAAGGTGGCCAACATAAAGATATTCTGCACAGTGCCATGCTCAAGTGACTGACTTGTCATTAATATTTGGTGAAGCCTCCCCTGGAGATGCTAGGAAGAGTTTCTGTGATTTTGTCAAGTGTACTATTGAATAGATCTTTGACCTCTAGAGTAGAGCGTTAAGTTAGGGATAGGGTTAGTAGAATAAGTTGGCATGTACAGTACTTGCAAAGTTAGTAGAGATGCGTTGAAATGAAAACTTTGGGCCGAAACCAAAAACTCTGGATGCACTTGGCCGAAAACCGAAAATGACTTAGAAAAAAAAACATTATTGTGCTTATCTTTGTGACCTTTGTTCGTTTCGTCATTATTTAATTGAGTAAGAGTGTCGTGCCAGAGAGATTGTTAGTGTTTAGTGAAACTTTGAGTGAGTGTTTGTTGAGTGTATCCTACTTCTGATATTCTTCTTTATCTGACTATTGCCTGATTGACTACGCCTTGGATTCTAACTTGTCGACCTGAGATTTTGTTAATAACTGTGTAAAAATTCTTGTATATACCTTTTTATCCAGACTAAGGGATGTAGGGGGTTTGACGCCAATTTATTTGTATCTCTTTTTCCCCTTGTTTACGGTTAAGGGAGTTAGGTAAGTGAAACTGTAGTTTTGTTTTCTTTCTTTTGTTTGAGGTTATTTAGTTTCTAAAAAGAAGATTGTTTTGTTTGTTATTTTGGCCTTGTCTACCCCTGACGCTAAACCCTTCGTGTTAAATAAAGCTCTTCTTATGTTATCTCTCTGGTAGTGTGACTCTCTTCCTTTTTCCTGTTGCGGCTGACCCCTAGACAGTCGTAACAAATTCAATCATTTTACTGAATCTCAATAAAAAAAATATCAGCAGCATATTCTGCCTTTTTTGTCTTTCGGCCAAAATGCAGTAAAACGAAAATGCCATTTTGAGCCGATAAATTTCTACATTAATTTTCCCTAAAATAAAGTGTTAGCATATATTAAACAGACAGTCTACTAATACTCTAATGGCTGGAAGTTGACATGTACTTGCAAAGTTACTTAAAGTTAGTAGAATGTCTAAAGTGGACCATTGAAATAAATTTACCTAATATTTCAATTGTTTATATATATATATATATATATATATATATACTGAGATATGTAGGTTAATAGTCATTTGCCTCTTTTAGATGAAAACACTTTTGGTTTAGCCACAGTGATGGATGACAAAGGGATTTTACGTGGGTGCAAACAGTTCTGTGAAACAGGAAATGTTGAAGTGCTGAGCTACACTATCCTCAAGTCTGAAACCAAGACTGAAAATAAACCACTTTTTATGGCTTTATTTCTTTTCTTTTTTTTTATTCTGTAATATTTGTTTCATTTCATGATGGGTGCCAAAATGGCCACACCACACTTACTCTATAGTATGCTGTAGTGTCTGGGATAGCAATTTGCAAGTAATCTATTAGTTAGAAACTGACAAATACTTTTTATTGAAGCAATACTTGTACATGCAAGTGCTATGAACAGTCATTATTCCAGCGTGACCTCATTGATTAAACCCTAACAGGCTTTCATGTGATTGACTAGCAGTGTTGCCAGATTGAAAACATCCAAGTATCGTACCAGAAGCTCAAAATGATCGTATTTGGAAGAAAACTGACTGGATTGTTGACGGGTGGGGGGTTGGTGGGATGGGGGGGGGGGGGGGGGGGGGGGTGTCGAGTTGACTGGAGTGTTGACCGGGGGGTGGGGGGTGTAGCTTTCATGAGGCACACACGCAAGGTCTCTCGCTCCCTCTCTGCCGTGCTCTCTCACCTTCACTTTCTCCTCACAATCATGTCGTAGATCCACAGCTAGATCAATGAGTATAGAAGCACAGTGACCTCCGATTGAAGTGTCACAAAAATCTGAAATTATCGTACATTATGGAATTTTTTTCATCATTGATCGTACATCGTACAGAGGTCAAAATTATCGTACAAATACGATAATTATCGTACGTCTGGCAACACTGTTGACTAGTTATTAGTATTAAGAGGAATGCTTTTACAGAAAATTATTTAAATAAAAAATGTAATTAAAAAATCGATCTTTTTACTATTATATATTCACATAGGCCTACATATTGGGCATGACAATTCAAGCAATGCCTGATGTGACAAAAAGTCTCAGTTATGTATGTAACCCTGGTTCCATGAGTAAGGAACAAGAAGTTGTGTCAATAGCTAATGCTGTGGGAACACTCTCCAGGTGCAACAACTGAAGCCTGTATAGAATCATGCAATCATGGCGCAAGCACCACCCTCCATAAAGACCTGAAAAATAGCATCCTTCACCCAATGCTACATCCTTTATTATGTAGCAGAAACACTGCTGTTGCAGCCACCAAAAAAAAAAGAGCAAAGAGATGAGCAGATTTGCGCCACTCGCTCTTGTGGTCAATGTAAAATTGTAACGCCCTGTAAGGCCTGTGCAGTCTCTCAGTATATGAGTGTGAAATTAAGTGAAAGTAACCTTAGGTAGGTAACCTACTGTAGCTTTGGTGAGAACAAAACCTTCACCAGACCAGGAAGAAGTGACAAGCAGTAGGAATTGCCAATCAAAGCCGAAGTCATCTTGCACAGCCTAGAACAGGAGTGAGCAACTCTGACCCCTGAGATCCACTTTCCTGTAGGACTTAGCTACAACCCTAATCAAACACACTAGAAAAAGAAGATCAGAGTTAGAGCTTAACTCTTCAAGAAAGTGGATCTCGAGGACCAGAGTTGCCCAGCCCTGGCTTAGAGAGCAGTGTAGGCTTCAACTTCAAAGAAGGAACCAAAGAGACTGAGATAAGCAGCAAAGCATCTCTTCAACCTCTGGCATCTCAGCATACCCCTGCTCCACTACACTGGAAATGTTGGTAAAGTGGTTTGTTTCATGGACTTTGAAATCTCCTGATCTAGAAGTGGCCGTGGAAAGAACATAATCGCCAAACCTGAAAGAGATTTTATAGCAAGCTTCCGCTCGGTGGCAGCTTGTCACATGGAAAATTCCACCGGAGATATTGACATTTTTGTTGATCCTGGAACAACATTCCAATCAACCAATCAGATTTGAGTGACAAATTTATGTAAAGTTTATGTCAAATTTAGGCTTACAACCAGTGTTAGGTGCTTTTACATCAGTGTTATTCACCTATCATCCTCTGATTTTAGGGAAAACTTATGGGTTGGGTTAGGTTTAGGTGTAGGGATATGAGTAGGATGAAATTTTCAGACAGGAATGTTGTTCCAGGATCAACAAAATATGTTGACTAACTTGGCAAAATCAGGACATGCTGATGGCGCTGACGTATTATTTTGAAGCACTGGTGATGCTGTGCCTTGGAGGGTGGGACTTGTGCCATCAGCCAATGAATTGCTGTGATTCTCTATGGCCTTCAGACAATTGTCACATCAATGAAAGGGAACCAGAATGCTCTCATGATATTTAGTGATTCTGTCTACATCAGTGGTCTCAAACTCGCGGCCCGCGGGCCATTTGAGGCCATTGATATTTTGTGGCCCCCTACTTGACATTAAAGTTAATGTTAGTGCGGCCCGTCGTTGCGTGTGCTGCGTTTAAAAAAAAAAAAAAATTTGTATCCCTTATGGGCTACCATAGATCGTGACAGCTTACAGTGGGTTTGTTGTCAATAGTTGTCATAGACAACCGCGAAGTACAAACATACATGCGCCTGGAAAAAATTCGGGCGTCACTTCAATTATGAGCGCGCCTACATTTGAAATAACGAACTTGAGGCGCACAAAATATGTGAGCGCGATATGTGAACAGGCCCTCGGCGAGCTACCACCAATCAGGCCACGAGCTACTGGTAGCTCGCGAGCGACATGTTGGAGACCCCTGCTCTAAAACAATGTGAGAATACTCATTTTGAGCTTGTAATATGTGTCCAACAGGTTGATAAGAAGGTTTGCTTTGATTTGTGCAAAGTCAGTAATTTTCCTGAGACACTATACATGTGTAGAAAGAATTCAATAAGAAGGGCAGACATGACTGCAAATTATTTGTATTTCAAAAGCAATAATTGTTTTTCTAAGTATAATAAAAGGAAATGTGCCTTCCAAAAAAAAAAACATTTAATATCATATTGAAAATAAAAAGGACATGAGCAAATAAGTATCACAAAGATGTGTAATAAGGAAAAGACAAAGAAAGTTTGTAAAATGAACTTCAACTGTCAGAAGAACAGCTCATGAAGAACCAATCATGTACAGAAAGGAATGTTCAAATTCAGAGGAACAGTTCAGAAGAAACGTTACTAATAAAGATTGAGAAGATTGGATCAGTTGTGCTCCTTTTTTGGAATACTTGAATACTATTTTTTTGTGGAATACTTGATGCGGCCCAGCCTGACCCAGACTATACCTCCAGCGGCCCCCAGTTAAGTTGAGTTTGAGACCCCTGGTCTACATAAAAAGCAGTGTGATGTCTACACATATATAATACAGTTAACCATCCAGATGCTGTTATACTTTTATATAATAATGTTTTTTCTTTTTTTATGACAGTAACTAAATAATTGTATAATTGAGCAATATCACACAATCAGAAGTGCCTGTGGATAAGATTATCAGCATGTTTCTGTTGAATAACAGCATGACAGGAAGTGTGGTATTGCTTTTATATAACAGTTCAATAAACAAGAAGAAAAAAATCTGAATAAATACTTTTCTTTAAAACACTAGGATTAACTAACTATTAACTACGACTTTTGCCACAATAAACTCTAAATTACTGAGTATTAATAGTTAGTAAAGTAGTTGTTAAGAGTAGGTATTGGGTAGGATTAAGAGATGTATAATATGGTCATGCAGAATAAGGCATTAATATGTGCTTTTTAAGTACTGATTAACAGCCAATATCCTAGTAATATGTAGGGCTGTAGTCAAGACCACCTTTGTCGAGTCCAAGACAAGTCCAAGACCAGTCGAGTCCAAGTCAAGACCGAGTCCAAAGAGGTTTGAGTCCAAGACAAGGCCGAGTCCAAAAAGGTTTGAGTCCGAGTCAAGACCGAGTCTAGGACAGGGGGTAAAAAAAGTATGCATGATATTATCAAGACAGTCATTTTGGGTTATCATTTGTTGATCTAAAAGCAAAAGTGTCACAACACCCAGGATTTTTAAGTAGTAGCTAGTAAGATAGTAACTATAGTAACAGCATGAGAAGACGCGTTCCGTTGTAGTGAGCACTTGGTCGGTTAATTTTGGCATTTTCTAAGTTAACGTTACCCTAATAGGCTAGTAATAAATGAACACACATACAAAAATGTCTTTCGTTCTGTAGGCGTCCTGGAGAATATTTCTGTTTGTTCTAAACACATTTTCTATTGTCAATTTAAAACTGAAAAAAGTCAGGTCTAAACCAAGAACTTACACGATATGTGAAATTAACTCTTTAGAAAAAATGCTGGATTTTGACATCAAAATTTCAAAAGCTTGTGGCTTGAAAGGGCTTAAAGATAGAGATCTACTGTAAATTAGAAAAATGTTGGGGATGACTGAAAGTTTATGTGGGGTGTAAATATACACATCTAATTTGCATTATATGACGTCATCAGGGGGCGGCCCTCTTGAATTTCATAATATTCAGGAAATAGTAGATATTGAACTGATGTTTGAACTTATTTGCATGTTTTATTAAAAAAAAATAATAATAATTATCCTCATTCCAAATGATGAGAAAAGAGGAAACCAACAATAACAGGAGAAAGTACTAAATTATTACTATACTATATAGTAGTAAAACGCATGTGAACAGTACTTTTTGATCAGTTCATCAGTAATATTCAGGAAATAGTCTTCATTTCTCAAAAAAACCCAGCCACCATTGTCATCGCTATTTCCATCCCTATTTAGAGCCAGATCACCCCTGCTGCCTCTATCACATCCACCGGCTCTCCCACGCACAGCACGGCCACATCTACCTCGGCCACTCCCACCTCGAGCCGCTCTGACTGGATCCAAAGATCTATCGCTACTTCCAGCCCTATTTCTTCTACCCCTGCTGCCTTTACCTCTAGCAACAGCTTTCCTATGTACACTAAGACCACGTCCACCCCTGCCACCCCCATCCCCATTGGGCAAATGGTCAAAATGATCTGTTTGTGCTTCGTGAACACTCGGCACCAAGTCACTTTTTGATCAGGAAATTCACAATGCAAATTCTTCCGATTCAAATAAGGACCTAAAAAAGAGAGAGAAGAAAGAAAGAATAAGATATGTGAACTGCCATGCATTCGCTATCTTAAGAGGGATGACGTTCACGGTGTGTATGGAATGTCCCGACGTGTACATGATAAAACATGCATTATTGGGATGCAACTTTCATGTTCAGCTCCGCTCCTGTTCGACTTTCTTCTTGAGGCAAGAAAATCAGCTGATGAGTGGCTTGGTCTCGCGCTTGCCGAGGCAGCATTTAGACTACGTGTCCTTTCTCTCTACTACGTTAGCCTGGTTGACACCAGACCCTTCTCAGTCGTAACTGAGAGTGGGTCTGGGGAAGGTTCATTCACAGACCATTTCCAAAGGAGCGTCACCAACGGATGTCGCTCAAATGCTTCTGGGCGCAATTGGATAGACCTAAAACCGATCGATCGTCATCATGTAAAGCCCGCCTCAACGTTTGTGATTGGTACCTCGATTTGGAAAGATTGGAAATGGGCTTGAATGGGCTCTTGGCCAGACTGACTTGCAGAGCAAATCTAAATTTGCCGGAAGTTCGTCTGGGTTTTCCCAGGCTACTACTACGTACTAACAGATAATGAATAGGGTTTGCACACGATGATCTCATGTTATCCGAAAAGCTTGCTTGAATCTTCTAGTATACATGTGATATTTTCTGATGCTTTCTAACTCTTGAATAATTGGATACTGGTTATATATATAACAAATTCAGTCCATCATCCAGACAGTGTAATATGTGTCTGGTTGATTTTATAATTGCATTTACCTCTGGGAGTTAAATATTAAAATGGGGATCTGTCTCTGATGAGTTAATATGTATATACAGTATGTTGAATATACCATATTCAGCCTATCATGAACTTGGGACAGGTAACCCTCCTTTCTCTCATTCATTCTTCAGACTTCAGACTCTACAGTTCTCATTTGGATTCAGAAGCTCGCTTAGCGATTTCTTCTGATCCAGACAAGGGTCTATTATTAGCCACCTTAGGTTCTGAGGAACTGGGTGGCAGTCTGCAATGGCCAGTTTGCTTCTGAGCAGTTATCTCTCTCATGCATATAAGGACCTGCTTGAAGTTATTCCTTGCTCTGTGGCTGTGTTAAAAAAAAAAAAAAAAAAAAAAAAAAAAGAATTCCGGCGGACCACAAAAAAGGCCCTCCATGCCACCAAGCAAACAGCCTGTGCAAATTGGCTGTTCTATGGCTGGTATGGTCAGGGTTGGGGAATACCCGAATACGTGTAACGGCATTACATAATCATGATAAAAAAATGATAACTGTAATTAGTTACAGTTACGTCAAAAAAGTAATCATATTAGAGTTACATTTTGTAAAATAAAAATGGGAATACTATCAGGATTACAGTGGTTTCATTTAAAAAGTGATCATTCTAAAACAATTTCAGTAAAAAAGTTTACAGTATCGCTCAGAAATGTATTATATAACTGACTTTTTCCAACAGTATAATGTCAATTCAAAATCTCTCCTGTATTCCTCCCATTCCAGAGGTCCAGACCTACTCAAATGGTTTCTGTTGGAAAGAAAGCAATGACAAATATTTAATTTTATACATTAGGGTTAATTATTTACCTTTTTTTGACATATATTTTTTACATTTTGTATTGTACAAGATAATAAGGGGCACCTTGTCTGAATTCCTCAATACGTTTGTCCTTGAAATAAGAGAGAAAAAATGTATCCAGCAGGGTATTGAGAGAGATTCCTTGCAAAGAGCTAAAGATGATAATGCTTTACTTAATGAGGTATTAGGGAATATCCAGCCTCAGCCAAACATAATTTAAATGAGCTAATCCTGATTGGTACATAATTACCTATTCCTTTGTGAACAAACCACAAATCACACAAGAGGAATGTGTCAAATACTATTGTTATATAGTTTTCTGCATGGTAGCGTGTTTACAAACTCAGAATCCAAAAGAGAAGAGGTTCAACGCTATGTTACAGCAGCACTGAATTCAACTGCAGTGCTGTACCTTTAATATTCCGCCACAGGAACTCAACAGATCCACGGCCGACATCATACTCAACTCTCCTCTGTCCCAGGAAAACCAAAGCCCTCATAACTCTCCTCTCCTCTCTGGTCTGCGGGAACATTGGTATGTGTGTTTATGTGAGTGTGTCTGCATGTATAAAGATACCATGAATAAGGGCGCTCATTTGGGCGAATTAGTGGGCTAACCTCGGCCTTGGCAGCACTATCGAGTGCAGCCACTGAGCCGACGAGGATCTCGTTTCTTTTTCCGACCTCCACTTCTGCAGCGAGCCTCAGGCTGCGTCACACTGGAGTCAGGTTTCCAGCTAGCGTCTTAATTACTGCCGCCTGCTCAAACAAGGTCAATGTGAACGTCTGCCAGGACTTATCTCTGGCTTCCTGTTCTCCTCATCTAAACTGAGCATCAACCCCCAAACAGTTTCATTTATGTGTTTGAAGGTTAAGTACACTGGTCTTTGACATTAAATTAACTCAGCTACTGCTAAAAAGGTTTAGACACAAAAGGTTGTACTCCTAAGTAAATTATTCTGTTCACAGTTAGCTTCCCAGCAGGGCTACAGAAAAAAAATTGGGGAAAAAACTAAATGTTGATATAACCTATAGTGTGGTTTTTAAAATGCAAAATACCAGAATTTATTTAAGAAATGTGTAGTCTGCACACATCATAGTACAGGGGTGGCACCATGGGCGAAGCTAGGGATGGGCTTCCAGGTCTTAAGCTCTGAATGTTTTTTATTACTTTGTCAAATTTTCAAGCTCCGTAATTTTGTCACTAATAAAATCATTCAGAACGGCAATCTGCTCTATAAATCTGACGTAGTGTCGCACATAAAATCTAGCAGATATTGTAGTTTATTCTGCAACATAGTAAAAGCTCATTTAAATTATCGCTGAGCCTTCTGTTCTGTAAAGAAAGTAGAGAAACCTTTGTGCTCTGTCTAAAAGTAAATTGCACCACTGAAGATAAATCTCAAAATAAGATGGACTATACAGTTGCACTTTAGGATTTTGTAACCTTGATACATGCACCTGACCATGCAAAGCCATACGTTTCTCTAACTCTGGAAAGTCCATCAACAGGCTTCAAGGATAAACCTCATCATGTGATCTCAAAATGTTTTCTATAGTAATAAGAAAAAATAAATGCTTGGCTTGCTTCTAGAGTACCTCATTATGTGTCATGTTAATTTACTTTTCATCAGAATGCTTACATGTCAATCATCGTAATGATACTAAACCTAGATCCTTAGTGCTTACTGGTCCAATTGTCAGCTCTATTTCGCACCTACAGTAAGAGACATGAAGAGCTTTGTCATCTATGAGAAACACTTACTTCCTGTCAGTGCTGTGGGATAATTTGACACTACCACACCAAGCCCACAAGGTACTTTCAGTGTGGTCACGCTTGTTAGTAAATCAATAGATACGAACATCAACCTTCATAATCTGTAAGTCATGGAGCGACGCTCTAACAGATGAAAAAAAAGAGAGTAAAAAAGACCCTGCTGATATGCACATCAGATCTGCTTCCACTAGCGTACTGTCTATCTCACAAAGAGACCACAAAAACCTACTTTTTGTCTCAGTATGAATGATGTTTGTACATCCTGATGTTTGGTAAGTGCCTTCACCAAATGCGGAGTTTTTCACATCTGGAGTTCACTGTCAACATTCTAGTGAATTTGGCCGGTGCATTTATTTAGAAACATACACACATACTAACTAACATGGAAATGTTAAACCTTATAGTATGATTTCACTTTTCCTGTTATTGGGGTTTGAAAATGAAACTTACAGAGATACTTACCAAAAAAAAAAAAAAAGTAAATTATGTAATCATTTAATTTTGGCCTCATATTATTCCCAATTGAACTTACTTTGACTTTAGACCAAATTACCATAATGCTATAAATTTTCATAAGTAAAAACTATAAGATAGATTTGGCATTATGGTAGTTTGTTCTATAGTCAATGTAAGTTCAATATACCAGTTGGTGATTTACTAAGGTTCAGGTTTAACCCTCTGAGGTCGGCTATCACGCCGGCGCGATAGTCTCGCTTTTTTCTTATCAGTGCAAAAGAAACTCAAAATACTCTGTTGATTTTGATCTTACATATTAAGTGTTGTACATCATTAGATCCTGATAAGTGTCTATTTTTTTGGTGGATACTCACAATAAAAACAAAGTGTTGTGCTTTTCGCCAAATAAAGAAAAACAAACATGATGCGCGTTCTGGCTTCTCTCTGTCAGTGAAGTCCATTCTGAAACGCGTCCTAAGATTAACTTTAATTCCGCGAATACTTGTCATACAGGCATGAGTGTTTTTCCACAATGAAGCTTGAACTCTCTTCTTTTAAATGAATTAATTTATATAAAAAAAACAAATATTCTCAGCTTATGTAATCTGTATGAAAAGAGAGAGATGTCAGTATTTTTCTTTCCAGCTCATTATACCTAATTACGCGTTAATGTGCCACGCCCACGGGAGAGCGCGCGCTATTCAAACGCAAATGGTCTAAGGCAAGCCGTTCAAACATGCCAACGCCCACCAGCTGGATTATAAAACACATCGTTTTTAGTAAGTATCTTGTACAGCTGTGTACACAGCGTATCCTTTCGCTGTGAGGAATAATACTATCTAACCCTGGAAAACGTACCAGAAGTGCTGGTAGTTTCATTTCGAGGAGCAACGGATCCAGCTGATGTAGTAAGTCATTTATTCTAGTGCTTTGTTCTAATCGTGATATTGAATACTGTCTGACTGTAAACCGCAAAAAAACTGTTTAAATATGAATTGCGTGTCTGTGTGTAGGCTAAATGATGAGTGAACGGCATAGATGCGCGCGCTTTGTTTACTACAGTTATACAGCGCGTGTCTGTGCCTTGTTCATTCACTCTCGCACCTACATTAGTAAACGTTATGTTTACATGAACACATACAAACTATATTGCTATAGCCTACTAAGATGAGTAAAAATAGACTGAAATATGTTGAAATAAAATGTCTGTATAAGCAACAAGCTGCAAATTCACATGTATATACTAATATATCATACACAATATATTACAGACTAAATATGAATGTTTAGACACGATTTTGTGATTAGTTTTGGATAGATTATAAAGTTTTGACTGTAAAAAAAGACTACTGTCACATTAAATAGGTACGTTTTTGTTCACCAATTTCTGCTCATAGTTAAAGATACTATAGTATGATGTTTTGTCAAAAAAAAGTAGGTATATTGAATTATCAACTAAGATGTTATTATAGTGTTTGTTCCAATATTCAAACTAATGAAACCTTACCTTTTTTTAATACGTATGATAAAATGTATACTTTTTACAAAGAAATACACTTGAAATATTGTTAAAATTGTAATTGTTGTTGTAATTGTAACATATTTGTAATTGGTTACAATTTTTAATTGTAAAATATGTATAGGCTATATAGATCATTTCTTTTGTCCTTGCATTCTTTGGGATCCTGTGACACACCTGTGTGAAAGGGCTAATTAATATGCAGCTCATTATGCGGCACATTATCCGGCCTTTGTCTTCTCAGGTGTGAACACGCCTCCACGCATATTGCCTTTCCAAACAAAAGGTCTCTAATAAAATTCAAATCAGTGTATGTGTTTGTGTAAATGATTAGGCAGGATGATTTTCAGATAATTTTGAAGCAAAAATTCTACGCAACAACACTCATTAGTCAAAAGTCTTGTGGACACATATTTAGTATGTGTTTTGTGGCCTTATTTCAGACACTTTAAGTTTTAGTTTTTTCAATAACCATGCATAAGCAATATTCTCTCAAAAATACAAACATGTTTCATAATTGTTGCTCAGAAATTACGGAAGCCCAGTTTGTGCTATATTGAGTGAATTTACACCTTTGCCATTAACATGTTTATAAATAACTGAAAAAAGCACAAATGTCAGAGCATGTCAGAACACCTCAAGAACCCCAAAAACCCTTAGACCTCAGAGGGTTAAAGCAGTTATCAATTCCTAATCCCAATTCCAGCTGGTTGATATGAATACAGAATTTATGAATGTATCAAATTCAGTGAAGGTTTATACACACACACACACACGCACACATTGGGTTTTCATGTTTTAGGTTTAATGATTTAACCTATACCCATCACAGAAAACTTTACAAAAAAACATCCCTTAGTATGATTTATAAGCAGTTTTCCTCATGAGGACCAAAACATTTTCCCACAAGGACAAGGATTTCTACGGAAGCCATGAACCGCAATGTAAAAAAAAAATAAAAAAATTCTAAAATTCTAAAATTTCGAGAATAAAGTCGAAATATTTTGAGAATAAAGTCAAAATTACGAGAATACATTCTTCCGTAGACGTTGTGTGTGTGTGTGTGTGTAAAGAAATACGTTTATGAAGTCAAATTGCCTCGGACATGGATCTAAACAAAATAGTAGCTTTTTTACTTTTATCTGGGCTTTCAACAAAAGGAAATTCTACAGTTTAAAGTTTAAACAAAACTTTATTCTCTAAATATTTCGACTTTATTCTCTAAATATTTCAACTTTGTTCTCGAAATACTAGATTAGTTTTGTAGTCGAGGAACCTATGCCATACCTGAGGTGTTTGTGCCGAGGATCTAGAGCTGACGCCAAAAGAGGTGTTTTCCCTGCGTTCTGCAAGTTAGCAATGTTTATTCGTTGCTTGAGAGATTCTGCAATGGTGTTTTTGAATTCATTCACTCTCTGTGATTCCCCACCGCTCATCTGAAAGGATACAGATTAAATAACAAATAACTGAATATGAAAAATGAATTGTGGTCTTATTCAGTATTGCTTATTTGTTATCATTTAATTTGTAAGTAATTTAAATAAATGCTTAAACAGTTGACTGAATTTCTTAAATTAAATTACGTTTTATTCGTTTTATAAATTTAAATATTTAAATGGAAAGGACCCAACAGAATCATTATAAAGGGATCAGTAATCAATAGCAAATGAACAAGAACTAAGTAATACATTTATTTGTTTATTTGAACTAGATGAACCTGGAGAGAAGGCTTTGCACAAGTGGATGCAAAGTGCACATGGAGACAGACACGTAGTTTTCGCCAGCCAGGGCATCACTTGCTATTTTCAGGGACTGGAGAACAGGTAACATTTCCTCAATTGTCTACCACTGATCATCGATTAACTCCACAGTCTAAGCATCCGCCAGCTTGGTCTTGGTCTTGTCATAGAGGACAGCGGTGATCATGCAATCGTACAAGCATATCAGCAGCCAAATTCCAGCGCGTTTTGCAGTATTGCACAAGCTTGTGCGAAAGGCAATTCCAACTGTCTTTGTTTCTGTTTCAGTGCATTTGAGGCAATCGTGCTATGATGGAAATGTCCAACAAGTTTACTACGTGCACCAATGAGTCTATTCTTGCTTGTAGCGTTAAATCCATCATTAATAGCCAACTGAAATGTGTGTGCAAAGCAAGGTAAAGATTCCCAGTTCACGTCTCTGTTAGCAGCTACCATATTGCTGGGATTGTCATGCACGCACACAACCACTTCCCATATGGAAAAGGTTTGCAAAAAACACCTGTGATTCTTATATGTTCCAACAGAATATTGTAAGGGACATATATGCTGCAAAATCCACATATATAAATTGCATAATATTAATGTATTTTTAATCATATATGTCATATACTGTATGTCCTACGTACAAAAGCCATATAGATTTTCTTGATGTAAAAACTTAGGAAAATAATGCTAATTTAATATTCATGTCCAGCATATATCTTAAAGTATTAAAGTATTAGCTCACTTTCAAACTCTCCCTGATGTCATCCAAGATATCCATGTCTCTCTTTCTTACATTTTTTATACACAGAATGGACTTCAATGGCAACCAACTATTCAAATGTTCAAAGAAGTTTCAAAAGTTTCAAATGTATATATATATATTTATTTTTTAGAAAATGACCGATCGTTTCACTAGATAAGACCCTTATTTCTTGACTGGGATCGTGTCGAGACTTTGAAGCTACATTGAGACGGACATTTGAACCTTCTTTGAACATTTGAATATTTGGTTACCATTGAAGTCCATTCTGTGTAGAAAAATCCTGGAATGTTTTCCTCAAAAACATTAATTTATTTTCGACTGAAGAAAGAAAGACATGGATATCTTTGATGACATCAGGGTGAGTAAATTATCAGAATTATTAGGGTTTTTTTTTTTGAAAGTGAACTAATAAAACACAGTGCAGTTTACCAATCAGTGTAAGGCTGCAGCAGTTCACTCATGCTCTTGCTCTTATCTTGTGGAGCCCTAAGAGGAGCCCTATGCCTAGTCAATCATGGTTATACTGTATAATCAACATAGATGAAACACAATATTTAAAACTACACACACACAAGCACACATTTTAATTACAAAAATTATTTATTAGAGTGTATTCTACAAGATACAGTTGAATATTTTACATATCAATAGTTTTTTTATTTTAAATTCTGCATCACCAGATTTCATTTTCATTTGTGACAATTTCTCTAAACTTTATCACAGTACTAAGATACTATTCTTAACCTACAAACATAAAACTTTTCTTAATGTCGAAGTGATTCCTATGCATATCACCACCAGAGTTCATGTCACATATACAAAAATATATTCCAGCCAATTTTCAACATTTTATTCACTGTTCTAGAAACATATTTGACTCAACTTTGTTAATTTGCCGCACCCTCTGATCTAAATAACACTGTGATGAGTTACATCAGGGACATTTACGCGCTGAGCGCAACGAAACGAGCTGAGACTTTTTTCACAGACGCCATTTTCTTTGATTCGCGATGCAAGGCATACGCTGAGGGAAAACGCATGGATTAAGTGTTTTATCGCATTTATATATGCATTTTATAACGTCTTATTGTTTTATAGCAATGTGTATGTGCTGTGCACGGCTAAACCGCTCTCAGGGGGGGCATTTCCGTTGACGCGCGATGCAGATCAGACCAGGATGGGTTTGCTTTTTAACAGGAAAACGGCGAAAGTAAGTGTTTTGTCTAATTTACAATATGTATTTTATAATATATTGATTTATAGCGATATATAAATGCTTTGCGCGCTTAAACGAGCCGAAACTTTTCTCAAAGGCCACAATCTTCTTTGACTCAATACGGAGCTGACGACGAGGAGGTTTGCTTGTAACGTTAACAGGAAAAACACCGAAAGTAAGTGTTTTTAACCTAATTTACAACATGTATTTCATGGCATTATATTGTTTTGTAACGATATGTATGTGATGTGCGCGCCTAAACCTTTTCACAGACTAGGTCCACAGAAGACTAGGCCTGCATCTTCTTTGAGTCGTGACGCAGTGCTGACACGGATTTTGCTTTTAACAGTAAAAACAAATAGTAAGTGTTTTAACTCATTACAAAACGTGCTTTATATTGTTTTATGACAATATTTGTGATGTGCAAATATTAAGAGTGTGTATTTATCCTCAAACTATCTTTTACTCTCGTTTACCAGCACAGCCAGTATAAGTTAACTGAAAAACAGAAGAACAACACAGACTGCAGACCAACAATGCATGTGAAATTGTCACTTTATTTCCTTTTTTGGAGGACCGATTTTCTTAGAATGGGTAACTAATTCTTTCAGATTATATATTTATGCAAAATGTACTTATAAGAATAACTTTTGATTGATGTTTGGTGGTTATGCTTTCATGTTTCAATGTATTGATTTAGCTATTTGTGTTTGCTAGGAGCATTTCTATGATGCACTGAGTGGCTAAGGCTAAACCAGGCTTGGTGTTTAAAGACTGTACAGACTAGAACCTGGTGATTTAACAGATAACATGAGAGAATCATGGGCACAAACATAAAAAATAATCATAGCAACAGAGCGGTCATTTGAAGTCGAGGACTTTTCTCCCCCAGCTTCACCTGAAGTGGAGGAGGGTGAATTGTCTGTGGACACTGGGCCATATCGATTCGAGCCGCTGGCTCAAACTGCGGTCTTAACTCCCGCATCGCGATCGGCATCTGATGAGTTTTGTCGAGTTGATGTCAATAGCGCGCGCTCTCTGTAGGCATATTCATATTCTGTCGCTATGTGAAAAAATCCAGCAAAATGCGCCGTTGCGTTTGTCAACCCCAGAGGATTAACTTGAGCCTAACCATAAATTGTGATTAAAACATGGAGTCCATGCAGGAGGAGCAGCGTTTGGCACTGCGTTGCTTTTCAGCGCCAGCTGTGTGGAGAAGCCCATTTCCACCTCTACTGCATTACCATCCTGACCACTGTACTAAATACAGATAAATCTAACGTTACGCTAACTTGAAGCTATTCTAACTGATGCAATACTATACTACTAACTAACTATGCTTCTAACAACTATGCTAATTAACTACATAGGCTACACGAAATAATCTAAATAACTATATAAATGCTATGCTAAATAGATGCTAAAACACTCTATCCTGATCGTTTTAAATACTCGCAATTCCAACTCCTGACTCACAATGGTTTTGACGAAACAAGATGGTTTTTATACTGCCAAGGGCGTGGTAGCTCGTACCAAGGGCGAGGTGAGCTGGAACCTGCTTAAGTCACCAACAACCGCTTACGTCACGAACCACCGCAAACATTCAATAGGAAAATTCAACTGCAGTAGCCACCGTTCAACCTGAAGAGGGCAGCACTCAGACGATTTTAAACCATATATTGTAGAATTAAAACACTTTATATCCAAATGTCAAAAAAGTTACTCGAATCAATGAGTTCAGCATTTATGAAGCTGCATTCTTACAGATCATTAACTAAAAAAAGTTGGTTTAGTTACCCTTTAAAGGGTTAGTTCACCCAAAATGGAAATTCCATCATTAATTACTCACCCTCATGTCGTTCCAAACATGTAAGAATTTCTTTCATCTTCACAACACAAATGAAGATATTTTTAATGAAATCTGAGAGCTTCCTGCCCCTCCATTGACAGTCTATGCAACTACCACTTTCAAGCCCCAGAAAGGTATAAAGGTACATCATTATGCTGCGTTCACACCAGACGCGAATAGCTCGTCAAATTCGCGCCTACCGCGTCTAGTTATACGCTTGATGATTGATGTTAGATGTTTGAACTTTTTCCAACATAAACTTGCTGTATTTATAAAACACAAATTGTATTAATTGTAAACGGTCTGGTTTTGTGTTGTGAGAACCAGCACTCCAGGATTTTTCGAGAAAGTTGGATCTGCACAGCCGTTCCTGCTCTATGAAACTCTACTGTTAGCAACTGGACACAACTGATCCACTCGTATCCTGCGACTGATCCACTCGTATCCTGCAACTGTTCTTCATCTGCTGAATGTTGTTGACTCAAGCACTGCTGTACTGTTGCAGAGTCGAAGGTACTGAATCAACTTCACTGACACAGGACTTACATTCACTGACATGTTCAGGATTTGAAGTATTACAGACCATTTGATTCATAGCTTTCATATAATTCTGATGACAGAAATGCCTATAGTGTGCATTCATTGTTTATTTTAAAGGTTAGGCCTAACCTATGATGTAAAGGGGCTTGTTCGTTAATAAAATAAATAGTTTGTTAAAACCACTGTTTGCATTTTGCCTTTATTTTTTACTTTACAATGAACAGAATTCTGCTATAATCCCAGACTAAGGTTACAATTTAACTTTCTGGATTGTTTTGAAATAAAGTTTTGAAAGAGTAATATACAGTGTGTTTATTTCAAAGTAAATTTATTCTTTTCAGATTAAATGATTTGTCAGTTTATTTTACAGTTCTTTAAAGTAGGTAATGCAGAACCCTAATAAGAAAAACTGGTAACTCCTTTAGTGTTTTTCTTTGTAAAAAGGTGTTCTATCAACACCAGGATGGTGTAATACTCGACTCGTAAGGCTGAGAAGAATTCCATGATGAATGATTTTCATCTTCTTTTAAAGTGTTAGGTCGACACCAGAACAGTGTAGAATTGTAACTCTGCCAGTGTTTGCCACAAAGCTGCACCCAGCTCTGTAACAGTGTTGTTGTTCTCTGCATTGGTGGTCATATTTTACTCTTAGTGTTCATATTGTAACACTGTGTCAGTGTTGCGAGAGGAAACACTTCTGAAAAGTTTGAGATTTCCAGATTTCAAATTTACTGTTCAAATCCTGAAGGAAAAGGACCTGTCCTCATAAAGGTCAGAGATATTTTGACACTACATCCTCCAACCAGCTTCTGCACTGTACAATTTCCAAATTTGCAAACTTCATATAAGTGATGTTGGTTATCTTAACATGAAATCTGTATGACACACTTTATATAACACGTATAAAAAAATGACACAAAATGTGTATAAATCCTATAGGACTTTAATTTGACTAGCATATGATTCAATATAAGAACTTTAAATGATTTGTATATGAATTTAAGTTATTTTCTACTAATACCATATACGATTGCATATGTTTGTCATGTAAAACTCATATGATTCAATATAAGAACTTTAAATGATTTGTATATGAATTTAAGTTATTTTCTACTAATACCATATACGATTGCATACTTTTGTCATGTACAACTCATATAAGACTTTTTACAGCATTCATATATGACGCAAAAATCCCCTATAAGTTGTATGTGTGCTATTTAGTATGAAAGGGGCCATAATCGGTCTGATTTTGTATAGGACATGTATTGGTCTTACATGAAACACATAAGGTAATTCTGTCCAATTTAAGTAAGGAAGATATATGGTTGCTGGATATGAACCATGCAGGTTTTTTTCATATGGGTTTGCCATCCAGGCCCCATTGTTCTACAGACGTTTGCAAATAATCCACCAGTTTGGCAGCGGAGCGTCGCTCTTCCAGTGCTCAGGTTTGCAGAACATAACTTCACCTTACCATCAGCAATAAAATGACACGTTATAGTGACATAGAACTCTGTAGTTAATGCTGTGCAAGTGTCAGTTGCAATGGCCACGAAGACTACTGTCCCTAAAGTAGTTTTGAGTTCGGAAACCATGCTTTCATATTGAAGCTCTATTCTCGCTGTTATGGTTTTCTGTGAGGGAATGTCGTAATCTGGTTCAAGAAACTGTGACTTCCTTAAATCTGTCTCCTTCCACAAAACTTAACCCTCTGGGGTAGGCAATCACGCCGGCGTGATCTGCTCGCTTTTTTATTATCAATGCAAAAACAGGGCCTGAATTTCGTTTGGGAAAATGGGGGGGAAATCCCCCCTTAGATGATTCTCATGGGGGGGATTTTTTTTTTTGAGGGGGAGAAGGGGGGGCGGGCATTTTTTCCCAACAAAATTATTACATTTATCTTGCCTAAATGTTTGCGCTCATTGCATTTTTACAATGGGGTAATTTTGTTGTTAAGAATTTACACAACACAAGGAAGCTTGATTTTAATTGTTTAATTAAATTGAAAAAAGTAGCACAAATAAATACAATAGAATAAAGATACAAATAAAGACAAATAAAGAGAAAAGTTTTTGAATAGGTCTAACACTAGTATTCATATACTGAAACTAAATAAAGTAATCAAATGGAAAATAACACTGGGTAGTATTTTAGTCCTGAATAAATTAAATACATAGGCTAGTAGTAATCCTGATTCCTTCAACTTAAAGTCCCTGTAAAGTCAAAATTAAGTATGTGTTCTGAGTATGTCACACCACAGAAAAATGTGTTATTAGCCATCCAGCTAAATTTGAATGATAAAAAAAGCCGGCAAGTACATAAAATAAGCTATCAAAATCTTGAAAAAATGAGCATTATTCTCTGCTCTCAAACGCTGGGGGCGTGTCCGCTGGCTGCGCTGAAACCACGCCCACTCGCGGGAAAGCTCAAAGCTGTCGACGGCGATATTAGGTGATACAACTGCTTTCGGGACGGGAGGATGAACGCTGGAGGGGGATAGTCGTTTCGGCCCCGTTCACCAGTAACAGCGGATTATCCAGCCCGTTCTCATCCTTTGGCGTCATATAGGTGACGCTATATGACAAAACGTCGAAATACTACGCACATGGCACCCTTTAGCGTGAATATAACACGCGAACCCAAGGCGTCATAAAGTTGACTGGCATCCTTTAGCGTGAATATGAGACGCAGACCCTACAACACACCTAAACCTACCCATCACTTCGCGTGTTATATTCACGCTAAAGGGTGCCATGTGCGTAGTATTTCGACGTTTTGTCAGGCGTCACTTATATGACGCCAAAGGATGAGAATGCGTTGGATTATCAGTGAATCCCAGTTGTCTCTGAGGAAAGTTTATAAAACGATCCAGTGTAAAATGATCACTACAGAGGCGGGTGTTGGCGGTGATCCTCAGCTCTTCATCAAGGATGGCTCTACACAAAATTAATCCACCTCTTCTTGATGTGATCGTTTTTAGGAAATTTAAATAAAGACACCGATCTGTTTTGTACATGATCGCATCCAGGTAGTAGCCTATATGCATTTCCGTGTAGAAGGCATAGCTAGCTAGCAAACTGTAGGCTGTAACTAATAGTACTACTGACTGACAGTAACTCGCGTTTGAGCGGCGAATGCGAATGGGGTCGGGAGAGATCAGCCACAGTGGCCTCGGTGTGTCATCAAGTAGGGGCGTGTCCACGAGCTCATGGGCTCCAGTGCGTCATCGAGCCCTGTTTTAGCCCCGCCCAAAAAATCCGTAAAATAGCAATGGTGAAAAACTGTTTAACGGTCTAACTCCGCATTTCAGTACTTCACAGTTCACAGTCTTTGTAATATGTTTTAGCAATACATTTGTAACATTTATAATGTGTTTAGAATTTTTTTGTAGAATTGCCTTTACAGGGACTTTAAGGCAAGACACTACAGGTGAATAGGGTAAATTTTTTAAATAATATATTTCACCATGAAACTTTCTCAGTTGATTACTTACCCAAGTATATAAAAAAAATGTATTACAAGTTTTTGAAATTTGTATGTTTAATTATGCAAATTAGGCATTATCTCATTAAATATGCACAGTTTTGCATATATTTTCGGTAGATAGATCTGACCATATGATAAAGCCAGGTGCAAAATTATTTTTTCATTTTGTTTACACACAAGATGAAAAAAGAATTTCAGAGGGATTTAAGGAAATATGCTTTCATTACCTAGAAAATCAAAATATACTGTTCATAGCCTACTGTTCAAAAAAATCAATTCTCGCCATATTTTTTTTATTAAAATGTCACATAAATCAGGCCAGGAATGATTTATAAACAAATCCCTCTGAAAATATCTTCAGAATACTGCGAAGTGTATAACTGGAAAGTTTGGTGTACATGGGTGCTACACAGGTTGAAAAGTTTCTACTAGAGAATGACAAAAAACTCATTTTGAGAAAACAGCATTTAAAGATTTGTAATGTAAAAATTCATACTTTTTTTAGTGAAACAACTATTTACAGACACAATATCTTATCAAATCATTAGCAACAACAATACAAACCACCTAAATCACATTACAACTTATAACACAGCATTTATGGCCTTCAAATGAACAGAAAAACAGTCAAAAACACACATCTAAATGCCAGAGCACGTCACGTGATGCATCTGAACGAATCACGTTTTCAGAAATTGACATCAGCCAATGAGATTTCGGTTTTAGAGTTAAATGCCCATTGTACTTTCACGATTGGTTGCTGATTAAAAGGAAATTACCATATTTGGATTCGACAACAATGTAGAGGAGAGAGAGCTCTTTCCAACGGTGTGTGTGATGACAGGGTGCAGATCGCGATCGCAGAGCAGCATGTTGATTTAGAACGACAACATTTTGTTGAATTTAGGAGAAATCTACAGACGCAAACAGGGAAAGTGTAGTAAAATAAAGACCTAAATGTGTATTTTGGAATTTTTTTCACCACAAGTCTGAAAGAAGACATGTTATTGAAGACAAATAGCCCACAATCTCAAAATTGACCAGTGAAAAAAAAACGATGTTTTTGCCTGCCATGTCTCGCCTTAAAGCTATCTTTTGTTGTTTTGACAACAAAATTAATGACAGACACATATGGCTGCCGTCACTTTAAGAGCTAGTGCACGGGTCCTGTGTTAATTTTACTGGCATGCGTCTTATGCTTATTAAAGACAAAACCGACTATGTTTAGAGTATACTCACGAAGACCGAAATTGACACAATTTTGCGTGTTAAAGCAATATAATCCGCGAAAAATAACTTTTGTTACTGGCCAGCTGTTTTTTAGGCGGATTTTCGAATGTGCGCATAGAAAATCATCTCAGAGAGCGTGCGAGCACTGATTAGTTTAAAATCGCTTGAATGTTTAAACTGGCAAGACTTAAAAAGACGTGCAAATGGTAAACTTCAGTCACGATGCACTGCTTGACCGATTGTGCAAGTGAATATTCCGTCATGTCCCGACTCCTAAACGCGAGTGTGTATTATCGCCGCAGCGCTTGATGCTTGCCTTGCACAACACATTTTGAGAGAAGAGATAGAAGACCCGCGTCTGGCACCGCTGAACACTCACGCTGTTTGTGAAATTGCGTCTGGCAGATAGTTGTTAAAAGAATGATTTGATTTTATAATCTCTGTGGATTACGAATGCGGGAATTTCCCGCATTATAAATGGGAGACCTGCGGGAATGATTAGAATTATGCGCAATACCCGCAATCCCGCGCCGAAATTTGAGCCCTGAAAACAAACTCAAAATATCTTACATATAAGTGTTACACATCATTCAAAACTGTTAAATGTCTTCTTTTTTTTCTGTACACTCATCATAAAAACAAAATGTTGTGTTTCTCGTAAAATAAAGAAAATAAACATGATGCGCGTTCTCCCGTCTCTCTCAATGTGAAGTTCATTCTGAAACGCGACAGAAAATGACCTATAACTCAGCAAATGCTTGTCACTGGGACATGAAACATATGTCTTTACGAAGCTTGAAGTCTCCATTTTTAAATGATGTAAATCATATCAAAAACAAATATTCTCTGTTTAAGTAATTCGTATGAAAGCAACAACATGTAAAGTTTCTTTAGCCCGAGCTGATTAGCGCCAATGTGACCACGCCCACACACGCACGAGCTGTTCATATGCAAATGATCCACGCGGAGGAACGCAGAGCTGTTACTGCCCTCATCACCTCAAAACAAAGAATCGGCGACTTTAGTACTGCTCTGCTTTTCATCGAGTTGTTTTGCTGTGCTGTTTACCTTGGATTTACCTCAGAAGAATTAGAAGAACACGATTTGATTATGAGAACGATTTTTAAGGTAAGACACTAATAGTAGTGCCACAGTCCTCGTCTGCACCTGCCTGTCTTCGTCTGCACTACACTATCCAGAATCCTCCTTGTGTCCACACCTGAACTCACTCCCTCATTATCAGCCTGTTCATCGTTATCACCCGTGTCACCTGTCTTCACTTTGTTATGTTTGATTTGTGCTTGTATTTAGTTCCCTCAGTTCATTCAGTATTTGTCGGTTGTTAGTCATATTTAGATGTGTTTTGAGTGCGTGATTCCTGCCCGTCATCCTGCCTGCACCTGTGAGTGTTCTATTAGTAAACTGTGTGTATTGGAGCTAGTGATGGCGAGATGAAGCTTCATCAAGCATTGAAGCGTTCCATCCAATTGGTTCACTCATGTGCCGAAGCTTCATGGTGCTTCCTTTGCTCTATTGTGCCATCAAGTGGACAATAAATGTAAAACGTGCAGTGTGATTATAATGACACTATGGCTTTGGTGTCTGAACCATTGAATAAATTAATCAATGATGTTTGTGATGCTTATACATAAAGTATAAACTTTTATATGGTGTCTGTCTTTATGATACAATTACAGGGTCAAAATGAAAAGTGTGAAGGGGGAATCCATTGCATTTTGCTGGTTCTTATTTTTCAAATAGACCACCAAAACCGCGAACCACTTCCTGAAGCAGTCACATGGTACAGCCGGCTCGCGAGGCTTAAAATGTCACTACATACGTCACCGACACAAGCCTCGGTACGTGCTTCACAGAAATCATAGCGGATTACTCGACACACGCTTCGAAGCCTCGATACGGGAGGACACATCACTAATTGGAGCCTTTTGACTCTGAGTCCTTCTTCAACCCGCACAACACCGTTACAAGTAGCATGTTATTGTTGCATAAACTTTACATTGTAGCTACTAGTTAAACTGGTGCCAGACTAAAATGTACGTTATGAAATGTGATTGTAAAAACATGAAGCCTAATGCTAAATGTAGGCCTACATGTACCACACGAGAATGTTTTTTATGTTCTATAATTAAACAGCATGATATAACAGTAAGCTCGTATGAGTGTTTATTCATGGTGAATATTAGAATGTTTAGACCAGTGTTTACTGTTAAATACTCTGTTTGTGGATATCTGCTCACACGTAGATATGTATAATAAGGTAAGAATAATGTTTCATAGTTTGGAGCGGTCAGATCGCTTCAGTAAATGTCCTCTGCACGCGATGTGAGTTTGAGTCACTCGCGCTGTGGGTTTGAAAAGATACACACACCAAACATTAGGCTTCACGTTTTTACTTCAATCTCATTTCATAACGTCGTAGCGTATGGAAACGTTTGAAGCAACATATGATAATCCATATATTTTTCTCTAGTGTATTATTACTGAATGGTTCTTTTTTAACGATTTATAGGCTGCCTGCTATCTAGGCTATTGTTAATATTTTATATAGCCCCCCCTACAAGGCACAACAAACTCGGTGTTCATATATATATATATATATATATATATATATATATATATATATATATATATATATATATATATATATATATATATTGCAAATCTCCAAAATAGGCTTTCACTAAATTCGTTACTGACATTGGTACTCTAAAAAAAATCAAATGCTGCCCAAAGAAGCTCATGCGGCACTGAACCATATGCATTAGCCAAATCCAGGAAGGTCACATGGAGCTCCTTCCTCTCCTTTTTAGCTGATTGAATTCGTTGCCAGATAACATTGATGTGTTCTAAGCATCCTGAGAACCCTGGAATGCCCGCTTTTTGAAGTGTCAATGAAGCCATTCTTTAATAGGTAGGTGGATAATAATCTGAGCAATAATGCTGAAGAAAATCTTACCTTCAACATTTAATAGCGAAATAGGACAAAAATGGCTGATGCTTGTAGCATCTTTTTCTTTAGGGATAAAGACTCCACCTGCTCTGCGCCATGCTCTAGGTACAACCTGTTTTTCCCATGCCACTTTTATCAATTTCCACAGAATTCGTAGAACTCTTGTACACTCAGTACGGAACTCCATTAGGCCCTGGAGATGATGAAGCCCTTGCCTTTCTCACAGCCTGCTCTACCTCTTACCACTTAGGTGCATAGACCTCCATTTGGTATTCTGGTGGATTGATAGGTGGGATGTCTGATGGAATTGACATAGGCTCATGCCTTTTTGCATCTGTATGTGTTTCCTCCAAATATCTCTCTAGCTCAACCCTAGATGCTTTTAAAATGCCATTCTTCTCACTGGTGAATAACTTCTTTACGAATTTGAATGGGTCTTTATAGAAATTAGCCCTCGCACGTTCCTTCTTTTTGTAGCGTTTCTGTAGGCGCTCAGCTCTGCGTAAGGTTGCCAGCTTATCTTTTATGGGCCTTTGTAAGAGATTGAGTCCCTCCTTCTGACTTTGTTCTGCTCTTTTCCATTGCTTACTCAGCTGTCTCCTTTCTCTAACTAACCCTTCAATTTTCTGCTGCCGTCTAGACATTCCAGGAGTAGTTTATACTTTTTCCTTCCTTTTTTCCACACCAAACCTCTCACTTCCACATGCGTAAATGATGTCCCCAAATTTATACAGCTTCTTTTCAACTGTACCAGTTAATCTTTCCAATGCAAAGCATAGATCTGTGTTTACCGTGTCCCATGCAGTTTTCTCACAAGCTCTTGGCCATCTAACTCCAGGCCTATGCCCATTGAGGTTCTTTTCTCTCTTATGCTGGTTAGTCTGACCGGGTTCACAAGTATCAATCTGTTCATCACCAACTGTGCAAACCCTCCTCTCTATGACGGGGGTGCTGATATCCTGCGAGCTGTGGTTTGCTTCCTGTCGCTGGATTTCATTCGACTGACTTGACTGACTTCGTAAGGAGTACTGATCAATGTGAGGCCCTTGTCCCTACTCCCTCAAGCATTTCATTTTCCCTTGATGAATCTTCAAACGCCTGACCGTTGTCGCCTTGCTCCAGCCACAGACACAAGCTTGGAGTTCAATGACTTTACTAACTGCAGACCTTGAACTAGTCTTACTCTCCATACTCAAATCCATTTCCATTCCGAAGTCGTTAACCATGTTGTCCAACATTGAGTCATCTTCCGCCCCCGCTCTCGCAGACTCTAGGGGTATTTTTCTCTTTAATTTCTCAGAAGCCTTGGGCGGGTGTTTCCAGCATCCTGTAAACACGGAGCTGGATACTGCCGACAAGGGTAGCTAACCCTTACCAGCCACATTGGGGTCTCTTTCCTCCTGTCAGCTGTCTCTCCAGGCTGTCACAAGGTATTTCCCTTGTTGCCAGCAGCACTATTCACCGCAGTCACTGGACGTATCCAGATCTTCATGATTTCCATTACACGAGAGTAGATGTTAAACCTCATGCTGATTTGTACTCGGCTTTCGCCAAGATAAGCACAAACTAAGACGCAGCTTTACAGTAACCTATGCTTCTCTCTCGCCATCTCTCCATCCATTTACGCTTCTTTCCATATGGTGATGTGAATCTCCTTCTGTCCGGCGTTAACGGCTGCAGTGTACTTGGCGTGTCAGTACACACAACGGCTGCAACTACAGTATGGTCTCCCCAGTGGACCAGCACAACAACCGTCTGGATTGAGCCGAGTAGGGGACATCTCTAGGGTCTTCAAGTGGGCACCTTCCATCCTCAGTGTTTCGTCGACTAGCCCACGACACCTCAAGAGGGCTCGACAGTGACTCTGGCGTCCCAGAGTCACCCCCCTCCGTCCCCCACTCAACTCAGCCCAGCTTACTGACCTTTACATCCCTCCTGCTGCTGAGGTTGCTCCTTCCTCGTAGTTCACATGTGACCTAACCACAATCTCTCCGCAACCCAACCAAACGCGCCAACCCGTTTGACTAAGGCTGTCGAGCCCCACTGTCTTCGTTAAAGTAGTTTCAGTGGCAACGGTTCCGTATGGCATACTACCTACCGCAAGACACAATATCTGCCCAAACACGCAATATACACGCAATATACACAGGAACGTAATAACTGTAATTACTATGCAAACTATACAAATAAACCAACAGACTCTTCGAGAACTCTACGAAACCGTAGCGTGACAGCCTGTACACAGCCAGCCAGAATGTTTCCGTCTCAACCACAGCCAGTTGCTGCTCCTCTCTGCTGCATCAGATTAGTTCTTTACTGTATGACGCAACTCTTGGCCACTGAATCCGACGTCTCTGAGGAACCGGGTTGTAGAGTGTGCCACAAATCCTCGACAACCCACTTCCACTGGATAAACCTGGACTCTACATCCTCTTCTGCTTCAGTGGCCAGATGAGCATACCGCAGTTTCTTCCTCTCATATGCCTCATCTACAGCATCCTCCCATGGCACTGTTAACTCTATCAGTTGAACAATGCGTGCTGATCCAGACCACAAAACAATATCTGGTCGGAGGTTAGGGGTGGCAATCTCAGTTGTTCCACCAGTCTGACAGACGGGTCTGTGACCAGCGCCGAAATGGCTGCAGGACCGGACGGCTGCCTGCCTGTGCTGGGTTACCTCCATCCCCTACTCCCCTCCCCTGTTGCAAGTCTTGTGTGTTCATGTTGTAGACTGTACTGATTATGTGCTAATGTTGCTGAGGTGTTTTTTTTACTGTTCCCAAACTGTACTCCTCACAGGAGCATAGTCTGGGGGTTGCCTTTTTTTTTCTCCTCACCTCTCCTCATGTTATGCTGTATTTTCTTCCTCAATGCTCTGTCTTCCTGTCCTGTCTACCCCCTTGTCATATTGTATGTATGTCTGTATGGACAGGTTGATGGCTAATTTCGCTGGTACTTGTGACTAGTGACAATAAAGCTACTACTACTACTACTATCTTTCGCACCGTCCACAGTGGAGAATGCAGCAGAGACAGAGGTACGCATCCTGGCCAAGAAAGGGAACGTTCCAGGACCTCGCGACTTCTTTGTGAAGCTCAGGAAGAAAAGGCGCGGGTCTGGACTGTGATGGGGCGTGGTCCTTCTTGAGGAAAAATCCATCCAGTCGGTTGCTCGGGGGCTGCGCGGGCGCCTCCCAGTCGAGACCAAGGTTTTCGACAGAGCTTGCCCAATCCTCACTGTCCGACACCAGGATAAAACAGGCCTCGGCTATTTCGTCGATCTCAATGGCGGAAGCGGTGGCAGACGGCGGCGGCTGTCCGTCGGTGAGCGACTCGAGCGATGCTGGAGATGCCGGCGAGACCGGCGGGCGAACCGGCGAGCTTTGGCGGGCAGGAGAAGGCTCGGGAGTGTGCTGAGCACGGCGCTTTTTACGGCGCGGCGTAACAGCGGGCTGAAGTGCAGGCTCTGAGAAGGATGCCAGGCGAGTCCTCAGAGTCACCATAGGCAGCAGCTCACAGTGAGGGCATCCGCCGTCGACGAGAGCGAGAGCCGCATGATCCTCACCCAGGCAGGAAATGCAGATGACATGGTGATCCCCGTCGCTGAGTGTGGCTCGGTACGAGCCGCAGGATTTTTGCATCTTTAAAAAGACGCTAGCTCTTTTAGAATTAATAGAGAGAGTGTGAGTCGCAGCGGCGAACACACAATAGCAGTGAAAAAGGATATCAACGCCGGAAAGCGTAGCAGGTACGGCGGCTGAAGGCGGCGAGGTGAAGGCCAGCGGCTTCAGACTCGAAGGCACGTCTGGCTGTAGGCTTGCACTCAGACGGCGCGGCTTCTCACTCCGGATCCAGCGATGCAGTAGTGCTTCGCTGAAGAGATGAAAATCAGTTTGTATCAGCCTGTCGAGTGTATTTATAGGCCAAGGCCACGCCTATTCTGGCAGGACGTGACGAAATGGGCGCGAAGCGCCCCCATTGGGTATCATGTCCCGCAGGGCCTCTCTCGATAGGCTGCTGCTGTTGCCGCAGGGCAGCCAATAGGCGCGCGAGCCATCTTGCCTATGTCTGCATGCTGCTGCACAGCGTTTTACATTAAATCAAAATTAAGGATAATTTTTGGCTTCAATATCTCGTGGAAAAGAGGTTTTCCCCATAGCGTAAGACATTACGCAGTACGAGAGATACTCTCGTAAGAGAACTTTTTATTTGCTAAAAATGGAAGAGTGCAGAAACATAACACCTCTTACACCTCAACATTACACATCAAAGTAGAACAGATCTGTGGGCAGACATCACTAAATAAAAACTCTTGTTTGCAAACAATAGCACTAACCTATCCCATGACACTACTCTATGGGGCTGTTTAAACCTGGCCACTTCGTGCATTTTCTGGGATCGGATAGCTATCCGATCGTGAAAAGACCAGGGCCCGTATTCATAAAGAATCTTAATCCAAAGAGTAGCTCCTAGTGACAAAATTCTAAGAAAATTCTTAGAAATGTGGGCGTTTACTCTTAAAATTAAAGAAAAAATCCTAGTAAAGAAAAAAGTAATTAAGAAAGCATATAAACCCTTTAAAAGAGGTCTTAAGGTCAAAATTGTTAGGAGAATGGATGAGGACTTTTAAGAGGCTTAAGAGTTTCTTTAGCAGAGGAGAAAATGACAGAACGATGAAGAGGGAGAAGAAATGTGATGCAGACAATAGATGACAGTGATTTAATAAGACGCTATAGATGAGATCGTGCAGGGATAATGTTTGTGACTGATCTTATTAGAGACACGCTAATATCTCCGACACAGCGCAGGAATGCCATAACGCCAGAAATGAAAGTAATCACTACATTAAAATATTTGGCAAATGGGAAAATGCAATAAAGCAGCAGTAATTTGGGTCTGTCACAACCTTCTGTAAGCAGTGATCACACAAACATTACAGCACTTTCAGAACCTCTTATTGTGTCGCAGTTCATTTTGTTTCCACTGGACATTCCCACCTTGCAGGCTCAAAAAAAACTGCATTTATGAATATAGCAGGCTTCCCTGGTGCGCACAAGCAGGGTAATGAACCGTTAATAATTTGCGCTATAAGCTCCCATGTCTGCTTCTTGCTCCATGTTGTGACACCCGGCCCGAATTCTCCTTTAAGGATGGCCTAGTGTTCATCCACTAACTGGGGTAACAGTAAACACGGTTCTTCTGACCAGTCGGGCTTTCTCGTCTTTCTTGTTTTTTAATCCATGTTTGCTATATTAAAACAAACATTCAAACCACCACTTAAATAGACAGCAATCAGTGTAATTGGAAAGAGAGGAACAATTTTTATCATTCTAAGCCAATCAAATACCTTATAGGAAATTAACAGCAAGGTAAAAAAAAAGAATTTATATGCATAAATATAATGTGTGTGTGTGCGTGTGTGCGTGAGTAAACTCTATACTTAAAATGGCTCTTTTTTTCCTTCTTGGACAACCAACCAATCAAAGTCTTCAAAAGATTGTGTCATACATAGCAACGGGGTCAGCCCCGCCTCCTCACTAAGATGAGAGTTTTTGTCTTTTCCTTACTCAAGAGTTGCTCTCAGATCGTTCCCGAATCGCTCTTAAGCTAAGACTCCTACGTAAACGTTTTTAAGCTAAATTAAGAGTTTTCTGAGAGGATTCTTAGAATCTTAATGAACACGGGCCCAGGTGTAAATGACCTCCGAAATGCATTCGAGACGGATTTGAATCCGATTGCTTAAACCACTTCAGTAGGTGGTCTTGGCAGCATTCCAAACGAATCTGGACAAGTCTAAGTATATGTGTATATATGCAACCCGATCACACTAAATGCGTCTCTATAGCACGCAGTGTGTTTATCGTGCAATTTATACGTGGAAATTAGTTTTTACGTGCATAGGATACGCATGGGTTGGTTAGGGTAGGTTTAGTAGTGGTGTGGGGTGCGTGTGTATTATACGTTTGGGTGGAATTAGTGGTGTGGGGTGCGTGTGTATTACACGCAAATGAACTGCGTATCAAATGCACGCAAAAACTGTGCACGTAAAAACTAATTTTATGCTTTTGTTATGCTTATGCTTGATTATTTAATGTATTTAATGATTATTTAATGTATGTTTAAAATATCTGTCATGAAAATAACATGCAACTGTGTAAATTATTATATTTCAATAACAAATAAGAGTGAAAACATATGTTAAAGGTATTGTAGGTAGGAATTTTATAAACACTTTTTTCCAAATTTGTTTAAACTTTCTGTATATATCAATGCATAATTAAAATGTAAGTACTCTGATAAAAAGAGTATAAAAATCGAGTGACTCTAGACCGTTTAATCTGCACTAAACACAGCTCATTATTTACATTCGGGACGAAACACAGAATTGGCTTAGGCGACTGTCACTCTCTCGCAACCATGGCAACCACCCTTTTGCCACACAGGAACTGCCCACTTGCGCGCGAATCCGTTTGATTTGAGGAATTCAAGAGGCACGGAACCTAGGAATAGCAAAACAATGGCAGAGAAAGACCAACCAAAATTCACATATGCAGTTCGCGAAGGCAAACCAGGGAAAAAAAGGAAGACAGTAACGTTACTAGAAAAGGTAATGAACAAAAAGTCTTTGGATAAACAACAAAATAAAACGCATGTCAATATCGGCGTGGCTTTCCAGCGATGGCGAGAACTGAGAGACCTCAAGGGGCTGAAAAGTGACGCCTGGATGGCTATATTTCTGCTGGACAGGTAAATCTTTCTTTTTGTACTTTGATCATACATATTTTTTTCTTTATGTTTTCATGAAGCATGTGTCATTAGCACACGTAGCTGCCTAATATAACTAACATAACATTACTTAGCGAGCCGTACTAGAAATGATAAATGATATATATGCCTAGCTCAAGATGATAGCTATAGTGTTGAATTGTGCATAATTTTGCTTTAGATAACTAAATACATGTTTAACAGATAGTAGGCCGCATCCAGGAACTTTTCTTAGAATTATATTTACCCTCTGTCTAACTCTTTTACCATGTTCACCTGGAAGTTTACCTGCACGTTTTTTCGCCTTTGTTTTGTTTTGTTTTTAAACAAAAAATCCCTTGACCCCGGATCTGTCCTCGACCTGACGATGCGGTACTTGTCTCTGGAGTGTAGTCCTCATCAGAGTCAACAATGCTTTCATCATGGAAACTCTTACATGCAGAACACCATATATGTTATGAATGTTACACGAAATTCATCTTCATCACAGTGTAAATGATGGCAATGGAAAAACGTGTATCATGCAACCTGTTTTTAGCTTTGCCTTATAGATAACTAGCTCGTTAGCAAATCAATAAATATATATTTTAAACTTTACCAATATCAATATGCTACTTGATAGTGAGTACTAAAATACATCTTATTTGTTTATCTTCATAATGATAAAGTTAGATTTTTTTATTACATGTAATTCTGACATGATGTCACTACATGCACTGCGCTCCTTCCTCTCCGCTCGTCTCCGGTAAATAATGCGTCTTCAGCTCAGCGGTCGGAGTCGCGCGTTCATGTGTTTTGGAGGCGTGGCTTTGGAAGGAGCCCAGAAGGGAGGGGGTGGAGTGAATGGAAATAATGAGCTGTCTTTAAAACAGTCGTGAGAGGTCTACAGACACTCGATTTTTATACTTTCTTTTTCAGAGTACTTACATTTTAATTATGCATTGATATATACAGAAAGTTTAAACAAATTTGGAAAAAGTTTTTTTTATACAATTCCTACCTACAATTCCTTTAATGCAAAAACTACCTTATGTGCAGTTTACATGTTTTCATACAATTTGTTATTTGAGTGTTGAGTGTTGATTATTATTATATCTACAAATAAATATCAACTGAATTTAGGCTAAAAGTCTAGGCTCTGTTGTTAAGCTTTAATGTTATAGTAATGTGCAAGTAAGGGCTCCTATATAGTTTACAGCATTAGAAGATAATTTTTTTATCCTTGCGAAACGTTTACTTGTAATTGAATTAATTTTAAAATAAGGACACAATTTGATCATTAAAGCACTGTTTAATAAAAAATTAAAAAAGCAATTTTAGCTTTCTAAAATAGCGCTTAATTTTCTCATCAACTAGCAGCTGCGAGAAATTAGGAATAGTGGGAAATGGAGTTGGACAAAATGACTCAATGCATCCGGGACACGAGTTTTAATCACACAATAGACTACAACTACCAAGTATAATAGCAGTGCGCCATCAATCTCACACACAAATCAGTGTGAGATCAAAAGCACAACAATCACTTCACACTATTAAGTGGCTGTGTTATGAACATGTAAAACTGTATTGCACGCGTGCTAGTGGTAAATTTATTCATCGCACAGACCAATTTTTCTGTAGCACGTGCAACATATATGTCGCACTGTACAGCCCTGGTTAAACTATGGTTAGTCTAGCAAAACCATGGTTAATTTTTGGCTACCATGGTTTTAACTATATTAACCATGATTTTTTTTTTTTTTTTTTTTTTTTGCAGTAAACCCAAGGGGTTTACTAATTTTCGTAAAGGACCTTTCCCATCTTTTCTGCACTGGGGGATGACAGCAGTAAATCTGAAGACTGAATGCAACGATAAAATATTAAGAGGAAGAGAAGAAATAAGGTGAATAATGACTAGAGAGCTTGACTAAAGTTTTGCCAAAGCAATTTTGAGACTATAGCTCCACAACACAAGAAGCAGCTAACCAAATCAAAGCCAAGGGAAGGATGTTTTCTGTATCTTTTATCTTTTAATTTTAATGAGCCGGAGTCTGCTGCGATGCCATAGCCAGCACCTGTCCTGAGCCATTTATCGTCCTGGAGCCCGAGCCTAACATGTCTGACCAAGTGCGTGAGCTGGTAACATCGTCCATCACTGAGAGAATACTAGTGGATTATGAGGGGATGATGTGGAGCCCTGTCTGGATTCGCTATACTCTGAGCCCTTGATTGATTTGGGGGAAAGCACAAATGTTTGCACATTGCCTGTTGTGTGTGTGTATTTGTGTGTAAATGACATACTTTCTGTCACAAAAAAAAAAAAAAAAAGATTTTTAATGAATGACTGTCAAGACAGTGTTAAGCGCTACAATAGGTCAAGTCAAGTTAAATGCTGCTATACATACCTCATGTGTCTACTTACCTGATTGTCCATTAAGTTCCTGCATCTGGTTTCACCATCCATCTGCATGTGTTGCCTTCCTAACACCCTTGACTAAACTAAACTAAACACTAAATAAATCTTTTGTATTAAGATGATCCCTAATTGCCATTCTGGGATCCATCCATGCCAAGACATGTTTACTATTACAAAGTAATTCTGTCCAGTTTGTCAGTTAGACATTTATACCATTAGAGGTCTTGAGTTTCTTGTAGTATTCTCTTGAATTATGCAGATGTTTGTTTTTTTCATGTTGACACCATCTCTTTATTTCACTTTTCTATCCCAGCCAATTTACGTGTCTTTTATGTTTTATGAAATTTACAAACAGCTGTAAGAACTCAAAATATAATCTTTGAATGGGACATGCAGAAGGCATTGCGTTAACTTATAGTCTGTAAGAAAAAGCAAAAGGAAAAAAAAAAAAACATAAAAATTAGCCCTGCTCTCAGACACTAGTCGTTATGTGGCTACTGCGTGGCTTTTCCTATGACCACAGGCTAAAGGAAGCGCCAGCCGGCTCGCTATCAACCCAGCAGGCTGGCTATTCAAAGAGAAAGAGAAAAAAAGATTCCTTTGGAAGAAGCCGTCATGGAGAGAAAGACTGGCAATTAATGGCATTCAGAGCGAGTGTGCGCCATTGCTCTAAAAGAGTCTGTCCAGGGTTTTTTTTGAGCAATGCCTGCATCTCTCATCTCCTCGAAATGATCAGTTGGCAATACAAGTGGGAAAGTCCTTAAACCAGTAATGCAAAGTTCTTTGCAGTTAAAAACATTTAACTATTAAGAAAAAAACTGAATTACAATGCAGCTAAATTTTCGCCCATAAAAATCAGATCTAAAAGTTAATAAGAACTCATTGTCTTCTAATACATTATGTTAGTTGTATGATTAAATAAACACATTTTTATGTTGATTGTATATTAGTGAGAGAATATGCTTCATTTCTCAATCTGGTTTAGTTATTCACTACGTTTATGCATATTGTACATTGGTTATGCTCATCTCTGCTCGCTCGTTTTAAGTCATTGTGAGTAAAACAGCTCATTTTTTTCACGTAGCCCATACAAAAGACCTGAATTGGAAGCGATGCGATCTGTTTTACAGAATACGGAAGTTAAGTTGCACATAAACTGTATTAAGCTCAGTTTAAGTGGATAGTACACTTACTGTATGTGAGTTCATCATTTGTTCTGTGCATTGGGGTGTATAAATAATGGTAATATAAATAATCAAATTTTAGCGAGTAATAAGAAAAAGTAATAAAAAATTTAAAATTGCATGGAAACAGGAGTGAAGGAGTTTTAAATTATATTAAAGTTACTGGAACTGTTCCAAACACTAGTGAGAGTTCTCTCTGTCTAATAAGGCAGTTACTTTTTAAGGCACCATGCTAACCTGTCACAGCTTTTCATTCACATTTTTTAAATATTCAATCTATTTAATCATGCTTTCAGCTATAGTATTTTCAGCTCTGCATACCCATCACGTTTCCATTCTGCATATTTTCCGTCAAAATGACCATTTACTAAATAAAAGTCAACTGATTTTGTCTGGGATGACTCATACATGACTACATTGAAACACATTGGCAGCAACATGCACTTATGCACAGCACACCTCCACACACACACAACTAACACAGTTAATTCTAACAGCCTGACGGCAACATGCACTTATGCACAGCACACCTCCACACACACACAACTAACACAGTTAATTCTAACAGCCTGACGTTAGACGTTGCTAAGATAATGACTCAAGATAAACAACATAAAATACATCTTGTCTGTGTAATAGCAAACCATTTACAAGAACAAAACAAAAAGGCAGAGGCTAATATAGCAAAATATTATTTACATCAAGTGTAAATAGCAAAATAAATTAAAATAATTTAAAATTATATACATTAAAATTATATACATATACATAAAAAAAAAAAAAAAAAATATATATATATATATATATATATATATATATATATATAATTTTAATTTATATCATTACTTTTTTATTTTTATATCCAAAAAGCAGGTTAAAAATTTAATTGATGTTCAACAAATAAAAAACAGATATAATACAGATGAGCAAATGATAAAGCTTGGGTTGCTGAATATTCGATCCCTTACTTCAAAATCTCTCATAGTTAATGATATGATTTCAGATTATAATCTTGATATGCTGTGTTTGACAGAAACCTGGCTAAAACCAAACGATTACATTATTTTGAATGAGTCAACCCCACAAGATTACAGTTATAAACATGAACCTCGTCTGAAAGGCAAAGGGGGAGGTGTTGCTGTAATTTATAGTAATATTTTCAAAACCACTAAGAAATCTAGCTTTAAATATACTTCTTTTGAAGTATTGGTGCTTAATGTAAAAATATATAGTGTAAACGATAAATCACATTTGAGAATTATGCTGGCTACTGTATACAGGCCACCAGGGCACCAAAAAGATTTTATCAAAGAATTTGCGGACTTTCTATCAGAATTAGTATTGGCTGCAGATAAAGTACTAATTGTTGGTGATTTTAATATACATGTAGATAATGAAAAAGATGCATTGGGATTGGCATTTAAAGACATTGTAAACTCAATTGGAGTTAGACAACACGTGTCAGGACCTACTCATCGTCGTAATCATACTCTAGATCTAATATTATCACATGGAATAGATGTTGATGCCGTTGAAATTCTGCAGCAGAGCGATGATATCTCAGATCATTATCTAGTCTCATGTAAATTACATTTAGCCAAGGCTGCAAAGCCGACTCCGTGTTATAAATACGTTAGACCTATAACTTCTGCCACTAAAGATTGCTTTATCAATAATCTTCCTAATCAGTTTCATCATCTCAGCATCCCGGATAGCTTAGAAGAACTTGATATTGCAACAGAAACGTTTAACTCTCTCTTTTCCAGCACTTTAGACGCAGTTGCTCCGTTGCGCTTAAAGAAGATTAAAGAAAATAGCCCAACGCCGTGGTACAGCGAGCACACCCGGGCCCTTAAGAGAGCAGCCAGAAAAATGGAGCGCAACTGGAAGAAAACTAAACTAGAGGTATTTCGGATTTCGTGGAAAGAGAGCTCGATTGCTTACAGAGAGGCTTTAAAGGCTGCTAGATCTGCTTATTTTTCAAACCTATTATAAGAAAATAAACATAATCCAAGGTATTTATTTGAAACAGTGGCTAAACTAACGAAAAAGAAAGCTTCAAGCTCAGAAGTGTCCAAGCAACACAGCAGTGATGACTTTATGAACTTCTTCACTTATAAGATTGATAATATCAGGGACAAAATTATAACTATGCAACCGTCTACCACAGTATCGCATCAGGAAGTGCATTGTAGTCTCCCTGAGGAAAAATTTGATTCATTTGTTGCTATAGGAGAGGAAGAATTCTGCAAACTCGTTAATTCATCTAAATCGACAACTTGTATGTTAGATCCTATACCGACTAAGCTACTGAAAGATATGTTTCCAGAGGTCATATATCCTCTTCTTAATATCATTAATTCATCTTTGTCTCTAGGATACGTACCAAAAACCTTTAAACTGGCTATGATAAAACCGCTTGTTAAAAAAAACACAACTTGATCCTACAGAATTAGTCAATTACAGGCCGATCTCGAATCTGCCTTTTCTGTCAAAGATATTAGAAAAAGCAGTATCTTCACAACTGTGTTCCTTTCTAGAAAGAAATGATATCTGCGAGGATTTTCAGTCCGGATTTAGACCGTACCATAGTACTGAGACCGCTCTCATTAGAGTCACAAATGATTTGCTCTTATCATCCGATCGTGGTTGTATCTCTCTATTAGTGTTACTCGATCTTAGTGCTGCATTTGACACAATTGACCACAACATTCTTTTAAATAGACTAGAAAACTATGTGGGCATTAGTGGAATTGCACTAGCATGGTTTAAATCATACTTATCTGACCGTTATCAGTTTTTAGCAGTAAATGAAGAGATGTCTTATCGATCACAAGTTCAGTATGGCGTACCACAAGGCTCAGTACTAGGACCGCTGCTGTTCACTCTGTACATGCTACCATTAGGAGATATCATTAGGAAACATGGAGTTAGCTTTCACTGTTATGCCGATGATACTCAGCTGTATATTTCTTCAAAACCCAACGAAACTTACCAATTCACAAAATTAACGGAATACATAGCTGATATAAAAAATTGGATGACTAGTAATTTCCTACTACTAAATTCTGAAAAGACAGAGATTCTAATTATTGGACAAAAAACTTCCACACGTAATAACCCAGAATACTGTCTAACACTTGATGGCTGCTCTGTCAAGTCTTCGTCGTCGGTTAGGAACCTGGGTGTGCTCTTTGATACCAACCTTTCTTTTGAAAGCCACGTGTCTAGTATCTGTAAAACTGCATTTTTCCATCTTAAAAATATATCTAAAATACGCCATATGCTCTCATTGGGAAATGCGGAACAATTAGTCCATGCGTTCATGACCTCAAGGCTAGATTATTGTAATGCTCTACTGGGTGGTTGCCCTGCACGCTTAATAAATAAACTACAGCTAGTTCAAAACGCCGCAGCTCGAGTTCTTACCAGAACCAGGAAATATGACCATATTAGCCCGGTTCTGTCAACACTGCATTGGCTCCCTATTAAACATCGTATAAATTTTAAAATATTGTTGATTACCTACAAAGCACTAAATGGTTTAGCTCCGCAGTACTTGAGCGAGCTCTTAACGTATTATAAGTCCTTCACGTCTATTGCGATCTCAAAACAGAATATCTAAATCGACTGCAGGCGGTAGATCCTTTTCCTATTTAGCACCAAAACTTTGGAACAGTCTTCCTACCATTGTCCGGGAAGCAGACACACTCTGTCAGTTCAAAGCTAGACTAAAAACACATCTCTTTGACCTAGCATACACATAACGCACTATAGACTTCTATAAATTCAATGTTAGGCTGCATAGATTAGGTCAGCCGGAACTGGGAACACTTCCCTTAAATCTTGATGTACTCGCTACATCATAAGAAGAATGGCATCTACGCTAATATTAGTGTCTTTGTTTATCCCGAGGTTTTCCCGCAGCCTGCCGGATCCAGGCCGTGTCCAGATCTGACGAAGGAGATCCGCCTGGACCCGATGACAATGCAGTGCTGAAGTATCCACTATCCTCTCCCTATGGAGGATCCCTTTCCCACTCTACAGATAAAGCGTTGTGAAATCCGGCTCGCGTACCCCGAAGTGATAAAATAAAACAAAATTCTGTATCAAAATTTATAGGCAAGAAAAGTAGTTTGTTTAGGCTGGGTTGTATGAATTATAAACCTGCGCACATATTTTAAATAGCACATAACTATAGAATCAATTCTGAATGAGCATGTGAACGCCGTCAGCGTTAATCACAGGTTCGCGTTTAAAAGTCTGATCATTTCGACGGAGGTGAATCAATCAAAGTTAACTTTAGCTGGAAATAACATTATTCAAGAACCGCTATAATGCCAAAACAATCTGTTACCTTAAATTATATGTTTATCTCTGTAAAGCTGCTTTGAAACAATCCATTGTTAAAAGCGCTATATAAATGAAGATGACTTGACTTGACTTGACAGCCGGTGAGTCCCAATGAATCTAGTGCTCCACGACAGGCCATTACTGAGTGTAGAGAAACAAGCCGATCGACTTACAAATTGATGGCACAAACAGGGAGCGAGACCCAAAGGCACTCGAGACATCAGATTGTCACGAGCATCACATATTGCTGCAGTAGCTTCCTCTACTACAGATACGGCTCTGACAAGGATTGCAAACACTGGTCTCCTACCACCGCCTATACATCTTGAGAACAGATTTGAAGTATTAATGAATGAGGAATCCCAGAATGAATCAGCCAGTAGCTAACACTGCTAACTGGCGCTCAAGGTTGAGCAGACAGCAGCACTCAGCTCAGAACGCAGCCGAGCACAGGACTCTGATAGTGGGTGACTCCATAATCAGAAACATTATTAGCAGGGATACACCTACGTGTTGCCTTCTACAAGCAACGACTTCTGATGTAAATAGGGAACTTCAGAACATTCTGATGAAACATAAGACTGCAAATCGACTCATCATTCATGTGGGGAAGAATGATATTCATAAAGAGCAGTCAGAACTCCTTAAGAAGGATTTCAATCAACTTTTTGAAACACTTAAAAGACTGAAAGTTCAGACATTCATCAGTGGACCACTCCCAGCAAGAGGAACAAACAGGTTTTCACGGTTGCTTGAGCTCAACACATGGCTGCAAAAAAAACTGCAATATAATAATAATAATAATAATAATAATTCATTATATTTATATATAGCGCTTTTCTCGGCACTCAAAGCGCTTTACATAGAAGGGGGAATCTCCTCAACCACCACCAATGTGCAGCATCCACCTGGATGATGCGACGACAGCCATATTGCGCCAGAACGCCCACCACACACCAGCTTCCTGGTGGAGAGGAGACAGTGATGAAGCCAATTGGTAAATACATATATATGGGGATGATTAGGAGGCCATGATGGACAGAGGCCACTGGGCAAATTTGGCCAGGATGCCGGGATTACACCCCTACTCTTTCTTTGGGATTTTTTGTGACCACAGAGAGCCAGGGCCTCGGTTTAACATCTCACCCGAAGGACAGTGCTCTTTAAAAGTATAGTGTCCCCATTACTATACTGGGGCGTTAGGACCCACACAGACCACAGGGTGAGCACCCCCTGCTGGCCCCACTAACACCTCTTCCAGCAGCAACCTGGTTTTCGCAGAAGGTCTCCCATCCAGGTACTAACAAGGCTCAGCCCTTAGCTTCAGTGGGCAACCAGTCTTGGGCTACAGGGTGATATGGCTGCTGGCCATATAAAAGGAGTGAACGTCATTGACAACTTCAATCTTTTCTGGAGTCAGAGGCAACTGTTTCAACAGGATGGGCTCCACCCAAACAAACTTGGTTCAAGAGTGCTAAAGGACAATATCTACTTCTCCCTCAATCATCCTTCTGCAGTGTGTCCACTCAACCTGAATGGCACACACACACACCTGGACACAGTATGAATGACCATAGGACTTCACTTCAGCATCTGAATGGACATGCAGTTGACATATCACACAAGGACAAGGATAACACCATGCAGCCACAACAACTTCTGCTCACGGACACAATCTCAGCAGAGCCCTGCCCACAGAACTCACCACAGGCAGACCGGGACATATTAGAACTTCTCCAAGATTCAGCTCCCAAGGACAGCTTTCTGGAAAACAGCGAGGGAAACCAGGACAGCATATTACAGCCTCCGATAACACCAGAGCAACAGCCCCTCTCCCCAGACACATTATCCCTCTCTCCAGCATCTCCACTTCTGTGCTTCTCAGAGAAAATGGAAAATCCTCCACTTCTCCGTCTACATGACATCACTAGGATCTGTGATTCAGAAACATGGCTTTTCCTATCATTGCTACGCTGATGACACGCAACTCTACCTCTCATTCCAGCCTGATGATCCGATGGTAGCTGCTTGTATCTCAGCCTGCCTGACAGACATTTCTGGCTGGATGAAGGACCACCACCTTCAACTAAACCTTGCAAAGACAGAGCTACTTGTGGTCCCGGCCAACCCAACACTTCATCACAACTTCCCCATTCAGTTAGGCTCGACATCCATAACTCCATCAAGGTCAGCTAGGAACCTTGGGGTTGTAATTGATGATCAGTTGAAATTCACAGACCACATTGCTAGAACTGCCCGGTCCTGCAGATTTGCCTTGCACAACATTAGGAGGATCAGGCCCTTCCTTACAGAGCATGCTACACAACTCCTTGTCCAAGCACTTATTTTATCCAGACTGGACTATTGTAATGCTCTCCTGGCTGGTCTTCCAGCTTGCTCTGTCAAACCTCTACAATTGATCCAGAATGCTGCAGCCAGAGTAGTCTTTAATGAGCCAAAGAGAGCACACATCACTCCTCTCCTCACACAATTGCACTGGTTGCCAGTTGCCACTCGCATTAAATTCAAGGCACTGACATTTGCCTACAGAACAACCACTGGCACTGCTCCCTCTTACCTAAACTCATTACTTCAGACTTATGTGCCATCCAGAAACTTGCGCTCTGCTAGCGAATGTCGTCTTGTGGTACCATCTCAAAGAGGCACAAAATCTGTTTCTCGGACCTTTACCATGACTGTTCCCTGCTGGTGGAATGATCTAGAACGATCAGCGCCAGGGCTCACAACCTCCTCCATCGGCTCGAGGTGAACCAAAAACAACTGATACCAGCTCTCAGTGATATGTGTCGGGTCCCCGCTATGATAACAGTAACTTTCTTAAATGTTTACAAAACAAGCGGGGACCCAGTGTGCCTGAATCTTTCTCTATTGCTGTTCAATTACATGATAGAAAATCTAAGGCCTTCAAAAGCCGTACAGCAAACCCATCTAATCTGGTGCCTATTACACGCCAAACTAAGGGCGCTTTCACACTTGGTTCGATTCCCTGTTCCGAACCCGAGTTTGATTGCTCCCCCATCCCCCTGCCCCCGATGGACTGTGTTCACATTATATTATTTGTATCCGAACCGCGGTACGCTTGCATCATCAAGCTGCAGCTGGCGCGTAATCATGTTGCTTGGTAACCGGCGCCGCTATGAATGAAAAGGCGTCAAAATAGATAGAATTGCTCGCTTCACATTTGTTCTTCTTTTTTTTAACCTTTGGTTTTGTTTTCAAAGAAAAGATACAGAAACACACTTGGGTATGTCTGCCGCAAAAGTACTAAAATCGTTCCAAAGACAGCTGACTGTCAGCCGAAGACAATTTTTGCGGAGGCGAGCATAAATCATCTTTCTGCTTGCAGTGCGTCAATCCCGCTTTTCGTCAAGGTAAGTGTACACACACGCACTGACAACTGTCCTGTCGACCACATTATACATTATACGTCATCAATAGCGGTTCACTTCCGCGGTTTGGTTCGATTGCGTTCATATCAGCAGCGAACCGTACTGGAGTTCACATGAACCGTACCCCAGACCACCATTTTAAGCGGACCCGAGTACGGTTCGCGGGTACACATCCGAGTTCGGAAGACAGCGTTCACATCATCCAAACGAACCGAACTCTGACGTCATTCGAACCCGGGTGCGCACCAAAAGTGCTAGTGTGAAAGCCCCCTAAGATTGCTGTGGGGACAAAAAGTAAGACTATTAAGTTAGCACTTTTAAACATCTGCTCACTTAAAAATAAATCACTCCTAGTCAATGACTTAATAACCACATACAACCTGGACTTTATGTTTCTAAATGAAACTTGGCTAGAAGACAGCTGCAGTGGAACAGTCCTCAATGAAACATCCCCTCCTAACTTTACTTTTATGAGTGTGTGATAAAACGAGTGCCACTGCTCGCTTCAGGGGAAAAGGGCAGGGAAAACGGTAACTGGGGTCCGTGAGGATGAAAAAAAAAAGATGACTTACTCGAAGAGCACTCTTGTGCAAGGTGTAATTTATTTACACTGCCAATAAGAAAAACAGTCCACAGTGAAGTATGCACAAGTGACCACAAAAATACCACAAAAATAAATAAATAAATAAATAAATAAATAAAGACAAAAAAAAACCTCTCCAAAACGTATCCACCATATACACAGGTTTGCTTGAGGCACTCCAATTGCACTCTTGCTCCGACTTGGTTAAGCAGTCCTGATTGTGAGTCTGGCCTCCCTTTTTATAGGCCAGACTCCACCTTGTTTTTGGCAACCAGCCCATTGACAGGTAAATATATATATATTAAGTTCTTACCCGTAATTTTCTACACACAAAGACGTTCATCCAATCAACCTTAACAATAGTTCTCACTGGTAATTATCCATTATAATTACTATTAACTATTAACTACTATTAACAACACAGAAACACGTAAACATCAAAACACATAATTCACATACACTCCCCCCCTAATCACAAGACAATGGTTTCACCGGCTTTGGTGACACAACTATCACGTCATAAACATGCGTTCTTCGTCTGCTCTGTTTGGCCGACGCAGCGTTTACCCACCGAAAGTCCGACTACTCCCATACAACAAACAAACAACCGAACGACGACACGCAAACAAAACACAAGACCCGGACAATGTGTGTATGTGAAATTATCATTTATGCGACTGAACTGAAGGAAGATGTGGCGTGGAGAATTGACCGTGAACCATCGGACCGGCGTGTGCACCCGCGGTGCCGATGGCGAAAACAACAGGAGAGGATGGGGAATGAAGAGTGAATGGAGTATGTATGCGAGTGTATTTGTATGTGCGTGCCAGTGCTGCTCCCTCAGTGGTGACGATCCGACCGCTTTGTCACACCACCTTCCTCCTCTTCCAGCCAAATACTGGCCGGAAACCTGGACAAGTAGTCGGCAACCAAGTTTAGCCTTCCAGGTCTGTGCCGGATCTTAAAGTTAAAGGCCTGCAGTGAAAGGTACCATCTCATGACTCTGGCATTGTGATCTTTCATAGAGTGTATCCAGGTCAGGGCTCGGTAGTCTGTCTCCAGGTCGAACTCTCTTCCGAGGAGGTAATACCGCAAGCTTTCCAGGGCCCACTTAATAGCGAGGCACTCCTTTTCAACTGCCGAGTAGCGAGTCTCCCTTGGCAAAAGCTTACGGCTGAGGTATAGAACTGGCCTCTCATTTTCCTGGGTTCCCTGGACCAGGACTACCCCAAGTCCTGTAGCGGAGGCATCTACCTGGACCAGGAACCTTTGGGTAAAGTCAGGACTTTGCAGGACCGGACTGCTGCACATCTTCTCCTTCAGAGCTTGAAATGCTGTCTCACAGTCTTCGGTCCACGGGACAGGGTTTGCTATGAATTTGCCCAGCAGGTTAGTCAGGGGTGCAGCTATAGAGGCGAAGTTTGGGACGAACCGTCTGTACCAACCCACCAGACCTAGGAATCACCTCACTTCCTTCTTGGTATTTGGTCTGGGACTTTGATGAATGGCCTCCATCTTGTCAACTTGAGGACGTAGTTGCCCATTGCCCAGATGATAACCCAGATAGTTCGCCTCTTGCTTTGCCCACTGACATTTTGCCACATTCAATGTCAATCCTGCCTCTGTTATCCTTTCCAGGGTCTGTCTCATGTGCTGTAGGTGCTCTTCCCAGGAATTGCTGTGTATGACAACGTCATCCAGATACGCTGCAGACCACTCCTCACATCCTTGCAGGACTCTGTCCATTAATCTCTGAAACGTTGCTGGAGCTCCACGTAGTCCGAAAGGAAGGACGGTAAAATGGAAGAGCCCGAACGGAGTCCTGAAAGCTGTGTAGGGTCTGGAAGTTGGCTCTAGGGGTACTTGCCAATATCCTTTGCAGAGATCTAGTGTGGTGATGTACTTGGCTTTTCCTATTCTCTCCAGCAGATCATCTACCCGTGGCATCGGGTATGCGTCGAATTTGGATTGGGAATTGAGCTTACGGAAGTCGATGCAGACCCGTAAGGATCCATCATTCTTTGGGACTATGACCACGGGACTGCACCAGTCACTCAACGATGGCTCAATCACAACCATCTCTCTCATCATTTCAATGTCCTTCCTCATGGGTTCCACCAGTCGCTCAGGTACCCGATAAGGTCTCTGTCGGGATGGGGTGGGGTCGGTTAGGTGTATGGTGTGGTGCATTATCTCTGTCCGTCCAGCCCTCTGATGAAACAGAGTGGGGAACTGGACTAGTAGGTCAAACAATTCCTGGCGCTTGATGTCCTCTAGGTGAGTTAGACTCACCACAGACGCTTGCCTCTCTGCGACCTCAGACCCATCTTCCTCCTCCACATCCTTCACCTTCCGTACCATCAACGCTGACTCAGGTTTTTCTCCTGGTGATTCCCTCCACTCTTTTAACCCTCTGAGGTCGACTATCGCGCCGGCGCGATAGTCTCGCTTTTTTCTTATCAGTGCAAAAGAAACTCAAAATACTCTGTTGATTTTGATCTAACATATTAAGTGTTGTACATCATTAGATCCTGATAAGTGTCTATTTTTTTTGTGGATACTCACAATAAAAACAAAGTGTTGTGCTTTTCGCCAAATAAAGAAAAACAAACATGATGCGCGTTCTGCCTTCTCTCTGTCAGTGAAGTCCATTCTGAAACGCATCCTAAGATTATTTTTAATTCCGCAAATACTTGTCATACAGGCACGAGTGTTTTTCCATAATGAAGCTTGAACTCTCTTCTTTTAAATGAATGAATTTATATAAAAAATAAAAAAAAATATTCTCAGCTTATGTAATCTGTATGAAAAGAGAGAGATGTCAGTATTTTTCTTTCCAGCTCATTACACCTAATTACGCGTTAATGTGCCACGCCCACGGAGAGCGTGCGGTATTCAAACGTAAATGATCTTAGACAAGCCGTTCAAACATGCCAACGCCCACCAGCTGGATTATAAAACACATCGTGTTTAGTAAGTATCTTGTACAGCTGTGTACACAGCGTATCCTTTCGCTGTGAGGAATAATACTATCTAATCCTGGAAAATGTATCAGAAGTGCTGGTAGTTTCATTTCGAGGAGCAACGGATCCAGCTGATGTAGTAAGTCATTTATTCTAGTGCTTTGTTCTAATCTTGATATTGAATTTGTCAGACTGTAAACCGCAAAAAGACTGTTTAAATATGAATTGCGTGTCTGTGTGTAGGCTAAATGATGAGTGAACGGCAAAGGCGCGCGCGCTTTGTTTACTACAGTTATACAGCGCGTGCCTTGTTCATTCACTCTCGCACCTATATTAGTAAACGTTATGTTTACATGAACAACACATACAAACTATATTGCTATAGCCTACTAAGATGAGTAAAAATAGACTGAAATATGTTGAAATAAAATGTCTGTATAAGCAACAAGCTGCAAATCCACATGTATATACTAATATATCATACACAATATATTACAGACTAAATATGAATGTTTAGACACGATTTTGTGATTAGTTTTGGATAGATTATAAAGTTTTGACTGTAAAAAAAGACTACTGTCACATTAAATAGGTACGCTTTTGTTCACCAATTTCTGCTCATAGTTAAATATACTATAGTATGATGTTTTGTCAAAAATAAAGTAGGTATATTGAATTATCAACTAAGATGTTATTATAGTGTTTGTTCCAATATTCAAACTAATGAATCCTTACCTTTTTTTAATACGTATGATAAAATGTATACTTTTTACAAAGAAATACACTTGAAATATTGTTAAAATTGTAATTGTTGTTGTAATTGTAACCTATTTGTAATTGGTTACAATTTCTAATTGTAAAATATGTATAGGCTATATAGATAATTTCTTTTGTCCTTGCATTCTTTGGGATCCTGTGACACACCTGTGTGAAAGGGCTAATTAATATGCAGCTCATTATGCGGCACATTATCCGGCCTTTGTCTTCTCAGGTGTGAACACGCCTCCACGCATATTGCCTTTCCAAACCAAAGGTCTCTAATAAAATTTAAATCAGTGTATGTGTTTGTATAAATGATTAGGCAGGATGATTTTCAGATCATTTTGAAGCAAAAATTCTAGGCAACAACACTCATTAGTCAAAAGTCTTGTGGACACATATTTAGTATGTGTTTTGTGGCCTTATTTCAGACACTTTAAGTTTTAGTTTTTTCAATAACCATGCATAAGCAATATTCTCTCAAAAATACAAACATGTTTCATAATTGTTGCTCAGAAATTCCGGTAGCCCAGTTTGTGCTATATTGAGTGAATTTACACCTTTGCCATTAACATGTTTATAAATAACTGAAAAAAGCACAAATGTCAGAGCATGTCAGAACACCTCAAGGACCCCAAAAACCCTTAGACCTCAGAGGGTTAATAGGTTAAGGTGGTAGGTTTGCTTGGACTTCCCCTTGTCGGGATGGTGGATCTCATAAGTCACTGGCCCTATCTTCCGGACCACAGTGTATGGTCCTTGCCATTTCGCCAGTAGCTTGTGTGTTGAGGTTGGTAGTAAGAGTAGCACCTTCTGACCTGGTTGGAACTGCTGTAGTCTTGCGTGCTGATCATACCACCGCTTTTGTGCCTGTTGTTTCGCCTGCAGGTTTTCTCTCGCTTGTTTCCGGTACCGCTCAAGACGGTCTCTCATCTCCAAGACATACTGCACAATGCCTTTCTCCTTGGTTTTGGCTACAGGACTCTCCTCCCAGCTCTTTCGCAGCAGGTCCAGCGGTCCTTGCACTTGCCAACCATAGAGGAGCTCAAATGGTGAGAAACCTGTCGACGCCTGAGGAACTTCTCTGTTAGCAAAGAGGACAAAAGGTAGCCACCTGTCCCAATCTCGTCCCGTGTCTGCAACAAACTGCTGCAGCATATTTTTGAGGGTCTGGTTGAACCTTTCCACCAGGCCATCTGTCTGTGGGTGGTATGGGCTTGTTCTGATAGCGGTAATGCCCAACTGTCGGTTCAGTTGCCCCATGAGCCGGGACATAAAGTTCGTGCCTTGGTCCGTCAAGATCTCCTCGGGTATTCCTACCCTGGAGAAAAGTTGAACGAGGCAATGGATGATTTTTGGTGTGGTGATGGTACGGAGTGGGAAAGCCTCTGGATACCTCGTTGCATAGTCACTGACCAACAGGATGTACTGGTGACCTGTACTGCTTTTCTCTAATGGCCCCACAATGTCCATTGCGATCCGTCTGAAAGGTTCAGAAATCACAGGGAGAGGTTGCAAGGGTGCTCTGCTCCGCCGGGTCACAGCACTGTTTTTTTGACATATTGTGCATGTGTTGCAGTGTGTCAGTACATCAGTATATAATGTTGGCCAGTGAAAACGTGAGCTGATGCGTGCATATGTCTTTTGTTGGCCTAGATGACCAGCCCACAGAACTGTGTGTGCTAAGTGCAAGACAAGTGGACGACAACAAGTTGGTACAACAAGACGGGTGACATCACTGGCTTGCAAATACAACACATTATTCAACAGCTCATACTTCTCATTACACAGATTAGATGGTTTATCAGAAGCAGTTTCTTCAAACAAAGGTTTCAACGCCTCATCATTTCTTTGTAACTCCGCAATATTCCCTGGTACCTGCCAGCCACTAACATCGAGACCCTCTACCGAAGTCTCAGAGGCTGGTGTACCGAGGTACTTCTCAAGCCTTTTTTGTCGGCGTGACTTTTTCGGGCCCTTAGTCCCACCCTGCAACAGACTACAATCAAGATCTGGCAGTGGCTGAAGACCTGCCCTGGCTTGCGACCGAGTAATGGCAGGACATGATAGTTTCACAGGAGTTACAGTGGCAACATTTTCAGAGACTTTAGCAGTGGCTTGTAAAAGTTCATTCAACACTGGCAAGTCATGTCCCAGAATCATGTCTGTAGGCAAACTGTCAACTATAGCAACATTCAACAGGTACATTTGATCTTGTACTTCCACCAATACCTCAGCTCTGGGGTACCGCTTCACATCCCCATGTACACATTGAATAGATGCAGTATTCAAATAGTCAACGTTTGTTACATAACAAGACTTCAACATTGACATAGAACATCCAGTGTCCAATAATGCCTGTACAGAATGTCCATTAACAGTCACTTTGCACATTGTTAGACACTCCCTCACAGAGTCTAGCTGAAGCTCTCCTTCTCTTGGCACATAGCAGTGCCCTGTTAGCTTAGCTTTGCGCGCAGGACATACTGCTGCTTTGTGCCCCGGCTGCTGACAGTAAAAGCATACCAGCTCATTCCCCACTTTTGACTTTGAGTTTTGTGCATTGTCTGACAGTTCAGTACTACCCCTCTCAGCCCCAAAGTGCGTCCGTACAGAACCTTTAGATGGTTGGGTGCGTGGACCTCCACGATGAGCGTTCTGGTATTGCTGAGCCAGCTTGGCCGCCACCAGACCTGAAGTTGGCTCATGCTCTCTTACCCAGGTGCGAGCATTATAAGGAAGCACCCGGAGTAGCTGTTCACGGATAATGGCCTCGCTTATCTCCTCCTTGGAATGCTCCCTCGGTCATACCCATCGCTGATACAGGTTCTTTAGGCGATGATAAGTCTCGGATGGCGACGCTCCAGCTGGAACAGTGGGTGTTCGGAACCTTTGCCGATACGTTTCTGGTGAGATGTTGAATTTCTCCAGCAACGCCTCCTTCAGATCAGCGTATACCTCTGCCTGCTCCTCATCCATCGCCAGGTACGCCTCCAATGCTTGCCCGGTGAGTAATGGAACCAGATGATAGCTCCACTCCTCCTCAGGCCACCTCCAGGTCCTGGCCAGACGCTCGAACCGCTGAAGATAGTTCTCAATGTCTTCCCCCTGCTGTAAGATCGGCATCTTTAGTTCAGCTCGATGCATCGGCTCTCTCGGCACCGGAAAACTTGGGGAGTCTCTGTCGTGTGCTGTTCTGCGTTGTGTGGATACCCTCTGAGTAGCTGGCGTTGGTAGCTCCATTCGCAGGCTCTCGTTGTCGGACAACGTCTCAGCAGAACGAGTCGACTGCCGGATAGACTCGTGAAGACCCCGGAGCTCCTGCATATATCTCTCTTCTCTCTGCTGCTGTGCATCAAGGAACTGCCGCATTAGGGAAACCATTCCCTCACCGGTTGTAGCGACTGGAGTGATTGGCTCAGTCTGTGGTGACCTGGACTTTTTCGAGGTCTCAGGAAGCTCTGCCATCACTTCCTCTTCCTCTGTAGTCTCAGCCGAATTCCAAGCCTCATCCTCCATCGTCGCAAACTTCCTCTGTGACCGCAACCCAGCCCTGGGTTTTTTTCCTTTTGGCGCTGTCTTACGAGTAGCCATCCCACTTCTGACACCAAATGTGATGAAACGGGTGCCACTGCTCGCTTCAGGGGAAAAGGGCAGGGAAAACGGTAACTGGGGTCCGTGAGGATGAAAATAAAAATGATGACTTACTCGCAGAGCACTCTTGTGCAAGGTGTAATTTATTTACACTGCCAATAAGAAAAACAGTCCACAGTGAAGTATGCACAGGTGACCACAAAAATACCACAAAAATAAATAAATAAATAAATAAAGACAAAAAAAAAAAAAAAATCTCCAAAACGTATCCACCATATGCACAGGTTTGCTTGAGGCACCCCAATTGCACTCTTGCTCCGACTTGGTTAAGCTGTCCTGATTGTGAGTCTGGCCTCCCTTTTTATAGGCCAGACTCCACCTTGTTTTTGGCAACCAGCCCATTGACAGGTAAATATATATATATAAAGTTCTTACCCGTAATTTTCTACACACAAAGACGTTCATCCAATCAACCTTAACAATAGTTCTCACTGGTAATTATCCATTATAATTACTATTAACTATTAACTACTATTAACAACACAGAAACACGTAAACATCAAAACACATAATTCACATACACCCCCCCCCCCCCTCCCCCTCCCCCTCCCTAATCACAAGACAATGGTTTCACCGGCTTTGGCAACACTGCGCCGGCGCGACCCAACTATCACGTCATAAACATGCATTCTTCGTCTGCTCTGTTTGGCCGACGCAGCGTTTACCCACCGAAAGTCCGACTACTCACATACAACAAACAAACAACCGAACGACGACACGCAAACAAAACACAAGACACGGACAATGTGTGTATGTGAAATGATCATTTATCCGACTGAACTGAAGGAAGATGTGGCGTGGAGAAATGACCGTGAACCATCGGACCGGCGCGTGCACCCGCGGTGCTGATGGCGAAAACAACAGGTGAGGATGGGGAATGAAGAGTGAATGGAGTATGTATGCGAGTGTATTTGTATGTGCGTGCCAGTGCTGCTCCCTCAGTGGTGACGATCCGACCGCTTTGTCACAGAGTGTCTGCAGAGCGGGTAAGAGAGGCGGGGGGTTTAGCTGCTCTTTTTAAAAATGTCTATGAATGTAAACAAATATCATTTGGGAATTACCCGTCTTTCGAATATCTGGGTATTGTGTTAAAAGGTGCTCCCCACGCATTTTACTTATTATTTACAGGCCTCCAAAATACTCTCCAGCCTTTTCTGAGGACTTTACAGAACTGCTATCAACAATTTCCTCAGAGTTTGACTGTTTTGCCATTGCTGGAGATTTTAACATTCACATAGATAATGCAGAAAACAATATGGCAAAAGAAATCAAAACTGTTATAAAAACGTTTGATCTGACTAAGCATGTACATGGTCCCACACACAATCGTGGACACACTCTAGATTTACTAATCAGTAAGGGTCTAAACATCTCATCGATTGTTATTAAGGATGTAGCACTGTCTGATCATTTCTGTATTTTCTTTGATATATTGATCTCTCCTGCCATTGAAGCTAGATCTGTGTCTGTCAAGAATAGATGCTTAAATGAGAACACTAGTGTGGTATTTATGAAGGCTATATCTTTAAAACCAAGCATATCTGCTGACTCTGTTGATTTTCTCCTTGATTCTTTTAACTCGAAAGTTAAAAGTGTAATTGATGATATTGCTCCTGTGAAAGTCAGGAAGAGTGGTAGACAAAAAGCACCTTGGAGAAACTCAACAGCTGTGCAAAATATGAAAAGGCAATGCAGAAGAGCAGAGCGCATGTGGCGGAAGACAAAACTTGTAGTCCATTATAACATCTACAAAGACAGCATCCATGCTTTCAATGTGGAACTAGGCAAAGCTAGACAGACTTTCTTCTCGAATATTATAAACAGCAACTTAAAAAACACACGCACTCTTTTTGCTACTGTAGAGAGAATGACAAACCCCCCAAGCCAGATTCCCAGTGAAATGCTCTCAGACAGCAAGTGCAGTGAGTTTGCTTCTTTCTTCTCTGAGAAAATTAATAATATCAGAAAGGTGATCAGCACATCCTTGAGTTGCTCTGGGGTCAGACAGATCAGACCACAATCAGAGAAAGTAGTTACTATGTCTGCTTTCGAAGAAATTGAAGGCAACATTTTGGAAGATGTGGCACTTCCCACATCTTTTTTCAAAAGTGGGTTAAAAAGCTTAGAAGCAGATCTCCTAGAATTGGTAAATGCCTCACTTCTCTCGGGGAGTTTTCCAAACTCCCTGAAAACTGCAGTTGTCAAGCCCCTCCTGAAAAAGAGCCATCTGGATAAGACCATCTTAAGCAACTATAGACCGATCTCAAATCTTCCTTTCATAGGCAAGATCATTGAAAAAGTTGTCTTCAATCAGGTGAACAAATTCTTAAGCTGGAATGGATACTTTGACAATTTTCAATCTGGTTTCCGATCGCATCACAGCACAGAGACAGCGCTCATAAAGATAATAAACGATATTCGCTTAAATACTGATACAGGTAAATTATCAGTACTGGTACTACTCGACCTCAGTGCTGCATTTGACACTGTCGATCGCGACATACTTCTTGACAGGCTGGAAAACTGGGTGGGGCTTTCTGGGATAGTCCTAAAATGGTTCAGGTCATACTTAGAAGGGAGAGGTTATTATGTGAGTATAGGAGACCATAAGTCTGAGTGGACATCCATGACTTGCGGAGTCCCTCAAGGCTCAATTCTTGCGCCACTCCTGTTCAACATGTATATGCTCCCAATGAGCCAAATAATGAGAAAGAACCAAATTGCTTACCACAGCTATGCAGACGACACACAGCTCTACTTAGCCCTATCGCTTAACGACTACAGTCCCATTGACTCCCTGTGCCAATGCATTGATGAAGTAAACAGTTGGATGTGCCAAAACTTTCTTCAGTTAAACAAAGCCTAAACTGAAGTCATTGCGTTTGGAAACAAAGATGAAGTTCTCAAGGTCAATGCATACCTTGACGCTAGGGGTCTAGCAACTAAAAATCAAGTCAGGAATCTTGGTGTGTCTCTAGAGTCAGACCTTAGTTTGAAGTCTGATCATTTCAATGGAGGTGAATCAACCAAAGTTAACTTTAGCTGGAAGTAACATTATTCAAGAACCGCTATAAAGCCAAAACAATCTGTTACCTTAAATTATATGTTTATCTCTGTAAAGCTGCTTTGAAACAATCCATTGTTAAAAGTGCTATATAAATGAAGATGACTTGACTTGACTTGACTTTCAGTAGTCATGTCAAAGCAATAACTAAATCAGCATACTATCATCTGAAAAATATTGCAAGAATTAAATGCTTTGTTACCAGTCAAGACTTAGAGAAACTTGTGCATGCTTTTATCACCAGCAGGGTGGATTATTGTAATGGACTCCTCACTGGCCTTCCTAAAAAGACCATAAGACAGTTGCAGCTCATACAGAACGCTGCTGCCAGGATTCTGAGCAGAACCAGAAAATATGAACATATCACACCAGTCCTCAGGTCTTTACACTGGCTCCCAGTTACATTTAAGATTGATTTTGAAGTATTATTACTGGTATCTAAATCATTTAATGGGCTAGGACCTCAATATATTGCAGATATGCTCACTGAATATAAACCCAACAGATCACTCAGATCATTAGGGTCACATCAGCTAGAAATACCAGGGGTTCACTCTAAGCACGGAGAGTCTGCTTCTAGCTATTATGCCAGCCGCAGCTGGAACCAGCTTCCATAGGAGATCAGATGTGCTCCTACAGTAGTTACATTCAAATCCAGACTCAAAACACATCTGTTTAGCTATGCATTTACTGAATGAGCACTGTGCCACTGTTCGTCCGACTGTTTTTACTGTACTTTATTTTATTTTTTATTCTAAACTGTTTTAATTATTCTTATTTGTTTTGATTATTTTAATTTATTCTATGCAAAGCACTTTGAATTACCATTGTGTATGAAATGTGCTATACAAATAAACTTGCCTTGCCTTGAAAAGTATACCTTCACTGCACCTTGTCGGGGCCGGCCAATCCACCGTCGTGATCTTCAAAAGGGGGACATTAGGTTTGACGAACAATCCGAAGATCGGGGCCCACTCGTTTCTCTCACGATAACATCCTGTACATCCAACAATGCTTTCACTTGTTCCGTTCTCAAATCTCAATCATGCCCCGCGCCTCGACCGCACTTTATCCTTCCCGTATCTCCTTCTGTTGCTGCCCCACCGCTTTTGCCTCTCTTGCTCTCGTGCCTCACACTTTGATTGCGACCGCTCTTCTCCTCTAGCCTCTTCAAGCCGCCGCTTTTAAATCCCCCGTTGGAGACACGCGCTCCAATGGCTGCTTGATTAGCCGCTGCAGCTGCCGCCGGAACCGGCCTGGTGTCGCACCGGAAGTCTCCCCAAGGGCAACTCGTTCCACTCCCAAACTTCCTTCTATGTCACCCGGTGACATACACTGGGACACTTTATGATTGTACTTTGTGAACGTTTTTTCTTAGGAAAATAATGCCAGAGAAGTAGCAAGAAAAACACGAGCAAGAACTTTTCCTTGTGGTATTTGCTTCATGCTAGTTAAACAGCAAACAACAAAAACAGCCTACTGGCCGTCTAAGGTCACAAGCCAGATGAGATGAGACACTCTTTCATTCTAAAAGCCCATACAAGGTATATAATTTAGTAATTATTGATATATCATAGTCACAGGTCTAAAAACGCTTTCCTTCTTGCACGTTACTGCACTTATGATACTTAATTTTCTCATAGTCGTGATCTTGAGGTATGGGCCCTACATGGATTTGTCGAAGGGTTCCATGTCTGCGACAGAAGGGCCGACAAACAATCACAACATTTCTTCCTTGACATCTTCTGGTATAATTTAATAACAATATAGTATTGTTCTGTTACAGCAAAAACACAAACTTTCCCTTAAGCAAGTTGCTACTTCATGACAAGATGGACAATGCACATGGCGTAAAAACTCACAGTAAATTGCATTTTCTTTAATACAATTTTTAGAAACATTTTAGATAGAAACCCAGTTATAGTCCCACGTTCTTCTAGAACCACAGGTAAATAAACAGTTTATATGCATAACTTACTATTAATTCTTTAATAATGAAGAAAACAAAATACTGGAGAAAAAAAAACAGTAATGCCTGACATGTCTTTTAAAACTTGTAATCACCCATAAAGCCTGTGACAAAGGAGTTCAAATCAAGACCTGATTATCCAAAGCATTGATTTTTGCTCACTTAAATAGGTAGATGAAATAGAATGATAATAAGGACACTTAAAAGAAATGGGGGAGGTGCGTGGTGAATTAAATCTGTAAAAACTACACACAGGAGTAAAACACTCATTATGTTCTTTTAAAATTCTGAGTAGCACCTCTTTATCTGGAGTCTTAAAACACAGTAGTTAGTCCTTCCACTGAAAACCCTTGTCAGCACTTTCACACTCTTACTATTTAATATTGATGATTCTCACAGGATCAAATAAGGTAAGTCCAGATATGTTAATCCTTTTTTTTTTTGCTTGCCAAAGAAATTTATTTACTCTGGGGTGTCAACATGTTTTTCAGCCCACATGCACATCATCTTCCATTTTACCATCTCAGCCCTGGTTGTGTGGAATTCAAGGTCGCAGCATGTCAAGTATTTGCACCTAAATAAAATATACCTAAATAACACATATTAATGAATATTTAATGCCCAGTTGTTGTAAGGGATACAGAAATGTAAAAGAAAAAAGAAAATTTTCATTGGGTGTGGTTCAATGTTCATTTCACTCAATATAGATAAATGAGAGAGGGCGAGGTATCTGTATTCATGCAGAACACCACATTAAAAGTGCACGAAAACAAGTCAAGTCAAGTCAAGTCATCTTCATTTATATAGCGCTTTTAACAATGGATTGTTTCAAAGCAGCTTTACAAAGATAAACATATAATTTAAGGTAACAGAGATTGTGTTGGCTTTATAGCGGTTCTTGAATAATGTTATTTCCAGCTAAAGTTAATTTTGATTGATTCACCTCCGTCGAAATGATCAGACTTTAAACGCGAACCTGTGATTAACGCTGACGGCGTTCACATGCTCATTCAGAATTTATTCTATAGTTATGTGCTTTTGAAAATATGTGCGCAGGTTTGTAAATTCCATACAACCCATGCCTAAACAAACTACTTGTCTTACCTATAAATTTTGATACAGAATTTTGGGTAACACTTTATTTTAAGGTGCTTGTAATAAGCAGTAATTAACAGTTAATAAGACATTTATAAGATCTTATAAGATGCATATAAGAGGCATATAAGCATTAACTACTTCATATAAGGGTTAATTAAAGGTCCAGGCCCTGAAGAGATCAGGGAAACTACTCCCTCTTGGGTCAATTTTTAAGTGACTGGGAGTTTGTGTTACCATTTATGTTTGTTCGGCTGTTCTAAAAGTGCAATATATTGATACTTGAGAAATGTATTTAATTTAATTTATTTATTATAATTAGTTAATACGTATATGCATCTTATATGCATCTTATAAGGTCTTATAAGTGTCTTATTAACTGTTAATTACTGCTTATTACAAGCACCTGAAAGTGTTACCTAATTTTGTTTTATTTTATCACTTCGGGGTACGCGAACCGAAATTCACAACGCTTTCTGTAGAGTGGGAAAGGGATCCTCCATAGGGAGAGGATAGTTGACACTTCAGCCCTGCATTGTCATCGGGTCCAGGTGGATCTCCTTCGTCAGATCTGGATCCGGCCTAGATCCGGCAGGCTGCGGGAAAACCTTGGGATAAACAAAGACACTAATATTAGCGTAGATGCCATTCTTCTTATGATGTAACGAGTACATCAAGATTTAAGGGAAGTGTTCCCAGTTCCGGCTGACCTAATCTATGCAGCCTAACATTGAATTATAGAAGTCTATAATGTATTATGTGTATGCTAGGTCAAAGAGATGTGTTTTTAGTCTAGCTTTGAACTGACAAAGTGTGTCTGCTTCCCGGACAATGGTAGGAAGACTGTTCCAAAGTTTTGGTGCTAAATAGGAAAAGGATCTACCGCCAGCAGTCGATTTAGATATTCTAGGTATTATCAACTGGCCGGAATTTTGAGATCGCAATAGACGTGAAGGACTATAATGCGTTAAGTACCTCCTCTCCCGCCGGCGCTGGATTCTTCTTTGTGAAAAAGAAGGATGGTTCTTTGCGTCCTTGCATTGACTATCGTAGGCTGAATGACATAACGGTAAAGAATCGCTATCCACTTCCCCTTATGTCTTCCGCCTTCTAGATTCTGCAGGGCGCAAAGATTTTCACAAAGCTGGATTTACGCAATGCGTACCATTTGGTGCGCATTAAGGAGGGAGACGAGTGGAAAACTGCGTTTAACACTCCCTTTGGGCACTTCGAGTATCGTGTTTTACCGTTCGGGTTGGTCAACGCTCCCGCCGTGTTTCAAGCCCTGGTGAATGACGTTTTGAGAGATATGCTCAAAATATTTGTTTCCGTTTACTTGGATGATATTTTGATTTTCTCCCCTTCTCTCCAGGTGCACGTCCAGCACGTTCGTCGGGTTCTCCAATGACTTCTAGAGAATCGTTTGTTTGTAAAAGCAGAGAAGTGCATTTTTTTTAACGCCCAGTCTGTCACGTTTCTCGGTTCTGTCATTTCGGCCGAGGGGATCAGCATGGACCCTACTAAGGTGCAGGCTGTTACCGGGTGGCCGGTGCCTGACTCTCGCGTCGCTCTTCAGCGTTTTCTTGGGTTCGCGAATTTTTACAGACGGTTTATCCGCAATTTTAGTTAGGCAGCCGCGCCCCTAACCGCACTCATCTCCGTCAAGTCTCGTTTTGAGTGGTCTCGGGCTGCCCAGACAGCCTTTGATCATCTCAAGTCGCTCCCATTCTCAATACTCCTGATACCTCCAACCAATTCATTGTCGAAGTGGACGCGTCAGAGGTGGGCGTCGGGGCCATTCTCTCCCAATGCTTTCCCGCTGACGCCAAGGTCCATCAGTGCGCTTATTTTTCTCACCGCCTCACTCCGTCTGAACGCAATTACGACGTGGGCAACCGCAAACTGTTGGCCATTCGTTTAGCTTTGGGCGAGTGGCATCACTGGCTAGAGGGCTCCTCCGTTCCGTTCATAGTCTGGACCGATCACAGAAATCTCGAATACATCCGATCTGCTAAGCGTCTTAACGCCCGTCAGGCTCGTTGGGCGTTATTTTTCGGTCGTTTCAATTTAACCATTTCTTATCGCCCCGGTGCGAAGAATCTCGAGCCCGACGCGCTTTCTCGCCTGTTCGCTTCTCCCGAGGAGGTCCCTGTCAAGGAAGAGATCCTTCCTCAGGGATGCGTCCTCGGCGCTTCCATCTGGGGAATCGAACGACTTGTCAGACGAGCTCTTTCCCTTGTCACCGTTCCTCGTCAGTGTCCTAGGAATTTGTTGTTTGTTCCCGTCGCTGCACGCTCTGCCGTTCTGCAATGGGGGCATTCCTCTAAGCTGTTTGCTCACCCCGGAGTAAGAGGAACGTTTGCGGCTATCCGCCAGAGATTTTGGTGGCCCACCCGCGAACGTGATATCCGCCGGTTCGTTGCATCTTGCTCTGTCTGCGCTCAGACCAAACCCAGTAATTCACCGCCCGCTGGACTTCTCCGGCCGCTTCCTATTCCTTCCCGTCCGTGGTCTCATATCGCGCTCGATTTTATAACAGGACTTCCCTCCTCGGGGGGAAATACTTTTATTCTCACGGTCGTTGACCGGTTCTCCAAAGCCGCTCATTTTATCCCTCTTCCTAAGCTCCCCTTCGCCAAAGAGACTGCACAGACTGCCGTTGATCATGTCTTCAAGATTCACGGTCTTCCCTCTGATATCGTTTCAGACAGGGGACCCCAGTTCACTTCTCAATTCTGGAAAGAATTTTGTCGACTAATCGGTGCATCCCCTAGTCTCTCCTCCGGTTTTCACCCGCAAACTAATGGTCAGGCCGAGCGCGCTAATCAGATTATTGGGCGCATTCTGCGCAGTCTTGCATTCCGCAACCCCGCGTCCTGGACTGAACAGCTTCCTTGGGCTGAGTACGCGCACAATTCTGCTCCGTCCTCCGCCACCGGCCTGTCTCCTTTCCATTGCTGTCTTGGGTATCAACCGCCGCTTTTTCCGTCTCAAGACTCTGTTTCTAGTGTCCCGTCGGCCAAGGCTTTTATTCAACGCTGTAGACGCACATGGAGAAGGGTGAGATCAGCGTTATGTCATTCTCGTTCTCTCACTCGTCGAGCTGCTAATAAACACCGTGTTAAGAGTCCTAGGTATACTTGTGGTCAGAAGGTGTGGCTCTCCACCCTTAACCTCCCGTTACAGTCCGTTTCTCGCAAATTGGCGCCCAAATTCATTGGACCTTTTCGTGTTTCCAAGGTTGTGAGTCCTGTCGCCATGAGGCTTAAACTACCTCCCAATCTCCGACGTATTCATCCAGTCTTTCACGTGTCTTGCGTAAAACCTGTCATACGCACTCCAACCCGTCCTGCATCTCTTCCCATTCGCGTTGAGGGTTCTCCCGTCTATAGAGTTCGCAGGTTATTGGATGTCCGTCCTCGAGGCCGCGGTCATCAATTTCTGGTCGATTGGGAGGGATACGGTCCTGAGGAGAGAAGCTAGATCCCCTCCCGGGACGTCCTGGACCGCTCGCTCATTGATGACTTCTACCGCTCCCGTCAGGCTCCACCCTCGGGAGCGCCAGGAGGCGCTCGTTGAGGAAGCGGTACTGTCATGATCCTGGTATTCTCCTTGCTTTCTCTGTCTCCCTCTTCTGGTCACACACGCTATTATCTTTCATTCATTCACTCACACACACACACACACCCTCTGTGCAGACACACCCATTTACTATTACTCTCTTCATTCTCTGCCAGCCGTCTCATCAAATATCGCTATTGCATTCATCCCCTTCTCACCTGCTACCTCTTTTCCTCTGATTAGTCTTCCTACTTCTTGTTCTTTCTTCCACCTCTCCTTTGCCAGATTGTTATCAGTGATTACGTACGTGTCTGACTGTTCTCCTGTTTATCTTGTCCTGTCCTGTTTGGTGAGTCCTGTCCTGCAGGCTTCTCTGATTGTGTGTTCGCTAAAGTTATATTCTGCCCAGTTATCCTGCTATTGAAGACAAGAGACGGGTTCCTTACCTGAGTTCCTCACCGCAGCTGCTGTGGCTCTGCTTTTCTCCTTCGTTGTCTCTCCGGGACCCGCCAGCCCAGCCCAGTCCAAGGTTGCATCTCTATTGTTTGCTGCATTTATTGAGAGACTTTCTGTTGCCAGCCCTACGAAGTGCATTCCTTGGTTATATTAAAGACATTGTTAATCTGCTATCGCTCTTGGGTCCTTCCTTCAGACACCTCTGACATGATAAGAGCAAATAATGTGTGACTCTAATGAGAGCAGTCTCAGTACTATGGTACAGTCTAAATCCGGACTGAAAATCCTCGCAGATATCATTTCTTTCTAGAAAGGGACATAGTTGTGAAGATACTGCTTTTTCTAATATCTTTGACAGAAAAGGCAGATTCGACATCGGCCTGTAATTGACTAATCTGTAGGATCAAGTTGTGGTTTTTTTAACAAGCGGTTTTATCATAGCCAGTTTAAAGGTTTTTGGTACGTATCCTAGAGACAAAGATGAATTAATGATATTAAGAAGAGGATATATGACCTCTGGAAACATCTCTTTCAGTAGCTTAGTCGGTATAGGATCTAACATACAAGTTGTCGATTTAGATGAATTAACGAGTTTGCAGAATTCTTCCTCTCCTATAGCAACAAATGAATCAAATTTTTCCTCAGGGAGACTACAATGCACTCCCTGATGCGATACTGTGGTAGACGGTTGCATAGTTATAATTTTGTCCCTGATATTATCAATCTTATAAGTGAAGAAGTTCATAAAGTCATCACTGCTGTGTTGCTTGGACACTTCTGAGATTGAAGCTTTCTTTTTCGTTAGTTTAGCCACTGTTTCAAATAAATACCTTGGATTATGTTTATTTTCTTATAATAGGGTTGAAAAATAAGCAGATCTAGCAGCTTTTAAAGCCTCTCTGTAAGCAATCAAGCTCTAGTTTAGTTTTCTTACAGTTGCGCTCCATTTTTCTGGCTGCTCTCTTAAGGGCCTGAGTGTGCTCGCTGTACCACGGCGTTGGACTATTTTCTTTAATCTTCTTTAAGCGCAACGGAGCAACTGCGTCTAAAGTGCTGGAAAAGAGAGAGTTAAACGTTTCTGTTGCAATATCAAGTTCTTCTAAGCTATCCGGGATGCTGAGATGATGAAACTGATTAGGAAGATTATTGATAAAGCAATCTTTAGTGGCAGAAGTTATAGGTCTAACGTATTTATAACACGGAGTCGGCTTTGCAGCCTTGGCTAAATGTAATTTACATGAGACTAGACAATGATCTGAGATATCATCGCTCTGCTGCAGAATTTCAACGGCATCAACATCTATTCCATGTGATAATATTAGATCTAGAGTATGATTACGACAATGAGTAGGTCCTGACACGTGTTGTCTAACTCCAATTGAGTTTACAATATCTTTAAATGCCAATCCCAATGCATCTTTTTCATTATCTACATGTATATAAAAATCACCAACAATTAGTACTTTATCTGCAGCCAATACTAATTCTGATAGAAAGTCCGCAAATTCTTTGATAAAATCTTTATGGTGCCCTGGTGGCCTGTATACAGTAGTCAGCATAATTCTCAAATGTTTTACGCAGTTACTAGAGAGAAGAGCAGCACCAGCCCAGGAGGGATGGATACCATCTCTTTTCAACAGATCAGGCTTGCCCCAAAAACTTTTCCAATTGTCTATGAATTCTATATTATTCTGCGGACACCACTTAGACAGCCATCCATTGAGTGAGGCTAATCTGCTAACTATCTCATCACTCCTGCGTACAGGAAGGGGGCCAGAGCAAATTACAGTGCCTGACATCGTACTTGCGAGTTCACACACCTCTTTAATATTAATTTTGGTGATCTCCGACTGGCGGAGTCGAACATCATTAGTGCCGACATGAATAATGATCTTAGAGAATTTACGATTAGCATTAGCCAGCACTTTTAAATTTGCTTTGATGTCAGGCGCTCTGGCTCTCGGCAAACATGTGACTATGGTGGCTGGTGTCTCTATTTTCACGTTCCGTGTGATCAAATCACCAATTACCAGGGCACAATCAACAGAATTCTCAGTGGGTGTTTCACTGAGTGGGGCAAATCGGTTTGTTATGGGAATCGGAACGGAAGAGTGGTTCTTTGATCCGTGACTAGAACGATCTCTCACTGTCACCCATTTGCCCTGCTTCACGGGCTCTACTTCAGCCGGAACCGAATCATGTAAAGAGTTCACTATGCTAGGCACATCCAAAACAGTATCTAAAGATCTAGCATTCTTACCATCCATAATTAAAGTTTGGATGCGTGTCTCTAGTTCTGAAATCTTCTCCGTCAGCCTGACTGTCTCCTTGCATTTATCACATATAAATCCTATATTGCCATCGGAGAAGGCTATACTAAACATATGACATGTGACACAGGTGACAATAACAGGACAAGAAGACATTACTCACCGTGTTTGTTGACTGATTCTTACTTACCTGGACTTTATGAACTCAAAGGCGCGGGCGCGCGAGAGAAAATACAATAAATAAATGAGCGCACGGGTGGCGCGTTACTAGCGTGCAGTACTACAGTACTAGCGTGCTGTGTTAACAATAACGGAAGCTAGAGATGTAAGGTTAATCTGAGATGTTGTGTGAGCTGTATTTAGTAGTATAAACAACTAGATAGTAAATGATGGCTCAAAACATAAATAAATACGAGGCTCAGGCGGAGCTTACAGCCTCGAAGCAAACAAACACACAGCAGGCAGCGAGGCAGACAGGAGCAATCGATCAGCGATCAGCCGATGCAGACAGGAGCAATCCAAAACATGTAGTAGAGGACAATTTCAGGGGGTAAAGCGTTTACTGCAATGTTAATATGTAATCGTTGTCTATCCATTGATGGGACAAACACACACTATAAGAATATGTCGCTGTCCGTTTCATCTATGAATGACCGTTACTGGTTGATCCTTTACACTCATTAAACCTATTCTGTAATTTAGTCTTTATTGTAAATGGCAATAACATCATTTTTATTACAGAAGACATTGAATGTGTTGCTAAGTATTTATCTGTAGTTATCAAACACATCATTGTATGTTCTATGGCCAGGCTGGATTACCACCTCTGGTTACGCTGAGAAGTCTAAATTGGTACTGTTTAATCCATCAGTGGTTTAACTCCTCTTTATTTGTCTTTCAGCTATTCTAATATAAATCTCCTTTACAATCTTCATTGAAATGACCTGTTATGTCTCAGTGTTCCTCTGGTCAAAACAGACCTTGGAGAAGCAAAGCTATAATGGTTCTGTTGCTTGGAATAATCTACAAAATATTTGAACCCTCTGGGGTCTAATGTGTTTTTGGGGTCCTTGAGATGACATGCCCTGACATATTAATGGCAAAGGTGTAATTACACGCTATTTAGCACAAACAGGGCTACCATAATATGTGAGCAACATGTATGTACATGTTTGCAATTTTGAGAGAATAATGTTTATGCATGGTTGTTGAAAAAACAAAAAATTAAAGGTTCTGAAATAAAGCCACAAAACACATACTAAACATGTGTCCACCAGACTTTTGACTAATGGATGTTGCCTAGAGTTCTTGCTTCAAAATGATCTGAAAATCATCCTGCCTAATCATTCACAATACATTGATTTAAATTGTGTAAGACAATTTTTGTTTGGAAAGACAATATGTGTGGGGGTGTGATTCACACATGAGTAGACAATGACCTGCATAATGACCCGCATAATGAGCTGCATAATGAGCCTTTCTCACAGGTGTGTCACTGAGCCACAAGAAAGAATGCAAGGACAAGAATGCAATATATATATATATATATATATATATATATATATATATATATATATACACACACACATACTACAAATTTGGTTCACAGTTGAAAACATCTAAAAAAAAAATTCCATTTGTATTTTTGCTTGCAAATTGTAAAATATCCAAGGTAAACATGTAGTAATTATGTAGTTAATTTGCATACTGTATTTTTACAAAGTTTTGTAATAATATCCTCTCCCCAAATTTGTCACTAATTAAACACATTAAAAATAATTTAAAGAGAAGGCTTATATTGACCTTTTAACCGCTTATCCGTTACTATTCCTCTGAAGGGCTCAATCTGCCGCAACATACACACATGACTTAATTGCAGCAAAAAGGAAGCGAGAGAGCAAACTAATCTCTCTACCTACCATCTTTTGAAGTTTTAGATGTGCCGCATCCACAACACACGATCAAGGAAAGGAAGCGAGAGCAACCATGATGATTTCCATTACACGAGAGTAGATGTTAAAACTTCATGCTGATTTGTACTCGGATTTCGCCAAGATAATTGCAACACTAAGACGTAGCTTTACAGTAAACTATGCTTCTCCATCCATTTACGCTTCTTTCCATATGGTGGTGTGACTCCCCTTCTGTCCGGCGTTAACGGCTGCAGTGTACTTGGCGCTGTACTTGGTTGACTCTATCAGTTGAACAATGCGTGCTGGTCCAGACCACAAAACAATATCTGGTCGTAGGTTACTGGTGGCAATCTCAGGTGGAAAAATAAGCCGTTGATCAAGATCAGCCAGCATCTTCCAGTCCCTCGCAGCTTCCAGTTGTCCTGGGCGAGAATTGGTGTTAACACCTTTTCTTGGTGGTTGCTCGCCTGGGCGGAGGAATATTGTCTTCTGCGTGTAATGTTTTGTTAGAACAGGCGGCAACTTATTGGTCATACTACGCTTGCCTTCCAATGCTAAAGCCAAATATCGCAGTACTTGGTCATGGCGCCAAGTAAACCGACCTTGGCTAAGAGCCACCTTACATCCTGTCAAAATATGCCTTAATGTGGCAGGTGATGAACATAAAGGACAAGAGGGATCCTCTCCTACCCAGAGGTTTAGGTTCTGCGGTGATGGGAGAACATCATATGTTGACCTAATAAGGAAACTGATCCTACTCTCTTCCATTGACCAAAGGTCTTGCCAGCCCATCTTGCGCTGTTTCACACTCTCCCATCTCAGCCACTCTCCCTGCTTGGCCTGGGAAATGGCCTTTATACACCTCATCCTCTCCTCCTGCTTTCGCACCTCGTTGACTACCAGCTTCCTCCTTTGAGCTGGGCCTGCCTTGTGCCATTTAGGAGGAGCTAAACTGAGCCCAAAACCCCCTCTTCTCATGCTGTACCTGTCCCACGATATACCCAATTTGAAGGTTAGCCTTTGCAACAAACCTCACTACTTCCTTATATAGCGCTGGGGCTGATGGGATGTGTAGTGCCCCAACGATGTCCCATTACATATAGTTTTTACAAAGAAAGATTACACTTGAAATATTGTTACAATTTTAATTGTTGTTGTAATTGTAACCTTTTTAATAAAATAGAAAAGTGTATATTTACAAGGTAGATGTAAACAAAATTGTATGTTAAATACTGGCAGAGCGTCATGGAGAGCTGAACATATGATACACACCGTTAAGAAGGTAGTAGTTTTATAATTCTATGAAATTGTTTCTAGGATTATGTTTTAATGATTTTATTTTCTTTGGTTTTTAGTGTTTTTGCAGGATTATTGCCTGACTGATTGTTGCCTGAGAGTCAGTCAAGATAACGGATGTCGGAGGTATTGTTTTATTAAAGGGAACTTTTAATAATCTTTTTCTAAATGTGCAGCATTTTTATTGGGTTTTATGTTTTTTTATATATTGTAAATAATTCTTTGTTGTAATTAATTGTGTTTTCCCCTACATGGATGCACGGTTACCGTTTTACTTTAGATTTAGTTACTATTTTCTTTGGTTTATTTATTATTTTTGTCTGATGTTGGACCACGTAGGAAAAACCTAGGCCATAAAAGACTAGTGATGGTTTCATGGTGCTGACTTGTTTGTCCTACTGGCATTACCCACTGTTAATTAATTTGTTTTTCTTTCTTTTTTGTAGATTTCTTTTTAACCCAACGATGGCTGCTGGGTTACCCTCACTGTATGGATGGCGGTGGTGAGGTGGCTGGGATCGTGTGGTGGTTTTGTCACTTTATTTGCATTTCCTCCTTTTTACCTTTAGGGTTGCAGTGTGATTGCTCTGAGCTTTGCTGTGGTGAGAGCACTTTGAATGCCACTGTTTTCACGATATAGGTAACCCGTGGCTATCTGTGGGTTGTGTTTGTTTTTTTATATATATCTTTTTTTCTTTTCATTTATTATTTTTTGTGGGTATTTGCATTTAAGGTCTGTTATTTTCTCTAACTATGTTGAATTATTTGAATAAAAAATGTGCCTATTGATTGAAGCTGCACTATCGCCTCGCGCCTGATTATTAACCCTTGTGGGTCATAATGTTACATAAAGTATACATTTTATCATATGTATTTCAAAGTTAAGGATTCATTAGTTTGAATAAAGCCTACATTGGTACCAACACTGTAATAACATCTTAATTTATGACTTTATTTTTGACAAAACATAATATATATATATATATATATATATATATATATATATATATATATATATATATATATATATATATATATATATGTATATATATATATATATATTTAACAGCAGAAATTGGCGAACAAAAGCTTATTTGATGTGGCAGTAGTCTTTTTTTACAGTAAAAACTTCATAATCTATTCAAAACTAGTCAACGAAATGTCTTTCATATTTCATCTGTAACATAGGCATATCGTTTTTAGCCCGATCTCATGAAAGTGTGTATCTATTTAGATGTATATATAGCACTCATTTAATTTCTCTTACCATTTATACGCCAAAAATAGTTTTTGCATGCATGATATGCAGTTTACGTGTGCATATGATACGCACTTTATGGCGTGTAAAACACACTCACTCCACACCCCTAATCCTATCCAAAGGGGTTTACAGAGCGTATCATTTGCACGCAAAAACTATTTTGGGGGTATAAATGGTACGAGAAAATAAATATGTTCTAAAGATACGCACTTTCATGAGATCGTGTTGTTTTTATGATATATTAGGGCATATAAATGTTAATTTGCAGTTTAATACGTTGCTTATTCTAAGACATTTTATTTCAACATATTTCAGTCGATTTTTACTCATCTCAGTATAGCAATTTAGTTTGGTAAAAGCGGTTCATTCATTCACACACGCGATTCATATTTAAACAGACTTTTTGTGGTTTACATACACTATTCCATGTCGCGATAATATAAATAATAAAAATAATAATAAGAATAATAATAATAAGAATAATAAACTTACTATTCACTCCGGGACTTTCTATTCATATTGGATACGTTGCTCTTCGAAATTAATTTAAACCAGCATTTCTCAGGTAAATTTCCCAGTATTATTCCTCACAGCCTCGCAAAACGACATAAAGTAGTGTAATCTGATTAAACTTGGTGTGTTTTATTGAGCTGTTGACACGTTTGCATGGATCGCCTAAGATCATTTGCGTTTGAATAGGGCGCTGAGCTATAATGAGCTGAAATGAGAACGACTGACATCCGTCTCTTTTCATATAGATTACATAAACAGAGAATACTTGTTTTTGTTATGAATTAGATCATTTAAAAGTACACACTTAAATGATTATAAAGATATATAGCTTATGCCTGGGTGAATAGTATTCGCTCAGTTTTTTTTTAAGTTTATAGACGTGCACCAAAAAAATGTTCACGGTTACGGAGTGCCAGAAAGCACACCCTGTTTATTTTCTTTATTTTACAAAAGCACAATGTTTTATTTCAATTGTAAGTGGACACATAAAAAGAAGACATTTAACAGTATTATTTTTTCATATTTCTTAAGTCTGTATGACCAAAAATGACGGAATATTTTAAGTCTATTTTGCTGCTATGTGAAAACAATAACCGCGTTTGCCGACCCCAGAGGTTTAAATTTGTCCATGCCCCCATCACTAAACACACACACACACACACACACACACATATATATATATATATATATTTAAAACATATTTATTACTTGATATTATTAATACATATATTATACTATATGTTTTATAATACAATTTAAAAAACTATTATATTAAAAATATCATTAGTCAGGGTTAATCAAAACAGTAGTGAGGGCTGATCATGACAAACAACTAATCAGTTTAAACATCTTTAGAAATGAGCTTGTCCTGAAACTGCTTTTATTCGGAGATGGTTCCTTAAGTTCTAATGGGTTCTTGGCCAAAACCCAGTTTCATTCAATGTCTCTGTTTGTGGTGGAGTAATTTTATTCTCTGTGACAAGATTGACATGCATGAAGTAGATGTTTCCTTGAAAAACCTCACACTACACATCATTCCGATTTTCAGGAAAGGAATTGGATCTTTTTATGTGGGCAGACAAGGAATGGCGCAAGGGCTGTTATAAAATGATCATCTATTAAAAAAAGGTTCTTTCCTGACCGCTGCGACTCATTGGCGAGTCTAACTGGGAGTATCCTTTTCCAAGCTATGATGAAGGAGTATGTCTCGCTGGAGGGAACTTCTTGCTGTGTTTACCACGCAGTGACAGGACTAAACCTCCATCCCGCTGGAACGCAGTAGCCACGCGCATCTATGGAGTGATGAAGAAAAGAGTATTACATCATCTGATGGTGCCCAGACAACATGCCAGTTCCTGGATTTGGGCCCTACCTCTCAATTTCCTGTTTTAACTGGGCCATCATAAAAATGACATCCCATTTGATGCAGACCTAACCATTCATGGGATGTGCATGCTAATCTCCTTCATTCATAGTGTGGTTTACTTCCTGTCCAGTGTGAAATGTACATTTTAATATTTAAAGATGCTTAATTGCAATTGAAGATTACTTTGTAAAGGGGAATCATATGGACTTGGATGTCTTTTTTTTCCAGTAATAAACAAACATTGTTAAGTTGTTTTGATTGATACTGTGAAGCAGCTTTGATACAATCTGTATTGTGAAAAGCGCTATATAAATATATTTGACTTGACTCATATTTTTTAAAAGGAATTTCTATATGCAATTTTTTATATCAGTAATTTTCTATAGTAACTGTAATTTGGTGTCACTATATGTAACGGGTATATATTATCTAGAAATAATAATTATTTTTGCCGGACTTTTATTTTGACGGGTGGACTAGTTTTCGGTGTTCAGTGTGTGCTGCGAGAGGAGAAGAAGAAGAGCGCGGGTTATGAGAGTGTAGCACAGACAAAAAGTGAGTGTTGTGTCGTGTTTGAGAAGCTCGTTCGATAAAGTGACTTGAACAGAAGTTGATCGGGGCTTTGGTCGAATAAAGGACGACATCAGGTGATTTTTGCAAGCTGTGTCGCTCGTAGTTTTTTTGTGAATTTTGATCCGTGCATTGCGCAGTAATGTTTTGTGAAGGCTACGAGAACTGTGCGTGCATTAAAAGTACAAGGTTAGCTTGATTGGCTACGATTTAAGAGATTTTTCACATTTTTGTTAAGTTTTGGACTTTCATTTTGATTGAGAAGCACTCTTACGAACGAACATTTCAACCGCACTGGTCACGCGCATTTGAGTGTTCTGCACGTGTCATCGCACGTGAGATGGGAATTGCGGTTTGCAGTTGGTGCTGAACATAGTTATTTTCGGAGGAGATTTGAGTTTAAGACTATTTGTGTTACCCTGCCATCCAACGACATCTCAGGTTAACACATCTCTGTGGGGTATCTCAGTTTGTTACATTCCTGTGATACATTTCATCTTTGATTCATCTCAGTTTGATTCATTCGCTTTTCGACTCATTTTTGATTCATTAATTTTTTTTGTGGGACATTTGATTGAGCTTGAATGATATTGCTACGAAATCTTAAGATGATTTCAATGCACGCTACGTCGAGACAACTCCTCTCAATTTTTCAATCTATTATTTTTTATATACATATATTTGATCCGAGGAACTGTGAGAGTTCTGTAGAATCACAGAACCTAAGGTGAACTGAGTGAGCACAGTCCAAGGACATTTCACGTAAGTGCTCTTCCAAATGTGAAATTGCATTGTGTATATTGGTGTTTTTTTCCCAATGTGATTGGTTGATCATTTGAAGCTGACCATTTGAAAACTGAGAACTCATCCTAAGTGGATGAGTGTTTACATGAGTGTTTACAAGTGTTTACATAAGGTTTTTGTTTTGTATTTTATTTTGGAGTGAGGTTTATCTTGGTACAAGTGAAAAGTTTAGAGCTTTTACATTTAAAGTGATTGAGAGTGAGGGTAAAGGAAAACACAAAGACCATACATTTTATTTTTTATTTTATTTTTTTTGTGATCATTAACCCTGAATTTAACATTTGATTACAAGAAAGAAGAAAAGAAACAAAGAATAAATATTGTTTGATTTCGTACTTTTTACTTTTTGTTTTAGAGCTGTCAAGGAGTAGAGGAGTCTCAGCTACTTTATTAGACCAGAGGAGGGAGGGGTATATTAGACTGTCTAACCCATTTTAATTTTACTTCAGGAAGCCAGTGACATTACTTAAGCTGAAGCCTACTCTCGTCGGTCTGTACATCCCAATAAAGTAGAACATAACATACACACATTTAGTGTGTAGCGAGATTAAAAGCACTGAAAGCGGGGACTAAGATCTTTTCGTTATTCAGTCTTCCGTGGCAGCACTAATACATTTTCCCCTACAAGACGGGTCAAATTCCCGTTACATATACAGAAAGCCAAAACAATATTTAAAAAATCTTTTAACAAAACAAAGATTTCACAGCCTCCCTTTGTGAAAAAGTATGTTTAATTGTACTGAATGTGCACTTGTGTACTTCAAATATTAAAAATAGGCATTTAAAAAAATCTACTTGCATATTATATTATGCTAATGAGATAAAATGCCAGTTAGTACTTAAATATAGTACACTTTCATTACTGTTTCTCAACAAACTTTACAGTAAGTATACTTTTAAAAAGTGTGTAATAATCTCAAATTAAGCACGTACTGGACAGAGCAGTGCCATGGCTGGGTCTGCCTCCTCCAGGGTCCCGGAAGGGAGTGGTGGGAACCTTGGGCACATATCCAGGCCAGGGTCTCAGGATCACGTGAGAATAGGCCGGCCCGAATTCCAGGCATGCTTCGTCTATGGAAAATGCGTGCAGGTCCCCTACCCTCTTAATGGAGGCCAAAGCAACCAGGAGCGCTGTCTTAATTGACAGGAACTTAAGCTCCACTGATTGCAGAGGCTCAAAGGGAGCACTCTTCAGGGCAGTTAGAACCACTGAGAGGTCCCAAGAGGGAGCGAGAGGAGGGTGAGGAGGAATCAGTCTCCTCGCTCCTCTCAGGAACATGATGATCAGGTCATGCTTTCCCACGGACTTACCTTCAACTGGTTCATGATGTGCGGCGATAGCGGCAACATAGACCTTTCAGGGTGGAGGGAGACAGCCTTCGCTCCAACCCCTCTTGCAGGAAGGAAAGCACGACACTGATCGGGCAATTTCTGGGGTCTTCTCGCGAGAAGAGCACCAGGAGACGAAGAGGTTCCACTTCAATGCGTAGGCGTGTCTCGTGGACGACGCTCTAGCGGAAGTGATGGTAGCCACCACCGCTGGTGGTAGGGTACTCAAACCTGCCTCGTCCCATCCAGGAGCCATACAAGGAGGTCCAAAGATCGGGACGAGGGTGCCATAGGGTGCCCCGTCCCTGAGAAAGGAGGTCCTTCCTCAGAGGAATTGGCCAGGGAGGTGCTGACGTGAGGAGTACGAGTTCGGAGAACCAGGTCCGGGTGGGCCCATGCAGCGCGACCAGAAAGACCTGCTCCTCGTCCTCTCTGACCATGCGCAAGGTCTGCGCAAGGAGGCTCACTGTGGGAAACGCATCTTTGCAGCCCCACGGCCAGCTGTGCGCCAGTGCATCCGTACCAAGAGTGCCCTCGGTCAGGGAATAATACAGGGCGCAATGGGTCAAGTTGTGAGAGGCAAACAGACCTATCTGTGCGTCCCCGAACTGGACCCAAACCAGCTGAACCGACTCCGGCTGGAGTCACCATTCTCCAGGGAGGGGCTGAAGCCATGGGAGCTCGTAGGCTGCACAGTTCAGGGCTCCAGGAATAATGGCTCGAAGCGACCTCAGATGGTTCTGACTTCATAAGAGGTGGCGGGCGAGTTGCGACATATGGCGGGAGCACAGACCACCTTGATGGTAGATGTACGCTACTGACGCGGTAATGTCAGTGTGGGCTAGTACGCGTTGACCTTGAGCAACGCAAGAGCGGTGCAGAACAAGGCATACTGCCAGCAACTCGAGGCAATAGACATGCTAAGGGCGCTAGGTCCTGTTCAGGAGCTGGCGGAAGCGTGTCCATTGCGCATGACGCCCCAGCTCATGGTGGAGGCATGTGTTGAGAACAACATGCCCGGAAGCTCGTTCCAGGGACACTAGCCCGTAAAAACTGAGGTTCAACCACGGAGTGAAGGTCTGACGGCAGGTCGGAGTAACTGGTACTCGGAGCACGCCGTGTTGCCATGCCCACCTCGGGACTCGGTCGCAAAGCCAAAGCTGAAACGGTCTCATATGAGCAATCCGAGCGGCGATGTTGTGGCTACGGACGCCATATGCCCCAGGAGCATCTGAAAAAACTTCAATAGAACCACACTCTTGCTTTCTTTTCTCAGCCAAGTCAGCAGTGGCTGAGTGGAGAAGGCGACCGAGTCCAAACCGAGAAAAGAGATCCTCTGCACGGGGCAAAGTTTACTCTTTTCCCAGTAAGCGGCGCACACTGTCATCCGCGCCCTCTGGGGGCTCAGAGATGGGATGCAGCTCTTTGGAGAAGAGGTTCTCCCCCGGCCCTCCTCCGGGGGAAGGAGTGGCCCTGCAACCACTTCCTGAAAGAACTGCAACCCACGTCTGAGCTGCCCGTAACGGGAGCGCCGCATCGCCTGGCGTTCAGCGGGGCTGCGGAGCTGGTACGGGCAGGGGCACCTTCCTACGACCACCTCCACGGCGTGGCCCGGTGCTGCTGGGGCCGGGCGGGAGGGGGCGGAAGTCGCAGGAGGGCACGTTCGGCAGCAAGCTGACTGAGGCGTCCGAGCCGGCAGCTGGTTGGCAGCAGATGGCCGCGGGGTCAGACAAGTTTGGTAGCCACAGTCCGCTTCTGGGCGGCCGAGAACTGTTGGGCAGAGTCTTCGACCGCACCGCCGAAGAGGCCAGCCTGGGATATGGGGGAGTTGAGGAAACGGGTTCGCTCAGCCTCGCGCATATCAACCAGGTTAAGCCAGAGATGTCTGACCACGCATGTGGACATCACCTGACCCAGGGAGCGTGCGGTCACCTTCGTCGCTCATAGAGCAAGGTCGGTGATGGCAGGCAGCTCTTGGAGGCAGCACCCAGAAGGATGGCAATAGCATGCAGTGAGGCGCCAGCCTGCCCCGCAGCTCTATAGGTCTTTAGGCCCCGCAGCTCTGCAGCTCTATAGGTCTTTGCCACCGGAGTAGACAAAAAACCCACAGGCGTTGGAGGGGTGCTTAGGGTCGCCACGCCAGGTGGAGGTGCTGTGGGGACACAGATGTGTTGCCACAGAACACTCCACAGGGGGAACCTCAGTGTACCCTTGGCCGCGGCCTCTGCGAGGGCAGAGAAGGCGGAAGAGGCCGCTGAGCAGTCGCGAAAAGTCAAAGGAGACTCCCACGATCTCATGACCTCTTCATGCACGTCCAGGTAGAAAGGATTTGGGTTCGCCTCCCCCAAAAACCGATCATCAGCCTTAAGTGCTCGGGACATGGAGGATGGTTCCACACAAGCCCGATACTCGCGGCTGCCCGGGAAAGCATAGCTGTCAACTGTGGATCAGACTTGTTATGCTAGCACACCCGAGGATGGCAGCACAGACCAGCCATCATCTCCAGAGGACTCCAGCTCACCTTGTGATGCGGTGATATACATGATTTCATCAGCTGGGGGACCGAATGAGACCGCGGGCCCGAACTCACTCGGGACCACGCGGGTTGCAATGTGAAAGACGGGGTGTGGACCGAGGATATATCGTCGGTTTAGTTCCAAACCTGCCGTCTTAGGCCACCCTGGCCACCAGCCGAAGTATTATCTCACGTGGAGAAAAATAGATTGGGGTGTGGATGAGGGGACTCTCGCTCTATTGAGCTCATCGAGTCTCGACCGTTACATTGTGATGGTCACGTTCCTGCTGGGCAGATATTGTTGTGTTTTGCGGTAGATGGAATCCTATACGGAACCGTTGCAACTGAACCTGGATTAACGACGAAACTGGGGCTTCGACAGCCTTAGTCAAATGGGTTGGCGCGTATGGTCGGTTGACGTGTGTTGCAGTAGGTAGTATGTCATATGGAACCGTTGCCACTGAACCTGCTTTAACGACGACAGTAGGGCTTCGACAGCCTTAGTCAAATGGGTTGGCGCGTATGGTCGGGTTGCAGTGAGATTGTGGTTAGGAGATTGTGGTTAGGTCACATCAAGGGTTTATGCCACTGAACTACGAGGAAGGTGCAACCTCAGCAGCAGGAGGGATCTCAAGCACAATAGAAATAAATAAACCCTGATGTACAGGTAAGTAAGCTGGGCTGAGTTGAGTGGGGGATGGAGGGGGTGACTCTGGGACGCCAGAATCACCGTCGAGCCCTCTTGAGGTGTCGTGGGCTAGTCGACGAAACACTGAGGACAGAAGGTACCCACATGAAGACCCCTGAGATGTACCCTACTCAGATCAATCCAGACGGTTGTAATGCTGATCCGCTGGGGAGACTGCACTGTGGTTGAATCCCCGGAGCCATCATCGCAGCCGTTGTGTGTGCTCATGCGCCAGGAAATATACTTTAGCCATTAACACCAGACAGAAAGATATTCACATCACCATTTGGAAGGAAGCGTAAATGGATGGAGACGCATAGGTTACCGTAAAGCTGTGTCTTAGTTGGTGCTTATCTTGGCGAAAGCCAAGTGCAAATCAGCATGAAGTATCATCATTACAAATATATTGAAATACATGACATACAAGTATAAAAGAAATGTCATTAAAGTATTTTTAGTTTACCATAATACTTGACAGTATTCAGCAGTTTAACCATATAAAGGCAATAGAATTCATAAAAGGTATACTGAAGTCCTACTTAAAAAGAACAAAATAGCACTCACTAGCATTTAATTTCAACTAGCATTTTACTACAAAAGAAAACCATAATACATTTTCATTTCATTGTACATAACATTTCAGTGCTCGAAAATGTTAAATTCAGTTCAAAATGAAAGCTTTAGCATAAGTTCTGCCAGGAAGACTTAATTACTAAGTCAAAATATGTCCTCACAAAAGTGGTTTATTCAGTGTAGTGAAGCCTCCTCTCCATTGACATCCATTCATAAAAAACGGCCTCTGCTCTCCTTCCCTGCGTACCAGCGTTAGCATTAGCCATTACGCTTTTATGGCTAAAGGTTGCAGGCTTGTCATCTAGTGGCTTTGACGCAGCCTTCGAAATAAGACTCAGCTATTTTTTTTCCTGTTTTTCCTTTCAGTTTCCTTGGTTGTCCTTTCTGTTTCTTTTCTTGTCATGGTTTCTAAATATGTTTGCATTTGTTGTCATAGCTACTCATTGTTTGATTGATTAGCCCCACCTATTTCTTGTTTCCTTCCTCAGTTATCCTATGTATATACAGTATAATCCTCAGTTTCAGTTGTTCTTTGTCCGTTCTCGTTAGTTGTTTAGTAGTTTGCCTTATGTCTGTTCTTTAGAAGTTTGTATTTTGGTTTGTTGTTAAAAATCACCCCTGTGCCTTAGATCCAGCCTCAACCTGTAACCAACTGTGATAGTTTGCCCTTCATCTCTGACAGAAAAAGTTTGGGAACCACTGATTTAAGAGTTTAGTCCTGGTGTATCCCTTGTCCAATGGTGTCGTCCTTTTGGAAGTATCACATGTGTTGTTTTCAGTTCTGCTTTTGCCTGCCTTTCCCACTGTTTGGATATATCCTTTTTCTTTGATATATTCAATTGTCATTGAATCAACCAACATTACATGTATTCATTACTTCAAGGAGCTAATTTATTTCTGCCTTAAAGGGTTAGTTCACCCAAAAATGTATATTCTGCCATTAATTACTCACCCTCATGCCGTTACAGACCCGTAAGACTCTCATTCAGCTCTCAGATTTCATCAAAAATATCCTCATTTTTGTTCTGAAGATGAACGAAAGTCTTACAGGTTTGGAACGATACGAGGGTGAGTAATTAATGACAGAATTTTCATTTTTGGGTGAAGTAACCATTTAAATTAATAGATAACACTTTAGAATGTGGAAAACATTCACTATTAACTACAACTTTTGCCTCAATAAAATCCAAATGTACTGCTTATTAATCGTTAGTAAAGTAGTAGTTGTAGCGTTTAGGTTTCGGAATTGGGTAGAAATTGAAAGTTTCTGAAATGTTATTTTAAAATACTTCTTTAATTTCCTAATGTGATAGAAATTACATGTTTAGTATTCATATTTTTAAGACTTAATATGACTATATTTTTTATTTCCTTTAAGCCTTCTTTATTATGGTCCAGACGATCTCAAACTCTCAGTAATTTCCAAATTGATAAAGTCACATTACTTGACTTTTTCCTGTCTCAACATCTGGGATTATGCATGGTACATTAACAGCAACCACAATAGAACTTGAAAAGATATAAGCTCCAATGTACACTTCACACCAGAACTAAAGATAACAACTCCAACAGGAAATGGAACCAGTGTACTTAAGAGTGAGTTGAGTGCTCTAGTGCTTCCATAAATTCTGTTATCTGCATTTCCATCTATTCATCCAGCCAACACGCCAAAGGTTGACCATGGGACAACACAATAAGGCATGAAAGAGCAAACCGTAGGAAATATTAAGATCATGACAGAAAGCTGCCAATTTTTGTCAACTGTTGCTAATAATTCATCGTGTTTTACCACACTTTGCTGAAATTAAACGCCAGCACTAATGTTGCTTCCTCACAAATAATAGCCCACATGTGTGGGCGTGTTGAGTGGGAACATTGCCCATTCAGAACACTGTCAGGCCTGCTATAAATTTACAGCTTGTTTTTTAACTGAATTGGCCAGATGTGCACATGAAGTTGGATAAACAGCTCATTACAATATTTATTTTCCATACGCTGAATGAGAAGGTATATTGCTTCCATGAAACCTCAGAATTATGAGGTGCCACCTCAGCCTGCTCTCCACTGCTATCCCACAGTGCATTGAATGCATGAATATTTTAGCAGTACTCATCCGTTCAAGGGAGATTTCTTCGCATAGGTCACAATGATATTATCCACGGTGGTGATGGAAGGTCTACAAAAGTACACATTCTGAAAAGTCTAGCTTAAATGCTCTCTTTACTTTCCCTTGATGAGAAGAACCCTGCTGTCTGATTCATACGCTCACTGCTGCTAATGGCATAAATGTAACACATTAGACATGACACTTTGTCCTTTCATGAAAGCTTCAACTGTAAGCCTCATCCCATTTTACAAAGAGATTTTAATGCTTGGATTAACTTGTATATTGAGGAGTGTTGGGGTCTTTTAGATGGTTGGGAACATGAAGGGAAAAAGTAGGATCATCTACAGTAGGCTACACTAATGCATGCATGTCCATGAAAACTGTAGGCCTGATGAAGCAAATCAGATCCGTTGTATCTGGTGTCCCATAAATGTTACTCTGATATATGACCATTTCTATACGAGAATAAGATGATTTATATTGTATTTATGTTATTACATCATATACATTAGGTATACTTTTGGTAATTTGAAGTTATCAGAAATGTTGAACCTTTCATTTATGCTCAGTGCACTGTTCTGTCCTTTGCTTGTAACAATTTTAATACCCTTAATTTGGTTTAATACCCTTAAGACGGTTGTCTGTTTGCAAGATGGCTAATGTTGATCGAGCATTCATCGAGAGAGTCACCGCTCTGTGTTTGCTCTGGAGAGCAGAACAGCGGCGTAGGGGTCATCGTCGCCGTGGGTTGGTCAACCAGACCCTCCGGGGGTGTACCCAGTTTGGCGAGTTTCACCACTCGCTCCAGGAGCTGCGCCTGGATGACGGCCGCTGTCAGCGGTACTTCCGCCTGTCCCGCGGCCAGTTTGATGACCTGTTGGCCCGCATCGGAGCGAGGATCACGCTCGCCCTCAGCCACCTAATCTGTCATTTATTTTTGTTTTGATGATAAATGGAGCCTGCCTCCAAAAGTGATTAACCTGTCATGTGATTTTTTTTTTCTCACACAACACTGTCCAGACACGAACTATGTCCTTATGAACTAAAGTATGTTGGTTGTCTTTACATTAGAATAATAATGTTTCATATAATCTAGATTAGATATGGAAAAAAATAATTTGCGAATTTGCGTCTACTGCGCCGCGCAAAATGCCTCATTCACGCCGCAGGACCTCTAGAGGTGCGTAAATGCGTCTTTACATTGACTTAACGTTGAATTCATTCGCGCCAGATGCTCTAATCGCGTTTGGTGTGAACGCACCATAATGCTGCAAAACTGCTTATAAAAGACAAAAAAAAAAATTTTTTTTTAATTATTATAATTTTACATTACTTTCTTATTTGACATGCAATAACTCAGGAAGGAAATAAGGTAGGAGAACAATTATTTTTTTGGTGAAGTTAACCTATATGTGAGCTGCATCTGGATACAATTTTGTGATTATAGCATAAAGTAATCGAACGTTAAAGCCAGGGCTCAACATAAAAAAAAATCCCCACTGGCCCCCAGGGCCAGTAGATCAGAGTTTTGCTGGCCCCTACTATATTTTTAATGGCCCTGAAAGAAATATAAGGAAAAGCACTTTTTCATTAAACTGTATTTATTGTATACATTAGGATTACAGTCTTATCCAATGATATGCAAGTTATTGTCATATATGACAAAGAAAAACATCAGAAAAAAGTGAGCTTTTTATATGTTTATAAATATAAATATATATATATATATATATATATATATATATATATATATATATATATATATATATATATAACTATTTAAAAACTGTAGCAAACAAGGACAAACTCTGAAAGAAGAATGCCCACATCAGGAACCAGGACAGGTCAGGGTGGAAAGAAAACCCTAACCTCCAACACAGTGTGACATCTTCATGGGCCCCTCCCTTTCTCTCCCTCAGCAGTCCATTTTATTCACTGCAACTCCTTCTGTCCGCCTCCATGAGCCACCTCTTCACTATTGGCATGGGGTTGAAGTGCTCCAAGTTGGGACCCTCCAAGCTAATGAAGAGCAAGCTCTTCAGCATTTCAACACTTAAGCTGTTCCTCCAGTCAGTCTTTGTACGCTTCATGGCACTGAAGCCCCTCTCGACTGTTTCCGTGGACAGAGGCAAGACCAAGATGAGCTCCACAATGAGGAGGAGGTTGGGGAAGCTACTCATTCGCTCATTATCCAGGAAAAAGTCTTGCCAAGCATTCCTCTGTAGGCTCTGTGATAAGGACTTAATCAGCACCTTAGCAGCAGGCCACTCCACACGCTGTGCTTTGTCCCGGTCACATCCTATCCGGTCAAGGACATTAGCAAAGTGATCACTGCCATAGCATGCTAGTTCTTGATGGTCAGCAGCCCACTCGCGAGGATCCACCAGTTTTGCTGCAGCCTGCAGCACCTGATGAGACTCAACCCCCTTGAATCGGGACTGTAGCCTGGCAATCACACTGCGCAGAAGCGTCCGCTTCACGCTGGAGAAAAAAATACTAATAATTAATTATAATGTCTCAGAATTTAACACCTTTAAAATAAATTGTCATCCTTCTTGTTTAAATATATACTTGGAAAACTCTTCTCTGCTGTCCCTGAACCTCAACAGCTCAACATTTTGATAGGTTCCATTCTTGGTTTCAGCTAGGAAGCCCTCCACACACTTTCCTGCCTCTATCTCCATGGCTGTCAGCCTCAACACTGCTGTTTCAAAGGCATAGAGTGCCTCTGGCAGGGTAAGCCCATCTTCTTGCAGCTTCAGACTCAGACTACAAGAATGAAAACATGACTCAACTCAGGTACACTATACTTTAACTTAAATTGAAAATAAACTGATCAGACAGATTATAGATACTTGCCAACTCAAGACTTCTATGACGTCTTGGACCAGCATGATGAAGAGAAGGTGTTGAAAATCTTTCAACACCTGAAGGCACTGCTTGGCTCGTCCAATCATTTCAGCACTTGGCGATCTATTTGATGTAAACAACCAAATAAGAATTCATGTTGACCGAGATTGATAAAGTATGATTATCTAGGAAACAGGAATGTATTACTAGCCTTGCTTCCACTGTGTTTTCCATCTGGGCAAGCAATACTGGGTAGTTTTTCAACAAGACCCTGAGTGCCCTCTCCGTGTGTGGGAGCCACCTTGTCCCTCCCAAGTTGGTCATCTTCCAGACCTTTTGGTTGAACACATCAGCCAGATCTTTCAACTCTCTCCACGCTTTTGGAGAGTGATGATACTGTTTATACAGCCCCTTCAGTATGTCCATCACCTGAATTAGAATTATAGGAGTATGATAATTATTCAAATTAGCTTAAGTAGCACATGACATGTTGGGTTTATGTAGGACATGATTTTCTCAGTTTACTGAAGTTGCTGAAGGTTGGCTTTTTACTTCCTTGTTACTTGCCTTTCTCATTTTTTCTTGGTCTTTCATTGCATCCATGGCAGCCAACTCCAGGCCATGGCTTAGGCACTGGATATTTATCAGGTGGGGAACTTCAGCACGAAGAAGTGTGGCAACACCCCCAATCCTCCCAACCATCACAGCAGCTCCATCAGTACCCAAGCCCACTACCTTATCCTTCCACTGGGATATGTCTGCCTTATCCAATGCTGTAGGCCGAGAAATACTTGTTATTTATGTAACGTTACTCAACAAATGAAAACACAGCAAGCAACACAAACAGATTCAATAGACAGGCTTACCAGCGCTCATTGCAGCAAAATGACCAGGTGCTGTGGCGTGTTGGAGCTCCTCTACACCAATAAAGATGTTCTTTGGATGTCCACAGCTCAATATACGGACAAAAACCCCTTCCAGGTCTCTGCCACTCACTCGCATTAATGGCTCAATCGTCAGGTTTATATAGACTGCTGCCCCTTTAAGACTAAGACTATCTAATAGGCGACTGATGCTGCACCATTATTTTCTCCCAAATACCGTACGACCATTAAGCTATTAAACTCTGTTTAAGTGAATCTCAGAGTTGGTAATTTTTGTTGTGTATATTTGATAGTTTTTGAATACTTTTCTGGTCTCGTTGCAGTCTGTTTCGGAGCGCGCGCCGCCTTGTGATCAGCGTCTCTTGCGCAGATGTGTGTGCTTTTAATAGCTCTTTTTATGATCAAACGTGTCCGCAATTTAGCAACAGTAGAGACTGCATTTTACAACAATCACCAATCGTGCTGATTCTGACGGTACGTTTGGGGTTTAGGAAGAAATGACAGCGCACCGCTGTGAAGGGAAGGAAGTCGAGCTAACGTTAGACAGAATGCGTCTAGTTTTTAATGGTTTTATCTCAAATATCTTTTTATAATCTTTTGAAGCCGAAATCTAAATTAAAATTAGGATAATATCCCAGATCTAAAGTGTAACCACGTTTGAATGTTTAGTTCTGTCCTCATTGTCACTCATTAAGCTGTCATGTTGTGCGCGCTGTGGCTCCGCGTGAGAGATCGACTGTTATCTTTGACTTTGATCACTTTGGATCTATCATTTATGAGCAAAGTTACGGTGATATAATTTAGCAAGCTAGCTGAGTAACTTACCTTCGACATGCTACATCGGTGAGGTACTGAGAGCCAACGTCTTCGCCATTCTTCTTGAGAAGAGCGACCGTTCTCTCGTAAGCAGTAAAGGGGAGCTCACTCTTCACGATATGGTAAGCAGTGTTGATTAACTTCACCTTTCGCTGGATTGTGTCGTTGTTGGCCCGTTGTGTCCAGTTATGAAGTGGCCCAGCTGATGGGTTGTCCGCCACCCGCTTTGCCAACACACACTGCAAATGTTGGCGGCTTTTATCGTGTGCATCTAAGGCCTGTTTTCTGTAGTTCTCGGTCCCCTTGTAAAATGTCCCGGCTCGGTCGGCTTTTGTTGGAAATTTCCGGCAAACGAAACAGTACATGCCCTCATCGCCTTTCTCCACCCAGGTGTACTGTTTTTTCCATGACACTAGGAATGTCCTCTTTCTCGTATCAGCCTCGTAGTTCTTTGACATTTTAACACAGTGTACCGTAAATAACCTGAGGTAACATTGACAATTCGCGCCTCTGTGTATGACGTTTGCTTTTTAGTAACATTGACACATTTCGCGCCACTGTGTATGACGTTTGCTGTTTAGTAACATTTACACATTTCGTGCTACTGTGTATGACGTTTGCTGTTTATTTTGCTGATGGCCAGTCACTGGCCCGTGCGGGCCCGTGACTGGCCAATCAACTAGCCCGACATACTCTTTTACTGGCCCCGGGCCATCGGGCCATTGCTTATGTCGAGCCCTGGTTAAAGCATTTGAAACCAAGGAAGCCTTTATGTTTAGCGCTTTATGTGTCGCATCTCTGTGATAAATATCTTGTAATTGATGCAATGGATTATTTTTGATTCATTTTAATCATGAGAATCTGCTGTAAATAATGATGTGCTGTATACTTCGGGTTTAAAGCAAGGGTTAAGCATTTTCTTCAACTGATCGGTATTGGCTATCCTCAGCCTGTCCAGCAGCTGTCACACAGGTGTCAGCACCTTCAAGTGGGTTTGCCAACCGCCATTAAAAGGGAAAAGAATAGGCTCAAATGTGCAGAGACAAGAGCTGTGTTTAAAATTGACCCCAAAACCGTCATTCACTATTCCCTATAATACTCAGCTAATGTAGTCCACTAGGAGTGAATGAAAACAAATGAGTGAATTCGGACACTGAATGTGCCAGAAACAAACAAAAGTAGGCTTTAATTATTTCCGCACCTGTAGTCAATCACAAGGACTAAAAAATACTGATGCACAAGCTCACCGGGCACCGAGTATTGTTAGCGAATATTGCTTGTTTGCCCTGTGTTTTGATCCTAACCTGGTTTCCCGTGTTCTACCTTCTCTCTGCCTGCCCTGGACTCTTGCTCGCCTCGTATTACCTTTTTCATCTTGCCCTGTTCGGATACTGTTTGCCTCACTTCTGGACATTAGCCTTAGGCGGCTGCATATATGAAAAAAAATCACCAAACCCTAAAAAAATTCTAACAAAAGGTTTTTCAGCTCTTTTTTGTAGTATTAGGTGTCCTTAATAACAAACTAAAAGTTTACCAAAGTTTGACCACTAGAAAGGTGTAATTTTCAAGATGGCGTCCAAGATGTGCAGGAAGCCCTTAAAATATCCTAACTCCTTCATTATTTGACCTAGCCAAGTAATCTTGGTGTCTAACCCCATGTTTTCTGGGTCTATGAATCCATTGGACTTGTCTAAATCGCACTGACATGATTACATACTTATGGAATACATGATTTTGTGAGATTACTATAAGGTTTTATCTTTGTTTGGAGTGAACCAGAGATGTAAATGATTTAGCCTATGTCATGTAACTCCCTACTCAGTACGTGTTTTTGGACACATACCCTTTTTTGCTAAAACACAGACTTGACATTCAATGTAAAAGTTATTGCACCCAAAAGTAACTTAAATTGGAGTTGTATAACTTTGATCATAAACAGTGAGGCAGTCACTGTGTTCTTAAGAAAGAAATCTAACAAAACTGTCCTGGATTCCGTCCCACCAACTGAGCATTATGTCCTTGGTGGCTTCCTGGTTCACCACTTGGCATGGAAAAAGGGTGACAGTTACGGTGCCATTGCATATGCAGACTTTACCATACGCTATTATGGTAAAGCAACAGTCGTTTTTGATGGTTATAGCGAAGGTCCTTCCATCAAAGACAATATGCATTAGAGACGTGGTGAAAACACTCACCCCATCATTAACTTCAATGCAGAGACTGAGTTTGTGGGAAGAAAGGATGATTTTCTTTCCAGATCTTGCAAAAAACAAGGACTTATCAATCTTATGACCTAGGAGCTGGAGAAGAAGGGCTGCACTGTTATCAATGCATCAGGTGATGCAGACATGGACATTGTCAAAACTGCTGAACATCAGCACACAACCTTGATAGGGGAGGATACAGACTTACTCATTCTTCTCCTCTTCTATGCAGGGATGAACAATAGAGGCCTCTATTTTCGTTCAGACAAGTCCAAAGCTACTAAAGTGTTCAACATAAGTGAGATGAAACCAGTTCTGGGTAGTGGACTTGTATTCCCAGTTGCTGTTTATTCACGCCTTTACAGGATGTGATAAAACTTCACGTATTTTTAGTGTTGGCAAACAGACAGCATTCCAGAAACTTGTGAATGGTGAATCAACCATCCAGTCCTGTGCAAATGTGCTTCTGCTCCCACATCAAGCAAGGAATGTCATAGAGGACCATGGGACCAAGGCAATGGCAGCGTTGTTTGGCGGAAAGAGAACCGATTCACTTGCCTCTTTGCGCTACAACCTTTTTAGCAAGAAAATCGTTACCGCCAAATCATTTGTTACCCCAGAACATCTGCCTCCAACTGAGTCCTCAACCAAATACCACTGCCAAAGAGTTTACTTCCAGATCATGTTGTGGATTGAAAAGGAAGGTGACATGAACACAGTGGATTGGGGATGGAAACTGGTGGACAACCGGTTCCTGCCAGTTATGACCAGTAAAACTGCAGCCCCAGAAAGCCTGCAGCCCCAGGCCTGCAGCCCCAGGTAAAACTGCAGCCCCAGAAAAACTGCAGCCCCATCTTGCAGATGATCCACTGTAATTGCACAACTTTCCTGCCGAAACACAACGGCGCAGTTGCAGGGCATATGCATGCCTGCTTGTGGACCATGTCAAGTTGGGAATTGTGAGAATCACTATAATCAACCTCTTTGGGTTAAATCTACATACCTGCAAACTAGTCGCTTTTCGGCGAAATTCGCCGTTTTGAATAAAAATATGTCATTTATGGGAATCTTGTAGATCCGATGAGTTTTTTTTTTTTTCGGGTGGTGGGGGGGTTAAACTTCGGTAAACTTCACAAAAATAATTGGGAATGTGCTAATTAGACTGGAGTGAGAGCATAGGCGTCTTTTGGTGGAAATCTCTTGAAGTCTCGTTTCAGGCCTACAAGGAAGAAAAGGAATAGTCGAATAAAGTCGTTACTTTTGTTTGTTTTTTCGCACAAAAAGTATTCTCGTCGCTTGATAAACTTATAGTTGAGCCACTGTTGCGACATGGAATATTTAAACATTTTCTTTAATGACTTTCTGGGCCGTCAAGTGTCATTCCCTTAGGGAGCCTATGTAGCAGTCATGCACCTCTCAGATTTAATCATAAATATCTTCATTTGTGTTCCGAACGAAGGCCTTACGGGGTTGGTACAGCATGGGGTGAGTAATTAATGACTTAATTTTCATTTTTGGGTGAACTAACCCTTTAATTTTAGCTGTAGATGATATTCTAGTGACATTTCCCTTCAACTAACATCAAAGTGAACTAAGTCATGAATAATGCCAACCCACAATGAATGAGCAAATATCTCATTCCATACCATGAGCCTGTTGTCTCTCTTTGATTTAATGTTGGCCTGAGCCACAAAGAAACTTTGAGATTAACGTGCATTAATTAAAAATACATGGGTAACTAATTGTGGACCATGTCGGAACATTATGTTAATTTGCAAAGTATTATTTTGTCATAACAGGATAAATGTCAGGAGTTTCTTTTTATGTTTTAATGTCACACTGACCACAGATAAGAGCATGAGCATTGCCGTATAAAACAGTCATAGGTTATGCGGGCTCTGTTCCAAATCCAGCTATGTGCCTGTAGTAACGTTTCTATACAAAATTTGAACATTGCATAAATCACTTGCGAATGAAGCACTGTTTCCATTCGATGTGTTCAAGAGAACAAATCGTCACTTCCTGGGAAATTGGCGCAAAATATCTGTAATAAAAATAAGTTGCAGCAATCGGAGAAGCCACTGTGGCTCTTTTATTCTACATCATAAATGACTTGCGCCTCAGAGCTCACAGATGAAACACAATAAACACTGTCATATTATCTTGCATTCATATGCCCGATGTTTGTGTTACATGAATTTACTTTTATTGTGTGTCCTTGTGTCCAAATTGTATCCAGCCAATCTCCTAGACATGCATTCAACATCACTGACTAATAACAGCAAAGCACTCCATTAACCATTAAGATCTGACAGGTTAAAAGCAAAACCAATGTCACTTCATTATTAAAAAGGTCAAACCTGGAAAATATTGTTTTTAACTCAAATTACTGTTTACAGCATTAACAGACAAAAATCTTCAGCTTGCACTCTGAAATTTACTTTTAAAACTTTTATCCTCTATATATATCTCTATTTATATCTTTTCTATACCGTATTTTTAGTTTTGGTTAATGACAGTAGAGTAGTTTGAGAGTAGTTTATGAATCTGAAAGTGATTGTATTTTGTACATTTTTCTACACTTAACAGAGTGCAGTTTTTCCCAAATTATAACTCTGTTTCCGACATACTTAATTGTACTCATTGAGCGAGTCATTTATTCATCAATATATTAATTTCTTACATTTGAGAGTCACTGCATCTCCTGTGTAAACTGAGGTCAACAGCAGCCTTTCAGTTTAGTTCCCTGTAGGCTGATTTCAGGCAGTTAGGGAACATCTGTCGTAAATGTTACACAGGGATCCCCACGCTAATGAATGCTCACAAGGTATTTCTGTTTCACTTATCTCAGTGGGACACCTGAGCGTCCACACCATAATCCCATGAAAGAATAAATGTTTTATGTGTTTTTGTGTAAAAGCTTGAGTGCATGTGTATCGCCAGAGTGTCTGTGGACCACACAAAGTGTAGTTGCTGGAGTTTGACACCTCCCTCTTTATTAGAGCTGGTCTCTCCTGTGGAGCTTCTATTATTCCAGTCATTTCTGCTTATAATGGCAACACTAATATTAGATCAGCTGCCGATTCCGGTTGATAGAATATGTTTTTATGCTTGTTAAAATAATGACTTGGTTTTTCTAGCCATAAAGTTGTCTTTGTAATTTGGTGAATGTATATTTTGGAACAAACAGTTCAGATTGGTACCGCTTTTAATTAATGTCATCAGATTTCTTGTGAAATGCATCCAGTACTACTACTTGCACAGAGCACTGTTGTGAATTAAAGGTAACATGTAATTTTTTAAATGCTAAGAGTAAGACGTTTGTATGTTGATATCCTCTGAAAATTGGAAACATGGTGGTGCTATATTTGTCCAATGACATGGGACAAACTGTTTTCCAACCAATAGTCGATGGGGGAGTGTTCGAAACCTGACTGAAAACATAAATTTTCTCGAGTATATCCAAATATTCAGTATTCATTAAGGTTTTGTGAATGTTGTTAGTATGTCATGATTCAAAGGTAAATACCAACATTGGAGATACATTATGTCTGGTGATAACTAATTTATACAACATACTTGCATAGACAGTTCTTCATCAGTTGTCTATCGATTTCAGTACATTTTATGAAAGCATCAACACAATCTCATTGCAATTTGTATTTTTAAGTTTTACATGTTGGTAAATTGGTGACTAATTCATATAAATGTATATGATCTCATTTGTATCTTTCCATATGATCTGTTTATGCCTCAGTGATGGTAATGTTTAAGGATGGGGTTAGGGGTGTACTTTTATGTTTACTTTTTTTTCTAAACGATTCATATTTTATAAATTCATATGAATTGTGTTACCTTGTCAAATAGATATGTTTTATTGTGCGGTTGAAAGTATGGAAATGGGTATGGAAAATAGTCACACTAGTGGTACAGAAATTTCACACTTAACCTTGAATAAAACAGAACAGAAAGCCTGTACAACAGTTCTGTTGGTTGCTTGCTTTAGAGGATCTTATGAATTCCACCTAAATTAAAATGGGTGAATTTGGTTTGTCGTTTATATATATATATATATATATATATATATATATATATATATATATATATATATAAATATATATATATATATATATATATATATATATATATATATATATATATATATAAATATATATATATATATATAAATATAAATATATATATATATATATATATATATATATATAAATATATATATATAAATATATATTTACATATATACGCTCTTCATTTGTTTCTGTTTTGGACTGTCGTCTGGCCTCTTTCTCTCTATATCTATACCCCCCGCAGATGAGTATACAATACTCAATCCCTCTTTAGTAGATCTCAATTTAGTGAGGTGCCAGTGGGACTCAGAGAAATGCCCGTCACTAAAGGAACCGTGCCATGGCGACAGAGACCCTCCCCAGATCATAATCCACTAATCCGGCGGTCGAGGCACTGTATCCCCCCTGCCTCAGGACTTTAATTAATGTACAGAGGGGTTTTGTGGATGGAGGTAAGGCTGCCTGAAGTGTTGAGAGGAAGGCTCTTCCAGAGAAGAGGTTGTTTTTCCGACACCCTTCGAGCGCTGGCGTCAGGAGATATTTCATCAGTCAATGTCAGAGTAATCCAGCTATAAAGGGGGGCCAGTAATCTCCAAATGGTTTAATTCAAAATAACTATCCATCTCACAGTGGTTTCACAGTAGATTACCATGAAATTATGGTGTTTTCTGTCAAAGTCATCTTACCATCTTAGAGTTAAATAGAGTTAGTGTCTCTTTTCTGTTTAATTTATCAGCTTAATAACATAATACAAACCAAAGCAAGCCTCGGATTTTCATATTTGGCCCCATTATTTTCTCTATTGGTCATCTAATCAGACAGTAGCCTATAGTCCTTGAGTTGGTGTTCTGGGGGAAATATATCTGCAACTGGAAAGAAAAAAAGTGTCACTTGTCTGTGCAAAAATACTGATTCGTCTATTGTGTCATCCACCAGGTAAAAACGTAAAAGAGCACATCTCTTGTTCAAGCCGTACAATTTGAGGTATCATTCCTTTCAGCAAAAGACACATAAGTTACATTTGGTCCACCATTTCAGTTTTTTATTTAATTTGTTTTTCTTTAGTGTAGCTTTAGTCACTCTAATGATTGTGGTTATGCAATATGAGAAAGTTAGAAAAAATAATTTATTTTCTGTAAACCACCTAGATTCTTTCCAGGTCAGACTGGGAATCATGTGGTTGTTCATGTTTTACTGGATTTTCATGTTTAAAATCCCTATTATTCATTATCTCCCATTGATCTTTAGGGTCACATTGAAAGATTAAGAAGATGAGACTAGACCCTCTATCTAAACAGTTATGAAGTTAACTAACAAGGGGTGAAAGGTTAAATTGCATGATAGTGTAAAAAAAAGCTAATTGAACAGTTTTTTCCTATTTATATGGCTGCACAAAAACAATTAGTTTTAGTCTGTATATTAGTATATGTACTTGTCACTTTTTTGTTGTACTATTATATATATTAACTTAGCATATTTCTTTATTTTTTGCATATTCTTTACTGCATAACATACATCTTAATTTACAACATTTGTTATATAATGCTGTTTACTTCTCTATCTCTGCATTTTTTAATATTTAATAAAAATTAAATTAATAAAACTCATGGAACACACAAAACAAGTAGTCATTGTAATCTGTGTTATCTCCTGCATCACATGATATACACATTGGTGCTCCTGATATGGCTTTGTGGAGAAATAAAAGCTAAGTACATCTTGAAGGTTTCTGGACATTATGTCAAAGAGCTTGCATGGTAAAAGATTATCTCAGCTGAAGAGAAGAATAGCTGTGTTTTTAGAGATTAATTTTTACATTTATTTTGCAGTAGTGCTACTGAAGATGAGATCATCTAACATACAATATTAATTTTAGAAATAAAAGTGTTGTGACTTGTGTTGCTATAATGATGCTATGTGATGTAATGATGCGCATGACACAGGAGATTCGTAAAAATAGGAGGAGGGAGGGTGGGGGCTCTAAAAGGAGGACAAGGGGCTGGTGCAGGGTATGAAACTAGAAATAATGGTGGAAGAAACCAGGCAGGTGATGATGGTGGGAGAAGCCAGGGAGAAGAGGAGGGGCAGAAGAAGCCAGACGAGGACCCAAACCATAGCAAGGACACAGGCCCAGGGCAGAGTTGAAGAAAGGAAGAGTCATGGAGGAGACTTGGGAGGTTTAACCAGGGGGATAACATACAGACATGAAGCCGATGGAGGTCGAGACCCAGGCGAGGCTGAAGAGAATATAAGACCAGGTGACACCAATGGATCTGGAGACCAAGGCGGAGCGGCAGCGACAAGCGTCTGAGCTGGTGCCAGAGGACTGAGACGGAGCCGATGGGACTGAGGACCAAGACGGAGCCCGACAGAGCTGAAAGGGGTGGAGGAACCACAGCTGAAGGCCCGGTAGTCCATGGCACAGGCAGAGTGACGTCTGACCAAGGTGGAGCTGGACGGACGAGGGAGCCAGGTGGAGACGTTAGGACGATGGTCCCAAGATGGAGCCAAGGTAGAGCCGACTGGTTAACGAGCCATGGGGGAGTAATCGGCTTGGTGCCCAGAGGCGGAGCCAGGGGATCCTGGATCCGTGGAGCTGGAGACTGGAAGACCCAATGCAGAACCACAATGCAGAACCACACTGCAGAGTGGAGTCCGAGGGACAGATGGGACACAGCGGAGGGGCTGAGGAACTGGCAGATATAGGTAGAGGAGGTGGAAGAGGGAGGCTGGGCAGGATCTTAGGAGACACAGCACACCCACAGTGATAGATGGTGTAGCCAGATCACGCAACAGGTCAGACAATCCATAGGGCTCGGGGCTGATGATTGTCTCAGTCTTTGTACTGACACTTACATCGCGGCAGGCTTGGACTCCGTGCCTGTGGTGGGCTCTGGCATATGCTCCGTGCAGGCTGTGGGAGGTGCCTGGCTGTGCTCTGGGTCCAGAGTGGGGCTGATGATGTCCTCCTCAGCAGAGCAGATGGTGAACATGTTGTTCACCACCCACTCCACAAATGCGGCAAAATCTCCCCAAGGACCAACACCAGGCAGGCATGCCTTCGATTTTTTTTCTCCCTTTCTTGCTATGGACTTGTCGATCGTCCAACTGCTCTGCATAGAGCAGAAGGAGCGAAAAACTAGCACCACACCAAATACTTTTTAGATCTGGCAGGCCTCACACACTATCCTGATCGCTTGCTTTGTGTGTTCTTATTATAACAGTATCAGCAAGCGATCAGGATAGTGTGTGAGGCACGCCAGAACTAATAATACCTTGGTGTAGTCCTAGTTCTACCTCTTTCTGCTCTTGACAGATCAGTTGGACGGCCGGGAAGTCCATAATAAAAAGGGAGAGAAAAAAAACCTCTGCAAACAAAAATCTAATCTGTGTCTGATATTCAGTCACATGTGTGGCTGTAATGATAAGCAGCCTTTAATAATAAACTTAGGGAGAAGCTCAGGAGAACACCACCACATTAAACCATAGACAATCCCTGACAAAAGAACGTCTCGGTTACGTATAGTAACCCTCGTTCCCTGAGTAGGGAACGGAGACGTCTTGTCGGAGGAGTTTCCAACGAATTGGGATCACGCTAGGGAGACCAATTGCCTTCGAGTGAATAAAAACGAGCCAATAAATATTGGCATGCAGGATTTGCAATCCGCGTCCCGCCTGCCAATGCGGGTATAAAGCGGAGGCAAACGCACACACCTTTGCTTTACGCTGAGGAGCCAGACGGTGTCCAGTCCTCGTGAAGGTACAGCAAGCATGGCGAGGGGACGAGACGTCTCCGTTCCCTACCAGAGGTGTCAAAAGTATTCACATTCGTTACTCAAGTAGAAGTATAGATACTAGGGTTTAAAAAGACTTCTGTAGAAGTTGAAGTATCAACTCAAGCTTTTTACTCAAGTAAAAGTGTAAAAGTAACTGGTTTCAAAACTACTTAAAGTATAAAAGTAAAAGTAATGCAAGGAAAAAAATGCCATTAAGGACAAAAGCGTAGGCCTCGCCACAGGGGCCTATAGTGCACTACCACCTCCTTAAAAAACATGTTTTCTAAAGGCCATCACTATAACGTTATATTAAAATGTTAATGTTGAAAAAATTGGAATGCACTACCTGTTTCAGCCGCATATATGCCCATAGAAAATGAATTTCAGTCCAATTTCCATTTTAGTAAAATGCAAATACATTAAAGAACCATATGTGTGTACTACTGAGCATTAACATGTGTTTCATGAAGCGGAAGATATGATGACTAGTTGCCTATAAGTATTGTAATGGTGCAAAAAGTCAAACTTCAGAGACATGTTATCTCGGAATGGTATATGTTTATACTTCTCTTTAAAGGCGTAGGTTTAATTTTGAGATTGGTGGGGACTGGGGACATTTACAGAAGCGGAGGAGGAATCAGGAAATTAATAGGATAATGTATTAAGGTTTTTAGTCTATATTGACCTTAACAATACGTTAAATCATTAATTCTGTAATGTTACAGGTAACTAATAAAGACAAGGAGGCAGTTTAACAGAGACTTAACCTTACTCCGTTAATAGTGCAATGCAATAGTGCAATACTGTCTTGTTCCTTACTTTTTGAAGAAGCCAAACAAGTCTGCATCTTTCATTAAAAGGATATAGTTCACCCAAAAACAAAAATCATTTAGGCTACTCACTCTCAAGTTGTTTCAAACCAGTTTCTTTCTTCTGCTGAACACAAATGAAGATATTTTGAAGAATGTCGATAACCAAACAGCTGATTGTACCCATTGACTTCCATTGTAGGAAAAAAAAAATACTATGGAAGTCAATGCCTACCATCAACTGTTTGGTTATCGACATTCTTCAAAATATCTTCTTTTGTGTTCAGCAGAAGAAAGAATCTGGTTTGAAACAACTTGAGAGTGAGTAAATGATGACAGAATTTTAATTTCTAAATAAGTGAACTATCCCTTTAACAGAAATTAACTGTTGGCATATATGTTTTGCATCAACACTGTCAAGTTTGTCCTGTTGGACACGACACACAGCAATACTGTCAAGTGTCACTTGTGACCATTGCATTGAGACATGTTTTCAGGGTCCTAAGTGCCGAAACTTCTTTCAGTCCCGCTGATAAGACTAGGATGACACGGTTTCAACTTGATCAAACAGGCCTCTCATTTCAACAGACCAAGCTATGTTATTTTTTCATGTTTTATGGGGACTTTCCAGAGACATTATGATTTTTATACTGTACAAATTGTGTATTCTACCCCCCTACACTAACCCTATCACAGATAACTCTCCGCATTTTCAAAAAACATAATTTAGTCTGATTTATAAGCTGTTTAAAAAAATAAAAAAAAACTCAAGGATTTCGGATATTGCCATTTTTATGGGGATATTTTGATCCTATAATGTAAGGTTACAGACACACACACACACTCTCTCTCTCTCTCTCTCACACACAAACACACACACTCATACACATACACACTCACACACGCGCGCACTCTCTCTCTCTCTCACACACTCACACTCACGATTATGTTTGCCACTTATCCCGCGATTGTCAGTTCTATCATTTAAAAACGGCTGTCCCCAAATCAATATTTGACGCGATTTTCCCCGTATTTTTGAGCAATTCTACCTCACGGAGCGGTTTTCTACCTCACTTACCGCATCTAGGTTTCCTAATTCCTTCGGATGAGTTTTGCCGCTTCGCACAACCAAATGTAACAGCCTCTCACAAGTTAGAAAGAAAACACAAAGCCAATCAGTTTAGCGATGTTCAGGAGGCGGGACACAGATCTGTTAAACATTTGTGTTGGTCATTTTTTGAACGATGACAAGCCGAAATGAAATAGGGCTATTTTTAAAATGTAAGGAGTAGAAAGTACAGATAATTGCGTGAAAATGTAAGGAGTAGAAGTAAAAAGTCGGCTGAAAAATAATTACTCAAGTAAAGTATAGATACCCCAAATTTCTACTTAAGTAAGGTAACGAAGTATTTGTACTTCGTTACTTGACACCTCTGTTCCCTACTCAGGGAACGAGGGTTACCATACGTAACCGAGACGTTCCCTTTCGTCTGGGAACTCCTACGTCTCGTCGGAGGAGTTTCCAACGAATTGGGATCTCAAATAAAACGCCATGATGATGGCCCCTTCCAGCGCCCAGCTAAGCTGGCCGCCAAGCAGTTTCTCAGTTTCTTTCGGGCGGTAGCTAGCTAAGAGGAAATCACACTGCTGTTCCGCAAGACCCGCTCAGTGGATTTGGATAACACTGGGGAAACGTGCCCATGTGGGAACGTTGCGGAGCCCCCAGCCAGCCCGAAGGGAGGCACTGAATACACATATGAACTAGCCCGTAGGGTAGTAAAACATATGGGAGTCCTCGAGGTAGTCCCAGCCCGTAGGGTGGGGAGCATACTCAGCAAGGATGACAGAGTCTGTCGAGGGGAAGACACGGAGCTAGCCCGTAGGGTAGCAGGAACGTGGAAAATTGATCACGAGGAAGTCATTGTGAAGGTCACCCAGTCTACTAGCAACTTCTTAAGAGAGGTAATAGACCTAGCGTCAGGCGGTCCACCACGCCTGATGCCGAGGGGTGATGGAGGAGCTCAGAAGGTTAGCAGTTTGTTGGGGAACCAAGGAGAAAAAAGGCGCACGGATCCAGATCATAAGGCGGAATGGCGCAGCAAGCCGACAGGACCTATTCCCTCGCGCCACTGACCGTAGCGAGTAAACAGGAGGAAACCGGTTCAACACGTAAGCTATAAAACCTGGCAAACGTGTTAGGTGTCGCCCAGCCCGCAGCTCTGCAGATATCTGTCAGTGACGCACCTTGCGCCAAAGCCCAAGCAGAAGCGACATTCCTAGTCGAGTGAGCCGTCAACCTGAGTGGGCTAGGTACGTCCTGTGATTCATAAGCCTGGACGATAGCATTCACTAGCCAGTGGGCTAACCTCTGCTTGGAGACAGCCTTTCCCTTCTGCTGGTCTCCGTAACAGACGAAGAGCTGCTCTGAGGTCCTGAAGCTTTGCGTTCTGTCCACATAACAACATAGTGCACGTACAGGACAGAGAAAAGCCAGGGCTGGGTCTGCCTCCTCCACATGCAGCACTTGCAGGTTCATTACCTGATCTACAAATGGAGTGGTAGAAACCTTGGGTATATATCCGAACCGGGGTCTCAGAACCACGTGAGAAAGGCCCGGTCCGAACTCTAGGCACGATTCGTCGACCGAAAAAGCCTGCAGATCCCCGACCCTCTTGAAGGAAGCTAGAGCCAATAGAAGAGCAGTTTTTTCAGACAAAACTTTTAGCTCTATATCATTTAAGGGCTCAAATGGGGGCATTTGAAGCGCTCTCAGCACCAGGGCTAAGTCCCAAGAGGGTACAGGGTGCAAATTACGAGGGGGATTTAACCTCCTAGCACCCTTAAGGAATCTGATGATCAGGTCGTGCTTCCCTAATGACTTCCAGTCGATCACATCATGATGGGCAGCAATTGCGGCCACATATACTTTGAGGGTGGAGGGAGACAGCCTTCGCTCCAACCCGTCTTGTAAAAAGGAAAGCACGACACTGATCGGGCAAGTTCGGGGGTCTTCCCGGCATACTTGCGTGGGCCCCGGGGCCAGCTGTGTGCCAGTGCATCCGTGCCGAGGGACCCTCCGGTCAGGGAATAGAACAACTGGCAATGGGTCGTGTCCGGAGAGGCAAACAGATCTATCTGAGCGGCTCCGAAGATTCCCCATATCAGCTGAACCACCTGGGGATGGAGTCTCCATTCTCCCGGAAGGGGCGGCTGACGGTTGAGCACACCAGTGATATGAATGGCCAGAAGCGACCTCAGATGCTTCTGACTCCATAGGAGGAGATGGCGGGCGAGTCGCGACATATGACGGGAGCGTAGACCACCTTGATGGTTGATGTACGCCACGGTCACAGTGCTGTCCGTACGGACCAGTACATGCCTGTGCAGAAGCAGCCCCTTGAGCACAAGGCTAAGCGTACTGCTTGCAACTCTAGGCAATTGATGTGCCAATGCAGCTGAGGCCCCATCCACAGACCTGAGACTGAATGCCCGTGTTACGTGGCCCCCCCATCCGTTGGCAGAGGCATCCGTGAAAACCACAGCATGCCTGGACACCTGGACTAAGGGCACTCCGGCCCGTAGAAAGGCAGGGTCTGACCAAGGACTGAAGGTTTGGCGACAGTGCGGGGTAATGTTGACATGGAACGTGCCGCTCTGCCACGCCCATCTCGGGGCTCGATCGTGAAGCCAGCGCTGAAGTGGTCTCATATGCAACAGGCCGAGCGGCGTTACTGCGGCTGCGGCTGCCATATGCCCCAGGAGCCTCTGAAATTGCTTCAGTGGGACCGCTGACCTGCCTCGAAAGGACTTGAGGCAGTTGAGCACTGACTGGACGCTCTCCTCGGTGAGGCTCGCAGTCTGACTGACCCGAGTCCAGCTCCATACCGAGATAAGAGATCCTCTGCGTGGGGCAGAGTTTGCTCTTGTCCCGGTTGACCTGAAGTCCCAACCGGCTGAGGTGCCGGAGCACCAGGTCCCTGTGATCGCACAACAGATCTCGCAAGTGAGCTATTATCAGCCAGTCGTCGAGATAGTTGAGAATGCGAACGCCATATTCTCTCAAGGGAACGATGGCCCCCTCCACGACTTTCATGAAGACGCGGGGCGACAGGGCCAATCCGAAGGGTAGGACTTTGTACTGATATGCCCGACCCTCGAACGCAAACCGAAGAAACGGTCTGTGTCGAGGCAGAATCGAGACGTGAAAGTACGTGTCCTTCAGGTCGATCGCTGCAAAACAATCCTGGGGACGAATGCACTCGAAGATGCGTCTCTGCGTAAGCATCTTGAACTGGAGCTTGTGAAGGGCCCGATTCAAAACACGCAGATCCAGGATTAGTCATAACCCACCGCTTTTCTTGGGTACAATGAAGTAAGGGCTGTAGAACCCAGACCTCATCTCGGCTGGAGGGACCGGCTCGATCGCGTCCTTCGCCAGAAGGGCAACGATCTATTTCCTCAGGACAGGGGCGTCGCCACTCCGCACTTGGCTGAAGAGGACACCCCTGTACCTGGGAGGCCGGCGGGCAAACTGAATTGCATAGCCGCACCGGATGGTGCGAACGAGCCACCTGGACGGTCTCGGAAGCGCTAGCCAGGCTTCGAGAGACTGAACCAACGAGCCCACTCGGACCACCGGCGTACAGGGGCAGCGAGGTGGAAGGCAGGGACCCGCCCTCGGAGGCATTGCTGCGGCCGAAGGTGGGGTCTGAGTGTGTGGTGCAACACTTACCTGCCTCCACCGGGGGGCAAACAGCAGGGAAGGCCCATCTTTCTCTGAGGCGTTCGACTGCTGAGTGTCCCGTGGCGAAGGTCGGAGGGGAAACGAGGAGCGGGGCTGAGGGGCGTCGAGACCTGGCTTCCACGCCTCCTTGGCCAACGACAGACGAGAGTGATGAGGCCGGGGCGGCATCACTGGCATCTGAGCGCTGGAGCGAAGGGAATGAGTGTGGCGAGGCAACGTGGCGGCGCACACAGACATTCTCGCCTTCTTCGACGGAGGAGACTGAGAGTGACGAGGCAATTGAGCGTCGTTCTTGACTGCCAGTCTCGACCGTGGATGACCCAGAGGAAACGGAAACTGCTCTTTTATAGAGAATTTGAGTACGAACAGAAACAGGCGGAACAGAAATAAAAGGAAACAAAAGATTCTCCACCCGGCCCTCCTCCGGGGGAAGGAGAGGTGCAGAGACCCTCTCCTGAAGAGCAGCAACGTCTCAGGGTCGCTTACCTTTCCTCTTGCCGGGTGGTTTAAACGAGGCCTGAGCGGGCTGCGCATCTCTCCTACGGCCGGCACCCTGTCGTTTAGCGGGCTGCTGCTTGGGCTGGGCAGGGGCGGAGGCGGCGGCGGCAGGAGGGCGCCGGCAGGAGGGCGTCCTCGGCGACGGGCAGCTGGAGGCGCGACCGTCGGAGGCCGGGCAGCCCTAGCCCGCTTCCGAGGCATGATGTGTTTGATCACCTCCGACGGCTTCTGGGCGGTGCAGAACAGTTGGGCGAAGTTCTCCACCACATCGCCGAAGAGGCCCCCCTGGGATATGGGAGAAGCAAGGAACTTGTTTTTGTCCGAGTCCTTCATATCCGACAGGGTGAGCCATAGATGTTGTTCCTGGACCACGAGAGTGGACATCGCTCGACCCAGGGAACGCGCGGTGACTTTCATCGCCCGTAGGGCAAGGTCCGTCGCCGTGCACAGCTCTTTGAGCACCCCTGGGTCGACACCACCCTCCTGCATGTCACATAGCGCCTGGGCCTGGTAGACCTGCAGGAGCGCCATGGCATGCAGGGCAGAGGCAGCCTCTCCACACGCAGTGTAGGCCTTTCCAGTCAGACTGGAAGAGAACCTACAAGCGTGGGAGGGGAGCGAAGGGTTACCCCGCCAGGAGGAAGCGGAGGTGGGACACAGTTGCATCGCCACCGCGCACTCCACTGGGGGGATGCCTTCGTATCCCAGAGCTGCTCCGCCATCGAGAGTGGTGAGGGAGGAGGAGGGAGTCAACCTCAGTCTAGCCGCCAGGGGGTTCGACCAAGATTTCGTCACCTCCTCATGCATCTCTGGGAAGAAAGGAACCGGAGCGGTGCGCTGAGTACCAGCACGGGCCGCCCCGAGATACCAATCATCGAGCAGAGACGGTTTGGGATGCGGTGGAGGGTTCCACACGAGCCCGACCTTCTCGGCCGTCCGGGCGAGCATGTTTCATCTCCGGGTTAGGCTCGGACAACACTACCACACCCGAAGGGGGCAATGCAGCCGAGTCGTCATCCCCAGATAGCGACTCATCTCCCTCCGATGCCTCGATCGACATCTAGTCCTCCGGAGGGGCCCCGAAGGAAACGACTGGAGCCACACGTGATGACCCAGCACGCCTCTCCGAAGACCCCAGTGGCACGGCTGAAGAGGAGTGGGATGTCCGAGGGGGTCTTTCACCTGGCAGATCATTCCTCACTGTAACCCTCAGACCACCAATGGGATCAGCCGAAGTAGCTTTCCTCTGGAGTGAACCAGAAGAACAACTAGATCGGGGATCTCCAAAGGGACTCCCCCTCTGGTGAGGGATCGCAGTCTTAGTCTCAACACCGCGACGATCATGTTCCCGCAATGAGAACATGACTCATCCACGAACGCTGCTTCAGCGTGCGTGAGGCCCAAGCACGTGACACAGCGATCGTGATCATCGGCCGGAGGCAGAAGTTGACCGCATCCAGAAACGCACGGGTGAAACGTCATCCTGAAAAGGACGCGAACGTCACTCGTGTTGCTCTTTCAGAAAAGAAACGCTCTCCTTATTGTGTCGAGACACACAGGGACCAACACGGCAACACAGCGGGGAAACTGCAAGCCTGCTGCGCGCACTCAACCAAATACCAGCTATTACAACAGCTCTTTGAAAACAAGGCAGATCGCGTGAAGCAACAGCTGACACCGGGAGATTGCGAGGATCACTGAAGCGCCGTCACACCAACACAGAGAGGTTCTTCCTGAAACAGCAGACTCGTTGAGCGTGAAGATATCAAACCAATCTTTGTAGCTCATCACTCAGAGGACACTAAGTTCGGCTACGAAGCTAAAAGCAAAGGTGTGTGCGTTTGCTTCCGCTTTATACCCGCATTGGTAGGCGGGACGCGGATTGCAAATCCCGCATGCCAATATTTATTGGCTCGTTTTTATTCACTCGAAGGCAATTGGTCTCCCTAGCGTGATCCCAATTTGTTGGAAACTCCTCCAACGAGACAGGAGTTCCCAGACGAAAGGGAACTAAGGAAACTAAGGGCTTAAATACACAGGGAGTGTTAATTAACCAGAACAAAAACAGGTGCAAGATTAATTAGAAGCTAACGACCAATGAACACAGGCATAATGGGACCAGGGAAAATGAAACAAAAACACGATGCAACTAAACAGACATAGACATAACCCTGAGAAGTGTATACGATAATGTGAATTTAGTTACAGGGCCACTAAAGGGTATTTTTACTTTACAATTTGCAATGGAGTAGCCCTTATAACCCATTTGGAATATAATATAGCCTTGACCATATTGCACTTACAAAAATTAAATACATTAACAAATTAAATACTTATAATGAAATTCCTGGTATGGCCTTAGGGGTTTTGCAGTGATATACAGTAACTAGGTGCACACGTGTTACATAGATGCTATTATGTATTATTGCTAGAGATGCACCGATTACAATTTTCTAGGCCGATCCCGATTCCGATTTTTCCTTGAATTTGACCCGCCGATACTGATTTTAGCCAATTCCGATTTTATTTTTTCAAACCACTTTACAGCACACACATCTTCTCTTTAATAGAACATTTTGCATAGAACATTTTTTGAACAGATAATCGCTATAAAATAGAACTATATAAATGACTCCTAGTGTGGGAAATTCACACACATCTAAAGTGCAGTGTTATGGAAGAACCGTTTCCTTTTCACATCCAATATCCAATTAATTTTTTTTTTAATATATTTAGCAAACTAAACTTCTGTATGAAAACAGGTAATAGCAATAAAATAATATATAAATAACAAAAAAAAATTAAATAAATATAGCCTTGCAGTATAAAGCTAGTTCTCTCTCACACACACACACACAGGCCTATTGCAATCACTTGTTGTATCAAAGTTATATTTCTCAAACAGTTCTTCTCTCATCTGACACATGTCCAGCCAAGCTAAACAGGACAAGTGGAGCATGTGCAGGGAAACGATTGGGAAATAATAAAAACAAGTTTAAATGGGTAAATTTTCTATAAATATTTTTGAGTCTTCATTTTCTTTCTGACATAGCCTAGCCTACTTCAGTTCTTGTTAAAACACACCAGACATGCAAATTCTTTGCATTTTGGGCACTTTTTAGATGAAATCTTATTTATTTTGTCCATCAAAAGTGTGCTTTCACTTAAATTGAGCACAGCAGAAATAGATTCGGCGCCGAAACCCACGCTTCACTGTTGCTCGCTAGACGCTCACGCGCTGCTCCGGCTCACGGTGTGAATGCACTCACTGATTAACATGCACGCCGAACAAAAAAAAAAAAGCACTGCACCTTGCGGTGTGAAACGGCCGTAATTCATGAGGTTTCCTACATGTGCGCGTTCCGTGTGCATGTGTGATACTGATGTTGCGCGATGTTAATCATGCGGCGCCCGAGTGCATTTGACCGGCATAAAATCGGATTATGTCAGACTGACCGGCCGGTCGCCAATCATGGCCGATCACGTGAAAATCGGCCGATTCCGGTCACCAGCCGATCAATCGGTGCATCTCTAATTATTGCACAGGTGTAACAATTAAGAATACGAATTAAATCTCTGTAACCATAACCTTATAAAAAATATACAGTAACAGGAGGAACTGGATTTGTCAGTGCAGCATGGCATTACAGATTAATCACAATGGAAGGTTAAAATTTCGTAAGGCAGAAATGTGTGTGTAATTGGACATAATGACTTTGACAAATAAGCATTTGAAACAAAGATACTCTAAAGCACAGACACTTTTCCCAGATTTCCATGAGATGTTCAAAGAAACGAGAGTCTTAACAATCTGACAGAAACAAAAGTCAGACAGATTGCAGAGGATTCTCTATTTAAACCTCAATCTCATTTGCACTGCACAGGAATAGAAATGGGGCCTGAATTAAGAAAACTGTTCATTTTTAGTATGTTCAGCACAATCACCATTTTACTAATTGTTAAATCCACTTCAGATGGGCTCCTGACACCGAGGGATGGATAGAAGAAAGGAAGGAAGGAAAAAAGAAACTAACCTGGAGTGATTCAACGGACATAAAAGGACTTACATTAACACATTCATTAACACGCTAATACAATGTGTGAATGAATTAGCTTGTTAAGAGAAAACTGAGAATATTCCCACAACGCTCAAATGGGATTATACTGCTAATCTCTGCTGTCACTGACGGTGATGGCCCAAATCTCCCTCCAACTCTGAGGAGGTGCTGGACCTGTCAGTGCACTGTACGTTTCTGTGCGTGACGGCCTGCCAGAAGATGGGAAATCATGAGAACGCTTGCTTTGAGCCTCATTTTCTCCCGTTACTCTATGTAGAGTCTATTTAATATGGGGAAAGAGTCTGGGAAATCTCCATTTCATGAGCCAGACCCTAAATTTAGACCAACTGAAAGAACATCTGGCAGATTTTTTAAACTAGCTTTGCATATCTCTCTCTTTACTTTTTTTAAATGCCTTGAACAAAGAGTGTAGTCCTGTTATATGTTATCACTGACATATGGGACATCTGCATAGTCCCCACAGACCCTATGCTGAGGCTGCCTTACAGTATTATGAGCCAATTATATTATGCTGAAATGTGCTTATATAGGCTAATTTTAATCTACAAACCATGTATTTTTAAGGCAGCCTAAATTTACACAACAAATTTACTATATTTACACGGAAATAACAATTACAGGCAAACTTGTTTTGTATCTCCACTTATAAGCCATAGCCTTGTAAAATGTGGTGCTTGTCCATGCAAGGGTGGCTGCTAAAGTGTTAACTATGATTACAATAACCTCTTTAACCTCTCTTTGAAAAAACTTCTCAACTTATCTGTGCAAAATGATTCATCGCACTATATATTAGGTGTCTTTACTATGCACTTACATAAAAAATAAGTACAATGTGCTGTGTTTATATTTTATTGGAAAACACTATTGAGGTATAGTGTTGAGGATATGGGTTCGGCCTCATGGGTAGATTTAAGGGTGGGTTAAGGTGTAAGGAAATGCTCAACAGTGTAATAATATATGTAATTACATACATAGTATACAGGTGTAATTACATTCAGGTATTTTTTTAAATATAAGTACCATGTAAAAATGTGAATGTACACAATAAATGCATTGTATCAAATGGGTAATTTAAATGTTAGAAATTAATACTTAAAGACACCTAATGTAAAGTGGGATGGATCATTTTAATTAGCATATACAACTGCTTGTTTCAGAAGAAAGGCCTGGTGCACCGTCATATTTGGAAATAAAATAATATAGAATTTTAAAATGGTTTGACCTAATTATTGACACAGCCAAGTGATGAGAAAATCCCATGTGGGTTTAATGTTTGGGAAATGTGTTGCATTTCTTTAGCATAATCATAAATCATGTTATTTAGTTATTCAATACTGCAGTGTTCCCTGGGGTCTTAATCTATTATAATGGTGGTGTCTTTTGTAAAGGTAGCACCATAAAATCTATACCAAACACATTTATAATTGGCAAATTAAAAAGCCATAAGGTACACACTTGGAATACAATTAAACATATAATGCAGTTCAGGTTCTAGGCAAATACTGTAATGTAACACTTTATTATATATAAATTACAAAGGATTCAGTTAAAAAAAAAAGGTAAATTAAAGATAACTTCATGTAAAATATATTGCCTAGAAGCTGTTCTTAACAATATTGTCTATATTTGCCATTAAAGGAGGCACCTGCCAATCCCTGTGTCTTGCTACTGCTACTGGATTGCTCTTTAATTTCTCTCATTATACCTATAACTCATTTCAGCAGACAGTAAAAGTTGTATTGTAAAATACATCATCTACACTGAGGTCATTGACGTCTCAATTACTGAGGAAGGAAACACAAAGACATCTTGGTTTATGGAGCTATCAAATTAAATTTTATTGCCTAACACTATGATTTGTCATAATGTCCGGTGACATGAGACGTGTAACTTGTGTTTTATGAGCAAAAGGTGCATTCTTGTCAAAGCAGGAGGACTTCTCTCCTTTGCTTGAAAGGTTTCAGAAAGTACTCAACCCATATTTTGTTCATCTATGTTAAATTCATTATGAAGGCATCTACATTTTATAAATGAATTCTACGATTTTTGTTTAAAAAAAACAAACAATAAGTTAAAATATGATTCAAAAGTGACCTGTCCAAGCAATGCCCCAGAAACCAACCATCCAACGCACCATAGCAACCCACTAACAATGTGCTAATAACCACTCAGTAACCACATAGCAATGGTCTGGAAACCAACCACTACTACACCCTAGCATTGTGGTTCATTGATTTTTGTACATGCAAGCACTGCTCACATTTTCCACTTTATTCACTCAGCTTCATTCATAAAAGTGCACAGCTCTGTTATCAGTCTATCGGTCTATTAATCAGCTCGCTGGCAGGCTGATTCTCACTATCTTCATTCTCACTATCTGTTGAACACAGTTCATTATTTTTAAACGTGCCTAAGAGTATGCTGTGAGAAATGATATGTGGTAGTGCTATTGAAATAATGAAGTTACCAAAGTTCAAGGTGATCCCATGTGACGGACAGCCAGATTAAACAACATGAGAAAGGAACATGGAGAGCTGGCTAGCGACTCAAGATGGGTCAATCATCTACTTTATCTGACCATTTAGGCTGGTCTATGAGGACAATACTGCTGACATTCATGATGTCGGATGGACTGGTTGCATTCTTGTCAAGACATTAATTGACCAAGTTCCAGTTATTTATTTTTATTTTTTATTAACTTTTAACGTCAATTACGTCATCCAAAATATGTATAAAAAAATGGATGGATGGAACTTCAATTATTTAAATATTTTCAATTTTCCTTTTTTCCTTTCAATTTTCCTCCAAAGAGTTTTCCTTTCTTTTTTACAATGGTGAATCTCATTACATTCTTATTACTTATCACTGTAATTAATTATTTTTAATTAATATTTATTTAAAAATAACAATCAAATTTTTAAATATGATTTTTTTTTCTATATTCTATGGGGCTGAACCTTTATCAATGTAAAAACATTTTCTTTCTCATGAATATTCAGCCTTTATTAAGTTCCAGGTTTTTCAGGATTTATTATATATTGCTTTAATACAGCTTTAAAGCTGCAGTCCGTAACTTTTTTGGGTTAAAAATTATCCAAAATAATTTTTTTAGCAAGTACATAACCAGCCAGTGTTGAAAACTATCTGCTTGCCTTAGCTCGATTCAAAACGGTAAGCTTGTAATAATGTTTTTTATTCCAGTGGTACTGGTGGATTTACCAGGGGAAATTCGAGCATGTCTTTGCATCATTACGTCACATCTGTACACATAAAGAAGGAGTCTCGGCTAGTAGGCTATATTGTGTGTGAGGATGTTGGAGGTGGAGATTTATAGCCTTTTCTCACAGCACTTGATATAATTAAACTTATCAATTTGATGGCGGATCCAGAAAGGTTCAAACGACAATCACCAGTGACAACTGTAGATTTACCTGTTGTAAAATGCAAAAGACTTCATACTTCGGAGTGGCTACAGAAAAAAAGAGACTGCAACCGTGCCCATGCAAAAAAAAAGGATAAATATTGGAAGGGCATTAAATGTAGTCACACAATGCTGATGTTATTAACATAAAAAATTTGAGAACAAAGTATAATTTGCTCGGGTTGACGTGGTATGATAAGCGATCATTAGATTGAATCTGCAATGTTTTTTTTTACCTTAGTTGGTCAGAACAAAAGTGGATGTTACTTGTTCAGATGACATTTCCCAGTGAAAATTATTATGTTGGTCATACTTCCAAAAAGTAGAATCTGTGATTCCGAATGACAGTCTCTACACCGGCGTGGTGACTGACAGCTCCACATTCTGCTCAAAACATTGGATTCATCCGCACTGTGCCGTGCCGAGGCACAACCCACGTAAAGTTGATAATTCCGCGAATAACTGCAGTTGCAGATTTCGAACAGAGATGGCGACAAAGAGGAAAAACTATGGACTGCAGCTTTAACATGCTTCTGATTAATAATTTTTTCACAAACAATGCATTTTCAGTATGCTGAAATACTATTGCTGCATATTTGTGCAAAGAAGTATTTATGTTTACTTTTGACTATCACATAGTGCTGAAATATGAGCCACTGGCCATTCATTGAGCACTTCTGAAAGCTCAATTGTATAAGGTCACATTTCACAGAACTTTAGTTTGCCATTGATTTAATTAATTAACATATGATCTATCGTTGTAGTCAAGACCACCTAAACTGAAACCAAGTCAAGATCAAGACCAGTGTGTTAGGAAGACCAAGACAAGACCAAGTCTTTGAGAGGTTGAGACCAAGATGAGACCTAAGACCAAGGCTGCGTTTACACTTGGCATTAACATGCGACCTGTATCCGGATGTTGTCCACATACACAATGAAAAGACAAGTGTAAACGCACTTCTGATCGGAATGTTATCCGATTAGCGTGTCCAGGTTCGGAGGTAGTCGAGGACGCATCGAGCCATCGTGTCTGCATTCACAGGTGGACGTCATATAAATCCCTGCCCAATCTCCCCACGTGGCTGTCAGAAAATAATGGCCAAACGCAGTTTAGACAAGAAATTAAACTTATTTGAACCTTACAATACACGTCAATCTTTAAAACAGTTTATTTAGACTTACATGATACTATGTGTCATTTTTCATTTTAATTGTGCAACATTATCTGAACAAGGCAATCGCCTGTTTGTACAATCACAGTCAGTCATGAGATCTTAATGAAGAGCTGCATGCTGATTTGCCAGAGGAATAATTGGAATCTTTTAATGTTTTAAATGTTGAATGTTTTGTATTGTTTCAGCATGTTTATCAAGCTCCCATTTTTGTCAATATCATTGCACGCTATAACCTTAAACCCAGATGATCGATGATGTGACATGTTTAACATGATCAACCCAGTTATTTTTGTATGATTAACTCTGGAAGTATTCCTTCGTTCAAAAAACTTTGGAGATTGTACAGGAAAGTAAAGTGAGTGAGTGAAAGCAATTGGTACATTGTTTAATTGATATCATCTTTACTCTTAATCTGGTGTCGTGCCACAGACCTAATTTAAATATTATGCAGGAAACAGAAATCCGATCGGTTATCCAGATACAGAGGCTACTTAATATTAGGGCTGGGTATCGATTCAATTTTCCAATTCGATTCGATTTCGATTCTGAAGCTCTCAAATCGATTCGATTTCGATTCTCGATTCGAATTTCGATTCAACTCAATGAAAATCGATTTAATACAAATACAATTAATAAAAAAGAACAGTGAATTTAAGTTTACAAGTGAATAATTAATAAAAAGAAATTAAGAGCCACAAACCTGTATATTAAACTTTTTATTTTATTTTGATGCAAGATCAAAAAGTCAGAACAGTCACATTCCTTGATCAAACAGGATCAGGTTATTTAATTTTTAAGACAACATTACAACATTAGCTGTAAAATGCAGGCTGATGAACAATGTAGGACAACTAATACTGGCTTATTGGTGATAGTTCACCCAAAAATAAAATAATTGTGTCATCATTTATCTATGTATTTATTTATCACGTATATATATATAAAAACATTACAAAAAAAGATTAAGAATATGGGTAACCAAACTGTTTTTGGTCTCCATTAACTTTTTTTTCAATACTATATGGAAGTCAACTTTTGTGTTAACAGAAGAAAGAAATTCATAGATGAATACATTCATAAATTACACTTTCAAATAAAACTAACACTTGGACTCTACCAACAGTAGGCTCAAAGTATAGTAACACTGCCTCATTGGAAACTGTAATTTTTTTGCAAGAAAAGGAGTTGGTCAACGTGCTCTGGCAGAAGGCAACTTCTTTGAGCTGTAATAATGTCTCCAGCTGTGGAGAAAATTCTTTCAGCAGGGACACTGGTCCCTGGAACACAAAGGTAGTGTTTTGCCTGGAGGGACAAAAGTGGGTACACATGCTTACACCACCACTTAAGTGGATCTTCTGAGAGAGGTATAAGGTGTAACTTCTCTGTATTTGCCAACTTCTTCTCGTGCTCTGTCAGCAACAGTAGCACAGACTACTGAAGCCACTGGTGCATATGCTGCCCCAAGCAGATCCAACAGTGCACAGGATTCTTTTGACCTCTTTGGTGGGGCTGGGGAGGGGTCACTATCACCTTCACTAAGGGATTTTTCCATGCGTTCATCACATCTCGCCTCGACTACTGTAATATAATTTTTTCTGGACTACCAGCACATTCTATCTCACGTTTGCAATATATTCAAAACTCTGCCGCAAGATTACTAACTTACACCAAACAAACTGCTCATATCACTCCAATTCTGTTCAAACTCCACTGGCTACCCGTGTCATCCCGCATTACTTACAAAATTCTTCTACTTACCTTTAAATCACTCAATGGTCTTGCTCCTTCCTATCTTTCTGACTTACTCTCTCCTTATATTCCCCCTCGAACTCTCAGATCACCTGGTCGTGAACTCCTCTGTGAGCCGAGCTTTCGCCTATCATCTATGGGTGGCAGGTCTTTCTCCGTTTTAGCCCCTAAGCTATGGAACTCTCTTCCCCTGGCTCTTAGGACAACAACCACGCTGCATGAATTCAAGTCTAAACTCAAATCCCATTTGTTTAAACAGTATTATCAGTCGTGACACGTTTTTCTTAAACATTCTTCATAACTCTGTATTACAGTCATAATGTTAAATTGGATACCATTAGTCTTTTGCATCTTTACTTCAACTGTCCACCTTCCTGTCTGTATATAGTGTTGTTTTTGTCTCTGTTTCTGTCTGTATTTCAAAATGTAACGCGATATGCAACTGCAATCGCTCGGACTGGGCAAATGTCTATTGTCCATTCTTGTGTAAACTGATTGTTTTTTTGTTTTTGTTTTTCTTGTACTGTTATTGTGAAGCGTCCTTGAGCTTGGGAAAGGCGCTATATAAATTAAACTTATTATTATTATTATTATTATTATTTTTGCTCCTGTACAGGTGCACTGCCTCCATTACCAGCACTATCAGATCCTTGCTGCTGATAGTTAGAAAAGGAAAATGTCAATTAAAATTACATTTGAATTTAATTTTGCCCATTTTATTATTTTACTTTAATTATATTATATGCAAATATACATACTAAGTATTTGTTTTGTTTAAGTTTTCATTTTTAAAACTTTATACAACTTGCATCTACCTTAACTTGCTCAAGAGTGACAATCTCCCAAATCAATGTTGTGAATGTGTCCTCACGTTCCTCATCAGTGATGAAAGGAAGAGTCTTGAAACGAGGGTCCAGGGCAGATGCAACATACAGCTTCTCTTTAAGATTTGCATATCTTTAAATATTAGACAATAACATTTAAATTACCTTGTGCCATCAACATAATCAAAGTTACAATTAATAATGTAATCTGTTGTAACATCCACACAAATGTTTAAATTTTTTACAGGTAGTACTATCTGTTTTTGTAAACATACCTAAACCTCAAGTTGTCATGTACGGCAGATTTGAGTTCCTTAATGACAGTCGAATCACTCGCAGACGAGCGCATCTCATCAAGGAGCTGTGCGTGCAATGGTGCAATAATAGAGAGGGTAGCGGAGTTCTCCCCAGACATCACCAGAGTTGCACTCTTCATCGGGCGAAGAGCTTTTACGATGTCCTCTGCCACAGTTATATCTGCCTCTGTCAGAGTGCAAAGATCATTTTCGCTCCGACGTACTTAAGGAGAAAGAAGTGCGGCTGAGATTGCCGGTTGCTGCTCCAAAAATCTGTCGAGCATGTCCAGCGCGCTGTTCCACCTGGTCACCACATCAATTGTAAGTTTGCGACAGGGCAAGTTCAGTAGCCTCTGTTTTTCTTTGAAAACTTTGTTGGCGTTAGCGCTCCTGTGAAAGAAAGTCACTATGCGCCTAACTCAGCCTAGCAAGCGAGAGATGGCCGGAAGTTTCAGCGCAGCTTGCGATGCTAGATTTATTGTATGAGCAAAGCAGCCAATATGGAGCAGCTCCATCATCTCCACGGCACGTATCATATTGGTAGCGTTGTCGGTCACAATGATCGGGTCTTTTTTAGTAAGCCCCCACTCTTCCAACGCATCTCAAAGCAATGCACATATATTTGCCACTGTGTGACTATCCTGCATAGCTCTGGTCTGCAACACGTTTGAAATGAGAACCCATTCATCTAAATAGTGGCAGGTAATTGTGACATAGGTGTCTTGATGTCTTGACGTCCAACCATCGCATGTGAGAGCTACTCTGTCCGCTGTCTTTAGAGACAGAGTAATCTTTTGCTTCACTTCATTGTACAGTTTTGGTATAATCTCTTCGCTCATCCGTTTACGACTAGGAATGGAATAACGAGGCTCCAGGACATTCAGCATGTAACGGAATCCGTCGTTTTCGACTACGCTATATGGCCTTATATCTTTGCAAATAAAAAATGCAATTGATTCAGTGATCTTTTGTGCACGAGGAGAATTGTGAGGAATTTTGCTTGTGAATGCATTTGAAATCTTCGGTTGTGTGCTCTGCTGTGGGTGTGTGGGTGTTGCAACCTGCACGTCTGGGTGATGTCTCATCAAATGGTTCCGCAGATTTGTAGTATTACTACAGCATTTCACCTCAGCATTACACATCAGGCATATGGCTTTGTTCTTGTCCACCACACTATCCTCGCCATCTTGCTTGCGAAATCTAAAATGCTTCCATACCTCTGATTTTTTATGTGAAGGAATTAACGTCGACAACGCACCTGAAACCGCCATTTTAAGCACCGATTGAATGAATGAATGACTGACAGGCTGGCTGGCTCGTCTCTCGCTCCTCTGTAACAAAACGCAAGGCAAATAAGAGGGTGACATCTAGTGGAGAAGACTAGTAATTAGATTAACGTTAATCTGCAATGTTTGCGGAAATAAATATGAAAAAATCGATTCTTGGCCTTTGAGAATCGATTTTGAATCGACCACATTTAAAGGTCCCGTTCTTCGTGATCCCATGTTTTAAACTTTAGTTAGTGTGTAATGTTGTTGTTAGAGTATAAATAATATCTGTAAAATTATAAAGCTCAAAGTTCAATGCCAAGCGAGATATTTTATTTAACAGAAGTAGCCTACATCGAACAGCCCGTTTGGACTACATCCCTCTACTTCCTTCTTTAATGACGTCAATAGAACAGTTCTCTTACGAGAGGTTCTCTCGTATTGCGTAAGTTTAGCTTACGCTACGGGAAAGATTCATCTTCTCGAGATATTGAAGCCAAAAAATTATCCTTAATTTTGTATTCATTGTCAACGCAGTGCAGCAGCTAGCAGACCTAGAGCAGGCCATCTCGCGTGCTTATTGGCTGCCCTGCTGGCATCTGCTGCAGCCTACCAGTGAGCCCCGCGTGACGTCACGCCCAATGAAGGGCGCTCGCGCCTTCATAGCGTCACAGCCCGCCAGAATGGGCGTGGCTTAGCGTATAAAAGAAGGGGCTGTAGGCTGACTTCCCTGATTTTTCGACTCTTCAGCGAGCTCTCCGCATCGCTGGATCAGAGAGAAGCCACCGCCGCCGTCGAACAGCGAACAGCCAGCTTAGGACAGCGCTGAGGAAGCCGGCCGCCTTCGCCACCTTCAGCCATCCGTGCGAGCTACGCTATCCGGCGACGTATCCTTTTTACACTGTTGTATTCTCTTCTAGCTTACTCCTAAAAGAGCGCGAGTGTCTTTTTAAAGATGCCTCGCATTTCCTGCGGCTCGTGTAGGGCCCCGGAGACAGCCGGAACCTGTGGCCACTGCGACGCGCTCGCCGGAGAATCTCCCTCGAGCCTCGCTCTCGCCTTCCCCGCCTCTCTTCACCGACGCGCAGCTGCCGCTCACGAGCCTCACTGCCGTCGCGTCTGAGGATGAGGTTGAGGGACACGCCACAAGGGACTGCTGTTCTAACTGCGGCTAGCTTCCTTTACGTTACAAGGAAGCTACCGCGCCCACCATAGAAGCAGTCACTCCGCCCTTTGTGGGACCGCGCAGTGATAAGCGCCATTCCCAAAGGCAGCCGGAGCCTGTAGCCACAGCGACGCGCTCGCCGGAAAGCCTCCCTCGAGCCTCGCTTTTCACCTTCCCCGCCTCCCTTCACCGACGCGCAGCTGCCGCTCACGAGCCTCACTGCCGTCGCGTCTGAGGATGAGGTCGAGGGACACGCTATGGACTGCTGTTCTAACCGCGGCTAGCTTCCTTTACGTTACAAGGAAGCTGCCGCGCGCGCTCTTATCTGCTCGCGCTACTTAAGCTTTCGTAGTTTCCCCCATGGCTCAGTGGCTAAACTCAAAGCATTCGCGCCAGAGACCCGTGTTCGATCCCGGCTCTCGCAGCAGAAAAAATTTATGCAGCTCTCTATGAGCTCGCGACCAGCTTACTTACGAACAGAAAGCGAGCGAGCGCGCGCCCCCGAGCGCATGCGTCACCGGCGAAGGAAGGAGAGAGTGTGGTTTTTTGTCCCGCCGAGGCCTGACAAACCCCCTCTTTTTCTCAAACATTTTCCAGCTCCTCCTAGTTCGAGCGGCTGGTAATGTCTATACTGCAGTAGAGAGCCTGTTATAACACGCACGCCTGCAGACAATGCCGACACGCACACGAAAACTGTGATGACGCTCTCTCTCTTATCTGCTCGCGCCAACTAAAGCTTACTAGGTTTCCCCTGTGGCTCACTGGTTAAACCCTAAGCTTTCGCGCCAGAGACCCGTGTTCGATTCCCGGCTCTGGCAGCAAAAAAAAAAAAAAAAAAAAAAAAAAAAATTTTGCAGCTCCCCTCTCTGTGCTCGCGACCAGCTTTCTTACGTACAGAGAGCGAGCGCGCGCCCCCGAGCGCATGCGTCACCGGCGAAAGAAGGAGAGAGTGTGGTTTTTTGTCCCGCCGAGGCCTGACAAACCCCCTCTTTTTTCTCAAACATTTTCCAGCTCCTCCTACTTCGAGCGGCTGGTAATGTCTATACTGCAGTAGAAAGCCTGTTATAACACGCACGCCTGCAGACAATGCCGACACGCACACGAAAACTGTGATGACGCTCTCTCTTTTATCTGATCGCGCCAACTAAAGCTTATGTTGTTTCCCCTGTGGCTCAGGGGCTAAACCTTAAGCTTTTGCCCCGGAGACCCGTGTTCGATTCCGGCTCCCGCAGCAGAAAAAATTTACGCGGCTCTCCTCAGCGAGCCGCCTTATTCAAGTTTATTTCCCTGTCAGTCCCCTTCAATCAGGCTACTGCAGTGGTCCATTTAGCAGCCAACGAGCCGGCTCATTTGCCCTCTCGCCTGCACACATATACGCCGTCTTCACGGCGACCCAGAGAAAATCTCAAAAGAGTATAATGTCTGGTCCGGCTCACGCCGTTGGTGTTTTAAGTGTAGTGAAAGTGCCCACGCCCCAGTGTTCACTCCTACACACAAGCACATCAAATCTCGTGTCACTCACAGAGCACACTCTCAGAAAGCGCAGAAAGGCTGCTCGAGTGTTGAATATAAGGAGTGTGTCCACAGGTCTGTGCCCACTATCTGCCCGCTCTGTTACACGGTCAATAAAACCGGTTATGAATGTAAGTCTCGTGCCCGCCGGAGAGCGTTCACGCTTACTGACACACACCTCCCCCCGGGCGCCGCCCGCGCGTTTAAATGTTATCACAAAACGCAGGGCATTGATAAGACGCTCCCCATCCGTTATGATCGGGGCGTCAAATACACTTGTAAGTCTCGTGCCCGCGCACACGCGCTCACGCTTACAGAAAGCTTTTCCACCCGAAGCGCTGCTGGCGCGTCAAAAAGTGAGAATAAAATGCTCCCCATCCCTTATGATTGGGACACCTCACATAAATCAGACGGTCTCGGCTTTCAGCGAGAAGCCATTGCCCAGAACCGAGAGCGCGCGCGCCGCGCTTTCGGCTCCGGCTCAGTTTCACAAGCCCGCAAATGGCGGCGATCTGAACCCGGAGGCCATTCGCCCCCTAGCGGCTCACATAGCTGCGTGGGAAACTATCCCAGGGATTTCAGAATGGGTTCTGAGCACAATAAGCAGGGCTATACACTTCAATTCATTTGCCGTCCCCAGCGCTTTCGAGCCCGGACCGCGACGATAGTGAATGCGGAAGTAGCACACCTACTTTACGCAGAAATAGCAAAGCTGCTGTGCAAAGGGGCTATAGAAAAGGTGCCGCCTTCTCTGAGCGAGTCAGGCTTTTACAGCCGTTATTTTCTCGTACCCAAGAAGGACGGAGCCTTCAGACCTATCCTAGATCTGAGACATTTGAACAAAGCGCTTGTGAAAAGACTGTTCAAAATGCTTACGACCAGGAAAAACCTCGCGCACGTTCGCCCGAGGGACTGGTTTATTTCTCTAGATCTGAAGGATGCCTATTTTCAGGTTCAGATAATACCCCGTCACAGGCAATTTTTGAGAATTGCCTTTGACGGTCAGGTATATCAATAAACCGTCCTGCCGTTCGGCCTGTCTCTAGCACCCCGTGCATTTACGAAGTGCATGGACGCGGCGCTCGCCCCCCTGAGAAGTCAGGGGCTGTGAATAATGAACTATCTGGACAATTGGCTGATTTTGGCACAGTCAGAGACAGAGCTGCTATCTCACAGAACAGTGCTTCGCAGTCACCTGGAAAGCTTGGGTCTCATGGTCAACTGGACCAAGAGCTCATTGCAACCCAGCCAGTCAATTTCCTTTTTAGGAATAGAACTGGACTCGGTGACCTATGTCGGCTCGTCTATCGGCACGGCGCGCGCTCCGTGTTCGCCACCTAGCCGCGTTTTTCCAGAAGGACAGCTTTCTCCCTTTGGAAACATTTTAAAGGATGCTGGGCTGTATGGCATCAGCTGCAGCGGTGCTCCAGCTGGGCCTACTGCGCATGCGCCCGCTCCAACGCTGGTTGAATGCTCGCCCGTCCCACCGAGCTTGGGTTTCTGGCGGTCAGAAAATCGGAGTGACTCAGACCTGCATAGCGGCTCTGCAGCCCTGGTTAGTGGCCGATTGGTACCAGCTGGGAGTGAGGATGGGAACCATCTCTTATCGGAAAGTCATTTCGACAGACGCGTCCAACTGGGGTTGGGGCGCGCTGTTCGAGGGCAGACCGGTCTTCGGCCAGTGGTCAGACCAAGAGAGGTGTTTTCACATAAACTGTCTGGAGATGATAGCGGTCGAGAATGCGCTGAAACGCTTCCTCCCGTTCATAAAGGACCAACATGTTATTGTCCGCTCGGACAACATGTCTGTGGTATCCTATGTAAACCGTCAGGGCGGTGTCAGATCCAGAAATCTCTGCAATCTGACGGAACGCCTCCTTATTTGGTCGCAGATGCACCTGCCCTCGCTGAGGGCGGCGCATGTGCCTAGCCATTTGAACGACGGCCCAGACAAACTGTCCAGGGACAACGTTCCCCCAGGGGAATGGTCCCTGGGCCCCCAAGCGGTCCAGAAGCTGTGGCGCCTATTCGGCAGGGCGGAAGTCGACCTATTTGCGTCAAAAGACAACGCTCAATGCCCGACGTTCTTCTCGAAGGACGAGGACGCGCTGGCCCAGGTTTGGCCCAGCCTCCGGCTATATGCTTTCCCTCCGGTCTCTCTGTTACCACAGGTGATCAAGAGAATCAGGGAAACGCGCCACTCGGTGCTCCTCATAGCCCCGCGTTGGGAGAATCAGATTTGGTTCCCGGAGCTAGCACGGCTGTCACATACAGCTCCGTGGCCTATTCCGGTGAGGACAGATCTCCTCTCTCAGGCTCGCGGCACGATCTGGCATCCCCATCCAGAGCGCTGGTCTCTGCACGCATGGTTGATCAACGGGTACTCGTTGCCCTGCCAGAAGGAGTAATGAACACGATCGCGCAGTCTAGAGCCCCTTCCACGAGAAGGCTCTACGCGTCTAAATGGTCGGTGTTCTCTGGATGGTGCACGGACAGAGGTCTGGACCCGCGGACATGCGGGGTGGCGCATCTGTTCTCCTTCCTACAAGAGCTGTTGGATAAGGGAAGGTCCCCATCCACACTCGAAGTATACGTGGCGGCCGTGGCAGCGTTCGCAGAATCGACGCACGGCCAGTCATTAGGAAGACATGAGTTGGTCATCCGCTTCCTTAGAGGAGCTAGGAGGATGAACCCGCCGCGCCCCCCGTCGGTTCCCATGTGGGATCTTTCACTGGTCCTAGAGGCCCTGAAAGCTTTTCCCTTCGAACCACTAAACTCCGTGGGGTTGAAATATCTATCACTGAAACCGTCTTTCTGACTGCACTGTCGTCAGTAAAACGTGTGGGGGACCTGCATGCGCTGTCTGTCAGCGCATCGTGTCTTAAGTTCGGGCCGTATGACTCTAAAGTCCCGTCGGTTCCCATGTGGGATCTTTCACTGGTCCTAGAGGCCCTGAAAGCTTTTCCCTTCGAACCACTAAACTCCGTGGGGTTGAAATATCTATCACTGAAACCGTCTTTCTGACTGCACTGTCGTCAGTAAAACGTGTGGGGGACCTGCATGCGCTGTCTGTCAGCGCATCGTGTCTTGAGTTCGGGCCGTATGACTCTAAAGTCATCCTCAGACCTAGACATGGCTACGTTCCTAAAGTGATGGGCACTCCGTTCAGAGCGCAAGTTATCTCGTTGTCAGCTCTGCCAGCATCTGACAGCGAAAGTGATGTGAACCTCCTCTGCCCTGTCAGAGTACTGAGGTTTTACATTACGCGCTCCGCCTTATTCAGGCGTTCGGAACAGCTGCTTGTTTCGTTCGGTGGGCGCACCAAGGGTCTCGCCTCCTCGAAACAGAGCCTGTCCAGATGGATAGTGGACGCTATAGCAGCCGCTTACGCGTCAAAAGGTCTGCAATGCCCTCTGGGCATCAGGGCTCATTCCACGAGAGGCGTGGCCTCTTCGTGGGCATGGTCCAGTGGACTTTCTATCCATGACATTTGTGTAGCGGCGGGCTGGAGCTCCCCGTCTACCTCTGTCAGGTTTTATAACCTAGAAGTTCCTGCCTTGCAGGCTAAACTGTTGTCAGTTAAAAGGGAGGTGTATTCTGCCCAGACATCCTGCTCAGATCACTCTCACATGACTCAGCTCTCCTGGTTGAGCTGCACTAAGTAGGGTATGTGCCATGTGCCTATACAGACCGGCGCGCTGCTCTGTATTCCCTATGTGTGCGTATGTACAAGTGATGGCCCACGTGGCTGGCCACCTTATTCTCCACCTTACAGGGTTCCCCTGAAAGTTCGGGGTCTCATGGTGGATGCTTGGCGCGCACGGCGTTGACAAAGTGTTCCCGTAGCGTAAGCTAAACTTACGCAATACGAGAGAACCTCTCGTAAGAGAACGATACTCGGTTACTAACGTAACCTCGGTTCTCTCTAGAGAGGGAACGAGTATTGCGTAACCGGCCGTGCTCGCGCCACGAGCGACTTCGCTTCAGTTGTCGAAAAACCAGGGAAGTCAGCCTACAGCCCCTTCTTTTATACGCTAAGCCACGCCCATTCTGGCGGGCTGTGACGCTATGAAGGCGCGAGCGCCCTTCATTGGGCGTGACGTCACGCGGGGCTCACTGGTAGGCTGCAGCAGATGCCAGCAGGGCAGCCAATAAGCACGCGAGATGGCCTGCTCTAGGTCTGCTAGCTGCTGCACTGCGTTGACAATGAATACAAAATTAAGGATAATTTTTTGGCTTCAATATCTCGAGAAGATGAATCTTTCCCGTAGCGTAAGCTAAACTTACGCAATACTCGTTCCCTCTCTAGAGAGAACCGAGGTTACGTTAGTAACCGAGTATCGTTTTTTGACTAACGTCCGCCCACAGGAATGCTCCCTCAACTCGCGCACTTATAACTTAGTGTTTACGCAGCTCTTACAGTGATTTTCTGAAGTAAAACTGACGCTTCATCTTTTGTGTGATGTAAAATAAACTTTATTAAACTCATCAGTATATGTTTGATTATCATTCGGACCTGGTCCGATACAGCAGACTTGTAGGATATTAATAAATAATGGATACATACAAGCAGATGACAAATACGTTATAATAACCGTAATTAAACTACTAAACTATACCTGTTCCATCTCTATACAGCACTCTGACTCTGTAGGCATTATTGTCCGACTCGAAATGAACACCGTTACTGAGAGTTTCTGATATTATCATCATTCCGTGAGATGAAATTGTCCTGAGAGACCGAGCGCGAGCTCATGTAGCTCCGCCCCCTGTGCCGGCAGCAGTAGCTTATTTGCATTTAAAGGGCACACACTAAAACAGCTCGTTTTTCTGAGCCACAAAAAAATACAATTTAAACATGCTGTAAAAAATGATCTGATGGGTATATTGAGCGGAAACTTTACATACACATTCTGGGGACATCAGAGACTTATTTTACATCTTGTGAAAAGGGGCATAATACGGGACCTTTAAAAAAACGATTAATCGAAAAATCTATTTTTTTGCCCAGCCCTACTTAATATGAACAAATGTAACCGCCCCATGTCCTGATTGGCTAATGATCCGATCTGCTTGATCGGATCACGGTGATCGCATGTTAATGCCAAGTGTAAATGCAGCCTACAGAAGGTCGAAACGGAGTCAAGACCAAGACCAGACCAACACTTCTCAAATTCATCTAAAAGGTTAGCCTGAGAAATGTCTTATATTTAAACAACAAACACAATTAGAATTAAAGCTGCAAGCAGCATTTATCGGGGTTCAAGCATTTAAGGCATTTAAGCACAAAAGAATTTAAAGACAATAAGTTTTATTTAGCAAGCATGTAAACATTTAAAAAACTTAGGAAAACAAAAGTAATTCATAAAAGATCATATAAGAGATTCAGTCAAGAATCATTTTGTACAAACGTAAATAATATATGTTGGATTGATGTTTACAAGGAAGTTCATTCTGATAACGCATTGTGTCAGCATTTGAAAGTTTATTGTATCCTTTAGTGGACAAACATGCACCTATTAAAAAGTGCTGTGACTAATGTGGTGAGAAGCATTCACATGTCTCCGTTATTAATGGATCAAACAGCACTGACGTGGAAACAGGAAGAAACATTGTGCATTGAATGAACCATCCATTGTCCACAGATCAGCAACATTCACCATGGGTTTACTGTAGTAACACTACTAACTGGATCCATGGAAGTTTGGCAGGAATAGTAAGTTCAGCTACAATGCTTTCAAGTAACGTGACATCGGTTTTATTTAGAAATTATGAATAAAATTGCTGCCCTCAAATGTTAATCTGAAATAAAAAAAAGAAACCGTTGTTTATATTACATTTATTTTGTCCAAGGAGCTGTTTTTGTTTTATATGCTTCTAAGAAGAGTCAAGTATAGCTCCATAATTGCTCAAAGTAAAAAATTATCATACTTTATGATGTTAGTTTTAATTTAAAAAGAAAAAAATTTAAATCAAGGAAATTTCTTTGGCATTTCTTTCTTTTTGCTGTATCTAAAACGAACCGAACCGTGACACCAGTGTATCGTATCGAACCGTGAATTTTGTGAACTGTTACACCCCTACCGACTAGTCGTTTCTTTTGGGATGAATGATTCAACAGCCTAAAAGCTTCAATTCAATTTGGTGAAGTTCCGCCATTTCATACAATTTGTGAGGAAAAATAAAAACTCTCAAACCCAATACTGCATCTGTTTCTTTCACCTTGACTCAAATAACTTTCAAAAACAAAATACACATTCTATAACCCAAATGTACAAAAAGAAATGTAATCAGATATTGGATTTGACTCAAAACACAATGATTCAGAATTCCTTCCAATAAACCACCTTTACTTTCAATAGTAAACAGTATGTTCAACAATATGAATTAATGCTGGAATGCTGGAAAGATAAATAGATTCAGTTGAACAAAGTTCATGAATAAAACGACTCAGTTGATCAAAGTTTGTGAATCAAAGGATTCAGTTTAAAGAGTTGTTCAACCTTCTCTAGATCAGTTCAAGTAGGCTACAAAAAAAAGGCTGTCCATTTCAGAAGCAAAAATAAATCAATCAATCACTTAATCCCATGAATCAAAGTCCTTTGAGTCCGAAAACCAAAAGAAAATTGGAAACATCCTACCAGTTGATGGTTTCAAATTACGGTTTAAAGGGGAAACAGGTCCATGGGTGCACATGTAATGGCATCCACTAGGCAGATGATTCATCTCCAATGGATTATTTATGGCACAAAACAGGATACACTTGCGGATCACGTTCACATAGGAAAAAAACTGAGAATAAGAAAACCCAAAACAAACGTACAAGAACTTGTCCATAACAATAGCCTATACAGTACATGTGCATTTCAAATGACACATTAATCTAACTTTTCGACATTTATAGTAAACATCGACACTCATAAATCACTCATTGTCTCAACTCATGAAACAATACACTTGGTAGCTTTAGCTTTGGCTAACTAATGTTAGTTCAGCTCGCACTGTGGGTGCGGCCTAACGTTACTCAACTCAACTCATATCAAATCAAATAATTTATGAAATTGACATATCTATATCTTTCATATGGCTTTATATATTCAGATTTCATATAAAAACAAAATCACTCACCAAAACGAGATTGCATCACATATGTTATTCACTTAAAGAAGATTATTCAATACAGATTTTCACTCTGGGATCCTTCGATTTCCACTCCACTTTTCTCTCTCTCTGACGACACACCAGCCAAAGGAGTTTCTGGAGAAATGCGTGTGCTGCTGCCTCGTCTGACCTGATCTGATTCCCTCGGCCTCATCTGTTCGCGCTGACTGACAGCGGCGCCGGCGCGAACTGTGGGAGGGCCTAATGAATATGCCGCTACTGTTGGCTCTCAGGGGTGTCAGTCACTGCAGCACAATCGGTGATTGGATGAATCGCGTTTCTTTGTAGAACACTTTTCTTTCTTTTCTTAACTCTTTCCAACTCTCAAGTCATTTACTAGTGGCCTGTGTTACCCGGGTTACAACTGTATTTCTAAAACAATCTAGCTTAGATTATTGCCCAGTGGTTTGGTCGAGTGCATAAAGACAAAAAAATGTAAGAATAATAATGTAGCCTACTGGTGAAAGATTGTCTCTGCTTTGTTTTATAAGAAATATTTCTGTGTCTAGAATAGTAGTGCTAGTCATGATTTTAACACCAGGCATGCATAAAAGGGATGTTTTTTTTATTTCCTGTTTCGAAAACCACTGCAAAACATTGGACTGCAATGTATAGAAGAATGAAACTATGGAAGGATTTACCATTGATATTACACATTTTGACAAGAGATATTACACTGACACTCCACACAAGAAAAAATATTTTAAAAAAATATTTTAAGGAACATATAAATAGTAACTATATAGTAAATAGCACTATATAGTAAATTGTTGATTTTGATATTTGGAATGAATGTTAGGTTCATTGACTTAACTTTTTATTGTTTTTGATTAAATGTAGTATTTGTATTTAATTGTTGGCACCCCAGGAAGAGAAGCCTCTGCCTATGTACTGGCTAATGGGGATCCAAATAAACAAATAATCTTAGATCATAGGAAAGACCAAACAGCCAATACAGGCAATTTACTTAGGAAAAACAATTTTTTTTTTGTCTTGCCTGATCTACACCACTTTTTTTAGTAGTCCTCAAAGTGTGCCCATATATATGTCAAATTAATTGTAAATATCTCATTTCGTTTTGAAGTTTAGACACTTTTATTTATGAGAGCATAAAAATTATCCTTTTTTTTTTTTTCAGTTCCTATCACAATTTTGACATTTGGGTGTTATTGTTTAGCTATTTACCTATGTTTTCAAATTGCCTGTTTTTTTTTTGTTTTTGTTTTTTTTTTTTGTCTCGATCGGACTAACGGCTTCAAAGATAACAACAATTTTGTTTAAAGCTCTAAATGATACTGTTACAAAAACCATAAGGCAAAACCTGGCATGTTTGGTATCGTTGGACTCGGCAAGGATTCAGGAGTGTAAGGAGGTCACTCCTGTGAAAGAAAAAAGCTGAATTGAAAATTCTCAGGCTCCTTCAGGGCATTGTGCCGATGACGTATACTGAGTTTTTTTAGATACGCCAATGTTCTCATAGACTATAAAGGTACCCTGGACAAACACACTGCATGCCAATTTTTATTAGACTTGGGTGCGGTTATAGCCATTTTCATGAGTTTTTCCCTGTTATAGCGCCAGGAAGTGGCCAATCTTCGCGATTATTTCATGTGACCTCAGATTGAGCTCACAAACATGTGTACCAAGTTTAGCGAAAATATCTCTTTCCATTCACAAGTTACAACCGTTTTAGTAAAAGTGGCTCTGGTGCCATCAAACATTTTGGTTCCCCTTAGCGAACGACAATTGAAATTTTGAATTTTTTGATGATTATTGATAGTCAGACTCCAGAGAATATTTCTGCAGTGGTTTGGTTCGGATCAGGCCAAAAACCTAGGACTAGTTCGCAAAAGTAGGTTTTGAAAAAAAACAAAATACCCGAAAAAATACCCAGGGTGACGAGCCAATCCAAGGTATGAATCTTGTCCGGCTTGAGCCAAGGATTCCAACGATGTAAGACACTTGAGCCTACGCCTAACGGTTGAGGAGTTATGAGCCATTTCATACTTTTGACCGCTGTAGCGCCCCCGTCAGGCCGATCGGGGCAGGCCTCGGTGACGCTGTAGGCGGTGTGAGTACTACCAAAGTTTCAAGTCTCCACGACTACGGTTCGTTCTGCCCGATCAGTTTTATATGGAGAATGCTGCATCATAGGAAAATTAACAATAACAATAAGGTTTCAGCACTTCGTGCTTGAAGCCCTAATAAAAAGGGACTAAAAAATGGGACAATAAAAAAAAAGGGGACTATAAAAAAAAACTTTAGGGTCTCAGCACTTGACGCTTGAGCTGCTGCTTTCCAAAAACTTTATCAAGCCTTTTAACGTGTGCCTCGGAGAGGAGAAAGTCTCTTTTTTGCATTTTTAGCTCATTTATCATGGAAATGTGATGGTTTTTTTTGGTGTTTTTTTTTACCTTTTAAACTGTAATACCTCCACTGATGGCCTGATCTCTGTAAAAGTTTGCACGCTTCTGTAGAATAATATGTCGCACATGCTCAGCTAATTTGGTGAAGTTCTGAGCAGAGCAGGCCATTTTTCAGTCATTTAAATGTCATTTTGCATAGGATAATATTGAGCATTTTTTACCTTTATAACAGTTAAAGTGCCACCAATGGTCCAACGTCCATGAAAGTTTCCAAGCCTCTTTAGGATCACGTGACGCATATGCGCACGCCCGATTTTGTGAGGTTGTATGCAAATCAGGCAGGAAGAGGGCGGCTTTCAGCCATTTCATGGGATTTGCCATAGAAATACATCATTTTGAACCCTTTTTAACAGTTATAGCGCCACCAAGTGGCCATTCGCCCCGTCGTTTTTCACGCGACCACAGAATGAGCTCTTACATAGCTGCGCTGAGTTTGGTGAAAATATCTCGTTCCGTTCACGAGTTATAGCCAATTTAGTAAAAGGGGCTCCTCCCACTTTGAACGTTTTGGCGGCCCTTAGGGACCGTGAACCGAAATTTCCACTTTTTTTTGACAATTATTGACATTCAGAGTCCATAGAATCTTGCTGCTGTGGTTTGGTTCCGGCCGGGCCAAAAACCTAGGACTAGTTCGCAAAAGTAGGTTTTTGAAAAAAAACTAAATACCCGAAAATGTACCTAAGGTAACCAGCCAATCCGAGGCATGCATCTTGTCCGGCTTGAGCCAAGGATTCCACCGATGTAAGACACTTGAGCCTACGCCTAACGGTTGAGGAGCTATGAGCCATTTCATACTTTTGACCGCTGTAGCGCCCCCGTCAGGCCGATCGGGGCGGGCTCGCTGTAGGCGGTGTGAGTATTACCAGTCCCCAAAGTTTCAAGTCTCCACGACTTACGGTTCGTTCTGCCCGATCAGTTTTATATGGAGAATGCTGCATCATGGGAAAATTAACAATAACAATAGGGTTTCAGCACTTCGTCCTTGAACCCCTAATAATATGACACTACATATACAGTAGCTGTTACCAATCAAATTAAATCACTAACAACAAAATTAATCTTTGCACTGCAGAGGTGGCACAGAAGCTGCATCTGAATCGGTAAAATTACAACTGCATAAATTACACTCACCTAAAGGATTATTAGGAACACCTGTTCAATTTCTCATTAATGCAATTATTTAATCAAACAATCACATGGCAGTTGCTTCAATGCATTTAGGGGTGTGGTCCTGGTCAAGACAATCTCCTGAACTCCAAACTGAATGTTAGAATGGGAAAGAAAGGTGATTTAAGCCATTTTGAGCGTGGCATGGTTGTTGGTGCCAGACGGGCCGGTCTGAGTATTTCATAATCTGCTCAGTTACTGGGATTTTCACGCACAACCATTTCTAGGGTTTACAAAGAATGGTGTGAAAAGGGGAAAAACATCCAGTATGCGGCAGTCCTGTGGGCGAAAATGCCTTGTTAATGCTAGAGGTCAGATGAGAATGGGCCGACTGATTCAAGCTGATAGAAGAGCAACTTTGACTGAAATAACCAGTCGTTACAACCGAGGTATGAAGCAAAGCATTTGTGAAGCCACAACACGCACAACCTTGAGGCGGATGGGCTACAACAGCAGAAGACCCCACCGGGTACCACTCATCTCCACTACAAATAGGAAAAAGAGGCTACAATTTGCAAGAGCTCACCAAAATTGGACAGTTGAAGACTGGAAAAATCTTGCCTGGTCTGATGAGTCTCGATTTCTGTCTCGAGTTTCGAGTCAGAATTTGGCGTAAACAGAATGAGAACATGGATCCATCATGCCTTGTTACCACTGTGCAGGCTGGTGGTGGTGGTGTAATGGTGTGGGGGATGTTTTCTTGGCACACTTTAGGCCCCTTAGTCCCAATTGGGCATCGTTTAAATGCCACGGCCTACCTGAGCATTGTTTCTGACCATGTCCATCCCTTTATGGCCACCATGTACCCATTCTCTGATGGCTACTTCCAGCAGGATAATGCACCATGTCACAAAGCTCGAATCATTTCAAATTGGTTTCTTGAACATGACAATGAGTTCACTGTACTAAAATGGCCCCCACAGTCACCAGATCTCAACCCAATAGAGCATCTTTGGGATGTGGTGGAACGGGAGCTTCGTGTCCTGGATGTGCATCCCACAAATCTCCATCAACTGCAAGATGCTATCCTATCAATATGGGCCAACATTTCTAAAGAATGCTTTCAGCACCTTGTTGAATCAATGCCACGTAGAATTAAGGCAGTTCTGAAGGCGAAAGGGGGTCAAACACAGTATTAGTATGGTGTTCCTAATAATCCTTTAGGTGAGTGTATGTTGTGATGAATGTGTATTTTTTTTAAATAAAATTTTGTTTAGGCCTATTGAACATTTGAATAAAATCGATTTCTAATTTGTAATTATGCTAATATTCATAAAAAAGGTCTGTTGCTCTTGTTATATTGCTTACTTTTATAATATGAAGAGTTTGGTTGCAAAACGCGATAAACGCCATTTTTTGACATTTGGATTTTATTTATTGGAAATCCACTGTTGAGATGTACCTTAATCTATGTGTGAATTGCTGCCATTAATAAGATTTAAAAATTTACATTTTAAGCCTACTACAAAATGTATTTTTTCACAAAACGCAATATCCGCCAGCCCAGTTTCTTTACAGAGTGGGATATAACAGTTAGGCCAGGGGTGCCCAATCCTGCTCCTGGAGATCGACTGTCCTGCACAGTTCATCTCAAACCCTAATCAAACACACCTGAAGCAACCAATTAAGGTCTTTAGGATCACTTGAAAATTATATTCAGGTGTGTTTGATTAGGGTTGGAGATGAACTGTGCAGGACAGTCGATCGCCAGGAGCAGGATTGGGCACCCCTGGGTTAGGCTATAGAACGTTCGTCACGCGAGGAGAGAGTAACCGCCGGTGAAGTGCTCCTAGTTTGCTCAGTGATTTGTATCAAAACAAAAAACATATTTTTAAAAAGAGGATTCAATAGGCTAACTAAAAAACGTTTACCATTTAATTGTTTATACTGTAGGCGAGCTGTCAGTCACGTAGGCTACGTCACTGATCAACAGCTGTCTGTCAGTCGGAGAATAAAAGCTTCAGAGTCAAGCTAACGTTATGAATTTCGATGACGGATTGGAGCCGGTCATTCCAGCTGCTGTTGGGAGAAAGAGGAAGGCATCTAAAGATAATCATCAAAGGGAGAAGACCAAACGGGCAAGGCATTCAGGGGAGGGAAAACATCCAAAGATTAATTGCGGTCATCGTGCGACTGCGAGTAATGTTGGTCTGTGTCATGCCGACAAACTTTCAGATGAAGATGTTGCCTTCAACTTCACAAAAATGTATAAAAACGCTACAAAAGTGGACCAGGATAAAATACTCCTGTGTCTGTCAACAATAAACAAATGCAGCAGGGAACGAGTCTCCGCTGATGTCAAGAAGAAAGCCAGGGAGGTTACAGTGAAATACTGCCTTTTGTCCTGCGCTCCTCCCCATCACAAGATACCTGTCTGCAAGGCTACATTTCTAAGTGTCCTTGGTAAGTTTATTTTTTAAATAATTTCTTACATGTAGCTGAGTAGCTTATCTGAAGATTTACTGCAGTGTGTTTGCTCTGACAGCTCAGCTAGCCAGGCAGCGCAACGGTGCTTTTTTTTTTTTTTTTTAATGCCCACTGTCCCTATGTGAAGCACAAGCACACAGGCGTCGGCACGTTGTTATCCGACCTTTTCATTCAGGGATTGCCCTGGATTACTGGCACACGCCATAGTCACATTATGTTTATTATGGCATTATGTTTTTGAATATTATGAATATTTACGATTAATATGATTTCTTCAAATGCCCATCCTTAACCCAGGTGCTATAAACATAGTCTAATATGGCCTGTTCAATCTTGGGTAGAAGCCAGAGGTGTAGCCTTTTATTCAATTAATTAATTTATTATTTATATATATTTATAATTTATTTTCAGGTTCCAGAAAAAAACACAGACAACCTTATTAATACCTTTTCTGTACTCCACAGGTGTTAGTAAAGACAGAGTCTCCAGAGTGGTGAAATACTTCAGTCAACATGGTGAAGCCAGACCAGAGTGCAGGGGTCGGAACCAGAAATGTTGATGAGAAGATGTGTCCTCATTCATGTGCAAGGCCAGCCACTACGCTCGTCGTGGTGCACCTGGACGGAAGTACCTCCCAAGTGACATGTCAGTAACCAAAATGCACCGGCTGTTCCAGGAGCAGAACCACAGGGACATCAGCTACTCCCTGTATTACAATGTTTTCTGCACCTCATTCAACTTGGGATTTGGGCATCCAGCAAAGGACTGCTGTGCCACCTGTATGAGCTCGAGACTCCGTATGAAAGATCCTCACCTTACTGAGGAAGAGAGGAAGGCAGAGATCTTGTCTGTCATGCTCCACCGACGCAGAGCCCGGGTGTTCTACACATTGCTAAATGCAGTGGAGGACACTGGCCAGACCTACTACTCTAGGCAACTTTACATGTATGTGTTTGGTGTTGTGTCCACCATGGAGAGAGGAGTCTGCAGGCACTGAGTGACCGTCATCTCTATGTGTGGCTTGAAAATCGAAATAGAAAAGACAGCAACATGACCGCCTCTGCCTTGGACCACTGCCTGAGAACCAGTCTAGCCGAAGATGTCCAACAGGCTGGCCATTTGAGGCTCTTCAGCGATTCCTGCTATGGACATACAAGAACAGTACAATGGTGGGAATGCTGTCCAGCCTACAAAGCACTATCTTTAAAGATGTGAAAATGGAGTGCTTCTTCCCTGTCCGTGGCCATAGTTTTCTCCCTGTTGACAGAGTTTTTGGAAGAATTGAGCAGGATATTCGTAAGCAGGACACCATCCTCCTGCCAGACAAATACACCAACATCCTGAAGAAGCATGGCTCTGTGTATGTGTACGGGAAGGACTGGGAGAGCTTTGACCACAAAGCTGCAGCCAAGGCTCTCATGCAGTCCACGCGGTCTTACAAGATCAGCGAAGCCCGGGTGCTGGAGATCGATGGCAAAAGGTTGGGGGTGAGAAACACCTTCAGCGGTCCCACCTACCAGCACACTCTCCTGAAGAGAGGCAACAACTGGGGCCAGTATAAAGCAGATCCCCTGCCCATGATGAGCACAGTGAAGGCTGTGAAGAAGGACATCATCAGCCTGCTAAAAGCCATTGGTGCCCCAGCAAACGTCGAGGCCTTCTACAATCACGCTTTGGCTGTGACCAGTGATGTCCACAGGGGGGAAGAGTAGACTAAAAGGCACATATCTGAAGCCCATGTGACACTCAAGAAAATACACGCACACACACACAAACAAACACACACACACACACACACACACACACACACGCACACACACACACACACACACACACACACACACACAAACAAAATATTGATTCACTAGCTTTTCTTAATGGTATTACAGTAGTAGAATATAGCCTAAGGTGGATATATAGCGTTTTGCAAAAAAAAAAAAAAAATGTTATGTTGTGTTGTGTTGTGTATGTTCTGGCCCAAACTAACTCAGAATCTTATTATTATTAATCAATCTTTGTATATACTATTCCATATATTTATGATGTATTGTTTTTTTAACCAATTTAAGATGTTTGACTATGTTAAGATAAATATGTTGCATTTTGGCATGGATTTATGAACTATTTATGGACATAAAATTAAATAAAAAATATCCTGGATTTGAAGAATACTGTGTCCCTGGCCTTCACTGAGCTCAAGTAATAGTTTAATGTACAAAAAATTGTGAATGAACATGACTGTTGATGTCTCAAATAATAATGTCAAATAACCAACATTTCTCAAAATGGATATATCTCCTTTTGCAACGAAACTCTTCATATTTTATGATATATAAAAACAAGATCTCGTTCAAGTGCTTTTTGCAATCATATCTTGAATTTTGTGGGCATATTATGACCTTTTGGTGACATGTTTGACACAATCCCCCATAAATGTCTGACCCGGCAAAAGAAACCAAATTGGAAATAAGTTATTGAATGCATTTGAAGCAAAACAAGTGTATGATGTTAACAAATAAATTAGGCAATGCACTGGAAATGTAGTGATATTCCCACAGTTGTGGTCTTGACCGGTTTTGAGAATCCTGAGTTCTCTTCAAAAATTTTCAAAAATCTTCAAAATAAATATAGTCTTGAGACCAGTCACAAGACTAAGACTGGTCTTGAGTACTGCAACACTAATATTAATTATACTGAATATTTGTAAACCAGTTAAATCTGGAATAAGTCCGGTAAGATTCAGTCTTCACAAAGATTTGGGTCCAAAGTTGACATGACGTTGTTATATTAAGGTAATAGAGTGGACACGAAGATATGCATTTTACAGCATTCTAAGGATTGGCAGTAGTTGCCATGCAGTTTATGGCTTTATAGCATGTTTTCTCTTCAATTAAAATCTGCTATCTAACATGCTATAAACACCAGAGGAAAATAAAGTTTAGAACATTGAGAAATATTTAACTTAAAATGACAGCAGAGTCCACGTCCCCTCTCTGACATACTGTATATTGCAGCTTCATTGCTCATGTGAACTTGACAAAAAATATAAAATAATAGACAACACAGGCTCATTGGAAAAACGTACCTGTGGCAACATTTCTGCAAAACGTAAAATACGTACCAATACATATATCCCTGCAGTTTCCAACAGAAATGAAGACTAGAGGCAGTAAAACAGCAAGCACTTTTAATCCTTTTCATACAAAATTAAATGGGCAGATTATTGATTAATTAAGACTTATTTTCATGCGGCTCCATTCAAATATTATATTATGACCTCAAAGGACTTAGTGCATGATTTGTAAACGATTACAGTTTGGAGTTTGCCTAACATTACCAGCTCCATATGTTTGGCTTTTCTGACATACTAAGCTTGCTCAGTAGCTCAGCTGGTACAGAATTGTACTTGCGATGCAGAGAGCTCGGGTATAAATCCTGTGAAAGATGAGACATGATGAAAGAACTCAAAAACTTCTAGAAACAAGCAAATATGGCATGGTTCCTTCAGCAATTGCGTTTTCATGTCAAATGTGCTTTTGTTAACACTATCGGATAGGTTTAGGTGTACAATATTTTAAAAGGTGTACAATATTTTAAAAAGCGATGGAGCATTTAGCGCCACTCATTGGACTATTCAATTAAGAACTGCTGTGATATGTACAAAAACCATAGTAATAAAACGTTGCCAGATTTACATTCATCTGTTTGATAAAACTGAACACACTTTTTGCGCCAATCACTGGACATTTCACTTTGAAACTGTCACGAAACGTGCGCGAAGGAACATAATATTATTTTGCAGAAATGTTGGGCTGTACATGCGTACATCGGTAGCACTTTATTTACAGTCCTGTTCCCCATGTACATACTATGTACATATTATAGTAATTGCAATATAACCCATTCAGTTACCTTAGATTATCCCTTACTTTCTTAGGTATATACACTGTAAGTACATGTACTGTAAGTGCACGTGCTGTAAAATTCAGTGCAATCCGTACATCTGAGGACCACATGGGCAATAATTCTTATTGTTATACTGCAGATAGAGCATGAAGCATATTAACCAATGCCACTGGATTTAATACAAAACTCCATCCACATTGCCCCTTGAAATAAATTTCGATAATAAATGGACATTAGTGCCATTTAACCTGTGTTTTTCCACACACACTCCTGTTAAGGAAACATTACATAATATATTGTGCTCATTCCCTTCCTGTTATCTCTGCACTGATTGGAGGGCAATTAAAAGTATAAATCAACATATCATTAGATATTGCTGGGATTGATATGACAGCATGAAGAGAACATTTTGTCTGCTCACGAATAATCTTTGAAAACAAAAAAATATATAAATGTAAAACCACTTTCTCTTATCCCAGGTTATATCATCCCAGTATAACATATTTCTCAAATTTACTTTTTTTTTTTTTGACAGCCTGTGGTTACAACAGGGTACCCCCAGGATCCTCCAACTTAAATTCAAGGCTTTTTAAGACCTTTTTAATACCATTTAAAATGAAATTCAATGCCAACTTCGTACCCATTCCGACAGAAGTATGAGAGGAAAATGTCAAATCTGTATACATTTTAAACCCTAGAAAATAATTATGTACAAGGAGGCTACTTGAATTAAATAAAACATTTTACTTAAATTATCAGTCATACTTAATACATCCGCAACAGCATTGTAGCGCGCACGTGTGTGTAGGCCAGTGTTAATTTTGGCAGCCATTTTTGATTTAGTCTTAGTCTTCAGACGAAAATGCTTATTGGTCTTAATCACATTTGAGTCATCCTGTTTTTTATAGTTGTAGTTGACGAAAAGTCTTTGCATTTTTTGTCAACTTTTGGTCAAACTGCAGTTACTTTACTTTTGATAGTTATTTTATATATTCTGAATAACTATATAATATATTTTATATATTATATATTCTGTCTTTAGACAGAAAATGTCATAATAATTATTCTCTCTAGGCCAATTCAATTAAGCTTATGAGAAATTATTGACATTGCACTCTTTAGCAGTAGCACTTGTAATGATAATGATCCCTTTTCCTAAGTTCTGTGGTTCTCCAATTTTTTAGAGTGCCGTACCCCCTGGTGCCCTCTCTTCCACTTAGACTGCAGTCACACCCTTTCCATTAAGGGACAAGATTTGCCCCCTTTAATACATTTTTCCATTTAATTTTTTCATTAAATTTGCAATGTTAAAACATAAAAATCACCAGTAGGTGGCAGTAACTCACTATCTTTATGAGTGAGTCTTTAAGTCATTCATTCATTGAATCTCACGATTCGTTCAAAGCCACATATTTCGTTGCAAAATAGAGCAAGCCTGACAATGCTGTTTTAAATGTAGTACATCACTTAATGTTACCCTTTTTTCTTTTCTTATTTACTGTTGTATAAAATCAATGTCACATTTAAAATCGTGTGGTTATTCGGGAAACATTGCATTCTTGCTCGTATGAACACTGGTGGATATATCAGCCTGCATTTTGATCGCAGGTTTAGTCGCACAAACGGCTCGTGACAGAACACAGACTGACTGAATGACACTTTAATTTAAGTAGAACATCTTAAATAAATATCGCTGAACTCCAGCGTGTCTGTGTTTTCAGATCATCCGTGCTTCTTCAGCAGTGTAGAGAGAGTGCGCGCGCATGGTTGCCAGATACTATTGAAAAGACCGGGTAGAAAATATGTTCTTTTAACAGAAAAGCTCTTATTTGGGGTTTAAATTCTGTCATTTAAGGCCACAGCGGATTAAACTAGGCTAGGTACTATCTTGTTCTGTACCTCACTTGCCTAGTAACCATAGTAACGGGTGCGCACGCGATCACTTTTTCTGCTATGACGTGGAGCGCGAGGTGCACTCAATGCTGCATACATTTTGAATTAGCCTACATTAGTAACAGTTAATTTTGTTACGGTATGAACTTAATCCTAGCAAAGGCAAAAAAAAATATATAAGACCTTTGTAACGAAATCCAAGACTTTGTATACTAAATTCAAGGCTTTTAAGGCCTTAATTTGAGATGATCAAATTCAAGACTTTTTCAAGGCTTTTAAGACCCGCGGGTACCCTGTACAATTTCTTTTGTTGTATAGAAAAGAGCAGATTTTGTAAAACATTTCCTTTTGTGTTCCACATAAGAAAGGAAGTCATTTCTGTTTGGATGGATATGATTGTGACTAAATGTTCTTAATTTTTTTTTTATTTTTTTTTTTTTTTTATCTTGAAACCATAGTTTCTATCTTAAACCATAGTTTCTAGCACCCTTAGAACAGCTAAAATGCATTCACACCTATTATTATCTTTACAGAGCACTAGGACGACACCAACTCAGAACTAACACCTGCATTCTTATCGTTACCTTTATGGCTTTATAGATCTACCTGATCTACACTGTAATCGTGTTCACGTCAGATCATAAATGATCAAGACGTTTCTTAAGACCCAAATAGCAGATTATAATTTTTTTTTTTTACCTCCCGTGACCCTTCAAGGAGATTTTAATAGTTTCAAGGGGTTGTATCAGCTTTTAATTTACACAGCATGTGTAAATTTTGCTAATCATGAGTGGCATAAGCTGTCCGCTCTCAGAGATTTATTCATCCCCTTCGCTGAGCATACCCAGTTGCTCCAGAGTGACACACAGTCATTATCCCTCGTGGTGCCTGCCCTTCTGGACTTGCAGGGTCACCTGTCTGCGTTCCCACATGCCCAGGGATCTAGCTTTAAGGACCTCGCTTCCCTGGCAATTAAGATGAAGGCAAACATGGACAAGAGGTTCAGCTGCTTTCTTGATCACACTGACTCCAAGTTTTCACCTCTCGCTGCTGCTGCTGCATGCTTCCTTGACCCGACAGTTGCATCTGAAGCACTCCTTGAAAATGATGACGAGCAAATAGAGGCACTTCTGAGAAGATCAGAAGATTATATTGCTCAATTGGTGCCACCAGTTGTACGGGAGGAGGAGGCTGAAGATGAGGAGCCAGAGGAGGGAGAAGAAGAATCCAAAGAAGAGCAGCCTCATAACAAGATTCAGATTAAGATTCTTATCCAAACCAAGCCGGCCTTCAACAAGTCTACCCTCTCAAAGCTGTGTGTCAAGGAGGAAATCAAGAAATTCAAGGAGCAGTTGTCACAGCCTACAAACCGAGAGACTGCCCTAGAATTTTGCGCTGCACAGGGAGATTCTGTTTATCTGAGCCTAAAACCTTTTGCCTTAGACCTTGTGGCCATGCCAGCATCTCAAGCATTTGCTGAGAGAGTCTTTAGCATTACAGGTGACCTCAGTCGTGGCCATCGTAATAGAGCAAGAGTCATTTTAGAAAGAAGGGCTTTCCTGAAACTGAATCGAGGTCAGTAGGCTAATTTAACGAGCCTTTAATTTTTTTTTTACAGATATGTTACTGTGATATTCTGTTTGGGCTTGCTGTGAGACTGCACTAGAGGTAAGGCCCTCCTCTAATTCATTGTGTTAAACCAACGTTGTTTTTTTTATTTAGTTTGACCAAATACAGTGTTTACAGTATTTAGGGATTGTCTATATGTATCTTGTTGTTGCACTGGCAGACAAGTTGAAGCACAAGCTGTAGAGCATAAGTATGTGTTCCTCAATAGCTTATATATTGGGCACGTTGTTCATTGCACTTTAGCAATTTCTCAAATAAAGCCACAATTGCCAAAGTAAGAATATTTTTATTCCTGGCTTTTTTGGAGTAAAACAGTGATTCCACTGTTACCACTTTATCTGTGTGTAATGTTGTAGTAGCTCAAAGTTTTTTGCTGTTTAAAATTTAAACCATTCCTTCATTACTGTGATTACTGGTGAAAATAGCCAATGTGCTGAAATTTTAGAAGAGCATCAATTCATGGAAAAAATATAACTTGAAATATGGGGATAAAAGGTTTCTGCCCAATGCGACAATAAAGTACAGCTTGGCAGCACTGCATCTCCATCAATGAGAAAGTCTAGTTTATTATGCAAAGGTTTTAAGGTTAACTGTTGTTTTATGAATTGCAACACTTGCTGCAACCTGTCAAACCTAAGCCCATTTCCAATACTTTTTAACCTAAATTAATTTGTTAAAGACAATTTTTTTTTTACTAAAATTGACTAAAACTTGGCTAAAACCTTTTTGCGTTTTCGTCGACTAAAACTTGACTAAAACCTTTTTTGCGTTTTCGTAGACTAAAACTTGACTAAAACCTTTTTGCGTTTTCGTAGACTAAAACTTGACTACAACTATTAAGTTTATAAGTGACTAAAATGTGACTAAAACTAAAAAGCATTTTCGTCCAAAAGATTAAGACTAAGACTAAAACTAAAAGGGCTGCCAAAACAACACTGGTAACCCTCGTTCCCTGAAGGAGGGAACGGAGACGTAGTCCCGTCGCCACTATTGCTGGACCACCGCTGACTCCGAGTTATGCTCGGCTCCTCAGCGAAAAACAACTAATGGGTGCATCCACCTACGTATTTATACCCGCACCGCGGGGGCGGAGCGTGTGATGCATTTTACGCACGCCAATGTGCATTGGCTCGTTTTAACAATACTCAAAGATCATTTATTTCATTTCAACAAAACCAGTTTTTCAGGTTGGTTTAACTCATTTATAATCAGTAATCTTAAATCATTTATTTCATTTCAACAAAACCATTTATTGTAAAGTGTTACCAACATTTTTTACAGTGTGGGTTATATTATTTAAAGTATGAAAAACAACATGAGGCACTATTTTTTTTTACAGGCATTCTTTATAAACCGCTGTCAGTGAAGGTTTATCAATCAAATGAAGGGCCACACTGATGCTTTACCATGGATCCATCCACATGCCCACCCAGAAGGACATGACAGGCAGAGCGAGTGCTCTACTGTAGGGACTGTGTTCTCACTGACTTATCACTGAAGTTTTAAAAACTATCATCTTAAGATGCTCATAGTTGTCAGTAAACTGTAACCAGTAATCTGTTAGTAACCAAGTCCCCTGAACAGCCTTTCCACTTTTCACAGAACAGAACAAGTTGTCAAGAAGCTACAGTATAATAAAATGCAAACCTCAAGATAAATAGGTATATATATATATATATATATATATATATATATATATATGTGACAGAATCAGTTGAGTGATTGACAGTTGTGGTGTCCTATTAGAGAAGAGTATGGGCTATTTAATGCTGGTTGGCTGTAACCTGAGCCACGCCACGTCTTGTCCATCTTTGTGCGTCATCCACTAGCGCCTCAGGTATGTGCTGGTAGCGGTTGGTTTAAATCATGTGTTGGGAACACTACTGATGTGTTGCCTGTCTTTAAATTGTAGCGCGTACGTTAGTACGTTTCCGACGGTGCACTTCGTCAGCTCAGAGTGGGTGTCTGCTCACCCCTTTTAGGTATGTAAACGCTGTATTGATATGTCGCTGTATTGAATGGTGGTTTATCATGGCGTGTGGTATAATGGGTCGCTATGTTACGATTAATGTGTTGCTTCCTGTACCTCAGCTAATCGGCGGTTTTGATTGCTATAAACAATAGCCTGGGGGAATTATGTGAAGTGATATCCTCTTGCGGTAAGTGTTATGTAAGATGGCTAGAAAATTATAGTGGAAAGAGTACTAGTAACATCTCGCTTCCTTTAGCGCGTGGGTCTTCCCTCTCGTCCTCGGGACCGTTTTTATGGTCTTCGCTACGATCTCCTCGTTTCTGCAGTGATTGTGTTTTATATGACCCGAGTCCATCTCAATAACCACGTGTTTGCGCTGCTCTCCGCATCGCTGTGATCGTGACGTGGGCCGTCAACCAGTAGCAGGATTTGTATCGTCTACTTCCTTCTCCTTTTAGAGTGATCGCAAAGTTATAACTGACTGTCAATTGCACGAGAACCAGTGTGTGTGTGTGCTGCATCAGCTTGATTTTTCTGTATTTATTTTTCTTAGTTCAGCTGTGTGTATGTTGTTAGATCTTGCTGTCATCTATATGGGTGTGTCATTATCGACCTTGATTGTTGTATATTTTTATTTTCACTTGTGATATTTTCTGTGGTTATTTTGGGGTTTTATTAAACTCAAGTGTATTTGTTTTCTCAGGAACTGAGGTGGCCAGGCTGAACGACCTTCTCGTGCATGGTGATAGTGGTGTTGTTGCAGTGGGTGACACTTTTTGGAGTGCCTGTGTGTGTGATCTAGTGCACGGTGACGTGTGTGCGTGTTTAGGATTGCGCTTTTGGAAAAGCCATTAAGTGGTCCTTCCGCCGGTAGACTCAGCCAGGTGGTTTGGTATGAATTCTTATTTTGTGTTTGTCTGATCTGTGAATTAAATTTTAGAGTTCCTTCTTGCAGTTCCTCCTACCCTCGTGGGTAGAGGACTGTGCTGGTGTTGCCATTTATATACTGCCATTTGTATTACCTTGCTTGTGACTTGTCATTTTGTATATAGCGCTGTGCGAAGAAAAGAAAATACTATTTTTAACTATTTTTGTATGTCAATAAAGACCATTTATAAATTATTGGTACTTGTGTCTCTCACCTTCCTGGCACACACGAACCTGTGTGACCTAGTTCAAACTGCTGGGTTATTTTGATATTCCATGATTTATTCAGGGTGGTGTAGTCGACAATTATCACCATAAACTAAATTAATTATTAAAATCCTAGACCGCTCCGTCACATATATATCTGTTAGACAACATCTGCCCTCTCTCCTCCAGGCCAGCACGCACTACTCCCTCTAACCCCTGGTTATCTGAGGTTCTTCGTGAACACCGGACCAAGCTCAGGGCAGCGGAGAGGAAATGGCGCAAATCAAAAGACACATCTGACCTCAGTAGGTATCAATCTCTGCTCTCTGCCTTCTCTGTTGATGTTCACACCGCAAAATCTTCATATTTCCACGACAAGATCAACAGCGCCACTAACACACGTTCACTGTTCAAGACATTCAACTCTCTCCTCTGCCCACCTCCACCACCACCCACCTCCTCGCTAACTGCTGATGATTTTGCTAACTTCTTCACTAACAAAACTACAACTATCAGCAGTCAGTTCTCAGCTTCACACACACAGGAACCCAAACTAACCTCTCCCACAGCCAACAACCTTCTCTCCTCCTTCACTCCACTAACCGAGGAAGAAGTATCTAAACTTCTCCTCTCCAGTCATCCTACCACCTGCCCTCTAGACCCCATACTCTCACACCTTCTACAAGCCATCTCTCCCACACTTCTTCCAGCTCTCACACACATCATCAACTCATCCCTCCACACTGGCATTTTCCCTACAGCATTTAAGCAGGCTCGGGTAACTCCTCTGCTTAAAAAACCAACATTAAACACATCACTTCTAGAGAACTACAGACCTGTCTCTCTCCTACCATTCATTGCGAAAACACTTGAACGGGTTGCTTTTAACCAAGTATCATCTTTCCTGTCTCTGAACAACCAGCTGGATGTCAACCAATCTGGCTTCAAGAAAGGACATTCAACTGAGACTGCATTGCTGTCAGTCACGGAAGCCCTGCGGATCGCAAAAGCTGCTTCCAAATCATCAGTTCTCATTCTACTGGACCTGTCTGCTGCTTTCGACACAGTGAATCATCAGATCCTCTTGTCCGCCCTCTCATCACTGGGCATCACTGGAACCTCCCTCAACTGGTTTGAGTCCTATCTCACAGGTAGGTCCTTCAAGGTCGCATGGAGAGGTGAGGTATCCAAAGCACATCAGCTGACCACAGGGGTTCCCCAGGGTTCAGTTCTTGGACCGCTCCTCTTCTCCATCTACACCACATCACTGGGACCCATCATACAGGCACATGGTTTCTCTTACCATTGCTATGCTGATGACACCCAACTCTACCTCTCATTTCAACCAGATGATCCCACAGTAGCTGTACGGATCTCAAGCTGTCTGGCGGAGATCTCGGCGTGGATGAAGGAACATCACCTGCAGCTCAACCTGGCAAAGACTGAGCTTCTCGTCCTCCCTGCCAATCAGTCTCTACAGCACGACCTCACTATCCAGCGAGATTCATCCTCAATCACCCCATCAAGGTCGGTCAGAAATCTTGGAGTAATCTTTGATGATCAGCTGACCTTCACTGACCACATTACAAAGACAACTCGATCATGCAGGTTTGCTATGCACAACATCAGGAAGATCAGACCTTTCCTAACTGAGCATGCAACACAACTTCTCGTCCAGGCCCTGGTCATTTCTAGGCTTGATTACTGCAATGCTCTTCTGGCTGGACTTCCATCATGTGCAACTAAACCTCTACAAATGATCCAGAATGCTGCTGCTCGTCTCGTCTTCAACGAGCCCAAAAGGGCCCACGTCACTCCTCTGTTCATCTCTCTGCACTGGCTACCACTCTCTGCTCGCATCAAGTTCAAGGCTTTGACGCTTGCTTACAGATTGACCACAGGTTCAGCCCCCTCCTACTTCCACTCACTACTACAAGTGTACATCCCTACCAGAAGCCTACGATCGGTCAATGAGCGACGGCTCGTGGTACCATCACAGCGGGGCACAAAATCACTCTCCAGGACATTCTCATTCACAGTTCCATGCTGGTGGAATGATCTCCCCACCGTCATCCGGAATGCAGAATCCCTGACAACATTCAAAAGGCAACTGAAAACTCATCTCTTCCGGGAGCACTTAACAAAAAAAAAAAAAAAAAAAAAAAAAAATCCTTTCCTTTAAATCCTCGCTTGCCTGGCTTATGCTACTCCGAGCAATGTCTGAACTTTGTATTTTGAACACTTCTTGCGTTGTTTTTGCCTCTTCACGATGACTCGCTTGGTTTAGTCCTCAATTGTAAGTCGCTTTGGATAAAAGCGTCTGCTAAATGACTAAATGTAAATGTAAATGTATATATAAACAATCTGGTCGATTACACCATGTAAAAGCACTGGTCACATTAGAAGCATTTTATTGCAATTGGTAATCTCATCAGTGCCCTGATTGGAGGACTTTGCTTAACAATGGCTTCTCTGTCTGATATTATTTGCATCACTGTTTGAACAACAAACATTATTGATTTTATTGATCACTGTCTTTTAACAACCAAAGGTCTTACAGATGACTTTGAATGCAGAGGTCTGAATAAAAGATAGTAATTTACTGAAATTGGTAAACTCATTCACACAATGTATAATCCTAAAAAACAAGACATTTTTAAAGCATGTGCACTGTGAAAGCCTATTCAAAACTTAATTGTAAAATACAGTTCCAGTCTTAGATGATAATTGGTCCCAGTCATGCTAAACGATGTTATATGCAGTAGCAGCAAAAACATCTGTTTACCTAGCTACTGTATCACAATATTGTATACTGTAATTTGTATTATAAATACCCATTTTATAAATGTAATAAGGATAACTGTAATCCACATCAAACTGAAACAATTGCATATTAATATCGTTGCAGAGACCAATTGATCATTAGTCCATCAATACACAATTTGCATAAAATTATTCTACCTTAAATAGTTTGTTCGAGGTGACAGGAAGGCCTCATCAATAATGCAAATGTCCCTTTAGCCAGTCTGAGGAAATTAGGGGCCACTTTTAGGCTGTGACAAAATGCTCAATATGCCGTCTTTACTCAAGGTCCTGAAAACAAAGAGGGCTAACTTATTGAAATAAGATTTGGTGAAACGTTAACCTGAATAAAGAGCTCTTTACACTTTGTGCACACATATCTTTGATATGTAAAATAAAGCAGCATATAAGGTAATTATCATAGATCATTTATAAATCCCAACACACAAAATGATAAAAACATACTGCTTCTGCAAATGTAAATGCACAAATAAAAACTAAACAAAACATACTATTAAAATACCCCAAATATACATAAACAAATAATATGTTAATGTCAACTGTAGATAATTTTATTTAGTTTATATATGTATGGCAGGCTAGTGTTGCTTCACCAGCTTGACTTTTTCTTGTCTGGTAATAAGATGATATGTTTAATCTCCACCTTGATCCATACACCTCTTTTAGTGGCGATACCCAAAATGCCCTGCTTAAATCTCTGAAATCGCTGGAATTGGCAATAATGAGTGTCAGTGTGAGGCTGTCTGCCTGTCCTTTCTGCCAATAACACACAATGCAACAGCGTCAGAGAGACGGACATACTATTGGCTAATGCAGTCGTTTTTGCATTCTCTAATCTGTAGCTTGTGACCTGGTTCAGACATTGACATGCTAAAACAAAGCATTGATGAGATAAAATAAGGATTCAAAGCATGTCTGTAGAAGCATTGAGAGTGCCTACAGTTGCATATACTTTGGAATAAAACAAAGTGTTTTATGTATAGACAACAATGAGTTAAAGTGTTTAAAGAGACAGTGTCCATTTAAATGTTTTGAATGAGTTTGCCCAAATATTTCTCAATTCCTAACATGAACAACAGCTTTTTTAAATAGAGCATGACAGTCCCTTGTATATGCTTTGGTTTTACTGAAAAGGAGCCTTTAAAGGGGTCATGACATGAGAAACCAAATTTGCCTTGATCTTTTGGTATACAAGAGATCTATGTACTATTAAAACTTCCTGCAAGTTTCATAGCTTAAGACGTCCTCCCCATTATAAACGAAGCATTTATTTAATCAAGCTCTAAATACAGCTCGTTCTAGATCCTTTGTTCTTAGTGACGTCACGGTACGAAGTGACGTACCAGTCGTTTGCATATGACCGCCTCCAGCGCAGGACAACTACGCCTCATTTCGCATCATCGCATGCGCTGTCGTGCAGCGAGTGGGTCTGTTTACAAGATGACTGGGATGCCACGCAGATGTGCTGTTCCTGCTGTGGACAAACAACATGTTTGAATACGCTGCCGAACGATCCGGACGTCAGGGAAAGCAGTTGGATGCAGTTTATTTGCAGCATATGCAGCGCGCCAAAGCTTTATCTTATCGGTAAGTGATGTAGATGAGTGTGACAGGGCAGGTTACTGAAATAGTGAGCAGAGAGAGAGCCCCGGCCGCGTGCGGGCCTTCAAACTGTCCTGCTCTCTCTCCCCCTCTCTCCGTCTCTCTCTCTCGCGCATATGAATCAAAATCAATTGAGAATTGACACGATGGTAAAAGATCGAAGACCGAAGTTTCATGTGATGGAGCATTGTGTAGCCTACATGTGATACAAAATGATTAACGTTAAAAATGTATGCATAAGCAGCACTGACGTTAGCCAATCATAACAGTGGGCGTTAACACTGAACTCTTAAAGGGGAAACACCTCCAAAACAGACTGTTTGAATCAGAGGTGGAGAAATAGGGTGGGAAAAGGTCATAAATCACTACATTTTTAAAGTTTTTTTGTACAAAAACTATAGTAATACTATAATTGCACCTAAGGGAACATAATAAAACAGAACAAAAAACCATGTCATGACCCCTTTAAATATATCAATGAAATGGTAAAATGGTAAATGGACTGCATTCATATAGTGCTTTTCACGGATCCAATGGCCACCAAAGCTCTTTACAATTTGCCTCACATTCACCCATTCACTCACTCACCGCAGCGGTGTCAGCCATGCAAGGCGCCATCCAGCTCGTCGGGAGCAGCTGGGGTTAGGTGTCTTGCTCATGGACACCTCGACACTTGGCCAGGTGGAACCGGGGATTGAACCACCAACCTTCCGGTTTGTAGACAAACTACATGAACCACAGTGACCTAAAGGTGTTAGGACACCTTTAGGTCACTGGATGGAGTTTTTCGGTTCCTTGCCACTGTTGCCTTTGGCTTGCTCAGTTGGGGATATTCAAATTAATTAACCAATCATACCATTGATCAGCTCTACCAAACTTGGATGTCTTTTTTTCCAGTAATAAACAAACATTGTTAAGTTGTTTTGATTGATACTGTGAAGCAGCTTTGATACAATCTGTATTGTGAAAAGCACTATATAAATATATTTGACTTGACTTGACTTGACCACAGAGCCACTGCCACTTTTGGATAGTAAGGGTTTGGAATAATATGATGGTTGATGACAGAATTTTCATTTTGGTTATACTTTTACTTTAAAGCGCCTACAGGGAAATTATCCAATTCATCAAGTTTTTAATCTTTTTTTTTTGTTCACCATCAAGACTGGTGATCACTGGTTCAGAAGAACTTTTCAATTCAGATCTAGCACACACACACACACACACACACACACACAAAAAGAAAATGCAGGAAATTAGTGGAACACACAGGCCTAAAAGTAAATACCCAATGCAGCAAAGAGCATTTTGACATGGAACATATGTTTTCCAGTTGCACTGTCATTGTACTCAGTATAAGCTTGACACTAATAAATCAACTTGCACCACAACACAACCGTTCCAAACGTCTCGGGTTATGATTATAACCCTTCTTCCCTGAGAAGGGAACGAGACACTGCGTCGTTGAAAACGACTCTTTGGGGACGCTCCCTTAGCGTGCGCCTCTGAAGTATGAATGAAACTATTCTAATCCTGATTGGTGTTGCGTCATGACGTAACATGTGACGGCATAACCGGATGCATAAAAGCGACGCAGGCACACACACATTAGCTTAGCAATGAAGCAAGCCGCTCGCAGGCATTGAGGGGCGTGGCAAAACGACACAGTGTCTCGTTCCCTTCTTAGGGAACAAGGGTTATAGTCATAACCAGAGACGTTCCCTTTCGAGGGAACTCGCACTGCATCGTTGAAAACGACTCTTTGGGGAACGAATGCCCACTAGGCCACGCACCGAAAAAGCCCTGCCCTAGAGTGAAACTGAACTCAGGCACTCAGCTAGGACGAGAGCACATGTGCGCCAGGCGTACTAGGGAGGTGCAGACTATAAAACCTGATAAAAGTGTGCGGGGTAGCCCAACCGGCTGCCTCATAGATCTCCTGGAGGGGCACTACCGAGAGGAGGGCCCTAGAGGACGCCATGCCTCTAGTAGAATGAGCCCTTATGGCCAAAGATGAAGGCAAACAGCGCACCTTGTAGGCTGAGGCAATAGCCTGAACAATCCAATTACTAATGGTTTGTTTGGATGCAGGGAGCCCCTTCTTAGGTGACCCAAAACACACTAGCAGTTGGTCCGACCTCCTCCAAGAAGAGGACCTCTCGAGGTAAACGCTCAAAGCTCTGACAGGGCAGAGTAAATGGAGCCTCTCTTCTTCTGCCGACACATGAGGTGGAGGATGAAATGCCTGCAGGACCGTAGACCGTGCCGTGTTAGGTCTCGGGTGCAGAATGGCCTTTACTCCGCCAGGGGCAAACTCCAAGCAGGCTGGTGTTACTGCCAGGGCTTGAAGATCTCCCACCCTCTTTTGAGAGGTAAAAGCTAAGAGAAAAGCCATCTTGAACGTCAGGTCCTTGGGCGAAGCCGACTGAAGGGGTTTGAAGGGGGCCAGGGATAACCCTTCGAGAACCACCGACAGGTCCCAGGCAGGAACCCTGGACCTGGTCGTCGGTCTCATCCTCCATGTACCACGGAGAAAACGAATGACCAGCTGGTGCCTCCCCTGAGGCCAATCACTCAGTGGTGCATGGAAAGCCGCAATGGCAGCCACGTACACCTTAACCCTCTGTGGTCTAAGGTGTTTTTGGGGTCCTTGAGATGTTCTGACATGCTGTGAAATTTGTGCTTTTTTCAGTTGCTTATAAACATATTAATGGCACAGGTGAAATTACACTATATTTAGCACAAACAGGGCTACCATAATATGTGAGCAACATGTATGTACATGTTTGTATTTTTGAAAGAATATTGTTTATGCGTGGTTATTGAAAAAACAAAAAATGATGTTTTATAAACAAAGTTCGGGAGGAGCACGTTCAAATAATCATTCCAATCAACTGGTCATCAAACAATTACCATGTCTACCCTATCAGCACGAGAAGGAGCATATAAATATTCACTCTGTCAACTCACCTAACATTCCTTGACAGTTTCAGCATCTGGTCCCGCCCATTTGTTACAATGTCTGAGATCGAACTCTTCCCGTCCGACGACGACTCCTTCGTCGCCCAGGCTCCATCACAGCATCCCACCGCTGCAACGAGCTCCCACGCTCAACAGGACACCGCATCTGAACTTCCAGCATCAGCCGGTCTAGCCGAGCCGCTTCCCGTACTCCGAGGCGCCGGGGCTTGCCCTCACCTCCACCATCAAGACCTCCTCCACCATCTCCTGCTTCCTCCTACACCTCAGCACAACCCAATATTCCCGCAATTGAGAAGTGGACAGTGCTGGGGTTGAGACAAGCGCTAATCAGCGCTGATGTTCATTTTTCTAGGAGAATGAACAAAGCACAACTATACAACCTGTACGTTTCACTCCAGGCAGCTTTCCCTTCTCCAAAATCCACTCCACCTTCAAAATCCGCAAAAAAGGCAAATAATTACAAGGCTCCAAACTCACGTTCCCAGAAATCACCTTCTCCCGCTCTTGCAGGGCCCAGTTTTCCGCGAGCGCCAGGCCGCAGCAGCCCTCCAGCTAGCCTGGGCCGCGCCCCAGATTCCGCCGCCGTCAGGCCCCTCTCTTCTCTCCGCTCCGCCGAGCTACAGACCGCAGTCTTTTCCAGCACCGCACCTCACGTAACAATGCCAGTTTCAAGCGAAACGGGCCGCTCTTTCAGCGTGAGTATGCCAACGGCACAGGCCCAACTACCACATACTTTCCCTGTCACTTTTTCCAACCCTTTCCCCTGTCCATGGCCTGCAGCCCCACCACCAGACTCTAGCGCGAGGCTGCTTCAGCTAGAGGCGCAGGCCCAGGCACCTTTTCTACCTCCCCAGCTCCCCTCCTTTCCCACTTTTCCAGTTCTTCCTCAAGCTTTAGGGGCCGACCCAAGTGTGAGGTTGCCTCCACAAACGGCCTCGGCCCCAGGGGGTTTTCTTCCTAACACCTTTCCCCAAAATCGGTCTCCTTTCACGCTGTTCTCCGCAACGCCGATGCCCATCCCGCCGAACGCTACAGCTATGGAACCGCCCCCTGTTGCCAGCAACATCAGAGCACAGATCCTCACAGGTGCGGACATCGATTTATCTTCCCTTCTTTCTTTATTCCCCCCCCTGTCTCAAATCGCCAAATCGACTGCGGCGATTTTGCAGTCACCCTCAAAAACCCAGTTAATAATTCATCCCGCATTCTGTCGTTTTCTGAATTTGCAATTGCTTTCAGCCGGTATAGCGAAATAATTTGTGCCGCACTTCCCCACAGGAGACGAGAGCTAAACGACTATCTCGCGATAATCGCAGAGCTCGCGTTATCATACGGAGGAACCCATTTTTATACTTACCACAAATTGTTCTCCGCAAAGTGCGCCGTCCGCGTAGCTCAGTGGAACCAGTGCCCTTACTGGGGCGCCCTAGACACAGAGCTACACAATAGAGTGTTCCTAGGCTGCCGTAACATTTCCTGCGCTGTTTGCAGATCCGTTTCACACTCCACCACGGCGTGTCCCTTGATTAACCCTGCAAATCCTCCCCGCCCAGATTTACCAGCTGGGAAATCAACTAGTTATGTCCCGCGGCCAGCAAACATTAATTTCAACGACTCAGCCACTGATTCTAAAAGAAGAAAAACCTCCTTCCCATCCAACAACCAAGTCTGCAATAACTTCAATTCAGGACGTTGCTCACGGCAACACTGCCGTTATTTACACATCTGCAGCTTTTGCGGTGGCGCGCACGCTCGCACTATATGCCCTGTAAAAAGGTCCGTAAATAAAGATTCCAAAAATTACTTGTCGACTCCTGTGAATTTTTCTCGTCTGTCTTCTGAATTAGCTCACCACCCTAACACTAACTTTACTGACTATTTACTGTCTGGTCTCGAACACGGCTTTAAACCCGGCGTTGAAAGCCTTCCCACTCAAAGTATCATATGTGACAATCTCCAGTCTGCTCTCGCTGAACCTGAAACAGTCGACATCCTGATTAAAAAAGAAATCGAATCAGGCTTCATGATTGGTCCGTTTAACATTCCTCCTTTCGAATGTTTCCGCGTCAGCCCCATTGGAGTGGCCACTAGGAAATTTTCAGGCAAAAAACGTTTAATAATCGATCTCTCAGCCCCGCATAATTCTCCGTTTCCAAGCATAAACAGCCTTATCTCGCTTGAACAATTTTCTCTTCATTACCACACCATTGACCAAGCCATAACCTTGATTAAAGACGCAGGCTACGGCGCTTGGCTCGCTAAAGTCGACATCACTTCTGCTTTTAAAGTGATGGCCATTCATCCAGATTCATGGCATTTGTTCGGCGTACGCTGGCAAGAGAAATTTTACTTTGCCGTCCGTTTAACTTTCGGCTGCATAAGCAGCCCCAAGATTTTCGACATGCTATCAGAAGCCATTTGCTGGATTATTTCCAATAACTACTCGATACCCTACTAAATCCACCTGCTAGATGATTTCCTAATTATCTCACCACCCGACACCATCCCAGCCGCGCATCTTCTCACAGTCCAAAAAGTCTTCGCTGAGCTCGGGATTCCAATCGCCCAAGAAAAAACCATGGGCCCAGCCACATCCATCGAATTTCTGGGCATTAATTTGGACACAGTCAATTTCCAGGCCTCACTGCCCAAGGAAAAAATCGACAGGATTATTCTGGTCGCATCCACCCTCCTAAAAAATCCAAATTGCTCTAAACGAGAGCTACTATCTCTGCTCGGCCACTTAAACTTTGCGATGCGCATCATCCCTCAAGGCCGCCCTTTCATCTCACATCTTCTCTTCCTTGCATCATCAATCCACGCGCTAGAGGACCAAATTTCCCTAACTACGTCATGTTGCAATGAGCTCAGTTTATGGATAACCTTCCTTAAACAATGGAACGGCCTGTCTTTTTTCTATAACAATCTGATTTCTCTCCCCGTGGATATCCAACTGTTCACTGACGCTGCTCCCTCTGTCGGTTTCGGGGGATTCTACCAAGGCCGTTGGTTTGCTTCTACATGGCCCGCCCAGCTGTTAGACTCACCGCAATCACAATCATCCTTAGCGCTGTTCGAATTGTATCCTTTAGTAGTAGCAGCCTTCCTGTGGGGTAAAGAATGGTCAACTAACAGCATCATGGTACACTGCGATAATGAAGCAACCGTGCACTGCATCAACAAAGGCCGCTCAAATTCCCCCGCACTAATGCCTCTCCTAAGACGCCTCATTTGGATCGCAGCTTGCGATCAATTCATCTTAACTGCAAAACATGTTCCCGGGTCCAGAAATCAAATAGCTGACTCTCTCGTTTTGCTTTCCAGAAATTCAGGCTGCTGGCGCCAGATGCGGACCCTTTTCCAACCCCAGTACCTCACTATTCAGAGCTGATATTCCCATAAACCACCCACTGAAACCACTTCTCGATGCCTCTCTTAATTCCATCCTTCAAGCCGTTTCACCCAGCACCCTCCAATCCTACTTAACCGCATGGAAGTGTTTTAAGTCTTTTCACTCAACATACAACCTGCCTTTTCCCAACTTTTCTCTGCTTACCATCACTTCATTCATATCCTATCTCAACAGCATCAAGAACCTCAAAGCCTGCTCTATCAAGGGTTATCTAAGCGGAATCCAATTCTTCCACAAACTCCTTTTTGGTTCACCTTCCTCAGACATAACAAATTCTCAGACATCAATGCTCATCAAAGGCATCCAAAAAACCCAACCCACCCGCCCTGATGCCAGACAACCAATAACTTTAGACATTAATGCATCGCTAAATGCATCTTCACCCTCCGCCGAGGCTATCACTCCACCAACACAGCCCGTACACTGGATGCAATGTTCATATGGGCTTTTTTCGGTTTTCTCAGATGCTCAGAACTCACCATCACTTCCAGTTTTAACCCAAAAGTCCACCCCACAATCTCAGATCTATCAGTTCTAGACAACGAAACCATCTCTTACTTCATAAAGCAAAGCAAGACAGATCAAATGAAAAAAGGCCATTTCATATACATCTTCAATCTCCCATCACCAATCCAACCGTACCAATCTCTCTTAGCATACTTGCATTTCAGGAACTCGCAGGCCAAGTCCCCTTCCGACCCACTCTTCACTGATGATTCCAATCGCCCCGTCACACGTTTCTGGTTCCAAAAACACCTCAAGTCCATTTTGCTCCAATCAGGCATCCCAGCAGACCACTTTTCCAGCCATTCATTCCGTATAGGCGCAGCAACCACAGCCGCCCAAAAAGGCCTCTCCCAGCAGCAGATTCAAGAGCTTGGCCGCTGGTCATCGGAGGCCTTTAAGAGTTACATCCGTTCAAACCGCTTCCATATGAAAGAAGCTCAACGAACCCTCATCAGTTAAAATTCTCCAGTATCAACTTTCTCATACAACCAACCTTACAGGCCCACCACTCCCGCAGGAGCCCCGTCCCCCATCCCAACTCACTCCACGGCCACAGCAGTGCCTTCTCCGCTCCCGCAGGAGCCACCATATCCTGCTCCCGCAGGAGCTCAGCCCTCCTTCCAACTTTCCTTTCGGATAGCCAGAAAGCAATTTCAAAGCAAGTTCGGTTCCAATACAGCAGCAGCATCATCTCTTCCTTTCCAGCAGAAGCTCGTTCTCAATCCAACTGGCCCACCGGTTAGAAAGAACTACAACACAATCTTCTCCGCTCCCGCAGGAGCCCAGTCTTTAATCCAACATTCCTACTGGACAGTCGAGTCCAGAAAGCAAGTTTGGCCCACCTCAGCAGCAGTATCATCTCTTCCACTCCCGCAGGAGTTCCTTTTTCTTCTTCCAACTCGCTCCATTCCCTCAACTCACCATGGGATACCTGGAAAGCAAGTCGAAAGCAAGTTTGTCCACTGTCGCAGCAGTGTCTTCTACTCCGCTCCCGCAGGAGCTCCATTACTCCGTCCAAACTTGCTCTATTGCCGCAGCAGCGTCATCCACTCCGCTCCCGCAGGAGCTCAAGTCCATGTCCAAAATAGTTTTGGATTCTCAAGCAAGATTGAAAGCAAGTCTGGTCCACTGCCGCAGCAGTGTCATCTACTCCGCTCCCGCAGGAGCTCCATTACTCCGTCCAAACTTGCTCCATTGCCGCAGCAGCGTCATCCACTCCACTCCCGCAGGAGCTCAAGTCTATGTCCAAAATAGTTTTGGATTCTCAAGCAAGATTGAAAGCAAGTCTGGTCCACTGCCGTAGCAGTGTCATCTACTCCGCTCCCGCAGGAGCTCCATTACTCCGTCCAAACTTGCTCCACTGCCGCAGCAGTGTCATCTACTCCGCTCCCGCAGGAGCTCCATTACTCCGTCCAAACTTGCTCCACTGCCGCAGTAGTGTCATCTACTCAGCTCCCGCAGGAGCCCCATTACTCCGTCCGAACTTGCTCCATCGCCGCAGCAGTGTCATCTCCTCCGCTTCCGCAGTAGACCTTCCCCAGCCTACTACCTGAGAAGCACACCTATCCAACCTCAAAGACAACCAACTCCCGTCCTATGGTAGAAGAAGCCTTCCAGCGACTAACCCCTTCCCACGGCTGATGTTTTAAGCTTTGCACTCCGCAAGTTTTGGGGGGTCATCAACATCATTTTGGCAGCTGTCCGGCATGTTATTTTGCAGCTTTTGGGGGAGTGCTCTGGGTTCGGGCCGAATACCTAACTCGGAGCCCTCTCCTCGGACAGCACGCCAAATACGCATTTATTCTATCTGACTTATTTGTAAGTGTGAACTCGTGAAATTATGTTTTATAAACAAAGTTCGGGAGGAGCACGTTCAAATAATCATTCCAATCAACTGGTCATCAAACAATTACCATGTCTACCCTATCAGCACGAGAAGGAGCATATAAATATTCACTCTGTCAACTCACCTAACATTCCATGACAGTTTCAGCATCCCTCCACCACCCCGACTCCTCACTCTTGGCTTATCTTATTTATTTATTTCACAGCCAGGAATACGGGGGGAGTGCTCTGGGTTCGGGCCACATACCTAACTCGGAGCCCTCTCCTCGGACAGCACGCCAAATACGCATTTATTCTATCTGACTTATTTGTAAGTGTGAACTCGTGAAATGAAAGTTTCTGAAATAAGGCTACAAAACATAATAAATATGTGTCCACATTACTTTTGACTAATGGATGTTGTTGCCTGGTGTTTTTTCTTCAAAATGATCTGAAAAACATCCTGCCTAATCATTCACATAAAACTGTGAATTGGGTTTTATTGTTAAAAACATTTTTTTGTTTGCCAAGGCAATGTGCGAATGGGCGTGAACAGTCCAAACCCCATCATGAATAATTAGGTGATTCTCACCTGACCCGCATAATAATGAGCCTTTCATTCAGGTGTCACACAAGGAAAAATTGAAAGGACAACATACATATACACACATATATATATATATATATATATATATATATATATATATATATATATATATATATATATATATATATATATATATATATATTAGGGCTGTCAGTTAAACGCGCTATTAATGGCGTTAACGCAAACCTATTTTAACGGCGTCAATTTTTTTATCGCGCGATTAACAGTCTTTTTGGCCTAGCAAACTTTGTAGTTTTTTTCACATGCTGTTACAACAGGACGTGGCATGCGCGGTGCTGCGCTATGAAACCCATTCATTTCAATGGCTTGCGCCACGCGAGGACGTTTTGTTGCTTCGTCGACCAAAGCGCAAGCGGATCTAGCTAGACCGGAAACAAAACAGCAGGCACGCTGCACACACTTTTGGGTTTGCGAGCCGGCCAAATAGTTGGTTAACGTTGCGCTTTGAGTGGATGACGAGCGCGAGACGGCGAAATGGATGCCAATAAGATTCTGAATGGAAAGTTTACTTTTAAAAAGTTGCCAAATGGTTCCATTGACAAGACCAAAGTGATCTGTGTGTTTTGTCGTTGTGAACTGAGCTATCATCATCGCAGCGCGTCCAGTCTGAAATACCACTTGATGGCCAAGCACACACACACACACACAGCTGATGCGAATTCTCCGCCCCCTCGTCAATATCAGGACCTCATCAGTATTTCTTTCACCCTTTTATTAATGGACAGTGTTAAATTGAGAGATGATTTGCTCCAAGTGAGAATGTTAGTGTGAAATTGAACACAGTATATGTCAATGTTGTTTTCAATAAAAAAACATTTGCACAAAACAAGCCAATCCACTTTTCCATGTTGAGAGCATTAAAATGAGAAAAAAATAATGGGACAAAAAGAAAATCAAGAGATATTTAGAATAGATAAAAAATAATTGTGATTAATCGCGAGTTAACTATGACATTAATGCGATTAATCGCGATTAAATATTTTAATCGTTTGACAGCCCTAATATATATATATATATATATATATATATATATATATATATATATATATATATATTAGGGGTGGCACGGTTCACAAAACCCACGGTTCGGTTTGTATCACGGTTTTAGGGTCACGGTTTTCGGTTCAGTAGGCTACGGTTCTTGTTGTTATTTTTTCTTTTAATATTTAACACTCCAGAAATGTACTTCACCATATGATATATAGCTTAATTATCCACAATTTAGGATACAGTATTAACAAAAATGTTATATCATGCAATCATGCACAAACTGAATTTGACTTGACTTTAAGCACATTATTGGGAACATCTCACAGGAAAGCTAGGTGAGATTTTGATACAGCAAGAGAGAAGACATTGATGACATGCTTTTCGTTTATTTGGCAAAAAAAGTAGAATGTGTATCACTATCTCTACAGGAACTTATGTGCATTTTTAGCACACAAAGATTGAAATTAACTTGCATTTATCAAACTGCCAACTTAAGTGTAGCTCTTACAAAAATTTCTTTTTTTCTATCTTTTAAAAGAAAAAGAGAGGAACTCTTAAAACTCTGTCTTTTAAATAAGTCAAAATACATGAAACATAATTGCCTGTAATTAGGCTAGCAATAGCAAAGACCATAATCATAAAGTGAAACATAAGTTCAACCTCAACACATAAACAGTATCAACAATGCTTCTATTCCCTGAGAGTGAGCATACACTTTTTTCACTTGAAATTAAAGTGCAGTATTTGGAAACATATGACTGGAGTTCTTATCTAAACTTAAAGTGCCACTGTAGCTGCTATATATTTAAATATCATAACATGAAATCCAAAATGTTCCCTCACACCGGACTTATACGACGCTGGCGCATCCTCCAACTCCTGTTAGCCTTCCTTATCTCTCCCACTTGCCACTTCTCCGCGTGACGTGTCCTGCAGCGCTCCATACTCCACTCTTACTGGCGTGTTCGAGTTGAACCGGCGCTGCACAGAGCAATCGGTAATGACATCACCGCGAGAGTGATTGAAAAGCATACGGAGCCGTTGCGCTCGCTTTGATGTCATTACCGATCGCTCTGTGCAGCGCCGGGTCAAGTCGAACAAACCTCATATGTATGTCCACACGTCTTATTTCGCGGGAAAAGGAAACACACGTCTGAGGTCACATACGGGCACGAGGCTACATTGCGCATGCGTCGAACCGTGAGCGCACACACGCTCCGAACCGAGACAAGCGAACCGAACGGTTCGGATGTTTTTTCATGTACCGTGCCACCCCTAATATATATATATATATATATATAATTAAAATATAAATTAAAGTCAAAAACCCATTTTTAGTCATACCTGGAAACAAATCCTGGTCATAGGTTATATGGGTCATTGTATTTTCCCATATAAAGTATTATAAGCTTGCATTGGATAACAGTTAATTAGTTTATTTTTGACAAAACATACTATATATTTAACATATGAGCAGAAACTGTCTAACTAAAGCTTATTTGATGTCTATTTTATAGTAAAAACTTTCTAATCTATTTCGTCTGTAACACTAGGCTATGCATCTGTGCGTTCGTTTGTTCACACATCCAGACACCCGATTCATATTTAAACAGTCTTTTTGGTTTTACAGATACTATTCTACATCGCGATTAGAACAAATCTCAGTAGTCTTACTACTGTAGGAGCGAGAGTGAATGAACGCACAGCGCGCGCACGCGTCTGTGAATTCGTCCATTCATTCGCACACAGACACGCATTTAATATTTAAACAGTCTTTGTGTAGTTTACAGACATTATTCAATAACGCAATTAGAACAAAGCACTTAAGAATAAATGACTTACTACATCAGCTGAATCCGTGCTCCTCGAAATGAAACAGGTAACTGAGTTAACTTTTCCAGGAATTATTCCTCACTGCGCAGCAAGACGAGATACAGGTTAGGGCGTTCTGATGTGGGCGTTTTCTTGCCTCAACATTAACGTTTGAATAGCGTGCGCTCTCAGTGGGCGTGGTCACATTAACACGTCATACGCTATAATTAAGTGAAAGGAAAAAGACCGACATCTCTCTCTTTTCATACAGATTACATCAACTGAGAATAGTTGCTTTTTTATATAAATTACTTCATAAAGAGAAATCTTTCGTGTCTCTGTGACAAGTATTTACTGAGTTACAGTTAATTTTTTGGACACGTTTCAGAAAGATTTTTGCGGAGACAGAGTGAGCTGAATGCGCACCCTGTTTATTTTTTTTATTTTACAAAAACACAAGGTTTTGATGTTAATAAGAGTGTACACAAAAAAAGAAGACATTTAACAGTACTGAATGATGTGTAACACTTATATGTAAGATCAAAATCAACAAAGTATTTTGAGCTTGTTTTGCACTGATAAGAAAAAAAGCGAGCAGATCACGCCGGCGTGATTTCCGACCCCAGAGGGTTAAGTGTGGAAGGGGAGAGACCCGCAGAGAAACGATCTTGAAGAAACTCCAGAACTGAAGCCACTGGGCAGTTAACTGGATCTAACTCATGTTCTCTACACCAAGTGGAAAACACATTCCACTTGAGGCCATATAATCTCCTAGTAGACGGAGCCCTAGAGCTAAGTATGGTTTCAACCACCCCGGCTGATAGACCAGCATTTAGGTTTTACTGAACCCCCTCAGGGGCCAGACCCACAGTTTCCACAGCTCTGGGCGAGGGTGGAATATTGGGCCCTCTGCCTGAGACAACAGATCCCTCCTCAGAGGAATCTGCCACGGCGGAGCTATCAGGTGTGAAATTATGTATGAAAACCATACTCGGGCCGGCCACAACGGGGCTACCAGAAGAAGACTGATGCCCTCCTGACGGACCCTCTCCAGGACTCCCGGGAGCAGAGCGATCGGGGGAAAAGCATACAGGCGTAGCCTCGGCCAGGCCTGTACCATGGCATCCAACCCCAGTGGGCCTGGATGTGTGAGGGAGAACCAAAGTGGGCAGTAGGAGGTCTCTCGAGACGCAAACAGATCAACTTCCATTGGTCCAAACCTCTCCCATATCAACTCCATGGAAGTCTCGATTCCCCGGGCCTCAGCCGCTGCCTCGACAGGATGTCTGCCCCCTGATTCTGAACCCCCGGAATATACATTGCTCTGATAGACAGTATTTTCCCCTGGGACTAAAGAATAATCTGATGCGCCAGTCTGCACAGAGGGCGCGATCTGAGTCCCCCTTGTCGGTTCAGATAAGCTACCACTGATGTATTGTCCGAACGTATCAGGACGTGGTAACCTTTGATGTCTGGAAGGAAGCTCCTCAGAGCCCTGAAAACAGCCAACATCTCTAGGCAATTTATATGCCAAGAATGATGATGGTCCTGCCACAGACCCCTGGCAAAGCGGCCGTCTATGACCGCGCCCCAGCCAGTGAGGGAGGCGTCTGTCGAAACGGTTTTCCGGCGACATGACGCTCCCAACACTGGCCCTTGAGACAGGAAACAAGGTTTCTTCCATAATACTGGAGAACGAAGCCATCTGCGCGTTACTCTGATCATACGGAACGGATTCCCCTTGGGGGAAAACCCCTTGGTTTTCAGCCACCACTGAAGGGGCCTAATGTGTAGAAGGCCCAAAGGAATAATGTTGGATGCCGCTGTCATGAGGCCCAGCATTGTTTGAAATCGCTTTACAGTGATGGCCTGGCCTAGCTTTATCCCAGACACCATCACCAGAATGGACTCGATACGCGCGGGAGACATTTGTGCCCGCATCGTAACCGAATCCCACACCACGCCCAGAAACGTTGTGCTCTGAGCCGGTTCCAACACACTCTTCTTTGTGTTGAGTCTCAACCCCAAGTTCTGAATGTGGCCAAGGACGACATCTCGATGCCGAACTGCCATTTCTCGAGACTGGGCCAGAATGAGCCAGTCGTCGATATAATTCAGTATGCGGATGCCCTGAAGTCTCAATGGAGCTAGTGCTGCATCCATACACTTGGTGAACGTGCGGGGAGTGAGTGCAAGGCCGAACGGAAGAACCCGATATTGGTAAGCTTCGCCCCCGAAAGCGAACCTCAGGAACCTCCTGTGACATGGAAGGATGGAGACATGAAAATAGGCGTCTTTTAGATCTATTGTGACAAACCAGTCCTCGGACCTGATTTGATTCACGATGATAGGAATCGTGAGCATCTTGAACCTGAATCTCCTCAGAGACCGATTCAGTTGCCTTAACCCTCTGAGGTCGGCGCGATAGTCTCGCTTTTTTCTTATCAGTGCAAAAGAAACTCAAAATACTCTGTTGATTTTGATCTTACATATTAAGTGTTGTACATCATTAGATCCTGATAAGTGTCTATTTTTTTTGTGGATACTCACAATAAAAACAAAGTGTTGTGCTTTTCGCCAAATAAAGAAAAACAAACATGATGCGTGTTCTGCCTTCTCTCTGTCAGTTAAGTCCATTCTGAAACGCGTCCTAAGATTATCTTTAATTCCGTGAATACTTGTCATACAGGCACGAGTGTTTTTCCATAATGAAGCTTGAACTCTCTTCTTTTAAATGAATTAATTTATATAAAAAAACAAATATTCTCAGCTTATGTAATCTGTATGAAAAGAGAGAGATGTCAGTATTTTTCTTTCCAGCTCATTATACCTAATTACGCGTTAATGTGCCACGCCCACGGAGAGCGCGCGCTATTCAAACGCAAATGGTCTAAGGCAAGCCGTTCAAACATGCCAACGCCCACCAGCTGGATTATAAAAGACATCGTGTTTAGTAAGTATCTTGTACAGCTGTGTACACAGTGTATCCTTTCGCTGTGAGGAATAATACTATCTAACCCTGGAAAATGTACCAGAAGTGCTGGTAGTTTCATTTCGAGGAGCAACGGATCCAGCTCATGTAGTAAGTCATTTACTATAGTGCTTTGTTCTAATCATGATATTGAATAGTGTCGGACTGTAAACCGCAAAAAGACTGTTTAAATATGAATTGCGTGTCTGTGTGTAGGCTAAATGATGAGTGAACGGCATAGGCGCGCGCGCTTTGTTTACTACAGTTATACAGCGCGTGTCTGTGCCTTGTTCATTCACTCTCGCACCTACATTAGTAAACGTTATGTTTACATGAACACATACAAACTATATTGCTATAGCCTACTAAGATGAGTAAAAATAGACTGAAATATGTTGAAATAAAATGTCTGTAAGCAACAAGCTGCAAATTCACATGTATATACTAATATATCATACACAATATATTACAGACTAAATATGAATGTTTAGACACGATTTTGTGATTAGTTTTGGATAGATTATAAAGTTTTGACTGTAAAAAAAGACTACTGTCACATTAAATAGGTACGCTTTTGTTCACCAATTTCTGCTCATAGTTAAATATACTATAGTATGATGTTTTGTCAAAAATAAAGTAGGTATATTGAATTATCAACTAAGATGTTATTATAGTGTTTGTTCCAATATTCAAACTAATGAATCCTTACCTTTTTTAATACGTATGATCAAATGTATACTTTTTACAAAGAAATACACTTGAAATATTGTTAAAATTGTAATTGTTGTTGTAATTGTAACCTATTTGTAATTGGTTACAATTTCTAATTGTAAAATATGTATAGGCTATATAGATAATTTCTTTTGTCCTTGCATTCTTTGGGATCCTGTGACACACCTGTGTGAAAGGGCTAATTAATATGCAGCTCATTATGCGGCACAGTATCCGGCCTTTGTCTTCTCAGGTGTGAACACGCCTCCACGCATATTGCCTTTCCAAACAAAAGGTCTCTAATAAAATTCAAATCAGTGTATGTGTTTGTGTAAATGATTAGGCAGGATGATTTTCAGATCATTTTGAAGCAAAAATTCTAGGCAACAACACTCATTAGTCAAAAGTCTTGTGGACACATATTTAGTATGTGTTTTGTGGCCTTATTTCAGACACTTTAAGTTTTAGTTTTTTTGAATAACCATGCATAAGCAATATTCTCTCAAAAATACAAACATGTTTCATAATTGTTGCTCAGAAATTACGGTAGCCCAGTTTGTGCTATATTGAGTGAATTTACACCTTTGCCATTAACATGTTTATAAATAACTGAAAAAAGCACAAATGTCAGAGCATGTCAGAACACCTCAAGGACCCCAAAAACCCTTAGACCTCAGAGGGTTAAGGCGAGACACTTCAGGTGAATAGGGTAAATTTTTTAACTAGCAGATATCACCATAAAACTTTCCCAGTTGATTACATACATTAAGATGAGAAAAAAATGTATTACAAGTTTTTTGTAATTTAATGTTTAAATATGCAAATTAGGCATTGTCTAATTAAATATGCCCTAATTTGCATATATTTCAAAAACTGAAATCTGAGTATTGGATAAAGCCAGGTTCAAAATTATTTTTTCATTGTGTTCACATATTAGATGAGAAAAAAATTACAGAGGGATTTATGGATATCTACTTTTGTTATCCTGTAAATCAGAATATACTGTCAATAGCCTTAAAAAATAATTTTTGCCATGTTTTTTGGAATAAAATGTTATATAAATCATGCTAGGAATAATATATTTACAAATCCCTCTGTAAATGTCTTCATAATATAACTAGGTACAAGACTGGAGATTTTGGTGTATATAGGTGCTACTGAAGTGAAGATTTCGGACTTGGAGTATGAGAGAAAGGTCCTTTTAAGAAAACGGGCTTTAAAGATTTAGCATCAGCCAATGAGATTGCGCATTTGCGCCCTTTTACTTTCACGATTGGTTGCTGATAAAAAGGAAATGACCATGTTTGGATCCGACAACATTGTACAGGAGAGAGAGAGAGCTTTCTAACAGTGTGTGTGATGACAGGGTGCAGACTAGGGGTTGAACCGACTAGTCGATTAGTCGACTAGTGGACCTTAATGCAATGCCGCGACGCTTTAAGCTTGACGTCGACTAGTCGCGTTGATCATGTGACACTACGATTGCGCTAATTTTGATACTAACATGTTGCAGACGACAACAGATGAAGAGCCCAGAGGGTCATTGCAGCAAGAAAGCAGCATTGGTACATCAAGTGTGTGTAAATACTTTACTAACCTAACACTAGAAATAGTTGAAAACGAAAGTAAAAGCATGACGCACGCTCACTGTTTTACCGGGAAATGAGAGTTCAGTATCTTTATTAAAACATTATTTTTTATCATTTATTTATTTAAACATATTAATGATGTAGCCTACCTCTAATTCACCCGCAATTAATTTGAATATTATTTTGTATTACTTGGATCTGCGCATCACTAAGGCACTGATGTGAATTTTTTCCTTTTCTTTTTTCTTTTTTCATCCTAAATGATGATCTAAACAGTGGGCTGTTTATACCTGGCCACTTCATGTGTTTCTGTGATCCGATAGCTATCCGATCGTGAAAAGACCAGGTGTAAATGCCCTCCGAAACGCGTTCGGAGACGGATTTAAATCCTGTAGCCATGATCAGATGGTCAGATCTGCCATTTTCCTAAACTACTGGTTTTGCATTATTTTAAGTCAGAGACTATGACAAAAGTAGATGTCCTGGGACTGTTAATTAAGTTACTGAGTCACTCACAAAGCCCCTCTGTTTGTAGTTTGCCACACGAAACGGATGGTGCCTGGACTCAATTGAATTACTGACAATGATGCGCTCATGAGGTCCTCGTCTCTGATTAGTAAACAAAAAGAACTATATGGCACATGTGACTCAGCACCATTAAGCTAAAAGCAGTGACCCCCCCTGGGGGTTTTTCGCTTACACACACAGAAGAGAATTGTGCAATAGGACAATTGGCAGTTGTCGCAGATATTAAACTCATCAAATTCGAAGCACACACACACCCAAGACACGGGACTGCAGCTGACCAGGAGTTCATCCGGCCACCATCGTTCAATGAACTCTGAAGAACAATCACATACACACACACACACACATGCTTTAACGTACACTCATACACAAACTTTGAATATTAAAACTTAGCATATAAGCATGTCATATGTCTTGTGTGTTTCCCAGTTTATAGTCACTTTGTGTATGACGTGTGTTTGAAGGAATGAACTTGCTTTGAAGGAACTAAATGCTTATAATATGCATATCTCTGTATTCCGATAATCTTCGTGTGACGTGTTTGATATGTCTGTAATTCCCTCAATCTAACGGAGCCGAATTCCGATAGAATAATGAAGTAAGGTGCATTATTTTACACATTTCATATTTCAGGAGCCGAACGGCTCAAATACCATCTCCTCATGACTCAGTGGGCAAATCCGACACAGGACAAAGAGAACTGTGTCCGCTTCAGATCCGCGGACGGTCATGTGTCAAACAGGGGCGTGAACCCTCCTCTCCATAAGAGACACAGAAGAGCGCTTACGTTGCTAGAGAGCTTTTTCCCTGTGAGAGGTTTCCGGTTCCATGGCTCCTTAGGGAGCTTTCTCCGTTTTCTTTAATCTTTCTTTATTTTCGTCTTCGGACCTTTTCTTACGTTTAGTTTCAATGAAATGAACGTAATCGGCAACTTCAACTTTAAAGAGACTCTTTGAACCTTCAGCGACCACGCTCGCCTGGAAGAGCTGACAAAGCACGCACCCGCTCTTAAGGACACACACGCAAGACGCGGTTCTCCTCAGGAACACAAAGAGAACCATTGTGCAACTCTCACTCTCCTATCCCTGCATTGGTCCATGTTCATTTCTTCTCGCGAGGAAAATGAACCCAGCCCGACCTCAGCTGGCAAGCTTCACCTCCAAGGACATTCAAACATGCCGCGCTCACGCGCGCTGGACGAACCCGAACACTCGGCATCCACATGACCGAGAGAGACACACCCACCCATCCAACGGAGCTTTACCGGTGCAAGTACCTGTTTTACTATGCTTTCAAGGGTTAAGATCTGTTGATTTTTGTTGTCTCAAAGGTTCTGTGTCTGTGATGAATTGTGCCACAAGGAGATCTCTCCAGATCTCCTTACTCTCAATCTCTCCCTGTCTATCTCACATGATCTTTCGATCAGACCACTCTCTCTCTCAATCTCTCTCTCTCTCTCGTTGTTATTTGTTTGTTTCGTTAGTTTTACTGTTAATGTACATATATGTATCCCGGGGTTTTTAATGTAGAATTCTGTATCCGTAGTTTCAATTATTAAAACCATATTCTTGATTGCCTTCTGTCCAAGAGCTTATATTACAAGTCAATGAAATGATTGGTCTGGCTACAAGCTTTACAAGTTGTTACTATTTCAGTAACCTAAATTTTATAAACACAAGAAAATTAATGTTCACGGCCGGAACATTGAGATTTCTTGGAGTTTATAAAAAGGGATAACTTTGTTGAGAAGTTGGTAAGTTAATCTTACGGCTGTTTGCTGGACAAACCGATTGTTTGATAACTAAATTAATTCCCTTAAAGTTATCTCATATAATCGATCTGTAATGAGACAATTGATGTATGAATGAGGAATTATAATTCGTTATGATTTATCATTCATATATTCGATCGATCTATTTTCAATTTCGATAATTTAACTGCAACATGCAAGATAATAATCATATCCATGATTAATTATGAAAATTCCCTATGAATAATTTGAGCTAATTAAGGCAAAAGTCATTGTTGCTACAATCCGATCGCTCAAACCGCTTCATGAGGAGGTCTGGGCCGCTTCACTGGACAAGTGTAAATGCATCTGGTAGTTGAAACCACATATGTAAATTGGACTTCTCCCAACAATGCTAACAATAAACGTGTGAGAGCGTATTATAGTGATGAAGCTATGGCAGCACGCATCGCCGCAGATGAGCAGCTCGAGCATCTATTCATCAAGTCGACGTGCAAACTATCGCAAATCACAGTGAAAGTAAGTCGCGGACGCTTAACAAACAATCATCTTCGTTAAAAGTAAAGAAACAAAATGATCTTACAGTGCTGTCTCTCTTATTGTGGTCTTTGATTTTGAAATTAGCTGATGATCAATAAAATGCAGCTCATTATTGTTGCTTTCGGTGACGTGAACTCTGTTAAATCTGCTTAGCACGTTGTTTGAAGATCGGATTTATATCCGTTTTGCGTAAACATATTTATGTGACCAGGTGTAAATGGAATCGTTTTGATAAATCAGATCAGTAAAAACGCATGAAGTGACCAGGTGTAAACGGCCCCATTATGAGCTGTCTGTCAGCGTCTGTATAATTTTCTGTTAATTAATTACAAATTGTGGCATGTTGCAAAGCAGTCCCATCTCTTGTAGTTTTATGAATGACGTCATCGACTAGTCGACGTCGACGTCGACTCGACTTTGATGTCATAACAGTCGACTTCAAAAAATCTGAAGTCGTTCAACCCCTAGTGCAGACAGCGATCACGGAGCAGCGGGAGGATTTAGATCGCAAACTTTTGACGAATTTATGATAAATCTACAGACGCAAACAGACAAAGTGTCGTAAAATAAAGACCTAAATGTGTATTTCTGACTTTTTTTCACCACAAGTCTGAAAGAAGACATGTTATTGAAGACAAATATCCCAAAATCTAAAAATTGACCAGTGAAAAAAAAACTATGTTTTTGCCTGCCGTGTCTCGCCTTAAATCCAAAATTGGCCTTAGCCTGCCATCCTTCTTTGGGAACTATAAAGTATCGGCTGTAAAACCCGGACTCTCTGTCTGGTAGGGGAACAATGTCTATGGTCTTGGCCAGTAGAGCCTGTACTTCTTGTTCCATAACCCGAGCCTGTTCTGGAACCACTGTAGTTGGCACCACCCCTGCAAACCTGGGAGGTCGGTGACCGAACTGCTGTCTGTACCCATCTTTTATTATATTCAGGACCCACATAGATATATTTGTAAGAAGTTGCCACCCCTCCACAAAATCTACTAAGGGAACCAGCCTCTCGAGCCTGGCCTTGGGTGTTTTTCGAGCACTTTGTGACCATAGTCGGTGCTCCTTTGCAAGCTTTTGGGGCGAACACCACGGTGTGCGTTCGCTGGAAATTGATGTGGCCCGAACCGTCAGAGACGGCGGGACAACATTCAGGTTGCTTCACAACGGGGGGGACAGCCCTCAGAGGTCCTACCACTCTGGCTAGGACCTCTCTTTACCGAAGCTCTCTTAGCCTGAATGACGGCCCTCAGGTCGACGCTCTAGGCCGGAAGATTTAGAGTGGGAGCATTTCCTCTGTTCCCAAGCTCCCGCAGGAGGGGCTCGAGAGGAAACGCTCTCCTTTTGCTCTTGGCGATGGGAGGAGCTGGTTGACGGCTGAGGCTGGCCACTTGGACCAGCCCTCCTAGACCCAGACTTAGATCGACGAGGAAGGTATTGCTGGAACGCCGCTGATTGTTTTTTCGCCTCCTGAAACCTGTCGACAACAGTGGTCACTGCGTCGCGGAACAGGCCAGAAGGCGGTAGCGGAGCATCCAACAAGAAAGATCTGTCCCTATCCTTCATCCCGGACATATTTAGCCACATATGCCTCTCCGTGGCCACCATAGCTGACATGGAGCGGCCGATAGCACATGCCGTCTCCTTAGTGGCCCGGAGAGACAAATCTGTGGCCTGGTACGCCTGCAAGTTTGCCATTGAGTGCAGGCACGCACCAGCCCGACCAGCCGCCATATAAGCCCGGCCCACCAGTGCAGAGGTGTCCCTGCATGGTTTGCTGGGCAGCGCCGGGGTTTTGAGCGAAGATGCCGCTTCACGAGAAAGATAGCTGGCTAAGGCTTCCTCCACCCGCGGCATCTTGCCATAGCCCGCCTCTCTCACACCCATCACATTACTGTAATCACATAATGAAGGTGATGAGATGCGAGAAGAGTGGGGCTTTTCCCAGGATCTAGAAATCTCTTTATGGAGATCCGGAAAAAATGGTAAACCCCGGCGCTGAGGCCGTGAACGGTGCTGCAGGAATCTCTCGTCTAATTTACTCTGACGAGGATCATCCTGCTTATGTTGTGGCCAGCTGATGTTAAGTCTGGCCACAGCACGCGTCACAACCTCAACCAACTCCTCATAAGCGGGAACATGAGCCGGCGAGTGTGACTCATGTTCCTCGCTCCTGATGCTGAGCACATCCACCTCCTCAGAGGCGGATAGCTCAAGGACCGGGCACTTGTCACGGGCAGAAGAAGCCGCAGCGCGGGCTTCTGCACCGTGAACGAGCATTATAGAATCTGCAGATTATGAACGAGAAAGTGCCTCAGCAGTCTCGTTATCATCTGCGAGATCCTTCTGCGATCCCCACGACCTAAGCCTCCGCGCCGCCTCAACGGACGCGGGACCCGAACTGCGGGGATCGCGAGCTTGGCCGTCATCACTAAAAACAGCCAAGCGGGAGCGCAGCACTCTTATAGGGAGTGCTTCACAGTGCTCACAACCAGCTCCCTCGAGAGCTGCCTGTGCGTGCTGCACTCCCAAACAATTCACACATAACTGATGTGTGTCCCCACCTGTAACAAATCTTGGGCAGGGGTGCACACATCTAGTGAATTGTTCACTCGCCATTCAAACAGACAGACAACACCAAATAAGACTGACAGTTTTCAACACAGAGCGCTTGCTGAAGAGCGAAAGCTGATGTGTGTGTGTGCCGGCATCGCTTTTATGCATCCGGTTATGCCGTCACATGTTACGTCATGACGCAACACCAATCAGGATAGGAATAGTTTCATTCAATAGTTTCATCCAAAGAGTCGTTTTCAACGACGCAGTGCGAGTTCCCTCGAAAGGGAACTCCATTCACATAAGGTGGGAAAAAAAACAATACAACATGACAACTTACAAAAGATAGAATGAATAAGCACCACAGATGACATCATTACATTGATGTGAACCAACTGACTTAAACTAGTTTACTTTTATTTGTAGAAATAATAATAATAATGTGACAAAAGGACATAAACAAACATTCAAATGAATTCATACAATTGAAACTTTTTTTATGTATAGTTAAAAGTAAACTCATGATTTTGAGATATTAAAAAAATATGAGTAAGAATCACCCACGTACAATATTTTTTATGGCTCAAGTATTTATGAACTAAGGACGTTTTCACACCTGAAAGTCCGCACCAAGGTCCGAACTAAAGTTCACGTTTTTATTCATTTTATACTTTCAGAAAGTTTTGGTTTGGTTTCACACTGCAATTACCCGAGCGCACTAAAAAACTTTACGTGACACCCTTGCATCCTGTTGTCTTCATCTATGTGGGCTGCATCTTGACATTGATTGGTTTGTAAATGGACGTGCGTCTGACGTCAGCGTGTTGTCAATTCGGCGGGTAACTTTGACAACATGAATGAACAGACGCATATCGTTGCAACTATATTATTTTTATGGCATAATTACCTGCAGCACCAACTATTCACAAGGCTAGTTCAAATTCGCCAAATGAACGTCCTCGTCGTGCGAACATTTTATCGTCGCCGGCAGGAAAGGAGGAGAAGACTGCAAGTTGACTTCTTATTATGTCATCAGACCATAACGTTACATCAATTAAAAACCTCGTCTCCTCCTCTCCCCATGTGCCAACACGGCTCATTTTTCCTGCCACCTTCTGTTTGTTCGGCTATGCGGGAACCACTGGAACTTCCTGTAAAAGGTCTGAAAGTCCGAACCATACAGAAATGCTTTCACACTAGAAACGAACCAAACCTTTGTTCAGTTTGATCCAGACCGAGACTACCTCTTTTTGTCAGACCAAATTTCATCTCTTTGGTCCGGACCGTGGTGCGGGGGAGGTTTCACACCTGTAATTTTGATTCGGACCAAATTGAAAAGTCCGAAAGGCCGGACCAAACAAGGTGTGAAAGGGCCCTAACTCTGAGATCGGGTTAGTTTATTTTATTTAAATTTTTTTAAAAGAGTGTGTGTGTAGTGCAGTGCCAAATTGTGTTGTAATGGCTGCCATTGCTGTTTGCAGTCAGTGACAGCACTGACCAATGTTAAAAACACATATTTTTTTCAGAGAGAGAGAGAGAGAGAGAGAGAGAGAGAACGAGAGAGAGAGAACAGTACTACAGGTACTCACTAGATGACAGATAAATGGTTTTTTTTTTCCTGTGATCTACTTCCAAGGTTCTGCCAAAAATGATTTTTGGGACAAGATACAAAAGCCCAGAGGTCAATATCACTGTGTAACTGTTCTTTCTGAAACAATGAATGTATTGTTGTACATTAATGCCCCTTGCTGGAACAGATATCATTCTGCAAGTCTGCCGCTCATAAACGTATATAATATAGTGTTCTGCCTCGCTATGTATGACATATGACAGAAGTGCCATATTTTCTGTTTGTCAAATGCAACCAAGACATTTATAAGGAGTCAGCCAGGGAAATACAGGATCAAGTGTTTGTGGCCATTAAAATGATTGATGAAATCGTCTTTATGGGAGACACATTATACAAGCTTGATTGAGACAACAAAATATGTACCCGTCCAGTACAGTTACAAATGTGGCTTGTCTCCCAACAAGAGTGATTAATTAGCGCTTCCATTAGCATGCGTGATTATGCTAATCATGCAGTAATTAAGTGCCAGTTCTTCGGAGACTGTTTTTTAGCCTTTAATTTCCCTTGAATGTAGTAATTAGTTATGTTTTACTTTGCCGATTATTTTCAGGCACTCTGAAATATTGGCCAGATGTGTTTTCAGTGTCACAGTTCTGCTCTCTTGCTTGGCTTGTATTAAACAAATCCTTTATTCACAGTCATTTACAACCTGAAATTTAATCAACCAAAAACAACAACAACTGGCTACCTATGAATCACATAAACATCTGAGGTGAATGCCTGCAGTAATATTTCTGCATTAGATTTTACATAACACTTAATTTGGCACCAAAAGTGCATAGACATCTATTTCATCTATTGGTTTTCCTAATATTTGTGAGTGATTTATCATTTGCAAAAAATACAGCACACTGAACGGTAAGGTTCTTAACATTCCTAGAGGTGGGTTTTGTGTGTCTCTCTCTTAAACCCTCTAGTGCAACCAACATGTGTTATAGCATGTTTTAGACTTTTGTCTTAACATGTTTTAGACAAAACTGTGTGCTCTGGAAATATTCCATTTTGTCTGATTCCTTTAGTCATGCTGAGATTTTCCGTTGACTTAGCTTTTATATAATAGCTTATACCAGACTAAGCTAAATTACCAGAATGTTTTTTATACATTTTTAAAAACTTGTCTTTTCCAAAAAGATTCCAAAAGAATTTAAATGTACGCTACATTAAGTAATAACATAGAAAAAGGAGAGAAAAAACGACTTAATTCCTTTGAATGATCCTTTAAACTAGGGCTGTAGTACTCGAGTCCGGTCTTGGACTCGAGTCCGGACTCGAGACCGTTTTTCTATAGTCTCGGACTCGTCTCGGACTCGCTGGTATTCGGACTCGGACTTGTCTCGGTCTCGGCCACTGGTCTTGCCAAATATGGCTTTTGGTCACGACCGAGTCCAGGTGTATTTCTATTATGTTAACAATATTGAAGGAAAAGTGAAACACTGGCCACCTAATAACCAATCACACTAGATTATCCTCGCACGTCACGCTCTGCATCTGCATGCCCGTTAATTTTGCATTTGTAAACTTTGCATCAGCCTAACAGCATAAAGTTATAAGTTCGATTACGTATGGTGGTGGTAGCTAGCTGTGTGGGTGTGTGTGTCGTATGCGTTAAAGGTGGTTCATTTGGGTAACGTTAATGTTATCTGACATCGGTGATGATTTCTTCAGTTTTAAATTGACAATAGAAAATGTGTTCAGGACGAACAGAAATATTCTCCAGGACGCCTACAGAACGAAAGACATTTTTGTATGTGTGTTCATTTATTACTAGCCCATTAGGGTAACGTTAACTTAGAAAATGCCAAAATTAACCGACCAAGTGCTCACTACAACGGCACGCGTCTTCTCTTTCTGTTACTATAGTTACTATCTTACTAGCTACTACTTAAAAATCCTGGGTGTTGTGACACTTTTGCTTTTAGATCAACAAATAATAACCCCAAATTACTGTCTTGATAATGTCATGCATAAGACTCTTTTTTTCCCTGTCCTGGACTCGGTCTTGACTCGGACTCTAACCTTTTTGGACTCGGTCTTGTATTGGACTCGAACCTCTTTGGACTCGGTCTTGACTTGGAGTCGACTAGTCCTGGTCTTGGACTCGACAAAGGTGGTCTTGACTACAGCCCAACTTTAAACATGGCTCATATGCTTTAGAAAAGGCTGTGATTCTCATCATAGTGAAAACACTACAGTCACACACAGGGAATCACTCTACATCCCACAGACCTTGACTTTGTGCAATCAAACTCATATCGTACAAGTGAGATCCTACAAGACAGAGTTAAAAAATAAACCTGATCGTTTAGTACCCATGGGAAAGAACAAGATATAGAGAGTGAGTGCTTTGAAGAGGGTCCAACTCCATGAAACTCTGGACCATTACATTCAATGACCCCTGCTGCCATAAAAAGAGTATTTTGTCATCTGCCTGACTATTCCGTGTGCTACAGAACATTCTAAATGAGGCCCAACTGAATTCCACTTAATATGTTGATCTAATGAATGACCTAGTTTCACTTAAAACATTAAAAATGCAGTATCATCACAGTACCCAAAAGTGTATGGGTGTAGGTCTGAAAAAGTTTATACCTCGATCTTTATACATCAATCAGATGTTATATTTATGATTATGTTGCATTCAATTCAACGACCCCTAAATTTAGTTCAATTTAACTGAGAAAGTTCTTCCTACTTACTTAAATTTACTACAATGTTATAAGAGGATGGGGCAACCAGGGACATGTGGCATCATCTTTTACAGTTTGGGTGCTTCTCTGTCAAAAGTTGCAGATATAAAATGTGAATATCCCACATCTGACTTTGGATGGAAAACAGCATTTGGGGTGGGGCTGGAGCTTGAAAAACAGCCCATCCTATCCATCTGATTTTACGGGTAGTTAAAAATGTGGATTATGGTTGGAATTTGAGATGGGGTTAGAACTATGTTTGTTTGACAAGAATGTTGTTCCTGGACCATCAAAAGATCTTGATCCAAAGACACATCCTACATGGAAAAATCACAGTCACCATTTATTCTCCATTATACACTTCCAGATACTATGTACCTTCATCTTTCAAATTCACTGTAGGTAAAATATTATTCTGTTGGATCTGTCGTAGTACCACATTCCCCCAGAAGTCTCTTGAAACATCAACAAAAATGTATCTCCACCCAAGAGCTTCTAAGAGAGCACCTAACATGGCAGGATGTAAAAGTGGCAGCAGCTGCGCAAATACGCGTGCTACGGGTCACAATAACAGAGTGTATTCACCTAACAGGCCCTGTCTGAGGAACTTGGCAGGTTAGTCTCTAGCCTCTATGACCCCACAAGCTGTCAGAGTGAATGGGCCGACCAAGGGATAAAACCGCTTTTCTCCTGCTGGCCACCCCAGCTGGGGCTCTCACCTTATGATATTTATTAGCAGAGAGATGGTGAGTAAGTTTGCCAAGAAATTTGAGGTCTTATGGACTGTACTTTTCAAAAGACTGTGGCAAGGTAAAAAATGAGACCGTTTCCTCTGAGGCTGTTTACTCTCTGAGTCAGGGAGAGAAATGAAGGTTAGTGTGGCTAATTTAACTGAAAGGCTAGTTATTGAATTAGAAATGTTCAAACTTCATAATTTGTTTCCATCATGTTTTTCAAGTGTTTTTGTTGCTGGTGCATGTCATATTCACCCACTTATTTGGAGTGAAAAGTGTTAATAAATTCTAAATGCTCTTTGAAGAGAATATCAAATGGAAAATCTTTGCAAGTTTTATTTTCTTATTAGTGGTCCTTGCTAAGGCAAACAACCCAATTACTACTGCTCATATAGTACTGATTGCGGTGGATAAAATTCTGCACTACTTTTTTAATATAATTTTGCATACATTGCCAAATTAAAAAAAGTTGCAGCAGCGTTTAATTGTTACATGTTGTTTTCTTTTTTAATATGCCATGTAACTCATGCTCTGTTGATGAACCAGACATAAATGATATCTCCAAATTCATTATATGTTCTCCATGTTTGTACCTGGACTTTTGTGTTACATACTGCTTCTGTGCCATGTTTGTAGTCCCTTGTAGTTCCTTATCAGTCACTCACGTTCGACGTTATGACGTAATTGGGATCACTTCAGGGAGCCCTATCATCTTCAAGTGTCTACAGAACGAGCCAATGAACGTTGGCGTGCGTGAATCGCGTCACGAGCCCCGCCCCGCAGCGCGGGTATAAACAGGAAGCAGGCACACGCACTCATTGTCTTTCAGTTCGGAGCCGAGCTTCCTGTTCATCGAGACTCGATTACCTCAAGGGAGGTGCAGTCCCCTCGCCTATGCCCCGATCTAGTGCCTATTCTGGACCTTAGAATAGGCTTACTTCGGCGCTTAGCCAGGGTGATCTGAGGATTACCCTGAGGGCTTCCCCGCTGAGGCAATCTCCGTGGGTCCCTCACGCATCACAAACGCTGCTGCTGTTGGAGCCTCCAAAGGAGCGTGCTGGTCCTTCTCACGGACGACCAGTCGTGTCCTTTGGAGCTCCACCTGACGACCAGATGTCGGTTGCAGCATCGGAGGGGGAGCTTCAGTCCTCTAGAGATGTGGATTGGGCTGCGTTACCCCCTTCGGGGGGGTGTAGCGTTGCCCGAGTCCGATCCAGAATAGGATCGGATGTCCCTATGCTTTTCCGGCCGCCGAGAAGGTCGGGTTTGCGTGGAACCCTCCACCATGTCCCGAACCTTCTCGGTTTGACGTTTGGTTTCCCGGGGCGGGCCGTGCTGGTTCTTAGCGTGCCGCCCCCAGTACCATTCTTTCCGGAAGTGCATGAGGAGCTCACTAGGACGTGGACGGCGCCGTATAGTGCCAGAAACCGTGCTAGTGGCTCCCCTCTCCTCACCACCCTCGATGCCCAGTGTTGCCTCCCCCTTCTCAGGCTGAAGCCATCCCAGTGACATTCCATATTTTGCACTGGCCCTCTCCCCTGGGAAGGCACGCTTTCCCAGTGTAATCCAAGAGTTCCACTGTGTGAGGTATACCGGAACAGCAGTTTGAACTCCCTCTACGCAGGCCTTCCGCCCCAGTCAGTTGGGGGTCTGAGATTCTTGCGTAGGGCGCTGGATGTGGCAGCAACTGTGGCGTTTTCCATAGGGATCCCAATTACGTAGTCGCGTCGACGTAACGTCGAACGTGAGCGACTGATAGGGTCCCTGATAGGGTCCCTCTCACGGTCCATAAGAGCCAGTTCCTCCTCTGTGTACTCGGGTTCAAACAGATATGGCTCTGGGTCTGCTACAAACAAGTCATAATTATCTACATAGTCCGCCATTGTAAATGATCTCTTGCAGTTTGCTAGTAGCACAGGTAGAAGTAAAAGTCACGTTGGTTCTATTGACGGAAATGACAGGGAGAGGGAGAGGGGGAGAGGACTTTTCACGAGTGAAGATATTACAGCGCCGAGTCGAAGTGCTCCCAATAAGTGCTATTCCGCCATACATTATAGTTATCCATTTTACCCGCTTATAAAAAGCGCCATATTTTATTTAGTGTCACCATACTTGGTCGTGTAACTACTCGTGTAACTATATTTAAATAGAGAAAACGTGGCTGTGTTTGGTCGCTTCTAACTTCATCTCTGTTTGGCCCATATACAATGAATGGGGCTAAGCTAACTGCTCTCAAAGTTCTCCGCCCGAGGTATGTATCAACTCGTCTTAGATAAGAGAATAACATAGTTTAATATGAAAAAACGGTGGAGTATCCCTTTAAGAGCTTTGCAATAATGATGAAGTCAGTACCATCCCGGTCCCTGGATCTATCTCAGGGAAGATAAGATTGGCACCTAGTGTGGCGGATCAACAGCTCATGTCAGTGTGAGCAGCCGCACCCCCAAGCTCGGTGTTCTTCCCTTTACCTCTGTGTGTGTCCCTGGATTTTTGTGTTACTTCCTGTTTCTCTGCCATGTTTGTAGTCCCTTAAAGTTTTTCAGGTTGAATTGTCTTGATTGTTCCTAGGTGTGTCTTGTTAGCTTGTTGTGTATTCATAGCCCTTGTGTTTCCTTTGTTCCTTGTCAGTCATTGTTTGGTGTTTGTTTCTTGTGGATACTTGCTTTCCGAGCTCCCAGTGTTCCTGACTGTTGTTTTGTTTGGATTAAGTCAAGTCAAGTCACCTTTATTTATATAGTGCTTACAATACAGATTGTTTCAAAGCAGCTTTACAGAGATAACAGGAAAATAATGCAACAAAGTTTGTTTCTAGAAGAAAATAGCGTCACAGTCCAGCTTAAGTAAGTTCAGTGATGGTTAATTTTTTTTTTGTAAATTAATTACAATTAAACCACTGCACAGATCTGTATCTTTGCCTGCATTCCTTGTTCCTAGCATGACACCAATTTTATGTGTTTACATATGCTTTACATGAAATAACACATGAAAAAAAAAATCAACATCATAGATTTACTTTGAGGAAGAACCCGGGCTAAATAAGGAATATACTTGGGGGTAAGCAGAAAACCACAATCCAAAACATGCTAGCAACCACATGGTAACATTCTGGTAACCAATAGCAACAATTAGTATCATGGCATGTGTTTTACACAGACAAGCACCACTCTAAATATACTCTCTCTCTCTCTCTCTCTCTCTCTCTCTCTCTCTCTCGTTGAAGAGTACATTCTACTAAGAGGTGGTAAAAAGAACAGCTCAACATCACTGGACAGAAAGTTATCTTTGTGGCTGAACGTGTAACCCTGCGGCACTAAAATGTAGCCCACTGTGACCTTTATATCCCATCACATCATCTTCAATCAGGAATGTTTTAAGTTAACGTACCCATCTCACCATGTGAGGTTAGACAGACACAAAAGTGTGAAGAGAGATACACACAATGATGTTTGACTGTTCTTTTTGATGAAGCATCAGATCTGCCTCCTACTGTAACTCATGTATGAGAAAGACAATCATCATTTTGGCATGCCTGTCAGATTCCGCTGACACTGAGGGAGATAGATCTGGCTCAACCAAACAGGAAATATGTTACACAAAGCTGGTGGGCCAAATGGTGAGAAAGAGGAAAGTGGCAGTAGAAAAACACAAATATACTATATTTCTTTGTTTCCATGCTCTTTCTTTTTTAGATTAAACAGTAATTTTGCTTACCTGTACTGTGCAATAAACGAAAGGTTTCATTTGGCACATAAAATAGTAGGCTAAAACAGAGGCTCTCAGTGTGTTGTGATAGTTCACAGATTTGGGTTTTGGACAGCTGAGAAAAAGAATACTTAATGCAGCTAATAAAGGCAACTAATATTATTAATCATACATAATTATAACAGCAAAATAAAAAAGACTTATATATAAGGCATATATATTTATCATCAATATAAATCCATACAATATTGCTTGTTCCACATCTAGCCATATTTTAACCATGTTCATATTTTTTATCTGAATAAATTGAATTATTTTTTCAGATAAAAAATATTTTTATTTTTTACATTTGTACAATGAACAGGTTTATGCTGATTATTTTAGGTGTCTTTAAATACTACATAACATAAATAATTGTTTGGTGTAATGCATTATTTTGTTCATGCTGTATTGCAAAATACTTTGCAAAAAACTAGCTGCTATTGAGGTGGTATACGGTGGGTACGTTTAGGGACAGGTTTTGTGATATGGTTAGGTTTACGGGTGGGTTAAGGTTTAAGGGAAGTCTCTACAGTGTAATTATAGATGTAATTACTTGAGGGTGTCAGGGATACGTGTAGTTTGAATCCCAAGGATGATGAGTGATGGAGAAAGAACAATGATAATATACTTTAATTAACACAAAGAGAGATAACACTACACAAGATCCATAAATGTTAACACAGAAACGAAGGGCTTAAATACACAAGACCAGATGATTAATGGAACAGGGGAGAGGTGTGAACTAATCAGAAACCATGACAACTAATGAAGAACTCGAACAGAGGCTAAACAATGACAAAGCAAACCATGCCTATAGAAACTAAACAAGACAATGAAAATAAAAAAATGACTGTGACAGCAGTTTTGTTACATCTTATGTTGATAACCCTCTGGTACTGTTTGTGTGTCTGTCAAAAAATTACAGATTTTTTTAAATTATTATTATTTCAGTGAAATGACTGTACTAGTTCGATAATACTTTGTATTTTTAGGGGATTTTATGGTGGTAAATTATATTTATGCAGTAGTTATAATCCATGTATTCACTTCTTGAGCATGGACCTGACAATGAAAATAAAAAGAGACCAGACTTAAGTCTGTGCTCCAAAGCAAAGACAACATTATGCATTTTATTTATATATAAGTATTTTTTGACAGATTATTGCTGGTGAAAAAAAGGACCATTTAACCTTTTCAAATCATGTCTGTGCTTTTTTTGTGTTCACGCAGTTTTGTACCATTCCGATTAAGTAATATAAGGTAATTTATTGTAAGTATTATATTGTCATTTTTACAGAATTAATCTGGAAACCACATGCAGCTGTATCTTTTTTTCTAAAAAAAACGTAATGTAAAAAATGTAATGTAAAAACTGTAAAAAGTTTTTTTTTTTTTACCCTACTTGAAAATCACAGGAGTTTTTGAAACTAAACAACTGAATAGCCTTGTTCTATGGTATTTTGGTGTAATACTTACTGTAGCAGCTAGAAATGCTTTCATCATAAAAAATTCAGTATTTCATTTAAGGATGTTTTTGTTTATTTTTTTAAGCAAAACTTTTGTGGTTAAGTTTTGGATTGCTCCTTGATGTTCAATATAAAATATAGGTCCTGAAGTAATAGCCAGTTAAGAATCCTGAATTAATAACTAACAAAAGTGTACTTTGACTCATGGGAGTGCCATTTTGGCACCAAATAGCCTAATCCATAAAGTTAAATGAGTTATTGCTAAATTGGAATTGACAGTCCCTGAGTGAAATAATATATACTCATTAACAAAGCATCTACAAATTATTTATGTAATTTCAGCAATGTTTTTACTTGTAATATTTTACTTGTACTTCTGCCACACTTCCAATATCCATTAGCAAGTAACTTTGAAACCAATAAATGTCACTTTGGCTTTCACCTAATTAAAACAATAGATTTCACAACTCAAGTTGTGGTGTCATTCACAAAGCTCTTTCTTTCTGCACTGCAACTTCCTCTAGCCACTTATGAGGAAGGATGGCATAAATAACTGTCATTAAAATGCCAAGCAATTGGTACAAAACCACATTACTGAAATTAGCCAGCACGCACTACTGTAAACAAGACTGACCACCTATTTTTATGGGCGGGATGGGTGGGAATATACTGTAGAAGATGATAACTGAAAAAAAAAAAAGAAAACACTACTGATGTGTAAACATGTGATGGTACACTAAATAATTAAATAGAATATAGAGCATGCTCTCTTAGTGGTCACAATCTCAATCCAACCAGACTAGTCCGAAAATCGTATAAATGTTTCTTTAACCTAGGCAAAATATGTCGTTTTATAGTCCTTTTTATTAGAAACCAGGCTTTTCTGGGGCTATAGGAGATTGAAGTGGACTATTCCCTTATATTACGTATTATTAGAGGAGACATCCATCTTATAGGTGACCAAAACCATAGTGGACATTATAGAGTACACTCATTAAATCCGACAATGTACTGCAATGACAAGCGTACATGTGATGTACATTTAGCTGCTAAAGAATACCCAGAATGCAATATGAGGGTGCCACAAATGAAAACCCTCATCTCTGCAGAAGAGGCTGAAAATGCACGTTCAGGCAAACACTCCATGTGACATTCACAAACACCCTGTCAGCATTTTTTATTTTATTATTAAATAGCAAGCACAAACTACGTCAAAGCATCCAGGCTCAATCAGTGTCCAAATACATTTGTTTCCATTCACTCCTTCAAGTTGACTTTATTTCGTGGACTATTATAGGGAATGATGAATGAAGGGGGGCTGAGACACAGTGGACACAGCACCGACGCACAAGGTGAGACAACTAAGCCTTTGAATACCTCAGAAATCCATGTCTAGTGTACATACATGGGTCAAAGACGAGACATGCAAATGTTGGGTCCTGAGGCCATTCATTTAACATAAAAAGATAAATATGTGTAAATATAAAATTAAATCACGTAACTCTTACCCTCTTTTTGACCCAGAAATATTTATGTTGCACTATTAAATTAAGGGAGTTATTGTGTTCTAAAGTGTCAAAATGTCGTTCAGTGTAACTGTCTGGATTAAAATTCAGAAAAAAAAATATATAAAAAAGTATTTGTTCATTAGTATTGTGTGAAATAATCTATATTGCTCTGACAGAGCACATGAAAGTTCTTCATCTAACAGACTTCTCTCCACACTAACTGGGATTCACATGGACAACAGCTCCACCTCTTGACAGATTATTAATATAACACATGATCTGCCTTCAGTATTCTCTTTTGTTATACTTTGTACTCCAGTGAATATTTCAGAAACAAAAAATCTCATTCATTTAAGTTCATTTAACACAAACTGACAAACTTTAACACAAAGTACCCTTGATTGAGGTGAGCTCCACTAATTTTTACCTAATTTGTGCTCTAGATTAAAGACAAATAAGGTAAAACTAATGTCCCTAATTATATTTCAGGATGTATGTTATTTAATTAAATTAGAAATTAAGCATCTGTAATTGAAATTAAATAAACACTGCTCAATGTAGAAATGGATCCACTCCAATTGTATCAACACTGAAGGAAGCAGTGTTGCAGTTTATAAAGTGCGTTCACTTTAAGTGGGGACTCTACAAGTCCTGATTGACCGTTAGTAATGACACCTGCTGTAAATAAACAGAGTAACTGAAGAGACAACAAGAGCAGAGAAAAAGAGAACAGACAAATAGACGGCACAACAATTACAACCGACTTAGATGAAATCTACAGTTTTTAGATGAAATCAAATTTATGAAATCAAACAGATGAAATTAACTTACATTTATTTTTAGTTACCATTTTGGGGATTAGTGTTCCCTTTGGTTGGATGCATGGAACAACAAACCAATACATTTAAGTGTTGATAATAATATAAAAAAAAGAAAACGTTTTATCAGTTAAAGTTTTGTCTAACACTCTTAGACAACAACACTCATAAAGTCAACAATGGTGACATTCAATTTATGAAGTAAATAAAATGCTTCATTAAAATGTAAGCTGTTAATTATTTATATTCAAATTGATGCTGTGGTTGTAAGTCGGTTGTAATTGGCTATGTTTACATGCACAACTTTTGTTTCAATCGGAATTAATCCATTCCGATTGATGAATCCGAACGTAGTGTTTACATGAATGCTAAACGTTTTCGGGTGGATGTCACAAGCTTCAAATCGGGATAGATTTTTTGACGTGCACACTGCACGAGTATACAGAGTTTCCTGCTGTTTGCTCATTATAACCATTCTCCTACATTGGTTCTTTATTTGTTTTAACTGCAGACTTAATATTTATCCATTTCTGGTCATAATTTGGAGACAATGAACATATGAACCGTTGTGCCGTGCTGCTTATTTATCACGACACGCAGTAAAATTTCGTCTGTGGATGAGACTGAAAAAAGGACTTGTGGGCCATTGTCCTGCTCCACTTCACAGACGCTGAGTGAAAGAAGAATTTTAGAATGACGGGACACTCATTTATGCAACACTTTAGAGACCGCTCACATATTGCGTCTAAAAACGCATGGAAAGTGTGGCCGTGCCGCTTTCTCCTTCTTTTCTCAAGCGCTTGCGCTCCTGTGCTGTCTGTCTTGCATTAGATTTACTACTAGATATATTTAACCCGCCCTGTACAGCTATGATCAGCTGATATGAGGACAGGAAGAACAACTAGTTCAGCGTCATATGTCATTACGCTATTTTTACGTCATTGCACATGCGCAGTCTTTTTAATTTCGGTTTTCAATCTGATCAAGTGTTTACATGTTATCTCGATCGGATTAGAAAAGGAATAAACCACCCCTTTCAATTCTGATCTAGCTCAATCGGATCGATTAATGTGTTGACATGAAGGCTTTTCAGTCCGATTGAGCCTTCAAACGGATTATTTGGTTGCATGTGTAGTAGTATGGGATTTTTTCCCGTTTGCATTGATTACTCTTATATGGGAATGTGTAGATGGTATATGTCGGATAGCCAAGGTCGGTTTACTTGGCGCCATGACCAAGTACTGCGGTGTTTGGCTTTAGCATTGGAAGGCAAGCGTAACATGACCAACAAGTTGCCACCTGTTTTAGCAAAACATTACACACAAAAGACAAGATTCCTCCACCCAGGCGAGCAACCAACAAGAAAAGGTGTTAAAACCAATTCTCGCACAGGACAACTGGAAGCTGCTAGGGACTGGAAAATGCTGGCTGATCTTGATCAACGGCTTATTTTTCCACCTGAGATTGCCACCACTAACCTCCGACCAGATATTTTTTTGTGGTCTGGATCAGCACGCATTGTTCAACTGATAGAGTTAACAGTGCCATGGGAGGATGCGGTAGATGAGGCATATGAGAGGAAGAAACTGCGGTATGCTCATCTGGCCGCTGAAGCAGAACAGCAAGGATGGAGAGTCCAGGTTTATCCAGTGGAAGTGGGTTGTCGAGGATTTGTGGCACACTCTACAACCCGTTTCCTCAGAGACGTCGGATTCAGTGGCCAAGAGTTGCGTCGCACAGTAAAGAACTTATCTGAAGCAGCAGAGAGGAGCAGCAACTGGCTGTGGTTGAGACGGAAAGATTCTGGCTGGCTGTGTACAGGCCGCCATGCTACGGTTTTGTAGAATTCTCGAAGAGTCTGTTGGTTTATTTGTATAGTTTGCATAGTATATTTACATTTACATTTAGTCATTTAGGAGACGCTTTTATCCAAAGCGACTTACAACTGAGGACTAAACCAAGTGAGTCATCGTGAATAGACAAAAACAACGCAAGAAGTGCTCAAAATACAAAGTTCAGACATTGCTCGGAGTAGCATAAGCCAGATAAGCAAGGATTTAAAGGAAAAGGAAATAATTTTTTAAGTGCTCACGGAAGAGATGAGTTTTCAGTTGTCTTTTGAATGCTGTCAGGGATTCTGCATTCCGGATGAGGCTGGGCAGATCATTCCACCAGCATGGTACCGTGAATGAGAATGTTCTGGAGAGTGATTTTGAGGCTCTCTGTGATGGTACCACGAGCCGTCGCTCATTGACTGATCGTAGGCTTCTGGTAGGGATGTAGACTTATAGTAGTGAGTGGAAGTAGGAGGGAGCTGATCCTGTGGTCAATCTGTAAGCAAGTGTCAACACCTTGAACTTGATGCGAGCAGCGAGTGGTAGCCAGTGCAGAGAGATGAACAGAGGAGTGACGTGGGCCCTTTTGGGCTCGTTGAAGACCAGACGAGCTGTATCATTCTGGATCATTTGTAGAGGTTTAGTTGCACATGATGGAAGTCCAGCCAGAGGAGCATTGCAGTAATCAAGCCTAGAAATTACCAGGGCCTGGACGAGAAGTTGTGTTGCATGCTCAGTTAGAAAAGGCCTGATCTTCCTGATGTTGTGCATGGCAAACCTGCATGATCGAGCTGTCTTTGTGATGTGGTCTGTGAAGGTCAGCTGATCATCAAAGATTACTCCAAGATTTCTGACTGACCTTGATGGGGTGATTGAGGAAGAATCTAGCTGGACAGTGAAGTCGTGCTGTAGAGACGGAATGGCAGGGAGGATGAGAAGCTCAATCTTTGCCAGGTTGAGCTGCAGGTGATGTTCCTTCATCCATGCCGAGATGTCCGCCAGACAGCTTGAGATCCGTACAGCTACTGTGGGATCATCTGGTTGAAATGAGAGGTAGAGCTGGGTGTCATCAGCATAGCAATGGTAAGAGAAACCATGTCCCTGTATGATGGGTCCCAGTGATGTGGTGTAAATGGAGAAGAGGAGCGGTCCAAGAACTGAACCCTGGGGAACCCCTGTGGTCAGTTGATGTGCTTTGGATACCTCACTTCTCCATGTGACCCTGAAGGACCTACCTGTGAGATAGGACTCAAACCAGTGGAGAGGAGTACCCGTGATGCCCAGTGATGAGAGGGTGGACAGAAGGATCTGATGGTTCACAGTGTCGAAGGCAGCAGACAGATCCAGGAGGATGAGAACTGATGATTTGGAAGCAGCTTTTGCGATCCGCAGGGCTTCGGTGACCGACAGCAATGCAGTCTCGGTCGAATGCCCTTTCTTGAAGCCAGATTGGTTGACATCCAGCTGGTTGTTCAGAGACAGGAAAGATGAAACTTGGTTGAAAGCAACTCGTTCAAGTGTTTTCGCAATGAATGGTAGGAGAGAGACAGGTCTGTAATTCACTAAAAGTGATGTGTTTAACGTTGTTTTTTTAACCCTCTGGGGTCTGAGGTGTTTTTGGGGCCATTGGGATGTTCTGATATGCCCTTACATTTGTGCTTTTTTCAGTTATTTATAAACATGTTAATGGCAAAGGTGTAAATTCACTCTATATAGCACAAACTGGGCTACCATAATATCTAAGCAACATGTATGTATATGTTTGTATTTTTAAGAGAATAATGTTTATGCGTGGTTATTGAAAAAAATAAAAATGAAAGTTGTTGAAATAAGGCCACAAAACACATATTGATTATTTCTTCACAAGACTTTTGAAAATTGTATCACATAGCCTAGAACATTTGCTCCAAAACTATGTGAGAATCATCCTGACTACTCATTCAGATAAGACAATAAAGTATTTTTACATTTTTAATGACGTGTTTTGTGTCAGAAAGCTTTATGCAAGGAGGCGTGATCTCTCATTAATATGTATGCATTTCACACCTGAGAAAGACAAAGACCCTCCCATAATGGCCCTATTAGGTGCTATCAGGCCATTTCATTATGAGGAGCCTTGCACAAAGAATGAGGAGATTTAACTCTTTCACACGTAAGTTTAAAATATTCTAACTGACCCCCCAGCGTGAGTTTTTCAAGGCGACCGTTATTTAGAACTTGTTACTTTAATGTTTCCATGGTGACGCGTCATTGCTTGTCACGTGACACAGCGCAACCACAATACAGCGCTGAATGAATGAGGATCTGCTTTTATGTCATTTTTCCTTTTTTATTAAAATTATTCCCAAATGTATTAGCTATAGCATGAAACACTGATATTCCGATTGTCAAATATGTGCAAGTGGATGGGTTTTGTTGTTTAAACATCTTTATAACGATCGCGTTAGTTGAGCTGTATTCACAATGGGCGGCGCCATTTTAGTTTGTTGTACAGTTCAGAGAATCGGATCTGTTGGATTTACAACACGCCAATTCCTCCACGAAATACATGAAAGTAAGTGGCCGGTGAACTGGGAGAAGACTAGGGTCAAATGTAAAGCTACTTACACAATGTGTATCTGATATGAATAAAACGTGTCGTCTCATTTTATTATAATGGAAAGGATTATTATTGCCGCTTCCATAGACATCAGTGTGTATTTTAAAAAACTCAAAATCATTGTTTTGCTAGTACTTATGTGTATTTAAATGTCTGAAACCTAAAATAAACATTATGTGGTTGAAAACACTCAATAGTTGTGATATATGACAGCACTGAGACCAGTTCAAGGTGTTCAAGATTTTGCAGCGGCGCTGAAAATCCAGTGGCGGCGCTGCGCCGCTGCTAAATACATTGTAGGGGAAACACTGTATCACAACTATTGAGTGTTTTCAACCACATAATGTTTATTTTAGGTTTCAGACATTTAAATACACATAAGTACTAGCAAAACAATGATTTTGAGTTTGTAAAATACACACTGATGTCTATGGAAGCGGCAATAATAATCCTTTCCATTATAATAAAATGAGACGACACGTTTTATTCATATCAGATACATACCGTTTATTCATACCGTCTCTGGCTCAGCGCCAGCCAACGCGCGATAGCTCGTTTGAATTTAGCAGTTGATCACGTGATGCACTGACCGTTCTAATCACACCGGTGTGATCGTACGCTCCAGGGACCAGCCAAGACTGATCACACCGGTGTGATCGTACGCGTGAAAGGGTTAAAAAAGAATGGCTTTTAGATTGTTTGGATTTATTTACAACACAACATTATCCAAAGATACACAACAAAGGACAAAAAAGCACATTAGTAAACACACTGATCTAAAGACAGAGGCTTGAACAGTCACACAACTTTGTGCCATTGAAACATAGTACATACCTGTCATTTCCAAAGTGTTTGATTTTTCATTTTACCATGTTCATGTACAGAGACTGTTGAATGTTGAAGTCAGCAGGACTCATCAGTGGCATCTCTCCCTGTAAAAAATAAAATAAAAAACACCTTTGAACATGCTGATATCAAGAGAAACTATACGGCTGCACGACTTTGGGCATGCATTGTAGGAAAAATTGCGATTTAATTATATATATATATATATATATATATATATATATATATATATATGTATATATGTATATATATATATATGTATATATATACACACACACACACACACACACAGTGCTTAGAATAAGTGAACACACCCATGCTAAAGTTGACTACCCTTCACAATATAGACATGGTTTTATTTCAGTTAGCCTAACTGAACATTTATACATAAACAATATATTATATTTAGACAGTATCACATATTTTACCGGAGGCTGACATATATTTCACTAAATCATTATAACCTAAGCAGTTATTCGCAAACAAAATAAATTACACATAAGGCAGTATTTTAGCATGATAATCAGTGTCATAAACTAATCTCAAAACTGAGTGAAATATATGTAGTAGGCTAATATCACATTTAAAAAGTTTACACGAGCGTATAGGGATATTGTGACTGTGAGGTAATCTTTCCTATGTCAAAAGCTAGCCAAAACTAGGCAAAAATATAGTCTGAAAATTAATTTGAGCTCTATAATCAGAAAAGGAATTATATAACACTACACAACTTACTCCGAACTTGTATCCTCGGCGGGGTCAATTTGTTCTTCAAAATGCAGCCGTTGGTCGTCCGAGTTTCAAATTCCTCTGAGGAAAAGGTGAATCCATCCTCGCTGTCCAGAATCATCTGAAGGGCTTCTTCACCGGAGTAGCGTGCCTTCCTCAAAACGCGATGAACTATCAGTGAATCTCATGAAGAATCTTTGTGTTTTTATGGCATTGATCGGAGGCGTGTGTGCGATCACCTAAACTATTTACATGTGAATAGCGCCGGGGGCGTGGCGGCCTCAACTCATTAAAAATAATGAGGGGAGAAAGAAAAAACTGGACCTCTCCTTGGTTTCAAACGGATTGCATAAACTGAGAATATTTGTTTTTTCATATAAATTACTTAATTTAAAAGAAGAGAATTCAAGCTTCATAAAGAAAAATCTCTCGTGCCTGTGTGACAAGTAATCGCGGAGTTACAGTTAATCTTAGGACTCGTTTCAGAATGGACTTCACTGACAGAGAGAACGCAGAACTCGCATCATGTTTGTTTTTCTTTATTTGGTGAAAAGCACAACACTTTGTTTTTATTGTGAGTATCCACAAAAAAATAAGAAACTTAACAGGATCTAATGATGTATAACACTTATATGTAAGATCAAAATCAACCGAGTATTTTGAGTCTCTTTTGCACTGATAAGAAAAAAAGCGAGCAGATCACGCCGGCGTGATTGCCGACCCTAGAGGGTTAAGCAGTGGAGTTACCCGAGCCTGCTTGAATGCTGTAGGGAAAATGCCAGTGTGGAGGGATGACTTGATGATGTGTGTGAGAGCTGGAAGAAGTGTGGGAGAGATTGCTTGTAGAAGGTGTGAGGGGATGGGGTCCAGAGGGCAGGTGGTAGGATGACTAGAGAGGAGAAGTTTAGATACTTCATTCTCGGTTAGTGGAGTGAAGGAGGAGAGAAGGTTGTTGGCTGTGGGAGAGGTTAGTCTGGGTTCCTGTGTGTGTGAAGCTGAGAACTGACTGCTGATAGTTGTAGTTTTGTTAGTGAAGAAGTTAGCAAAATCATCAGCAGTTAGCGAGGAGGTGGGTGGTGGTGGAGGTGGACAGAGGAGAGAGTTGCATGTCTTGAACAGTGAACGTGTGTTAGAGGCGCTGTTGATCTTGTTGTGGAAATATGCAGATTTTACGTTGTAAACATCAGCAGAAAAGGCAGAGAGCAGAGATTGATACCTACTGAGGTCAGAAGTGTCTTTTGATTTGCGCCATTTCCTCTCTGCTGCCCTGAGTTCGGTCTGTTCACGAAGAACCTCAGATAACCAGGGGTTGGAGGGAGTAGCGCATGCTGGCCTGGAGGAGAGAGGGCAGATGTTGTCTAAAGAAGAGGTTAGAATGGAGCATAAAGTATCCGTTGCAGTATTCACATCCAGAGATGAGAAATGCGAGGGTGAGGGAAGAGAAGATGACACAGCGGAGGAAAGATGGGGCGGAGAAAGAGAGCGCAGGTTTTGTCTGAAAGTGACTGGTAGGGGAGTTGGTGGTGCATGGGTAGTGAGTTGTAGATTAAAAGTAATGAGGAAATGGTCTGAAACGTTGAGAGGTTTCACCAAAATATTGTCTGTGATGCAGTTGCGTGTGTAAACCAGGTCCAGTTGGTTGCCTAACTTGTGAGTACCTGTGGTGATAAGCCGTTGGAGATCGAAAGAGGCTAGGAGAGAGATGAAGTCTGTTGCATACGGCTTCTCTAGATGAATGTTGAAGTCGCCAAAGACTACAAGTGGGATGCCATCCTCAGGGAAAGAGGAAAGCAGCACATCCAGCTCCTCTACAAAGCTACAAAGTAATTACAGTTATTACGCTCCTGTGTATATTGCGTGAATGAGGGTTGGTGTTTGGGCAGATATTGTGTTTTGCGGTAGGTAGAATGCCATACGGAACCGCTGCCACTGAAAAAACTTTAACGAAGACAGTGGGGCTCGACAGCCTTAGTCAAATGGGTTGGCGCGTCTGGTTGGGTTGCGGAGAGATTGTGAGATTGTGGTTAGGTCACATGTGAACTACGAGGAAGGAGCAACCTCAGCAGCAGGAGGGATGTAAAGGTCAGTAAGCTGGGCTGAGTTGAGTGGGGGACGGAGGGGGGTGACTCTGGGTCGCCAGAGTCACTGTCGAGCCCTCTTGAGGTGTCGTGGGCTAGTCAACAAAACACTGAGGACAGAAGTTGCCCACTTGAAGACCCTAGAGATGTCCCCTACTCGGCTCAATCCAGGCGGTTGTTGTGCTGGTCCACTGGGGAGACCACACTGTAGTTGCAGCCATTGTGTGTACTGACGCGCCAAGTATACTGCAGCCGTTAACGACGGACAGAAGGAGATTCACATCACCATATGGAAAGAAGCGTAAATGGATGGAGAGATGGAGAGAGAGAAGCATAGGTTACTCTAAAGCTACGTCTTAGTTTGTGCTTATCTTGGCGAAAGCCGAGTACAAATCAGCATGAGATTTAACATCTACTCTTGTATAATGGAAATCATATGTGGCGAGCAGGACGAGGCCAAGGGACGTGAGAGGACGGCGCGAGGCCAGTGGCGTGAGTGATAATTAATGACACCTGTGAGACGCACCGGTCTCGCATCTCTCACGTCTCTTGGCCTCTTCCTGCTCGCCACAGTATAATTAGGGCCTGTGTATTGAAATACGTAGACAGAAGGCGCTAGAATGTAGGCTTTGTCATGCCCACCCCTCTTCCGGTTTCCAGTGTCACTATAGTTGAGGTAGGTGGCGGAGGTTATGTGCGTTTTCGGTTGTTTTAAAAGAATGTTGTGGTCAATAGTTTCAAATACAGCACTAAGATCGAGTAATACCAATAGCGAGATACAACAACGATCGGATGATAAGAGCCAATCATTTGTGACTCTGATGAGAGCTGTCTCAGTACTATGGTACGGTCTAAATCTTGACTGAAAATCCTCGCAGATATCATTTCTTTCTAAAAAGGAACATAGTTGTGAGGATACTGCCTTTTCTAGTATCTTTGACAGAAAAGCTAGATTCGAGATCGGCCTGTAATTGACTAATTCTGTACGATCAAGTTGCAGTTTTTTAACAAGTGGTTTAATCATAGCCAGCTTAAAAGTTTTTGGTACGTATCCTAGAGACAAAGATGAATTAATGATATTGAGAAGAGGATCCATGACCTCTGGAAGCATCTCTTTCAATAGCTTAGTCGTATAGGTTCTAACATACATTGTCGATTTAGATGATTTAACAAGTTTAGAAAATTCTTCCTCTTCTATAGCAATGAATGCATCTAATTTTTCCTTGGGGAGACTACAATGCACTCCCTGATGCGATGCTATATTAGACTGTTGCATAGTTATAATTATCAATCTTATAAGTGAAGAAGGTCATAAAGTCATTACTGTTGTGCTTTTTGGAAACTTCTGGGCTTGAAGCTTTATTTTTCGTTAGTTTAGCAACTGTTTCAAATAAATGCCTAGGGTTTTGTTTATTTTCTTCTAATAGGGTTGAAAAATAATCAGATCTAGCAGCTTTTAAGGCCTCTCTGTATGCAATTGAGCTCTCCTTCCAAGAAATTCGAAATACGCCTAAATAAACTATAAAAATCAAAAAACGGTTTAGATCAAATTGAATTTATTAGTGTTATTAGTCTTTTTTACACGTTTGATTAGACGGATCTGTGTAATTAATGGCTAAAAAGTCATGTGCCATTCCAATTATTTATCACAAAGCTGCAGATAGCAGATTATATTACAGTTTAAATTATGGCAGTATTAAATCATATGTTTAATTCAAATTTAGATTACTTCTTATTTATTCGTACCCCAAAACGTTAATTAAATCTTTAACTATCAAACATGTACTAACATGTTTAAGGCTGCTGTTATTCATGCATGAATCATTATGACTCCTGTTGAAGTTAAGGGTTGCTCTTCATTGGTTCACGATTAGTTTATATATTCACTAATCATGAGTTATTGTTGAAGTAATTCAGGTATTAGTACATGATTATTCATGCGCTGTTATTGTAAAGTGTTACCGGCTATATGTAACATTATAACCAGATATGACGGCGCTACTGCAACACGCATTACCGTGATCACAGATGAGAAGCTGAGCATCTATTCATCAAGGCAACAAGCAAATTATCGCAAATAAAGTGAAAGTAAGTCGCAGATGCTTAACACACAATCATCATCATTAAAAGTAAAGAAACAAAATGATCTTACTAGTGCTGTTGCCACTCTGTCTTATCGCGGTCTTTGATTTTGATTTTAGCTGATGACCAATAAAATGCAGCTCATATCTGTTGCTTTCGGTGACATGCACTCCATTAAATCTGCATATAGCGTGGGAATTGAATATCGGATTTATATCCGTTTTGCGAAAACACATTTATGTGACCAGGTGTAAATGGAATCATTTTGATAAATCAGATAGCTATCCGATCTGAGAAAACGCATGAAGTGTCCAGGTGTAAACAGCCCCAAAAGGTCAACATGTCCACATAAGGCTGACAGTAGTGGTGTTAATATTACACCGAATCCTACTGCTGATTCAGAGGCCAATGAATCTAATGGAGAGCAAACGACTCCTAATGTGAATCCTACTGTTGATTCAGAGGCCAGAAACACATCTAATGGATAGCAAATCAGAAATAAGGAATGATGAAATGCTTTCAGACATTTCTGAGAATTTGAGATGTATTCTTTGGATGAGATTAATGATTTTTTTTGGACACAAATTTCGGTAAAGATTTTTTTCCAGATGTGGAAAAGTTTGTTGTTTCAGTGAAAGTACTGCACCGTACAGTGAGTTATGATGTATTGAGCAAACAGAAGAGGTTTAGATTAAAGAAACTTGTTACGAAGGTGAGGAAGAATAAAGGGCAGACTCCTTTTAAAAAGTAATGAAAACTCTAGCTTAAGTTCTGCCAGGAAGACTCAATTGTTACGTCACTTATTACCTTCACATCTAACCAATCATGTTCTAATACTTGTAGTACAAAAGATCGGTGCTTACACATGTCTGAGTTAGAGGCCAGCTACCCGACCCGAGCTCGACGGGTCCTGAAAAAGTCATGGGTTTCGGTTCGGGTTAATGTTTAATGAATAGCCTCGGGTTTGGGTCGGGTTCGGGTTTGTAACTTAGAAAACTATATAGGCTATACACACACACATATATATATATATATATATATATATATATATATATATATATATATATTTAACCCTTGTATGGTGTTCGGGTCTGTTTTCATTTTTTATCAAAAGAAAAATTATACGATTAATTATTTTTTAAAACTCAGACTCATTGGCCTTGGCTCATTTTCTGTGAAGAATATATATCATAACACATTTTCAATGAAAACACACTGTACACCCCCCCCTTCCCCCCCCTCTACACATTTACATTACCCACAGGATGTAGAAACTGTAGGTTTCCACACTTTTATTGTGGGATATGGTCCTGTGTACCTTTACTCTGTCCTCCTCCTGTCAGTGTGTGTGTGTGTAAGGTTTGTGTTTCTGCACCTGCCGTTCCCACACAAGGTTACAACATTGTTGCAAAATTAAAGCACGGCCACCGCCTGCTCTCACATTCCCGCACATTTTACCCTCTGTCTTGCGGGAACCAATCTTTCTTTTCTCATACTCTATCCCAGCTGCGAAATGGGCACAGGACACAATAAATAATAATAAAAAATAAGCTTTGCCAGAGTGGCGAAAATTGTAGGTTCTGTGTACCTTCACTCTGTCCGGGCCTGCTGTTGTGTGTGTGTGTGTGTGTGTGTGTGTGTGTTCTTTTATATGGTTTATGAGGACACAAGTGTGTATAATGGGTATTACAACATAAACATGGTTTATGAGGACATCTGTGTCCTCATAAAACAAAAGGCTTAAAAAAACATACTACATGGTGTTTTTTTGTAATTCAAAAAATGCCAACGTTTTCTGTGATTGGTAGGTTTAGGGGTGGGGTTAGAGTAGGGGGTAGATTATACACTTTGTACATTAGAAAAACGTGTTCCAAGAACCCCAGCGTCTGCAGCCACCATGAGGATTCAGGAGGAGAATGGTGGTGCCCCATCCACCCGACCTACAGAACTACCATTTGCAGAGCCTGAAGTAAGTGTGTCTTGCTGTTGCAGTATAGTATCTCCTTGCGAGAGAGAGAGAGGTGTTAGTAAAATTCCTGATCTTTTCATTATTCTAGGTTGCGGCCAGTAGCAACAAAAAGAAGCGCTGCGAAGTGTGTGGACCCAAGATGGACAGAAAAACACTATATACATGCATCAAGTGCAAGAAGTACATATGTAACACACACACAGTAAAACTCTGCCCCTCATGTGTTGTATAGACTGGTATGTAAAGTACAGACTGTATAGACTGGTATGTATGTATGTGTTCAGCTTGTGTTGTGTAAACTGATCTGAATGGGTTAAATTTCTAATGAAGTTCAAATAAATAAAAGTCAATAGTTATGAAAAACCTTGCTTCATTTGTAAATTTGTTGAATTTTTTCACTCATTTCTTGATAATAATTGATTTTCTGTTTTTTTATGTAATTTTAGTAAAAAAATAAACAAAAAAACGAGTAGCACTTTAATTCTTAATTGTGATCTAGCAAAGGTAAAGATAATATATATCACCATATATGCTGTTTATATTGCTTGTAATTGGGATGAAGTAAACATCTGTTGTGTATTTTAACATAAAATTGTTTGATTGTGTTGAATTAAAAAACCCCAAATGCAGCGGGTCCACCAGACCCACGAGCACTGGCTGAATAACAAAAATATGAACACCACACAAGGGTTAAACAGTTTTGTAAAATGATATATGAATCATTTTTATTTTATAATAATCATTTTAGAAAACCTTTTTTTGCGCATGTGCTCCCATGCGCGCTATTTCAGTCACAACACCGCAATCAAAGGACGGTGCTGAAACCAGATCGAGCTTTCCATGAGACCTACCATCAACTGTAACGTGATGTGCCCCGGCAGCAGCAACAAATACCTTCAAGGTGGAGAGGGACGGCCTCCGCTCCAACCTCTCTTGCAGGAAGGTTGATTATAGGCACAGAGATGATTATAGGCATTTCCAAGGGTCTTCCTGTCGGGAAGAGCACCACTCAGTGAACAGAATCCACTTCAAAGCATAAGCGTGCCTAGTAGAGGGAGCTCTATCTTGAGTGGTAGGCCACTTAAGCCCTCCGCGTTCCATCCAGAAGCCACACATGGAGGTTCCAGAGGTTGCTGACACGGGTGCCAAATGGTGCCCCATCCCTGAGAAAGAATGTCTGTCCACAGGGGAATCCTCCAGGGAGGGGCTGTCGGCATCAGGTCCGAAACAAGATCTGAATGGGCCAGTAAGGCACAACCATCAAGGCCTGCTCCTCATCATCCCTGACCGTGCACAGTGTCTGCAATTGGCATGCCACTGCAGTTGAGGTCCTGTCCAGAAGCTAGAAGCTGCGTGCACTTTGCATACAGCGCCCCAGCCGATTCTGGAGACAACAGCGTACCTGGAAACCTTTTTTAAGGGCACTGCGGTGCATAGAAATGCAAGGTCTGACCAAGTGCTGAATGTTCGGCGACAGATGGGTGTGATGGTCCGAATGAGCCAATGGGACGGGCTGGGAAGTGCTAGCCAGGGTCTCAGGCTCTGCATAAGTGGCACCAAAGGGACAACTGATGTACCCGCAGTGGGGCAGAGAGGAGGAGCGGCGGGTCCTAACCTGGGAAGCATAGCGTTCGGATGTAGAGGCAGGGAGTGTGGTGTAACCCTTACCTGGCTCCATGATTCCCGCAAGGGACTGGCCAGAGAGGCGAGAGGAAGCAGTGCGTCCTTGAAACACAAACTCCCTTTTGGGGCTTCCAAGTGAGACCCTATTTGTCAGTCGACATAATGTTGCAGTGACTGACAAATTTGCCTAGTTAGCCACTGGAACCACATCACATTAGTTGACTGACTAAAATGTGTTTTAAAGTCTACTTTGATTGACAGCTCAAAATTAAATTAAATGAATCTTTATTCACTTAATATTGCAAAGTTAGAAGGGCCATGAATTCAAATTGGTGTTCTAAACCTGTATCTCTTTCTTTCTTCTCTGGAAAATAAATAAATAAAATAAATAAATAATACTTTTTAGTGCTATGACAGAGCATTACAAGGCTAACATTAAGTGTGCAGTCCTATTTTGAATTTCAGGCCCTGCTACATAGCTAGTGATTTCACATGGAAACTTAAACTGTGTGTGTGTGTGTCTGGACAGAACACAGTCAACACATTAATAATGTTGTACTTTTAATCTTCTCAATTGTTGTTCTATTTGGAGGGTTTATTCATGTTTAGTTTTTTTAGATTACAGGATTCCCATTTTCTACTGGAGGGAAAATGAACATTTTTTTTTTTTTAAATGCTAGAGTGTTATATTCCCTCCAGATGGAGGCAGCATTTCATTACAGATGCACACATGCATGGAATCTTGCTTTCTTTTCTGAGGTCCTGTTGGATGTAACCCAGAATTGTACCTGCACTGCATCTAAGAGTGGCACACATTAAATAATCTGCATTAACACTGTTTCTGTGAAATAGACAGCTAGTTAATACCTTATAGTATAAATGCATAGTATAGATTTAATGCAAGTACTAACAAGTGCCAAATATGGCGTAACACATATATAAACATGAACATATTTAACTTTTTGTACAATGTAACAATTCACAAATTAAACTTGTCTGCATTAAATCCATTAAGAACAGGGGTGAGGTGTCCTTTGATTTTTTCCTATAACAACAGCAAGATTCATGATGTTATTTTAAAAGCATTTTAGAGAAACTGAAAGATCCTATGAAATGCCATATACATATGTATATTTCATAGCATTCTGAAATGTTATATTCTTAAATGTAATTATCTAAATTCACTTCATATTACAAAAAGTTAAAAGGATTATGCATTAAAATTGTTGTTCTAAACCAATAATAATAATGACAGAACATTACAGGCTCATATGTGCAGTCCTATTTTGAATTTCAGGCCCTGCTACATGGCTAGTGATATCACTGGTAAATGGCACTTGTAAACTTAATTTTCCCCTTAACCCAAATTGGTTTGCTGTGGAAAAAGTAATAGATAAGACCTGTTTGCCTGTTTGATAAACCCCAAATTAATTATATTCCATGTTTAAATGTTACGAACTCTTATGACCTAGGGCCAGAAAAGGTAACATTGAGGTTGTGATACACTTGGTGCGAGTAAAGAGGCAAGAGACAACACGTAACGAAATAATGCGAAAGAAAAATAATTTATTATACAGAAATGAATTAAGTATACAAAAAGATGAATAATGTTAATAATAATTATGGTGAATATAAAAAAAAAATAAAAAAAATAAGCAAAACATTGACAGATCAAAAGATACCAGATAAATAGATAACCCAAGAGAAGAAAGGGATGTAATTAGTGAAGCCAAATGAATAAAAAGAACAAAACAAAACTCAGTCTGACTTGTAAATCAAACCTCTAATCTAAACAAAAGAAAAGAAGTAAAGACATACGTAATTCCTCAAATAAAAGCCGGGGCCTTTATTTACCTAAACTGCAGAAGGTAACAGGCTTTTATTTGAAGCAGGCTTTTATTAGAGGCAGGCCTTTATTTAAAAAAATTCAAATCAAATTTCCGTCTGGGTTCCATGCTCCTCAAGAAAATTTCGTTTTCAATAAAGTTGTTGAAAAGACCGTTACACTAGCAGCACTAAATTATATCTGTGTTACATCTATTGTCTACTAGGCTACCATCTATTACGATGAACTTGAATGCATATTAGGGGATGTTTACACCTGGCCACTTCATGTGTTTTCTCAGATCGGAAAGCTATCTGATTTATCAAAACAATTCTACTTAAATCTGCTCACAAATGCGTTTTCGCGAAACAGATATAAATCTTCAATTCCCACGCTATATGCAGATTTAATGGAGTGCACGTCACCGAAAGCAACATATATGAGCTGCATTTGATAGATCAGCTAATTTCTAAATCAAAAGACCGCAATAAGAGAGAGCACCAACAACCCTGGTAAGATCATTTCGTTTCTTTACTTTTAATGATGAGGAGAATAGTCTGTGACTTACTTTCACTTTAATTTGCAATAGTTTGCACGTTGGCTTTATGAATAGATGCTTAGCTGCCGTGATGCGTGTTGCAGAAGCGTTGTCACATCTTGCTATAACATTACATAGCCTATAACACGCTCTCACACTTTTATTTTTTAGCGTTTTTGGGAGGAGTAAAATTTAGATACGTGGTTTCAACAATGAGATGCATTTGATTTACACTTGTGCAGTTTCGTCTGGAATCTCGTCTCAGATCTCCTCCTGAAGAAGTGGTTTGAGCGATCGGATTTAAATTGTCTCGAATCCGCTTCGGATGGCATTTATACATGGTCTTTTCACGATCAGATCACAGAACACGCATGAAGTGGACAGATGTCAACATCTCTTCAATGAAAGGCATTTAGGAGATTATCCACACTAATTTTCCCCCGGCCTTAATTTGAGACCGACCTTTATTTGTCCGCGTTGATCACGCACCCGGCCACTATCAGAGGCCCGGCGTTTATTTGAATACCGGTTTTTATTTGAGGAATTACGGTAACTCTTCAGCGTCAAACGCCCTCTCTCAATTACACTGACTAACAACCACAAAACATACAAGGGTGGCATTAACTTGCTTACCTGATGTGTATATACATCGTGTTTTCCTAGGTGTTGTTTTGTGTAAGTCACGTGACATTTTTACCTGTCCCCATTATTCTTGGTAACCTCAAACCACGCCATTATAGGCAGAAAACATTACTCTTGGTAACCTCAAACCACGCTGTTATAGGCAGAAAACATTACTCTTGGTAACCTCAAACCACGCCATCGAAAAGGGCAGAAATAAGAACAAAAAGGGAACGTGTCACGATAATATTCAAAACGAGATGGCAAAAGAAAACAACAGGAAAAATGACGGTAACAGAAAATAAGGAGCGTACAGGACAACAAAGCAGAACGACAGGAAAACAAGCTGTCCACGCATTCTTTGCGGCTTCCCTTTAACTGCTGGCGGGAAACTTGATTGCCTGCGGGGGAGGTGACGTCACGCCATAGATAGAAATTGACAGCTCTCCCAGCCAACAGCAGACCAGTTGTGGAGCGAGCCTAAGAATATGAGAGAGAGAGATAGAGAGAAAAAAAAGAGAAACATCCACGCACAACCACAGGGATGTAACACCCTGTTTTAAGATCGTTTCTGATGAAATAGAACGGTTAAGATTGAAATTTGGACACATGCTGCTGGCCCGAGAATTTTCGGTTTCTGTGGTTGCACCCCTGTGCTGTGAGGTGTGGTATTACTCCGCCGCCGGAAACGGAAATGGGGTTGTTTGTATTCTTCTGTGTATTCAATGAAATGTCAGTGCTTTGCTTGCAATTGGCAAAGGTGCATTATCGCCACCAACTGGGCTGGAATGTCTATTATTCAAACTCTCAACGGAAGAATGTACGGGTGTGAGGCGTTTGGAAAAATAGGTCCACAGTTTTACAATGAATGGTAAAACACCCTTTGGAAAGCATCTTTTGCAGCGATTTTTGTGTGAGCATATCAGTGAACACCACTGACCACTCGGTGAGTTTCACGTCTTTGTAAACTAAAGTTTAATGCGTTTTAAGAAGGATTGTTCCAGTGCACCTATCCAACCATTGTGGAGGTGGGGGGTGCAACCAGAGAAACTCTCGGGCCAGCAGCATGTGTCCAAATTTCGATCTTAATGATAATTTCATCAGAAATGATCTTAAAGGATAACAACGACAAAAATCTGTCAGATTCACCGTGTTCACTCTTAATGAGATCACTCACATGGCTGTGCACTTGTAATGACACATTAAGGTTGTAAAGAGGCTAAAAGCAGGTTTAAAACTTGCCCCGTTTAAGTCAACAGGGTGCAACTTTTAAAAAGAGGATAACACGGTGTAGGCAACACCGATTTTTGTCGTTGTTATCTGTACTGACAGCACTCCAAATTTACAAAAAAAATGCTTTAAGTGTAAAATACCGAACTTGTCCTTTAAGTTAAGCCCAGACTTCAGCGAACGTCAAATAAATTTTGTCTGGTTAATACTTTTAAAGACAATTTGCCTTGGCCATAATAAAAATAAAAGCATGAAGGTGATTCTGATAACACACATGTATTAAAACACAGCAGACAACACATCAAGAACAAGAAAATGGGAACAACACTCAGGCAGAAACTCAGGATTTCCATTTCACTTATAATTAGCAGCACAATTAACTTTTTGTCATGCAAAGCATAGGCTACAAAATAAATTATGTTATTGAAATATTGTAAAGTGGTCATATGCTACACGAATGAACGTTTAAAAAACAATATGCAAAATCAAAATTGAATAGCTTCGTAACGGATTGCGAAAAGTGCATAAAAAAGTCTAATATCTTTCACCATAGACCATGTTTAAATTTAGATGTTTCTGGCCAGAAATACCAACATATTCACTTTCTGTGGTTTTAATAAGCTGCGGATTGGAGTAACTACACTACCCGCTATGCTGAAGACCCGCTCTGATGGATTACTGGTAGCACATGCAGTATGCACAGATATTTTTGTGCTGATCTTGCCATGAACAGAACAGGTTCGGTTTCCATCAAGTCAGTGGGTCCTCTTCCCCATCAATGGCCATTTCCTGCAGGTACATGGTCATTTCTGACTCGACCTTTTGCTCATCAGTGAGTATGGCTGCTGTGGCTGCTCTCTTCCCATGAAGGCCAAAGACCACTTTTTTTCCTTGACGATGGTGGCGCCGGCATCTGGTTCCTCTCCCTCTTCTCCAGCATGTGAGGGACCTGGTGTTGGACTTGGCAGCGACAGAGCAATCTCTGTCACAATCATTTCAGATTTTGTGGATTTTTGTGGTTTCATATGGTCCCTTCTGTACCTTGGGGTCAAGCAGTGTTGCTTTACAGTTAACTGGACCCATTGACTTTCATAGTAGGAAAAAAAATACTATGGAAGTCAATGGGTCCAGTTAACTGTTTGGTAACTGACATTCTTAAAAATATTTTGCTTTGTCTTCAGCAGAAGAAAGAAATTCATACAGGTTTGAAACAACTTGAGGGGGAGTGTATTATGACAGAATTTTCATTTTGAAGTGAACTATCCATTTAAGCTATGGGCTTATGCAAAGAAACAAGCGTGGATGTCACTGACTAAAACAATCTTTTGAATTAAAATATTTTATTTTATTTATTAAATGTTTGCAAGGCTAACTTATGATGCTTTTGAAATTAAATAACAACTATTAAAATATAGCTGCAAGCAGCGTTGACGGGCCCAAGCTCCGGCACCACTGCCACCCCAGTGGCTTTAGGAAACCTGTGCATGACATCATTCTAAACAAATTGTAAATCAGACGCTATGTTTATATGAATCACATATTTGAGGTCTAAATAACCGAATAACCGCCATTCTCACCGAAAAAAAAAACCCTCTTAAAACAACAGTAGTATTTGTAAAAAAATATGGTGGATTTGCTCGTCTGTATTTGAAGCAGGTACATGTAACATAACTAAGTAAAATAGTTTGAATATGCCACATTTACAGCAGCAGCTGGTGCTATCATGACCATGAACCACAACAGCCACATCCATGAGATAATTTAAATTCAGATGAATTTCATGTCATAGGATGTTATAGGTCACTAAATGAGTTGTTGTCATTTGCAGCTCAAAATTTTGTAATTCCATAAATTTGTATCTTCAGGTTTTATTTTAATAGTTTTTATTAATATGATTAAGCTATTTATATAAAGTTATTTATATAAAGACAGACAGAGAGAGACAGAGTGAGATTCAGATGATTTAACAACATTTTAAACAAAAAATAAAATGTACACTGTGACAGAAAATAGTATTTGATAATGTCTACATATACATGATATTGCCGTGTGGAATAAATGCAAGTTATTTTACTTTAAAACACTGTTCACATGAACTAGGATTTATCCAACCCTGTTTGAAAATAAGCATATGCTGCCATCTTGTGGTTATACTATTATATTACATTAGTACACAGTCTTCATTTCTTGTCCTTATCAGATAGCACTAATCAGATAGTGTTTAATACACATACTACATTGATTGAAAAATAAACACAAATATTGTTTTTTTCTCTAATGTAAGTATTATTTTATAGAAAAAATAAATGGTGAATAACTCAGAGGATAATATTGTTTAGTGTATTGAATTAATCTCAAAATACAACATTTTAAAGAAAACAAATATATTGCTCTGAAATATAGTACATACATTTTAAATTCATTTAGGTTAAATTACCAAACATACAATCGTTGTACAAAAGGCCCGCTATGAGTCAAACATGTATATAGTTAATGTGGGAACATTACTTATTGCGTCCAGTAGGTGGCCCTGCCCAGGGCCGTAGCTAGAGGATTCGGGGCCCCCTGAAAAAATATTGATACGGGCCCCCACCACCCTCCACCAATATCATATACTGTACAATAGATGAACATGGAGGCCCACATAACAGAAGATGGTGATGTTGTTGTAAAACCTTTATTTTAAAAGTTAAATGTTTATATAAAAGTTACACCTAATAAAAACTAACAAAAAGCAAGAAATTGTTAAATAATAATAAAACCAATTTTTAAAAAGTAATCATTTTTTTTCCCCATCAGTCTGTTATAATTCATAAATCAAAAAGTAAACATTTAGAAATTGACAAGAATGCAGTCTAATTAAAAAAATAAAACCATTCATTGTCTTATTTTTTAATAAAGATAATATGGAACTGGTAATATTATTAAATAAAGCGAATACATTTATTCATCCAAGTGCAGTGTGTTGTATTCGTGTTTTCTCGATGTTTTAAATATCATCAGCCAGCAGGTCAGATGCATAATGCAATGCGTCGTGACTCGTGTATTTTTTTAAAAACTCTATTTACAATAGTGTAAAAAGACAGGAATTTAGACCACGTAATCATTCGGTCGATTGTGGCGCGCACCGATAATAAAAAATGACTGTACACGGCAGACTGTAGACGGAAGTTTTCTAATTCCCAGCGAAATAACAAATATATAACCGGTCTTTAAGAACGTCTTGATCGACTGGGATACAACCACTCTTCTTGCCTCCCTCTCCGTCTTTTCCTTGCATTTCTGGTTCCCTGATTTATGTTTTCTTTTCCCCGACATTTTTCAGTCAGTCAGTCTCCTGCTCTTCCACCAAGTTCATCGTTAACTGCAGGCTGCCGCAACTCTGATTGGTTCTGTTCACGAGCTGGGGTGGGACTTACAATTTTATCCGACTGAACAAGTGAAAACTTGGATTCAAACAAACAAGCGCTGTTGGAAGTGTGGTAGGACACATTTATCTGCACAGTGCAATCTGAAAAAACCCTGCAATAAATGTAGAGGTAAACATTTGCTCATACTCCATGACATCAATTACAAGGCAGTCAAAGATACTGTGCCAGCATCAAGTTCCACACCTGAAACCTTATATCTGGACAGACCTGGAACAGAGGTTCTGCTGAAAGTAGTCAGAGTTCTCTTGAGATATAAGAACCGCACATTGGACACTTATGCTATCCTGGACGATGGATCCGAACACACTATCTTGTTACTTGCTGCAGCCCAGCAACTGAATCTGAAAGGTGACGAGGAGGAGTTATCCAATAGAACCATCCATCAGAAAGTGTCACGTTTACAAGGCTCAACAGTTTCGTTCAGTATATCTCCAGTGGCGCAACCACATAAGACATACCACGTCAAGCAAGCATTTACTGCTGATCAGCTGGGATTATCTCACCAAACTTATCCGATGGAGGCACTCGTAAGCAAGTACAAACACCTTAAGGGTCTTCCTATTCAGTCCTTTGAGAAGATTCACCCACTCCTTCTGATCGGTGCCGATCAGCCTCATTTAACCCTCTGGGGTCGAGAAACGCGCCGGCGCGTTTTGCTGTTTTTTTTTCACATAGCAGCAACATAGACTTAAAATATGCTGTCATTTTTGGTCATATAAATAAAATCAATACATGATTATAAACTATAGAGGGTCTTCTTTTTTTGTGTACACTCACATTAACATCAAAACCGTATGTTCCCTTTCGTTGTCTCTCCGAGTTCCGTCGGATGACGACGAATGGGGGTTTCGCTTAGAAGCCTATCCACTTCCAGTAATACAAAACGAGCCAATGGCAAAGAAATGCCATGGGTCTGCAGAATTTGCATGGAGCAGCTCCGCCCCACCTCGTGGGTATAAAGGGCGGAAATTCCAGCAAAGCAGTATGTTTTCGCTTCGGAGCCAAGTTCATCCTTCGTTCCACAAGCCATTCCTGATACTGTCAGTTCTACAGACGAGCGAGATTCTCTGGTGTTGGTGTGACGGCGATCTCCGGCGAGCGCGCGCTTCCTGCTTATCTGTCTGTGATTCGACAGCGAGTGTGTGTCTCCCCGGGCGCTTCAACACAGTCAGAGTTTTATTTTCTCTCACAAAAGAGCTTGCACGTGGCACGTCTTTTTAAAGATGCATCGCCCGTGCACTTCAGGTTGCGGTAGACTCGTTGACATCTCTGATGGGCACGAGCGTTGCATAGTGTGTTTGGGCATTGATCACGCTAGAGCAGCGCTCATGGATGACTCATGTTCTCTCTGTGGGAACATGACCATCGCAACATTACGGTCGAGACTCAGTGATCTCGCAAGAGTGAGAGTCCCCTCATCCACCCCCCGTTCTACTCGTTCTAGAGATAGAGCTGGTACTTCGGCTGGTGGCCAGGGTGATCTGAGGGTGACGGTTTGGAACAAAGCGCCGACTATCAGTCCGTGCCCAGCCGCACCCTCTCCAGTGTTGCAACCCGCGAGTGTTCAGGGGATTCCCGCGGGACCATCTTCGGATGCCCCGCGAGTTTCCTTTGGCGCTCCAGAGGAGGACGCGATGTCTATCGCAGCATCACGAGGTTGGTCTGAATCTTCTGGAAGTGAAGACTCAGCGCAGCTGCCACCTGCCGGTGTGCATACGGTTGTGCCTGAGTCGGATCCGGAGATGACGGCCATGCTCGCCCGAGCCGCCGCGAGCATCGGTTTAGAGTGGTCCCCACCACCCTGGCCCGAGCGCTCGCGGCTGGATGATTGGTACTTGGGTAAGGCCGCGGACCCCCGTCCGCGTCAAACCCCAATACCTTTTTTCCCGGACGTGCATGATGAGATCTCGAAGTCCTGGAAGACCCCCGGTTCTTCCCGTGACCGCTCGTTGGTCTGATCCGCCTTTCCTCCTTTCCGCCTCGATGAGGCGGCTGCCCGTGGGTACACTGGGCTCCCCCCGGTTGAAAGCTCTGTTGCGATGCAACTGTGTCCTCAGAGCGCTTCTTCTCGTGGTGAGCCTAAGCACCCATCCAAAGCCTGTAGGTACTCGTCTACGCTTGTGGCGAAGTCCTACAGAGCGGCGGGACAGGCAGCCACCTCTTTGCATGCCATGGCCATTCTGCAGGTCTACCAGGCCCAGATGCTCAGGGACATGCACGAGGGTAGGACAGACCCAGGGCTCTTCAATGAGCTGCGCGCCGCCACCGACCTTGCTCTCCGAGCGACGAAGGTGACCGCACGCTCCCTGGGTTTGGTGATGTCCACAGCCGTGGTCCAGGAGAGACAACTGTGGCTGAATCTTGCTGATATGCGGGATGCCGAGCGGTCTCGGCTGCTCGACACCCCCATATCACAAGACGGCCTCTTCGGCGGAGCAGTCGAGGACTTCGCCCAACAGTTCTCGACTGCGCAGAAACAGACTGAGGCGATTAAGCACATTCTGCCCCGACGGCCCGCTGCTGCCTTCACCCAGCCGACCGGGCAGAATACTCAGTCTGTTCGCCGCCGAGGGCGCCCTCCTGCGGCTCCCGCCCCTCCCGCCCGGCCCGCCCGCCCGGCCCAAGCAGCAGCCTTCACCCGGGCCCGGTCGTGGAGGAAGCCGCAAGAAGGCGCCCCAGCCCTCTCCTGCCCCGCCCCCCGCTAAACGCCGGGCCAAGCGGTGCTCCTGAGACGGGCTGCTCAGGGATGATGTGCACTTCTCAGGAGATGGTAGCAGGACCACTCCTCCCCCCGGTGGAGGGCCGGGGGAGAATCCTTTGTTCCACCGCTGCTCACCCACGGGTGGGCAGCACCCTAATGTGGTTAAAGAAAGAAGTGACACAATTATCCCTGAGCACACAGAGTTCTCGGACGACACGGTGCGGTGCCCCCGGGCCGTGCACCCCTCGTCCTCCTCTGTCCCAGAGCCGGATGACAGTGCGCGCCGTCCCCGGACCGTACCACTCTCATCCTCCTCTGACGCCAGACCCCTGGCAGAGCAGACCCCCGCGGAACGTTCGTCCTTCCCTGGTCTGCTCTGTCAGGACGCGGTCAATGACTGCGCCCCCACACCGGGCCGCTATGCCGTCCACGTCTGGGCCAGTCATTCCGCCTCGCTGCACCACCGGTGGGAAGTCTGTAGTTCGTTTGATCCCGCTGGTACAGTCGTTGGGAGCTTGGCAAGAGCTTCCCAACCTGTCCCGCTGGGTTGCTCGAACAGTCAGGCTCGGCTACGCGATTCAGTTCGCGCGGTCTCCTCCCCGCTTCAGGGGAGTCCGCTCCACTATGGTCGGTGGCAATGCCCCATCATGAGAGCGGAGGTTGCTACCCTGCTGGCGAAGGGTGCGATCGAGACTGTCCCTTCAGCCGAAATGAGGTCCAGCTTCTACAGCCCGTACTTCATTGTCCCCAAGAAGACTGGTGGGTTACGGCCAATCCTGGATCTGCGCGTGCTGAACCGCTCCCTTCACAGGCTGCCGTTCAAGATGCTCACCGCCAAACGCGTTTTCGAATGTGTGCGGCACCAGGATTGGTTTGCAGCGATCGACCTGAAGGACGCCTACTTTCATGTCTCCATTCTCCCTCGACACAGACCGTTTCTTCGGTTTGCTTTCGAGGGGCAGGCATATCAGTACGCAGTTCTCCCTTTCGGGCTAGCCCTGTCTCCTCGCGTCTTCACGAAGGTCGTCGAGGCAGCCCTTGTTCCCCTCCGGGAACACGGGGTTCGCATCCTGAACTATATCGACGACTGGCTGATTCTAGCTCACTCTCGAGATCAGCTCTGTGAACACAGGGACTTGGTGCTCCGCCATGTAGCCCGTCTGGGCCTTCGGGTCAACTGGGAGAAGAGCAAACTTTGCCCCGTGCAGAGGATCTCTTTTCTCGGTATGGAGATCGACTCGGTCGCCATGTCCGCGCAGCTTACGAGCGAGCGCGCACAATCACTGCTGACTTGCCTGAGACAGTTCGAGGCCAAGAGTGCGGTTCCACTGAAACTTTTTCAGAGGCTCCTGGGGCATATGGCATCTGCAGCCGTGGCAACGCCGCTCGGATTGCTTCATATGAGACCGCTTCAGCTGTGGCTTCGCGACCGAGTCCCGAGGTGGGCATGGCATCACGGCACCTTCCGAGTACCAGTTACTCCGACCTGCCGTCAGACCTTCACCCCGTGGTCGAACCTCAGTTTTCTACGGGCCGGAGTGCCTCTGGAACGAGCTTCGCGGCATGTTGTTGTAACGACAGATGCCTCTGCCACGGGCTGGGGCGCCATGTGCAACGGTCGTGCTGCCGCGGGCTACTGGACAGGACCCCACCGCTTATGGCACGTCAATTGCCTCGAGTTGCTGGCTGTACAGCTCGCCCTGCGCCGCTTCCGAGCCGTGCTCAGGGGCCAGCATGTACTAGTCCGTTCAGACAATGCCGCGACTGTAGCGTACATCAACAATCAGGGTGGTCTGCGCTCCCGCCGTATGTCGCAACTCGCCCGCCACCTCCTCCTATGGAGTCAGAAGCATCTGAGGTCACTTCGTGCCATTTATATCCCCGGAGCTCTGAACTGTGCAGCCGACGAGCTCTCACGGCTTCAGCCCCTCCCTGGAGAATGGCGACTCCATCCCCAGTCGGTTCAGCTGATTTGGGACCAGTTCGGGGACGCACAGATAGATCTGTTTGCCTCTCACGACTCGACCCATTGCGCCCAGTTTTATTCCCTGACCGAGGGCACGCTCGGCACGGATGCTCTGGCGCACAGCTGGCCGCGGGGCCGCAAGTATGCGTTTCCCCCAGTGAGCCTTCTCGCGCAGACCCTGCGCAAGGTCAGGGAGGACGAGGAGCAGGTCATTTTGGTCGCGCCTTACTGGCCCACCAGGACCTGGTTCCCCGAACTTGTACTCCTCGCGACAGCACCTCCTTGGCCGATCCCTCTGAGGAAGGACCTCCTTTCTCAGGGACGGGGCACCCTATGGCACCCTCGTCCCAATCTTTGGAACCTCCACGTGTGGTTCCTGGACGGGACGAGGTAGGTTTGAGTACCCTACCACCAGCGGTGGTGGCTACCATCACTTCCGCTAGAGCTTCGTCCACGAGACACCTCTACGCGTTGAAGTGGAACCTCTTCGTCACCTGGTGTTCTTCTCACCGAGAAGACCCGCGGAGATGTTCGATTGGTGTTGTGCTTTCCTTTCTTCAAGATGGGTTGGAGCAAAGGCTGTCTCCCTCCACCCTCAAGGTCTATGTCGCCGCTATTGCCGCACAGCACAACCTTATAGAAGGTAAGTCCGTAGGGAAGCACGACCTGATCGTCAGGTTCCTGAGAGGAGCGAGGAGACTGAATCCTCCTCGCTCTCCTCTCGTACCCTCTTGGGACCTCGCAGTGGTGCTAACTGCCCTGCGGAGTGCTCCCTTCGAGCCTTTGCAGTCGGTTGAGCTTAACTTCCTGTCAATGAAGACAGCGCTTCTGACTGCATTGGCCTCCATCAAGAGGGTAGGGGACCTGCACGCATTCTCCGTTGACGAAGCGTGCCTGGAGTTCGGGCCGGCTTACTCTCACGTGATCTTGAGACCCCGGCCTGGATATGTGCCCAAGGTTCCTACCACTCCCTTTCGGGACCAGGTGGTGAACCTGCAAGCGCTGCCCCCGGAGGAGGCAGACCCAGCCTTGGCACTGCTCTGTCCAGTACGTGCTCTCCGCATCTATGTAGACAGAACGCAGTGTTTCAGGACCTCAGACCAGCTCTTTGTCTGTTATGGTGGGAGACTGAAGGGAAAGGCTCTCTCCAAGCAAAGGTTGTCTCACTGGATAGTGGACGCCATTGCTTTGGCTTACCAACAGCAAGGTCGACCGTGCCCCCTTGGTGTGACTGCCCACTCCACCCGGAGTGTGGCGTCCTCTTGGGCTCTAGCGCATGGCGCCTCGCTAACAGACATCTGCAGAGCTGCAGGCTGGGCGACACCTAACACATTCGCCAGATTTTACAATCTCCGAGTGGAGCCAGTCTCCTCCCATGTACTGTCTTTTTCAAGCTAACATGGGACCCGTTAGGTGTCTTCGCTTGCTCGCCATTCCACTCCACGGACTGGATACGTGCGATATTCTCCTCAGGTGAGCTTCCCCGAAAGCCCTGAGTTCCTCCAGCACTCCTGATGCTGGCGCCAGTGTCTTTTGCCTGCGCGTCGGCTAGGTGCCTCCCGTGTGCATGGTACCTCCTCTGAGCTACCCCCACATGTGTATTTCCACTGTAAGCCTCTTTTGAGCATGTGTCTTTCCCTTGGCAAGCCACCTTGCCACCCCTGGGGTTGAAATATTCCACCTGCGGCTGGACACCCCAGTGATTCCCCATATGCATCCCTCGGGTCATATGTGTATTTTCTAAGTCCCCCCCTCTGGGTTGGCAGTAATTGCATATTCCCTTAAAAACCTTGGGATATGCTCCCCAGTGTACCTTGGTATTCCTGTGCTAATAGGAGTCCTTCGTCCGTGCTGTCTCACGACAGGGATCTCAGATTACGCAGGGCACTGGAAGACAGCCGAGAAGGTGGCGTGATTAGACTGGTATCCCCATTCGTCGTCATCCGACGGAACTCGGAGTGACAACGAAAGGGAACGTCTCGGTTACGGATGTAACCCTCGTTCCCTGAGTAGGGAACGGAGACGTTCCGTCTTCCTGCCACTTTCCGCTGTACCGCGGGGATCGCCTGAGCTCAGTCTTGGCTCCTCAGCGAGGAAACATACTGCTTTGCTGGAATTTCCGCCCTTTATACCCACGAGGTGGGGCGGAGCTGCTCCATGCAAATTCTGCAGACCCATGGCATTTCTTTGCCATTGGCTCGTTTTGTATTACTCGAAATGGATAGGCTTCTAAGCAAAACCCCCATTCTTCGTCATCCGACGGAACGTCTCCGTTCCCTACTCAGGGAACGAGGGTTACATCCGTAACCGAGACGTTTTTGTAAAATATAGAAAATAAACAGGGTGCGCTTTCAGCTCACTCAGTCTCCGCAAAAATCTTTCTGAAACAAGTCCGGAAAATGAACTGAAACTCAGCTAATACTTATCACACAAACATGAAACATATGTCTAAAGAAAGCTTTAAATGTGTACTTTTAAATAAACAAATTCACATTTAAAACAAATATTCTACTGCAATGTAATCTGTATGAAACTAAAGAGAAGTACAGTTTCTCCTGTCTCAGCTAATTATCGTTAATGTGTTCACACCCACTCGCAGAGCGCGCTATTCATATGATAATGTGTTGAGGCGATCTATGCAAAATAGATAAACGCCCCCCAGATAAATGCCTTAAAAGCAGCAAGTTCCATCATTCATTCATTTTCCTGCGCGTTTGGAAGATGGCACGGTACACCGGCGCGGAAGCTCTTCACCTCGTCCTGGATAGTGATGACGACTTCACATTTTCCTCAGAAGAAGAGCGGGACTCCGATGACGAACATTTGTATTTTGAAGAGCGACTTGATCCAGCCGTGGATACAATTTCGGATGAGTAAGTCTTTTAGTTTAACTTACATTAGTTGACAAGCTATTTTGTATACACATGTACATATTTTACTGGTTGGACTATTTCCAGACTTGTCATCCAGTATTGAAATTTAAAATAAATCTTAATAGGCCGCTTTTAGTTACGTTTAAATTGTCTAGACTATGCTATATGCTGTATGATATGAAAATTATATGTACAAAATATTATGTATGTTTAGATTATATTTTTGACTATAGTATTTATGCTGCATCATTTAACTATAGTGCTGCTGCTGCATCATTTGACTATAGTGTTTATGCTGCCTCGTTTGACTATAGTGTTTATGCTGCCTCATTTGACCAGTGGTGTAAAGTAACGAATTACAAATACTCTCATTACTGTAATTGAGTAGTTTTTTTTAGGAATTGTACTTTTTTAAGTAGTTTAAAAACAGTGTACTTTTACTTTTACTTGAGTACATTTTAAGTGCTGTATCGGTACTTTTACTGCGCTATTTTCCCTGAACCTGCCGTCGCTACATTTATATTAATATTTATTTTTATAATAAGTCATCATGTGACTCCATGCGTGATTCCCGTCAAATCAAATCGCGCACGGAAAACTTTGCATCAAACCAGCATCAACAGACTTCGAGACACCTGGCGCCAATTTATTTTGTTCACGAAGTGACTTTCGGAGTGGATCTTGAGCCTGGAGGAAGTTCATGCATTTGTGTCTTCATATAGGCAAAAAAACAGCGCAAGCGTCACACCTCACACGTGCTTCAGTGTGTGTGTGTGTGTGTGTGTGTGTGTGGTAAATGAAACTGCGCGTCGGCTGCACCATTCATTCACACAGAACATGCAGGATTCGTATTTAAATTGTCTTTGTGGTTTAATATTCACACACACGCACTCTATATCGCGATTTGATTTCAAGTGTACTGAACTGCTTTCTATTTATTCCTCAAAAAATGTACAAATTCCGTGAAATTCCGAGTTATAAATTCCTTTTTTATGACTGGATTTTGTCAGCATTTTAGGGGGGCGGTGGTCGTCCCAAAAAAACAATGGTAGGGGAAACGCTGTATTTTTAGTGCTAGCAGTCAAAAATAAAACTGTTGGAGAAATATTAAAATACTGTTTCTTTTTTTCTATGAATCTGAAAATGTAGCTTACTCTTTTATCACAATTTGCAGGGTATAAGGTGGACTAACATTCATAGCATAATACTCACTACTCACTACTCTTGAGTACTTTTAAAAGGGCTACTTTACTCCTACTTTGAGTAGTTTTTAGGACCGGTACTTTTACTCTACTCTCACTACATTTTTTGACAAGTAACAGTACTTTTACTTGAGTATGCTTTTTCAGTACTCTTTCCACCACTGCATTTGACTAGTGCTTATGTTGCCTCATTATCATCAATGAAGCGTGTGCTCGCTAACGTCTGTTGTAAATGTGCTGAAATGTGTAAATAAGCCCGGTTGATGAAGTGCACAAATGTGTTATGTTTGCGGTGTGCTATCTCCGGTAATGGCCCATTGACACGCATATACAGCCATTATTCACACCAGTTATTCATATAGGCTAATGGTACTATACTTGGAAATATTTATGTAATAATAGTTTTCAACTTTTATTTAAAGGAATGTAGCTGCATTACTACCTTCACCTGCAACTCGTAGGGCGCACAGCAACACAGTCGGAAATCAGAAAGAGTAAGTACATACAGTATTTATCTACTATTTTACAGATGTTAGTTCAATTTTGTTTATATACTTAGTGATGATACAACATGGGCTTGTATGACTTTATTATTTATTTTTGGAGGTTGGTTGATACGGTTACATATGTTTTCTTTGTGTTATCAGCACGCTAATGCCCATCAGTTATGCATGTGCTGAAATAGTAGCTTACTCTATAAAATATATGATAATAATAGTTTTCAACTTTTTTTGAAAGGAATGTAGGTTGCTCACTCTCACCTTCAACTGGAACTCGCACTAGGAGGGCGCGCAACCGGTGGAAATCAGAAAAAGTACATATTTACCCACTATATTACAGATGTTAGTTAAATTTTGTGTATATACTAAATGTATATGTGCCTGTGTGGGTTTGCAAAAATTCTTGTTGTTATGCATGCACAAAATGACAATTAGTGATTGGTAATGTTAATATGAAAGAGCTTACTTTCTGTTGTTTTATCAACATGTTGATTGCCCATCAGTTATGCATGTGCTGGTATAGTACTTTGTTCAACCTTTGTTGATATTAATATTTTTATAGGAATGTGGTAGCATCACTCTCACCTTCACCTGCAACTTGCACTGGGAGAGCACGCAACAGGAGTCATTCAGTTTTGAGAACAATTGAAAATGGTACTTAGTAAGTACATAATAAGTACACTTATTCCCTTCCTTTCAGATATTAGTATAATTCTGTTTACGTATTCCGGTTTTACATAGTCCATACAAAAATCATGTTTCTGTATGGCTTTACAAACATTTTTTTTTGTCAATGTCTGGGCAATATTACTTTTAGTGATTGAAATACAGTTTTTTTGTGTAATAAACATGCTCACAGTTGTTTGTTTGTTTTACAGCTATAAAGATGATGGTGATCATCAGACACCCGTTGCAAAGAGGGCCAAGACAAACATTCAGACAAGCAACAAGCAGTCCACTCTGTCATGGAAAACAGAGACTGACATTGATATGGTTCCACAGACTCTGAGATTCCTGCCTGCACAGGAACCTGGACTACAACTGAGTCCTGCTGACACACACACTCCACAGAGTCTCTTCAAAAAGTTTTTTTTCTGAGAATGCCGTGTCAACTCTGTGCCACAACACCAATGCTCAGGCTGCCTGTGCAATTGCAAAGGGACGCAAATATAAATGGACTGATGTCAGCATCAGTGAGATGTACCGCTACATTGGGCTGGTGTTTTACATGGCCATGGTGAAGGTGAGCTCCATCAGGGACTACAAATTTAGAACATTGAGTTCCTCCACATAGAGTAATTACAATAAAACTGGCTGCTTCACTTGATGGGCCATTAACCATTGGGGGAGTGTCTATGTCACACCCCTGGTCTGAATCTCATTATTATTGATAGGCCATTACCACTCCCACGCATAAACCTCTTCTGACGAAAAACCTGTTTTTCAAAGTTTAAATCAATGTACTGTATTGTTTTATGTGAACGATTAGGCAGGATGATTTTCACATCATTTTGAAGCCAGAACTCGAAGCGACAACATCCATTAGTCAAAAGTCTTGTGGACACATATTTATTATGTGTTTTGTGGTCTTATTTCAGCAAGTTTAAAAAAAAAAAATTCAATAACCACGCATAAACATTATTCTCTTAAAAATACAAACATGTACATACATGTTGCTCACATATTACGGTAGCCCCGTTTGTGCTATATACCTTTGCCATTAATATGTTTACAAGCAACTGAAAAAAGCACAAATGTCAGGGCAAGTCAAAACATCTCAAGGACCCCAAAAACACCTTGGACCCCAGAGGGTTAATCACCCCAATCGAGCCAGTTCATCTTGGACCACCTGGCGGGCCAGCCGCCATCAAGACAAGACTGGGTTGGACACTACAGGGTCCAGCGAAGCTCCTACTGAATCCTCTTCATCCTCAGCAGATCCTTTTTACATCGGTGTCATCCAAGGAAACGGAGTTGATGAGAAATGTTGTGAAGTTATGGGAACTGGACATTCTTCCTTACCGTAATGAAAAATTGGTCACTCGCTCCAGGGAGGATCAAACGGCCCTTGAACTCCTAAACAAAGGAACTGTCAAAGTTGACATAAACGGCGTCCAGAGGTATGCTACCCCCCTGTTACGTAAAGCCAACATGGCTTGTCTTAACCCTCTGGGGTCGGCAATCACGCCGGCGTGATTTGCTCGATTTGTTTCACATAGCAGCAACATAGACTTAAAATACTCCGTCATTTATGGTCATACAGAAAAAAGAAACATGAAAAAAGAATCTGTGAGATGTCTATTTTTGTATGTGTCCACTTACAATAAAAACAAACCATTGTACTTTTGTAAAATAAAGAAAATAAACGGGGTATGCGTTCTGTCTCTCCGTCTCGGTGAACTTTTTTTTTCTTGAGCACGTCTATAAACTGAAACAACTCAGCGAATACACGTCTCACATTTATGAGCCATGTATCTTTATAAACATGTAAGTGTGTACTTTTAAATTATCTGATTCAAAACAAAAACAAATATTCTCTGTTTAAGTAATTTGAATAAAACCAACAAGATTTCCAGTTTCTCAAACGCTTGCTCATTATTTATAATTCGCCCACGCGCGCAAAAGAGATTGATATGCAAATATCCACGTGAAGGAACGCGAACGCCCTCATTACCTCAAAAACAATGCACCAAACTTCATCAGTCCAATGCTTTTCGCCGAGGTTGGAAAACACGCTGTGATTTTACATTGGATTTAACTTACCTCAGAAGAAGAAGAAGATCGCGATTTGAAGACAAGAAAGATGTAAGGTAAGAAATGTAGCCTATTATGAATAAAATTAGTTAGTGTTATTGTTGAATTGCAGTTAAGCTGTTGCTAGACTAAAATGTATGAAATCGACAGAAACATGTTGAAATATGAACTATAGACAGGCAGGCATACCTTTCAATGCGACATTTATATTCATGTACGACACAAGGTTGTTCTGTTTGATAATAAAACACAGCATGATATAGTAGGCTAGTAGCCTAGTGTTTACTCTACTATGGTGAATATTATAATGTTTAGATCCGGGTTTACTGTTAAATACAGTGTTTGTGGATATCTGCTCAAACGTAACGTTAGATATGTATAATATGTTAACAATAATGTTTCATAGTTGCTCGATCCAGTAAATTTTCTCTGCGCGCGCTCTGAGTTTGAAAAGCAAAACGCACCAAACATTAGGTTTCATGGTTTACGTCAGAACGTCATAACGATTGTAAACATTTGAAGTAACATATCAATACATTTTTTTCTCGTGTAGTGTTACCAGGCCGCCTGCTATAGACTACAGGCTATAGACTAATAATAACAATTATTTTATGCAGCCATACACGTTGGCTATATGCATTGCACAACACACCTGGTGTTCATTATATATGTGTGTGTGTGTGTATTTTATAAATTGTAAAAAGATATTTTAACCAGAAAAATCTCAAATGTATTCCCAAAATTGTGCAGCCTTTCTCTTGATATCAGCATTCACAGTTGTTTTTTTTGTTTGCTGTTGTTTTTTTTTTTTTTACAGGGACCACTGAGCCACTGAGTCCTGCTGACATTCACATGAGTCTCTTTGGTCTGTACATGATCATGGTAAATGGAACATGGACAGGTATGTACTATGTTTCAGGAATGTCACAAAGGTCTCTGTAAAGTGTGTGATCTAAAGATTACTGTGTTCAATAATGTGCTTTTTTTGTCATTTGTTGTGTATCTTTGGATTATGTTGTGTTGTAAATAAATCTAAACAATCAAAAATGGCTTTTTGATTGTTTAGATTTATTTACAACACAACATAATCTTTTTTAAGGCTCTTAAACACATCACATCTTTTTTAAGGCTCTCCTCATTCTTTGTGCAAGGCTCCTAATGATAGGGCCTGGTAGCACCTTAATAGGGCCATTATGGGAGGGGTCTTTGTCTTCCTCAGGTGTGAAAAGCATACATAATAATGAGAGATTCACAGTGGTTTACGCCTCCCCGCATAAAGCTTTCTTACCCAAAACACGTCATACACATTCTAAAAGACTTTATTGTCTTATCTGAATGAGTAGTCAGGATGATTTTCACATAGTTTTGAAGCAAATATTCTAGGCTACGTGATACAATTTTCAAAAGTCTTGTGAAGAAATAATTAGTAAGGGTTTTATGATCTTATTTCAGTGATATTTGTTTTTGTTTTTTTCACAAACCACGCATAAACGTCATTATCTCAAAACTAAAAACTTTTACATACATGCTGCTGACATATTACTGTAGCAGAGTTTGTGATGAATACAGTGTAATCAGACTTTAGCCATGAAAATGTCACAAGTATCAGAAATAAACAAATGTCAGAGCATGTCAGAACACCTCCAGGACCCAGAAAACACATCAGACCCCAGAGGGTTAACACCCCTCAAGAAGCAGTAATGCCACAACTTCGGGGAACTAAACGGAATCTCTTAAAAGATCCTAATCGTGCAGCGACCTATTCTGTGGAGATCAAGAAATTAGTGGAAGAAGGGTATGTGGCCAAATTGGATCCAGACAAAGCACCACAGAGTCATGAGAGGTGGTTCATACCACATCATATGGTCACCCACAATGACAAAAATCGGCTGGTCTTCAACTGCTCATTCCAGTACATGGGAATGAACTTAAACGAATCCCTGATTCCTGGCCCAGTACTTAGTCCGTCACTCATTGGAGTCCTGATAAGATTCAGAGAGCATTCCGTAGCTGTGAGTGGGGATGTGAAGGGAATGTTCCATCAAGTCCGACCTCTGGAGCAGGACAGACCTATCCTACGGTTTCTTTGGAGAGATATGGAACGGGACAGAGAAGCTGACATCTATGAATGGCGGGTGCTCCCATTCGGCACTACTTGCAGCCCCTGCTGCACTTCCTATGCACTGCACAAGCATGTTCTTGACAACACAGAGACAGGTGATAACCTACAATTCACTATACAAAGGAGCTTCTATGTTGATAACAGTCTTCAGAGCCTGAACACATCTGATGAGGCCAGAGGGCTGATTAACCGTCTCAGGGAGCTACTGGCAGATGGAGGATTCAACATCCGACAGTGGGCCTCAAACCAACCTAGTGTAGTAAGTCATCTACCTAAGGAAGCTCAGTCTACCAGCACTGAACTGTGGTTGTCACAAAGGGAAACAGAAGTTCCTGAATCCACTCTAGGTCTGCACTGGCATTGCCCCACTGACACTCTTAGGTACAAACACCGTCCCCTAGAGTATGGACAGCCCACCATGTGCAATTTATATCGAATCCTTGCCAGTCAATATGACCCATTGGGCTTCATCCTCCCATGTACAACCAGAGCAAAAATCTTAATCCAACAATTGTGGTCTAAGCCGAGAGAATGGGATGATCCTTTATTCCTGATGAACTCTTGCAGAACTGGCTGCAGTGGGAAGACGAACTTAAATCACTTTCCACCATTGCCTTCCCTAGATGCTATGTGACCCCAGAAATGGATAATTCTTCTGTTGTAAGGGAAATACATGTGTTCTGTGACGCATCAGAGAGAGCCTATGTGGCAGTCTCATACCTGAGAACCGAGAATAGTCAAGGCAAGGTACAGTTGGGATTCCTCCTTGCACGCTCCAGAGTTGCACCTAAGAAACAGTTGTCCATTCCCAGACTTGAACTCTGCGCTGCACTCTGTGGAGCTCAGTTAACGGAGTTGCTAAGGAAAGAACTTACACTTGAGTATCAGAAAATTACCTTGTGGTCCGATTCCACCACAGTGCTGAATTGGTTGCATTCAGATTCGTGCCGGTTCAAAGTCTTTGTTGGCAGTGGCACCAGGATCACAGATATACAAGAAACAATAAACCCACAGGATTGGAGGTACGTGGACTCTGCTCAGAATCCTAGCTAGACCAAACAGATGGAGTATTGGACCTCCCTTCCTTTTAATGCACCCTGATCAATGGCCTAAGAGTCCTGTTAACAGCTCCTTGGAAGGGGATTCGGAGTTGCGTAAGTCAATGTTCTGTGCCCTGAATGTAGTAACCTCCAACTCAAAGATTCCTGATGCCAGACAGTATACAGTCTACAGAGAATTACTGGAAGCTACTGCACAATATGTTCTTGGGGCTGCGAGTGGAGAGCCACTAACAGCTGCAGATTTCCTACAAGCAGAAATACTTCAGTGGAGAGCAGCTCGGCAAGATAGTTTTTTCTGTGACTTCCACTGCCTGAAACAAGGTAAACCTCTTCTTTCTGACAGTAAACTGCTCACTTTGTGTCCGGAGCTGGACAAAGAAATGGATGTTATTAGAGTGGGGGGAAGACTTCGACGAGCTGAGGCACTCAACATAGCAACAAAGCACCCAATTGTCCTTGATCCCAGTCATGCCGTTACTAAGCTTATAATTCAGGACTATGATCAGGAGTTGAAACATCCAGGCCCAGAAAGAGTTCTGGCTGAAATTAGAAGAAAGTTTTCGATTCTGCGTGGTAGAGAGGCCATCCGCAATCACCAATTTCGATGCACTGACTGTAGGAAATGGAGAGCCAAACCAGAAATCCCCAAAATGTCAGACTTGCCTGTAGCTCGACTTTGACTATTTAGGCCTGCGTTTTACTCCACTGGAACGGATTGCTTTGGGCCCTTCTCAGTTAAGATTGGACGGAGAGTGGAGAAAAGATGGGGAATAATTTGGAAGTGTTTAACAACCAGATGTGTCCACCTTGACATACTATCAAGTATTGATACTGATTCCTTCCTCATGGCATTTAGGAGATTTGTGGCACATAGAGTGAAGATTAAAATTTCACCTTTTAATATTATTTCATTATTAAATATTATGTATCTGTATTATTATTCTTTATTAATATTCATAATCAGTTGTATTATCATATGAAGTTTCAGAAGCATGAGTTTGAATGCATGAGGGAACTATAGATAGCATGGATCCATGAGATGATCATATGTAAGACAGGGGGAAGCTATATTTTGCTAAGGGGTGTGTACAATGTAACATGTTCCACTGATGTAAGTGCATCACAGATGCAAACAACAAGGATAGTTCTTAATATGGAAGTGAATTGTGACATGTTAAACATAACGTGTAAGTATGACATATACGTTCTAATTTTAAGAAGCTCAGAGCAACATGTTTTGTTACCTTACAAGGGAGCTGTAAGACTCTCTGTGATGTTTAAAAGCTCAATCTTACTGTACTAACACGGAAACGCATAGACCTGGCATGAATACAACATCTTGAAGTTTCTCTCCTGACATATAAGAATAAAAATATTTCTTTGCAAGATAACTGGTGTCCGGTCCGGCAAATCAAATAATAACGGGGAAACAAAAGAGGCTTTAATTCCAAGTCTACATAGAGGAACTCCTTTTGAGCTATGGTCTGATCAAGGGACTAATTTTAAAGGAGGGGAGAGAGAGTTACATGAAGCATTCAAAATGATGTCACCTGAACTACAACAATGGTTGGCGAAGCAGAAAGTTTGCTTTCATTTCAACCCACCTGGAGCTCCTCATTTCGGAGGAGTATGGGAACGTGAAATACGATCTGTAAAATCAGCTCTGTATGCTTTGCTTGGTGCTCAATCTGTAACGGAGGAAGTCCTCAGGACAGTGTTAACTGAGGTAGAGGGAATACTGAACTCCAAGCCTCTTGGATACCTATCCTCTGACGTCTCAGATACTGATCCCATTACTCCGAATCACCTTCTCATGGGGTGGCTGGATGGCTCTCTCCCACAAGTTGTATACCCTCAAAGCGAAATGATCAGTCGTAAACGATGGCGCCACAGTCAGATCCTCACAGACTTATTCTGGTCCTCATTTATCAAGTACTACCTAACAAATATGCATACTCGATCTAAATGGCAGAAAGACGTTGAGGAAATTGCCGTTGGGATCGTCGTTATGCTGGTAGACCCTCAATTGCCTAGAGCGATGTGGTTAATCGGGAAGGTGACCAAGGTCATGCCAAGTGCCGATGGGCATATCAGAGCTGCAGATGTGCTAATCAATGGACGAACCTATACCAGACCTGTTTCAAGGATGATTGTACTCCCTGCTATCCCTGATGACACAGAAACCCCATAACTGTAGACCATTTATCAGGGGCATTCAAAATGATGTCACCTGAACTACAACAATGGTTGGCGAAGCAGAAAGTTTGCTTTCATTTCAACCCACCTGGAGCTCCTCATTTCGGAGGAGTATGGGAACGTGAAATACGATCTGTAAAATCAGCTCTGTATGCTTTGGTTGGTGCTCAATCTGTAACGGAGGAAGTCCTCAGGACAGTGTTAACTGAGGTAGAGGGAATACTGAACTCCAAGCCTCTTGGATACCTATCCTCTGACGTCTCAGATACTGATCCCATTACTGTACAAAAGGCCCGCTATGAGTCAAACATGTATATAGTTAATGTGGGAACATTACTTATTACGTCCAGTAGGTGGCGGCCTGCCCTTACTCAAGTTCATTGCAAGTATTGCATCAGCCGTAACTCAGACTCAGAGGTGGAAAGTAACGAATTACATTTACTCGCGTTACATAATTGAGTAGTTTTTTTGTGTACTTCTACTTTTTTAAGTAGTTTTTTAAATCTGTACTTTTTTCTTTTACTTAAGTACGTTTTGTTTGAAGTATTTTACTTCGCTACGTTTGAAATCATATCCGTTACTGAGTAAAAAATTATAATACAAGGAAGAAAAAAAAATCACACTCCGGAAACTACTGCATTGGTTGAAGGGCGGGAGAACAAACGCGCAAGAAAGGTGACGCAAACCCAGTTGAAGCTGAAAGCAAAGCGCCCTCGAATTCTTATGAAGCGGATTATGGCCAGTGTGAAAATACTTTGTAGAAAAAAAACGTGTTTGTCCTTGAGGATAAATATCCAATTTGCAAAAAATGTGGACGCAAGGTGGCTGCAAAAGGAGGATACATAGGACACACCATCTGTTACGGCTGTATACTTGTATTGTGGTCTTTGCCGTGTCTGGGTGTGTTTTGCTCCTCCTACAGGTGCGCTGCGGAGCTGAGGGAGTAATCAGGTGGATTGGGTGCACCGGTGCACAGGTGTGCCTGTCAATAAAAGCTTCCTGTTTGGCGTCCTCAGGGAGCGTTCCATTCTGTCACATCGATCCCTGGCCAGGACCGAGATGTTGATCGGCGTTGCGGCGTATTGCGAGAGCTTGAGAGACAGTCTTTGTCATGATGAATGTGTAAAATAAAGAGAGTATTGTAACTGCCGTAAACGTTTCTCCCTCCTTCATTGTTGCTCCCTAGTAAGGGCGTAACAATTGGGGGCTCGTCGAACGAAAGTTGTGTTTTGATTTGTGCGAATGATTTAAAAAAAAAAAAAAAAAGAACGTTGTCTTTGAAGGAGGGTAAAAGGTAGGATAATTTTGAATTGATATTTGAATATTTGTATATTATCCGATTATTTGTGAATTGAAAAATTGGAACGCTCCATTAATTAGTTAGGTTCTAGAACATAATTTGTTGGGGGTATTTGAAGAACAAACTTTCCGGGTAGGTTTAGTGCATGTCTTTGGGCACGCAGTTTTTTATTTTAGTTTGTTATTTTTGGTTGGCTCGGGGCTTAGAGCAGTTGTCTCGGGGGCACATCCGAGGTTTGGGGGGCGACTCGGCAATTGGTCGTCTTCCCAAACTTGCGGGATTTAGTGCGTAAGTACCCGGTCTTGGGCCAACTGAAGACTAGGGTTGAGTTAGTTTAATTGGATGGTTTAGTTTCTTTAAAATAAACCCTGATTTGTCATGTAAAAAAAAACTAAAAAAAAACCCCACTTTGATATTTGTTAAGCGAGTGTTTTTTAGGCGTGATTATTGTTAATTATGGCTACCGATGTGATTGAAACATTTTCTCAGACTCCGTCTGAGGAATTATTAGAGGAAATGACCAAAGAGCAATTGTTGGAGCTAGCTGCGCATTATAAAATCGAGCTAACGTATAATAAAAAAAGGTCAAAGGACGGAATTAAGTTAATCATTGAGACTGCGCTGTGTGACCTTGAAATCTTGAGAAAAAAATCTAAATTACCCGGTTCAGCTGCGTTGCCTGCCGTAAGTACGCCTGTTCCAACTACTCTTCCGTTGTCTGCTTTAAGCACACTTTCATTTGAGCAACAGAAAGAGTTGTTGATGATACAACGTGATATTGAGTGTGAGAAGCGTCGCTTATGTGACAAGGTACGTTTGGAGTTAGAATTGGAGGAGAGCCGGCAACAGGTAGAGCAACAGCGTTTACAGATTGAAAGGCGTCGACTAGAATTACACGAAGAAGGTAAGCCAATGGGAGGTTTTGATACGGATTCGACGAAACTGAGTGTGGCTCATAATTTATGGTTAGTACCGCCGTTTAATGAGGCTGAGGTGGAGATTTTTTTCTCCTATTTGAGCGAGTCGCAGTAGCGTATAAATGGAGTGATGTTGAACGCTCTATGTTACTTCAGTGCGTTTTAACAGGTAAAGCCCGACAAGCCTATTCTACGCTAGCTGATGCTGACAGCCAGAATTATGAAACCATTAAGGCGGCAGTGTTAAAAATTAATGAGCGTGTGCCAGAGAGTTATCGGCAAAAGTTCCGTACGTTACAGCGAAAGGTGAATGAAACAAATGTTGAGTTCGTAAGAGAGTTGACCGTGCAGTTTGATCGGTGGTGTACGGCGGCAGAGAGTACAACAGTGGATAAGCTGAGAGAGTTGATTTTATTTGAACAATACAGAAATACACTTCCAGACATGATAGCCACTTATGTTGCGGAGCGGCAGGTTAAAGCTGCTTCAGACGCTGCACTGCTGGTGGATGACTGGGAGCTTATCCATAAGCCTCGGGTTGAAAGATTTAGTGAGCGCCAAGTTCATACACGAGTAACTTCTTCTATTGTCCCTATGATTCCAATCAGGCGTTTTTGGGAAAAAACGTCAAGTAACTATGATAGTTGTAATTATTGTTTGGGAAAGGGACATTGGAAGTCGAATTGTCCGGTGCTTAAGTCAAAGACTTCCAAGTGAAAAATTTGTCAGCTTGCCAGTAAAACGGCGTCCAATTCTGGCTGTATGTTAACAGTTTGATTATCTTATTGATTGCGCCGGTCCACTTCCTCGCTTAGAAGCTGAAACATTGTGTGTGTCATTGTGTGTGTCATTGATGTTGATTTGTGTGTAATGTGTATGTATAGGCCTTTATTGAAATTAAATCTGTTAGTGCGGTTATGAATGCTTATTGTTGGCGGAAACTTATTAGTTTCCTTTTCTTAAGGGGGGGAGTGTTACGGCTGTATACTTGTATTGTGGTCTTTGCCGTGTCGGGGTGTGTTTTGCTCCTCCTACAGGTGCGCTGCGGAGCTGAGGGAGTAATCAGGTGGATTGGGTGCACCGGTGCACAGGTGTGCCTGTCAATAAAAGCTTCCTGTTTGGCGTCCTCAGGGAGCGTTCCATTCTGTCACATCGATCCCTGGCCAGGACCGTGATGTTGATCGGCGTTGCGGCGTATTGCGAGAGCTTGAGAGACAGTCTTTGTCATGAAGAATGTGTAAAATAAAGAGAGTATTGTAACTGCCGTAAACGTTTCTCCCTCCTTCATTGTTGCTCCCTAGTAAGGGCGTAACACCATCCCTCCTGCAGATAAAGGTAGGCTATGTCCTGATTAGGGTTGGGAACCGAGAACCGGTTCTTATCCAGAACCGGTAGTGTTTTTGAAAAAATACCGGAACCGTGCAAAATTCCTAAGTTTCGGTTCCGAAAACGGTTCTGGTGCGAAATGTGGGCGAAGTGCTGGGAGTAGATTATCCTTTAGCGTCTCCTCAAGGCGCAGACAGCGAGAGAGAGAGAGACAGAGAGTAGAGCTGCATGATTAATCTTTAAAAGATTTCGATTCAAACACCCACGCCATCTTATTCCTAAATGACAAAAACTTCACCCCTGAAGTTGCGGTTTGCTCTCACACGCGGCTAGTCTGTTAAACTCATTTGTCAAGTACTATAAGAAATAAACACAAAAAGGATTGTGGATTTCTCTTACTAATATTTTTTAATGAATGGGAACCGGAACCGGAACCGGAATCGTTTGGCGGAACCGGAATCGGAACTGGAAAATTTCTCACGATTCCCAACCCTAGTCCTGATTATAACTTAAGGCTGATATGAACTAAAATATAAATTTTTCCACAACAAGGCCGAATGACTTACGTGATGCAGAGGGAATCCCGGAATCCAGTCATGAAAATGGAATTCACGTAACGCAGATGTCACGTAAAACACGCAAAATAATGGATGCATGAATACATGGAAAGTAGAACTGTGCAATAAATCCAATCGCGACATGGTCTGTGAACATTTAAGCACAAAAATACTGCATGTAAATATATCACTATTTGTTCTGCTGAGCTGCGCCGCTTTGTCTACTACATATTCAAGTACGCGTGACGTTCATGGTGTTTTCACCGTCTCACAAACAATTTGAGGATATGATACATGAACATTTCCAGAGCTGCTCTGAGAGAACGCCTAATGAGCATTTTCATCATTTTATTTGAGAAAAACAAAGCCATTGTCAACTACACTTTGAAACACTTTTCTACATTTTTGGTCTTCACCACAACCCGTCAAAATAAAAGTTCGGGTTTACTAGGAGAAATTATGACAGAAATATATTACTATTCTACTTCTCAAAATAATAATAATAACAACAATAATAATACATTTTATTTAAACATTAAAGGAATATATTTTTGTCCATGGTTTAATTTAGTAAATCCGTTTTTGCATCGCTTCCCCAAAAAATAAAAGGGACACAAGTTTAAATTTAAATTTGATTACCACCATTTTTGATAATATATTTGGATTAAATCATAAAAAGAAACATTAATTTTCTGAATAAATACATTTCATAGGACAATATTATTCTTAAACATTTTAATAAGTTATTAACGTTAAAAATAAGTTGTTAATCGACTCGGTTACTAACGTAACCTCGGTTCCCTGAGAGGAGGGAACGAGTATTGCGTAAGTAGCTTACGCTATGGGAAAACTCCTTTTCTCGAGAATATTGAAGTCTGTATGTAAAACGCATTGCAGCTGCACAGCAGACAGCAATGAGCAACGCAGCTCGGTCATTGGCTGTGCTGCGGCAACTTGCTCGAACCAATGGCGGGGCGACTCTGAATGCGCGACCAATGAGCGCACTTCGCGCCCGCGCGCGTCAGAGCCCGACAAGATGGGCGTGGCCAAGAGCTAATTATTGGGCGCCCCGTCATGACAGTTGCCTGAGCTGAAAAGCAAAGTTATCATCCAACTAGCCGGCAGAGGCGAGCTTTATATGTGGGAAATATACAGAGCGGCTAGAAGGCGCTCAGTGTGACACAAGCACATACATAGTCAAGATACGAACTCATAGTTCGACTAGCATCACGCTGACAGTACATTGGAATGCAACGTCGGGACCTGTAGGTTGTAAAACCTGATAAATGTGGACGGTGAGGCCCAGCCTGCCGCCGCACAAATATCCTCGATCGGTATCCCGCTTGACCATGCCCAGGACGAAGCCACACTCCAGGTGGAGTGAGCTTTGACTCCCCAGGGGCATTGAAGTCCCTTGGCTTCATAAGCCAGTGCTATAGCCTCAACTATCCAGTGAGAGATTCTCTGCTTTGAGACGGCGGAACCTTTCGTATGGCCGCCGAAGCATACAAACAGTTGTTCTGTCTGTCTGAATAGGGCAGAACGCTCCAAATACACTCTGAGAGCCCTAACGGGGCAGAGTAGATTAGCGTCGTGTTCGTCTGCTGGGGACGATAACGCGGTTAGGGAGATAACCTGCGCTCTGAAGGGAGTGGTGAGCACTTTAGGAACATACCCATGTTTTGGCCTAAGGACAACTCTGCAGTCGTTAGGTCCGAATTCTAGGCAGGCAGCGCTCGTTGAGAGCACGTGCAGGTCGCCCACTCTCTTGACCGAGGCGAGTGCCAGCAAGAGCGCAGTTTTGAGCGAGAGCTGCTTAACCCTCTGGGGACCAGAAACGCGCCGGCGCGTTTTGCCGTTTTTTTTTTCACATAGCAGAAAAATAGACTTACTAAAAATAGAATACTCTGTTGATTTTGATCGTACATATAAGTGTTATACATCATTCGATCCTGTTAAGTGTCTATTATTTTTCTGTATACTCACAATAAAAAACAAAGTTTTGTGCTTTTTGTCAAAGAAAGAAAAATAAACATGATGCGAGTTTTGCCTTCTCTCTGTCAGTGTAGTCCATTCTGAAACGGGTCCGGAAATTAACTATAACTCCGCAAATACTTGTCATACAGGCACGAGAGATTTTTCTTTATGAAGCTTGAATTCTCTTCTTTTCAATGAAGTAAATTATATAAAAAAAAAAAAAATATTCTCAGTTTATGCAATCTGTATGAAAAGAGAGTGCTGTCAGAATTTTTTTCCCCAGCTCATTACACTTCATTACACGTTAATCTGACACGCCAACGGAGGACGCGCGCTATTCAAACGCAAATGTTGAGGCAAGCCATGACAACGCCCACATCAGCCGTTGCACCGTGGCGGTAAAATGTGGGGTGTATTTGCTGCCTTTTACCGCTAAGAGGCGCTAAAATCATAGACTCTGAAAAGTGTTCGTTTATTCTTTCTAATGCGTAATCTGCCGCTGCGCCATTGAAAGCTGGTAGCAGATGAATTCAACAAGTGAAACGTAGTTAAAATAATTCATAATCACAATACTGAAATCAGGCTACTGAAATGAAATATAATAAATAATGAAAACATAAAACATTGCAATAAAAACATTTACAGACTTACAGACGGTAGCTCAGTGGTTAACGCAACAACACGAGCTTCAAGGAGCTTCAATCGACCCGAGATCGAATCTCAACGTAGCATACATGATGTTAACCGATGTTGGCCAACAGCGTTTATATTTTACCTTCTTGATGCTTAAATAGCTAACTGTTTTTAACTGTTTGCTTATTTAAAGTCAAGAGTTTTGTTTAATTATCATTACAACATACATTTGCTACATTCCTGCAGAACCGCAGCCGCTGCACAAAGGACACAAACTGATGAAAGAAGATTGTCAGCCGATTGCATCAGAAAATGAAAATGAAGAAGCTCGTCTTTAGTCTGCTAAATTATTGTGTAATGTAAAAGAACACTAAAATTACTTAACTTTGAAACCAAGTTCGAACATTTCAAGGTTTAAATAAAGTGTCGGGACAGTTTTTTTAAATTTAAAACAGGGTTGCATCGGGTTTAGAGTTTATTTCTTTTGCGATGCAAAATAAGAAACACTAGGCTAATCTTATTCTTGCGACATTTTAAATTTGTATTGCCAAAGGAAATGACAGCTATATTAAACAATTAAAACAGTAGGCCTACAAAACGAAAATTGTCCAAAGCAACATAATTAAATTAAAAACATGCGTTTTTCTTTGCCTCTCTCGCGCTGGATCTCTTTTTAACACGTTTATTTAGTCTCCCTCGCTGCGCGCGCCGGGTCTCTCTCTAAATTAAACATTTCAGGGTAAAAACACATCATACAGCTGATAATACTGTATATGTCGCTGCGTTATCCGACACTCTCCATATGAATGAGGAACATTAACACCTAGGCCTATTGTCCTGCGCGCACGATACAGCACTGAACTGTCCCTCCAACCCCCCAACAGGCTATCGGAGTCTGAGGCTGACTTAACACAAAGAGAAGTCAAATTCACACTTAAATCGCTATTCTAGACAGTGTTGATAATGAAGGAATTAAATGATTTAAGTTACATGTAGCCTAGTGATATTTCTGTCATAAAAGTTTATAACTAAATATTTCATTATTTCAATAATTGATGAAATAAAACTGGTTTGGGCCAGCTTTTTCCAAGCAAAACTAAATATAATCTGAAAAAACGCATGTTAATTTGTTGTCATGAACAAAATTTCAACTCAATATTAAATTCTACAGGGATCTTTGGATCCTTACAACCAGGCATGCAATTTATGAATTCATTTTTTTAATTTTTTTTATTATTCAAATAAATATCGAACCACGGTGCTTCGTGGTAATGCTGCTAAATTAAATAACATGTATAGAATAATTATGAACTTAAATGAAACAATATCGCAACATTTCGACAAATACATCATTTGATCTGTTTTTACATTTTAATTCAGGGCGATTTAGCCTGCTACATTTAATCAGAGCGAGATTTCCACCCTTGTCTTGTCATTTTCTCATTGGGAAGCGCTTACATAGGCTACATGTTTGAGTAGATCCTCTGTACCTCTCGTTTTCATATGGATTACATAATCAGATAACATTTATTAGCCTGAATATTTAGACATTTAAAGGCTTTAGACATAGCCGATTTCTTATAGTGACTGAGCGGAAGTGGCTTTCTGTTCATTTTTGTGACGCGAAGTTCCCGGAGAAAGAGACGACAGATAAACTTTTGTCGTTAGCAAAAGTTCGAATAAAACCCGACTTTAGAAAAATGCATAGGGCCACTCGGCGTGGTCTGCCACAACACTTAATTATAAACTTCAATATTTCATTCAAAATAATCTCAAAACGCTTTGTGAAATTTTAAAATCCGTACATGCATTAAGGCCACTTGAACTAATGAACAACTGAAACGCTGGTTTTGATTTTATTGTTTGTCGTTTAAACGTGCTTGTTGCATATCTCTATTTTATATTTGATATGGTCTGTTGGTGAAGTAGCCTAGCATTGATTACTGTGGAGGGAGGGATGTGGGGATTCAAATAATTCAGCAGAAGCAGGGATGTTTAGGCCAGAAGGAAATCCCCGTCCCCCCTGGCAAATCACACTTTACTTAAAACCATGTTTTTTAAAGGGGTCATATAATGCCATTTTTGTACAAGCTAATATGATTCTTTAGGGTCTAAATTAAAAGTTTGTAATATACTTTAATTAAAAATTCTCATTAGTATTGTAAGAAAACACTTATTTTACCTGGTAAAAAACAGCTCTGTTTTCAGCATGCCGTTTCAGTGCATATGACTTTAAATGATAATGAGCTTTGCTGACTCCGCCTCTCTGTTCTGTGCGTAGGCAGAGCCGCCTCTGGCGTACACCGTTTGTAACACAATAACACAATAACCATAACGCGTTGTTCAGTATAAACGTGGGATTATGCATTATATTGAGAACGTCATACATAGAAAACATGCCGTAATGTACCCTGAGTGTAAACCTTAGACACATTCATTGTGAAGCGTGTAGCTAGCGATTTACAAGGATTAATATCAATATTAATATAAAGTTTAATAAAACGTTACACTCACTTCAGTTCTTTTGGAGGTTCAGCAGGAACACGAATAGTTGGTACCGATCCTTTTTTCAGGAGCAGCTTCTTAGCAAAACCAGCTTTATACTGATCCTCGTTTATAAAGCAGTCTGGTGTGTGAAATGATTCGCGCAAACATGAGAGCATTGACGTTTCTCGTGGGGAATATTCCCTTCGAAAACAAACTCAGCCACTGCGTCTTCGGCGGTTCGGATTTAGGAACATTAAAATGACTGCTGTGTTCGTTATTACCACCAAGAACAGAACACCACAATCGCTTAGACGACATTCTGCTCATAGACAGTGCTCCAGCATATCAACAATGACCGCGCCGGTCCGCGCGGAGTATGATTGACAGCTCGCTCACGAGCGAGGGCGGGTCTGTGTTGAAACTGCTGTCAATCAACAATCTTTTTTTTTTTTTTTTTTTTTTTTTTTTTTTTATTGCAAAAAACATAGTACAAATCACATCACAAAAAACTTAACAAAATATACATTACAATATACAGACATATAACATATAAACAAATACAAAAACAGTTTCGCCAGGGAAGGGCTTTACAAAGAAAAAAAGGACCATATGTTGACAGTTTTAATTGCCTTTTTGTTGTTGGAGCCAGAAATCAGCTTAATATAACATTCAACTTCGTTAAAAAATAGTACAAAGTTAGGTTTTTTAGCACTGAATTTACATTTATGAATATGAAATTTCGCCAAAATGATTAACAAATTTATAATGAAGTATGTCTTTTCTTTACTATGACTTCTATAAAAAAACAAAACAACGTCCTTCCACAATAAAGCAAAGTCTTTATAAATATGGTCAATGATGAATCTGCTGAGGTTTTGCCAAAATTTCCTGGTGTATGAGCAATACCAAAATAGGTGCAAAACAGTTTCAGGGTAGTCCTCACAAAAAGAACAGTTTGTATTTATGTCTCTTTTAAACTTAACCATGTAATGACTAGCAGGATAATATCTGTGAATTATCCTAAACGACACTTCTTTCACCTTGTTTACTAACAGGTATCTGTGAGGGATCATCCAAACCTTTTTCCAGTCAATAGTATTTACAAATCGGTTCCAATAAAACGTAACATTTGGGATTGAAACAATTTCTCTCTGGAATAAGGCACGAACGTTCTTATTATTTTGAGGAAGTTGGGAGAAACAGATTTTCCCAACTGGTGACTCAGCCACATTGGGGAGGGAGACAGAAGTAATTGAAAGTCTGCTAGAACACCTAAAGAGCATGATTACGCCTGATGGAATGGCGTCAAATACAATTGCAAATTCTCTTGGCGTAACTGGAATGTTATAGGTAGACAAAAACTCACTATAGGAAAAAAGTCGCCCCTCTTCATCAAATAGCTGGTCCACCAGCAGAATCTTGTTGCTTCCCTTACGAAAATTAACCATGGTTTTACTATAGTAAAACTGTAGTTAACTATGACTGTGGTAACCGTGGTATTTTGGTGCAAACCATGGTTTTTAAAAACCATGGTTTTACTACAGTAATATTGTAGTAATACTACAGTAAAACCATAGTAACCATGACTGTAGTAACTGGTATTTTTAAAAACTATGGTTTTGATACCATGGTTTTACTACAGTTATATATTGTAGTAATACTACAGTAAAACCATAGTAACCATGACTGTAGTAACCATGGTTTTTTGGAGCAAACCATGGTTTTAAAAACCATGGATCATGTACAATAAATTGGTTGTATTGCCACGGTGTAGCCATTGTTTTACTAAATTATCTTGAATTACATTTAAGCCACTTAGTTACAACAAACATCTACAAAATAACAACAGAAAGAAGTTACCATATGATACAGACTTTATTACAGAAATTACATAATCTGAAAGAAAATATAAACTTGCATTTGTTCTCACATGTGACAAAACAAACTAAGAAGTTGTAAAAAAAATATTGATAACTTTATCAAAAAAAATTTTTAAACAACTTTTTAGTTTGTTGCTGTGCAATGATTAAAAAATTAAATTGCTAATTTACAAATAAAAAAATAGTCATTTGTTCCAGTGTAATAATGGTTTATATACAAAAATGACATATTGTACAAATAAACATGACTTAGGGCAACTTTAAATACACAGGATCTACCTCCTCTAAAATGTCTATAACCTGTAAACACATGCCCAACACAAGCATGTTTGCAATTTATACTGTACATACATTAACAGGATTACAACAACATTACTTAACAATTAATTACTTCATTACTTAAAAACATTACTAAAAGTTTATTTTCTTTTAATGGAAAATTCTTACATATACTACAAAATAAATTCAGAAGAAATTAGCAGTTCTTTTAAGAATGTTTTAAATGATATCCACTCACAAGAGATGAAGACATGGGGTCTCCTTCATGGAGGCCGATGAAGGCCAGATGAATACTCAACACTTTAAATTCTAGGTGAAAAAGTTTTTGATCAAAAACATGTGATGCAGCATCCATGCCAGTAGGTGTCAGTATGAAGTCTGTCGGCCAGTAGGTTACAGTCCAGCTTTGGTTTGGTTCTGTCTCGACCTTCAGCCCAAATGGACGCAGGAGCTAAAATGAGAAGAATACACACCACATTAACACACAAGCTGGAATACTCAACTGCTATTGGTCAGTTGCACTATCTAGTAGCCATGTAATAATGTCCAAGTGTAATAATGTCCATTCAGCCAGTGTTTTCATAAATAACTCATACAGTATTAGGGCGCCAAAAGCCAAGCAGAAATAATGTACATTATATGATCAGCTGAGTGTATTCTCCTTTACTTATACATACTAAAAAAAATTGGTGCTAAACAGCACTAAAAGTGGTTCATTGGCTCGTAATCTTCAGAACACAGTTTAAGATATTTTTGATTTAGTCCGAGAGCTTTCTGTCTCTCCATTGAAAATGTATGTACGGTATACTGTCCTTGTCCAGAAAGGAAATAAATACATCATCAAAGTAGTCCATGTGACATCAGTGGGTTAGTTAGAATGTTTTGAAGCATCGAAAATACATTTTGGTCCAAAAATAACAAAAACTACGACTTTATTCAGCATTGTATTGTCTTCCGGTTCTGTCGTGGATCCGCGTTCAGTGACGCCGCTGACGTAAGACGCTGCTGACGTGTGTCTGGTGCGCCCGAGCTTCGTTTACAGTCTGAGGGAAACGCACACTGTAAACAAAACAATCTTCGCAAACATGTCTAAGGATTTCCACACAGAGGAAGACTCGCATTTTTTTGCCCAGCCATATTTATTTGAACCCGAATACACGGCCGCACCAGACACACGTCAGCAGCGTCTTACGTCAGCAGCGTCACTGCGGACTCGTGAACGCGACTTGACAACAGAACCCCAGGGCCCGTTTAATGTTTAACACCGGGTTTCGGTACCCATCCCTACATATGGGTGAGTTCATATGGATGAAGGCCTGTTGTGTTCTGTCTCTTGGTTTGTGATAGTGGCAGCTATTGCGAAACTCACCTTCGTCATGTACTGAGTGTGGATGGCATCAAGATCTTGTCCTGAAGAATCACAGGGCCAAACGACTATATCTCATCTGGTGACAAGAGCATAGCCATAACTTTAAGATCCCCTGAATTTAAGATCCCCTGAATTAAAGAATTTCAGTATTTATCAGTAAAAAATACATACAAATAAATAAATACCTTTGAGTTGGACAGTATGTTGTCTGTCTCATTGGCCAAAATAATTAAAAACACACCTAGAGAAATAAAATAAAATATACCAATGACCATGATATCCTGTTGTCATAATGGTTAAATTAATTATTATAACTATGACCATTATAACATTTGCCGCCGATTATTTAGCTGATTATTTAGCCTACAGGCTTCTCAAGGACAGTCTCACTGAGAAAAAAAAAGTAAAGTGTGAGACTTCATTCAAAAGCATAAATCATACAGACCCCCAACTTTTGAACAGTAGTGCACTGTATGTTTAAAGTTTTGCTTACTAGTCGAGTTCATAGCTGTGAAGATTTTCTTGGACAGGGGGTGCAGCAGGCCATCAGCATGATGATGATCTTCTAGAACATAACATGCAATGTGTCACAGAGCCAACAATGTTACATAGGATTTACAATAGAACATAGGGTTTATTACAATGAAGCAAGCTAGAGCAGAGATGAAATGCAGAAAAGAGAAATAATAAAAATAAATATATATATACACATCTTAAAGGGATAGTTCGGCCAAAAATGATATTTAACCCATGCATTACTCACCCTCAAGCCGTTCGAGATGCATATGTCAATCTTGTTTCAGACGAACACATTTTCAGTTATTTTAGAAAGTGTCTTAGACCCTTCAGTGGATATAATGTGAAGCAATGGGGTCCACCTCCTTCAAGTCCCAAAATGTGCATACATCCTTCACAAAAGTAATCCATCCGGCTCCAGGGGGATAAACGAAGGCCTTCTGAGGGTAATCCGTGCGGTTTTGTCGTAAAAATATATATATTTAAAACTTTATAAATGAAAATATCTGACTTCCGGCAACGATCGACGCGCGTTCACGGGTGATGGAAATCCTGAGTGGAGTTTTGTTTTGCTCTGCTCTCTGGCTGCGCTGGCGCGTTCGTTCTACGTCACGACGGTTCCCACGCTACGTCCTACCTCGTACGCCGACTTCCGTCACCCGTGAACGCGCGTCGATCGTTGCCGGAAGTCAGATATTTTCATTTATAAAGTTTTAAATATGTATATTTTTACGACAAAACCGCACGGATTACCATCAGAAGGCCTTCGTTTATCCCCCTGGAGCCGGATGGATTACTTTTGTGAAGGATGTATGCACATTTTGGGACTTGAAGGAGGTGGACCCCATTGCTTCACATTATATCCACTGAAGGGTCTAAGACATTTTCTAAAATAACTGAAAATGTGTTCGTCTGAAACAAGATTGACAGATACATCTCGAACGGCTTGAGGGTGAGTAATGTATGGGTTAAATATCATTTTTGGCCGAACTATCCCTTTAAGGTAATATATATTGTGAAATAAATCATCTGGAATTATTATCATGATTAAACAATAATTTCCCCTTTGTTGCAGAGGTTTTTTTCTGTCCCTCCTGAAATCCCCCTTTTTTTAAATGATCAGTATTTGTAAGTGACGTCACTGATTAACAGTAACCGTTACAGTGAATTATTTTAGGCTAAATAGCTTACTTCCAATCACCCATTGACAAATTACCAGCAAAACAAAACTATCAAAAACTGTTATCAACACAAAGATTTGGTTAAAACCCCAAACTTATGTAAAACAAGAGCTCCAGGGTAACGTTAACTTACCTCTGAAAACAGTTGAGATGCTAACGGACTTTTTCGAAGACACAAAACCATTTCTGTAAAGTAAATGTTCAACAGAGCTTATTAATTACACGTAAGAAGGGTGTCAGGAACGTTTATATCTATTATTAGTGTGATTTTGTCAACTAAACTTACCTGAAAGCAGCGAAAACAACAACGAGAGACGTTAGTTTTGCTGTGTCAGTTGATGACGTTTCCTCGTTTCCATCTGTGATCGCGCGCACGCTCCTGTCTTTGAATGCGACTCGAATGTCTACGCGCACGCGCATTAAGAACACTTCAAAGACACGCAGCATTTAAATAAACATCTAGAATTATAACATTTTAAATCATGATTTTAAAACTCATTGTGTAGTTCTATGACCAATTCACTTCTATATTTTTTATACCATCACTTTGCTTTTGCTTTTATTTTTATTATATATAGGCTACTATTTTTTCTCCCATTCCTTATACGAGCAACCTCCGGATAGATCCATTTTTCTGTTGCAGTTTTTTTTTCTTTTTTTATTCTGTGTTATAAGTGTTGTCACACTTATAAGGGGACAAACATGTCAAGTGCTGAGAATTTAGTAGGCTAAAAAATTATATTTAATGATAAATAGTGGGTGTATGAAAAATATTAATAGATGACCAGATAAACTCATTAGTAGACAAATTGAGGTTCAGTGTCAATATATACTTCATTTTATGGTTACTATGGTTTTACTACAAAAACCATGGTTCATTTTATGGTTACTATGGTTTTACTGCAAAAACCATAGTTAAACTATGGTTCATTTTGTAGTTACTATGGTTTTACTACAACAACCATGGTTCATTTTATGGTTACTATGGTTTTACTACAAAAACCATAGTTAAACTATGGTTCATTTTGTAGTTACAATGGTTTTACTACAAAAACCATAGTTAAACTATGGTTTTAATACAAAAACCATGGTTAATTTTATGGTTACTATGGTTTTACTACAAAAACCATAGTTAAACTATGGTTCATTTATGGTTTTACTACAAAAACCATAGTTAAACCATGGTTACTACAGAAAAACCATGGTTACTACATAAAAACCATGGTTAATTTTCGTAAGGGTTACCCAATTCTCAAAAAAGAGTGATTTGTTCTTATATAAAATATCTCTGTTATTCCAAATTAAATACCTGTGAGGTGAGAAATTATGCTTATAAATAAGAGACCAAGCTAAAAATACCTGTTTGTGAAAATTGGACAATTTTACAGGGAGTTTGTCCACATTATAGTTGCAATTCAAAATAAAGCCCAGACCACCAAAACGAGAGAAAACATAATGGGGGATAAAATTCCAAATTGAGACAGGGTTTTTAAGAAAATGCTTAGCCCAATTAATCTTAAAGGTATTGTTTAGAGTATTGAAGTCCAAAAAGTTAAGGCCACCAGATTCATAATTATTCATAATTACACTTTTTTTGATATAATGGGTCCGATTTTTCCAGATGAAGTCAAAAAGCATTCTATCAATGTCTTTACAAATTTTATTGTCAAGGTGTAAAGCGAGAGCTGCGTACGTGAGCCGGGATAAACCTTCAGCCTTGGTAAGCAACACTCTGCCTTTTAGAGATAAGTCCCTTTGCAACCACTGGTTCAGTTTGCTTTGAGTTTTTTTAATGATCGGAGAGAAGTTTAAAGGACATCTCATTTTCTGATTTTTAGAGATAACAATACCCAGATAGGTAACTTCTTCCTTGACCGGAACGTTGCAAATAGTTTGTGTATTACACTCTTTTACGGGCAACAGCTCACATTTATTAATATTTAGGCATAGACCAGAGGCCTCTGAAAACTGACTAATTACCTGAATGGTGACGGGTATCTGGCTTGCATTTTTTAAAAAGATTGTGGTATCGTCAGCAAGCTGACTGATGAGGACATCCCTACCCGCAATAGAAATTCCTTGTATAGAGCTGTTAACAACATGAGTTGTGAGAATTTGCGTACACAGCAAAAACAGATAGGGGGAAATCGGGCATCCCTGACGAATGCCCCGTTCCAGATTAAATCTAGGGGAAGTTCCATGTTTCAGTTTGATAGAACTATTGCCATTAATATATAAGGTTCTAATTGCTTTGCAGAAAAAATCCCCAAAACCAAATTTCTCCAAGGACAAAAAAATAAATTTATGTTCTATCGTATCGAAAGCCTTATAGAAATCTAAGAGGAGGATAAAGCTATCTTCAGATATCAAGTCAGAGTAGTCAAGAACATCCAACACCAATCTAAGATTGTTAGAGATGTGTCTGTTCCTCATAAAGCCAGATTGTGTCTCATCTATAATTGTGTCAAGAGTTTCTTTAATTCTCCTAGCAAGTATTAACGCCATAATTTTGTAGTCATTGTTTAATAGCGAAATGGGTCTCCAGCTGTCAATAAAAAGTATATCTTTCCTAGGCTTGGGGATCAAAGTGACCAGCCCTTGAGTGAGGCTAGGAGGAAGGGTCTCATTCTCTATACTTTCCGTAAAAACTTGCAGTAAAAAAGGGGCTAAGTGATCAGAGAACGTTTTGTAAAATTCTGCAGTTAAACCGTCAGTGCCGGGGGATTTATTGCTTTTGAGTAGAGCAATTGACTCAGTAACCTCTTCCATTGTAAGAGGGGTATCACAGTACTCTTTGTCTACCTCATCAATCCGTCTAATGTTATTAATTGAGTTAAGAAATTGAGATGTAACTTCTTCATTAAATTTTGAACTGTATAAATTACTATAAAAATTAGAACAAAAATCTGAGATTACTTTAGCGTCATCAGTAACAACCCCATTAACATTTAAATTATAGATGGAATTGACTTTGGAACGGTATCTTTCAAGACGGAAAAAGTAAGCCGAATTTTGCTCCCCCTCCTCCAGCCATCTCTTCCTAGACCTTACAAAGGCTCCCTCTGCTTTTTGTCGATATAAATCGTCTAATTTGTTTTGGAGCTGTAAAAGAAGTAGTTTATCCTCCTCTGAAACCTCATCAGGGGCTCTTAGATAAAATGAAGAAATTTTACTTATAACTTCTACTTCTTCTGCTCTTTTAGCTTTGGCAATAGAAGTCCCATACTGTCTCAAAAATGCTCCTGCCTTAAATTTAAGTAGTTCCCAGTTAGTTTTGTAGGATTTTTCCTTTTTTGCCTTGCTGTAAAAAAAAGTAATTAACTTAATAATTTCAGTCTTAGCCTTATCATGTTTTAACAATGAATTGTTCAACTTCCAATAGCAAGATCTATGAAATGTACTTGATGCATTTAAATGGATGCTTATATGAATTGCTCTATGATCAGTGAGGGGTGTGGTCAGGATATTTACTGTAATTTTATCTTTATCAATGTGATTGGATAATAGCCACAAGTCAATGCGAGACTGGCTGGAACCTGACCTGTTGCTCCAAGTAAACAATCTTTTATCAGGGAACTTTTCTCTCCAAACATCCACAATGTTAAATCTTCCCATAAGTCTCTTAAGGTTTGTGCTGATGGAGGAAGGCCGCCCAGGAGGCCACCTGTCAATAGCATTATCTAGAGCAATATTAAAGTCTCCACCAATTAGAAGAAGAGAGTTTGGATATCTAGTGAGCCAGAATGTGATTCTTTCCTCTATTGAATCAAGTAATTTGTCATTCTCGAGCTTATTATTATAACCGTAAAGATTAATAATTATAATATAAATGTTGTCAATTCTAATTATAAGACATATGTAACGTCCCAAGGAGTCACAGTCTGAGTGCAGGACATCACCAGTGAAAGTATTTTTAAGAGTGGTTACCCCAGCAGATCTCTCTGAACCATGAGAAAACCAAATATCGTTTCCCCACTGAGATTTCCAAAAATTGACATCAGCAGATGTGGAATGGCTTTCCTGAAAAAAACAAAAATCCGTACGAAGTTGTTTAGCAAATAAAAATAAGGCTTTCCTTTTACAAATCTGTCTTAAACCCCTGGCATTTAAAGAAACAATGGACAAAGACAAAGTTATTAAAGAACACGAACGAAGAATAAACTAGAGAATAACCAATAACAAGTGTGTTAGGAGAGTTTTCCTAAGTAAGGGGACCGAGTGCTGCATCCTAGAAAAAAAAATATATATCGGTAAAAAAGAAAGGAACAAATTGTTAGTCCCGGCCAACTAAATAGCACATCAGCTGCCTTGGATATTAAATGGCCCTAAAAAACAGAACATAATAGAAATGGCAGCGATTTTGTAAAAAAAAAAAAAAAAAACAACTGTAAAGACCTAGTTGCAGGATAACAAAAACACTAAATATACACTATCAACTCTGAATGTAGTGCAAATCAAACCAGTAGGCGTCCTTGTGTTAGAAGGCAGCAGGCAAGTCTGTTTCTTAGGTGGGCAAAAGAACTTCTGAACCGTTGATAAACCCGCGACCTCCAATGAAGAAGGCTGGTTTGCCCTCCTCTCGAGCTTTTTTTATCACTGGCCATAGCTTGCTCCTTCGTTCTCTGTCTTCCTTAGACAGATCCTCTGCAAATCGCAAGCCGTTGTTGCGCAGGTATGGTGATGTCTTGGCAGCTTTCCACACGGCATCTCTGCAGACACGTGCGATGAACTGGATGATGATGCCTCTGGGTCTGTGGTCATTCTGCCGCTTATTGCCGAGCCGATGTACAGTGTCGATAGTATCAGCCAGCCTGTTCTTTTCCTCAGGCAAAACAGCCTGACAGATCTCGATGGCCTTCCTCCGTACGTTTTCCTTTTCTATTTCTTCAACTCCGTAAAGTCTAAGGTTCCATCTCCTAGCATATCTTTCTAACTCCGAGACCCTTTGCTGACATGCGTCTACACGTTTTTCTTCTCTCGCCATTTTCACCTCGAGTGTACACACTTTGCTCTTTACATCCTTAACTTCAGCACATACAAAGTCAATTGTCTTTTTAAGTCCTTCGATTTTAAGTGCATTGGCACTGACCATGCTTTCAATGCTGTCTGACCGCGTATTTATTAGGGTTGAGAGGCTGGCTACGATATCGCTAGCGTTAGCATGTTCAGACCCGACTGTGCACATCATTTTCTTCGAAACAGGAGACTTACTGGGAGTAATAGGCAGCAGTGGAAATTCTTCCATGAAGTTTTCCGCAGTAGGGAGAGGAAGGGAAGCGGAGGAATAATCGTGACAACTGTCAACTAGAACATTGCCAGCCTTAGAAGTAGCAGCATTGCTATCATCTGGAATTAGCTTCCGTCCGGCGCTCTCTTTGCCTCTTTTCCTTTCGCGTTGGTTTGACATTGCTCAAAAGTTCGTTTTTCGACTAGTGTAGTATTTAAGAGAATAAAACTTAGTGCGTGGCGAGACAAAAAATAGAGTTTTACCGTTTCCAAAACTTTCGTTTGCAGAGCTCGGTAGAAAGCGTCTACTCACTCGGCCATCTTGGCACGCCCCTGTCAATCAACAATCGAGGGAGGAGCGTGCGAGCCTCTGACGTCACAGGCTCGAACGGGCTCGATTTGAGGCAGGGGAAAACATATAAGGAGATTAAAACAAAACCACTGGATGGATTTTTATCATTATATGATGGTTGTGTACAGACACTGCCAACACACATTTCAGTACAATAAACTTGTAAAAGTGCATGTACCATTATGACCCCTCTAAAAACTCTAGGTTGTAGGGAATAAAAAAAAAATTAAAAAAAAATAGGCCTAATTAAAAAAAAGAATAAATATAGGCTATATATATAATTACTTTTTTTACAGAACTGCTTTTGAAATTACGATTGGTAGCCTATTATTATACAGATGCAAAGTCGTTCTGTTGGATACTATTGTTCCTTAGTGTAAAATGGAAATGCATGGTAATTTTATTTTATAAATATAAGCAAAAAACTGTATATATGGTGTAATAGAGTTTTAGAGCTAGACAAATCTCTCTGCATTAATAAATATAAAATTTACAGTAGACCATGTTCGATCAGGATTTGAACCCATGTCATCTTGATGATCAAACTGTAAGTTCTACCGCTCGGCTATGAATTTTCTCACTGACAAATGCCCGGCTATGAATTTTCTCACTGACAAATGCCCAAACGTTTTTTTGCCACATGAGCGAGAAAACGTTTTGTCGTTAGCCTGTGAGTGTAGGCCTACTTTAGCCTACATGAATAAAAGTAGACCTTTTACAGTTTTAAAAGATGATATCTTATCTGTATGACCAACAATTACGCAGTAAGTTCTTTTAGCTGTTATGAGAAAAATAAATTCAAATGAACGCGCCGCCGCGTTTGTCAAACTCTAATTCAACATGCCAGAATAAAGCCAGATTTTAGAATAATGCATAGCGCCACTCCGTGATGTGCCAAAATATCCTAATTATAAACTAAAATATATTTAATTCAAAACCATCTCAAAACGCTTTGTGACATTTTAAAAAGCCGTGAATGTATTAAGGCCACTGGAACCAGGATCGTAACTGAAACGCGCTGCATGTCTCAATACAGGAGCAGAAGCGCTGGTTCAGATTGTATTGTTTGTTGTTTAAACGTGCATGTTGCATATTTAAAAATATTGTTGTAGGCTTATTTGCAAATTACCATAACTTGTAGAATTTCATCCTTACTGTTAATTGACATTAGCCCCACTTACGTTTTGATAAATGTCCCTTTGCGCCACCTGGCGGTCATTTCGCGAACGACTTTGAAATGGGACTGGTTTATTTTTATTGTATTGGTCTACTTTAAAAAATAATACTTTATAAGACATTTATGGGAAAAGACTTTTTTCTTTTCAAGATGTTTCCAACTGTAACTTTGAACCAATTCTGTAGAATGGCCCATATAGCATTTGACCAGGATTTGTTTCCAGGTATGACTAAAAATGTGTTTTTGGCTTTAATTTATATTTTGATTGTTTGTATATATGTGTGTGTGTGTGTGTGTGTATATATATATATATATATATATATATATATATATATATATATATATATATATATATATATATGTAGGCTATATATATACACAAGAAAGAATGCAATGACAATAAATATATATATTGTCCTTGCATTCTTTCTTGTGTGACACCCTGAATGAAAGGCTCATTATTATGCAGGGTCACTGTCTGAGAACCACTTTATTATTCACGATAGGGGTTGGGCCGTTCCGCCCATCCGCATATTGCCTTGGCAAACAAAAAAATGTTTTTCACAATTTAAAACAATCTATTGTTTTATGTGAATGATTAGGAAGGATGATTTTCAGATCATTTTGAAGCAAAAACTCTAGGCGACAACGTCAATTAGTCAAAAGTCTTGTGGACACATATTTAGTATGTTTTTTGTGTCCTTATTTCAAAAACTTTATTTTTTTTTAGTTTTTTTCAATAACCACGCATTAACAATATTCTCTCAAAAATACAAACATGTACATACATGTTGCTCACACATTATGGTAGCCCTGTTTGTGCTAAATAGAGTGTAATTTCACCTGTGCCATTAACCCTTTAGGCGCCAGAGGTTTTTTCCATAAAAGTTCGATTTTGACATCTTAATTTCACAAGGCTATATCTTAAAAGTGAAAAAAGATAGAGACTTTCTGTAAATCAGAGAAATATTAAGGATGACCCAAAGTTTATTTAGGGATTACATTTTTCCATCTAATTTGCATATTATGACGTCATATGGTGGCAGAAATCTTGGATTATAGAAGTTTCATGAAAAGTCACATGTTTAAATGATAAAATGCAGCATATCTTTCCCCCCAAAATGTCCATCACCTTCTGTATGCTATATTGCACAATACTGAATGCTCAGGTATATAGGAAGTAGTAAACAAACTGTGTAAATAATTACTAATAAATGGTAGAACAAACCGTATGCATGTAGTGGTTGGCCTTTTGCTGTAAAGATTTTCCATTTACTACATACAGTAAGCACTCTGATTCCATGTATGGGGCACATATATATTATTCATATGACATACAAACACAAGTAGACAAGACCTGTTTAGTTCAAAAGATCACTCGCGACGGCAAGGCATCATGAGTGAGATGATACGAGCAGCGCGAGCGCGGCCAGATCTGCCTCGCGCGCGCGCCGAGTATGCACATTCATTGCGACTCCCCACCCTGCCTTCACGTTGCCCCCTAACTGTACTATGAATACTTCGACCTCGTCTAACATAGCCAGTGATAACAGACAAAGTCTCCACCACAATACTGTCGCCGCGATTACGGAGAGGCTCTGATAAAATGGCTCACTCTCACACTAGCTCCGCTTTTGATCACACTGATTCAATGCGCTCTAACTCGAACATTTTGTACAGAAGTATGACGTTTTTTTGAGTCTGAGATGAAGTATGACATGTCTGCCATCCAGTGGAGGGGAGGTCGAACAAAATTTGACACCCAATTTGGCAAAATCGGCCGTTTTATTCAGTGCCGCATCTTGTCGAGTAAACTCGACCGTGGCGCCTAGAGGGTTAATATGTTTATAAGCAACTGAAAAAAGCACAAATGTCAGAGCATGTCAAAACATCTCAAGGACCCCAAAAACACCTTGGTCCCCAGAGGGTTAAGGTGCACGGTTCGGAGTGGTTCGAACGGGGCCCCTTTAAGAGCGTCTAGGACAGTAGCGAGGTCCCAGATCGGCACTGAGGGGGGGCGTGAAGGGTTCATCCTCCTAGCGCCCCTTAGGAAACGAATAATTAGGTCGTTTCTTCCCAATGGACACTCCATTACAGGGTCGTGTGACGCTGTGATGGCCACCACATATACTTTGAGCGTGGAAGGGGTGCGGCCCGCCTCCAGAAGCCCTTGTAGAAAAACGAGTACGTTCGTAATATCGCATGTTTCAGGGTTCAGTCCCTTGGTGTTACACCAGTCACTGAACACTTTCCATTTCTGGGCATATAAGCGTCTCGTGGAGGGCGCCCGCGCCTCAGCGATGGTTTTTAGTGCTCCGCCCGTGAGGTTCCTGGGAACCCGTTGAGGGGCCATGCATGAAGGGCCCACAGATCGGGCGGGGGTGAAATATCATCCCGCTGGCCTGACTGAGGAGGTCTGGCCTCAGTGGAATCGGCCGTAGTGCCGATTGCATCTGCATCAATTCTGGAAACCAAGTTTGGTTCTTCCAGAGTGGGGCTATCAGAAGCACTGTGTCCTTCTCCTCTCTGACCCGACTGATGACCTGTGGTAGCATCGCGATCGGGGGAAAAGCATATAAGTGGCGGCTCGGCCAGCTTTGGGCGAGTGCGTCCGTGCTTATCGTGAAGAAGAGAGGGCAGCGCGCATTCTCCTTGGAGGCGAAGAGGTCGACCTCTGCCTTGCCAAAGATTTTCCATAACCACTGAATCGTCAGAGGGTAGAGAGCCCATTCTCCTGGGAGAATTTTGTCTCTGGATAGCATGTCCGCCCCCTGGTTCAGAACGCCTGGCACATGCGCTGCTCTCAGCGAGCGCAAGTTGTGCTGGGACCATAAGATTAGTCTCCTCGCAATCGAATGCATGAAGCTCGACCTGAGTCCGCCCTGGCGATTTATGTACGACACTACCGTCATGTTGTCCGTTCGGACCAGGACGTGTTTGTTTTTTAGGTGTGGAAGCAGGGCTCTGAGGGCCAAAGCGACCGCTTTCATTTCCAGACAGTTTATGTATAGGCGCTTTTCCGGGTTTGACCAAAAACCGGAGACAGGCCTGCCCTCGTAAAGGGCCCCCCAACCTATTTTGGAGGCATCTGTCGTGATCATCTTTCTCCTTGTGCTCACACCCAAACTCACGCCGGACTGGTACCAGTCGGCGGCCTTCCAGTGCGTCAGGGCTTTTATACAGCCGTGGTTCGCTCTGATTAAAAAGTGGCCCGAACGCCACACGTGAGTAGGGACACGGCTCTTGAGCCAGCGTTGGAGAGGGCGCATATACAACAATCCTAGCTGGAGTACGGCCGATGCTGAGGCCATGAGACCGAGCATTCTCTAAAACCGCTTGACGGGGGCGCGCGCGCCTGCTCTGAATGATGTTGCAAGGCGCCGGATGGTGAGCGTGCGCTCTGATGAGAGGCGAGCTGTCATTTGCATCGAGTCTAAAACTATTCCCAGGAAAGAAATCTTCTGGCTGGGAGATAGTATGCTCTTTGCAAAATTGATTCTTAGACCCAGGCATTCTAGATGGCTGATAATCCAAGATCTGTGTGTTGTTAACTGACTCTCTGATTGTGCTAGGAACAGCCAATCGTCGAGATAATTCAGTATTCGCACTCCCCGCCGTCTCAAGGGGGAAAGTGCTGCATCCATACATTTCGTGAATGTACGGGGAGCCAGGGACAGGCCGAACGGAAGTACCGTGTACTGGTAGGACTGTCCCTCGAAAGCGAATCTCAGAAAAGGCCTGTGATGAGGCGCTATTGGAATGTGAAAGTAAGCGTCTTTCAGATCCACTGAGAGAAACCAATCTCCTGGGCGTACTTGCGCGAGGATATGTTTGGTTGTTAACATTCTGAACGAGCGAATCATTAGTGCTTTTTTCAGGTGTCTGAGATCCAGGATGGGGCGGAGACCGCCATCCTTTTTCGGGACGAGAAAATAGCGGCTGTAAAAACCTGCCTCGCTCAAAGAGGGGAGAACCGTTTCCACAGCGCCCTTTTCTATTAATTTGCGCACCTCGGTGCGTAGAACATGTGAACAATCCTTTCTCACTTTCGTCTCGACCACAGTCGTAAAACGTGGTGGTCTGCGAGCGAACTGGAGCGAGTATCCGTGTTTTATTATATTCAACACCCATTTCGGCATATCTGGAATGTTCTCCCATGCCGCTGCATGCACAGATATGGCCTGAATACAGGCTAGGGGCGGGCCGCTGTGACGTAGGGACCCGGCCAGCGAATCGCCTGAGCTCGCAGCTCTCAGAGGCGCGGGCGCGCGCTGAGTGTATGGGCGCGTGTGTGACTATAATAGCGCGCGCTGTGTCTGTAACACTCGCAGCCTGAGCTGGGGTTGGGTTTGACACTGCAGGGACAGTGCTTATAAGTGGGAGTGCATAAACAGTGGTAGGCACGTGCGTAACTTTTATAATGTTTCCCGCTTTTACTGGGAATGAATTTGTAACTGTGTGAACAGTGCTTGTGTGTAGTGGTGCGTACATGACCGTAGGCACGTGATCTACATTTATGGGGCGTCCAGCCTGAGCTGGGAATGAATTTGGCACTGTTTCGACAGTATCTGGGGAAGCACACTTTGTGGGCCTGTGAACCCTTAGTGACACAGGCAGAAAAAGGCTCTTTTTGTGTTTTCTGTGTGTCGCCGTAAAAACAGCGTTTGTTTGCAGGTGAGCGAGCTCTGTGACTGGCCCATTGACTGCTGTATAGACATTTCCAGCCGCCTGTAAGGGGACTGGGTAACGTTTGGGATTTTGCAGAGAGAGTGGTCCGGCTTTTGCGAGACATGCACTCTCTCTTCTCATTCCTGTGGCTAGGAAGGCTTTCGAGGCTCAGGGTTCAGCGCTATCTTGGGCCGAGGACCCCGTCGCTCATGAGGCGGCTTGCGGTTGTGGGAGCGCGAGCGGCGTCGAGCGTCAGTCTGAGGTGCGGGCTGAGAGGCGGTGGGGGCAGTTCTAGCCCGCTGCGGCTGAGGCGGTCTCTGCCTGCTCTGCGATGAGCTGGGGCGCTTGGGCAGAAAGTGGCGCATAGCCTGTGAAGCGTTTTGGGCTTCAGTGAAGTGTTCGGCGAAGGCTTTAACTGCCGGTCCAAACAGCCCGCTGGTGGATATCGCCGCGTCGAGAAACGGGGCCTTATCCGCGTCCTTCATCTCCGTCAGAGTCAGCCACAGATGGCGCTCGAGAACAGTCAAGTTAGCCATGGCACGGCCAATAGACTGGGCGGTGGCCTTCGTGGCTCGCAGGGCTATGTCAGTCGCGCTGCGCAGGTCCTTGAAGGCTTCCGGCTCGGAGCCAGACTCGTCCAGGGAGCGGAGAAGCTTGGCTTGGAACACTTGAAGTACCGCCATTGAGTGAAGCGCTGATGCAGCTTGGCCGGCGGCGGCGTAGCCGCGACCGGCGAGAGCAGAAGTAGTGCGGCAGGGCTTCGAGGGGTGGGAAGCCTTGGCTTTCCATCCGGTGGTGGAGGGCGGGCAGAGATGATTGGCCACGGCCTCCTCGAGGGGCGGCGTTCCCTCGTAGCCTCTTTCCTTCGCGCCATCCACAGAGGAGAGCGACGAAGAAAAAGAAGGCTTCAAACGTGCAGAGTGCGGGGCTTTCCATGACTTAGTGAGTTCATCATGAACTTCCGGGAAGAAGGGGAGAAGGCCTTTGCCGAGGGGCCTGCTGGCGCCCCTGCAGAAACCACTCGTCCAGTTGGCTTCGGGTTGGTTCCTCGGGAGAAGACCAGTCGAGCCCGAGGTCCTTCACGGCCTTAGAGAGGATGCGAACGATCTCCGCGTCCATAGTGGAGCCCCCACTCGTGCTCGCTAGCGTCGCCGGGGCGGGGTCGAAGGAGCCCGGCCAGTCGTCAGATGCAGCGTCGATAGATAAGCTGTCACCTACTTCCCCGTCGTCCTCGACCGCGCCGAAAGTCACAAGGCCCACCGCTCCGCTGGAGGGGTGTGGGTCCGGCTGGGTGAACTGAACCGGCGGTGGGGAAGTCAAGAGCGGCGGTGAAGCACGCGGAGACTGGCTCGGCGTGACATCACTGAGCTCGGGTTCAGGAAGCCTCTGTGAGCGGCGCTTTTTCTTAATGCGCGGCTCAAACAGAGGGGTGGCGCTGGGCTCGCTCACGGCGAAGGCGGCGAGGCGAGCTCGTAGTGCGGAGAGACCCAGGTCGTCACACTCAGGGCATCCGCCCTTGGTCAAGGCAGCTTCTGCATGGTCCCGGCCCAGGCAGCGAGCGCAGATGATGTGACGATCCCCGTCCGGGAGAAGGTCTCTGCACGATGCGCAGGAAGGCATTTGAAACAACGCCTCAGTGAAATTTGCTCTTTTACAACGTCGCCGGGCGACCAGTTGAAAAGATACTTGCGTCCGTAGCGCGCCGGATGGCTCAGTAGGATGGCGTTCGAAGGAGGCTGAAGGTGCCGGCGTCCTCGTAGCAATCCCGCTGGTGTGCTTTTCTACGGCGGCGAAGGCTCTCAATAATCCGGAGGATCCTGCGAAGAAGGTGTTCGCTGAAGGAGATTAAATCTAAAAAACTCTCATGACTGGGCGCCCAATATATAGCTCTTGGCCACGCCCATCTTGGCGGGCTCGAAGTGCGCTCATTGGTCGCGCATTCAGAGTCGCCCCGCCATTAGTTCGAGCAAGTTGCCGCAGCACAGCCAATGACCGAGCTGCCTTGCTCATTGCTGTCTGCTGTGCAGCTGCAATGCGTTTTACATAAAGACTTCAATATAATCGAGAAAAGGAGTTTTCCCATAGCGCAAGCTACTTACGCAATAGGAGAGACCTCTCGAAAGGGAACTAATTCATTATCAATTATCAAATGTAATTGATTAGACATGTTTTATTGAAATTTTAATTTTTTAATTAACAAAACAAACAAATGGTTTCAAGTTTGTTATAATAAAAGGAAAAGAAAAAAAAACTGTTTTAATTTAACTGTCATTTTAACTGATGATGATAATAATAATAATAATAATAATAATAATAACCATAATTTAATAATACAGTTTATTTATTTAATAATTGATTAATACTGTAAACCGTGATATTTTCTTAGACGTTATCATACTGTGAAAATCTCCTACCATTACAACCATACACAGGAGAGAGTAAATTTTATATGAGCTACTTTTTACTTTTACTTGAGTAGATTTTTTGACCGGTAATTTTACTTGTACTTAAGTAAAATTTAATTGAGGTAGTAGTACTTTTACTTGAGTAGAATATTTTATTAGTCTTTCCACCTCTGCTCAGACTGCGTTATGAGGAAATGGATAGAAACTCCGGTCAGGTGTGGACTGTTAGTGCTTGAGTACTAAGAATTTAGCCTGTTCTAATTATTCCTGAGTGGTTTTAGTTGGTGTGCGTCAATGACGATATGTAAGTGCGCTGTTTATTAATAATGTTTCTTTGAGAGTTTCTAGTAGCTAGTTAACATTGTAATATGTGCTGATTCATTGCTGATTCATCCTAATGCTAAGCTAATTATGACTGTTTGTGAAAGACGTCAATAGTAAAATATTTGGCTAGCGTTAGTGACTATTCCATTTGATTATTATCACTGTAATAACGTAATTGCTACAATTGATTACTTTATTATGAGAATTGTTGTTCTCTTTCGGTAATATTGTTTGAATATATTCTGATAATATTGTTCCAATGTCCTAGCTTATGAGCATACTGTTGTGCTAATTTGTGATGATACTATTGCAGTTAGTAATCATTCCTTTTCTCTGTTTATTTAGAACCACACACACATACACAGAGAACTACAGAATTGCATATTGTTTATATTGCAACCAAAGGAAGAAAACCTTTTATGCCATACCGTGCTGTTTGCTGTTTCTATATTCCAACTATTGAAGTAAACCTATATCAACCTGATTCTGTCTTCCTGAGTCGTGACTGACATCCTGTAGCGAATGCAACATATTACCACCCGATTGAGTATCAACTAACCCTTCTTAACAAACGTAATGAATTACATTTTTTATCAAACAATGATTTCACAAGATATGAGACACTTCCTGTTTTCCTTTTTTTGTCCTTACTTTAATCCCTCGGCATGGCAACACCATTAGAGATGTCATATAATCGCTTGCAATTTAGCATCTTTAGTGTCTTTGTTTAATGTTGCATGAGTTTGGTGGCGATTGCACGAATCTCCTACAACAAGTACTTAAAAACTCAGAGCCTGATTATTAAAAAAATCCACATTCAAACAATAATATCTAATGTCCTGTTGGCCTGAGTTAATTACAGTAAATTAGAAAGTTGTCCGGCTCGATGAGTACAATATACAGTAGTCAACATGTGAAGTGGATCAAAACCTTTCATCAAAGTTATACATACGTTTTGAACAATCCCTGTTCTTGTCTTAAGACAACTTTGATGAACTTTTTTGATCCACTTCAAATGTTGACTACTGTATATTGTACTCATCGAGCCGGACAACTTTCTAATTTACTGTAATTAACTCAGGCCAACAGGACATTAGATATTATTGTTTGAATGTGGATTTTTTTAATAATCAGGCTCTAAATTTTTGAGTTAATTACAGTAAATTAGAAAGTTGTCCGGCTCGATGAGTACAATATACAGTAGTCAACATTTGAAGTGGATCAAAAAAGTTCATCAAAGTTGTCTTAAGACAAGAACAGGGATTGTTCAAAACGTATGTATAACTTTGATGAAAGGTTTTGATCCACTTCACATGTTGACTACTATATGTACCGAGTTTGGTGACTGTAGGTAAAACGAACCCACCCACTTTTGTCAAAAGGTAGCGTTACTGAGCCCCTCCACCATACCCATTTCTAAGGCTTTGCCCATGTCTACTGGCTGACAGCTCAGATGTTGTGTCGAGTTACATGCAATTTGAAGCATGCTAAGAGCCCCCAAAACACCCAAAAAGATTATTAAAGTTTGATGTTTTGCCATGGCAACAGTATTTAAGTTATCAAGAATTCTTTCACATGTTTACATCTGCAGTGTTTTGACAGTATACTGATGAAGTTTGCAGTAAATCGGGTAAAAATAAGGAGATTTCTAAAGCATTTTTGAAAATGACATGTCCTGCTGCCAGTTGGTGGCCCTATGATTTTGACTCACAATAATCACATCCATGTGATCGATCGCCCTCTTACAAAAAACACGCAGCTGAAGTTTCATCAAAATCAGTCAAGGTATACAGAACTTAAAACACATTTCCTGTTTCCCTTTTCTCGCCATACATTTGTTTCAATGCCACGGCCAAACCATTTAAGAGATCAAAAACCTACTTGCAATTTAGCATCCTCAATGTCTTGACTTCATGTTGACCGAGTTTGGTGGTAATTGGGTATATCAACCTAGGAGGAGTATATCAAATTCCAGAGCATGTGTTTTTCAAACAACCCATAATATCCTGTTGGGCTGGTGAATGACTTAGAGACACACCAAAAGTGCCCAAGAAGTTGCAAAAAATAAATAAATAATAATAATCCTTAGGAAAACAATATTTCCATAAAATTAAAATTTAATGTAAAGTTTCATAATTTCATAATTAAAATACTTTTAAAACTATGGAAAACACATAGGGTGACTTATGGTGTCTGGTGATCTCTGTAATAAGATCTGCATGTCATATCTGTAGTTGGTGATAGTGAAGCTTAAAAAGCAAGATAAGTGAAGTAGCAGACGAGCTGTACTACAGACGACATCAGTGATTCCAGAGGGAGGGCTCTGATGACATCCCTAAATTGGCTGTCTCATTGTAGGGGGCATAACAGGTAGTTGGGGTGTAATTTGTTGGTGGTTTGTAGCACTGCAGGACACAGTCGGACAAACATGAATTTCTTCTTAAAAGTCATTTGCCTTTTTTGACACCTGTGGGTCGCTGTAAACTGTTACATTAAACCCGAAATTTCAGTGAAGATTCAAGTTGGACTTTTCTGTAAAACACTTTGTGGATCGCTAATCATTCTCCTAGGCCATTGGTGCTTAGACCCTGATGATTGCCGCTTGTGGCTATATTATGTTTAGTATAGATGTAGTATAGATTATATAGTATAGATTGAATATAGATGATTGAATGCCTGTTTGATTTGGTGTTGCTACCCCTCACAGTCCTCATGCCAACCAATACATAATTTTCTAGATCTGCCCACAGTGTGAGCCGTAAACATTTCGCATTTTGAGTTGAAGTGCTTTGCTCTCGGCTCACCTTCTTTTTGAGGAAAGATTAAAGATTGGTTATGGTCTGTCACTCTGTTTCTGAGGTTGTCAAAGCTTGTGATGAGCTATGTCTCACTGTGGGAGGGAAAAGGTGTGGCCTCTTTTGGGTTTGAAAACACTCTTTCTACCACCACATCAATATCGGAGTTATGCTGTGGTTTGTCCGATGCTATCCCCCCTAGTGGTCAGGAGACACTGATATGTCTTGCTTTTAAAGAGCTCGCTGAGGTAGTTTCACATGCTGTAGACAGACTAAACCTAGACTGGCCAGATGCAGCCCAGCTGGAAAAGCAGTCCAAATTGGATGAGTGCTTTCTGGATGAATAATAATTTGCCTCCAACGCATACACACATCTCTCACCATATTGAAGCTGCAGATTAGTTTGCCATCTAAGTCCTGCAGGATGATGTCAGTCCTGATCAGCAAGTCATATTTGGCTGCAAGTCAGAATGGCGCAAAGCTGCATACCATGGTGGTTTTGTTGGCATACATCCTGAAGGATATGAACAAGAGAACTGGTTCAACCACCACTTGGCCAATCTGTCCATCTGGCAGTGTGGAGTTTTCTGCCAAATGTGTATTTATGGGTTCTCCGAACCACAGAAAAAGGGAACATGATCCGATTTCATGTGAACTGGCTCTTTTCATCAGAGTGCTCCCTACCAGTGGGGAACCTAAACTATTGTGATCATAACGTATTCACAAACGTTAAGATAATAGTTTAAAAAGTAAAAACTTTTTTTTAATAAAAAGTCATCAGTGCTAATATTATTTTAGTTCTGTCATGACAACTCTTGGGAGATTGGTATGTTTATAGAGATTGGCATGGCCTTGGCGGAATAGATCTGTTACGGTGCTGCAGAGCAAGTCCCGAGACTTGCTACTGCCAATACATGCACATACATTGCTGTGAGCATGTTTAGTAGTTTTCTCCATATTAGTCAGTTTTCTCTTTTAAGACTTGGTTTTCCTGCTAAAACAAAAGCTGAGATCAAAACACCCTGCGATAAAACAATAAAATGCACCCCTGTGGAGAGAAGATCTCAAAGAAAGAGCACAGGACACCCCCTTGCATAGATGAGCGAGGAGATAAGTTTGGGCATCTCCCTCTCCCTACTCCCTTCCTTTCCCTCTGATGAAGTCAGTGAAAGTTATACGTATCCTGTGAATCTATTGTTTTTTCCCTTTCATGTTTGGTATAATTTTAAATGTCTATAAATGTGATTGGTAAAAATGGTCTCAGTTCCACTGCAATCACTGGCATTATGAGAAAGATTAAAAAACTTTTTTAAACACTTTTGGGTGGTGTCTCTTCAGGATATCTGAGAATCCTCTCCTCTCCCCCGAAACCAGGTGCTTGTGTAGTAAAAATGTACAACCCTTTTGTTTTCGTCTGGGTATTTAAGGAAAAGTGGTAGAGCAGCCATTTGGGAAAATTCTGTAGCCAGAAGACTCCCATGCAGTGCTGTGTGAGTGTCTTAATAACACTCACACACCACTGTGTGTCCTGTGTCAAATATGCATTTCTTAATTTTAACTACATTCTTTGAGCAATTGATGTTATGTATTTATTATTTCTGAATTGGCTTTTAGTATTTAATGAAACATTGAATGATTAGTGAGGAGTAGATATTCTAAACTGATAAAGATACTGACTGAGATTGGCATCATATCGGCAGATATTCAAGATTGTGATATTTGTATCGGGCATTAAATAAAAGTGGTATAGACCCATCCCTAGCTTCAATACATGCTTCAGACAATCGTCACACCTGAGGCGTGTTCCAATAGCATCTACATCTACTGACACAGCATACATGTATTGTTCCCTATTCAAGGTTCCAGGGAAACATACATAATATTAAAATTGCATAACTCATTAGTTCCTGTGTGGTAACTCTTTAAAGATGGAACAGTATCTTATTATTCATAATTTCAATTTGTTTTACTACAGTGTTTTCAGTGGAAGAGAGAGAGAGAGAGAGAGAGAGAGAGAGAGAGAGAGAGAGAGAGAGAGAGAGAGAGAGAGAGAGAGAGAGAGAGAGAGAGAGAGAGAGAGAGAGAGAGAGAGAGACCGTTTTTTGGGGTATTTCAAAACTCATTTATGTGGACAAATCAGCAGAAGTTTTCAGCACACTGAAAAAAACAATATACAGACAGACAAAAAAGAAACTGTGCCAGGGATAGGTATCAATTATTTGTTAAAGGTATAAAATCAAGAAACTCAAATTAAGCCATCAATGTGATATTTCAGCATTTGAACTACCTAGACAAGATAAATAATAATAATAATTTCTGATGTTTGTTTTTTTTTTCAGAGTCCATGGTCAGTCTTTTTCAGCATATCCAGATGATACACTGAATTATCAATTCTGTGCTTCTCCTACTTGTTAATGCTGAGATTCGAGCAGCAGGGTGGAGTTACTGCAGTGCTGGCATTTGATAGTGTTAGTGGCAGTAAGCGCAGCATTGTTTGGCTAAAATTGGTTGAATTGAAGAAGCAGTGAATCAGCTCTTTGACCCAACTTGCTCAAGTCTGTCTGAGTCTTTGGCCAGGATAGGGCTGATGCCCCTGAAGCTTGCGTAAGGCCGCTTTGGTGTCCCACTAAGGACTGGTGGGGTCCCTGTTTCCATGGGGCAGATGTAATCTGCAGATTCATCCATCCTGAGCTTTCTCAGTTGTCTGAAGTGAGTAAAGCCAAGCTTTTTTGGCTAAGACAGAAAAATTTATAAAAATACAACATGTCAAAAAACATGAACATGATTAACTTACAACTGCATATACTTTGCATATAAGGGATGACTTAAATTATTGTGTTTGTAATATCATACCCTGACTTTGGCAGTGGTGTTTAGGGGTGTGTGCCCACTGGCGTTGGCAAACTCTTGCTTCTCCTGTTGGGCCTGGAGCCCCACCAGTGTACTGAAGTTGGTGGTGAGGTGGCGTCTGAGGAGGGTCTTCTGAGGAGGGATGTTGAGCAGCATTGCCAAGGTCTCTGAGTAAAAGTGAGGCTCTAGGATCTGATAATCAGAAACAGACAACTTAAAGGGGTCATGAATTGAGAAATCAAATTTTTCTTGAGCTTTTCACATATAAGAGGTCGTAATACTATAAGAATATCCTGTAAGTTTCAGAACTGAATACTTTCTTGTTAGTCCAAAAACAGATTTTATTGAAACCAAGGTCTGAAAATGACTCATTTTGGAATGTGCCGATTTATGATGTCATAGATATTTGAAATAATGCCTCTGCAGAAGAGATGAGTGATACAGAATCACAGGACTAAAAATAACGTTACCTTCCAAAGGAACCTAATACTAGGAATGTGGTTATTTATTTTCAATAATATGAATGTCTCAGTTGAGCATTATGTATTTGTATTAGGTACATTTCACTGTGGATTCTTTGCAAATCAGTCGCAATTTCGGCGCAGGCTTTGCAAACAGACTTTTACGATATGGACTCAACAGTAATGCCACAACATGTAAGTAACCATACTCATTCTACTCATTCTAATGCCTGATCTGTGACCAGTCATTTCTAACACGTAATGATTCATGTACAGTCAGGTGTTCTTTGACTCGAAATCGTTTCTTGATGTTTATGTGTCATTAAACCAAAACAGTGAGTAATGGTTTTTTGTTGTTTTTGTGCCCTGGAGTTTAGACTCATACTTATTAGAATAAGGTTAAAAAAATCATCCTGAGTTTTGAATACACATCTTTGAGGGAAAACCGTTTTCTATTCAGTTGAAAACTACCCTCAAATTGCAGTATTTTAAAGGAGATTTTGAGCTGTCATATATGTATATGTATATATATATATATATATATATATATATATATTAATACAATCATGGTTGAGCCAAGTTTATCAGTCTCTTATTTACTGGGAAGGACAATTCTGCTATCCATATGATACATATGGCCTATCTCATGTACTGGCATATCAGCCTGTTCTCACGTAAATGCGTCTATAGCACGCATTGTGTTTTATCGTGCAATTTATACGCGAAAATGGGTTTTTACGTGCATATGATATGCAGTGTTCCCGTGCATTTGATACGGAGTTCATTTGCGTGTAATACACACGCATCCCACACCACTAATTCTACCCAAGCGTATAATACACACGCACCCCACACCACTACTAAACCTACCCTAACCAACCCATGCGTATCCTATGCACGTAAAAACTAATTTTCACGTATAAATTGCACGATAAACACACTGCGTGCTATAGAGACGCATTTAGTGTGATCGGGTTGGGCATAATTAAGCATCATTAGCAGTACTGCTTTAGCAACCAGTGCCAACTCACAATTAGGCCTCCATGAACGCCGCTGCCTCTTAGGTTTGGAGCATATTCAGCCAAATCCACTGACCTCAACCACTCCATCACTCGATGGTTAGACCACTGCACCACCTCAGAGGGTGATGTCTTATTCTGTATGTATACAAAAAAAATAAAAAATACTCTTTCAGTGTTAGAGCACAAATAATTACTTGAAGCTTTGACTCTATCCATGCTTGCATGCATTTTTAATCTGCGATTCGTCTTACCTCATCCCCTGGCCTGCGTCTCAAGCAGTTTGGGTTAAACTTGTTGACGTGGAGGACATGGATGGCACATTTAATGCTCAGGTGGTGGAGTTGACTGGTGACTTTCAGGAACAAGAGATCGTTCTGAGAAAAAAATAACATCAGTTTCAGTTAAAATATGTGCATTTGGAAAAGCACTGTTCCATGGCATTTTTGACAGAGGGATAGAGGGAATGTTTGGTCTTACCACTGTTAGATACTGTAGCATGCGCCCATCAACCTTGCTTTCGTAGAACTGATCTTTGTACTGTGGTAAACCAATGTCATCAAGCCAACCTACAGAAAATTATGAAGTGGAAACACATAGGCAGAATGGACTTATATTAAACTGGCATACAGAAAACACATGGAACTCGATGAACGCTGGCTCTATTCATAAGCAAAGGTTAATTTGATAAAAACAAACTCAAACACTTCTCAGGATACAAAAACTCAGCAAACCACTGAAAAACGACCTCAAAGTCCAAATCAAGCACAGACCGAATGTGACAATAATTAATTCAAAATATAAATAATAAATAAATAATTTTAAAATGCAGCTTTTAAATTGGATTATAAAAATTATAGTTCCAGTCCTTGGTTATGAACAGCTGAGTCATGGTCGAAGCTCTGTGTTGTGCCATGCCTAACAACGCCAACAACGCCCCTTAGCTGTTTTAAAATCAAACCGATGGCATATTGATTTATTTTAAAATGGCATTTACCATTTCTTAATCATTTTGATCATGTTCTTAAAGTATTTGTACAAATCTAGCTAATTTATTAATATTAGTACATACGTGTAACCCAGATGTGATCCAGTTCTGAAGATTTCTCCATTGTCTTGTTACTAAAAGCTCTTAGAGAGAGTTGCAGCTTCTTTCTGTGCAAAGGATGTTTAATACAAATCTCCTGTTTAAAAAGAGCACAAGAGTTATCTTAACTGTTGTACTGTTTCATCAAATCTTGTACACCAGTCTATCTTTGTGGTTGATAACATAATGTATTGTGATGTAAGAAACAGACTGTGGTTGGTTATTTTACATCATGTTGTTGACATTTTTGTTATGACCGCTTTGCTGATAATATTGGGAGCATTTGAGATTTTTTAATTGTCACTTGGTTGCAAACATTCAACAAAATCATCTGCATATTACTGTTACTAATATAATCCACAGTGACAGGCCAACATAGATCTGAACAGCTAAATAACCACAATATAAAATTACACACAATAATAATAATAATAATAGAATCAAAATAAACCTTCTCAAGCTCCTGTGGGGTGGCAGAGAGGAGGGTTTGTCCACTTTCAACCCACTGACGGGCCAAACTGACATACTGACCCAAACCACAGTCTTCCAGCCAACCACACACCTGCTCTGTCGACCACTTAGAGAAGGGTGTGTGGGAACTGATGAAGACAAGATAATAACATGATAAGAGCAATAACAGTTCTTTATCTGTTATATAAAGGAGATCATGTCCCTCCAATGTCTATTGCAGCTCTGGACTGTCTGTTCATTAAGGGAACTTTACCGAGATGAGTGTCCAGAATCAGGGGTCCGTGTTAGCCGTGGCCCAGCTGTAGCCCTGAAGCCTCCTCTCCTGAACTGAGTGGGCTCCAAGTCATCTGACAGAACACCTGTCCTCTTCATCCTCAAAACAAACACATATTCTCAGATGCATGGATGATCTCAGATTTTTTGTCTCAGATTTCTTTATATTTTGTGTGCTACAATTGCTCCTCGTCATAGTACACTTACTTTCCCCAAAGTTTGCGAATGCTAGAATTTTTTATGTTTTCCTGTAACACAGGAGACTGCTGGCCAGAGTCGGCTCTACAACACACTGAAGAAAGATCAGATGTGGTTGTGTCCTTCATTTTCTCTGTAATTCATGAGAGGGACAAAATTAAATGAAATATATAAATAAATAGTTGTACTTATTAGCTGGGTGGCAATAACAATAAAGCAGCAACAGAATACTATTTTGGTGCTATTAACCCTTAAACTCATATCTCGGGTCTTTAGTGACCTGGGACGTCATTCACAACCCTCCTCCTCATTATTTTTTTTAAAGTTAGACATCAACCTTCTTAGTATTCCTCAATAAATTTATTGTACACAATATATCAAGAAAAAAAAAGATAAAATAATTCCTGTTTTCCCATTTATTTTTTTGTAAAAATTGTATAGGGTCGCTAACGACTCGAGGTGTGTAACAGTGTAAGTTAGGCAGGCAGAAAACAAAAGAATGGGAAGTATCATCAGCGAAAACCTCAACGATTTACTGCAGAGCAAGTACTGAATGCAATCAAATATTAGTGTCACTGTCACTTGATGGTGGATCAGGTGAAGAAGCTGTCAGCGATCAAAATATTGATTTTGAAGATGAAAATAATATTTTTAATGTATGTTTCAGATCGCAAATATGAGCCAGATGCTGAAAGTAGGCTACTGGTAAAAAAGATCTGATGAGGACAGTGATGATGGTATAAAACATATACTCAAACAGAACCATTCCAAGCTCCAAAAGTTAACAAAATATGCTTTATTTTATTCTTCTGTAATTGTTACTCTTATATCTGGAGAGTTTAGATCTGGGTTGCTAAAGACCCGAAAATGTAATAATGATTAGCGAAACATTCATGCATTGAGGAAGTCAACATATCAGATAAACACAGCCTCATAAGATCTACTAGAAATGTTCAAAAATCTTATTCTGCCAATGGTATTCTTATTCCGATTTTCTTTGTATTAGGGTCTTAGTTGTTGGGTTTTTTAGTTGCTTTGTATTTCATACATGTACATGTATAAATCATCATCTGCACTTGGATCCAGCTCTCCCTCGTCTCTAAATTTATCCTTATTACAAATGGCTTGTTGTTGTTTACCACATAATATTTTGAAAAAAAATAAAAATAATAATAAATGGTCCATAGCTAGAAATAGACTGGAATATTCCTTGAAATACAGTCAAAGTGTGCTTTTAAAATTTCAAAACAGTGAGCGAAAGGGATAAACAGAGATGGAGTGATCTCTCTTTATTGTGGAATTAGCTGTATTACAGTGTTTTAGTTTTTAGATTTTGTGTAAATTACACTTTCACTAAGAAAGTACTCTCTGTCTGCTGTGTTGTTTTTTTTGTTTTTTTTTGTGTGTGTGTTCAGTACTATTAGTTCATTGTTAGAGATTTGTATAAATGAAATGAAAGCAGCTATGCTAATGGGGCAGGAGAGACTAACTGAGCAGGTTTGCATAGGCCAGTTTCCAGTCTTCCTGCCTGTCAAAACATGTTTGGGCATCTGGCAGTGATTTGCCTTCAGCCAAGCTTCAGTCGCAGGGTGGGTCCTGAACAGGTGGGGCCCATACGATAGTTGCTCTGGCCTCTGGTAGAGACCCTTTCATTACAGCCCATCAAAGGCATATGGTTTTATGGATGGTAGAAGTGGTTTTGCTCCAGAATAGGGGTGGAGGAGAGGCTAGAAATATACAGTACATTTGAGTCACAAAAAAGTATTTTACCAAAAACAATAGGGCAGCTATACCTAAAATGGGTGTCAAGACATGATCAAACACACGCATACAAAAAAAAAAGCAGGACCGGGAATTGAGAACCTGCTTCCAATAATATATAGAAATTAGGGCTGTCAAACGATTAAAATATTTAATCGCGATTAATCGCATTAATGTCATAGTTAACTCGCGATTATTCGCAATTATTTTTTATCTATTCTAAATGTCTCTTGATTTTCTTTTTGTCCCATTATTTTTTCTCATTTTAATGCTCTCAACATGGAAAAGTGGATCGGCTTGCTTTGTGCAAATGTTTTTTATTGAAAACAACATTGACATACTGTGTTCAATTTCACACTAACATTCTCACTTGGAGCAAATAATCTCTCAATGTAACACTGTCCATTAATAAACGGGTGAAAGAAATACTGACGAGGTCCTGATATTGACGAGGGGGCGGAGAATCATCAGCTGTGTGTGTGTGTGTGTGTGTGTGTGCGTGCTTGGCCATCAAGTGGTATTTCAGACTGGACGCGCTGCGATGATGATAGCTCAGTTCACAACGACAAACACACAGATCACTTTGGTCTTGTCAATGGAACCATTTGGCAACTTTTTAAAAGTAAACTTTCCATTCAGAATCTTATTGGCATCCATTTCGGCGTCTCGCGCTCGTCATCCACTCAAAGCGTAACGTTAACCAACTATTTGGCCGGGTCGCAAGCCCAAAACAAGTGTGTGCGGCGCGCCTGTTGTTTTGTTTCCGGTCTAAGTTAGCTAGATCCGCTTGCGCTCTGGTCGACGAAGCAACACAACATCCTCGCGTGGCGCAAGCCATTGAAATGAATGGGTTTCATAGCGCAGCGCCGCGCATGCCGCGTCCTGTTGTAACAGCATGTGAAAAAAAACTACAAAGTTTGCTAGGCCAAAAAGACCGTTAATCGCGCGATAAAAAAAAATTACGCCGTTAAAATGAGTTTGCGTTAACGCCGTTAATAACGCGTTTAACTGACAGCCCTAATAGAAATATAACACTGGAAATAGCATCAGAGTCATGCTTTCAGTTTTAAATATTAAGGTTTGATTTACAGATGTTCATTGGAAGGCTGTGCTTGATTCACTTCATACATCTTCTCCTTGTGCCAGACACAGCGTGATACAACTTAAAATAGTTCTAAGAGCCCACTTGACCAAGGCAAGGCTGGTAAAATTCTTCCCTAATGTGGACCCTGCGTGCCCTCGTTGCAAAGGTCAGCCAGCGGATTATATACATATGTTCTGGTCCTGCCCTAAACTCAAGATGTTCTGGGCCAACATCTTTGGTGCCTACACTAAGATGCTTCAAAAAAACATTACTCCCAATCCTGTCAGTGCCCTATTTGGATTCACCCCTGATAATCTCCCCCAAAATCGCCCCCTTATAGCATCCACTTCCTTGATTGCCAGGCGTCTCATCCTGCTCTCCTGGAAGGAACAAGCGCCCCCCAGCTTCACAAGGTGGATTAGGGATGTAATGAATTTCCTGAAGCTTGAGAAGATCAGATATACCCTTAAAGGCTCCTTACAAACATTCAGGAAGGTCTGGGCCCCCTTTTTAGAGTACTATGAGAGCTTGCAAACACCATTAAATAAGGATGACTAAGATATTATCATCAGAGTGAAGCGGCAACCCCCCTCCCCCCTCCCCCCTCCCCCTCCCCCCCCCTCCTTTTTATTATTATTATTATTTATTTATTATTATTATTATTATTATTATTATTATTTTGTATTACATATTTGTCTGGACCTACTTATTTAGATAGTTTATTTAGATTATTATTATTATTTTATGTATTCCACTAATTTATTTACTGTTGTAATCACTTATTTTGCAACATTACGCTATATTGTATATGCTCCTTCTGCAATCCTTAGTTGGACAAGCACTTTAATGGACAATCATTCTTGTGAAGATCTGGATTCAAAGGAACGAATTGGGATGGTTGGTTGGGTGGGTGGGTTGGGGTGGGGGTGTATCTTTCATATTGATGAACATCTGTATAACACAGCCATAATATGTTTGTATAGATTTGGCCCAACATGTGCTGTAGTAGAAAATGCTACATGGTTTAATAGAAATTCAATAAAAACTGTTAAATATGTAAATATTAAGCTTTGTCTATGTATATACCTGCTCTGATACATTGGGTAAAAAGTTAATAAACCGGTTGGTCACTTTACATGTCAGTCATATGGACTTTTCGAAGTCAGTTATTGGCCAGAACAAGCTATACATGTATTGCGTAAGCTTGAGTATTGACTATCAGCATAAGTTGTCATATATACAGTATATATATATATATATATATATATATATATATATATATATATATATATATATATATATATATATATATACTGTACCGCACTTCATGCTGATATTCAATTCGCAAGCTTAACTGTTATCTGATAATTACTGTCATCTTCAACAGGAAAGTACTAAGTTATTGCATGATAAATCCCCCTAGGCATAAAATCATTAGCAGGTACTTTTTTTACATTAGCAGTACTTTGAAAGTGTCTCATACTAAGGTTGATGTCTTCATGTTTGTTCTCTGGGGTCCTCTGGTCGGATGTGTCACTCGTCTCACTGTCTCTATTCTCTGGGTGACTCAAAACTGCTGGAAGTGTCTGATGTCTTTTATCTGCTGGTCGAATCTATAAAAATGGTGAAGAAGTAAAGTGAAGGTTAATACTGTCTGCTGCAGGCAGGTTTAATCCATCTTTAGAACCCATATCATGAAATAAGCATTATACCACATCCAATGTAAAATGGCCATAATTTCAGTTATACTGTCTTAATTAGTTTATGTATTATTATATAAATGAATTAAGACTGTATAACTGAAAGTATGCCCATGCTACATTGGCAGTGGTATAATGCTGATATATAATGATGACAGATTATTATACCTCCTCTGATAAAACGGGCTCTACCAGTTTTCCATCCACAGCCTAAAAAATAGAGCGAATCATTGGAAACTTTGGCATGTCAACACAACACGCACGCACGCACGCACACACACACACACACACACATAACCCAAACAAAAATAAATCTGTGTCAACAGCTAAACAACTGTAAATAATTTAAAGTCATTCTTTGGGTAAACCTTTTGTGCTGAGCTGTCTTTAAAGCCCTCCATACTGATGGACCTATGTGAAAGCAACATTATTTATATGTGACATGTAATTTTTTCTGTTTGAAATGAGAATATTTGGATGCACAGACTCATTTACCTTGAGTTTGCATCTTTCTGAGAAGAAAATGAAGACAGCAGTAGAGGAGATGAGCTACTGAAGGTCAACTTTACCAGAGGCAAAGAAAAAAAATAAGAGATGCATCACAGAGTCAACAGCCACCAATACTCATGAACCTACACACACACACACACACACACATACACACGCACACACACACACACACACACACACACACACACACACACACCTCAGTGTGAGCTGTATGTGTTAAAGTCTTCATCTTTACAGTCCCATTCTGCTTTTCATCTTTGCTGCTGTTCTGTACTGATTTGTCTCTGGGGCCTATGGGAGATATCAGTAATATGTCATAAGTTTGTTCAACTCCTGATATTATCATGACTCACTATGTGTATGATACACTTTTAATCTCATTGCCATGTACAACTTACAAAACAAATCATTCTTCATTTAATGATTTGTTCAAACCTTGTCCGCAAAATATCACTTGACTTTGACAGACAAATTAGCTAATCAGTAAAACTCTGTTACACGGATTTTCTATCACTTTAATCATGCAATGCCATTTTTGTCTTATTTTCTGGCAAATCTATCTCAAGATGATTTTGGTGAGTATGACCTCTAACTGTCTGATAAAACAAGGCAGAACATTTTACCTTGAACTAAAGTAATGATTTCATTCATCTCTCTAAACTGGCTGAGGAGGAGAGAGAGCTCTTCTATTCGACGATCCTGGAACAAATTTGAACAATATATTAATAACCCATAAAAAAATATTTAGAAAATAATAGTACAAAAAATACATTACTCCTAAGCATCACATTATTGAGGGTATAAAGCCTGTGACGAGCAGAAATTTAATTAATACATTTTAAGTTCAAATGGCACACAAGGCAGTTTCTGCCACAGGTATCCTGTAAGTCCAAGTATTTAGTACGTCTGAGGGAACTGGTTCTGGCTTCGGTTTCACAGACATTCTACACACTTAAGTCCATAAACACAGGGCAGTGTGACGAACAAAGGACCCAGTGTGCTCAAACTGAGTCTTGCTCACCCTGTGAACATGGTGAGATGGTGAGGAAAGTTTCTTGACAAAGTGAGCTATATTTTGGAATTTCTGTTAGTGGCCATAACAGTTATGGACTTTAGTGTTTAAATATTTAATATTTAAAATAGTGTTTAAATAATAAAAAGTAATACTAAGAAAAAATGGGTTTTGTATATTTTTTTTTTCAAAAACGATAAAAAAAAGGGTATATACCTTTTCATTATTGGCAGTAATAAGTGACTCCATTCCTGTCTTTAACCTTTGCAGCTCCTGATCTGTTGACAGAGACAAACAATGAAAGAGACCAACATTTTAAAACAATGCAATAACAGTGAAATATAATACAGTCCTGCACAATGCTATATGTGTAAGATATGCAAGATGATCTAAAATGTCGTAGATCTACTACCCTGAAAATAATTAAAGTTTACAGACATGGAAAACAGAAATAACACTGGTCTTAAACTTTTCCAATGAAAGCTGTAAAAAAGTTGAGCAATAAATGGTTATGACTTTGTTTTAGTCACCAGCTTACAGGACACTGACACAGCCACGAGTTTAGGGTCACATAAAACAATAAGACAAGTGAGAACTCACACAATCAAATCCAGAATTTAGCTGTATGTGCACAGATGAATTCTGAATTTAAACTGAACAAAATTATAAACGCAACACTTTTGTTTTGGCCCCCATTTTTCATGAGCTGAACTCAAAGATCTACGATTTTTTCTATGTACACAAAAGGCATATTTCTCTCAAATATTGTTCACAAATCTGTCTGAATCTGTACGTGTTAAGGCGGGCACACAATGTGCGATATATGTGCGATTTCAGCAAGGTACCTGCTCACACTGAATGAGTAGATCGCATGCGACGTAAAGCCAAAGCTCAGGATTTATGTGCTCACACTATACGGTCCGAACGGCGAGCTGCGACTTGAGTGCTCACACTATACGTGTGAAATATGTGTGATAAACCCCCGTGCCGGGTTGCGCCTATAGACGATATCATGTATCCAGAGGTATTATCAAAACAAGTATCATCTATCAATATCAAGAGGATTTAGCATTTCCAATTTATGTATTAAATTATTAGTAGTATTACTGTATTATTTTTATTAGGGAAGGCCTAGGCTAATTTTATTATTAAATTGAGGCTGCGTTTGCCAAACTGAATGGCCAGTTCATTTCAGCCCCTATTCTCATTGCCCCTGATACATCACGTCAGTTCGTGGTGGAGGTCGACGTGTCAGAGGTGGGGGTAGGTGCAGTCAGTGGCGCAAAAAGTGGGTATGCGCTATATGCGGCGCATAGGGGCGCAGCACCATGGGGGGCGCCAAAGCTTTAAAAAAATTTAATTAAAATTTAATTAAAAAAAAAAATATATATATATATAGTGTATTTTCTATATGTAGCTGCTGTTGTGCGTTTCTAAATCATTTCTGCATTTCTTCAATGTTATATAAAATTTTAGATGACTAATGGCTAGAGTAGGCGCCCTCATGGAGAAGGGGGGCGGGGTAATATCGCGAGCGGGCGGGGGCGCCGTGAGCGCTGAGCGAGCAGGTACGAAAAGTAGTGAGTTTTCGTCGAAAAAGATGGATAAAACAAAATGCTGGGGGGCTAAAAATAGAAAAAGAAAGAGGGAAAAGGAGATGGCATGTCAATTGATGCGACAGCAGCTAAATAAGTGCACGCTGAAAGCCAACAGGTAGGATTTAAAGTGTGACATCCAGGCAAGGCTATCTACATCTCTGTGGCCATCGGGACTACCGGGAGATTCCTGGTGGACCGACGTGCTTTTTCGGCCGATACATCTTTTTTTTTTTTTTGTAACGGCCCATAAAACTCGTACATCGGTGGCCCATTTTTTTTTTTTTGCTTAATTGGCGGAGCTGGGTTAGTGCCGGTGTAATGCATTGGTCAAAAAAAGTCAGCGTTAGTTTTTTTCTGACACACCGGCCCATGAAACATGTCATCATGTGCTTATAGAAATGAGTACAAAACTAATTATGAAAGTTTCCTTTATTTTTCAGTGCATTTGTTTTACGATATATGGCTATTACTATCATGGGATTAATATTATAACTATTATTATGTAGTAGTGTAATGTAGACAGACACTAACTAAAAGAGGTTTGAATTTTTCTTTGTTTAATTTGCACCCTGAATATGGATTGAAGCATTTAATTTTGAACTCTCAAAGTGCACCAGACTGCTGAATTTAACATTAAAGAACACAAAATTCTCTTACGGCCCCCGAACCCCCCTAGAGAAACAGAGGTCCAGCTACCACAGTTTTACCTAAAATCCTGTGAGAAACACTGGTATTGCTGTTCCAATGGTTCCAAATGCTGTATAGTTATTTTAGGGGGGTTCATCACGGTGGAGTAGCTATAGTTTAATTGTATTAATAAATGATAATTTTGCACTTATTTTATCTGTTAGCTCTCACTCGTTCCTACTCATTATTACGTGGCACACGTAATTCTTTTTTTTTTTTTTTTTTCTGGGGGGGGACGCAACTATGACATTGGTAACAGAAAATTGTTGGCAGTCAAGCTGGCGTTGGAGGAATGGGGTCACTGGTTAGAAGGGTCGGGGGTACCTTTTATAGTCTGAACCGATCACAAGAATCTGGAATACATTAAGACTGCCAATAGATTGAACTCCAGGCAGGCGCGGTGGGCACTTTTTTTCGGACGTTTTGATTTTACTCTCTCGTATCGCCCGGGTTCCAAAAATTTTTGGTCATTCCGAACACCCGTCTACTCCCGAGTGTATTTTGCCCGAGACTCTGTTTGTCTCCACTCTCGTATGGGAGGTCGAATCGAAGGTCAAGAAGGCCTTAGAAGGGGTAACGCCTCCGCCTGGTTGCCCACCGAACCATTTGTTTGTACCGGAGGGATTACGGTCTGACGTCATTCAGTGGGGGCATTGTTCCAACGTGGCTTGTCATCCAGGAGTTAGTCGAGCCAAGTTTTTGGTCAAGCAACAATTCTGGTGGCCACTTATGGCTCAAGATGTTCACAATTTTGTTTTGGCTTGCTAAGTTTGTGCCGTTGGTAAGACCTCCAATCGACCTCCAGATGGGTTTCTTCAACCGCTGCCTATCCCTTCGAGACCCTTGTCCCATATTGCGCTAGATTTTATCACCGCCCTCCCACCCTCTTGAGGGAACACGGTAGTTTTGACCGTGGTGGACCGGTTCTCGAAGGCGGCCCATTTCATTCCCTTGCCCAAATTACCCTCAGCCAAGGAGACAGCGTTGACCGTCGTTGATCACAGCTTTTGCTTACATGGCCTCCCGACAGACATGGTTTCCGACAGGGGACCCCAATTTGTGTCAAAATTTTGGCAAGAATTTTGTAAGTTATTGGGGGCGACTGTCAGTCCGTTCTCAGGGTTCCATCCCCAGAGCAATGGTCAAACTGAGAGATCCAACCAAGATTTCCAATGTCTGGTCTCTAAGAATCCTTCCTCTTGGAGCCAACAATTGTCTATGGTGGAGTACGCCCACAATACGTTACCAGTGTCATCTACGGGCCTTTCTCCTTTTGAGTGTAGTGTAGGTTTCCAGCCACGTATTTTTTCTAGCCTGGAATCCGAAGTCGCGGTCCCTTCCGCCCACGCCTTCATCCAGAGGTGTCATCACACTTGGACTAGAGCCCGTGAGACTTTACTCCAAGTGGGTGCGCGCTCCAAGGCCAAAGCCGATCGCCACCGGTCTAGGCCTCCCGTATACGTCGTTGGTCAAAAAGTGTGGCTTTCTACCAAGAATATTCCTCTCCGATCCGTCTCTAATAAACTTGCTACCAAATTTATCGGCCCGTTCACTGTCACCAAAATCATTAGTCCGGTGGCAGTCCGCCTCAACCTCCCTCCGGTGTACAGGAGAATTCATCCCGTCTTTCATTTATCCAAAATAAAACCCATGTTTCGTTCTCATATTAATCCGCCAATCCCGGTTCCCCTGACACCCCCACATCACCGCATAACCAATGTGCTGTGAGGATAATAAAATATTACATAGAAGCTTAATCCTCCCCATTAAAAGTTGTCGAAAACATTTAGGTTGATTACAAAGAAAATAGGCATATAATGAACTATTAACAGTTAATATGTCCAAACACTGCAATAATTAGTCATCAATGAAAATTAAAAACAGGTTTATTTAAAAAACATTGAATAACAAATTAATAAAAGATGCACGGTGTAGATACATCGCAGGTGGCTTGGAAGACGTGGATATGGTTAATCCATTTTGCAACACGAACTGGAGGTAAGGAACAGTAATTTGTAGCTAGTTTGAACTACAGAACTTAAAGATCTCCCTTTTTTTTTTTTTTGCTGCAGATGAAATGGTTAAACCTCTGTTTACCACAGGCGCAGTGAGGGAAAAAACACTGAGTTTAGGGCAATCGGTTCTTAGCTCTGCTTCAACTGTGCGATATAGTTACGAGGAGCGACCAAAATTTCTGACATGCCATTTCTGACAAAGGTTAATCGCTTCTCGTTTCTCCATGTACACTGCACGAACACTGCAAGACAAACGACGCACGACAAAGCTGAAAATCGGCCCGACCCGAAAAAAAGTCGCACGAGTCAAAATTCGCCTCAAAATCGGACGAAAATTGCACAGTGTATTGTGCACAGTGGCTTTAGTGAGAACTTCTCCTTTGCCGAGATAATCCATCCACCTCACAGGTGAGGCATATCAAGATGCTGATTATACAGCATGATTATTACACAGGTGTGCCTTAGGCTGGTCACAATTTGAGAGAAATAGGCCTTTTGTGTACATAGAAAAAGTCTTAGACCTTTGAGTTCAGCTCATGAAAAATGGGGGCAAAAACAAAAGTGTTGCCTTTATAATTTTGTCCGGTGTATCTTTCTAGCATTTTGTGTGAGGTTGTGTAATAGAAAGCAAGCTTACGTTTGGTATTGAGTCTCCTTCTGTATATCTCCTCTAATGGTGAGCGAATGGTAGTAAGAAAAAAAAAACACATTTTTAGCTACGACAACACAGCAAACACAAATGGCAATTATTAAAACTTGCTGTTATTTTTAGTTATTGACTGAAAGGTATTTTTTAAAGGTAAAGAGCAGGGCAGCCAATGGCTAGTGTAATGCAGATTAAATAAAGGTTATGGGCGTAATTTATGTGCCACTATAACGGCACCAAATGGAATTGAAAGAATAATGACTAGCTGTGCCCAAAATTGTGTACTTTCAGGGTATGTACCGCATTTGCTGAAGACCTTATATTCCTGACCATACATAAAGTTTTGGGGCCCACTTTATATTAGGTGTCTTGAATTACAATGCACTAATATTTAAATTAATCATTCGATACAATCCACGTTTTGTGTCATACAGTACATGTTTTTACATAGTACGGTTACACTTTATTTTAAGGTGTCATTTTTACAGTGTAATTATTTATGTATTGAGTAATATTAATTAAAGCTGCATTCCGTAACTTTTTTGGGTTAAAAATTATCCAAAATACATTTTTGAGCAGGTACATAACCAGCCAGTGTTCAAAACTATCTGCTTGCCTTAGCTTCAAAACGGCAAGCTGGTAATAATGTTTTTAATTCCAGTGGTACTGGTGAATTTCCGCTGGAAATTCGAGCATGTCTTTGCATCATTACGTCACATCTGTACACATAAAGAAGGAGTCTCGGCTAGTAGGCTATATTGTGTGTGAGGATGTTGGAGGTGGAGATTTATAGCCTTTTCTCACAGCACTTGATATAATTAAACATATCAATTTGATGGCGGATCCAGAAAGGTTCAAACGACAATCACCAGTGACAACTGGAGATTTACCTGTTGTAAAATGCAAAAGACTTCGTTCGGACTTCGGAGTGGCTACAGAAAAAGAGACTGCAACCGGGCCCATGTGTCACATGTCTGTCCTGTCTTGTGTTGCACATGGGTGGTTGTTATGTTGGACCATGTGCTTCTGTCATTGTTTGATCCCTCCCGCTCGTTACCTGATTAGTATTTGAGTTTCTCCACCTGTTCCCTCTTGATTTGTTCCCTTTATAAGTCTCCTCATGTTTGCAGTCTTTGTCGGTTCGTTATCATTGTCAGATGTTTCTCTGTTCCTGGTTGGTGTTCCCTGTATTCTTGACCCAGTGTTTGTTTCATGTTCATTTATTATGTTTTCCCCCTCGTGGGTTTTTGGTTTGTGTTTGTTTTATTTTTGATAAATAAACCTTCCTTGTTTTGCACTTGAGTTCTCCTTTCCCTAAGTGTGAACGTGACAGAAACACTGGGTCAAGAATACAGGGAACACCAACCAGGAACAGAGAAACATCTGACAATGATAACGAACCGACAAAGACTGCAAACATGAGGAGACTTATAAAGGGAACAAATCAAGAGGGAACAGGTGGAGAAACTCAAACACTAATCAGGTAACGAGCGGGAGGGATCAAACAATGACAGAAGCACATGGTCCAACATAACAACCACCCATGTGCAACACAAGACAGGACAGACATGTGACATAAATGAACATGAAACAAACACTGGGTCAAGAATACAGGGAACACCAACCAGGAACAGAGAAACATCTGACAATGATAACGAACCGACAAAGACTGCAAACATGAGGAGACTTATAAAGGGAACAAATCAAGAGGGAACAGGTGGAGAAACTCAAACACTAATCAGGTAACGAGCGGGAGGGATCAAACAATGACAGAAGCACATGGTCCAACATAACAACCACCCATGTGCAACACAAGACAGGACAGACATGTGACACCATGTGAAAACAAGGATAACATCGGAAGGGCATTAAATGTAGTCATGCAATGCTGATGTTGTTAACATTAACAATTTGAGAACAAAGTGTAATTTGCACAGTTTGACGTAGTGTTGTTTTTGGCAGCCCTTTTAGTTTTAGTCTTAGTCTTTTGGACGAAAATGCTTTTAAGTTTTAGTCACATTTTAGTCACTTATAAACTTAATAGTTTTAGTCAAGTTTTAGTCGACGAAAACACAAAAAGGATTTAGTCAAGTTTTAGTTGACGAAAACACAAAGGTTTTAGTCAATTTCTAGTAAAAAAAAAAATTCTGTAACAAATTTAGGTTAAAAAGTATTGGAAATGGGCTTAGGTTTTACAGGTTGTAGCAAGTATTGCAATTCATAAAACAACAGCTAACCTTAAAACCTTTGCATAATAAACTAGACTTTCTCATTGATGGAGATGCAGTGCTGCCATTGCCAAGCTGTACTTCATTGTCACATTGGGCAGAAACCTTTTATCCCCATATTTCAAGTTATAGTTTTTCCATGAATATTAAATGCTATTTTCACCAGTAATCACAGTAATAAAGGAATGGTTTAAAGTTAAAACTGCAAAAAACTTTGAGCTACTACAACATTACACACAGATAAAGTGGTAACAGTGGAATCACTGTTTTACTCCAAAAAAAGCCAGGAATAAAAACATTCTTACTTTGGCAATTGTGGCTTTATTTGACAAATTGCTAAAGTGCAATGAACAACGTGCCCAAAATATAAGCTATTGAGGAACACATACTTATGATCTACAACTTGCGCTTCAACTTGTCTGCCAGTGCAACAACAAGATGCTTATTATTTGTTAACACAAACATCATCCAACCCTGTCTATCTTTAACTTGTGCAAACTGCAAAGTTGCAAACATTCTGAAACAAAATAATACAATAAATAAAAAATACTGAGGTGCATTGAACATAGGTTGTTAGGAATGCATACTTGAGTATAAAGTATGAAACAAACATGACACTTGAAGTGTGTTGAACATAAAAATGAATAAGACAATCCCTGAATACTGTAAACATTGTATTTGGTCTTTAAAGGATTAGTTCGGTATTGTACACCGAAAGCCCTGTTTTAAAATCGTTTCTGATGAAATAGATCGGTTAAGATTTAAATTTGGACAAATTATGTTGTCCCGAGAATGTTAGGTTTGTGTGTTAGCACCCCCCACCTACACAATGGTTGTCTATGAGCACTGGAACAATCATTCATAAAACGCATTAAACACAAAGACGTGAAACTCACCGAGTGGTCTGGGGTGTTCACTGATATGCTCACACAAAAATCGCTGCAAACGATGCTTTCCAACAGGTTTTATCGTAGTTTTTGCCACGACTCCATTGACTTGACTTGGTACAAAAACTACGATAAAACCCGTGTTGTTGTTGTGTGGAATGGTGCGCGCGCGGCAGCCGGATGCAGCTGATACTTTTTTTTTTTTTAGCTCATTACAGACAGAATTCACGCAAAAAAGGACAGAAATGACATGCATTGTGAACGTCAGACTTATAATAATTTTCGTTCCGTCTCGTCAACGAAAACTCGGAAAAGTCTCGTCATGTTTTAGTCACCTTACAGCCATTTTTAGCTAGTCATCGTCGCGTTATCGTCATAAAAAAAGTGCGTCAACGAAATAATTTCGTTAGCGTCATCACTGACGAAAACATCATTGGTTTGACGTGATATGATAAGCGATCAGATTTAATCAGCGTGATTTACTGCAATGCTTTTTTTTCTGCAATTCAATGCAAAGTGAATGTTACTTGTTCAGATGACATTTTCCAGTGAAAATTCTTATGTTGGTCATACTTCTAAAAAGTAGAATCTGTGATTCCGAATGACATAATCCATACCGGCGCGGTGACTGACAGCTGCACATTCTCCTCAAAACATTGGATTCATCCGCGCTGTGCCGTGCCGAGGCACAACCCACATAAAGTTGATAATTCCGCAATTAACTGCAATTGCAGATTTCAAACAGAGATGGTGACAAACAGGAAAAACTACGGACTGCAGCTTTATACATGTACTTACTATAGGGTTAGGGTAGGATTAGGGTTTGGTTGAGGGTTAGTTGCATGCAATTATGCCTAATTTGCTGTTATTACTATGGTAAGTACATGCAACATATGTAACATATGTAACAAGGACACTGCACAATAAGTGAATATAAAAGTGTTACCCATAGTACTTATGTAATTACATTCAGATATTTTAAAAACATTATTTTTTAAATGTTTTAATTACATCTATAATTACACTGTTGACTATTCCCTTACCTCTGAACCCACCCTTAAACCTACCACTAAACATGTCCCTAACCTTACCCTTTTCCTACCTTAATTGCAGCAAAAGTGTTTACAATACAACATAACTATAAGTACTTTTTTTTTTTAATGCAATTACATAGTAGTTAAAGAGACACATAATATAAAGTGTGACCAAAGTTTGTTCTATAAAGTGTGAATTTGTACATACTACTTCCGTCATTGTCATGTGACCTACAACATCAGCCTCACACTCGGCAGAAGCAGTAGGTCATCTGGGTTATTTGTTTACTCTTTTATAAATACTGCTTTTCAGCTAAATTGCCCTTAACATTAGTCTTGCTGCATCAGGACAGGTGTTTAGTGAGATCTGAGGGAGAAAGCAGTACCTCTATCTGCACTGTCCACAGACACTGGAGTGCTGGAGAGCAGCTGAGCCTGTAGATTCTCTATTTCAGAGTTCTTACAGCTTAACAGCTGCTGTAAACTCATGATCTCTGCCTGAGAGAGGAGAATGATTTATGTTATTATAATATTGCTTAAAATGTACAAATTAATTCATTAAAATTGTTTACATGATTAACATGTCATAGTAAACTTTAGAAGAGAGTACTGAAAGGATATCAATTATGGAAGGCAGGATTTTGATGTACTGTATCACCATTATGTTCAGTTTAGTTTCGTTTTCATGGACTTTCAGATTGTTTTCATTTGTCATTATTAGTTCATCCGTGTAATTAGTTCATCCGTGTAATCTGTGTTCTATTAAATTGCCCTAGAATTTGAAATTGAATTTATCTTGGCATAGTTAAATAACAAGAGTTCAGTACATGGACATGACATACAATGAGTCTCAAACTCCATTGTTTTCTCCTTCTCATTTAAATCTCGTTTTTGAAAAACACCCCTGAAAAATAGGCGAATATCCACATAACACTGACTGTGACAGTCGGGATCATTAGTATGTATGCCTCCAAAAATTTGCATATGTCAGCCCATGTTCAATGCCAGGCGGAACTGCGCAGCCGAATCATCAGAAGTTCTGCAGGTGAAGAAACAAGCGAGGATCATAGGAAAAATGGCAGATCATGGAAACAAATGTTATGTTCCAGGCTGTGCAGGGGATGTGAGGACTTTTCATACCCTTCCCACAGAAAAGAAATGTCAACAGGCGTGGTTGATGTTTATCTATAATCGGATAACGTTACCGCAACAGTTTAATTCGAAGTTCTTAGTTTGCTCTGCCCATTTCTAACCTGGGTGGATGAGATGGGAGAGTGTGGAACACAATAAGGGACCACAATGGAAATAAGTCTTCGGGCTTTATTGTGTTATCCCTGACTACTTATGTAATTTTCTTTTTAATGTATGACACAGTTTCATACTGTTTCATATTTTCATATTTAAGTGGTCAAATAAAATCAATCAATCAATCAACAACACAAGATGGGCTGGCAAGACCTTTGGTCAATGGAAGAGAGTAGGATCAGTTTCCTTATCAGGTCAACATATGATGTTTTCCCATCACCACAGAACCTAAACCTCTGGGTAGGAGAGGATCCCTCTTGTCCTTTGTGTTCATCACCTGCCACATTAAGGCACATTTTGACAGGATGTAAAGTGGCTCTTAGCCAAGGTAAAGTGGCTCTTACTTGGTGCCATGACCAAGTACTGCGATGTTTGGATTTAGCATTGGAAGGCAAGCGTAACATGACCAACAAGTTGCCACCTGTTCTAGCAAAACATTACACACAGAAGACAATATTCCTCCGCCCAGAAACCACCAAGAAAAGGTGTTAAAACCAATTCTCGCCCAGGACAACTGGAAGCTGCTAGGGACTGGAAAATGCTGGCAGATCTTGATCAACGGCATATTTTTCCACCTGAGATTGCCACCACTAACCTCCGACCAGATATTGTTTTGTGGTCTGGACCAGCACGCATTGTTCAACTGATAGAGTTAACAGTGCTATGGGCACTGATGGGAATAACGGCGTTGAAATAAACGGCGTTACTAACGCCGTTACTTTTTTCAGTAACGAGTAATCTAACTAATTACTTTGACTGTCACTATAACGCCGTTATCGTTGCCGACACCCCGTTACTGCACGTTACTCTAGTCGCACAATGAACTTTTTTTTTAAACTTCATGATAGGACTCGTGCGCGTGACGTGTTGTCATGAGAAAAGGGAGGATGAGATAACTCATTGGCTGATGTATAGTAAGATTACGTCTTCAGCCAATCAGAGAAATTGGGTAGGTGGGTGTTTCCGCATTCACAGTGGCGGGTGTTTACTGTTTAGTGCTACAGGAGGACACACAGAGAGATGGAGACGGAGAGTGAGGAGGACTCCAGCAGCAAAACAGCCTTTTCCAGATGTAAATATCGGCACTATTTCAAACTCACTGAGGTTAAAGGTAAAAATGTGCACGTCGAGTGCACATTATGTTCCAGAACGAAACATTTGTCCACGTCTTGTGTTAGCAACTCCAACTTAATGAAGCACCTGTCGACGGCTCACGCTTCAACCAAATTAGTGGCTCAGACTGTTATTAATATTGAGATATATAAGCTCAAACATAAAAACAAAAACAACAAATATTAAGAACATATTTATTAAATGTATACAAATATTATGTGAATTTAGGATAGCAACTTGAAACCACAACTAAAGTGTAGCCACAATTGTGGTCATGCTTCATTTAAAATCTGAGGATGATATCTCTAAAATTAAGCATTTTATTCAGCCTATTGTGAGAGCATGTTAGGGGAGACTTTAGAGAATTTTTAGCATATATGCATTCTGTAAACATTCTTTATTCATATGAAAACCCCAAATCGCACGAAAATCACACACAAAACACATAATATTTCAATCGTGCATTTATTAGTTCCTTGTTTCAGGTGAAGAGATGTCAGTTTCGCTTTGTTATTATCACGGATGTCCAGTATGAGGAAGTGTACACATGACGCGTCATGCAGAAGAGGTCACGCTGGATCACGTGAGATGATTGACAGCTGTACAGCGAATGATGTAGCTTTGAGGTCAAATATGACGCGAGTCACGCGATCCAGGAACAGGAGAAACACATCTCGCTCCGTTCGCTGTTTGAGCTCTTTAGATCGCATATTTCAGTGGTAAATGAATATAAATGTTATTCTTTATGACGAAATATTTTACAAACATGCGAGAATTAATCATTATTTCTCCAAATATGCGCACCATTGGACTAAAAGCCCTGGCGGATGCTGTATATTGCATGTGTGAACACAAATAAACCGGAGAAGACGTGAATGAATGCTTTATGAGTGATGATTTCTATTCAAAATAACGAACGTTACAGATTTATTATTTTGCACTCTTGGCATAAATGAAGAAATTAATGTCACTGCAAACCAGTTTAATCATAAACAGTGGTCAAATATCGAAGCTGGAGTCTTTAATCTTTCAAATGATGTTGTGTTTGTCCAGATCAAATAAGAGTGTAGATGTTTAAATGAGTAACGCTTTGAGAAGGTGGGGGCCGGGGGCCGGGGGGGGGGGGGGGGGGGGGGGGGAGGGGGGTGTTACGGGGGCGAGAAACGAAAAAGTAACGCAATAGTTACTTTTACTGGTAACTAGTTACTTTTATAGTGGAGTAACTCAGTTAGTAACTCAGTTACTTTTTGGGAGAAGTAACTAGTAACTATAACTAATTACTTTTTCAAAGTAACGTTCCCAACACTGGCTATGGGAGGATGATGTAGATGAGGCATATGAGAGGAAGAAACTGCGGTATGCTCATCTGGCCACTGAAGCAGAACAGCGAGGATGGAGAGTCCAGGTTTATCCAGTGGAAGTGGGTTGTCGGGGATTTGTGGCACACTCTACAACCTGGTTCCTCAGAGACGTCGGATTCAGTGGCCAAGAGTTCCGTCGCACAGTAAAGAACTTATCTGAAGCAGCAGAGAGGAGCAGCAACTGGCTGTGGTTGAGACGGAAAGATTCTGGCTGGCTGTGTACAGGCCGCCACGCTATGGTTTCGTAGAGTTCTCAAAGAGTCTGTTGGTTTATTTGTATAGTTTGCATAGTAATTACAGTTATTATGTTCCTGTGTATATTGCATGAATGAGGGTTGGTGTTTGGGCAGATATTGTGTTTTGCGGTAGGTAGTATGCCATACGAAACCGTTGCCACTGAAACTACTTTAACGAAGACAGTGGGGCTCGACAGCCTTAGTCATGGGTTGGCGCGTTTGGTTGGGTTGCGGAGAGATTGTGAGATTGTGGTTAGGTCACATGTGAACTACGAGGAAGGAGCAACCTCAGCAGCAGGAGGGATGTAAAGGTCAGTAAGCTGTGCTGAGTTGAGTGGGGGACGGAGGGGGGTGACTCTGGGTCAGAGTCACTGTCGAGCCCTCTTGAGGTGTCGTAGGCTAGTCAACGAAACACTGAGGACGGAAGGTGCCCACTTGAAGACCCTAGAGATGTCCCCTACTCGGCTCAATCCAGATGGTTTTCGTGCTGGTCCACTGGGGAGACCACACTGTAGCTGCAGGCGTTGTGGGTAATGACGCACCAAGTATACTGCAGCCGTTAATGCCGGAAAGAAGGAGATTCACTTCACCATATGGAAAGAAGCGAAAATGGATGGAGAGATGGAGAGAGAGAAGCATTGGTTACTGTAAAGCTACGTCTTAGTTTGTGCTTATCATGGCGAAAGCCGAGTACAAATCAACATGAAGTTTAACATCTACTCTCATGTAATGGAAATCATGTTATCTAGATCCAGCGCAAGATCCTAGTACAGTAACAAATACCAAACTCCAAGTAACGAGCATACATAACTAAATAGTATGACAAAGTATTTACGCTGAGGTTAATATTTCTTCCCTGTGTTGTCATATAAATGTACAAAATACCCTTTTTTCAAATAATTTTACTTTCGTCTATTTCATCAACATCATGTCAGGGGCTAACTACGTTAGTTTAGTTGCTTACAGATAATGTTATCTCACTCGATCCTTCTAGCTAACGTCACATTCAGCCAGCAGCCATATCACCCTGTAGCCTAAGACTGGTTGCCCACTGAAGCTAAGTAGGGCTGAGCCTGGTTAGTACCTGGATGGAAGACCTCCTGAGGAAACCAGGTTGGCCATGGAAGAGGTGTTAGTGAGGCCAGCAGGGGGTGCTCACGCTGTGGTCTGTGTGGGTCCTAATGCCCCAGTGTAGTGACGGGGACACTATACTGTCAAAGAGCACCGTCCTTCGGATGAGACGTTAAACCGAGGTCTTGACTCTCCGTGGTCATTAAAAATGTCCTTCGAAAAAGAGTAGGGGTGTAACCCCGGCATCCTGGCCAAATTTGCCCCTTGGCCTCTGTCCATCATGGCCTCCTAATCATCCCCATATACTGATTGGCTTCATCACTCTGTCTCCTCTCCAGCAGTAAGCTGGTGTGTGGTGGGCGTTCTTGCGCAATATGGCTGCCATCACATCATCCAGGTGGATGCTGCACATTGGTGGTGGTTGAGGAGATTTCCCCTTCCATATGTGAAGCGCTTTGAGGTCCCAGAAAAAGCGCTATATAAATGTAACGAATTATTATTATTATTATTATTATTATTATTCTCCACCACATAAGTTGAAGCTATAATTTTTTTGACAACGCATATAACGTTAGTCCATTTGTTAGTCCATTTGTTTCACTGAGCCTGCAGTGAAACAGCCAATCAGAACTCCTCATTACTATTCATGACCCTTCCAAATAAGGTAAAAACAGACCATTTCATTCTAGGGCCAATTTCTAGAGTTGAAAATGGACCTGTAAAACCATATCTGGACATTTTAAATGCCCTTAAATAAGCCACATACCCTCTATGTAGATATCAGAGACACAATTAAAATATTATTTCAACACATTCTAGGGCACCTTTAATTATCCTCGTTTGTGTTTGCTTTATAAGTTCATCCCTCACATTCATTCTATGTTCGGTCTACGTTACCTTTAGTGTGTGTTGCCCAGCCTGTCTTTGTGTTATTTGTATTACCCATATTAAACTTAATATTGGAACTTTATTCTTCGTCTTCATCTGCCTTCTTGCAACCACCCATGACACTATGTGATATAGACTCACCTAAAGGATTATTAGGAACACCTGTTCAATTTCTCATTAATGCAATTATCTAATCAACCAATCACATGGCAGTTGCTTCAATGCATTTAGTGGTGTGGTCCTGGTCAAGACAATCTCCTGAACTCCAAACTGAATGTCAGAATGGGAAAGAAAGGTGATTTAAGCAATTTTGAGAGTGGCATGGTTGTTGGTACCAGACGGGCCGGTCTGAGTATTTCTCAATCTTTCAACAAAGAAAAGCATCCAGTATGTGGCAGTCCTGTGGGCGAAAATGCCTTGTTGATGCTAGAGGTCAGAGGAGAATGGGCCAACTGATTCAAGCTGATAGAAGAGCAACTTTGACTGAAATAGCCCCTCGTTACAACCGAGGTATGTAGCAAAGCATTTGTGAAGCCACAACACGCACAACACGCACAACCTTGAGGCGGATGGGCTACAACAGCAGAAGACCCCACCGGGTACGACTCATCTCCACTACAAATAGGAAAAAGAGGCTACAATTTGTAAGACCTCACCAAAATTGAACAGTTGAAGACTGGAAAATTTTTTCTCTGGTCTGATGAAAATGTTACCATCTGAATGTCTCGATTTCTGTTGAGACATTCAGATGGTAGAGTCAGAATTTGGCGTAAACAGAATGAGAACATGGATCCATCATGCCTTGTTACCACTGTGCAGGCTGGTGCTGGTGGTGGTGGTGTAATGGTGTGGGGGATGTTTTCTTGGCACACTTTAGGCCCCTTAGTGCCAATTGGGCATCGTTTAAATGCCACGGCCTACTTGAGCATTGTTTCTGACCATGTCCATCCCTTTATGGCCACCATGTACCCATCCTCTGATGGCTACTTCCAGCAGGATAATGCACCATGTCACAAAGCTCAAATCATTTCAAATTGGTTTCTTGAACATGACAATGAGTTCACTGTACTAAAATGGCCCCCACAGTTACCATATCTCAACCCAATAGAGCATCTTTGGGATGTGGTAGAATGGAAGCTTCGTGCCCTGGATGTGCATCCCACAAATCTCCATCAACTGCAAGATGCTATCCTATCAATATGGGCCAACATTTCTAAAGAATGCTTTCAGCACCTTGTTGAATCAATGCCACGTAGAATTAAGGCAGTTCTGAAGGCGAAAGTGGGTCAAATACAGTATTAGTATGGTGTTTCTAATAATCCTTTAGGTGAGTGTATATACAAAACACATTCATAATACAGACCATTTACTGAAACTGCAATGTTGCATGTGTCATTTACAACTAACATTAACACATTATACTATGATTGCCCACATTCACGGTTACACTGTATTTTTAGGTAATGTCGTTTCAATGTAATTACACAAATAATTACTGGGTAGTATTAATTGAATACATTACTAACTGTAACTATCCCGTTAGCGGGACGCCTAAGTTTACTTCACTATATTACAATTAAATCCTAATCCATTCATGACAAACTATATATTGTTGGAAAGGTCTAAGATTCCTAAATAGATATGTTAGCACTGTTTTTTTGTTACAAATTATTCAGGAATAGTAATAGATGAATTTATGACAAGAGTGCACCTCAAAAATTTACATCATAACAGGAGTTCTGACCTTTGTCACAAAAAGTCGACGCAAACACTTTTAATAATTGAAACTTTGGTTTTCATGCTAAAAGTTCATAATATAACATATAATCTAGTGTTTGTCAATTAAAATGTAAAAAAACAATATTCTCCTCTAAAATGTATAATATATATATATATATATATATATATATATATATATATATATATATATATATATATATATATATATATTATCCTCTAAAATACAATATTATCTTTTTTATAACCTTTTTTATTACATCACATATTTTAGTAGTTTTCACAAATTAGGTATCATTTGAAAGCTTACGAACTCAGAATTCATCCTGTGAAAACCGTATTGAAATTGGACGTTGCATTACCATAGAAACGGTACTCTAAATTATTTTATCGGGCTCCTCCCCTTTTGGGCATCATCATGTTTCAGAATTTATGATCAAAACTTTTCTAATCTTGACAAAACACATATTGTCAGAAAGGTCTGAGTTTTAAGGTTTCATATTTTCTGACAGAAGTGATAGTTGGACAGAAATGTATTAATTTGTTACGGCAGAATGCATACAATTAAATTCAATGGAATGTATGTCACCCGGTGGCTATTTTTGGCTAAACAAAATCTCATGGGAACTCATGGTTAGATATATGGCTTTGATTTTATAGTAATTTTAAAGTAAAACATAATTTGTAAAATTTATATTTTTTATAAAAGAAACAATATTAAATACAGTATATTTGATTTAATGTAAATTTAAACTTCCATAACTTTTTTCTATAACTTTCCATGCTTTCACTTCAGCAATAATCTGCTGAGTGTTTTCTTTAAAACAAGACCAAACTTAGGTCTATATTCCAAAACATTCTTGAATTACAACCAGTTAAGTTTGAATAGTCCATTTTAATGTCCATTCTCAAAAAGGGTGGTGACAGTTAAGGGGTTTCAAAGTTAGTTTTTGGTTTAGGGATAGTTTCTGTTAATTACATATAATTTACTGTTATTACTTTATGAAGTACATGTAACTATTTCACATTAAAATTAAGGGTTACCACATTTAGTACATATCTGTTACGTTGGGGTGGTTGTAGAAATCACACGATGATGAGGAGGTATAAAAATAACTCTTTAATAGCAAATACTCAGGAAACAGAAATAATAAAGCACAACCATGTAGAACTCAAACAACACGGAATAATGAACACAGGAAACTAAGAGTATAGGCTAAATACACAGAGATAACAAGGACACTAAATGAACAACAGGTGAACGTAATCTAATCACGAACCATAGAAACTAACTAGCAAACAGAACGTCTAGGTTACCTATTGTAACCCCTGTTCCCTGCAGGAGGGAACGGAGACAATACGTCAGAGACTGACGAATTGGGATCTCGCCTAAAAGCCTAAAAATCACCTTCGAGTGTTAGCAGAAAGACCCAATGGACACTGGCGACTGAGATATGCATCGCAAACCACGCCCTGTGCTGCGGGTGTATAGGAAGGGTGCAGAGAGACACTCAATACGTTTTCACTGAGGAAACGAGCAGTTCCCGGACGCTCAGTGGTGAGCACAGGGATTGTGGCGACGGGACTTAATGACTCCATTCCCTCCTTCAGGACGTGTTACGTCAGTGACTGACGAATTGGGACCCCTAAGAAAAACGCCACAATCCCTGCGCCTTTCGGTGCCCCGTGTAAGCCGTCTGATCCCCTCCACCCATGGGGTGGAAAAAGGACAGGGCTTAGAAAGATAAGTCAATCACTGCTGTTCCTACTTGTCCCACACAGTGAGAATATTGGATAACACTGGGAAAGCGTACATATTCCAACCGGAAAGGGAGACCACATCCTGCCTGTAGGGAGGTAGTATGTGGAGTTTCACATAAGGACTGGCCAGAGGGCAGTGCTACATATGGAAGGTCCCTGCAGAGGATCCAACCTTGCCAGGGTGGAAAAAACACTGACAGGAAGGGGAAACACATGGGCTCACCAACCGCGCACCCAGGAGGAGGCAACACTCAGAGTGGAGTGAGCTCTCACCCAAAGGGGGCACGTCTCGCCTTGGGACTGATCCGCCAAGACGATAGCATCCACTATCCAGTGGGCCAACCTCTGCTTAGAGACAGCCTTTCCCTTCTGCTGGCCTCCATAACAAAGAGCTGATCTGAGATCCTGAAACTATGTGTACGGTCTACATAGAGATGTAGAATGGACACAGGGCACAGAGACGCTAGGGCTGGGTCTGCCTCCTCCGGGAAGTTCACCACCTGGTTCCTGAAAAGAGTGGTGGGGACTTAGGGCACATATCCAGGCCGGGGTCTCAGGATAACGTGGGAGTAGGCCGACCAGAACTCCAGGCACGTTTTGTTGAACAAAAATGCTTGCAGGTCCCTGGCCCTTGTAATGGAAGTGAGCACAGTCAGGAGCACTGTCTTAAGAGACTCGAAAATGATGCTGCATTAGTGGAATTGCATTAGCATGGTTTCAATCATACTTATCTGACCATTATCAGTTTGTAGCAGTAAATGAAGAAATGTCTTATGGATCACAAGTTCAGTATGGAGTACCACAAAGCCACATTACTAGGACCCTTGCTTTTCACTCTGTACATGCTACCCTTGGGATATATCATTAGGAATCATGGGATTAGTTTTCACTGTTATGCCGATGTTACTCAGCTCTATATCTCTTCGCGCCCCGACGAAACTTGCCAATTCAAGAAGTTAACAGAATGCATAGCTGATATAAAAATGTGGATGACTAGTAATTTCCTAATACTTAATTCTGAAAAAAACAGAGTTTCTAATAATTGGACCAAAAACCTCAGCACGCACTAACCTAGAATACTCTAACAATTGATTGCTACTCTGTCAAGTCTTCGTCGTCGGTTAGGAAACTGGGTGTGCTCTTTGATACCAATCTTTCATTTGGAAGCCACGTTTCTAGCATCTCTAAAACCGCATTCTTCCATCTTAAAAATATATCTGAATTACGACATGCTTTCAATGAAAAATGCGGAACAGTTAGTTCATGCGTTCATGACCTCAAGGCTAGATTATTGTAATGCTCTTATGGGTGGTTGCCCTGCACGCATAATAAACAAACTACAGCTGGTCCAAAACGCAGCAGCTAGAGTTCTTACTAGAACCAGGAAGTATGACCATATTAGCCCGGTTCTGTCAATAGTGCATTGGCTCCCTATTAAACATTGTACACATTTTAAAATATGGCTGATTACTTATAAAATACATAATGGTTTAGCTCCCCAGTACTTGAGCGAGCTCTTAACACATTATAGTCCTTCACATCTATTGCAATCTCAAAACTCTGGCCATTTGATAATACCTAGAACATCAAAATCGACTTCTGGCGGTATATCCTTTTCCTATGTAGCACCTAAACTCTGGAAGACTAAACAGGAAGACTAAACAGTCTTCCTAACATTGTCCGGGAAGCAGACACACTCTGTCAGTTTAAATCTAGTCAAACAACACATCTCTTTAGCCTGGCATATACATATAAAATTGTACATTCCTATTATTCAAATCAGTTAAATGATTATTAGGCTGCATAAATTAGATCATCTACGCTAATGTTAGTTTTTCTGCTTATTCCATGGTTTACTGTAATCAGCTGGATCCAGGCCGTATCCAGATCAGATGGTGGACCTGCGCCTAGACACAACCACAACGCATGATGTAGTCAGCCGGATCCGGGCCGTATCCAGACCAGATGGAGGACCTGCACCTAGACACGACCACAACGCATCCCTAAAGTGTCAGCAGAGATTCTGTCGACTAGACTCTCCCTTGTGAAGGCCTCATTGACACCACAGCCATCGGCACTGATCCTCAACATACCCATCTCCATATCGGCGTGACTCCGATCTTCAAACAGAGGTAACTGGATACTATTCTGATTGTTCTAAACCACAATCTGTTCCAATCTGACTTCTGACCTATAATGCTGCCTGAATCATAATCACACACTGTTCGTTCATTGGCCAGAGGAGAACTGGCCCCCCGACTGAGCCTGAGTTCTCCCAAGGTTTTTTTCTCCATTCCTTCTACCTGATGGAGTTTTGGTTCCTTGCCACTGTCGCCTGTTTCCGGCTTGGTTACTTGGGGACATTAAATTTAACATTTACTTTAATATTCAACAATAATTATGATATGCCTACATTGACACTATTATACAAGAACTGAACTGAGCTGGACAATCTCATCACGGTTTACTCCAGAGCGGCTATATATATATACATTAACTAAACGAATAACTTTTTTTAAACAAAAATGAAACATCACTGAACTTACTTAAGCTGGACTGTGATGCTATTTTCTTCTGGAAACAAACTTTTTTGCATTATTTTCCTGTTATCTCTGTAAAGCTGCTTTGAGAGAATCAATAAATAAATGTGACTTGACTTTGGGGAACCAGGTCTGCGTGGGGCAATACAGCGCAACCAGCAACCTGCTCCTCATGCTCCCTGACATTGCACAGGGTCTGTGCGTATAGGCTCACTGGGGGGAATGCATACTTGCAAAGGCTAGCTGTGTGCCAGTGCATCCATGCCGCGGGTCTCTCAGTCAGTAAAATAACCGGTAGTGGTATGTGTCCGGAGAGGCAAACAGGTCTACCTGAGCGGCTCCAAAGCGACGCCAAATCAGCTGGCCCACCTGGGGGTGGAGTCTCCACTCTCCCAGGAGTGTGATCTGTCATGAGAGCGTGTCGGCTACACGATTGAGCTCTTCCGGAATATGTATGGCATGAAGTGACATGAGTATCCCTGGGGATTAGCCCAGTGGGAAAGCCCCCACTGTGATCCTCAGATCACCCTGCATATCAACCATATCAACCTAACCCTAACCCCAACCTAACCCTAACCCAGTCTCAATCTCAGCATTGAGATGGAAATTTTCCCACAGTGGGCACATGACTCATCCACGAATGCTACCTCAGCTTGGTTACAACCCAGACACGAAAGGCAATGATTGTGACTGTCAACCGATGCTAAGAAACGACCGCATCCAAAAATGCACGGGTGAAATGACATCTTGAAAAAGACGCAAACACACCCATGTTACTCTTTCAGAGGAAACGCTATTTTGTGCTGAAGTGCACAGGGGAAGTCACCGCAATCACCGCTGACGCACCATCACACCATCACAGAAAACTCTTCCAGGTTCTGAAGACCACTCATAGATGAAAGCAGAGCTTAATCAGTGCAGAAACGCTCGGCTCTGAAGCAAAAGATTACTGAGTGTGTCTGCACGCCATACCCGGAGCATGGGGGATGGTTCGCGATGCAAATCTCACTCACCAATTTCCATTGGCTGTGTCTGTTAAAAATCGAAGGTGATAGGGCTCTCAGGCACGATCCCAATTCGTCTGTCACTGAAGTAACTCGTAGTGACTGACTGGGAACTCAGGGAAAACAGCACAGGGAACAAAATGAAAACGAAACCAAAACAGAACGAGGTTGTTACAATATAAACATCCATTCAGTCTTTAGCAGCCATCAATATGACAGGTTTATGTGATACTGTCAATAAAACAAAATTTAAGTCATTATTAATTGACAATCTGCTGCAGCTCTTTTGTCTTTTGATCACAAGTTTGAATATATGCCAGTACAAATTAGATTTCAGCGCTACTTTGGAAGATTGTAAGTAAATAACAACTTAAATTTGGGCCCGTTCCTCAAACAGGACACAAAACGTATGAGTCATATTTGTGTGGCAGTACCTGTGTCACCTTGAGTTTCTGCTCATACTGCATCTTCTCTTGTCCCAGCTCATCAACTCGATGTTTGAGCATCTTGAGCTCCTGGAGCAAGTTCTTATTGCACAAAATAAAAAAAATAACATTTCAGCAAACATTACAATGTACATCCTTTTAAAATCCCCCACTGAATGGTCTAATTATTCTGCCAAAAATGTGCAATGGTAAAAATGGTTTCTGCAGAAATACCATTGATACCAGAGTTGTGATATACTTTATTGTAATGCATTGTGGTTGCCAAGGTAAATTTAGGCAGAAATCCTGTTCTTGGAGAGCTACCTTCCAGCAGATTTGTGGTCCAACCCTGCTCTAATACACCTGTCTTAATTAGCTGGTTCGGGTGTGTTTGATTACAGGAGTGTTGGGGGGAGCTGAACTTTTCAGAAAGGCACATCTCCAGGAAAAGGACTGGGCTCCCTTCTGTAAGGGTTAAACAATAGGAAATATTTTTCTAGCAATTTAAACATAACCACAGCCTCAAAACTACAACTGTCAGGTAATAGACTGCAATAGTAAGGCTCCGGATTGTCAGGGTTCTGTCACTTCTGTCTAGTCTATCTCTTGGTTTTGTGACAGAGCCCTGACACACCTGTTTTATCTTGTCTGTGCCTTGTTTCATGTGCTTTCGTGTCTTGTGCTGTGTAGCACACAGCTTGTGTTTTACACTAGCTGTGTGCTTTCATGTTGTCATATTTTGTTTGAACACGTGGCTTATGAGTGTTTTCATTAGCTGCGTGTTCATGTCTCGTTTTGTGTGAGCACATGGCTGGTGATTGGTTTTACTGGCCATGTGCTTGTGTTCAAGTCACGTTTGATGTGAGCACATGGCTTGTCATATATGTTTCCTTGTGCCATGTGCTCTCCTGTTGATTGTCTAGCCCCTCCCATCTTGTTACCTGATTATTGATTCATTTGCCCCACCTGTCCTCCCTCGTTACCTCCTTTGTTTGGTCTCCCTATTTATTCTCCCTGTGTTTGCAGTCCTGTGCTGTTTCGTTGTCGTATGTACCTGGTGTGTTACCTCTTGTGTCAAGTCAAGTCAAGTCAAGTCAAGTCAAGTCAAGTCAAGTCAAGTCAAGTCAAGTCAAGTCAAGTCAAGTCAATTGTTTTTTTGTTTGTATTTTTGTTTTGTTATTATCATTAAAGAACCCATTATCTCTGCACCTGAGTCCTCGCTCCTTTCACCTCCACCACACCTGACACCGGAAGTAAAAGTCACATTCTAACAACCATCCCAGTCCTGCCAGAACTTCTTAAGCAATGTTATATGCAGCTGTAGAAGTCACCATTTCCATGGCAACGGGAACGGCAGCCAGTAGGATCGTTTTTGCAGGCTAGCTAGATTATAGCGACCAATAATGTTATAGGTGGCACGAAATTTTTTTAGGGTTAGAACATAAAACACAAAGAAGTTTAAGTGCAAAAAAAAAAAAATGCAGCATTTGAAAAACATTGCATTCTAAATATTATATACAGACCAAAGATGCCTAATGAGAAAATAAATGGAAACACACAAGGCCTAGTAATAGTGTGTGGTCAATGATGAGCACAAAGCTCATACTAAAACAAGCATTGTTAATCAATAACAATACATAATTATAAAAAGATGTCATCCCTTTTATACAATACATTTCTAACTCTAATTCATAAGCACAGACAATATATTGGCAGCAATCACAGACTATGAGATACAAGGGGTGCCTACACTTATTCCACAGTTCCACAGTGTTTGAGTTTGTCTAAATGTCCAGATCTCAGACCTACCACTGGCTTTGGCTCAGTCAGAAAGGCTTGCACTTGGTCACTGCCACAACCTTCCTCTGGGACCATCTCCGCTGGCTTCTCTGGGATCTTACTAGAGATCTCTTGCCGAATCCTACACATCTGCTCCTGAAGCTCGCTAATCAGATTCACTACGCTCTGTCAGAGAGGGATTGGAATAGTAAAGAGAGGAAGAACCAAATGAAATAAGGTAAGAGAGAGTGGAAAGAATGGATTATGGGAAGCAGACATGCAGTGGTTTCCTTCCTATCTGTGCTCTGCAGGTTACTTGATCAACTAGATTATACAATCTCTCGTCATCTTTGCTTGATGTAAGTCCTAATATATCCTTTCCTGGAGTCCTTTTCTTTTCCAAGCCATTAGCATTTATGCATAGCAACATAAGATGATGTGATTATCTATCATTCATTGGCATTACACATAGACACAGTTCAGTAGTATTACAAACACTAGGTCTAGTAATATGAGATTATTTAAGATTTATTACAACATGTAACTCTAGATGTGGCTATGTGCACCATATAATTCTACGGCATCTATTTCTAGTGTGTTTGATTAACTCCTCAAACTATTGCTAGGTGAATTTGAAAAAAGTAACATTCTAGTTTGAAACAATATGTGACATAAATGTCCCTTAATGTCCCATAAAAACAAGAAATGTTTAGTATTTTTACATGCACATTTAATTTTTTTTTAGCAAGGTGAGTACCTAACCAAAACTACCAAAAAGTTAAGTATAATCACAAGACCATGTCAGCAATTGTTGTTTGTTTCTTTCTACTTTTCCAGGTCACTCGCATGGTTAGGGTGGAACATTTCAGGACATTCAAGAACATTATTCAACAGCACATCTACTAGTCAAACAAACCACAATGAGAAAACATGCTGTCTGCTCCCATCAGCCTGGGCTTTCTGAAATCAACTTCTTTAGACGAGTACATTTCTCACCGACCCATTTCACACAAGCCAAGATCTCAAATATAAGAGCCTTTGTTAAAGAGCCAAGTGACTAAATGTATTTTCCAGGATATACTGTGTGGGTAATCATGATTTGAACACAAACCAGCTTCCAATGTAGCATTTGAAATAACTTCTTCGTCTGGGTACTAATCTTTAAAAACATATCAAGTTAACTCATAATTTAATTCATAAAGCTGTCATTAGCTGAGGAACTTGGCTTTCCTGTGTGAACCATAATAGCTTAGTGGCTTTCATGTCAGGCACCAAAAGCAGTGACAAAAATAACTGTAAATTTCAAAAGCAAAGACAGCAATAGAGTTCATAAAATTCAAGAATTTCATTGGTCAAACACAGCATCCTTTAACATCTTTCACACCAAAGGGAGCTGTGTTCTAATAAAAGTTAATAGTCGTCTACTGTGTCCAGCATGTGGATGAAAGAACTTTCATGTGAGACGCCATTGGACACCAACAGTGTGGTAAACTAGATAGTAAACTGGCCTATCTATAGCAGGTAGAAGACCTCCTTTGAGAGAGAGAGATAGAGAATGGCATGCTACTGGAATGATCACGGGCGGATTGGTGCCATTCTTTCACTGTATGACGCCAAGCAGTTGTCAGACGTCACATTGAGGTCATTCTTAACCCTCTCCCCATGCTAAAAACATTCTGGCTATTTGTCAGTTAGACTCAGCTTTGATACCTCTCTAGTTAATTACACAGAAATTTGTTCTGCTTGTGTTGAATGCAGCCCATCATGTTTAAATGAAAGGTACATAACCGCACAAACACATACAGCTCATGCCAGCACATCATAATGCCAGAGGAAAGGTATATTTTAAATCAACCAGTTCTATACCACAGTAGTCACTATAAACATAGCAATTACATGAAAATAGCACACAGTAAATTAAAAGACACATTTGTTGACATAAGCCCAAACACTAGCTCACAAGCACTCACCGCTTTTGTGCCAGCAGTTTTTTGTTTAACACTTGTACAGTTTATAAGACTTTGTTTTCAATATTCCGATTCAAAACACTTCACAGTTTTAATACAAACAGTGTTGTCTGGATGGATTCACTTAGCTTTTTCACATATTTTTACATATCTACAGTATAAGTATTGACAGACTTTGTTAAAGAGCCAAGTGACTAAATGTCTTTTCCAGGATACTGTGTGGGTAATCATGATTTGAACACAAACCAGCTTCTAATGTAGCGTTTGAAATAACGTACACCTACAGTTCTTACAGTATAAGTATTAATAGACTAAAATTTGGTTATTTTGAGATTATTGGTCAACAACTATCCCCACCTTAACAGTAGTGGTATTGTTCTTGTGCATGAAATTAGGTCACATCATTTCATTATAGCAATTTTAAATAAGTAAATCTCATCATTACCGCTCATTACCCCCTCCTCTCTAGATCAGTATCAGCACTGAGCATTGAAATTCCCATTTCGGTGGAACAAATTCTGCATAATTTGAGTTCTATATAGCGCAGATGCATGTTTTTTAGTCTGAATTACAAGGCTTGGGGGAGATAAGACCATGGGTCTTCAGTGACTGAAAATTGCTGTGAAATGGCAATGATAATGTCTACATTATAACCAGACTATGTTTAGTCTTCAATCTGCATCTTTAATCTACTTTGTGTGCAATCTGATGAAATTTAAGAAGAACCGTATAATATTCAGAGTTGTACCTCAGCTTTATGTTGTCTCTCAGCAATGTTGATGTGTTTGTCCTCCATGTTCCCCAGTTTTAGTTTTAGATAGGACACTTCCTCCATCAACCCCAGCTTCTGTGACTCTAGAGAACTCCTGCCCAGAAGTTCCTATTAGAGTCCAAACAAAAACATATATAGCTTACTCACAAATAAGTGAAAGTAAGAAACCATCCATTGAAGAAGGCATAAAGTCCGTTCAAAATCTCTGTACTTTGCTGTTCCACAATGGCTAAATATACACAGGTTATGAGGGCTAAATTTATCCACTTCTCTTGCAGGGACTGACACATGAGAGAGAGAGAGAGAGAGAGAGAGAGAGAGAGAGAGAGAGAGAGAGAGAGAGAGAGAGAGAGAGAGAGAGAGAGAGAGAGAGAGAGAGAGAGAGAGAGAGAGAGAGAGAGAGAGAGAGAGAGAGAGAGAGAGAGAGAGAGAGAGAGAGAGAGAGAGAGAGAGAGAGAGAGAGAGAGAGAGAGAGAGTGTGTTCTGATGGTGGCGGGAAAAGTACATCACACTTGAGCAGTAAACAGACAAGGTATTAAAATGAAGTGATTGAACAGATTGTTGTATCAAACACTGAATAACAGACACAATTAAAACTATTGTACAGATATTTTGATAAGATTTTTCAACATCAGAAACGTCTCGGGTTATGACTATAACCCTTGTTCCCTGAGAAGGGAACGAGACACTGCGTCGATAAAATCGACTCTTTGGGGACGCTCCCTAAGCGTGCGCCTCTGAAGTATGAATGAAACTAATCCAATCCTGATTGGTGTTGCGTCGTGACGTAACATGTGACGGCATACCCGGAAGTATAAAAGTGACGCTGTCACAACACACACTAGTCTCGCGATGAAGCAAGACGCTCCAAGGCCTCAAGGGGCGTGGCAGAACGACGCAGTGTCTCGTTCCCTTCTCAGGGAACAAGGGTTATAGTCATAACCCGAGACGTTCCCTTTCGAGGGAACTTAACACTGCGTCGATAAAATCGACTCTTTGGGGAACGAGTGCCCACTAGGCCACGCACCGAAATAGGCCTGTCCCGGAGTGAAACTGTCTAGGCACTCAGCAAGGACTGAGCACGTGTGCGCCAGGCGTACTAGGAAGGTGGAGACTGTAAAACCTAATAAAAGTATGTGGAGTAGCCCAACCGGCTGCCTCACAGATCTCCTGTAGGGGTACTCCCGAAAGAAGGGCCCTAGAGGAAGCCATGCCTCTAGTTGAATGAGCCCTCACGGCTAAAGGTGAAGGCAAGTTGCGCGCCTTGTAAGCCTCAGAAATAGCTTGAACAATCCAATTACTAATAGTCTGCTTGGATGCCGGGAGCCCCTTCTTAGGTGACCCAAAACATACTAATAATTGGTCCGACCTTCTCCAAGAAGAGGACCTCTCAAGGTACATGCTCAAAGCTCTGACGGGGCAGAGCAAATGAAGCTTCTCTTCTTCTGCCGACACATGAGGTGGAGGATGGAATGCCTGAAGGACTGTAGACCGAGCCGTATTAGATGGAACTTTACTGCGGACTCGGGTGCAAAAAAGCCTTTACTCTGCCAGGGGCAAACTCCAAGCAAGCTGGTGTCACTGCCAGGGCTTGGAGATCTCCCACCCTCTTAAGTGAGGTAATAGCCAAGAGAAATACCACTTTTAGCGTTAAGTCCTTATGCGAAGCCGACTGCAAAGGTTCGAAGGGGGCCAGGGATAACCCTTCAAGAACTATTGCCAGGTCCCAGGTAGGAACCCTGGACCTGGTTGTCGGTCTCATCCTCCGAGTACCACGGAGAAACCGAATGACCAACTGGTGCCTCCCCAGAGGCCCCTCACTCAATGGTGCATGGAAAGCCGCAATGGCAGCCACGTACACCTTAAGTGTGGAAGGGGAGAGACCTGCAGAGAAACGATTTTGAAGAAACTCCAGAACTGAAGCCACTGGGCAGTTAACTGGATCTAACTCCTGTTCTCTACACCAAGCGGAAAAAACATTCCACTTCAGGCCATATAATCTCCTAGTAGATGGAGCCCTAGAACTAAGTATGGTTTCAACCACTCCGGCTGATAGACCAGCATCTAGGTACTGAACCCCCTCAGAGGCCAGACCCACAGCTTCCACAGCTCTGGGTGAGGGTGGAAGACTGAGCCCTCCGCTTGAGACAACAGATCCCTCCTCAGAGGAATCTGCCATGGCGGAGCTATCAGGAGTGATATTATGTCTGAAAACCATTCTCGGGTTGGCCACATTGGGGCAACCAGAAGTAGACTGATGCCCTCTTGACGGACCCTCTCCAGGACTCCCGGAAGCAGAGCGATCGGGGGAAAAGCGTACAGGCGAAGCCTCGGCCAGGCCTGTACCATGGCATCCAACCCCAGTGGGGCTGGACGTGAGAGGGAGAACCAAAGTGGACAGTGGGACGTCTCTCGAGACGCAAACAGGTCCACTTCCATCGGTCCAAACCTCTCCCATATTAACTTCACCACCTCTGGGTGAAGTCTCCATTCCCCGGGCCTCAGCCCCTGCCTCGACAGGATGTCTGCTCCCTGATTCTGAACCCCCGGAATATACATTGCTCTGATAGACAGTATTTTCCCTTGGGACCAAAGAATAATTTGATGCGCCAGTCTGCACAGAGGGCGCGATCTGAGTCCCCCTTGTCGGTTCAGATAGGCTACCACTGACGTATTGTCTGATCGTACTAATACATGGTGACCTTTCATGTCTGGGAGGAAGCTCCTTAGAGCCCTGAACACAGCCATCATCTCCAGGCAATTTATATGCCAAGAATGATGATGATCCTGCCACAGACCCCTGGCAAAGCGGCCGTCCATGACCGCGCCCCAGCCAGTGAGGGATGCGTCTGTCGAAACGGTTTTCCGGCGACAAGACACTCCCAACACTGGCCCTTGGGACAGGAACCAAGGTTTCTTCCATATTTGTAGAGAACGAAGGCATCTGCGCGTTACTCTGATTATACGAAACGGATTTCCCTTGGGAGAAAACCCCTTGGTTTTTAACCACCACTGAAGGGGCCTCATGTGTAGAAGGCCCAAAGGAATGATGTTGGATGCCGCTGCCATGAGGCCCAGCATTCTTTGAAATTGCTTTACAGTGATGGCTTGGCCTAGCTTTAACCTGGATACCATCCCCAGAATTGACTCGATACGTGCAGGAGACATACGTGCCTGCATCGTAATCGAGTTCCATACGACTCCCAAAAACCTCGTGCACTGGGATGGTTCTAGCACACTCTTCTTTATATTGAGTCTCAACCCCAATTTCTGAATGTGGCCAAGGACGACATCTCGATGCCGAACTGCCATCTCCCGAGACTGAGCCAGAATGAGCCAGTCGTCGAGATAATTCAATATACGAATGCCTTGAAGTCTCAGTGGAGCAAGGGCTACATCCATACATTTGGTGAATGTGCGGGGAGAGAGTGCTAGGCCGAACGGAAGAACCCGATATTGGTAAGCTTCGCCCCCGAAAGCGAACCTCAGGTATCTCCTGTGACATGGAAGGATGGAGATGTGAAAATAAGCGTCTTTTAGATCTATCGTGACAAACCAGTCCTCGGATCTGATCTGACTCACGATTGCAGGGATGGTTAGTATTTTGAACCTGAACCTCCTCAGAGACCGGTTCAAAACCCTGAGATCTAAAATTGGCCTTAACCCCCCATCCTTCTTTGGAACTATAAAGTACCGACTGTAAAACCCGGACTCCCTGTCCAAAGGAAGAACACGCTCTATGGCTTCCTTTAGCAGCAGAGTCTGCACCTCTTGTTCCATCACCTGAGCCTGCTCTGGAACCACTGTAGTCTGCACTACCCCCGAAAACCTGGGGGGGCAGCGCGCGAACTGCAGTCTGTACCCTGATTTTATTATATGCAGGACCCATGCAGATATGTTGGGAAGATGATACCATGCCTCTACAAAATCTACTAGGGGTACCAGCCTCTCGAGACTGGCCTCTGGTGTTTTTCGAGCATCTTTCTCGACTCCCTGAAGCGGAATACCGGCAGGGTGTAGTCGATACGGTTTTTGTGACCATAATTGATGCTTTTTCTTTATTAGAATATTTTCGCTGGAAAGAGATGCGGCCCGAAGCGTCGTTGACGGCGGGCAACATACATCGTTTCCTAGAGGGCTCCGCTGCGAGAACAACCTCGGTTGCCCTACAGCGGAGGGGACAGCCCTCAGAGGTCCTACCACTTCGGTTAGGACCTCTTCCCCGAAGCCCTCCTAGCCTGAATGACGTCCCTCAGGTCGCCCTTCTGACTGGAGGACTTCGATTTTTGAGATTGTTTCCTCTGTTGCCAAGCTCCAGGAGGAGGGGCTCTAGAGGAAACGCTCTCTCTCTGCTCTGCCCGGTGTGAGGAGCCGGCTGATGGCTGGGGCTGATCTTTTGGCCCCACCCTACTCGATTTAGATTTTGCCTTACGGGGGAGGTACTGCTGGAACGCCGCAGATTGTTTCTTCGCCTCCTGGAACCTATCGACGACCGATGTAACGGCGTCGCCGAACAGGCCAGAAGGCGAAAGCGGCGCATCCAGCAGAAAGGATCTATCTTTTTCCTTCATGCCAGATAAATTTAGCCACAGATGTCTCTCCGTGGCCACCATAGCTGCCATAGAGCGGCCAATGGCGCGGGCCGTCTCTTTTGTGGCCCGAAGAGACAGATCTGTGGCTCTCCTTAACTCCGCAATATCATTAGGAGTTGGCCCCTCCCCCTCATCTAAATCTTTCAGGAGGTCGGCCTGGTATGCCTGCAAGAGTGCCATAGAGTGCAGACATGAACCAGCCCGACCTGCCGCCATGTAAGCCCTGCCTATTAATGCAGATGTATCTCTGCAGGGCTTACTAGGCAACGCCGGGGTTTTTAGGGAAGATGCCGATTCAGGAGAAAGATAACCCGCTAAAGCCTCTTCCACTTTAGGCATCTTCCCATAACCCATATCCCGTGCCCCCATAACATTACTATAATCCACCATACTGGGATTGGAGACACGGGATGAGTGCGGTTTATCCCACGATCTCGAGATCTCTTTGTGGAGATCGGGGAAAAACGGCAAACCCCGGCGCTGAGGTTGTGATCTGTGCTGCAGGAAACGCTCATCAAGCTTGCTTCTCACTTGCGTTCCCTGCTCATCATGTGGCCAGCTGATGTTAAGTCTGGCCACAGCACGAGTCACAACCTCCACCAGCTCCTCATAACCTTGGCCGTGAACTGGCGCGCCTAGATCACGGTCATCCGCATCAATGCTGAGCACATCTACTTCCTCAGAAGCAGAGAGCTCAAGCATCGGGACCTGATCATGGGCAGGAGAAGCCGCGATTCGGGCTCCTGCACCACTCTCAGAGGCTACGCGATCCTCGGATGAAGAGTGAGAAGGTGCCTCAGCAGTCTCAAGCTCATCCACAAGATCGCGCTGCGAACCCCACGATCTCAATCGCCGCGCCGCCTCAACGGACGCGGGACCAGAACCATGGGGAACGCGAGCCTGACCGTGCTCATCAAAGCACGCCAGCCGGGAGCGCAGCACTCTAATGGGAAGTGCTTCACAGTCTACACAAGCAGCTCCCTCGAGAGCTGCCCGTGCATGCTGCGCTCCCAAACAATTCACACACAAAGCATGTGTGTCCCCACCCGTGATGAAACGAGGGCAAGGATGCACACAAGCTTTGAATTGTTCGGTGGCCATAATATACAATATTTCTTGACAAACAACACCAAATAGACAGACAGTTTTCAACACAGAGCGCTTGCTGAAGAGCGAAAGCTAGTGTGTGTTGTGACAGCGTCACTTTTATACTTCCGGGTATGCCGTCACATGTTACGTCACGACGCAACACCAATCAGGATTGGATTAGTTTCATTCATACTACAGAGGCGCACGCTTAGGGAGCGTCCCCAAAGAGTCGATTTTATCGACGCAGTGTTAAGTTCCCTCGAAAGGGAACTGTGCATTTGACATGAAAGGCTGAACATGTGAAATTGGTTAAATTAACTGTGAAAAAGTATTTCCTATGAAGACAATCAAATCCAAATTCAGATCAATCATAACTGATGATCACCTGAATGCCTGCAATCCAACAGCAGCTATACAGCCCTGATTTCAATCGATTGGGGGATTTGTTTTAATACAAGTCAACTGAATAAGTGGTTGATCTGAACTCTTGGCATAAAAGTTTGAGCACCCCTGGTGTAAAACATAAAAGCAGCATCTTGCCTTCTTTGATCTAGATAGTTAAACTCAGACACTGAACATGAATCTATTTTACAATACAGAAGCCAAAAAACCTGTTTTAAATGTCGGTAGCTTGTGCTGAGGGGTTTTATGTGAGCTTTGAGACTTTCAAAGACAGCATATGGAAAATATTAGGCCCGTGTCACTGGAATTGGATTTGCCTTTGAAGGCCAAACCCTCAATGACCACAGGCACATGCCCTAAAAAACTTCCAATCTGAAGGCTGGAGATTTAATCAGCCATAGAGCTTTCAAAGCAAATGGGAGTTAAACAGAAATATGCAATTAGCTTACAAGGAAAATTAGATTTAGAAGCAGAGGAATGTGAATTTAGTCTTTGAAAATGGTATGGATAAGTACAGGAGGCTTACCATGCCTTGAAAGAGTTTATCTTTATAAATGGTCCTAATGGCTCTAGCGGGTCTACTAAAACGTCAAAGCTAAAGACCACTCTTTGCTTTTCTCACTTCTCACTTATTTTCACACTACACTCCTCACAATACTACAGTTTTTTTTTCTTTTTTCTGCTGGACACATTAATATTTATTTCCCCTTCCCCTCCTCTTTCACTGACTGGCTGATTACAGAAGAAAAAACAGGTTGCCTGCTGTCAACTAATTCCCAAGCTAATTCAAATTCCCAAATCAACCCAGGCCTTGGAATCCTGCCACCACTTAAATATTTGGGTTGCCAAGGTGATGTGATGACCAGACTCCTGGAATCCCACCCAAAAATGTCCTTACAGATGCCAAAGTTCATTTGCAGGCACACCAGGTGCAGATTATTCTATTAAATCTAAGCTGGTGCCTTAGAAAAGCTATTAGAATTAAAATAAAAGCAGTTTAAAGGGCAAATCTAGAGCAACTATATGTTTATATTTTCTGAATCACAAATCAACAAAATAAAATAAAAATAATAAAAAAAGTGACAAATCAACTAAGAAACCAGAAACCCAAGCTGATTAATGTATGACTGTTCATTTGAACATCCACCAAGCCTATTAAGAAACTTGGCCTGCCCATTCAGGGTGAAGCAATGTAAGCAGGGTTAGTCATAAACAGCAGAACTAATGATGTAGAGTAAATGTGTAAAGGGTGATCTTCCCATTTTGGACAGCGCATATCAGTATCGTTAGCTTTGTAAATCTGACACAGTTAAATACAGACTTGGCAAAGAGGCTGTTATTAAAGTATGGGCCAGTTAAAATCTTTAATTTAAATATAGTAAAAGTGCTGGTGGAAAGTAATGACTAATGAATGTATTACTATATATATATATATATATATATATATATATATATATATATATATATATATATATATATATATATAATGATTTCAAATAATCTTTTCATGTAGAATAAAATCTCTTTGAGAGTTTGTAATGGATTCACAACAATTATTAAGTGTTTGAAATTATTTCTAATAAAAATATGAAAATTAAAATAATCTTCTATTTTAATAAAAATGACCAATACCTGTTGAAGCATCTGCTCAGTGCAGTTGAGTTTGTGCTGATATTCCCCAAGAGAATTCTCTAGGTCTCTGATCTTCTGTCCTTGAGCCTCCACCTGATGTGTCAAAACACTCACCTGAGAAACACGTTTAAAAGTTTGTTCATTTGAGGTACATCATCTTTGTCCATTGTCCTACTAAAGTTGTTTTCAGGTCTATGAGAAAAACATTAATTTCAGTCTACTCATTACTGTATTCAGAGTCAGACTAAATCCATATGTAAAACAAATATTATATCATCCAGATTTTCAAACAAATTAAAGCAATTTAGCGTATTCTCGTCAACCCAGTTGATCAGGAATACGCAGTGCAAGCACCTACTCTGCACCTGTACTTACTGTCAAAAACCCAACAAGCCAGAACAGGACTAATCCGTAAAGCCTTGTCTGTTCCCATGAAACACCACGAGTTTACTGACTTTTTTTTTTTTCCCCCAAGTGTGTTTTGTACACTTGTAGTACAATGGCTTCAATTATTTTATCCAACAACTAAACAGGTTTTGCTGAATGTATTTATAAAACGGACATTTAGTATTGAAACAGTACACTAACAAGTTTACTTTTAGTACATTGATAGTAGTATTCTTACTACATAAACTATAGTTAAAAATATACTTGAACTTTACTAAAGTACACTTAATAAAATTAACTTGAAGTATACTTATTTTTTTTCGTAAGGGTGGTCATCAAATGATTCACAAAATGTCTAAAAGGTTTATCTTTTTTCTGTCAGTGTTGATTATGTACAGTATTTTGAATTCCATTGAATTTCATACTGATATCTAAACTATTTGCTGCAACGTCATACTATCTAGATGGACATTAGGAAATGATTTTTAACAGACTGCCCTATGTTTTACCTGTAAAACAAGAGACTCTTTATCCCCTTCTAGACGAGACAGGCGCTCCTGGTAGCTCTCACCATTGCCTGGGCCTTGCACGTTGACCTGCAGTTCACAGGTGTTTAGAGTTATGTTTACAATCAGCAGAGAAGAAAGCTAAATCTTATAAACTATGCAGCACGAAACCCACAGCTACCTTTACAGATGTGAGCAGTAAATGGCTTTTATAGTTTTTCATAATCCTGATTCAGTTTCTATTGAAAATGTCACAGCAAGTTTGCAAAACTTCACATTACCCAACCCACCTACGGTTAAAAAAAGGAATTTCTTAAGAGGTTTATTGTTTCTAATCAGGTTTTTGTGCTCAAGCTCCATGCAGTAATGCTGTGGGACCTGGAATATGTCATTGATGTGTGAAATAGTACTAAAAAGATTTAAGTTTGAATTTCTGATCTGTGCTACAATATGATATGCAATGGCAATTCAACACATTCTCATCCTAGTGCGTCATATAGTGACACTTTTGACATTTCGTCTACATCCAACGCACATGGCACCCTTTTAGCGTCAATATGAGACGCAGAGATATGGGTAGGTTTAGGTCTGCAGTAGGGTTAGCGTTAGACCGCTAGGAGGCGCCTTCTGGCCCATATCTATCTGCGTCTCATATTGACGCTAAAAGGGTGCCATGTGCGTTGGATGTAGACAAAATGTCAAAAGCGTCAGTATGACGCCTTGGGATGAGAACGGGCTGCTGCATTATGCAAGCGAAAACTTCAAAGAACATGAATAATTGTTCTGATGTTTTATTAAATGTGTGTTGTATGCATGTGCACCAAATGTAATTATACTCCTAAATTGCAAACATGCACATTATTTAAAGGCAAAAAAAGCTGTAAAAAATATTATGCATTATACAGGGCAGAAAAGTTTAAGTATCTTGGGGTTTTGTTCACGAGTGAGGGAAGGATGGAACGGGAGATTGACAGACGGATCGGTGCAGCTTCTGCAGTAATGCGGTTGATGTACCGGTCTGTTGTGGTGAAGAAGGAGCTGAGCCGTAAGGCAAAGCTCTCGATTTACCGGTCAATCTACGTTCCTACGCTCACCTATGGTCATGAGCTTTGGGTCATGACCGAAAGGACAAGATCCCGGATACAGGCGGCCGAAATGAGCTTTCTCCGCAGGGTGGCTGGGCGATCCCTTAGAGATAGGGTGAGAAGCTCGGTCACTCGGGAGGAGCTCAGAGTAGAGCCGCTGCTCCTCCACATCGAGAGGGGTCAGCTGAGGTGGCTCGGGCATCTGTTCAGGATGCCTCCTGGACGCCTTCCCGGGAAGGTGTTCTGGGCACGTCCCACTGGGAGGAGACCCCGGGGAAGACCCAGGACACGCTGGAGAGACTATGTCTCCCGGCTGGCCTGGGAACGCCTCGGTGTCCCCCCGGAAGAGCTGGAGGAAGTGTCTAGGGAGAGGGAAGTCTGGGCATCTCTGCTTAGACTGCTGCCCCCGCGACCCGGCCCCGGATAAGCGGAAGAAGATGGATGGATGGATGGACAGGGCAGAAAAGTTTAAGTTTAAGCTTAAAGTTTAAGTTTAAAACTTCAGTTTAAGCAATTACACTGCTGTCTTCTAATCTGATTCTGTTCCAAGATTCCTGATATTTAACAACACTGGTAAAAGGCACTGTTTATGTCACTCCAGTTGTCTGTATTGTGAAGTTAAAGCAGAGTAGGTAGTTCTGTGATTTTACCTCGAGTACCAGGAGTTTTTTCTGAAAGTCTGAGCAGGTTCCCTTTCGGAGTTGAACAAGACACTGCGTCTTGGATTGATGCTATGGGACACACCATCAGCATGACAGGTTTCGTAAGCATTTGTGCAAACATAACAATTTTAATTGGCCGACGACAGTCTATGATGTCATTAACTGAACACCTGTGAGTATAAGAGGGCGCCTGCAACGTACGTCATCAGCTTTTTTTGTCTTCAGGGGCCGTTTATTTGTAGTAACGTGTGGTGAAGACGATTTACTATAAAACTCAGACAAGACTCAGACAAGCATTTCAGGGAGTGTGTGCCTCTGCACTCTTAGAAGGAATGTGTAGAAAAATTACACAAAATATCCGTAACACTCTAATTTACACATTTTGTGTCAATATTGACTAAAAATGTGTAGAAAAAAATATTCTATTTTACACATATCAATGTGTAGTTTAAAATTAACACAACTTTGGAATTTATTCAAAGCATTTAACACAATATGAGTAGACTGATGTGCTTACACACTTAATGTGTTATTTGTATAACGTGAGTCGCGACCGTTATTTAAATTAGCTAGTTGAACTGAACCAATAAGGTCTAACGTTAGTGACTTTGAGTGAACAGCTATAGTCAGTTCAGTAGGAGATAATAGTCTGACAGCAACTATTTTGTTTTTAATTCTATGTTGTTGAAAATAAAACATCTATAACATATCACTTCGTTATCGACTGACGTTACCCCTCGCGTCCAAACTGTTCGTGAAAAACACCTTTTTTACCAGGGAGGAGATGATTCGGGCCGAATCACGCCGGTGATGCTAGCAAGATTCTTGAGGTAAGCTGTACTCGAATTCATATTTTTACTTATGTTTATTTACAAAAACAATAATTTATGCCACTGTTATTGTAATACTGGTTTAAAAGCTAGTTTACGACGAGATTTTGCGGGCAAAAAAAAAACTTCCATTGTCAATAGTGACGTTGGCTGAAGCACGGCTAACAGTTAAACCAAGCCAGTTTATGTTGATTAACGCGGCGAATGCGACATACATTTTTTTCACTTTCACACGAAATTCCCGATAATGAAGAGACATTTATAAATTAATGGATTTTGCACACAAAATGTTGTCAAGCAACGAGTGACCGCTTTAGACATTATTGTAATCGATTTACAATACACACAATGTCAATATTACCTGTAAATGGTCTACTCTTTATTGATTTGATTATGTTTAAAATGTAACGTTAGTCGTAGTGGATTTGAAAGTTTGCTGAAATAATTAGCAATTGTGATAAGTGCTTTTGACTTGAGCCACTGGTGCTGTGCAGGCTAGGTAACATACAATATATAGCCTACAAATGTAAATGCAAATTCTAACTTTGTATCAAATAAGTGACTTTTGCATTATGTCTAAAATTATTACACAGCAAATGAACCAATCAGAAGATGGACAATTTTCTTTGTTCAGTCTCACCAGATTGAATTTATTAAGGTAAGCATTGCAGTAAATCTCACTAAATCATTAATTCATATCAAATCAAGCATTATAAACAACTATAGTTTTATTTTTTCATTATTTTGATCTATTATTAGGCCGAAAAGTCCGACCTGACCAGGAAGGTGCCTAATATGATTTCAGCATATCAGCGCACAGGTGGGTTTACTACTGAGGGAAAGAAAAAGATCATCACATGGGGATTCCTTACTGTATCTTACTGTGTATTTGTCTCAAACAGCAATCCCTTCACTGCAAACAAGCTGAAATTGGCTAAATCCTTGATTGCAGTATTTATGTCTGAATCTCAGCATTTTTGGAGAGAATTAAGGAAATGTAAGTATTCAAATTGAATCTGGCATAATTTAGTTTACAGTTCAGCTGAAATGTTTGAATATGCAGGGTGTTACTAACAAATATATATTCTGAATTATAGTATGATGGAGATTAAAAACAATTTATACTTGTGTAACTTTCTCCTCTCTCTCTCTTTCCCTCTTATATTTTTATATAGTGTTAAAACTGCGATCTTCTCTGAAGAAAAACTGAGCACATTTGTGTTTGTGGACACGCATGCATCCAAGGAACAGGGGACAGATGCATATGTTTCACTTTTCTGGAAACACTTCAGGAGTCTTAAAGTCGCGATCTGACTGGTTGAAATCTACTGGATGTTCGGGAGACGTGCGTGTCGTGTTCTTTATCGGTCCGCCTGGAATCAAATGCCGTGACACCAAAACCCCTCGTGGAAGAAGAACGTCTCTGGTTACGAATGTAACCTTAGTTCCCTGAGAACAGGGAACGAGACAATACGTCATCGACGTTATGGGGAACGCCGATGACGTATTGTTGAGTTCCCTTCGAAAGGGAACACCGTTGTGTTTACAACTGTGACAATGAGCGCTTACCAGGATCAACTAAACGCTGGATTTTCCAAAGTTTGTGAAGTTCGAGGCTCCATTGTTGCAGTAAACTTGCTCAATGTTCTTGTTTAATTAGATACCGTTCAATTTATTAAAAGCACGCCTGTTGTTACTGAGTCTGTTGTTGTAGGGACATCAACATTATTGTCACGTCCCTAAACATGACGCAGAACAAAACGAACTGTAAATTGGTTGCTTTACATGTCAGGCCTCTTGGACAGTCCTTGGTCAAGAAAAGCTGCGATAGAGTCTAGGTATAGGTCTGGCTACACAAGACTACTTCATTTACTTTTTCCCAAAGGTGGACAAAATATGCTTATTCCCAAAGGTTGGCTTTTTAAACAATGTTTTTATGATCACTTTTACTCCTATGCTGTGGAAAAGATGGAGGAGTACAGACATTGATAATAATCAGAAATGTTTTTCAGCATCAAATCATCATATAAGAATGATTTCTAAAGGATCATGTGACACTGAAGACTTGGAGTAATGATGCTGAAAATTCAGCTTTGTCATCAAAGGAATAAATTACATTTTAAAATATATTCAAATAGAAAACAGCTGTTTTACAGTGTAATAATATTTTACAATATTACAGTTTTACTGTATTTTTGTATCAAATTAAATATTTGATGAGCACAAGATACTTTCAAATATTTTCAAAATTTTTGGCAACCAATGTACATCAAACCACAGATGTTTGGAAATGAGAGAAATTATTTTGAAGGTGGGATCATGTGTCATGTTATCTAATGAGAAAAGTGTGAAAAGAACTGTTTTGTCCTATGTTGGACATTTGCTTTTTGACTGCTTTAAATTGTATTGTTCTATTTTGGATTCAGTTTACTTGTTGATATTCATTATAATAAAAAAGATAATCAACCACAGACTTTATATTAACGTTTTATTTAGGATTTTAGATACCTTTTTTAACACAATGTGTGTAGCCAAGAATAGCACATAATGTGGTAATGTTACACATGTTTACACATCTTTTACACATTTTTATGGTAACCTCTCTGACACATTTAGTGTGTTAAACTCATTCACACAGTGAATGAGTTAAAATTAACACAAAAAGTGGTCCTGGAGCTCACCCATGGATGTGTTCAAATTTAACACAGGTTGTGTAATTTTTTACACATTCTTTCTAAGAGTGTGTGTCCCAGGTTTTTTGACGGTCGAGGACACACGCAATCTGGGGGTTCTGAATGTACCTATTGTGAACAATTTGAGATGAGAAAGCTCCGTTCATGCTTGACTTCATTTTCGGGAGATGAGGAACAAGCGTCTGCACATCGTGGCTCGGGCCCTGCTGTAGCCAAAGCGTGAGGATTGCAGGTCGAGCTGGAATTCGGAAAAGATATTAAGCGTAGCGTCAGTTCTGGCAGGTCACTTTAGTCAAGCTCGCATCAGCTGACTCTCAGCTGATACACGTCTACCTATAGGAATACGACGCCCATCACTGCATGTATATATAAGCTCCTTCAGTATCATCTGCAGCTATTGCGTTTCTCAGGAGCTAATTACCCTCCTCCATCCCCAGCAAAAAAGCGATTATGTGATCGCATGATTTAGTGCATAATCAGCCAAATTCCGCATATTTATGCAGGGGCATTTTTTCAAATACGCCACACTTTCATCGCATAAATTGTCGATTTCGTTCAAAATATGTGGGGCTTGCATGATTTCATAATCCTCGCATTTTCGTTGCAAAAAAGTTTGCTTCACACAAGAGCAGCCATTTGCCCCTGTTGCCATGGGAACGTCATGAAGTGACGTAATTACGCGACGTGAACATCTTTGAAAAGCTGTAAAACAGGAGCACGCTATTTTTTTTATATTTTTATTCATTTTTACAGAAGTTGTCGCATATTCCTTTTGTAAAGCTACAGAACTTGTTTGACTCATCAATGTTTTGTAAGTTTGATGTTTTTTATTAAGGTCTGAAATAAAACAAGGTGAGAACTTAAATATTCCCAGCACTTTCTGTGATGTAGTATGTTTGCTTATCATAGGAAGTAATAAGAAATGACTCTTTACATTAAGGTAGTAGCCTAGTGAGAACAGGAAATCCTATCAGCTCCTCCTCTCGTCAGTCAGGATTTGGCATTCTGATCCCCCTTGAATCAGAAGGGTTAGGGTTAAGGTTAAGGGTACGGAGTACTAGGGGAATCACTTTTTTTTTTTTTTTCATCAAACTGCAGTTTTTGCAAATTCCCGCAATTTCATCGCTTAAAATTGCATAAATATCCCGCATATTCCATCGCATTTTTTAAGCATAATCAAGGATTTTTGCCCACAACAATCACAAAAAAACTCCGCGTTTTTCTGGAAAGACTGTTTATGAATGAAATTAGCAGATTTTATTATCAAATAGTCGCGTTGCCGTCTCTGTGCGTCTCTCAGAAATTAGGGCTTTGACAAAAGTGATATCAACTAAAATACTACATCATACACATTTTTCTATTTTTTGATATGTCCATTTATGTTTTAAACGTTATACAATATGATGCACGAATGTGTCATGTTTTCAGTTTGTTTTTTGATCTGTTTCTCTGTGCTGTTCATGTTTGAGTTTCTTTGTTGTTCTTTTAATCTGTTAATTGGTTCCTTTGTGCAGCGACCATGACAGAAGGACAGACCCAAAAAGATGGATCTAGCAGCAATAATGATTGAATCTGTTGATGGTGTCATTCACACTGTGCCCCATACCCTCCTCCATCTACACTCCGTTCCTGAGTGTGAAATCTCCAAGTCCGTTCCTGAGTGTGAAATCCCCGAATTCGCTCCAGAGAGTAACACGGCAAGGAGTAACACGGAGTCCTCAGCAAAGATGGACACCAGGCCTGAGTTTCAGTTTGTTTTTTGATCTGTTTCTCTGTTCTGTTTATTTTTAAGTTTCTTTGTTGTTCTTCTATTCTGCTAATTGGTTCGATCTCCCTGGTCCCCCACCTCTTTGTTTATATGGTAACTAAGTGATTTACTAAGTTATGTTCAGGTATGGCACATTAGTTCCTCTTGTTTGGTGTGTATTTAAGCCCTAGGTTTCTTCAGTTCTTTGTCTGTCCTCTTTGTCCTCTTTGTCTGTCCTCTTTGTCTGTCCTCTCAAAATTCTTCGAGTTTTGAGTTTGTTTAAAAGAAGCTGCTGCATCAAGATCTTGACAACTTTCCTTTTTTGCTGTGACCATTGAAAGAATAAGAGTAAACTTAATCACAGCGCATTCGCAAATAAAATCAAAATCGCAAATCAATCTCTCTCCCAGAGATACCAAGCTTTAATGTATTCTTCATAATTTGTTCAGATTTCCATTTTTATGCATAGTGATGGAAGTTTTCAATGGTTAAAAATTGTTCTCTAATCTGTTCTCTAATCAGCAATTTTACATCCACACAGTCAACAGAGGAGGCAAGATGCTGGAATAAAAAGACAAGATCTGAGGGATGTAATTAACCTTTTCACACGTAAGTTTAAAATATTCTGGCTGCCCCTTAAGCGGGGGGCAAGGCGACCGTTATTTAGAATGTTTCACTTTATTATTTCCATGGTGACGCGTCATTGCTTGTCACATGACACACCGCAGCCACAATTTCACCGAATGACTGATTATCTGCTTTTATTTATTTTTTCCTTTTTTATTCAAAATATTTACAAATTTGTTATCTATAACATGAAATATCGTATATTCCGATTGTCAAACATGTGCAAATGGATGTTTTAACAACCCCCTTTATAACAATCGCGTTAGTTGAGCTATCTACGCGATGGGCGCTGCCATGTTAGTTTGCGCCGCAGTTCAGAGAATCGCATCTGTTGGATTTAGAAACACGTGAATTCATGTGAGTATGAAAGTAAATGGCGGGTGAACTGGGAGAAGAATAGAGTAAACTCAATGTGTATCTGATATGAATAAAACATGTCATCTAATTATAATAGAAAGGATTATTATTGCTGCTTCCATAGACATCAGTGTGTATTTTACAAACTCTAAATGTATTCGTACTTATGTGAATTTAAATGCCTGAAATCTAAAATAAACATGTGGTTGAAAACACTGATTAGTTGTGATTGTATGACATTTGCTGAGTGCGTCCGTCTCTGGCTTAGCTCCAGCCAACACACAAAATCACATTTGAATTTAGCAGTTTATCATGTGATGCACTGACCGTTCTAATCTCACTGGTGTGATCAAACGCTCCAGGGACCAGCCTAGACTGATCACACCGGTGTGATCGTATGTGCGAAAGGGTTAAAAAGAAGTTTTGAACATAAATTGAATCACTGACCAATAGCATTCCTCCTGGCAGCCTAAATCTAGTAACTTTCAGACTTTTTTTTTTTTTTTTTGGTAGGCAGAGGTCTTCAACCTTGCTCCTGGAAACCCACTCTCCAGGAAAGTTTATTTCCAACCTGCTTTAACACACTGACCTGTGAATTTCAAGCAATCTCGAAGACCTGATTATCTAATTTAGGTGTTTTTGATTCGGGTTGGAGCTAAACTCTGCAGGACAGTGGACCTGCTGGGTCACATTTGAAGAATACTATTAAAATAACTTCCTGTCTATGGAACAATTGTATAAAACCAATGTCACACTAGATATGGCACTCATAATTATCTTAATGCCATGCGTGATACGTGTATACATTTCACATCAGCTGTTATTAAACATATATAAAAATATGCTTTTTAACAACCCCTCCCCTCCCCTCCCTTCCCTCCCTCCCTCCCTCCCTCCCTTTTTTTTAAGTTATTTACATATTTCAAATGCAAGATTAAGCATTAAACATTAGTGACAAAAATGAAAAGGCATCCAAGAGCAGAAACCGGCATGCTTACCTTTTTCAGCCAAGCAAAATGCTTGTAAAAATCAACGTCCCATTCCATTTTGTAGGGCCATTATTAGATCCTTCATTCTGATACTATCACAACTATCTTAGACACTTCACACAAAAATAAAGAGTGTGAAAACTCTTTTAGTTCAAGTACTCATCCTTCAAGTACACACAATGTGCCTCCTCTCTCTCGTCTGAGTTTAGCTTTTGGTTTAGGTTCCTGAGCATCTGGTTTGGAGCAGCGGTCTGTAATATCAGGCTTCACTCCTGCCAGCTGCTCTTTTTTTTATTTCCCTCCCTTTCCTCCTCATATACTCTCCTCCTCCACTCTTTTTTCCTCTGCCAAACCATTTTTTCCTATTGTTTATAAACGTTTTCTACCCCCTTTCACTCTTTTTTATCAACAAGTGCTGTGTTTGGGGGCTTTCTGTAGGGGAAGCACTTTCAAATATTTTGAATAGTGAAAGTGAGTATGCATGGATTGTTAGAGGTGGGTGCCCCAGAGGAGCAGTGCCCCTCAGAGAGGCCATAGCGTCCACTTGAGAAATTATGGAGGTACCAGACAGCCTGCATTGTATTAGACGTGTGACAGTCAAAACTCTGTTGACATGCCTTCATATGTTATGACTTTTCCAGCAGGATATTCCTTAAAAGATGCAATATTTGCCATGTGGGTGAAAAAAAAAAAACAGTTATAAATGAGAATAGAAAAGACAAAAGATAATATTGTATATGTAGGTGTATTCTTTAATTTAATTATGGACACAAACAACACTTGACATTAAAGGAATAGGGTGAATATTACAAAAATCCAAACAGGGTTAGAAAAATATGAATATTAAAATATTAAATACATTTTGCATAAAGAAAATGGGTCCAATTCAGGACATCTTATTTTATTTTTATTTTTTTATTTCATTATTTAATTTCATTTGAATGTGACATTAATGTCACTGAATTAGGTGAAAAGGCAAATTATTTATCTAATGCAATATCTTATTTATTTTTCTTTTGGGATAAAATGGGGTGACCTAGATACAACTACTTCCGAGTATAAATAAAACTGCAGAAAAAAAAATGTTGACAAATAAACAGATATTTTGAACATATCTATTTTTAACTTTATAAGAACATATCTTTTTCCACAAATTACTGCAATGGAGAACACTGTTTATACTGTATGGCACTGAACCAATTGAGGCAGTAAGATAGGAAATTAACTATGCAGCTATTGATGAAATATTTCATTTATCCTATAAAAAACAAGTGTAGAACTAGTTTTAATGCTATAAAAGCCAGATGTGTTTTGAAGGCCTCATGGCCTAAATTACTGTGAGAGAAGTCACACGGGAAATAATGGGATTTTAGCTGAAGTTACTTGCGGTTGGCATCTGCACCGATAGTAAGCTGCTCTTTTGGTTCACACCGCCTTCAACGTGGTCTCTTGATAAAAACAATGAGGCAAAAACATGGAATAATCACTTTGTGGGACAATCAAAACCATTTTTTAACTGGTTGGCAGTCGGCCACCCTTACAAAGAAAAATATAGCCAATTAATGAAGTAACTGTGTCAAAAGTGTTGGGGAGATTCCAGGAAGAGAAAAGGGAGGAGAGCAAATGCAAATGTGATCATTGGTTAAAACTGTATAAAAGTGTGATTTGCGAGTGAGACAAATTCCTGCAGGCATCTCTGCTTTATTGCTTCGTTCAATAAAGTCTTATTTTGACGTCTCGAAGTTGAGCTTCATTTGCAAGAACGAGATGGCTTTTCTCCACAACATAAAATTGGCGAGTGGCAGCCAGGAGCGGGCTGGTGCCTGACTGGACTGAGAGATAGATAGCGAATACGTGCATATTAACAGCCTTGAATTAATCATAATTTAAAATTATTACCATAACATGATTAAATGTTAATAAATTAAGTGTATCAGCAATCATAAATCAAAGAACACATTTCTTATAATATACACTCACCTAAAGAATTATTAGGAACACCTGTTCAATTTCTCATTAATGCAATTATCTAATCCAGGGGTTCCCAAACTTTTCAGCCCACGACCCCCAAAATAAAGGTGCGAGTGACTCGCGACCCCTACTATCCTCGGAGGGGGTTAAAGTATATAAACATTGCGTGAAACTGTGCACACGCACTAATAGGCATACTTACAACACAAAAGAACACAACAGTCAAAACAACCATTATATTATTTTATATTATACTACAGGGCTGTTGAATGCTTGATTCTGATTGGTTGAGAACGTTATAAGGTGTGCAATTATTTTCAGGGAAACGCACGGCTAAAGTAGTTTTGACCGCATTAGTTCCATATCACTGCGCGTAGTAATAACTGTAATAACGGAAAATAGGATACAATTCATAACAAGAAAAAACATGCAGCCCCATGCGTGTCACGAAACTGCTCTGAGACAGGCAAGTAAAGATCCAAACGCAGCTTTATTTGTGGGCAATCCAAAGGCGTAATCCAAAGTACAGGCAATGGGTCAAAACACAGGTAGGCAGTCCAAACAAAGAATCAAACAAACAAACAAACAAACAAACAAAACAGGGAGGGACCAGAGGCAAAAGAGTAATCCAGGAAACAGGGCAAGAAATCCAAAAACCAAAATACATGAAACCAGGTAAACGCTCAGAGATGCAGTGGGACACAAACAAAACTTCGCAATGAGTGAGTGAATGAACATGGAATAAATAGACAGGGACTAACAGGGTGATGAGAAACAGGTGAATGCAATCAGAGACCAACCAGGTGATGAGACACAGGTGAATGAGATGATGAATTCCGATGAATTCGGGCAGTGAGTGATGGGAAATGTAGTTAGTGAGGAAATGATCAAAGTCTATTATGGAGCGCCCTCCGGTGGCTCTCGAGGGCACTCCAGCTGGTGATCGTTACAATGCGCTTGATCTGCAATTTTTAATGTCTAACTTAACAATCAATGGACACATGCAGTTTAATTTTAATAAAGTATATAGTCCTATCTATAATAAATAGAAAATTAAACTGAATATATAAATACATTGATAGTCCTGCTGCACGGGTTTTCGTTATTATTCTATAACAAATAAAAAATTATTGATAGGCCTACTTGTTAAAAGGGCTTTGTGTTTCATTTATTAGCTCGGGTGTGTACTATTTTTCTAATAATTCAACGGCCTGTCGTCAATTATTCCTTACTTAAATATTAACATCTCCTAATGAGATGGATGGGCACAATATCGTTGCGCAAAAAAGACTTGACCCTCCCTTCGCCAGTAATACATTTTTCCATGACCCTCCAAAATGATTGTGAAAAAGGCATGACCCTCCCCGATAATTTATTGATTGCTAGCTACTGGTTTGCGCTTGGCAAAGACGTTCAGATAGCCATTGTTTTTTTTACAACCATGACAAACGACTAAACTCCTACTTTCTCGTTGGCTGTAACGATAGACCAAACCTACAATGGTTCGTATCATGATTTTTTATTTTAGATTAAAAAAAAGAAAAATCATGTTTTCGGTGCTGATGCAGTGGTGACGCGTTCATGTACACTCTTAGAAGGGTTGTGTTAAAAAATTACACAGAAAATGTGTTGTTACATATTTTACACATTTTGTGTAAATATCAACATAAGATGTGTAAAAAATGCGTGAAAATTTTAACACACTGCGTGTGTTGGACAATTTAACACAATTTATGTGTTATTTTCAGTCCAACAACAGCCTCACTCAAAACAAGTAGGCTATCTCAGTATCTAGTTGGTCCTGTTTTTATGTTACTCAATTAAAATTATATCAATAAAAGCTAACCAGTTAACCAGTTATTGGTATTTTTGTTATCCTTATCACAATCTTCATCAAATCACCAAATCTAATATTTCAAGATTTATTGTAGAAAAGAGGTGTATCCTAATGTAGACTAATTAATCTGATATTTCTCAATTGTGAGTAGCCTATATGGTCTGCATAAACTAGGCCTATACAAATTATGGGCATTGATAACCCATAACCACACAAAAACATACTTATAATTTAGACATAAACTAGCCAATAAAATCCTAAATGTATAAAATGAAATAAATAAAAATACACAACAATTAAAATACACATAATGACAAATCCACAAAAGGAATCGGAATCCTGCCCAGCAACATGACGCATTAGTGCAGCGGGAACAGAAGAAAAAAAAAAAAAAAACTTTCTTTGCAGCCACAGAGACAGAGACGATGGAGGCTGCATCGCCTGGTGTGCCGTTAGGCACTTCGGTATGTATATATTACTAGTTGATCTTAATGTAATTATTCATGTAATGAAAAATGTCATCGTTATGAAATGTAATATGAGGATTTTGGAGTAAGGACCTTACAGTTGGTTAGGCAGAAAATAATGCTGAGTATAGCTAGCTAACGTAGCTCCGTTGCTAGCTAGAGCGCCAATGCTAATGCGACCATTCTTGTTAAGTTAGAAAGATTTCTCTTGGTAACTTGGAGTCACTCTGACCATATTTAATTGAGTGTTTATTCAAAGTGTTAATGTTAGTTGTTGGCTGGAGTCTCCATTGCGCAAATATCATATTCAAGTAAGTTAACATTAGGGTTAAATTCCGCCAACGGGAGTGGCGGGAAAACCGCCATCTTTGGCTTTTCGGGCTTTCCTAATAAGAGTTGGACATCTCTGGTGGTGTAAAGTTAACTTTATGTCGGTTAGTTGCTAACAGTTAACTGGCGGGCTATTGTTCCAAATGTCTCGAGCTAGCTAATTAACGTTACCTTGGCTAAATACAGTAACTTAAAGGGTTAGTTCACCCAAAAATGAAAATTAAGTCATTAATTACTCACCCCTATGCTGTACCAACCCCGTAAGACCTTCGTTCGTCTTCCGAACACAAATGAAGATATTTATGATTAAATGTGACAGCTGGATCACTACCACATAGGCTGCCTAAGGGAATGAAACTTGACGGCCCAGAAAGTTAATGAAGAAAATGTTTAAATATTCCATGTCACAACAGTGGCTCAACTATAAGTTTATCAAGCAACGAGAATACTTTTTGTGCGAAAAAACAAACAAAAACAATTACTTTATTCGACTATTCCTTTTCTTCCTTGTAGGCCTGAAACGAGACTTCAAGAGATTTCCACGACGCATGCGCGTCAGAGTAGTGTCAGAGTAGAAGGACAAGGGGAAGGATTTGTAAGTAGTAGTTTGTGAAACAGTTTGTAAGTACTTGTATTTTTGTAATGTAAACTCTGCGCTAGGGGTGGGCGAGATGGCAAAAATATCATATCACGATTTTTTTCAGAAAAATCAAGAGTTAACGATTTTATCACGATTCATTTTTCTCTTTTGTGACTGAGTATTACAGCCAAACTAATGTCCATATTTTAAAAACAAAGCCTTTACACATTACACATACACAACTAACAAAGTAAATAAACAGTGCTTTATGTTTTCAGCTACTGTACATGTATTTAACAGTAGGAATGAAGAAAGTAATTAAATTAACAAATGTCCGAATAAAATAAAACAGACTTCACTGTATAAATTATACATTGATACTTATTAAAGCTACTATTAAAGTTATCAGTCAAGAGCAGTGAGTGATTTTCTCTTTGCATTTTTTTGTTTTATTAACATTAAAGGGATAATTCTCCTAAAAAATCAAATTGTCATAATTTACCCTCTCAAGTTGATTTAAACTCGAATAAGTTTCTTCTTCTGTTGAAAATAAAAGTTATTTGGAAGAATGTGGGTAACCAAACAGTTGATGTACCCCAGTGACTTCCATAGTATATTTTTTCTCCTATGGAAGTCAATGGGGACCCGCTACTGTTTTGATAGACACATTCTTCAAAATATTAATATTAGAAAAATATTAGAAGGAAATTAATACTGGTTTGGAACTACATTAGAGTGTGTAAATAATGAGAGAATTTTTTTTTTGGGTGAACTATCCCTTTAAGGACAAGCGGCAGCGTGTTTACTATGAGTTGCGCGCGACGCGTCTAATATACACGCATTTGACAAGCAGATTTTCTCAAGTTTGCTTTCATTTTAGACATAACCGACTTGGTTTATCTAAACCTTGTGTGTATTTGACAGTATTAGCACAATAAGACTCGAAAGATAACTTAGTCCAGTATCCAGGCGCTGTTAGACTTTTAGTGCATGTGAGCTTCACATGTACGTGCTGAGAAACGCACATGTTAGAACAGCGCAGCACACGAATTAAATGTTTAACCTACAAGGCATTAAAGCACATGCAAATTATGAACTTTTGTGAACTGCAGTGTCCCGTTCCGCTGCGTTAACAATTTATGTGAATATACGTCGCATTGTTCACTAGGTTGGGACAGAGGCGTCAGAACAGCAACTGATAGAATGCACAATACTATGATATTTCTTCAAAAGCAGATCATGGAGACATTTTAATCGTCCACGATCAAAAATCGTCATATTGAAAACACCTACTCTGCGCTCCTCTTCAGTCCAATTTAGAATAAAACTCTGCTGTCAAGCTTCTAACAAACCAAATGCTGCACATGATTTTGGCATTATTATACTGGTTCCCAGTTTGTTTTAGAATAGATTTTTTAAACATTAATTACACCATAAGGCTCAAGAATACATTGTTGTTTACTGTGCTTCAAGAGGTCATCAGATCAGTGCAGCATTCCTTTGTGAGTGTTTAGTAGGTGAAGATAATCATATCTATATTTTATAGTAACTTTAATCTCATGATTATTTTTTAAGGGTTGGTCTTACTATACAACAAATATCTTCCATAGCCTAAAACCACAGCCTTTGGTTTCAAATAAAATTGCCTAGCACATGTCTAATCTTTTTGCCTGTTACCGAAATACCACTAAGGAGAACTGAAAAACGTCTCGGTTACGGATGTAACCCTCGTTCCCTGAGTAGGGAACGGAGACGTTACGTCGGATGACGGAGAATGGGGGTTTCGCCTAGAAGCCAATCCTCTTCGAGTATTAAAAAATGAGCCAATGGCAAGGAAATGCCATGGGTCTGCGGAATTTGCATAACGTATCCCCGCCTCACCACGTGGGTATAAAGGGAGGATGCGGACGCAAACGCAGCATGTCTTTGCTGAGGAGCCGAGACTGAACTCAGGCGTCTACCCAGCGGTACAGCGGAAGTGGCAGGGAGACGTAACGTCTCCGTTCCCTACTCAGGGAACGAGGGTTACATCCGTAACCGAGACGTTCCCCTTCGTAGTCACTCCGAGTTACGCCGGATGACGGAGAATGGGGGTCCCCCGTGAAATCACGCCACCTTCAAAGCTGTCTTCCAGTGCCCTGTGAAAGTCTGAACCCCTGTCGTGAACTATCACGGACGAGGAGTCCTACTTAGCACAGGAATACCAAGGTACACTGGGGAGCATATCTCAGAGGAGATATGCCGCAGTATGCCTACCCGTAGGGAGGACTTACGCATACACATATGGCCCAAGGGGGCTACATATGGAGGAACACTGGAGTACCAACCCGTAGGGTGGCTAGAATTTCAACTCCAGGAGTGGCAAGGTGGATTGCCGAGGGAAGACACATGCTCAGAGAGGCTTACAGTAGAAATACACATGTGCGGGTTACTAGCAGGAACCATGCACACGGAGGCACCTAGCCGACGCCCAGGCAAAAACACTGGCGCCAGCATCAACAGTGCTGGTGGAACTCAGGGCTTCAATAGAAGGCTCAGCTGAGGAATAATCGCACTTATCCAGTCCGTGGAGTGGAATGGCGAGCAAGCGAAGACACCTGAGCGGGTCCAGTACTGGCCGGGTGAGCGAGTACAAGAGAGGACACAGGCTCCACTCGGAGATTATAGAATCTGGCGAATGTGTTGGGTGTCGCCCAGCCTGCAGCTCTGCAGATGTCTGCCAGCGAGGCGCCATGCGCTAGAGCCCAAGAGGAAGCCACACTCCGGGTGGAGTGCGCTGTCACACCAAGGGGGCACGGTCAACCTTGCTGTTGGTAAGCCAAAGCAATGGTGTCCACTATCCAGTGAGACAACCTCTGCTTCGAGAGAGCCCTTCCCTTCTGTCTCCCACCATAACAGACAAAGAGCTGGTCTGAGGTCCTGAAACACTGCGTTCTGTCTACGTAAGCACGGAGGGCGCGTACTGGACAGAGCAGTGCCAAGGCTGGGTCTGCCTCCTCCAGAGGCAGCGCTTGCAGGTTCACCACCTGGTCCCGGAAGGAAGTGGTAGGAACCTTGGGCACATATCCAGGCCGGGGTCTCAGGACCACGTGAGAGTAGGCCGGCCCGAATTCCAGGCACGCTTCGTCAATGGAGAATGCGTGCAGGTCCCCCACCCTCTTGATGGAGGCCAGTGCAACCAGGAGCGCAGTCTACATTGACAGGTACTTAATCTCAACTGATTGCAGAGGCTCAAAGGGAGCCCTCTGCAGGGCATATAAGACCACTGAGAGGTCCCAAGAGGGTACGAGAGGAGGGCAGGGAGGATTCTCCCGATTCTCCTCGCTCCTCTCAGGAACCTGATGATCAGGTCGTGCTTTCCCAGAGACTTACCTTCAACTGCATCGTGATAAGCGGCGATAGCGGCCACATACACCTTCAGGGTGGAGGGAGACAGCCTTCGCTCCAACCCGTCTTGCAGAAAGGAAAGCACGACACTGATCGAGCATCTCCTGGGGTCTTCTCGGCAAGAAGAGCACCAGTTGACGAAGAGGTTCCAGTTCAACGCGTAGACGTGTCTCGTGGACAATGCTCTAGCGGAAGTGATGGTAGCCGCCACCGCAGGTGGCAGGGTACTCAAACCTGCCTCGTCCCGTCCAGGAGCCACACGTGGAGTCTCCAAAGATCGGGACGAGGGTGCCATAGGGTGCCCCGTCTCTGAGAAAGGAGGTCCTTCCTCAGAGGATTTGGCCAAGGAGGTGCTGTCGCGAGGAGTATCAGTTCGGAGAACCAGGTCTTGGTGGGCCTGTATGGGGCGACCAAAATGACCTGCTCCTCGTCCTCCTTGATCTTGCACAGAGTCCGTGCGAGAAGGCTCACTGGGGGAAACGCATACTTGCGTAGGCCCTGCGGCCAGCTGTGCGCCAGTGCATCCGTGCCGAGCGTGCCCTCGGACAGAGAGTAATACAGGGCGCAATGGGATGAGTCGTGGGAGGCAAACAGATCTATCTGTGCGTCCCCGAACTGGTCCCATATCAGCTGGACCGACTGGGGATGGAGTCGCCATTCGCCAGAGGTAGGCCGGAGCCGTGACAGCTCGTCGGCTGCAAGGTTCCGCACTCCTGGAATGTAAATAGCACGAAGGGACCTCAGGTGCTTCTGACTCCATAAGAGGAGGTGGCGTGCGAGTTGCGACATACGGCGAGAGCGTAGACCACCCTGACGGTTGATGTACGCTAGTGTCGGGGTATTGTCTGAGCGGACTAGTACGTGTTGACCCTGGAGCAACGCATGGAAGTGGTGCAGGGCAAAGCGTACTGCCAGCAACTCGAGGCAATTGACATGCATGAGGCGCTGGGGTCCTGTCCAGGAGCCCGCGGCTGCATGTCCATTGCACATGGCGCCCCAGCCTGTGGCAGAGGCATCTGTGGAGACAACAACATGCCTAGAAACTCGTTCTAGGGGAACTCCGGCCCGTAGAAAGCTGAGGTTCCGCCACGGGGTGAAGGTCTGACGGCAGGTCGGAGTTACTGGAACTCTGAGCGTACCGCGATGCCATGCCCACCTCGGGACTCGATCGCGAAGCCACAGCTGAAGCGGTCTCATATGAAGCAATCCGAGTGCCATATGCCCCAGGAGCCTCTGAAAAAGTTTCAGTGGGACCGCACTCTTGCCCTCGAACTGCCGAAGACAAGTCAGCAGTGAGTGTGCGCGCTCGCTCGTAAGCTGCGCGGACATGGCGACCGAGTCTATCTCCATACCGAGAAAACCGATCCTCTGCACGGGGCAAAGTTTGCTCTTCTCCCAGTTGATCCGAAGGCCCAGACAGGCTAGGTGCCGGAGCACTAGGTCTCTGTGTTCGCAAACCTGGACTCGAGAGTGAGCTAATATTAGCCAGTCGTCGAGATAATTCAGGATGCGAACCCCGTGTTCGCTCAGGGGAACAAGGGCTGCCTCGACGACCTTCGTGAAGACGCGAGGAGACAGAGCCAACCCGAATGGGAGAACCGCGTACTGGTATGCCTGCCCCTCGAAAGCAAACCGAAGAAACGGTCTGTGTCGAGGTAAAATGGAGACATGAAAGTAGGCGTCCTTCAGGTCTATCGCTGCAAACCAATCCTGTGGCCGCACGCATTCGAAAATGCGTTTGGCCGTAAGCATCTTGAACGGCAGCCTGTGAAGGAAGCGGTTCAAGACGCGCAGGTCCAGGATTGGCCGTAACCCACCGGTTTTCTTGGGGACAATGAAGTAGGGGCTGTAGAACCCTGACCTCATCTCGGCTGGAGGGACAGCCTCGATTGCACCCTTCGCCAGCAGGGTAGCAACCTCCGCTCTCATGACCGGGGCGTTGCCACCGACCATAGTAAAGTGGACTCCCCTGAAGCGGGGAGGAGACCGTGCGAACTGAATCGTTTTGCCGAGCCTGATAGTTCGGGTGACCCAACGGGACAGATTGGGGAGCTCTAACCAAGCCCCCAAAAACTGATCAAGTGGAATCATCCGAGCCACAGGCGTCCCCCTGGAGGGGCAGCGGAGCGGAGTGACCGGCATAGCGGCCCTGAGCGTGTGCACGGTCATGCTCCGCGCCCTGACAGAGGAGACCAGGGAAGGACCAGCGTTCCATAGGGGTCTGCTCTGCCAGGGGTCTGGCGATAGAGGGGGATGAGAGTGGTGTGGTCCGGGGACGGCACGCACTGTCATCCTCGCCCTCAGGGACAGAGGAGGACAAGAGTGGCGAGGCACGGGGGCGTCGCGCACTGCCATCCAGCTCTGTGTGCTCAGTGATGGTGTCAAATCTTTCTTTAACCACAATAGGGTGCTGCCCACCCGTGGGTGAGCAGCGGGGAGTGGAGAACCAAAGATTATCCCCCGGCCCTCCACCGGGGGAAGGAGGGGGCCTGCTACCGCCTCCTGAGAAAGATCCGATGTCATCACTGAGCAGCCCGTCTCAGGAACGCCGCTTGGCCTGGCGTTTAGCGGGGTGCGAGGCCTGAGGGGGCTGCGGCGCCTTCCTGCGGCTTCCTCCATGACGCGGCCCGGGTGAAGGCTGCTGCTTGGGCCGTGCGGGAGGGGTGGGAGCCGTAGGAGGGCGCCCTCGGCGGCGAGCAGGCTAAGGCGTCTGTACCGACGGCTGGGTGGAGGCAGCAGCTGGCCGTCGGGGCAGAATATGTTTAATCGCCTCAGACTGCTTCTGAGCGGTTGAGAACTGCTGGGCAAAGTCCTCAACCGCACCGTCGAAGAGGCCAGCCTAGGATATGGGGGCATCGAGCAGACGGGTCCACTCGGTGTCCCGCATATCGGCCAGGTTGAGCCATAGGTGACGCTCCTGGACCACGTTAGTGGCCATCACCTGACCCAGGGAGCGTGAGGCCACTTTCGTCGCCCGGAGAGCGAGGTCAGTGGCGGCAAGCAGTTCGTCGAACGTCCCTGGGTCAGTCCTGCCCTCGTGCATGTCTCTGAGCAGCTGGGCCTGGTAGACCTGCAAGGTGCTCATAGCATGCAAAGCAGCAGCCGCCTGTCCTGCAGCTCTGTGAGACCTCGCCACCATAGATGACGAGAATCTACAGGCCTTGGACGGGTGCTTAGGATTACCACGAGAGGAGGCGCTCTGAGGACACAGTTGCATCGCAACAGAGCGCTCCACCGGGGGAATCCCAGTGTACCCATGGGCAGCCGCGCCATTGAGGGGAGGAAAGGCAGAGAAAGCTGACGAGCATTCACGGAAGGTCAAAGGAGCCTTCCATGATCTCGACAGCTCCTCATGCAGCTCCGGGAAGAAAGGAATTGGGGTTGGCTGAGGCCGTGAGGCGGCAGCCGCACCCAAAAACCAATCGTCCAGCCGCGAGCGCTCGGGGCAGGGCGGAGGGTTCCATTCTAGCCCGATGCTCACGGCTGCCCGGGACAGCATGGCCGTCATCTCGGGATCCGACAACGCTGGGACTCCCGAAGGAGGCAACGCAGCCGCATCCTCACTTCCCGAAGACTCTAGCCCACCTTGTGATGCCGCGATCGACATCACGTCCTCCTCTGGAGCGCCGAATAAAACACGCGGGACCTCCGAAGAAGTACCCGCCTGAATCACCGCGGCACTCGCGGGTTGCAACACAGCGGAGGGGGGTGTGGTCCGAGGACGCATCGTCGGATTGCTCCACACCGTCACCCTCAGATCACCCTGTCCCCCAGCCGAACTACCACCTCTCGTGGAGGAAGCAGGACGGGTGGTGGACGCGGGGACTCTCACTGAAAGATCATTGAGTCTCAATCTAACTGTTGCGATGGCCATGTTCCCACAGAAGGAACATGAGTCATCCACGAGCGCTGCTTTAGCGTGCTCAAAGCCCAGACACACAAAACAGCGCTCGTGCCCATCAGAAGATGACAGATATCGACCGCAACCAGAAGAACACGGGCGAGACATCTTTAAAAAGACGTGCCACGTGCAGCTCTTTTAGGAGAGGAAAAAACTCTGCAATGCTGAGGCGACCAGGGAGAAAGCACAAAGTATGGCAGATCACTGCACAGATCGCAGGCAATGTGAAGACTCGCTGGAAACTGCCGTCACACCAACACTGGAGAGTTTGCTCGTCTCGAAGAGGTGAGTCCACATATTGATCAGCTTTGATATTGTAGTGGGCCTCACAAATAAATCAATGTATGGCCATCAATACACTGCAACACTACATTTTAACTAGCATGCCTTATGTTAAGTCAGCTCTGCGCAGCGCCGCATGAATTGAAACGCACCTAATGAAAGATGTTTTCAGCTTGCTACGGTGCCACCAAGCGGCCAAAGTATGAAATAAATACAGTTTTACTTTTCAGTTCCCTGATTTAATGCTGTGAGTTTGTTAATATTTGGTAGGGTGATTGTAATGTTTTTTTTTCTCCTCTGTCTAAGCTGGACTTGGCACACTTACAGGCGGAAAGACGGACCTCTTTTTACGAAGATGGGAGGCCAACATCATTCCCAAACTCAAATCAGTGGCTGCCTTGGAACCAAGAGTGTCCCCTCTGTTGAAGGATATTGAAGAGAAAACTGAAGGTATTTTATGTAAATAAACCATCCAAATCAGAAATAATTAAGAAGCCTTGAGTGTGATACTAGAAAGTTTAAAAAATAAAAAATCAACATCAAATGACGTCTTTTTCTTAGCTATTAAACAAGTGAATATTAAATATATCGTGAATTATTTAAAAGGGGTTATACATTTTATTATTTTTTTTATCTTTTTTTTTTTTCTTTTAATAAATGTTTGGCCTATATTATTGAAAATTGTTTGACACCCCTCTATGGTAGATGGGTAATTTTATTATGTTAATTCATGTCAGTGTAGAGTGATCTATATGGAAAGTGAATTAAATTCATATATGCATTTTTCAAATTTAGTCCAGCTTTGTCTGATATGGAATTATTATTTCACAGAGAAACCAAATGACATTCTCTCAACCAGATAGGGCACTGAAGAATTCTTAGGGGGCTTTCACACTAGCACTTTTGGTGCGCACCCGGGTTCGAATGAGGTCAGAGTTCGGTTCGTTTGGATGATGTGAACGCTGTCTTCCGAACTCGGGTGCGAACCCGCGAACCGTACTCGGGTCCGCTTAAAAAGGTGGTCTGGGGTACGGTTCATGTGAACTCCGGTACGGTTCGCTGCTGATATGAACGCAATCAAACCAAACCGCGGAAGTGAACCGCTATTGATGACGTATAATGTATAATGTGGTCGACAGAACAGTTGTCAGTGCGTGTGTGTGTGTGTGTGTGTGTGTGTGTGTACACTTACCTTGACGAAAAGCGGGATTGACGCACTGCAAGCAGAGAGATGATTTATGCTCGCCTCCGCAAAAATTGTCTTCGGCTGACAGCTGTCTTTGGAACGGTTTTAGTATACTTTTGCGGCAGACATACCCAAGTGTGTTTCTGTATCTTTTCTTTGAAAACAAAACCAAAGGTTAAAAAAAGAAGAACAAAATGTGAAGCGAGCAATTCTATCCATTTTGACGCCTTTTCATTCATAGCGGCGCCGGTTACCAAGCAACATGATTACGCGCCAGCTGCAGCTTGATGACGCAAGCGTACCGTGGTTCGGATGCAAATAATATAATGTGAACACAGTCCATCGGGGGCAGGGGGAGGGGGGAGCAATCGAACTCGGGTTCGGAACAGGCAATCGAACTAAGTGTGAAAGCGCCCTTAATGTGACATTAAAAGTACAGATGACAAGAGTCATTTCAGTGGCACACTCCATTAATTGCATTTCTGTATTTTAATTTATTTTTCATTGACAGATGAGACGTGTTACACTTTCCTAGTGTTGCTAACACACCTGCTGCCCCCGATTGGTGCCAGTCGTTGCAGTCTGAAATCGGCAATAACACACCTGGTTGATTTTACACCAGTATGTATTTAGTAAAGTTCAGATTGCATTTATTGAAAGATAGCATTTGTTGCAATGTTGCTGATCAGTTAACTAACATATATATTTTTCTTTCCGGTCTTTAAGCCTGGAACGAGTATTGCATCGCTTTGTAATGATCCTGCAACACCATCCACTACTCAACAACCACAGCTGATATGCATTGGTGATCTGAAGAGTATGACTAAGCAGTATGTCATTGTTGCTAAGAATGACAAAGTAACCATTCCTCTGGATGATGGCCTGACGTGTTCTGTGGACAAGCTTTTCAAACTGTACTGGGTGTGTAATTTGTCATACCCAGCACCACTCAGCTCTGTCTTCACGTTTTTTGAGTATGTCTACGACCTGCCATTCTCTGGACAAAGGAAAACCAAAGTACTGGAGCTGATTTCACAGCTTAAAGCACACAAGTAAACCAAAATGTTCACCTGTCCAAAATGTGGGGAGTCTGTGTTCCCAGAGGTAAGAAACCTCATTTGGCATCTTCGCGAGATACATTGCTTATCAGATGGACAAAACATGACAATTATATGCAGCCAAGATGGCTGCCCAAGGACATATCATAATTTACATTCATTTTCAAAACATCTCCATAGAGCTCATTCCATACCATCAACAAATGCTGTCTTAGTTCAATCCATTTATCAGGGAGGAGCGTTGAACAATTTAGTTGAAACTGATGATCCTATTTCTGATGTTTTGGAGATGTCCACTGATGCTGTACCATCAGAGTCAAGGAAACGGTCTGATCTTGGTGATTGTGCATTCTCTTTTGTGGCCCAGATGTATGCATCGTCAAATGTGACTTTATCGGATGTGACAAGGAGTGTTAACTGTACAAAGGAGTTGCTTGAGAGAACTGTGGACAGCTTGCAACAGTCAACTGCTTCGTTGTTGAGTAGTCTAGATGTACCACATGACAGTGAGGCTGTTAAAGCATTAATGGAGGAGTTTGTAAATGCTAAACACATATTTAAAGATGTGGACACGCAATATAAAATGAACAAGTACTTCACTGAGAAATTTTCCTTTGTTAAACCAAAAGAAATTTTCCTGGGTCACAGGTCTGATACCGTAAGAAAGGATGGTCAGATGAAACAGATTTTGGCAGCAGACACATGTCAGTACGTATCCATCATTGAAACTTTAACTTTTCTTTTCAAACATAAGGAAATTCAGGACCTGTTTCTGCAGAATAAGAAGAGCACTGATGACAAGATGCGTGATTACTGTGATGGCTCTCAGTTCTCCTCACACCTGTTGTTTAATATACACCCTGATAGGGCTGGGTTTCGATTCAAATTTCAAGAATCGATTCGATTCCGATTCTCAAGATCTTGAATCGATTATAATCATTCGATTCGATTCGATCCGATCTGATCTTCGAGATTTAGATCAGTGTTTTTGAAAAAAGCATTTTTTTTTCAGCTGTTACCTGAAGGACTGTATGCAACATATTGATACTATTATTATAGACATTCAACTGAGTATGGATGGTTGTAAAGAACAATCCCCCTTCCAGAGTGTTGATACAACTGCTTTCACAAACTTGCACTGGTGTAGACGACAGAGGACGCAGTATATCAGCAGCAGTAGGGCTGACGCGATATCCGCAATCTTGTAGTACCACACACTGACAAGTCAACCGCAGAGGATTGCAAGTAACCGCAGCAATGTTCACGTTTTTTTATAAGGCTATACCCTTCTTGTTTTGAACTTCATGCATGTGTATTGAATGTTGAACAAGTTCATAATGATAACAAGACTGTTTATCATGGTGATTTGTAGCCTACGGCTTCCCACAGACAGTGAATGAGAGAGATCGGCAGAGCGCGTGCGATTACCTGCGTCTGTCTTTGAAGTCATATTCATGGAAAGGTTGCCATGTAAAAGGAAAATCGAAATATTTGTCGTATAGTCCTTTTAACGTTCACATCACGGAAATGCGCGTCAGCAGCAGCGCTGGTCAGCTTCCCACAGCGCGAGGAAATAAAATCAGCGAGTCGCGCATTGAATCAATGCCATATTGGTCTTTAATGAAGCATTTTCAGCGTTACCCATGCGACGCATTGCTGCTTAGCTGAGCCTTGAAAATTGGAACTCAAAGTTAAAAATAATTAACACCTTGTTTCATTATCTCTTTTAATGAATCAGCTTTTCTGAACGTGTTCGTTGAATGAACGGTTTAGTGACTCACTCAAAGTCCGTTGTCGTAACAATGTGCGTGCTGAGTGAAAGCCTTTCAATGCGCATAGGGATCTCCCAGTCGCAGCAAGTTAAAGTTCACAGGGAAAATGTAAGCCTATTATTAAATCGATCCTCTGAGTTACGGATCGATCTTTAGAAATTTATATGAAAATCGATTCAGAATTGTTGAATCGATTTTTTTCAACACAGCTCTACACCCTGATGCTCTTCAGATACAACTCTATTTTGATGACCTCGAAACAACAAATCCTTTGGGTTCTAAGACAAAAATACATAAGATAGGAGCTGTGTATTTTACCTTGAAGAATTTCCCACCAGAGTGTAATTCTTCACTTTCCAATATTCACCTTTGCCTTCTCTTCAACTCAATAGACAAAGAGGTATATGGATTTGAAAAGATTTTGCAACCATTTCTGGATGACTTAAGATTTCTTGAAAAGACTGGTCTAACAGTGGAGTTACAAGGTAAAAGCCATAAACTGTATGGCACAGTTTGCCTGTTAACAGCAGATAATTTGGCCATGCATTCACTTTGTGGATACCTTGAAAGTTTTTCTGCAAACAATTTCTGTCAGTTTTGCATGATTGACAAAAAAAATGCACAGTTTATATATGATGAGGATGAAGTTGAGTTGCGTACCAAAGACAATTATCAGCACCATGTCACCCTAAATGAGCCAAGCACCACAGGTGTGAAAGAGGACTCCTGCTTGAATAAGCTTCAGTATTTTCATGTAACAGAAAACATAAGTGTTGGTATCATGCATGATATACTTGAAGGAGTTGCCCCTTTAGAGATCAAATTAATGCTGCGCCATTTTATTTATGAGGAGAAGCTGATTACTTTGGAAGAGCTGAATGACCGAATTTTAAGTTTTCAGTATGGATATGGAAACGTAAAAAACAAACTAAGTGTCATAATGAACTTGAGGTCCAGTGAGAATGCAATTAAACAGACAGCATCTCAAATGTGGTGCCTTTTACTGGTCTTGCCCTTTTTATTAGGAGGTCTTGTAGACAGAGAAAGTCAACATTGGCGCTTATTTATTCTACTTAGGGAAATATGCAGCATCATCTTTGCACCAGTTGTTACAAATGGGCTTGCTGTTTACCTAAAAGAGCTGATAAAAGAGCACCATATTCTCTTCAGACTACTTTATGACAAATCTCATTCCAAAACATCATTTTATGATACATTAGCCGAGGATGATGATTTAGTTTGGGCCTCTGTCTAAACTTTGGTGCATGCGATTTGAAGCCAAGCACAATCCATTTAAAAGACAAGCACATGCAGTTTGTAACTTTAAAAATGTGTCAGAGACATTGGCTTTTAAACATGAGGTTCAACAGATGTATCACTATAAGCATTGTGATAATTTATTTAAGAAAATAGATGTGACTAATGCCTATCTTGTTAGTGTAAGGTCATTGAAAAAAGCTGATGTTTTGTTAGAAAATTTGAGGTTAACTCTTGAAACTGACCTTTCTTTGACCAGTACCATATTTGTGTCTCACAGTGTTGATGTATGTGGGCAGGCTTATAGAACTGGTTCTATACTGCCACTGGGAACAGACCATAGAGATGCACATTTGTTTGGTGAAGTGATTCATATCTTGCCACCGGCAATAAATGAGTCGACGCTTAGGATCCTCACAAACAAAAGAATCAAGTACTTTGATGAACATTTTTATGCCTATGCAGTCCAAAGAACAAAAGAATATGAACTGACTACACTGGCTGAAACTTCAGATTTCCGGCCTTTAGATATTATGACAAGCCCTGACACCAGTGAGCTGTATTTGATCCCAAGGTACAAAATTTTATAGCTTGAATGTTAGTGTAAATGTGTTTTGCACTTGTGACGCAACTTTCCAATTGTTAAATGTTGAAAACACTAAGATGACGAATGTTGCCCATTACCTGTTTTTATGTTTTCAATGCCATGTATTCTGTTTCGACATGGTTATATCAGAATAGACATGGTAAATGTGTTGGTTAAAAAATTAAGATAAAAGTGCACTGTTTTATGGTTGTGGACATTTTAAGATGACAAATGTTGCCCATTACCTGTTTTTATGTTTTCAATGCCATGTGTTCTGTCTCGACATGGTTATATCAGAATAGACATGGTAAATGTGTTGGTAAAAATTAAGATAAAAGTGCCCTGTTTTATGGTTGTGGACATTTTAACAATCCAAAGTATTCACTAACAGAGTTATAAAGTTAACTATTTTGTTATATTGATGAGTCCCTAAAACAAAAATTGTCTTCACATATGAACTCAGTAATTCAAATAGATGATTGGTTTAAGTGTAATGTATTACGGATAACAGAAACGGATTTAATCAGTTTTTTTTTATGTGAAACAAATCTGTAATAAATTTACATGAACAAATGTACATGTTTCTTTCTTGATTGCACATGTGTAAATTGTCTACACAAAATGTTTTAATCATACATTTTTAATTCCACATTAATCCATCCAAACACAAGTAAACACATCTTTGTGTAAAAATAACAAATCTTTGTGTTGACCTAGTTGACACAAAAGATGTGTTAAAGAAAGGGACACCTAAGTTGTGTCAGATTTGACACAATATGTGTTGTCCCTGAGCTGATTCAGCACATGAGTTAAAATTTAACACATTATGTGTTGTTTTTAACACATCTGTTCTAAGAGTGTAACAAGGGTGGCGCTCCCAATAAAGTGTCTAAAAGCTGCCACAAAGAACCGGCAAAAGTAATGATTATGAATATGTCAAATATAGCAAGGAGAGATATTAATTGTTTATTAATAAACAAGGTTTTTCTGTGTCAGTGTGTCGGCTTCAAGTTGACGATGCTGACTCGCCATCTTCACAGTAACACGGCAGAGAGAAATGCAGATTTCATAGGGATTACATAAGCAGAGAGCAGTCTGTTTTTCATTTTTAATTGTTCTGTTTAAAAGTTGACATCAAGCTTTCTATATATTTCTCAATTCTGTGAGGCAAGTAGCTACATTATACGCTGAGTTTCGGTTCATGAGAAAGAGTCCAGTTCACGCGCCGGCGACTCCGTGTCATGATGATCTATTTTCTACTATATTTACTTCTTATTCATTAAATCCAGGCAATTGGTTGATGAAACATTAATTAAAATTAAGATACAATTAATAAAAAACGAAATTTACTTTAAAGAAAGGCTTTGTGCTTTCTGAAGTCTCTGTGGAAGTTTTAAAGTCGCTTTCAGAGCGGTCATGTCCGAAACGGAGAACTACGTCCGTATTGTTTTTTTCCTCATAAATGCGAACACGAAAAATAAAATAAAATAAAGAATATTTTATGTTCTGTGGAGGCCGAGCCTTCTTCATCCGGTTATTAGCCTACTTTTGTTTTGTGTAATTCAGTGTAATTTGTAGAATTATTAAAAAATATTTTGCTACATAAAAGTTAAAGATTTTTTGTGTCACGTCACATGTGTATTTCGCTCATATTAAATATAAAACGCATGTGTAGACTGATATTTTTCTAATGTCTTGACTCTTTATTAGGGGGTATGGATATATAAACAGACGTTTCAGTATTAAATAAATTTTCTGATCATTAATATTTCAAGTTTTGACTGCAAATGTCACGTCCATAACGCTGGAATTGCCCAATTTTGAAGAATTTATCCTATACTTATAGTACTACTTATAGTTTTTTGGTGTAGGTCTGCGTATTTCCTATTATTTTAACTTCAAATAATACTAATAGTAATTTAAAAATGTGATAGCCCTACGTCACATCACACTCCACTGTTATGGTGGCAATTTCAGTATTTACTCACTAACATTGTTGTGGAAACACAATAAGAATGGAAACTAAAATATGGAAGTATCGTGCTACAGCCCACATTATATCAGCTGCAGTTCTGGCGCTTCAGTCCCAATACACTCAAACACTCAACGTACATTCATCACATGTTAATGGAGCGGTAGAGTTACACTCACAGGACACTGCACTTATTCGCAATCACAAAAGTTAATTATTTGATCGTGCTTTAAAGCTATGCCAGGTAAACATTTCATTGGCTCTGTACATGATGTACTTTTTCTGAGCGCGCACTGAAGCGCGCGCGCGCACTGTCAGACAGCGTCAAACTGGATTTTTGTTGGGAGACCCATCTGATAGCGATGGGGAACCGAGACCGAGAGAGCTACATAAAGCTACATGGAAAAAAATATTTGAAATTTTGCTGTTTTCATGGATACAAAAAGTTGAATGACCCTCCCCTCAACAAAGAATAAAAATACATGACCCTCCCCTATTTTCCTCCGGTGGACCTTTCCATAAGTACCGAACGGTCCCTTGGAAATCATTTCGCGGCCCCCCCTCGCTGACGCCCCCCCGGGGGGTCGCGACCCCTACTTTGGGAACCACTGACCTAGGTGACGAGGATCACTCGTCGCTTTGTGTAGTTTCAGTACGAAACAGCGTGGGGGCGCACCTGTGCTTATGATTTTCCGATGGAAACGGTGCCGGCGCCCGGCGGCATCATTGCATTTTCATCAACAGCTTACCAACTAGATTGTTATAGCTATATAGGCGCTCAGTTTTTCCTGTTGTAAAATACATTTGGTCAAAATCGCATTTTATAAAAAATTAAATGCTACTGTATGCACAGGGTATTTAAGTGTAGGCTATGTATTGGCTATGATGACTGTGGCAAATGCTAGCATAGCCCTCTCTCTCAGGTCCCACATGTCTTAGTCAGACATTAAATAAATAAAATATGAGCTTTTATAGACAACGTGTTTAGTACTTATTCAAACGACACGATCTTTGTTTACCCTTGGAAAACTTCGTTCAGCTGCTGTCTGCTGTGCGGCCGCTGCGGAGCTTCAGTTGATTCAGTCAAGATAGAGGGGGCGGAGTTATCAGGTTTACTGACAGCTTGAGGATCGAACAAGATTTACACAAGCTCTTTTTAAGATCTTTCATCGGCTACATATTTTAAAAACAGACAGATAGACTTAAAGGGTGACCAATAGCATTAATTTATATTAAAAAAAATAAAATAAAAAAAAAACACCACCAAAAAAAGGGCACTTCGGCAAAAAGGGCATGTGCTCTGCACAGGTTGAGCCCTACCTGTGCACGTGTCTGTCTATGGACTCGGCGCAATATCATCACTCCGGAGAGTGATAGGGGGGAGAGGACTTTTCACGAGTGATGATATTACTGCGCCGAGTCGAAGTGCTCCCAAGCACTTGCTGTGGTATTCCGCCATACAATATAGTTATCCATTTTACACGCTTAGAAAAGCGCAACTTTTTATTTTGTGTCACCTTCCTAGGTCGAGTTACACTGCTCGAGTAACTGTATTTAAAACGTGGAGGTGTTTGGTCGCTTCTCTGCTTGGCCCATATTGAATGAACTGGGCTAGTTAAAGGTAGGGTAGGCAGAAATTTCCCAAAAAACTTTTTTCCAAATTTGTTTATACCGTCTTTATATATCAATGCATAATTAAAATCTAAGTACTCTGGAAAAGAAATTATATAAATCGAGTGTCTGTAGTGCTCTCAGGGCTGTAATAAACACAGCTCATTATTCCATCCGGGAAGAATGAAGTGATTGGCTGGGGCGACTGTCAATCTCCCTCGCTACCATGGCTCCTACCCCCTGCTGCAACAGAGCTGCCCACATGCGCAAACTCGTTTGAAGAGGCACGGAAGCTCAAGCTAGTAATAACAATTATGGCAGAGAAAGAACAGTCACAATTCTCAGTACCTGCAGTCAGCGAAGGCAAACAAGTAAAAAAAAGGAAGACAGTATTCGAAAAGGCCATGACCAAAAAGTCTCCGGAGTGTAGTCCTCATCAGAGCCAACAGTGCTTTCATCGTGGAACCTCTTACATGCAAAACACCGTATATGTTATGAATCTTACGCGAAATTCACCTACATCAGTGTAAGTGACGATAACGGAAAACGTGTAAGCTATCAATGAAGCTATTTATAGCTTTGCCTTATTTTACTAGCTCGTTATCGAATCAAACTCAATATATTTTAAACTTTACCAGTATCGATATGCGAGCTTGATAGTGAGTACTAACAGCCATGTTAGTTGTTTATATTCATAATGATAAAGTTAGTTATTTTATTACTTGTGATTCTGACATGATGTCACTTCATGCTCCTCTCCTCTCCAGCTGAGCGAGCGGTTGGCAGCGCGTGTTCATGTGTTTTGGGGGCGTGGCTTTGGAAGGAGCCGAGAAGGGAGGGGGTGGGAGTGAGTGGAATAATGAGCTGTGTTTATTACAGCCCTGAGAGCACTAGAGACACTCGATTTTTATCATTTCTTTTTCAGAGAACTTAGATTTTAATTATGCATTTATATATAAAGACGGTATAAACATATTTGGAAAAAAGATTTTCGGAAAATTTCTACCTACCCTACCTTTAAAGGCACACTATGCAAGAATTGTACCTTAATATAACAGCTTCAAAGTCATTTCGGTGGTAAACAAACTCATAGTAGGGCGAATCATCCTGGTAGTAAAGCTTGGGGGGGACGCCGCTGGAAAAACCAGCAATGCAAGTTTGAGAGGAGCGCCCCCGACAAATCTCGTGAGAATGACGACATGCTTTACGGCAACGAAGTCACACACATCAACAACAACATTTGAAGCACGAAGCCACTTGCGCGCATTTCAGACGTGATACTTGACGATGGAAAAAGCAAAGAAAACGGAAGAGACTAGGAAAAGGAAAAGAGAATCTGACTGCGTGAGGAACCGGACAAAAGTGAGTCCTTCTCGGTCGGGCTTTCACTCGTTGGCGCGAGCTAAAGAGCAGCACTGGATGCAACAGTGGTGCTGACCTGGCGATCTTGTTGATGGCCTAGTAAGTAAATCTTTCTAAGTTTGTGTGCATTTTATTTTGTGATTTCACCGGAATAAATAGAGTCTCCGCAACGGCGATAGATTGAAGAGCGCGTCCGAGTGAAAACTGCGCGCGCGCCGCCACAAGAGACACAATGACTAACATTATGTATCTATGACACTGATAGCAGCGGACACGAGCGCTCAGGTTGAGTTCAAAAACACATTTTAGCGCTAGATCTCTTATTTAAAGGCACACTATGCAAGATTTGTACCTTAACATAACAGGTTCAAGGGGTATCAGGCCGTGAGTGCAGAGACCAGTCTATGGCAGACGCTCTCCGTAAGTGGCATTTACGACAGTAACGTTAAATACAAGTACTCTAGGGTTCGCTGTTTGACAAAAACGGAATTCCAGCATAGTGTGCCTTTAAGTGCTATCAAAGTGTCTTGCACGCCAGAGTGATTGAGTGTACGCACTGAGACGACAGAGGTATGTATCAACTCGTCTTAGTTAAGTGAATAACATAGTTTAATATGAAAAAAACGTTGGAGTATCCCTTTAATACCCCAGCAGGAAACTCACATCTGATGTCATGCTGAAAAATAACCTGATTCCATAGCTACTTTACACTGAGATATACCAATACAGGCATCGGTCACCACAAAAATCCCCTCTGTAGATCCAGAAAAACAGCAGCTGTTGATGTGAATGCTCTTTATTCACTATGGATGTGGCTTATGGCTTTAGAGCCTCCTTTTATTATGTAGTCATCAGTCAGTCTGCTGTGGGTCCTTCTGGCCAGTGAAGATTCAGCAGGGGTGTGGCACGTCTGAAGTGTACTTGTATGCAAAATATATTTTGGGTGAACTCAAAAAAAAAAAAAAGAAAAAAAAAAACTTAGGGCCAGATTTACTAAACAGGGCAAATTAGCATGAGAGCACATCCACAAAAGAGCTGATGGGAGTGCGAAGTGGTGCGCGTGATCTACTGACGACGCACCAATAAAGAACACAGTATCAGCTGGATCATTTTCTAATGATCAAAGCAATCTCCCAAAAGCAGCGCAAATTATTGTCAGTAGGGATGCAACGATACCGTTTTTTCAAAACCGATCCGATACCAAAATTCTGAGTATCGGCCGATACCGATACCAATCCGATACCAGCGCAGTTTTTTTTAAATCAAGTATAATTTTTATAACTCTGTGTGTTGAACTGATAATCACTCTTTTGTGTGTTAAACACAATCTACTACAGACAACTTCATTATAAAGAAAAACAACAAATCAAAAAAATATATGACCATAATCTATGACAAAAATGCTATTATAAACTAGATTCGTGGATAATACACATTGCTCTTTGTATTGTTGTAAAATACATTCATGAAAAACAAGATAACAAAAATCTAAAAGATAAATTATTTTAGATATAGCTTAGGGCCTAGGCTACTATAAAATTGAGAAATGTTTTAAATGTACAGCACAGCTGTTTAATGAGGCAGCAACATATGATAGATAGGACAGAACAAGAAAGGCTATTAATAATCTTTTATTGCGTCACTGCATTGATATGAAAGGCTCCAATCCATCGCGGCACAAAGCGCTTATGCGCATCCCGAGCGCAGAATGATGCGCTTGAAGCCACAGGGAGTCACAACGCGCAGCACGTCGAGTCCGCATTGAAAAGTTCAAAGCACAAAGGAAATACATATTGATGCGTAGTGTATTATACAGTCTCTATCTATGTAATAGTTTATTGAGCCTTTTCTTTTAACAGTTTTAAATTTCAGTTACTGTGCGCGTGAATAACAGTTATACTAATGCTCTGACTGTACTGTTGTGATCTAACCGACACCCGGTAGAAAGTAACAGGATTAAGTTACAGCAATATAAAGTCCAGCGAGATAAAATTGTTTTATGCGAAACAATAGACCTTTATCTACAGATCAAGTATAATAATAGTAACATTGAATCATCTTGAAGAGAGTTTCATCGTTGACCGACCGCGACGCGCTGTTTGATGCTGAATGGAGAATGACTGACAGCCGCAGCGGAGGGAAAAGTTTACGTTATCTTGAATTTAATGGCATAAATATTAATTTCTATCTCACATAATGGCTTCAGAACACTTAAAATAGAGTGCACGAAAACGAAAACTTTATGGTACTTAGAATGTTTTGTGCCTTTTGTGGGGCTTAACAATAACACGCACAATTTCGGATTTGGATCGGCCTCGTCTGATCGATAGATACCCGATCCGGCAAAAATGGCAGTATCGGACCCGATATCGATACTGAGTATCGGATCGGTGCATCCCTAGTTGAAGACATATGATTTTTGAGCGGTAAGTAATGCCGCAAATACCAGTAAATTGACTAGCGCAAACCTAAGTGAATCACCTTGCATGATTCATTTAAACACTGTCCTCCCATAAATGTTGTGTCTGAAAGGGAGACTCCTACAAATCATATGCAATACGGTCAAAAATAACTCTGTCCACGCCTTTTCAATGCTAATTTTTCCAATTCCAATTACCGGTAATTTATAAAGCACATAATAATACAACAATGACCACAATGACAATTGACCAGTGCTACACAAACAATAAAAGATTAAAATGTAACAAACACAAATAACTGTAAATAAAGAATATGAAAAATATACTCTGTTTCTTAGATCCACAGACTCTTAGGAGTCTTAAGTACACCTGAAACATCTTCAAACTCTCAAAAACCGATACCTGTGACAACAGTACCTCGACACTCATGTATGATCAAAAGCTAATGTGAAAAAAATATGTTTTTAAATGTTTTTTAAACTCACTAAGGTTTGATAATAATCTAATATTTTGTGGTAAACTGTTCCATAACCTTGGGCCGGCAGCCGCAAAGGCGCAGCCCCCTCTTGTTTTCAGATTCATCCTCGGAACAACGAAAAGATTCTGAGATCGTAAAAGTCTCTTTGACTTCTCCTGAATCAGGTCCGCAATATACGGAGGGGCTGTACCATGTAAATATTTAAAAACAAATAATAAAATCTTCAAATTAATGCTAAAAGAAACTGGTAACCAATGAAGCGATATTAATACGGGGGTAACATGATCATATTTGGCGAGTAGCGCGGATTTTGGACCTTCCGTAATCTCTTCAAGATTTTATGGCGCTTTTCCACTACACAGTACCAGCTCACCTCGGCTCGGCTCGACTCGACTCGACTCGCCTTTGTTTGCTTTTCCACTGTGTAAAAGTTGTACCTGTACCTGCTTTCGGGTACTTTTTTTCGTACCACCTCCGGCGAGGTTCTAAGCGAGCTAAGGCGATACTAAAATGTGACGTGAAAACAATGCCGACTGCTGATTGGTCACAGAGAATCTGCGTCATCACTGCACGCGCCAGATGGAGTATCCAGAATAAATAACCCCGCCATTTTTAAATAGTTTGGCCAGAGATAGTTACTAAACTTACTACTATTATTATGGCAACTCGGAAGAATACGCCGTGGTCAAACGAGGAGGTGCAGACTTTCCTTTGTTTGGTTGCCGAAGAGAGGATCCAGCGAGAGCTTGATGGGGCAACGAGGAACGAAAGGCGTCGCTATGACGACCGGGTACTATTTGTGGCGGTACTTTCTGCAATGGAAAACGGAGCGAAAGGCGAGCCGAGGCGAGCCGAGTCGAGCTGGTACTGGTAATGGAAAAGCGCCATTAGTTTGAACACCAAAATAGAGTGAGTTGCAATAGTCTAATCTCGAGAAGATAAACGCATAAATAACCTTTTACAGATCTTTCCGGGATAAAATAGGCTTAATCTTAGAAATCATTAAATGTTTCACTTTGTGTCTTTAGTAAATCCTGACAGTAGTTTTTTAACGTCAAAAAAGGGTTTGCGCTGGTGAAAGCTGTTGAAAAATCTTGCCCTTAGTGTGTCAAACCTGAAATGAGCACAATTTAACGTCTCCTTTTATGATGTTCTGTAGGTAGTGACCTTCACTTTTACCCTACACAATAATTAGGAACTATATTTATACATTTTATAAATAAAACATGCAATGGTGTTTTGAGTGCATTTTAGTATACAGTATTATGCCATTGGTGGTAGATTACTGGCAAAAACAAAATGGTCCACCTCAAATTCTTTCAAAAATTTTGTGTCAACTAATATGTGTCATCTATTTTATTATCTAAATAGCACAACTCTCCTCAACAATCCACACAATGTGATGTATCATGCATGTCTGTAGCACAAATGGTGTGGGTAGAATTAGGGGTTTGTTCAAATGCCTAACCCTAACTGTGAGCAATAGTAATAGCCCAGCAAACACAAAAACGTTTCAAAAACATTTTTTTCACGTCGTGAAAAGGTTGTGATAACGTTTTTATCCTACGTATTTAACACGACAGATATCGGGTTTTTTTACGTTATAAATACGTTTTTTTACAACGTTGCATAAAGTCGTAAAAAAGTTTTTTTTTTTTTACGTTGTTAATGCAACGTTCTTAAAACGTAAATATCACGTCTTACTTTCTGGACGTCGTCAATTGGTTATAACACATTTACCCGAAATCACCAACACGAAGTTTCCAGGTTTTGCTTTGAATGTAAATTACTTTGAAGTGTTCCTCACACACTGCATGTTCTACCCAGCTGGCATTCGACTGACATTAAACGTTTAAATGTGGTTGAAATAATGTCAGTTTATGAAAAAACATTAATTCAACGTTAAAACAACGCTGAACACAAAATAGATGAAGTTGTGTTGTTGACTCACTACGGATTCAACATAGAAATATCAAAAATGTTTGAGTTGTACGTCAAATCAACATTATTTTTACAACCATGACTTTTAAATATTTCTTGAAATATATCAGTAGAAAAATAACGTTGTTCCAAAATCCAATTTGCAATCTAATTTGCACAATATAAACAAAATTCAACGGTTATCCAACACTGGCACCTGACGTTGATTCAACAGTGACTCGACGTTAAAATGCCAGCTGGGTACATCGGTCTTTTGTGATTCCATTGTGAAGCATAGTCGACCCGTTAAAAACATTAAAACGTCACTGGAAATAAATAGCCTACAGACAGTTAATTCTTAGGGACTGATTTAACTTATTACATTAAAAGTTATGGATTGATTTATTAATTCAACATCATGTAGCCTAACTACCCAACTTTTCCTTCAAGCAAAAGGTGTCCAGAAAACAAAAGATTTTCCTCAAAAAAGAAAAGAGCTCGCATCTCAATAAATAAATGTATTAATACAAAAAACAAACAAATAACAATATAAAATATATTAGAATAACTTTTATTATATTATATGTTATAACCATTTTAGCAAAATAAATGTAATCAATAAAGAAAATACACAATTTGCAGCCTATAACAAAAAATAATGTTGACAAAACCAACTATACAAAGAACATACATACAGATAGACAACTGTAATAATGCTAAAATATTGATATATGAACAACAACAAAAAATAGACAATGTTGATTATAGGGCTGTAACGATACGCTTAATTTTAATCAATGTTTCATCCATAAATAAAAGGTAACGTTAAGGACGGCGGAGAGACGTGAGAGCGTCGCGAGGCCGGTGGTCGGTGCGATTGCTAATGAGCAGCACCTGTGAAGCACACCGGTCTCGCATCTCTCATGGAGGAGCGGAAGCTCGATCATCCACTTCGTCGCTCCCCCATGCTTCCGCTCCTCCGTGAGATGCGAGACCGGTGTGCTTCACAGGTGCTGCTCATTAGCAATCGCACCGACCACCGGCCTCGCAACGTTCTCTCACGTGCCTCGGCCGTCCTGCTCACCACAGTAAGTTAAGCAGACAATACATAATCACGACAATGAGGCGCCGGTGCATGAACTGGAGTTTGTCTCATAAAATGAACCGAAACAGAAATATATTGAAATGTCTAGTTTTAAACAGAATAGTTAGCCATGCCCATGGCTCGCAATGATTGTTGAGCCACGACAGAAGTTTCCACTTTGAATCCTTTAGACTGGTTGTTTTTTTCTCCAGCATCTAAAGTGAGAAAGAAAATAACCAAAAAGTAAATGTAAAAAAAAAACAATGGTTGTCCAAAATGTGAAGTATACACTGGAGTTTATCCCTCTACACGTGCAAGATTTCAGTCAGATAAATTGTGGCTAAATGTTTGCTTGATTGAGTGACGTCACGTGAAAACATTAATTAAACTGTTAACTTACAGACAGTGCATAGTTTTAGGTTAAATAAATGAGCTTACTATTCACATCCATATACCTTACAGACAGTGCATAGTTTTAGGTTAAATAAATGAGCTTACTCACATCCATATACCATTTGCCAGCAAAACATTTAACGTTACAAAACTATCAAAATCTCTCATCTAACGTTACACATAAAATGCGATTAAACGCCCAAACAAACAGCTTAACCTAACTTGCCTCCTCCAACAGTTAACGTTAGCCTAACGCTTTAGATGCTAACGGACTATTTCGAATAAACATTTCTATACAGTAAATATTCAACGAAAGTCTGTCATTTACATGAAAGAAAGTGTCAGAAACATTTGTATGTACTAGCTTACCTGAAAGTAGTTAAAACAACAGTGAGAGACGGAGAGTTTAGCAGCTTGTTGTCAGTTGAGTGGCGCCCCGTTTCCATGGTAACGCCCTCCGCTCAAGTTCAGATGCGGCTCGAATTTCAGCGCGCGCGCCCATTAAAACATGTAGAAGTCACGCAGCATTTACATAAATTTAGAAATGATGGAATGAATTATAATTTATAATTGATAATCAGAAAACATATCCTGAAACTTGTTTCATTATTAATGGATATTATTAGGTATGTTGCCATCGTAACTGTAAATGGAATGATCATGAAATCATTGAAAATGTAAAACATTTGTTTGAATTATATAGGCAATAGGCTGGTAAACGTGGTGTAGAAATACAATTGTAAAACGAATCGGTTACCTAACGTAACCTCGGTTCTCTCTAGATGAGGGAACGAGTATTGCGTAAGCTAGCTTACGCTACGGGAAACATTCATCTTTTCTGAGAAATTGAAGCCAAAAAATTATCCTATAATTTTGTATCCATTGTCAACGCAGTTCAGCTGCAGCAGACCATGAGCAGCTAGCTAGCAGCTCATTGGTTCGCTCACAGAGAACTGCTTAAGCCTATGAGGAGACGCAGATGAACTCTCGGCCAATGAGAGTCTGACATGCTCTCATTGCGTCAGAGCCCGCCGAAACGGGCGTGGTCAGAGAGTATATCTTGGCGTCCCAGGCTGTCAACTCTGGTTTTTCATAGAATGAAGCGAGAACGCTAGTAGTACAAGCACGGCCAGGAACGTAATACTCGTTCCCTCATCTAGAGAGAACCGAGGTTACGTTAGGTAACCGATTCGTTCTCTTACGAGAGGTTCTCTCGTATCGCGTAAGCTAGCTTACGCTACGGGAACACCTGGTCAACGCCGTGCGTGCTAAGCATCCACTACGAGTCCCAGGGGAGACCCCGGGGGGCCCTTATGAGTGGGAATAAATATATGTACATGTGACAAAGGCCAGCAGAGCGGGCCGGTGATTGTGTCGTACATAAGCACATGAAAGAGAGGGACAGAGCGAAACCGGTCTGTGTGAATAACTCCCTATAGTGCAGCTCAACCAGAAGAGCTGTAACATACTAGACTGCTAGTAGTTTAGTCTGCAAGGCAGGAACTTCCAGGTTGTAAAATCTGACAAAGGTAGAGGGGGAAGCCCATCCCGCTGCCACACAAATGTCGTGAATGGAAATTCCGCTGGACCATGCCCAGGATGAGGCCATGCCTCTAGTGGAATGAGCCCTGATGCCCAGAGGACATGGCAGGTCTTTTGATGCGTATGCGGCTGCAATGGCATCAACTATCCATCTTGATAGAGTCTGTTTCGAGGCGGCCAACCCTTTGGTGCGCCCACCGAACGAAACGAAAAGCTGCTCAGATCGTCTGACCGGAGCAGTGCGAGTAATGTATAATCTCAGGGCCCTGACCGGACACAGGAGATTAGCGTCAGATTCGCTATCGGATGCAGGCAGAGCCGATAGGGAAATAACTTGTACCCTGAACGGGGTACCAATCGCTTTTGGGACATAACCATGTCTAGGTTTGAGAACGACTAAGGAGTCATTGGGCCCAAACTCGAGACAGGAAGCGGTAGTGGACAGCGCGTGAAGGTCTCCCACACGTTTTACTGACGCGAGCGCGAGCAGAAAAACGGCTTTGAGCGAAAGGTATTTGAGGTCCACGGTGTTTAACGGTTCGAATGGGAGGGCTTTCATAGCTTCGAGAACTATGGAAAGGTCCCAAATCGGCACCGAAGGGGGGCGTGGGGGGTTCATCCTTCTAGCTCCCCTGAGGAAGCGGGTGACCAAGTCGTTTTTGCCCAGTGACTGGCCGCGCCGGGGTTCAACAAACGCTGCGACGGCTGCCACATACACCTTGAGAGTGGACGGGGACCTGCCCTGGTCCAACATCTCCTGGAGAAAAACTAACAAGGAAGGAACCTCGCATGACCGTGGGTCCAATTTTCTGTTGGTGCACCATTTAGAGAACACAGACCATTTAGATGCATAGAGCCTTCTAGTAGAAGCCGCTCTAGCCTGCATGATCGTGTTTAACACTCCCTCTGGCAAAGCAACGGGTAGTCGTTGATCACCCACGCATGTAGCGCCCAGCGCTCTGGGTGGGGATGCCAGATCATGCCGTGAGCTTGGGAGAGGAGATCTGCTCTGACTGGGATGGGCCACGGGGCTGTCTGTGACAACTGAGTGAGCTCCGGGAACCAAGTCTGACCCTTCCAACGCGGGGCTATGAGGAGCACCGAGTGGCGTGTTTCCCTGATTCTCTGAAGCACCTGTGGTAGCAGAGAAACCGGAGGGAAAGCATAAAGCGGGCGGCTGGGCCAGGTCTGGTATAGCGCGTCCACGCTCTTTGTGAAAAATATTGGGCAGTGGGTGTTCTCCTCTGAGGCGAAGAGTTCCACCTCTGCTCTGCCGGATATCCGCCATAGCTTTTGAACTGTAAAAGTGTGCAGGGACCATTCCCCGGGGGGAATGGGGTTCCTGGACAGACTGTCTGGACCGTCGTTCAGATGGCCCGGCACGTGCGTCGCTCTGAGCGAGAGCAGGTGACACTGAGACCAAACTAAGATGCGTTCTGTCAGCCGGAGAGATTCCTGGATCTGACTCCGCCCTGACGGTTTAGATAGGAGACCACGGCTATATTGTCCGAACGGATCAGCATGTGGTGACCGTGAATGCGCGGGAGAAAGCGCGTGAGCGCGTTCTCGACCGCCAACATCTCCAAACAGTTTATGTGGAGGAGGCTCTCTTGAGCTGACCAGGGGCCGAAGGCCGGTGAGCCCGGTCTGCCGCCCCCCAACCCGTGTTGGATGCGTCTGTCGAGATGACTTTTCGGCGAGAAAAGGTCCCCATGGAAACGCCCCGCTGAAACCATTCTGTCACAGTCCATGGCTGCAGAGCTGTGATACAGGTCTGCGTTACCTTTATCAGCTGGCGGCCCGTGGTCCACGCACGGTGAGACACACGGCTCTTCAACCAGAACTGAAGCGGGCGCATGCGCAGTAACCCCAGCTGGAGCATCGCGGAGGCTGAGGCCATGTAACCCAACGCCTTCTGAAAAGTTTTCAGAGGTGTGAGTCTGTTCATCTGAAAAGATGCGGCGAGACGCTGAACACGGCGCGCGCGCTGTGTTGACAGACGAGCCGTCATCGTGACCGAGTCTAGCTCTATACCCAAGAAGGAGATAGTCTGACTGGGATGTAGTGCACTCTTTGTCCAGTTGACAGAGAGGCCCAAAGCTTTCAGATGGTCGAGGAGAACTGTACGATGAGACAGTAGCTCTCTCTGTGATTGTGCCAAAATCAGCCAGTCGTCCAAATAGTTCAGTATTCGCAGCCCCTGACTCCGGAGGGGGGCGAGCGCCGCATCCATGCACTTCGTGAACGTATGGGGTGCTAAGGATAGGCCAAACGGAAGGACGGTGTATTGATAAACCTGGCCTTCGAAGGTGAAACGTAAGAATGGCCTGTGAAGGGGATTTATCTGAATCTGAAAGTAAGCATCTTTCAGATCTAGTGAAATGAACCAGTCCCCCTGGCGCACGTGCGCGAGGAGTTTTCTGATCGTGAGCATTTTGAACGGTCTCTTCATGAGAACTTTGTTCAGAAATCTGAGGTCTAAGATTGGTCTGAGGCCGCCGTCTTTCTTGGGGACAAGGAAATAACGGCCGTAAAACCCCGACTCGCTCATAGACAGAGGAACTCTCTCTATAGCCCTTTTGCACAATAGTTTTGCTATCCCTGAACGGAGCAGCGTCACTGCTTCTGGGTTCACAGTAGTTTCTAGCCTTGCTCGAAAACGTGGAGGGCGACGGTGAAACCGTAAGCGATAGCCTAGCCTTATTGTGTTTAGCACCCACTGGGAAATTCCCGGAATAGCTTCCCACGCTTTTAAGCGTAACGCTAGGGGGTGAATGGCTACATGGTCCCCGTCGTTGCACATAGCGGGCTGCGTGAGCGCGCTCATATTGTTTATGACAGCGGGACTTACACTCAGAGAGGAGTTTATGGGCCGTGTAACAGAGTGAGCAGAGGGGGGACGCGCACACGGGCTCGTGGGCGCGCTTATGCACTCTGAAACTCGAGCGGGTTGGAACCGCTTTATGAGAGTGGACTCTGTGTGAGACACGGGGACTGAAGTGCTTTTGTGTATGAGTGAACACAGTGTTGTGGGCACATTTTCTACACAAGAGGCTTTTATGCTCTTTTTGAGATTTCTCTGGGTCGCCGTTTTCGCTCATGCAAGCGGGAAGGGAGACCGGCTTGGTAATGGCGGTGTACACTGCTGTAGTAGCCGCGTGAGCGGGGACTAACAGAGGGCGAAACTTGACGGCGGTGCTAGGCAGACTTCGAGTGATCAGGTTTCAGCGCGATCCGAGGCCGAGGCCCCCGGGGAGGCGGCGGTCTGTGGCGGCTGTCAGAGCGAGAACGAGGGCGGCCGCCCTGGCGTCGCTGAAAAGTCTGGCTGTGCTGAGCTGGGCGCTGAGGTGGGGCTCGTGCAGGAGGCTGGTCAGGTGAGCGGCCTGCAGAGGAGCTAGCGCGACGAGGCAGAAAGAGATATATGGCCTGGGAAGCTTTCTGCACTTCGGAGAAACGGTCGACGATACCCGTGACGGCAGATCCGAAGAGGCCGGATGGAGAGAGCGGGGCGTTGAGAAAGGCGGCGCGCTCAGAATCTCCCATGTCGGCGAGTGTGAGCCAAAGATGTCTTTCAGACACACAAATGGTGGCCATGCATTTCCCAGGGCTTGCGCAGCAGATTTTGTAGCGCGAAGGGCAATGTCCGTGGCGCTCCTTAAATCCGCGACTGAGGGGGGATTTTTTCCGCTCTCGTCCCATTCACAAAGTAAATCACCCTGTAGAATCTGAAGGACGGACATGGAGTGGAGTGCAGAGGCTGCTGGACCGGCGGCTGAGTAAGCGCGGGCGTGAAAGCTCGAAGTCGCTCTGCAGGCTTTAGAGGGAAGCACAGGTGATGAGCGCCATCTTGTGGAAGGCGGGCATAAATGTGCGGCGACCAGGTCCTCTACAGGGGGAATGGAGAGATACCCCTTTTCTGCGGCTCCGTCCACAACGCGAAGCGGGGCGGAAGAGTCAGAGCGAGTTCTGGCAGAGAGCGGGGCATTCCAGGACTGAGGTCCGCGTGCAGTTCAGGCAGGAAGGGCGCGGCCCGTTTAGTGACGGGAGTTGAGCGCTGGCGGAAGTAACTGCCGTCCATGCGGTTGATGGTCTGCTTGGGGGGAGGGGACCAATCGAGTCCGAGGCGTTCGACGGCCTGTGAAAGGAGGCGCACTAATTCCTCCTCGATTCCAGCGCGGGTCCCAGAGGATTCTCGGGCCGAGGAGGCGTGAGAACCGGACCATTCCTCACGGTCTGAAGCGAGAAGCGAACAGGTTTCCTTGATGTCCGCGGCGTCATCGGAGGTTACAGAGCGGCCACTCGGCGGCAACTGTACATCCGGAAGCGGCGGAGAAGGAGAGCGGGAGGCGACAGGCTCCGGCGAGATGAACGCTTCTAGCTGGGGTTCTGGCGGCCTCAGAGAGCGGCGTTTCTTCTTCCGCGGCGAAGTCAGAGGCGGCGCGGAAGCAACTTTAGTGGCCTGAAGTCGAGCCCGCAGGGTCGACAACGGCATCTCCTCGCAGAGATCGCAGCCGCCATCGGCGAGGGCGAGCTTGGCGTGCTCCAATCCGAGGCAGAGAGCGCAGATGACGTGGCGGTCTCCAATCTCGAGGGGAGCGCGGCAAGAACCGCAGGAGGATTTATGAGACATCTTTAAAAAGACGCTCGCTCTTTTAGATACAAAACAATACAGGAAGCTTTTTCGTAAAAAGGCTACAAATCCGTCGGATGGCGCTAGCTCGCAGGACGGCTGAAGGTGGCGAAGACGGCCGGCTTCCTCAGTCTCCCAGATGCTCGCTAGAGTTGCCTTTTCAACGACGGCGGCTTCTCTCAGGATCAGCAGATGCGTGTAGCCCGCTGAAGAGATGAAAAATCAGAGTTGACAGCCTGGGACGCCAAGATATACTCTCTGACCACGCCCGTTTCGGCGGGCTCTGACGCAATGAGAGCATGTCAGACTCTCATTGGCCGAGAGTTCATCTGCGTCTCCTCATAGGCTTAAGCAGTTCTCTGTGAGCGAACCAATGAGCTGCTAGCTAGCTGCTCATGGTCTGCTGCAGCTGAACTGCGTTGACAATGGATACAAAATTATAGGATAATTTTTTGGCTTCAATTTCTCAGAAAAGATTAATCTTTCCCGTAGCGTAAGCTAGCTTACGCAATACGAGAGAACCTCTCGTAAGAGAACTATGATATAGGCTAAAGAATGAACATATTTTCTTAGATACACAAATTGATTTATTTAAATATTAAACAGTGCTTAGCCTATAGTAGCCTATGCAGTTATTAATATGCTATTTAAGTGCTGTTGTTTATTGGGTTGTATGGTGTTTATACTATGCATTATAGGCATATTTAAATGTAGTGATTGTTAACAAACGTTCAGAAATAGGTGTAGCCTATACAGCACAATAGTTTTCAACGAGATATAAACCACCAGGGAGCGCTGTTTGCTGGATTTCTGCCATGCCAAATCTTGTAGGTGGTTTGCGAACGCAAATGTGCTAACTCATTTATTGACGAGCCAACTTGATTTAGCAAAAAAAAAAAAAAAAAGAAAAGAAAGAAAAAACATCATCCAAATGACGTCTGGTGCCTGGGTTAGTTTGGTCTTGTTTCGTTTTTGTAGACAAACGTGATAGTTTTTTTGACTAAAGAAAATGTACCAGTTTGGTATTTTAACAACGTTTTTAAAACGTCTTATTCCAACGTAGAGATTACGTTATTTTAACACCTGAATAAAACGTCTCCCAAAAGTTGTAGTTTGGTCTAGCTTCCTTTTAGTAGTAAACAAACGTGATATGTACGTTGTTTTGACTACTTAAAAAAAACATACCAGTTTGGTATTTTCACAACGTTTTTAAAACGTTTTATTTTGGTTACATTATTTATCCATTTATAAAAACGTTTCAAAAACGTTTTTAAAACGTTGTACTACAACATTACCTAATTACAACCAAAATACAACGTTGTGAAAAGTTGTAAAAACATTTTGTGTTTGCTGGGAGTGTTGCTTGCCTTAGCTCGGAGCCCTCCCTTCGGACAGCACGCCATATACGCATAACCTTTACACTATTTAGTTATATATAAGTGTGAACTTGTGAAAACTGTTTTCAACTGAAAACTTTTTATGCATTCTGACCATTCATTTACACGACAACGGTGTTTTGGTGTCGTCATGAGAACGCAAGTTTCAAAGTGCAACTTTTATAAAACGATAAGATAAGATAAGATAAGATAAGATAAGAAAAACTTTATTGTCCGTCACAAGTGACAGAAATTTGTCTTTGACAAGACCGGCTCAGATAACATAAAAACACATACAAGAACATAGATACACTCAATACCATTTAGCCACATTAGCTGTACAGACATGTGCAAAATACAAAAATGTGATGTGTTCTATCTATGGTTGTTCAGTATAGTAATGGCCGTGGGAATGAAAGATTTTTTGTATATATTTTTCCTTGCAAGTGGGACTCTGTAGCGTCGACCTGATGGCATTAACTGAAAGGATTGGTTAAGGGGGTGGGTGGGATCCTGTGTGATTGTAGTGGCTTTCCTCAGTACTGACCGTGTATGAAGTTCTGTTAAGGGAGTTTGAGGGAAGCCTATTATCTTACTGGCTTGATTTATTATACGTGCAAGTTTGGTTTTGTGCTTGACGATGAGGGCATTATACCAGGCTGAGATATTGAAAGTGAGTATGGATTCAACGAGTGACTGGTAGACCCTAGTTAAAATGGTCTTGTTCACACTAAAATCGTCTCAGGTTACGTATGTAACCCTGGTTCCCTGAGAGGGAACGAGACGCTGCGTTTGAGACGCGGTGGGAACGCTCTGCGTGATTACGTCGTGAAGCACATGTAAAATCAGTCCAATGGAAGCCCGAAACGTCATAGGCGGGTGACGTCATAGACCAGGAAACTATAAAGCACCCCTGAATTCAGACCGTGCCAGCTTCTGAAAAAACCTGAAGCAAGTTGATCAGGGCATGCAGGAAGTATGGCAGGTAAACGCAGCGTCTCGTTCCCTCTCAGGGAACCAGGGTTACATACGTAACCTGAGACGTTCCCTTTCAAGGGAACTTCGAGCTGCGTTTGAGACGCGGTGGGAACCCCATACCCACTACGCCATAGTGACAAATGCCCGTTCTGTGTGAAGTCCTTGCGCACACTAAGAAGCAAGCAACCTTGCCCCTGGAGTGGAGAGGTCAAGGTCATAAAACCTGACAAATGTATGTGGAGAGGACCAACCTGCCGCATTACAGATATCAAGAAGGGAAACACCCGAAATTAAGGCTGTAGAGGCCGCCATACTCCTTGTAGAATGGGCCCGTACAGCCATAGGTGAAGGCTGACTGGCTGCTTCATAAGCCAATGATATAGCCTCAACTATCCATTTGCTCATTACCTGTTTAGATGCAGGGCACCCTCTCTTGAGTGACCCAAAGCAGACAAACAATTGTTCAGACTTACGCCACAGGGCAGCCCTGTGAACGTAGGCATCTAATGCCCGAACTGGACATAACAGGTTCAGTTGTTCCTGATCTGGGGTATTAAAAGGTGGAGGATAAAATGCCTGCAGCACTATAAGGCCCCCAACATTAACTGGGACCTTAGGAATATAACCTGGTCTAGGGAAGAGAAATGCCTTCACCATACCAGGTGCAAATTCCAGACATGGCGCAGCAACCGACAGGGCATGCAAATCTCCAAATCTCTTGATAGACGAAATAGAAAGGAGAAATAAAGTTTTTAGAGAGGAATTTCTCTGAAACCTCTTCAATGGGCTCGAAGGTAGCCAAAGCCAGACCCTCAAGATCAATGGCCAAATCCCAAGCCGGTGCTCTAGAGTGCAATGCAGGTCTCAACCTCAGTGTACCACAGAGAAAACGAGTAAAAAGAGGATCTGATAGAAGTACCCCCCCCCCCCCCATCCCCCCCCCCCCCCCCCCCCCCCCCCCCGAGGGGTGTGGTAGGCAGATATAGCCGCCACGTAAACCTCTAGGGTAGAAGGAGATAACCTAGCAGAGAAACGGTCTTGCAAGAAATCAAGAACTGAACCAACAGGGCAGTTAACAGGATCTAAATGACGTTCACCACATCAGGTGGAGAATAATTTCCATTTCAATGCATATAGTTTTCTCGTGGAAGGAGCTCTGGATTGGAGAATGGTCTCAACGACCTCAGTCGAGAGACCGGATTCTATGAGCCGGGCCCCCTCAGAGGCCGAGCCCACAGTATCCAAACTCCAAAAGAGGGTGAACTCCGGGGAGCAAAGATATCAGGAAATGCGTACTGGTTTAGCGTCAACCACACCTAATACATCACATCCAGTCCAAGCGGAGCTGTATGCGTGAGGGAGAACCAAAAAGAGCAATGCTTTGTACAAACGATGTGAAAGGTCGACTTGACTTTAGTTTGACCAAAGTTCTCCCTAAGAAGCTCCACCACCTCGGGGTGAAGTCTCCAATCCCTGGGCCTCAGCCCCTGCCTCAACAGGATATCTGCTCTGATATACGAGACCATCAGTGTGTTGTCCACCATCTGCGAGCGCCCACTCATGATCGCCCCCACTTGTGAGGGAAGCATCTGTCGATGGCAATATGCGTCGACAAGAAGCCCCCAACACTGGGCCTGGGCGAGGAACCTGGGCGAGGTTCTTCCACATGACCGAGGCACGAAGGCATAGCCGCGTGACCTTGATCATGTGAAAACATATTTCCCCTCGGAGAAAACCCCTTGGTCCCGAGCCACCACTGCAGGGGTCTCATGTGCAGAAGGCCAAAAGTAATTACGTTGGACGCAGATGCCATGAGACCCACCAGTCTGAAACTGTTTCACAGTGAGTGACTGGCCTAGATATACCCCAATACGAGAATCGCTACACCTAGAAAAGTGGTCCTCAGAGCACACTCTTCTTGGCGTTGAGAGGCAACCCCAACATCCTTAATGAGACAGAACGACATCTCGATGCTGAACTGCGATAAACTCAGATTGGGTCAGGATCAACCAATCATTGATGTAGTATAATACGCGAATGCCCTGGAGTCTCAGAAGAGCCAGAGCTGCATCCACGCATACTGTAAAGGTGTGGGGTAAAAAACTTAGGCCGAATGGAAGAACCCGATAATGGTATGCTTCGCCCCCGAAAGCAAACCTCGGGAACCTCCCTCATCCTCTTTCGGAAACAATGAAGTAATGGCTGTCTAATGGGAGAAGGAACCCCTTCTACAGCTCCTTTTGCAGAAGTGACAGTACTTCCTGCTTCATAACCAAAGCCTGCTCGGGGTCCACCAATGAGAGGAGGACCCCTAGAAATCTGTACGAACGAGAACCAAACTGAATTCTGAAACCTTTTTCTATAGTGTGCAGGACCCACTGAGAAATATGTGGCAGTAGTTTCCACGCTGCCAGAAATTCTACTAGGGGAACCAGTCTCTCAAGACTGGACTCTGGATTTGTTTGAACAGTCACTACGGCGCCCTGAAGCGGCGAACCGGCAGGGAACAACCAAACTGACCATTCTACGACCCTCCTTGGAGGATCGCATGGGGACACTGACACCTCGGTGCCCTGAACGGCGAACCGGCAGGGAACAACCGAACTGGCAGCGCTGCAACCCTCCTCAGAGAGTTGCACCCCAGAAGGCGCAGAGGAAAAACGATTTCTCAAAACCGTCCCTTGGTTGAACAGTCACTACGGTGCCCTGAAGCGGCGAACCGGCAGGGAACAACCGAACTGACCGTTCTGACTGATCCTCGGAGGATCGTATGGGGACGCTGACACCTCGGTGCCCTGAACGGCGAACCGGCAGGGAACAACCGAACTGGCAGCGCTGCGACTCTCCTCAGAGAGTCGCACCCCAGAGGTCGCCGAGGAGAAACGATTTCTCAAAACCGTCCCTGCCCCGGAGGAGCCCTCAGAAGCCTGATAGCCTTGTTCTTTTGCGACAGGACTTCTTGTCTAAGCTTTATTAGAGATGATGACAGTCCTCAGACCTTGCCTACCTCTAACTAGCATAGTTCCTATGACCCTCCTCGGAGGATCGTTGGAAAAAGCAGGCACTTCGGCGCCCTGAAACGGCGAACCGGCAGGGAAACCGAACTGACTGCTCTTCTTTTTTTCTTATTTGAAGGCTCGTTTGGGGACACTGACACCTTGGTGCCCTGAAACGGCGAACCGGCAGGGAAACCGAACTGGCAGTGCTGCGACCCTCCTCAGAGAGTCGCACCCCAAAGGGCGCTGAGGAGAAACGATTTCTCAAAACCGTCCCTACCCCAGAGGGGACCACCCTTAGAAGCCTGATCGCCTCGGCGTCAGGGCTTCTTCTTTGTCCAAGCTATTTTAGAGATAAAACAGTCCTCAGATCTTGCATGTCTCTAACTAGCTAGACTGCGACCGCCACCCAAGTACCCCTCAATTGCGGAGGAGCCCGAATGGCGAATAGGCCGAGACTGCTCCCGCCCAGCAGTCTCAGGAACATTAGATTGGTGAGGAAGAAACCTCTGGAACGCCGCTGAATGGTTTATATCTCAGTTTTCTTGAAAGCGGAGCGTCCAGAAGAACAGACATAATTATATCTTTATTTTCCTTTATCTTTATATCAGAAAAACTTATATATATATATATACATACATATATCACTCTGTGGCCACCAGCAGGAAACAACCGAACTGGCAGCGCTGCGACCCTCCTCAGAGAGTCGCCCCTCACATTCATCCATGTCCTTATATACTTTACCCACCAGCGCTGCCTAATAAAAAATGTATTCATTATTTAAGATGGCTGGTGGGTAACGTCGGGGTTAATAACGATGACGCCGACTCGGGAGAGAGAAAGCTCGCAAGCGTCTCTTTAACCCGAGGCACTGTCATACTATGATACTAAATACCCCAAAATTACTATAGTTAGACATCTGGGGATTAAACACATACAATACAAACCGGTTTATTCCACGATCCCGACACCTCAGTCTGGAGATAGGGAAAAAACCGCAGTCCCCGACGAGGAGGGTGAGATACAGAGTTTTCCTGTTTTAAGATACATTTCATCTAACAAACTCTTCTTTATTTTCAATCTCATAATGTTCAGCTGGCCAGTAAATATTTAACTGGCAACAGCACTATAAAACCTCCTTTTTTTTTTATTTTTAAAAAGCTCCTCTTTATTCAGCAGAGTTATGAGCTGACTATTTATTTATTCATTGAAAACTCAAACATCTGCCTTCTTAATATTTGTATTTGTTTTGTTATCGTTCTTTTTAAAACAAAACACTAACGATGGAAATCGCTGCACACTAGATCTGGCATGTGAAAGCTGAGATAGGGCGGAGCCCGTCCCAACCCCCGCTGTCAGATCTGTTTGCGAACCCCAAAAATTATGCGAGTCGTCTCCGTGCCTCGGCAACAGAGAGACCCGCGCGGGGAACGCGAACCGAACCGTCCTCCTCGAAGAACGCCCGGCGGGAGCGGAGCGTCCTCACGGACAGCTTCTCGCAATGCTCACAGTCAGCTCCCTCGAGAACTGACTGTTGGCATGCTCCACTCCCAAACAGCAACAAAAAGCTTATGTGTGTCCCCACCCGTGATGTAACGAGGGCAGGGAACAACACAACGTCTATAATCTTGCTTGCTCGCCATAATGATAGATAGTGATATATATTGGGCTTTGACAAACAACAATAAATAGACAAGGACAGATTTCACAGAGAGCGCTTGCTGAAGGTACAGAAGCTGGCGCGGTCTGAATTCAGGGGTGCTTTATAGTTTCCTGGTCTATGACGTCACCCGCCTATGACGTTTCGGGCTTCCATTGGACTGATTTTACATGTGCTTCACGACGTAATCACGCAGAGTGTTCCCACCGCGTCTCAAACGCAGCTCGAAGTTCCCTTGAAAGGGAACTCTAAGTTTCCTCAGCAGGTGTAAGCGCTGATGGGCTTTCTTATACACAGTGTCTGCGTGCTGTAAAAAAGACAGAGATGTATCCATCTCTGTCCCAAGGTATTTAAAAACACTGACTTGTTCAACTGGCTGACCATTGATGCTGAGGGGTTGAAACATTTGCTGTGTATTTTTAGTTTCCCTGCTCTGACAGCACAACTCCTTGGTTCTATCGATGTTAAGCTCCAGGGAAATTTCTTGGAATGTTGTGACCAAATTATTAACTGTCTGATGGTAATCAGACAGTGCCTTAGTATCAGACAAGTGGGCTACCAAGGCCATATCATCAGCATACTTAAACAGAAACATTCCATCCCTGTTACAGGATATGTTGTTTGTGTAAACAGAAAAAAGAGCAGGAGACAAAACACATCCTTGGGGGGAGGCCAGTGTTTAAAAGCTGTTTCCTAGAATTAAACGCATTCACACGTACCTGTTGGGGTCTGTCCTGTAAAAAGTTCTTAATCCATAAAATCAGTTTTGGGTGGACCTGAAGCTCGACTAGATGTTGCAGAAGTGTGTGTATGTGTACAGTATTAAAAGCAGAGGAAAAGTCCATAAATAGAATCCTTGTGTTGGTGTGTGATGAGTCTGGTCACAGTGTCCAAGAGAGTTAGGGTTGCATCTTCCACTCCACGGTTAGCTTTATAAGCGACCTGGAATGGGTCCAGTCTTCCTGTCACAGAGCTGGAGAGGTGGATACCTACCACTCTTTCCATACATTTGCAGAATATCGACGTCAGGGCAACTGGTCTGAAATCCTTGGGGTCTTTGGCATGTGTCTTTTTAGGAATTGGGATGATGGTTGATTCTTTCCACTGGTGAGGAACACAGCTTGAATCCAGGAGGCTCTGAAAGAGCTTGGTGAAAACCCCACTTAGGTGGGTGGAGCAATCTTTAAGCACTCTACCTCTGAGCCTGTCAGGGCCAGGGGTTTTGTGTGGGTTAACTCGCCTTAGGACAGATGCCACTAATTTCACATCTATGATGAGAGCCTGGTGGGATAGACTGGGGCTGGGGGGATTCCAGCTGGCTGGTGTGCTACAGTTGTCGAACCTGCTGAAGAAGTTGTTTAACTGCTCTGCAAAGGAGGCAGGGTCTTGACAGTTAATCACTGCAGGTTTAGATGTTCTCCCCATCATGGTGTTTAACCCCTGCCATGCCACCCTCGCATTCCCAGAGGTTATTTTTTGTTCTACTATGTCCTTGTAGTGAATTTTCGCCATCTTAGCCTTCCTTCTAAATTCTTTCTGTAGCTCCCTCACCCGAAGTGTGTCACCTTCTAAAAAAGCCTTCTTTTTTAAAACTAGACAGATTTTCATGTCTTTGGTGACCCACTGCTTGTTATTTGGATGTATTGTTATTTGTTTAGTTGGAGTTACCACGTCCTCACAGAATAAGATGTAAGAAGTTATTACATCAGTCAGTAAATTGAGATCATTCCCACAATCCTCGAAAAACAAACCCCAATCAGTCAACTCAAAACATCCTCTCAGTGTTTCTGAAGTCTCTTCGTTCCAAACATTAATTATTTTTTTAAGTGGTGCTCCTCTTTTAAGTTGTGACCTGTACTTTAGCAACAACAGAATAACCTTGTGATCAGAACGACCAATAGGAAGACGAGGTTTTGACATATACGCATCTGAAATGTTGCCATAGCACAAATCCAGTCTGCTGTGCATTCTAGTGGGTACTGTAACATACTGCTCCAAGTTAGGTAGATATGTGGTGACATCGCATTTGTTAAAATCCCCCAGCAAAAATACTGGTTGTTCACCAGATTGGTTGACAGCCCTATTGTAACTGTCTGTTATATGTTCAGCAGCCAGTGTGAAATCAGGTCCTGGTACATATACTAAAATCACAGTGATCTGAGAAAATTCTCGGGGTAAGTAGTGCGGTCTGAAAGACACAGTCATTATTTTGAAGTGCTTGCAACACTCAGTCTCTCTCACAGTGTAGTTGGTTGCCCACTTGTTGTTGACAGCTATACAGAGCCCGCCCCCAATCGACTTCCGTGTTTTCCGCACATCCCTGTCAAAGCGTATGATGTTAAAGCCATCCAGATCAAAATCCACGTCCTCAGAAATCCATACGTTATCATCTCCGTGTAAACTTCAAAATGTGAATCTGTGAAAACGGTGACGGCATGCAAACTTTTCCTCCAGCCCTAATTAAACACACCTGAAGGAGCTAATCAAGGTCATTAGGAACAATGAAAACTTCCAGGCAGGTGTGTTGGAGCTGAACTCTGCATGAAGAAGAATAAACATTTCTGAGCTTATGGCCATTACAATAAACTATTTCCCTGTCCAAATACCCACACTTGTGGTCTTCGCACTTGACCACTTGTCAACTTACATGCCGTTTTTTCTGTATTTGGCCCAAGTGTTCATGAGGACTGCAAGTGTGTGTAGAACTTTTGATTACCCGATGGGAGACACTTATAGTGTTGCAAAAAATACAAGTGTTTACTGAGCTTTTTTTTATTTCAATACTTTGCTTTTTAAAATAAACTTCTAAATGTCTGATCAGTAGTCGCTATGTATCTAACAGAAGACACCATTTTAAAATTGTGGTGCTTCTAATTAAGTGATAAAAAGCAGTTGCAAATGCTGTACAAAATATACATAGCCTACTCATCTTTGCACCAATAAAATGAGCATCACTTGTTTTACAACCAAATTATATGGTAAATGGACTCCATTTATATAGCGCTTTCCCAGACCCACTGGCCACCAAAGCGCTTTACATTTTGCCTCACATTCACCCATTCATACACTCATTCATACACCGACGGTGGTGTTAGCCATACAAGGCACCATCCAGCTCATCGGGAGCAGCTGGGGTTAGGTGTCTTGCTCATGGACACCTCGACACTTGGCCAGGTGATATCTAATTAATTTAACTTAAAGTGAAATGTTTTCCTCAACATCTCATGATTTCAGGGCACACAAGTTGCCGGACACAATGCATTATGGGATACGCATAGCCAAGAATAGTGTGGTATTTGAGATAGTGTGAGTTTAGTGTACATTAAGGGCACTGCACTTTGGCATTTTTAAAACATGAGACAGTCTTGCACACTTCCTTCCTTTCACGTGCACACACGCTAAAGTGGCCAAGACCGCAAGTGTGGGTATTTGGAAAGGGCAGTTATCTGGTAATTTTTCATGAAACTAAATAGCATTCAAGTGACACGTTTATCTTGAAGAATAAAAGAGTGTACGCTTTTTTTCACTGAAAATGTATTTAAATCTGCAGATTGACTTTAGACCTTAATCTCTTTAAATATCACAGAAAAGCCATGTCAGTCACTTTCTCATAAACACAAGATGTATTTTTTTTGTGTGTGATTGTTTCAGTGGGAACAGGCTAAACTGAATGGACATCAGTTACATTCCTCAAATTGCATAGTGATTCAGGAATATGATCAGAGAGCAGGAAATGAGGCACAGATTAGGATGAAATCCAAGATCAGGTGATTATGCTTTCGACTAAAACTAAATGTATAATCAATATCATCATTATCAGGAGGGTGCGTCTCATGTCTTTTACTTTTCCATCCTCATTTGCCTTCACTAAAGGAAAGAAGGCAAGGTGCTCTGCAAGTATTAACCCTTTATGACCTGCCATAGAACAATTCCACCAGAGTATATCTTTGTATTTTTACATGCTGTGCTGTCATTCTTTGGAGCATTTTCATATGCCATACATCAAAATAATCCTTACTCTCCCAATTTGAAGGCTATGTTTGTAATAAATCAATAGTAACTAGATAAATATCTCAAAAGTGCAATAAACAAAAAGAAAAACCATTTAAAAAAAATGTTTCTACATATTTTATTCAATACAAAAAATGGATAAATGTCAACCTCAAACTTGTCAATGTGAATAACGTGCATAAAACAATTTAAAACTATACAGAATTGATTTGAACTGTTTACATAAATTAGATTTTAAGATACACTCATTTTTACCCTCATTCAAAAAAAGGGGGGGAAAATGCCATGTAAATTATTCAATTACATTTGTGGTCAAACAGATAACATTTTGCTTTTGAATATTGATTGAACATTGAATTGGTTAAAATATAAAATAAATAGACCCTGTCAGAACAATTTATAATAAAATAAATATAAAATAAATAAATAAACTGTACTTTATCAGACCTTCTTAACGATAAGAAGGAACATATAGCAAATGGGAGTCAAACAGGAGTCAAACGCATGGTCAAATGACGCGGCTTGTGATGTCACAACATGCGACACACCCTGGGGTCATAGTGCACAGAACGTGATACATAAATGAGCCATCGGAAGACGTAACTATCAATCGCAAATCTACAGAACGTGTGCAAAGACGTGCAATGCATTTTTGTGGTTTTTTTTGTAAACGCAAATTACGCAATTTGTACAGACTCATTAGAGGGTGAAAACAACGCAACATGAGCATGTTGGAGGCTTGATCTGAACATGTTACATCTCTGGTTTTGTATGCAAAAATAATGATTGAGCTAGCCATTTGGTTTCAGTTTCTGTAGCCTCTTAAACAGACACACGCGCTCCCGTCGGTCTTAGAGGGTTAACCCTCTGGGGTCTAAGGTGTTTTTGGGGTCCTTGAGATGTTCTGACATGCTGTGACATACATGCTTATAAACATATTAATGGCACAGGTGAAATTACACTATATTTAGCACAAACAGGGCTATGATAATATGTGATATAATATGTATGTACATGTTTGTATATTTGAGAGAATATTGTTTATGCGTGGTTATTGAAAAAACTAAAAATGAAAGTTTCTAAAATAAGGCTACAAAACACATACTAAATATGTGTCCACAAGACTTTTGACTAATGGATGTTGTTGCCTAGTGTTTTTTCTTCAAAATGATCTGAAAAACATCCTGCTTAATCATTCACATAAAACTGTGAATTGGGTTTTATTGTGAAAAACTTTTTTTTTGTTTGCCAAGACAATATGCGAATGGGCTTGAACAGTCCAAACCCTATCATGAATAATTAGGTGATTCTCACCTGACCCGCATAATAATGAGCCTTTCATTCAGGTGTCACACAAGGAAAAATTGAAAGGACAACATACATATATATATATATATATATATATATATATATATATATATATTAGGGCTGTCAAACGATTGAAATATTTAATCGCGATTAATCGCATTAATGTCATAGTTAACTCGCGATTAATCGCAGTTATTTTTATCTATTCTAAATGTCTCTTGATTTTCTTTTTGTCGCATTATTTTTTCTCATTTTAATGCTCTTATCCACATGGAAAAGTGGATCGGCTTGCTTTGTGCAAATGTTTTTTATTGAAAACAACATTGACAAATACTGTGTTCAATTTCACATTAACATTCTCACTTGGAGCAAATAATCTCTCAATGTAACACTGTCCATTAATAAAAGGGTGAAAGAAATACTGACGAGGTCCTGATATTGACGAGGGGGCGGAGAATTCGCATCAGCTGTGTGTGTGTGTGTGCGTGTGTGTGTGTGTGTGTGTGTGTGTGCTTGGCCATCAAGTGGTATTTCAGACTGGACGCGCTGCGATGATGATAGCTCAGTTCACAACGACAAAACACACAGATCACTTTGGTCTTGTCAATGGAATCATTTGGCAACTTTTTAAAAGTAAACTTTCCATTCAGAATATTATTAGCATTCATTTCGGCGTCTCGCGCTCGCCATCCACTCAAAGCGTAACGTTAACCAACTATTTGGCCGGCTCGCAAGCCCAAACAAGTGTGTGCGGCGCGCCTGTTGTTTTGTTTCCGGTCTAGCTAGATCCGCTTGCGCTTTGGTCAACGAAGCAACAAAACGTCCTCGCGCGGCGCAAGCCTTTGAAATGAATGGGTTTCATAGCGCAGCGCCGCGTCCTGTTGTAACACCATGTGAAAAAAAACTACAAAGTTTGCTAGGCCAAAAAGACCGTTAATCGCGCGATAAAAAAATTGACGCCGTTAAAATGGGTTTGCGTTAACGCCGTTAATAACGCGTTTAACTGACAGCCCTAATATATATATATATATATATATATATATATATAAAATCAAAATATAAATGAATGTCAAAAACCCATTTTTAGTCATACATGGAAACAAATCCTGGTCAAATAGGTTATATGGGTCATTGTATAGAATTGGTTCAAAGTTAGAGTTGGAAACATCTTGAAAAGTTTTTTTTTTTCCCATATAAAGTATTATAAGCTTATATTGGATAACAGTTGATTAGTTTATTTTTGACAAAACATACTATATGTTTAACATATGAGCAGAAACTGTCTAACTAAAGCTTATTTGATGTCTATTTTATAGTAAAAACTTTCTAATCTATTTCGTCTGTAACAGTAGGATATGCATCTGTGCGTTTGTTTGTTCACACACCCAGACACCCGATTCATATTTAAACAGTCTTTTTGGTTTTACAGATACTATTCTATATTGCGATTAGAACAAATCTCAGTAGGCTAGTCTTACTAATGTAGGAGCGAGAGTGAATGAACGCACAGCGCGCGTGCGCGTCTGTGAATTCGTCCATCCAGTCGCACACAGACATGCATTTAATATTTAAACAGTCTTTGTGTAGTTTACAGACACTATTCAATAACGCGATTAGAACAAAGCACTTAAGAATAAATGACTTACTACATCAGCTGGATCCGTGCTCCTCGAAATGAAACAGGTAACTGAGTTAACTTTTCCAGGAATTATTCCTCACTGCGCAGCAAGACGAGATAAAGGTTAGGGCGTTCTGATGTGGGCGTTTTCATGGCTTCCCTCAACATTAACGTTTGAATAGCGCGCACACTCAGTGGGCGTGGTCACATTAACACGTCATACGCTATAATTAGGTGAAAGGAAAAAGACCGACATCTCTCTCTTTTCATACGGATTACATCACCTGAGAATAGTTGCTTTTTTATATAAATTACTTCATTTAAAGAAGAGAATTTCAGCTGCATAAAGATAAACCTTTCGTGTCTCTGTGACAAGTATTTACTGAGTTACAGTTAATTTTTCGGACGCGTTTCAGAAAGATTTTTGCGGAGACAGAGTGAGCTGAAAGCGCACCCTGTTTATTTTATTTATTTTACAAAAACACAAGGTTTTGATGTTAATAGGAGTGTACACAAAAAAAGAAGACATTTAACAGTATTGAATGATGTGTAACACTTATATGTAAGATCAAAATCAACAAAGTATTTTGAGTTTGTTTTGCACTTACAAGAAAAAAAGTGAGCAGATCACGCCGGCGTGATTGCCGACCCCAGAGGGTTAAAGGGATACTCCACTTTTTTTGGAAATAGGCTCATTTTACAACTCCCCCAGAGTCAAACTGTTGAGTTTTACCGTTTTTGAATCCATTCAGCCGACCTCCGGTTCTGGCGGTACCACTTTTAGCATAGCTTAGCATACATCATTGAAGTGGACAAGACCATTAGCATTTCTAAAAAAAAAAATGCCCAAAGAGTTTCGATATTTTTCCTATTTAACCCTCTGAGGTCTAAGGGTTTTTGGGGTCCTTGAGGTGTTCTGACATGCTCTGACATTTGTGCTTTTTTCAGTTATTTATAAACATGTTAATGGTAAAGGTGTAAATTCACTCAATATAGCACAAACTGGGCTACCGGAATTTCTGAGCAACAATTATGAAACATGTTTGTATTTTTGAGAGAATATTGCTTATGCATGGTTATTGAAAAAACTAAAACTTAAAGTGTCTGAAATAAGTCCACAAAACACATACTAAATATGTGTCCACAAGACTTTTGACTAATCAGTGTTGTTGCCTAGAATCTTTGCTTCAAAATGATCTGAAAATCATCCTGCCTAATCATTTACACAAACACATACACTGATTTAAATTTTATTAGAGACCTTTGGTTTGGAAAGGCAATATGCGTGGAGGCGTGTTCACACCTGAGAAGACAAAGGCCGGATAATGTGCCGCATAATGAGCTGCATATTAATTAGCCCTTTCACACAGGTGTGTCACAGGATCCCAAAGAATGCAAGGACAAAAGAAATTATCTATATAGCCTATACATATTTTACAATTAGAAATTGTAACCAATTACAAATAGGTTACAATTACAACAACAATTACAATTTTAACAATATTTCAAGTGTATTTCTTTGTAAAAACTATACATTTTATCATACGTATTAAAAAAAGGTAAGGATTCATTAGTTTGAATATTGGAACAAACACTATAATAACATCTTAGTTGATAATTCAATATACCTACTTTATTTTTGACAAAACATCATACTATAGTATATTTAACTATGAGCAGAAATTGGTGAACAAAAGCGTACCTATTTAATGTGACAGAAGTCTTTTTTTACAGTCAAAACTTTATAATCTATCCAAAACTAATCACAATATCGTGTCTAAACATTCATATTTAGTCTGTAATATATTGTGTATGATATATTAGTATATACATGTGAATTTGCAGCTTGTTGCTTATACAGACATTTTATTTCAACATATTTCAGTCTATTTTTACTCATCTTAGTAGGCTATAGCAATATAGTTTGTATGTGTTGTTCATGTAAACATAACGTTTACTAATATAGGTGCGAGAGTGAATGAACAAGGCACGCGCTGTATAACTGTAGTAAACAAAGCGCGCACGCCTTTGCCGTTCACTCATCATTTAGCCTACACACAGACACGCAATTCATATTTAAACAGTCTTTTTGCGGTTTACAGTCCGACAATTTCAATATCACGATTAGAACAAAGCACTAGAATAAATGACTCACTACATCAGCTGGATCCGTTGCTCCTCGAAATGAAACTACCAGCACTTCTGGTACATTTTCCAGGGTTAGATATTCCTCACAGCGAAAGGATACGCTGTGTACACAGCTGTACAAGATACTTACTAAACACGATGTGTTTTATAATCCAGCTGGTGGGCATTGGTATGTTTGAACGGCTTGTCTAAGATCATTTGCGTTTGAATAGCGCACGCTCTCCGTGGGCGTGGCACATTAACGCGTAATTAGGTGTAATGAGCTGGAAAGAAAAATACTGACATCTCTCACTTTTCATACAGATTACATAAGCTGAGAATATTTTTTTTTATATATAAATTCATTCATTTAAAAGAAGAGAGTTCAAGCTTCATTATGGAAAAACACTCGTGCCTGTATGACAAGTATTCGCGGAATTAAAAATAATCTTAGGACGCGTTTCAGAATGGACTTCACTGACAGAGAGAAGGCAGAACGCGCATCATGTTTATTTGGCGAAAAGCACAACACTTTGTTTTTATTGTGAGTATCCACAAAAAAATAGACACTTATCAGGATCTAATGATGTACAACACTTAATATGTAAGATCAAAATCAACAGAGTATTTTGAGTTTCTTTTGCACTGATAAGAAAAAAGCGAGACTATCGCGCCGGCGCGATAGCCGACCTCAGAGGGTTAAAACTTGACTCTTCTGTAGTTACATCGTGCACTAAGACCGACGGAAAATGTAAAGTTAGTATTTTCTAGGCTGATATGGCTAGGAACTATACTCTCATTCCTGCGTAATAATCAAGAAACTTTACTGCCGTACCATGAGTGCAGCAGGCGTAATGATATGACGCAGCGCCTGAAAATAGGCTACCTTCCGTCAACACAACGGAACTATTTTCAGGTGCTGCGTCATATCATTACGCCTGCCGCTCTCATGGTACGGCAGTAAAGTTTCTTGATTATTAATTTAAGTGGAGTATCCCTTTAATTCAAATTCGAATTTTAATTCTATATCCTGTTTTTGACATCAATTCAAATTCAAGAATTGAATTGGAATTCAGGAGTCATTCTCAATTCAATTCTGAATTGTGCACAAGCCTGATAGGTAGATACTTAGTCACTACACCAACTGGTGAGTGTAGAATAGATCATGATACGGAAAAAGTTTTCATAAGTGTGTTCTATCCAGTACTCGACTCTATGGGTGAACTCCAAAGACTTTTCTCTAAACCAAATTGTAAAATAATGAAAGGAATTCAAGCCCTTCTTCCACAAAGCGATACCCTTTTCCATGAGAAGCGTCTTGTCACAGGCCAGCCTCTCCAGATTTCAATAAACTCCGGGGCAGTTTCACCAAACTGTTGTATACAGCGGGTACTGGAAGCATTAGGTTTCCTACTAAGAATTACAGATGACACGTAACTGCTTAACCGAAGTAACATAGACCCACTGCCTCTCTTCCTCTGTTAATATAATTTCCCTTTGTCGATCCAGATCCATCAAACCGCTGATTTTAGGCTCCTTCTTCGTAGTGTGCAGTCTCTCCCTGCTCTGTGTGACATCCTCTCTCCACACAAACATGTCCTTTTATAATCCCCCTCGAGAATACATGTCTCTCTCGCGGCTCAATCTCCGCTCGTTACACAGCTGACACTCATTTCCCCATTTGCTAAGCCCGGAAGACTGTTTACACGGAAAGACCCGGAACCGGTCTGGTGTTACATCGAAATCGCTCCCACAGGGAAACAACATTGGGAAAAAAATAGTTCCGCTTTACGTCACCCCGTGACATCCTCCCCCACCAATCAGTTCTAGTCCCGAGAACGAGGCTCCGAAACCCAGTTCCCATACCTCTCAGGGGGCTGTCCTCGGTTGTCCCGTTGGGAACGTCTCGGTGGAGAGGCGGGGTCTACCCCTCTTGGCTCGATGTTCGGGCCCCTCGGAACCACTGCCCAACCTACTAAGGGTGGCCTGGGTGCCACAGGGACTGTTGAAGCCTCCACTGTAGGCTTTGGATAGTACGGGCAGGGGCGGATTAGATTTCGGTGTATGACCCGCTCTGGGCCTGGCTTTCCCCTCGGGCGGATGGTGTAGACCGGCTGGTCGGGACGTTGCTGGCATTGTACCACATAAGGTAGGGCCTCCCACCGATCACTCAGCTTGCCCTTTCCTCGGCGCCAATTGTCCCGTACCAAAACTCTCTCTCCGGGCAAAAGCAGGGCCTCTCGTCCGATCATACAACCGCTTATTCTTAGCAGCGGCTACGTTTATTTGATCAGTAACCTGTTCATACGCCGAATGGAGTCGCTGATGATGCCTGCCTACCCAATCAGTCAGACTCGAACCCTCTCCAGCCACAGCCGTTCCAAGTAGTAAATCTGTGGGCAGACGCACGTGTCTCCCAAACATCCGGTACGTCGGAGCATACCCAGTGGTGCTATGAAAACTATTGTTATAGGCCTGTACCAGAGCGGGAAGACTCTCCACCCAGTTACTCTGACGAACCATGTCCAGTGTCCCCAATAGGCCCAGCAAGGTCTGGTTAAACCGCTCACACCCCCCGTTTCCCTGGGGGTGGTACGGTGTGGTGTGAGTCTTCTTACACCCATAGAGCCGGCACAATTCCTGGACAACCTTGGATTCGATGTTTGGCCCTTGATCCGAATGAAGAGTCTCTGGACACCCAAACGGCTGTAATACTGTCTTCCACAGAGCATTTGCAGTGGTGATGGCGGTCTGGTCCAGAGTCGGAATGGCCCAAGCATATATTGTGAACAGGTTGGTTACCACTAGAATATTCTGGAAACGATCCGTCGGTCGACCCAACATCAATTAGTCCATGGCCATGATGTGCAAAGGGGCCTTGGCTCATATGGGGACCAGTGGGGCTCGCACCTCCTTTCTCGTCTTAAAGAGTGTGCAGCGCGGACACTTCTGGATGAACGGGTTCACCGACGTCTCCATCCCTGGCCAATGGAAATGTCTCCGCAACAAAGACACCGTCCTCTCCTGCCCTTGATGCCCTAACTGGGTGTGTTAAGCTTGTAAAAGGGCCTGGATCTGACCCTCAGGTACCACCACCTGGCACACGGTTTCGCCTAGCACTGCGTCTTGGATTGACCGACAGACCACCCCATCTCTTAAATAGAGCCTGTACCACTGCCCGAGGAGTTTTCTCACTACCCATGTCTGGGCCCATCGTTCCACCACCTCTGACCATAACCCCTGTGCCAACCAGGACCGTATTGCCATCAACCCAGCGTCTCCCTCCTGCCGTTCCTTCCACCGCTGTGGGTCCCAGCCCCAACTAGCGGGGAGCTCCAACAAGCTCCTCTTGTTGGAGCCTCGGTGCTTCCACGATTCCTACCATACGCCCCTCCTCGCGCTCATCAGTAGCCACCAATGGAGGGCCCCGGCCCTCGACCTCGGGGAGTCTGGACAACACGTCGGCATTAATGTGTTCCCGGCCCGGCCGATACTGAAGTTGGTAGTCATAGTTAGCCAGTTGCGCTACCCACCGTTGTTCGACTGCCCCCAATTTAGCTGTCCGTAAGTGGACCAGAGGGTTGTTATCGGTTATTACTAGTACCTTGGCTCCCCACAGGTAATCCTTCAATTTCTCACTCATGGCCCACTTCATGGCCAGCAATTCGAGTTTAAATGAGCTGTAGTTTGAATCATTTCGTTCAGTCGGGTGAAGACTTCGACTTGCGTAGGAGATGACTCGCTCCACTCCCTGCTGCCGCTGGGCCAGTACCGCTCCCAGGCCGAGGTTACTACTACATCGGTGTACAGAACGAACGGCTGGGTAAAGTCGGCGTATACCAGAATTGGGTCCTGTAGCAGCTCTTGCTTGAGCCTCTGAAAGGCCACGTCACATGCGGAATCCCAAGCGACGGGAGGGGACCCACGACCACGGGGACGGCCTGAACCCGCGAGGAGCTGGTTTAGTGGTTTGGTGATCTTCGAGAAGTCTTTAATGAACCGCCGATAATACCCCACAAAGCCCAGGAAGGATCTCACTTGCCGCACTGTCTTCGGCGCACTCCATCCTTGGACAACCGACACTTTTTCTGGATCCACAGAGACTCCAGAGGCACTTACGCAGTGGCCCAGACATTTCACTTCTTTGTGGAACAGCTGGCATTTGTCTGGTTGCAACTTCAGTCCGTACTTCTCCATTGCCCGAAACACTTGTTCTAAATGCTGAAGATGGGATTCACAGTCAGGGGAGTAAACAATGACATTGTCTAGATATACTAATGTGGTGTCCACCAACTGGCCGCCCAGACACCGCTGCATCAAGGTGGCTGGAGCGTTACACAGGCCGAAAGGCATCCGGTCCCACTCAAAGAGCCCGAAGGGGGTAGTGAACGCGGTCTTTTCTCGATCTCCCTCCTTCACCTGCACCTGCCAATACCCGCTGGCCAGATCTAAGGTAGAATACCAGGCGGCTTGTGTCAGGATCGAAGCCGCCCAAAGGCTCCTACTCTCACGAATGATCCTGTTCTCCAGCATCCCCCGCAACAGGGTATGAACCTCAGAGTAAAGAGTTGGCGGCACCGGACGATACCGCTCCCTGCTTGGCGCAGCATCACTGGTAGGAATCTGGTGTTTCACAACCTCGGTACAGCCATGATCCTCGTCGTGTGTGGATAATTTGTGCGGCCACTTCGCCAGGAACGCCTGGAGCTGTTGTGTCTGACTCCCTTCCAGCCCTTCTCCTCGCAGGGACTCCCCCAGAAGATGAACCGCATTCCCCCTCCTGAAAAGTCCATGGGCTGGTCCACTCGCGTGAGGGCCACCTCAACCATCCCATGGATCTCCAAGTCCGTGACCAGGTATCCGATATAGGGAATGTCCAGTCTGTTTGCCCCTTGCAAGGTAAGCCAGGGGGCCTCCGCCTCCTGTAAACACTGAGCACTGAACAATTCTTTAGACAGGCTTTCGGAGAATAGAGTGACTTGGGACCCGGTATCAACTTGCCACCGGACCTTGACGCCGTTCACCTGAATCTCCACAGAGGGGCAATGCCCGACTAAATGGTCTCTAGGGGCGGCGGGCAAAGAAGGGTCAATCAAGGGGGTTCCAAACACTTGACCCACAGTGGCCGGTAATTCTAAAAACCCCCCTGTGAACCGCGGTGAGAGCCGCACTGGCGATTATAGTGTTTAGGCTCTCCACAGCCATTACAAATTGGACGACCCCATTCGTCCCACTGGAATCTAGGCCCAGCAGGCCGGAATGAATGTCTCCCTCGATCTCGACTCCCATCTGAGTAAGAACGTTCTCGAGGCAAGGGCAATGGATTTGGCCGCCCCCGGCGAAACTCCTCCAGAAGGGTCTCGGACAGCTCGGTCATTTGTTCCCGGACATTCTGCATGAGTTCAGCACGTAAGGTCTGCTTCCAATCGGATGGCCCAGCGGAAATAGAATAGCTCGTCCCACTGGCGGCCATACAAACGGAGGGATCCACCATCTCCGCATGGTCCAGCTCTAGAGCCAAGGCCTCCCTTTGCAACTACTCGAACGTCAACTGGGGATCTCGACGGAACTGTATACCCAAGCTCTGACGAACAGGACCCTCCCGGAGCCCCAGGAGAAATTGATCCCACAACAAGGTCTCTTCACCTCCCAGACCATGATCGCGCCTCCCCTTCAGCCTAGTAAACTGCTCCCGTAATCGTAGAGCGAAGGCCCGTAGAGTTTGCCGGGGTTCCTGTTTACAGTTAAAGAACTGAGTCTGAAGGACGGCTACTGGAGTGGCATCGCCATACTGCCCGGTCAAGAAATCAAAGACAGCTTGTGCCGTAGCTCGAGTCGCTTCCGGTGCGGCCTGTACCTCTCTTCTGGCCTCTCCTTCAAGTGAATTCAGAACGAACTGTAACGTCTGTGGGGCGCTTAGCCCCTGAAGTCCCACCAGATACTCGACCTGGGCCTTCCATTCCGATAAGCTCAATTCAGACCCTGGTCCTCCATTTCTTTGGGCCCAAGAGGCTCCCAAAAAGATGGGCATAACTTGAGACCGGGCCGCCGGCAAATCTTCGTCTGCCATCAGGGGTCTCTGATCGCTCAACTCGAGGTGTGAAACCCTGCCGACTACGCCAATTTGTCACAGGCCGGGGTGGCCTTATAATGTCCACACCTGTGCATGCATCAATCACTTCAAATGGTCACACATGTTCACTTCACACTAAGCACTGCAACTCACAACAACTCACAGTGAATAAGGTCTCCACTCGCGGTCCCAGCCAACTCCCTCCTCTCAATTTGACGAAACGGTACATCCAAAACTGTGTGGGGAGTGTACTATGAACACACAACTGGCATTAGAGGCTTCAAACCAGATTTTAATAAACTCCGGGGCAGTTTCACCAAACTGTTGTATACAGCGGGTACTGAAGGCATTAGGTTTCCTAATAAGAATTACAGATGACACTTCACTGCTTGATGAATAACATAGACCCACTGCCTCTCTTCCTCTGTTAATATTATCTCCCTTTGTCGTTCCAGATCCATCAAACCGCTGATTTTAGGCTCCTTCGTAGTGTGCAGTCTCTCCCTGCTCTGTGTGACATCCTCTCTCCACACAAACATGTCCTTTTATGATCCCCCTCACGAATACATGTCTCGCTAGCGGCTCAATCTCCGCTCGTTACACAGCTGACGCTCATTTCCCCATTTGCTAAGCCCGGCCGGAATGTTTACACGGAAAGACCCGGAATCGGCCTGGTGTTACATCGCAATCGCTCCCACAGGGAAACAACATTGGGAAAAAATAGTTCCGCTTCACGTCACCCCGTGACAGTCTTTTTACTTTAGCTGAGATTTTGATTCAAATGCTGATGATTTAGCACATGAGAGAGGAAAGAAAATATTGGAATGAAGAGGCTAAATTTGTAGAACCGTTCAAGGAGGTATTCCATGAGCTTTTTAGGCTTGGAAAGAGTAATATAAGCCAGCAGTGCCTCGTGTGAACAAAGCTTTTCATCTCTGAGCTTAATTAAAAACCACCTGAGAACAGCTATGGGAGATTTGGAGTATTGAGTATTGCATTCTGGAAGGCAAAGACACTGGATATGAAATACTTTCTGAGAAATTTCTGCAGCAGTCCAGAGAATAAAAACCAGAGAATTGTTCTGTTTTTTTAAGAGAAAACTCAATTATTACTCCAGCAATTCTCCTGTGCATTGTAAAATCTCACGTTCTTACAGCGATTTCCCCCTATGTATTATATAAACTTACCGGTTTCTCCTACAATAGTCACCTGTGTCTGAAGATAGTTACCTTTTGTGTTATCTGCTTACCTACCAGCCTGTACTCATCTCTGTTGATCATCAATATTGCATCTGGGTTCATCCTCTAACTCCATCTCCAGCGTGTCATTACAGAAATCTGCTAGTGCCAGCAGTAAAGAGTTTAAATGAATTGACCTGTTGAATAATGAATAAGAATTGTGCATTATACCTGGCCCCTCTCTGTAAATTGTGGCCCCTGCCTTTAAAAAATCCTAGATCCACTACTGCTCTGTTGAGAATGTAATTGTCTTTGTGTGATAACCTGTGTTGGAGCCTCTATTTAAATTTGTCATTCTATTTAAATTATTGTCAATATTTTCATTTGACCCATGTTCTCTATCTATTCTGTGGTGCCACCTACTGGGCTTACTGGTCCCTGCAGTTGAAATATCAGCTGAACCTAATCAGTCAGAAGAGCATTTCAGCAGGTAGAGATAGAGTTTTGTTTGTATGTACATTGTTGGATTATTTTGTTTTACTTTGGAAATGTAAGAGCTCAATTATTGTTTGCAATCTTAAAAGTGTAACATCTGTTCTGTGTTTGAGTTTTGAATTGTGATCTTGTTTGATTTGTACTGTTTCCTGGGGGGTATTCCAGAAAGCAGGTTATGACATACCCTGGTAAGTTTAAAGGTAAGTAAGTGCATAACCTCAGCTTTTGGTTCTAAAAACGGAGGTAACTTTTAAGGTATGCAAGTAGCAATAGCAACTCACTCTCTGAACATAACCTGCAGGTTATGTTCCAGGGTTAGTTTGTTTCAGAGAGGTGATGGAGCATGGTGTTCCCTTTTAAAGACGATATGGTGGATGTGGAAGTAGATAATACAAAATATTTTACACCGTGAGATGGTGATCTTTTGAAACCATACATATCAAATGTAACATGGCGGATCAGCGCATAACACAGAGCACATTTTGTGCATTGCCCTTTGGTTTTTTTTTTTTGCGACGGGTAGTTTTCTGTATAGCATAGGCGATGCAGAGCATGTGGGAAAGTTAACTGTGTGTGGGGCTGTTTGTACAGTATGTCTTGCACTCAAAAGGTTCGTACATACTTTGTGCAGTTCCCTGGCCATAAACCACTGACAGTCCTTAAATAGGAATTCCACGGAGTGGCAGGTTTTTCCTTTCTATGATATTCTGTGAGAGATGATTTTAGTTACATGGCACTACTTAATCTATCCATATATCCATACTGTATACAGCCACAACCATTCTAAAATGTTTCTAAATGTATAACTTTCAATTTCAGGGTTCCCAAATGTGATTGGGTGCATTGACTGAACCCACATTCCTACACACTAAAAACTCCTGGGTTAAAAAAGGGACCAACTAATTTATGGGTTATTTCAACCCAGAAAATTGGGTTAATAGTTTTGACCCAACTTCTGGGTTAAATATCTGACCCAAATGTTGGGTTAACAAAACCCAGCATTGTAAACCCAGTTAATATAACCCAACTTCTGGGTCAAAAGTACAACTCCTATATTTAGGTTGAAATAACCCAGAAATTAGTTGCTCACTTTTTAACCCAGGAGTTGGGTCAAAAATAACCTAACTTGGGTTACTATGCCTTATTTACGGTGGCTGAGAGAGCTCAAGGCGCTGCAACTGAAGCAAACACATGCAAATAGAAAAAAACACGTGCAAATAGAAAAAAACACGTGCAAATAGAGAAAAACACGTGCAAATAGAAAAAAAAACACTTGCAAATAGAAAAGAAACGCGTGCAAATAAAAAAAAAACACATGCAAATAGAAAAAAACACCTGCAAATGAATAAAAAACATCATCATCATTTTCACAACGTGTGCTCCAAATACAGAAACGCGCTGCAAAAGTTCACAACACAACCAAATACAGAAACGCGCTGCAAATAACACAGACCACAACGGAAATGTTTCCAGGGGAACCAAATAAGTGACGAACCCGGCTGGGACGCGCTTATTGCTCGTGAGCTTCCCTTTGCCTACTCCCTTCGAAGGGCAGATTGCAGAGCCCTTAAAGTGGGACTTTGGAGTGCGCAGGGCTAGTGTGCTGTTATGTAGCCGTGTGGATCGCACTTGATGGAGCAACGAAAGACAACGTAATTCCTCATTATTTTCACCTGGGATGTTCCCATGACAACGCAGCACGGGGTGTCCATCAGCTGAAGAGCTGTAAATATAATGCTGTTGACATAACGGTTGCAAATAAATTTTAATTTACAAAAAAAGCTTTTAAAATATGCATGTGTATATCTGTGTGTCTCAACTTTAAAACTTTGGACCATACATTACCTAACATTTCTTATGAAACTTTTCTTTATGAAAATTTAAACATAACATGAAACAATTTGTACAGTGTAACAAAAAAGATAAATATTTTTCCTTCATGTTCTTCTTATCTATCTTTTTTATTTATATATTTTAGTTTTCAGCTCATTGTTCTTTTCTCGTTTGTAATCTGATGACATTGAACATATTGTTAATACATTTTGTATATTGTATACAAGTTGTATGTCATAAAAAAATGTAATCTCTGTATGTTTTGCAAAATAAATAAATAAATAAAGTAGAAGTTTAAGCTGTAAGCACCAGCACTCCCAGCCGGGTTCGTCACTTATTTGGTTCCCCTGGAAACATTTGTGGTCTGTGTTATTTGCAGCGCGTTTCTGTACTTGTGTTGTGAGCTTTTGCAGCGCGTTTCTGAATTTGGGTGGTGTTGTGAGTATTTGGAGCACACGTGTGTTGTGAAACTGATGAAGATGTTTTCTTAATTTGCCGGTGTTTTTTTCTATTTGAATGCGTTTTTTTCTATTTGCACACGTTTTTTTTCTATTTGCCTGCGTTTTCTTTTATTTGCATGTGTTTTCTTTTATCTGCAGGGCGTTGAGCTTTCTCGGCCACCGTACTTATTTCAGTAAATAAAACTTTGTTTTACATTATATTACACACTTCAAGCACTTGTACATTTTTATTGCATTGAATTAAAATCTATATAAAAAAAACACACACACTTGGACATATTTATTTTCATATTTATTTTACGTCACACTATAATTACAATATTAGAAAGAAAAAATAGAAAAATACTCTCTTAAGTACAGGACCTTTTCAAGCATATTCAGGGAGCCAGGTCTCAAATAATTTAGGTGCAGCCTCACCATGCAGAACCTGGAAGTCCTGCGCAATCTAAAAAAAACAAGAAACAAAGGAAAAAATGTGATATCCACTCCTTTGATACAAAATGTAAATAAGGTATTGCTACTGTTCCAGTGGAACCTTACCATGCCCAGACTGGTAAGATGAGGGTACTCAGTAAGGATTTCCAGCATGTCTTTGGAGCTATTAGCCCAAAACCAGTTAGCTCTGCATAACACTGTGTCCTTCATGTAGGACTGCACTTGGGTGAAACGGATGGTTGATTCTCTAGAGAAACACAAGAGATTACTAATAAGTTTATGAGTTTTCTTCCTGTAGCGCGTGTTCAAACAGGGAAGCCGGACACCGCCGCTGGCAAAAAAAAAAAAAACGCCGCCGGCATCCGACGAGACAGCCAGATTCCACTTTTGGGAAACCAGAGCCCCACGTCACGCTCTGGCTACCAATCAGACACTCAGATCGATCAAACCTCCACAGCCTGAAATGTCTCTGAAATGGAGACTATACAGGTGGACTCACAGACTAAACTCTGATAATCTACCTGTGTGTGTGTTCTGACTTTGTTTATTTCATGTACTAGCTTCTAAATCTGAGTTTGACTCATTTTTAAAGTTTGCGTAGAGAGAACTTAAGAGTTTTCTGTTAGAACGGTGTCGTGGTGGCGGCCCCTAAGTTAATAACTAATGATCGTTGCGACGGAAGTGAATCAATCAAAACTAACTTTAACTGGAAAATAACTTTATTCTAGAGCTGCATTAAAGCCAAAAGAATCTGTTACTTTAATCTCCGGCAACCCACCAACGATCCCCTCACCCCCCCACCATCACCACCGGTTGCCAGCTTGTCTGAACGCACGCTTATGAAAGTTTTCACTGTTAAACTGATACATGGTATCGGCACAAGTTCAATAATGACAACTTTGAAAACCTTTTCAATGCGCATAAGGGGGGAGTGTCAAAAAATGCAAAGTGCCTGTTGTTGTGGTGTCAGCTATTTTCACTTTCTCTTTATCTGCCAAATTCAAGAAACAAACAACAGAGACTAACATACAAATCTGATCCTTTCACTCCTACAAAGCCATACATTTTCTGTCATTGATAATGTAAAAGACTTTTGGGAGCATGTGTCACCTGGTATGTATGCCCTTCGTGACTGGCTGGCTTCAGGCATTTGTTGGGTGGACCCACGGTTTGACCTCTTTAACGTTCCGTAGTCTTTCTTCGAGGAAGCCCATCGCTGGGTAGTGGATCACTCCTCCATCCTTCATTACCTTCCTGGCTTTTGTGTACCATATTTCCTGTGGGGGAAAAAAAGATAGAACATTTCTTATCGAAGAAGGACATTTTTAATCTTTTACAAAGTTTTGCAGTAGAGATAACACATCAGGTACTGATAAGCAACAAATAAGAGAAACAAGGGATACAAGCAAAATAAAAAAAAAGATACATGCACATAGAATATAGTATGTCTTGTATGACCCCTTCATCTCATTAGACACCATTGCTTATTAAGTTCATTCACATCTTTGTAAAAAACTATTAATAAAGTTTTAAAACAGCATCAATTTCCATATGAACCAAGATAATTAAAAACTCACATAGCCACGGTCTGATCCATGTCTGCACCAATGATAGCGCCAGGCAGGGCCCCTCTTTTATGTTTGTGGATGGCCTGTTATGTAAAAAAAACATGTTCAGTAAGTAAATAAACAAACAAGTGACACACAAATGTACAGCCTATACATTTAAATTTCCAAATATTTTAATATTTCCAGAAGTAAGATCATCTGAAAATATCAAAGGCATTGAATTTCAAATACTCAACCTGATACATTACTTTTGCAAGCATCGACAGAGAACTTGAACACAAAACACGTATGTGTTATGCTTGGTGGTTAATAACACTTTCTTTTTTAGTCTGGCAAACTCTAAACACATATTTATTTTGACTTTACACGGACTTTAAACTAGTTAGATGTTATCGCGATAGCCGCGGCTAACGTTAGCAGCTACATGGCAACAGTCTCAACGTAGCAACTAAGCCATGGTAATTTTTTCAGCAAATGGTGCTAAACCACCAACGGGGACATCATAGACAAACAAAAGTTACATTACATCAACACTGAAAATACTGGCTTACCTTGAATACACGACGAAGTTGAACCGAAGGAGTAACGTTACAGGCCAAAACAAATCGAGCGCGAAGTGACGGTTGTTTCAAAGGGGGGCGGGGGAGGGGGTGCGTTCTTCTACGGCGGAAGAGAGGGAAGGAGGTGTTTCTTCTGTCTTCTTCTGAATTTCTGGCAGACTGATGTGTATGATGTAATATATGAACTTATTTCTTCTATTTCTTAGTTAATATAACTTAGTTATTAACATGTTTAGAGGGTGTCACTTTATTTCTCCTACAAATGGTGATACTGTTTTATCATAATGTATACACAACACACACGTGTGATAGTTCATATTATAAACTATGTTGACATGATAATATAATAACTTATAATATAATAAAAATAATAACATAAAATACACCCCTCCAACAAAAAATACATTAGAGAAAGAGAGTGAGAGAGAGAGAGAGAGAGAGAGAGAGAGAGAGAGAGAGAGAGAGAGAATCCTATAACCCAGAACATGGGTTACTCTTAGGAAAATAACCCAGAAACCCAAACAACCCAGGAATTGCGTCAAAATATTAGACATATAACCCAGAAAATGGTTACTCTCTGAAATAATAACCCATCATTTTAACCCAACACAAATAACCCAGAAAACGGGTTGAAGAAATAACCCAGGGTTTTTTAGAGTGTATTAAAGCTACTTCAGTCAATGAAGGAGACTATGTTAATAGGAAGCCAATCCATAGCATCAATGTGCAGGTAACAATAGATTTTTGGGTGCTAAATCTTTGGGTGTTTAAACCATTAAATCCCCCTCATTATCGTTCCCCACTAACTAGGTAATATGTGATGCAACCCACCTCATCACTAATGTTGAACCCAAATGGCCAGGGTCTGTACATGATGCCAGAATGTGTTTAGGGAGTCATCGTTGTGCCACAAATTTCAACAGGGTATGTTTTGCCTTACACAATGTTTTTTTTTTTTTTTTGATTATAATTATTTTATTTCTGTAATTATACACTTTAACTACCATAATAGGACACTTCTGTGGTTACTTGCTGGGGGACCCTTGTCTACCCTATATGATGACACCCTACCCTGAGCCTGGACCACAGGCACAATTCAACCTGGCCCACAACAGAACACAGGTCAAGGTGGAGATGACCTTAGGCATCCTAATGGCCAGGTCAGTCCAGAGAGGGCATGTGCCATCACAGCTGCTTGTGTTGTTCCTCACAACATTGCCACAGTGAAAGGTGAGAGGGCCAAGACAACTGCAAGACTTTAAGCAACTGCAAGAATAAAATCTATAAGATACTCCAGCCTGTTCTCACGTAAATGCGTCTCTATAACACGCATCGTGTATTGTCGTGTAATTTATACGCGAAAATGAGTTTTTACGTGCATATGAGACGCAGTTTTTAGCGTGCATTTGATACGCAGTTCATTTACGTGTAATACACACGCACCCCACACCACTAATTCTACCCAAACGTATAATACACACGCACCCCACCCCACACCTAAACCTACCCTAACCAACCAATGCGTATCATATGCACGTAAAAACTCACTTTAGCGTATAAATTACACGACAATACACATGCGTGCTATAAAGACGCATTTAGTGTGATCGGGTTGGATACTCAGTGTATATTCTCAAACAAATACTAAAAGACAGTCATTAGGAACATCTAAGAGTACTAGAAATAAGATTACAGTATATAGCATATGTAGTAAAATAAAATAAGCATGCATAATGCACAAGATAAACAATGACTGTAAAATGCATTCAAATGCCTTTTTAAATGGTGTCAGTGTTGATGATTTTATTTATTAGAAACACTGATAAAAACAGAGAAAACATCAATAAATCATAAGTTTTAATATGGTACAAATACGTTTTATTAAGCCACTTGTGTTGGTAGCTGAGTCCGACGAACTGCCACCTGGAATCCCATCGACCACAGGATGCCCTTTATTAAGGGCTAAATAAATAATTTTAGGGCTTTATTAGGCTTTATTTTACTACTAGCTCCTCAGCCGGGGTGAGGGAAGGTGGAGGTGGACCCCCGCCTGTTTTGCGGGCCTCAGCCTTCTTCTATTGGCTACATAGAAAACTAAATTATCTTAAATACTAAATTACATGGCTTTGCTGCCACCGGGCACACTATTAGGCCAACTCTATTCACTCTCTGCACATGCACCAACATATAATAGACATGGTTCCCACCACTCAATAAAACCAACCACTATCATTACAGTTTAAACAAATAATTTTTTAGAGGTTTTAAATTGACTGTAAATTAAAGTAAATATATGGGAATGTGTCTCACTAGTAGAAAGTGTTCTGTCTGAAAACCTAGCAGAAATCCAACTTACTAAAAGTAATTTTACACGTATTGTACAATGAAAAAAAAAAAAAATCATAGTTCTCACTTATTTTCATAGTATTCTCATTTGTTGTATTTTAAAATGTTTACCTAATATGTGCACTACAACTGATTTTACAATGAGGGATACCTATATTAATTTCACTATTTTTCTTCACATTACAGTAATGAGAATTAGATTTTATTTCACATTATGGTTGATTGTTTAAGAAGGTTGTGGGTACATGTCTTAGTTGCAAAAATCTTAATAGTCCTACAATAGACTTGTTCTGAAAACAGTTTATTTTCTAATTTGGGGGAACAATACCATATGACTTAGACATGTTTTTAACATGTTTCATGAGATTCACCATATTATCCTCTTCAGTATGTACAGTAGGTACAAAAAATCCACCAGTTCCACCAGTGTTCTCTACCCTTCCCCCTTGTGTCTTGCAGGCTCAGGCTTCAGTTTCCTGGCAACAGAGCGCCTGAGCGTGCAGTGCCTCACACACATACTCTGACACACACAATAAAGATGATAGCTGTGAGTCAAGGCAAGACAATGAATGTACCCCTATCACAACTGTGTCAACAGCAAGGCTCAATAACCAGCAGATCGACACCAACTACACGTGGAAGCTCAAAGTTATGTTTAGAAAATATATAGATATTTGTTCTTGGCACAGAATTTAAGCATCTCTATGTGTCTTATAGGTCAACATGCAATCAAAATTGACCTTCTTTACTTAAGGCTGTGTTTATGTACACTGAGTGCAAATAGACAACCATATTGGCAAAGGCTGTTTTCACAAATTCTGCTGACCATTTCCCAGATATGTTACCTTTAGAACAAATTGCACATTACTTCTTTTTAGACTTTGAGTGAATACCATGTATCACTTTTTTTTTAAATCACAGAAAAGGGGTCCTTATTACTTATGATGTAAAATATTACTATTATAATAACAATAGTTCAACCTCCGAAATCTTTTTTTCCTCAGTCTTTCATTCTATAATCCAGAAGGGCACATCATTTTGAGGGCATCATTTGGAGCAGTCACACTTTTCTTTTATCAAAAGCTGCACATGCAATACCTGTTGCCTTCCTGGGTAACACTTGTTACTTTTAGCATGTTTAGAGAGCAGATGCAATTCTAGGATTTCAATCTCATGGCGGATCTTGAGTTGTATTTTACCTTATATAATTTCACTGGAGCAGAAAGTGTTCAGAATGAGATGGAGTGTACATGGCTGAACATTGCTGAAGCCTCCCTAAACAGTCTAGGAATGCATATATTAAAAAGACAAACTTTATTGGAATCACACCTTTGTTGTCTTTGTGGTGAAATATTTTGTTATTTGATGAGTAAAACATGCCTTGCATAAATGGCCTGGGGTTGCTAGGTCATTCCTGGTGGTTGCTATACTGTTGGTGGTCAATAGGGTGTTCTGAGTTGATTGCATTCTAAAAAGAGCCAACTTCCAAGTGTCTATGGTATTTAGAATGGCACTAGTTGCAGGTTGTGGTGTGAGGACTGAGCAAAATGTTAATCCACAAGCATTGACTGATCAACATAACATCATGACTTTTGCGTAAACCTACACGCCACTTTCAAGTCAAGTAATGCCATTAATGTCCAAGTGATTCCGCATATATGTACACGCCATTAAATGTCCGAGCAAAACGAAGCAAAATGTAGATCTACATCTGGGGACCGATATTTTTTTTCCTAGGATGGTTGGGGAAGACTCATAAATGCTATTAACCCCAGTGATGGGTAGGTTTAGGGACGGGGTTGAGGTAGGTCATATATTTATATATACAGTAATAACGTTAAGTCAACTGCGTTCATAAACACGCTCAAAAGCGATTATGCGTGTTGATAGCACGCCAAAAATGGAAATATGAGTTGGCGTGGCATACACACGCAATTTCATGAGATCAGTCTGGATTGCCAAAGTGCTTTATAATATAGAAAGCTTTCAGACACATAACACATACATCTGACATTTAAACTACGTTCCACTGGTGGTTCCACTTTATTTGAGAACTTGGCTTTTATATTGGCGGCTATATTGGTAAAATTACTATATGTGTTCAGGAGGTTTTTGTAATGTTATTCACTTTAAATGTTGACTAGATAAGTTTAAACGTATAAATATTATCTTTACTGTTAAACATCTGTGAACACAATGCATCTCTATTGGTAAGCAAAATATACCATGATATATGCCTATCATAACTACTTTGCCATTCATACCATTGGAATCTGAATAGAAAAGTGTACATAAATGAAGCGCTATCAATATCCGTCGAAATGCATTTGGAATTTGTCTTTCGGTGCATAAAGTGCCTTAAAATGTAAATGCATTTAGTCTTGAAATACCTTTTAATGGCATGCAATCTATTCAGGTATAGGAATCCCTTTAGAGTAGCTGTCTGATTAAACATCAATTAAATCACATGCATGCTTGTGATCACTGATCAGTATAATCGAAGAGGAGAAATCTCTATTAACTGTGCCCATAGATTGAGTGACTCTTCACAGTGGAGGACTTCATGTCTTTTTCTGTGTCATTGATCAAAAGACTTTTGGAATGTCAAGAAAAAAATGTAGCATTCCTAGGGGGAAATATAGAGAGGAATAAAGTTGATAAAGACGACACGCATGCCTTGTGAACAAAGTAATCTTAACATGTATTTGTACATTTAGTCTTTTTTTTTTTTTTTTTTTTTTTTGCCACAAGGTTAAAGTCAAAGTGTTGGTAAGTACGGCATTGTTACAACAAAATTCTCAATATCAGATGACCGACATTACAGAACTTATTAAGGTTTAAGCATTATTAAACTCTGTGTGGCTCAAGGAATCTAAAAAGCTCAAACTCACAAATTTAGGCAAAAGTATTCAAAAATTATTATCTTTCCACCCTCATACATGCTGTAGTGTCCAAACTACTCAGGTGATGACATTTCAAGATTTGTTAAAATAGCTCAAAGAGTTGAGAAGACACAGCATCCATCTGAATTTGATGATGAAGGATTTGGTATTGCAGAAAGCATCTTCTTTTTCTTTTGATGATCATAGTATGAATATGATTTTATCCTAAATTAGGGCAGATCTAAAGAATACCCAAGAAAAACTTTAAAAAGGTGTTTTTTCAGTCATAATAGTGGAAAGTATTTTGGGTTGAAATTGAAAATAAGGGATGAATTGTCTCGGCTTAGGCCAGGGGATCAAAACTCTAGAATTATGTTTTGAGACCACGTGCTTCAAAGGAAATGTCAGTGCATCTTTAAAAGGGTACTTCACTTTTTGTTTGCTTGTTTGTTTTTAAATCGGTGCAACAGTCTTTCCTTTTGCAAAATAGAAAAACTTCAACACCCATTATGCACTGGGCATGTTGCCGTCTAAGGCCACTCCCACCAGTCTGCTATGGATACGCTTACCAAAGTCGAATACTGCCTTGGTTTAGCAGGAAATACTTGTTATCTAACTTTAAATCGTAAGGGTGTCAACTTGTATTGTTCCCAGGTACACGGATTTAAAAAGTAAACTTTAGTGGGAGATAGTTACTTTCGGTTTCCAGTGAAGGATCCAGCGCATTGTAGTTAGTGGCTAAAGGCTGCAAATAATTATAAATACGGAGAGTGCCATAACATAAAATCTGATAAAAACTCTGTTTGTAGTAAAAATTTCAAACTGGATGACCACGTATAGTGTTTCAGGCCAAACGGAGGGGAAAACTGATGTTCTGTCAATTCCGCCCAACCCCTTGAAGCTGTCAGGGTTCTGTCACTTCGGTCTGTTTATTCTTGGTTTGGTTTGGAGCTCTGACATTGCTTGTGTCTTGTCTTGTTGTGAGCTTCTGTTTAGATGTGTTTTGTCTGTTTGGTGCAAGCACATGGCTTCCTGCATGTTTCCCTATACCATGTGCTTGGCTGTCTGTTGTGTAGCTCTGTTGTTATCTGTTTATTGGTTACCGTATATACCCGAATATAAGACGACCCTGAATATAAGACGACCCCCCCATTTTCCAGACTTATTTTGGGGGAAGAATAGATTTTTGTGAAAAAAAATCTGGTTTTCAACAGAAAATCATTTTAAGAGCAAATTTCCGATGCGTTGTTCCAAATACCTCGCATCACCTGTGCCTCGTGTAGAGGCCCGCTCGTCGGCGGAGACCGGCACATATGCGCTTCCTGATTGGCCATGACTGCGGCTGCCCTGAGTGCGACGGTATGGATGTAACCACCCTGGCTCTCTCTCTCTCCCTCTGCTCGAGCCGCGCAAAAAAAAGCGCCGTTCACAGAGGATGCCAGAGCGGATGGAGACAAGCGAGCAGAGACCCCCCCCCCACATATCGCGTCTTTTGCGCGCTCAAGTCTCATAATGGAAGCGACGCGCTCGTTTTTTCCAAGAAAGAGAAAAAGGAGAAAAAGGCTATCAATCGATTCCTCCACTCGAATATAAGATGACCCTGAATATAAGACGACCCCCCATTTTTCAGCCTATTTTTAGGACAAAAACCTCGTCTTATATTCGGGTATATACGGTAGTTTTTCCCACCTGCTCTCCCTCGTTTGCTTCTGATTTAATCATTTTTCCCACCTGTTCCCCGTTGTTACCTGCATTGCTGGTTCCCTATTTCTTCTCATTGTGTTTCCTGTCCGGTGCTGGATCGTCATTGTTGGTCATGGTATGTCTTTGTATGTTACCAAATTGTTGACCCTTCCTGTTTTCCCTGCTTCAAGTCAAGTCCAGTCAAGGCAAGTCTGTTTGGTTATGTTTTTCCCCCTCGGGGTAGTTTTTGTTGTGTTTGTTTTATTTTATTATTTAATAAAGAAATTAAACCCTGACCTGCATTTGAGTCCTCGCTCCTACCACCGTATCGTAGGACGATTCGATCCAGCCACAAAGGAGGAACTAGCAGAGATGGGTATCTTCCTCTTCCCGTCTCCCAGTACCAGGGGAGCGGAGAATGATACTGCAAATATGGGGACTCAGCGGAGAAGGAGCTCACACCATCTGCCAGCCTCCACTGCCCGCAACCCCATATACCAGCGTATGTTCCAGGTGACTGCACTAAGGTCCCTCCGTCAACGACGGACTGACCTGAGGGAGTTTGCCCGGGAGCTCAGGAGTGTTTCTGAGGGGCTGGAATACAACGATGCGGCTCTCAAGGACTTAGTTAATTTGGCCCTTGATGAACCCCTGAGCCTGGAGAGGATGTTAGGCAAGGAACACCTTTCTCTTGAGGGCTTGGTGGATTTCTTAACTGAGCCAGCAACCGGCCCGGAGGCCTTTCCTGAGCCCGCTGCCTGCCCGGAGGCCTTGCCTGAGCCCGCTGTCTACCCGGGGGCCTTCCCTGAGCCCGCTGCCTGCCTGGAGGCCTTGCCTGAGCCCGCTGTCTGCCCGGGGGCCTTCCCTGAGCCCGCTGTCTGCCCGGAGGCCTTGCCTGAGCCCGCGGCCTGCCCGGAGGCCTTTCCTGAGTCCTCTGCCTGCCCGGAGGCCTTCCCTGAGTCCACTGTCTGCCCGGAAGCCTTGCCTGAGATATATATATATATATATATATATATATATATATATATATATATATATATATATATATATATATATATAATTTATTTTGTCCTCTCATTCTTTCTTGTGGTACCCTCTCAGTGACACACCTGAATGAAAGGCTCATTATGTGGGTCATTTTCTTTTCGGGTGTGAATCACAGCATTATTCATGATCATTCACGCCCCCACCCATATTGCCTTTCCAAACAAAAAGTGTCTTACAAAATTTAAATCAATGTACTGTTTTATGTGAATGATTAGGCAGGATGATTTTCAGATCATTTTGAAACAAAAACTCTAGGCGACAACATCAATTAGTTAAAAGTCTTGTGGCCACATATTTAGGCTTATAAGTGGCCACTTATTGGAAACTGACGTTGGACCGATTGGGCAGGCCTTACACAGGTATACAGAGAATGAGTAAACATTGTTCATTCACATATACTACCGACATTATAGCAATACAAAGTGGGTTGAAAATCAGCAAAGTCACACTTTAACTTGGAGATATGGTACAGTAGACACAAATTTGGAGTTTGTTCTTTTGTTGTTTTCCACCTGGTATTATTAGATCTCTTTGCAAAAAATTGTGCTTGTAAAATAATATGGACCTCCAGTATTGGCCCCTAAATATAATAAAAGTCAAAATTCTTTAGTCTGTCATTAATTAAGGCTATGTGTTTCAAGTTTTTTCAATATTAATGCAGTAATAATGCATTTCTCCACAACTTGTAGTTGTACATCTAGAAAATTCGATTTTGCTGATGTATATGTGACCGTATGATATCAGACAACATGACATCCGCGTACATGATCAACACAGTTAATGATAAACATTGCCTTTTAAGCAAATAAACTGCCTCAGTGAGTAAACGTTCTGACATTACATCATAATAATTACCACAGTTTAGCAAAAGTTTACGGGGTATAGGTGTCTAAAACAGCTAATTACAAGAAAATGCCATTGTATATCGAATAGGAATTTTTCACATCCTTTGAATGCAATGCAACATAAGTGATAATGTGCTGAAGCATAGGTTTTTGTTTAATCCTGCTCTTTTTGTAACAAAAGATTCTCAAAAGCTATTCCCTATCTGGAGGAAACAGATGTATCTGATGAAAGCAAGTGCTCAGGACTCTGACAGGAACAAATGGAGTGTGATTGGCGACAAAGCGAACAGATCAATGAATGCCAATCAATCTCCGTGAATCAGAGCCATCTGACATGAGTTGCACCATCCCTGTGACACTTAACACAACACTTTCAACACGTCTGTTGCTTTGGTTTTAATAAGCATGCTTGTTTAGAGCTGTATGAGAGCAAATCATTTCTGTCAGACTCCGTATGGGACAATTAGCTAATCTCAATAGTCTCTGGAGTCATTGCAGGGAAAATTACTGTGGGTTTTACTACTTGTTCAATATATGCCTTTTGTAGTTTGAAATTCATTGTGAACATTCTAATATGTATAAACCGATTTACTGTACAGCAGGGTTTAAATGGTTCCAGTTCCATTTGTGTGTGTGTCCACAAAGATGTCAATATATGAAAACCTTTTCCTTCTGGGGACATTTTTGGTCCACATGAGGAAAACAGCTTATAAGTCATACAGAAATATGTTTGGGGTTTTTTTGCGGGAAAAAAAAATACAGAAAGCTTTCTGTGATGGTAGGTTTAGGAGTAGGGTTAAGGGATAGAACATACTGTTTGTACAGTATGTAAAGTCCCCATAAAACATGAAAACACAACGTGTGTGTGTGTGTGTGTGTGTGTGTGTGTGTGTGTGTGAGAGAGAGACAGACAGAGAGAGAGGGAGAGAGAGACATAGAGCTGTGGGCACATTGGATGTTTCACTAAAAACATTAATTCTAAGATGGTTATTTATATCTTTTTTCGAGTCAGCCAAGGATTACATGAAAAGAAGAATTTGAGATGCCTAAATCAATAGAACTGTGCCAACATGAAATCTTAAGATAAGAAACATTGAACCATTACACCCTTATACTTTTAATTACTGTAATCGAGAAACTCTGCATTTCAACAAGCTTAGTTTTGTAAGAAAAAGATGTTTAATAACATGAGAAATAACATTTTACTTGCAAAGTCTGTAAACAATTCACCACCATGACGCTTGATGACAAAATCCACAGAGCATTTCAAACAAGTAACAGAGAACATTTTGAACTTTACCACACCAAAACACACGCATGCGCAGTGGGAGGGTATAAATTAAAAAGGGAAGTTGACATTCTAACCTCAAGAGCATTGAGTGACACACTGACACTCCATTTAAAAACACATACCGAGACTGATTTAGCAAACATTTACTTGGAATCAAAACTTTGAGAACAAAGAAATACTCTTTTCCACTTTTTTACACTTAATTTTCTTTTCCAATTCACCATGAGTAGCACAAAATAATCATAAAGTGTGTGACCACTCAACATGCAGCTGAAACAATCAAGTATTCCCATGCAGTGGAAGGGCTTCCAGGTGTACAGGTAGAAGAAAATGGCACGCCGTTCCCTTTGATGTCAGAAACAGGCTTCTGGAGCCCTCTGACCGTGGACCTCTGGATTCCAGGACAGAACATCTTGTGCATAAATTTTCTTCTATTGTTGGTCTGAAGATGAGAAATTGGACCTCAGGCTATGGTGATGGAGGAGTCTTCAGGGAATTACAGGAACCTCCCTGGCTTCCCCCTCCAGTACTGTGATACTGCAGAGAGCATAGGAGAACAAAGCACTATAGTCATCTTAGTTTACTCAAAACTTCATCAGTCATGCTTTCACTGATTTGACATTACTGCATTGGACATTTACATTAAGTTCAATGTTCACAGATCATGATTGTGCTCCTGTTGTAGTGCAAAATACTTTTTCTGATATTAAGGTGGGATACCAATAATGTTTTGTGGTTTGGTTGTATTTGGTGTATTAGGTTTAACGTTGGGTTAAGGTGTAAGGGAAGGGTCAACAGTGTAGTTCTAGGGTTAGATAATTACAGAAAATAATTACAGCTGTAATTACATGCAGGTATATATATATATATATATATATATATATATATATATATATATATATATATATATATATATATATATATATAAGTGCATTGTACCATAACATTCATTTATATGTTAGTACAAACAAGTAGAAGACACAAAATGGGGCCAAATGTATCATTAATTAAATAAGTAATTAAAAAAAATATATTTAAAAATAGAAAAATAATTAAATCAATGGTCCTAAAATAGACCTAATTGTGTTTATTATTATTATTATTAATCATAATAATAATAAAAATAATAATTTGTGCTGAAGTATGTGAGATCTTAAGTAGAAAGATGAAGATTTGAGGTGGGAGGGTAGTGTTAAAAATAAGTTGGCCTTTAATAGGCAAAAAAAGGAGAGATTTCACAGTACTCTTCACCTCAGCCTTCAAAACCATTTGCTGTTAGAGACAATTATTTGTTCTAGCTCCCTGCAATGCCACAAATGACAGAGCTATATATACTGTACAGTGGATATTTTGCTTTAAATAAAGTCTCTAGATAGTTTTCAGCGAAATTCTAACCATTCTTTAAGGTCAGTAATGTTTCTAGGTGCTTGATTCTTTTTATTTTCCCCACGTGAATTTGAACGTCTTATAAAAAGAAAAGAGTAACAAATGAAGGGGATATTTGATATTTTGAGTATGATCTTTTCCTGCAGGACCACAGTGACCTTGATTCAATTGTCTAGGAAAATGTTGCTTAACAATAGATCAGCTTTACTTCAGACAGATTTCAAATCACCAGAGCAATCTAGCAGTGATTTTTTTTTTTTAAATTAGCTCTCTATTTAATTTGTGGTTAATTTTTTCAATAAAGTCTTATTTGTTAACATCAGTTTGAAGGGATACTTTACCTAAAAATGAAAATTTAAAATTACTCAGATTTACTCACCCTGAAGCCATCCTAGGTGTATATGACATTCTTCTTTCAGACGAATACCATCAGAGTTATATTAAAATAAAAATGTCCTGGCTCTTCCAAGCTTTATAATGGGAGTCAATGAGAACATTTTTTTGGAAGTCCCTCAAGTGCATCCATCCATGATAAAAGTGTGAAACGGCTCTGGTGGGTTAATAAAGGCCTTCTGAAGTGAAGTGATGCGTTCGTGTATGAAACATATCCATATTTAAAACTTTACCGACTAAAATAACTTGCTCCTGGCAGACGGCCGTACGCAAGTCGACTTACACCAAAATAATAACTCTTGACGATGTATGTGTATGACGTAGGAGTAGCATAAGCTTTGACGCGGTTCAAACAAACAGGGCTGGGGCAAACGCGTTCGTCATTATGTTCATGGGTTACTCTTTTGGCATATATAACTCCAATTGTATTCGTCTGAAAGAAGAATGACATATACACCTAGGATGGCTTCAGGGTGAGTAAATCATGGACTAATTTTCATTTTTGGGTAAACTATCCCTTTAATGCATTAGCTAACATGAACTAACAGTGATCAATGTGTTTTACAGGATGTATTAATCTTTGTTATTACACGGCTCTGTAGCATACTTGATTCTGATTGGTCAATCGCGCCATCCAGCAGTATGTTATTCTCAGATAACAACGGCTGAAACCAGATAACACATCTACTGACTACTGAAGTCAGCAGCGCTATACGCTTGCTAGGAACAGATTTTCTTCGTGGAAGTTTTGCATTTGGTCAGCTAATGAAATATTAAAACTCAGTCAAATCAATATTTTGTATACAATTATTTAATTAACGTAAATAAAATATTTCAACTCAGATCAATATTTTGTGTCTAATTATTGGCAAGTAGACTTGTAATAAGCAGGATAATGTACAAACAGCCAGTTATTATCTCAGAATAAACCCCCTTCAGGCTGATGCAAGACCAAGACCAAATTCCTCATCACCCTGTCAGGCAGTTAACCAATCGGGCCCCACTGTCCGAGATCCGCACTATGAAGTGAAAACCCATCACATCAATACATACAGTATCCTCGTGGAGGGAGCTCTGGAGTGAAGTATGGTCTCCACAACCTCAGTTGAGAGACCAAAGTCTATGAGTTGGGCCCCCTCAGAGGCCAAACCCAGAAGTTCCATAATCTGGGCTGGGGTGATTATGCAGGGTCACCCCTTCCACTTGAGACCGAAGGTCCCTCCTGACCAGAATCTCCGAGGGAGAGCTGTCGAGGAGGGACACCAAGTCCGAAAACCAGTCAGCTCGGCCAGTACGGTTCTACTATTAGTAGACTTATTCCATCCCGGCATGCCTTCTCCAGAACTCCTGGGAGCAGAGTAATCGGGGAAAAACTTACAGAAGTAGCCTCGCCCGTGTCTATACCACAACGTCCAGCCCAAGAGGGCTGGGTGTGTGAGGGAGAACCAAAGTGGACAGTGCGTCGTATCCTGAGACACAAACAAATCCACCTGTGCCTGGCCATAAACCCCCCAAATGTGCTCCACCACCTCGGTGTGGAGCCTCCATTCCCCGGGCCTCAGCCCCTGCCTCAACAGGATGTCTGCTTCTACATTCTGATGCCCCGGAATATAAACTGCTCTCAGGGAGAGCAGCTTCCCTATGGACCACAAGAGAATCTGGTGCGCCAGTTTGCATAGTGGACATGAATGCAGATCCCCTTTATGATTTATATAGGAGACCACCGTTGTGTTGTCTGACCGGACAAGCACATGATCAGGTCTGGGAGGAAGTGTCTCAATGCATGAAAGACTGCCATCATCTCCAAGCAATTTATGTGCCATGAAAGGTGATCCAGAGACCCTGAGCTGAGCAGCCTTCCATTACCGCTCCTGAGGGAAGCATCTGTCGAGAGTGCATGACAACCCCAATTTCGGCATGTTTGCGAGGACGACATCTCGATGCCGAACCGCCAATTGCTCTGATTCTGCTAGAATCAGCCAGTCATCTATGTAGTTCAAAATGCATATGCCCTGCAGCCTGAGCGGGGCCAGAGCTGCATCTACACATTTGGTAAACGTGTGGGGTGATAGAGCTAGACCGAATGGAAAGCACCCGATATTGGTATTCTATGCGTCTTTTAGATCTATCATGACAAACCAGTCCTCGGATCTGATTTGAGTCACGATCTGTTTGAGTGTCAGCATTTTGAACTTGAGTTTCTTGACTGCACGATTCAACTGAGATGTAATATAGGACGCAACCCCCCCATCCTTCTTCGGAACAATGATAACAAAACATATTCTCTGTCGGGTGAATACACCTGCTCTATAGCTTCCTTCGCCAGAGTATTCACTTCTTGCCCCATTACTAGAGTCTGCTAGGTATGCACTAACGTGAGCAACACCCCATTGTAGTGTGGCGGACGAGAACCGAACTGGATTCTGTAGCCTTACTCTATGATCTGCAGGACCCACTAAGATATATTTGGCAGATTCTTCCATTCTGTCAGATAGTCTACTAAGGATACCAGCCTCTCGAGACTGGCCTCTGGAGTAATTGGAACAGCCACTTTGGAAGCAGACTGAAGCAGACTGGCAGGAACCCCCCTCAGAGGGTGCGAGTTTTGACGCAGCGTCGTTGTGACACTGAGCCGTGTGCTCGCTGGAGACCGCTGCAGCCTGAGGCACCAAGGGTGGCGGGGTTGGCAGAACGGCGGGCATCGTATGCTGAGGTGTACACAGCTCCAGCCCGGTCAGGGCCGCCCTCAGTCCTGTCACGGCAGAGGTCTGACACCAGTGGCGTCAGGACCTTTCTTTGGCCGAAGCCTTTTTTGCAGGAACAACGGTCCTCAGATCCATCTTCTGCTTCAAAGGCTTCAGTTGAGAATGCCATCCCGGTACCCAAACTTTCTGAGGGGGAGCACAGGAAACGACACTCTATCCCAGGGGTGTCCAAACTACGGCTTATTGGCCCACAGCAAATTCTGAAAATATAATTGAATATGGCCCACACAAGAAGCTTGAGCTCAACTCTGTTGCACTTCTCAGTTTCAACACTAGATCAGATTCAGCCACGGAGACGGTGCTTCTTTATTCATAGGTGTGGTTTGGGAGTAACTGGAAACAAACCAATAAGATCGTCATATCACATTCCCTTTAAGAGCATGATGAACGAGGTGCACTTGTTCCATGGCGCAATAGCGCATTTACCAGGCGCGCTTCAGAATCGGTTCACAGCCGAGGAGATCGATGTTCTCGTCAGGGCCGTAAAAGAAAGAGAAGTGACATTGGGGATGGGACAAACCCACCCAAATTAGCTTCGGTTAAACATGCATATAATAATTTGGGTAAATGTGTAAGCTTATGCCTATTTTTCCCATCTTGGACACAACAATGATTTCCCTCGTGTTTTCATATTTTTCCTTATAATAATGTATAATTTGCAAAAAGTAAAATACATCTGTGTAGATGAGAGAATCATCTACAGTGTATGCGCGTTGTTCACTCTCTGTATTATGGCCAAGCATGTGCGCTTAAAATAGTATCTGAATGTACGCGCAACGCGCCATTGACTTTAGCCTAGGTTTTTTTCTGGTCAGTGGCGCAATTGTTTTCTGGAACTGCAAAATAGCACCAGGGATTGTTTGTGCCGGAACACGCCTCCTTTTTTGCGCTGAACCACCCAGGGAGCGCAAGTTCATTCCCTAGTTTTCCGGCGTATGTCTGTGGAGGGAAAAGTCCGCTTTACACGGGTGCAAAATACGAATGATACATGAGTCGGTGTACAAAGTCAATTGCAAGATAGGGCCCTTACTCTATGGCATTACTTAGACGCACACAGACATCAAGAAGCAGTGTATGAATCTCAACAATGGTGACAATCAAATGCCGTAATGCATGCTGGGAGATATGGGTGAGATTTGATTGGTGGTACCCAGCATGCATTGCAGCATGAAGCATTTCATTGATTGTCACCATTGTTGAGAGTCATACACTGATTCTTGATGTGTAAGTAATAATTTAGAGAAAAAAAATTAATGCACTAAATGTTTTTAAAATCCTTTATAATATTTGATAAACTTCTTTGCTCTCATTCTGTAAAATTAAATGGCTTCTATTATAAAACAACATTAAAAGCACAATCCAATATAATCAAAACATTAGACGCTGAATGAGATCAGGGATTCAGGAAATTACATGATGATGACTTCATCATCAATAAACAGCCAATATCACCTGATCTCATTTTCTCTAGGCTTTTTTGCCACAATAAACGTGCTTTATAAACAAACAATTATAGCAGCCAAAGAGCATTTTATACTGAAAAGTCAAGAGTCCAACTAAAGCAAACGCTCACCACCATCATGGTGACTTTAAAATACATCAAATTTTACAGAATTTTCATTAAACCAGAAATGAAATAAAGTAAATCTGGTTACTAATAAGTGAAGCTGGTAATGCTGTTTGAGTTGTTTACCCCTCCTCTGCTGAGATCTTCACAGATTTAATGTGCTGCCATGCATGTCACATTTTTTTGCAGTGCTTATTCCAACCAAAATTCAACATCTGTCTGACATTGGAGCTTGACGTCAAACAACCGTTGGGTTTAGACGTCAACCTGATTTTCATTTTCAACCAAAATATGACGTCTGACTGACGTTGGATTAGTTGGAGTCCAACGTCTTCCAGACGTCACATTGACGTACTGTGCCAGCTGGCACAGTGGGAAAATGAATATTTTTGAATATTTTTTTATTTATGAAGATGTTGCTGTGATGAAAGACTATAATGTCCGTCGGCAATATGAAACCAAACATCAGAGCTAATATCACATACCGGTGCCGAACAAACACAGAAAGTCAAGCAAATGGCAGCTAGCCTGCAAGCTCAACAACTTATTGCCCAGCACGGCAAACCGTTCTAAGACGGTGGTTTCATAAAGCAGTGCCTCATCAAAATCACAGAAATAATGTGCCCGGAGAAAGTGCAGGATTTCAACAACGTGAGCTTATCCAGAAATACAGTGGTGCGGAGAATCGAGGACTTGTCAGCTAACGTGAAACTTCAGCTGAGAGACAAAGCTTGTGCTTTTGATTTTTACTCGATAGCATGCGATGAGAGCACAGATGCTACAAACACCGCGCAGCTGTTAATTTTTTTGTGGGGAGTAGATGATAATTTTTGCTGTACGGAGGAGCTGCTTGATATGATGAGCCTAAAAGGCACAACGACAGGTAGTAATATTTTTGAAGCTGTGTCAGAGGCAGTTGAAAAGATGGGACAAGCTCTGTGGAGTAACAACGGATGGAGCTCCGGCAATGACGGGCGATCGCAAAGGAATGGCATCGATGGTGTGCGCCAAGGTAAAAGAAAGCGGAGGTGAGGCTGTTAGGATGCACTATATAATCCACCAAGAAGCACTGTGTGCCAAGACTGTCCAGCTGGGCGATGTGATGAACACTGTTGTAAAAACTGTCAACATAATTCGAGCTAGAGGACTGTACCACAGAGAATTTCAAGCTTTCCTTTCTGATGTGGATGCTGAATACGGGGATGTACTCTACCACTCTGAGGTGCGCTGGCTGAGCCGTGGCTATGTGCTGCAGCGGTTTTATTCGCTGAGATCAGAAATTGATCAGTTTATGAAAGAGAACGGCCCGACCTCTTCATGAACTGAGTGACCCTCTGTGGCTGGCCGACCTGGCATTTTTAGTTGATCTTACTCATAATCTGAATACATTGAACAAGAACCTACAAGGCAAAGATCAGCTGGTGCCACACCTGTATGCGCACATGAAAGCCTTCTGTGTAAAGCTCCGCCTGTTTGAGACACAACTACAAAGCTTTAATGCTGCACACTTCCCTGTGCTGTCTGAAATCAAGTCTGCTTTTCCAAAGGCCAACCTTTCTTCTAAAAAGGAGAAAAATGTGTCTGTGATTGCATCTCTCGTGACAGAATTCAACCAGTGTTGCCAAGAGATTTTCTGTCATTGAAAATTAAATAAAGCTGCTCTCGACCCCCTTCCTGGTGGATGCAGAAGAAGTGGAAGAGATTCTGCAATGTGATGATTCTCTGAACAGTCAACATCAGCTTCTCTCCCTCCCTGACTTCTATCAGAGTTTGGATAGTACCAAGTTTCCTCTGATGAGACGCCACGCAAAAAGAATGAGCTCGCAGTTCCAGTTATTAACCTGACTCTTTGCAAACACACACAACTGACATTGTATTTAGTTCATACCACCTAGACACTTTTTACTTTAATAATACACAGTTCTTTATTTATTTTAAAACCTAAACTGTTTGTTCGTGTTCCTTTTTATGTTGAGACCTTGAGTAACAAGCCAGGTCGTAAAAACACAGTATTCATGTGTCAATATGCCACCTCTAGTGTGTGGCCTGGCCCTTTGTTTATTTTTCTGTATTTGGCCCTCACTAAAAAAAGTTTGGACACCCCTGCTCTATGCTGTACAAGGAGTTTGTTAATGGCTGGGTCTGCTCCGCCCAGCAGCCCCCCATTTACGCCTTACCCACCAGCGCCATAGTAGTTCTAACTGGCCTGGAGGGTAATGTCGAGCCTTAAGGGCTGCCTTAATCCGTGACAGGACTGATAGCTCGCAAGCGTCTGTTCTTATACATATAATATATGTTCAATATATATAATATATATATTATTTCTTTGTAGAATCATATTCTAAACTTTCTTGGTTTATGTTTCCAGAGTAAAAGTAACCATGAAGCAGTATTGTAGTAATTAATAAAGCAGGTTTACTCTACAAATGATGATTGACCATTAGTGAGGACACCTGCTGTTTACAAGGAGAGTCACTGATAAGACAACAAGAGCAGAAAAAAAGAGAACAGAGTAGACACACAACAATGGTCAACTGTCATTTGTTGAATGAACCTAATTAGTTAATTAATACAACAATACATCTACATTCTGTAAATGAACACTGAGCAGTGTTGATTTAACACTGAGGATTTTTCTGTGTGTTCTCTGTTTGCCTATTTATTCATTTATGTTTGTATTCATTTATTTACTTAGGCTGCATTTACACTGAAGGTCTTAATGCCCAATTCTGATTTGCTGACTATATCCAATTTTTTTGACGACCCGCTTACATCATCTTTTAAAAGTGACCCGAATCCGAAATTTGCATTTTCACTATACACTGCCGAAACAACCCAATGTAGACGTTCTGAATAATGTAGACGACAAAATAATTATCCAGATTTTTGCTTTCCGCACTATTTTCAAAGGTCAGCAAAACATTGCTCTCGTAAGGCGGAGAAAAAAGAGGAGAGCCCTTGTTGCAGCCTGGGCGAATTTAGCGATGATCGGTGCTACATCAGTTCAGAGGGACGTTTGGATGCGGCAAAGGACTCAAGATTGGTGGGATCGAGTTGTTGGAACTAGGGGTCAGGAACAGTGGGTCAGCAACTTTCGTATGAGACGAGAAACTTTTGATATTTTGTGTAAGTGGTTGTCACCAATGCTCTCTTACGAGGACACGACATTTCGCCAGACAATCTCAGTGCAGAAGCGCCTTGGAGTTGGACTATGGTGGCTCGCATCAGGAGCTGGTTATCGAACACTGCCACATCTGTTTGGCATAAGTGACGCATTAGTATGCCTAATAGTCCGGGAGTTTTCCCATGCCGTGCGAAATGAGATGATGCGCATGTACAAAGAATCGCTGGGGTTTCCCTCAGTGTGCCGGGGCTATAGACGGGAGTCATATCCCAGTCATCACTCCACCTGAGAACCATACTGATTATTTGAATCGCAAGGGATGGCATTCTGTGATCTTGCAAGCAGTTGTGGACCACAAATACTGGTAAGGACAGATACAATTTATATTGATTTGTCTCCCTGGTTGTTGCTATGCCTTTTCCCACGTTATTGTGTTATTACGTGCTGTCTCATTTGTTTCTTTCACTGTCTTTGCTCATATATCATGTTTTTCTCTGTATTAATGTACAATTACAGTTTTTCTCAGTCGCTTTGGTACATTTCTCAGATCAGAATTGAAATTCTCGAAACTACCAGTTCAATCTTCACATCATTGTGTCACTTGTGCACATCAAAAAAGCAGTTTCTCGTTTCTTTGAATGAGTTGCAAAGGCTTTGGTACATCCATGCAAATGATTATGTACAATTCTCTGCTGTTTCCTACATTATCAATTGCTTATGTCATGTTGATAAAAATGTATTATAATGGGTCTATGTTGAATAGTCTCACCCCCCACCACATTTAGGCATTAGTTCATAGCATAAGTCTTTACATGCAAAATGGTTAAACAAATTGTCATAATATATCAGGCATATTTATATACATTTCCATTAGACTTTTTTCTAAATCTGTCCTGTTCACATTTATACTTTTTTTTCTTTGTGCTATGCAGTGCTGTCTTTTCCTTTCTGTATCGCAATGACATGGTCTGTCAACAAATTACAGTACAAACAGTAAAAGCATATGTGAATCTTGTCCAGTCTCTTGCAATCAAACTCCCACATACACAAAGGTGTGTAACCTACAATTTCCAATAATTGTCATCAAAACTTTAGTCATAGTTTACATCAGAACATCCCTCCAGAGTACACTGTTATATTGACAACATGACTAAGCAATTTGACTGTCTTATCCGTACACGACACAAGGACTCATTCTGATGGCACTGACATGTTCATTGACACAGATATTTACTTTTGAGAGATGAACTAAGGATTTTGAGCAAGAGACTGGCTTTTGCAGGAAATCCATGGTGTTTTGCTATTTGTACAAATTGTTTTGAGAAATGCACTTACTGTTTTGCAAATGTCGAGGATGATTCAAGAAATGTACCAAAGCGACTGAGAAAACGTCTCGGGTTACGACTGTAACCCTTGTTCCCTGAGGAGGGAACGAGACACTGCGTCATTGAAAACGACTCTTTGGGGATGCTCCCATAGTGTGCGTCTCTGAAGCATGAATGAAACTAATCCAATCCTGATTGGTGTTGCGTCCTGACGTAACATGTGACGGCATAACCGGATGCATAAAAGTGACGCCGGCACACACATTAGCCTCGCGATGAAGCAAGCCACTCCTAGGCGTCGAGGGGTGTGGCAAGACGACGCAGTGTCTCGTTCCCTCCTCAGGGAACAAGGGTTACAGTCGTAACCCGAGACGTTCCCTATCGTAGGGAACTCAACACTGCGTTGTTGAAAACGACTATTTGGGGAACGAATGCCCACTAGGCCACGCAACAAAAAAGGCCTGCCCTAGAGTGAAACTGATCTCAGGGACTCCGCTAGGACGAGAGCACATGTGCGCCAGGCATACAAGGGAGGTGCAGACTATAAATCTTATAAAAGTGTGCGGGGTAGCCCAACCGTCTGCCTCACAGATCTCCTGGAGGGGCACTCCCAAGAGGAGGGCCCTAGAGGATCCATACCTCTAGTAGAATGAGCCCTTACGACTAAAGGTGAAGGCAAATTGCGCACCTTGTAGGCCTACTTATGGTTTGTTTAGCCGGGAGTCCCTTATTAGGTGACCTAAAACACACTACAGTAGGTCCGACCTCCTCCAAGAAGAGGACCTCTCAAGGTAAATACTCGGGACTCTGAGTATTTACGAGGATGAAATGAGGTGAGGTGGAGGATGAAAAGCTTGCAGGACCATGGACCTAGCCATGTTAGATTGCACTTAAGGCACATGGCCTTATCTCTGCCGGGGGCAAACCTCAAGCAAGCTGGCGTTAATGTCAGAGCCTGGGGATCTCCCAATCTCTTTAGAGAAAGCTAAGAGAAAGGCTATCTTGAATGTGAGGTCCTAAGCAAAGCCGACTGGAGGGATTCGAAGGGAGCCAGGGATAGACCTTCGAGAACCACCACCAGATCCCAGGAAGGAACCCTGGACCTGACTGTCGGTCTCATCCTCCATGTACCATGGATAAATAATATGACCAGTTGGTGCCTCTCAAAGGCTCAACATTTAATGGTGCATGGAACGCCGCAATGACAGCCACGTACACCTTACGTGTGGACGGGGAGAAATTCGCAGAGAAGCGATCTTGAAGAAAATCCAGAACTGAAGCCACTGGGCAGTTAAATTGGACCTAACTCATGTTCTCTACACCAAGTGGAAAAACTTTCCATTTGAGGCCATATAATCTCCTAGTAGACGGAGCCCAAGAGATACATATGGTTCTGACCACCCCAAATGATAGATCAGCATCTAGGTACTGAGCCCCCTCAGAGGCCAGACCCACAATTTCCACAGCTCCGGGCGAGGATGGAATATAGTGCCCTCTGCCTGAGACAACAGATCCCTCCTCAGAGGAATCTGCCATGGCGGAGCTATCAGGGGTGAAATTAACCCCCTGGGGTCTGAGGTGTTTTTGGAGTCCTTGAGATGTTCTGACATGCTGTGACATTTGTGTTTTTTTCAGTTGCTTATAAACATATTAATGGCACAGGTGAAATTACACTATATTTAGCACAAACATGGCTATGATAATATGTGATATAATATGTTTGTACATGTTTTTATATTTGAGAGAATATTGTTTATGCGTGGTTATTGAAAAAACTAAAATTGAAAGTTTCTGAAATAAGGCTACAAAACACATAATAAATATGTCTCCACAATACTTTTGACTAATGGATGTTGTTGCCTAGTGTTTTTTATTCAAAATGATCTGAAAAAACATCCTGCCTAATAATTCACATAAAACTGTGAATTGGGTTTTATTGTGAAAAACTTTTTTTTGTTTGCCAAGGCAATATGCGAATGTCCTTGAACAGTTCAAGCCCCATCATGAATAATTAGGTGATTCTCACCTGACCCGCATAATAATGAGCCTTTCATTCAGGTGTTACACAAGGAAAAATTGAAAGGACCACATACATACATACATACATACATACACACACATATATATATATATATATATATATATATATGAAGAGTTCAGATGCAAAAGCCTCTAAGTGCCATTTGAAAATTTCTTCTAGAATAATCATTTTTATCAAGCTTGTATATTTAAGTTCAGTAATTTCACTTAAATGGCAATGAAGATTACCTAATAATTGTCATTTAAGTGAAATTACTGAACTTAAAATGTACAAGCTTGATAAAAATTATCATTCTAGAAGAAAATTTCAAATGGCACTAGAGGCTTTTGCATCTGAACTCTTCATATAATCAAAATATAAATGAAAGTCAAAAACCCATTTTTAGTCATACCTGGAAACAAATCCTGGTCAAATAGGTTATATGGGTCATTGTATAGAATTGGTTCAAAGTTAGAGTTGGAAACATCTTGAAAATATTTTTTTTTCCATATAAAGTAGGCTATTATAAGCTTGCATTGGATAACAGTTGATTAGTTTATTTTTTTACAAAACATAGGCTACTATATATTTAACATATGAGCAGAAACTGTCTAACTAAAGCTTATTTGATGTCTATTTTATAGTAAAAACTTTCTAATCTATTTCGTCTGTAACAGTAGGCTATGCATCTGTGCGTTCGTTCGTTCATACACCCAGACACCTGATTCATATTTAAACAGTCTTTTTGGTTTTACAGATACTATTCTATATTGCGATTAGAACAAATCTCAGTAGTCTTACTAATGTAGGAGCGAGAGTGAATGAACGCACAGCGTGCGCGCGTCTGTGAATTCATCCATTCATTCGCACACAGACACGCATTTAAAATTTAAACAGTCTTTGTGCAGTTTACAGACACTATTCAATAACACGATTAGAACAAAGCACTTAAGAATAAATGACTTACTACATCAGCTGAATCCGTGCTCCTCGAATGAAACAGGTAACTGAGTTAACTTTTCCAGGAATTATTCCTCAGTGCGCAGCAAGACGAGATAAAGGTTAGCACGTTCTGATGTGGGCGTTTTCATGGCTTGCCTCAACATTAACGTTTGAATAGAGCGCGCTCTCAGTGGGCGTGGTCACATTAACACGTCATACGCTATAATTAGGTGAAAGGAAAAAGACCGACATCTCTCTCTTTTCACACAGATTACATCAACTGAGAATAGTTGCTTTTTTATATAAGTTACTTCATTTAAAAGAAGAGAATTTCAGCTTTATAAAGAGAAATCTTTCGTGTCTCTGTGACAAGTATTTATTGAGTTACAGTTCATTTTTCGGACGCGTTTCAGAAAGATTTTTGCGGAGACAGTGTGAGCTGAAAGCGCACCCTGTTTATTTTATTTATTTTACAAAAACACAAGGTTTTGATGTTAATAAGAGTGTACACAAAAAAAGAAGACATTTAACAGTATTGAATGATGTGTAACACTTATATGTAAGATCAAAATCAACAAAGTATTTTGAGTTTGTTTTGCACTGATAAGAAAAAAAGTGAGCAGATCACGCCGGCGTGATTGCCGACCCCAGAGGGTTAAGTCCGAAAACCATACTCGGGCCGGCCAAAACGGGGCTACCAGAAGCAGACTGATGCCCTCCTGACGGACCCTCTCCAGGACTCCTGGGAGCAGAGCGATCGGGGGAAAGCGTACAGGCGAAGCCTCGGCCAGGCCTGTACCATGGCATCCAACCCCAGCGGGGCTGGATGAGTGAGGGAAAACCAAAGTGGACAGTGGGACGTCCCTCGGGACGCAAACAGATCCACTTTCATTGGTCCAAACCTCTGCCATATCAACTCTATCACCTCTGGATGGAGTCTCTATTCTCCGGGCCTCAGCCCCTGCCTCAATAGGATGTCTGTTCCCTGATTCTGAACCCCTGGGACATATATTGCTCTTAATAGATAATATTTTCCCTTGGGACCATGAAATAATCTAATGCTCCAATCTGGATAGAGGGCGCGATCTGAGTCCCCCTTGTCGGTTCAGATAAGCTACCACTGATGTATTGTCCGAACGTATCAAGACGTGGTAACCTTTGATGTCTGGGAGGAAGCTCCTCAGATTCCTGAACACAGCCATTATCTCTAGGCAATTTATATGCCAAGAATGATGATGGTCCTGCCACAGACCCCTGACAAAGCGTCCATGCCAGTGAGGGAAGCGTCTGTCAAAGCGGTTTTCCGGCTACATGACGCCTCTAACACTGGCCCTTGGGACAAGAACCAAGGTTTCTTCCATATCAATAGGGAACCAAGGCATCTGCGCGTAACCTTTATAATACGGATACCCCTTGGGGGAAAACCCCTTGGCTTTGAGCCACCACTGAAGGGTCCTCATGTGAAGAAGGCCCAAAATAATTATGATGGATGCCTCTGCCATGAGGCCCAGCAGTCTTTGAAATCGCTTTACAGTGATGGCCTAGCTTTATCTCGGACACCATGGCCAGGATGGATTCGATAAGTGCGGGAGACATACATTCCCCCATCGTAACCGATTTCCATACAACGCCTAGAAAAGTAGTTTTCTGGGCTGGTTCTAACAACCTTTTCTTAGTGTTGAGTCTCAACCCCAGGTTCTGAATGTGGCCTCGATTTCTCGAGACTGGGCCAATATGAGCCAGTCGTCGATGTAATTCAGTATACGGATGCCCTGAAGCCTCAGTGGAGCCAGAGCTGCATCCATACACTTAGTGAACGTGTGGGGAGAGAGTGCTAGGCCGAACGGAAGAACCCGATATTGGTATGCTTCGCCCCCGAAAGTGAACCTAAGGAACCTCCTGCGACATGGAAGGATAGAGACATGAAAATAAGCGTTTTTTAGATCTATCGTGACAAACCAGTCCTCGGATCTGATTTGATTCACGATCATGGGAATAGTGAGCATTTTGATCCTGAATCTCCTCAAAGAATGATTCAAATGCCTTAGATCTAAAATCGGCCTCAGCCCCCCATCCTTCTTCGGAACTATAAAGTACCGGCTGTAAAACCCGGACTCCCTGTCTGGTAGGGAAACACTTTCTATGGCCCCTTTATCCAGTAGAGTCTGTACCTCTTGTTCCATAACCCGAGCCTGTTCTGGAACCACTGCATTTCGTTTGAGAGCATTTCCTCTGTTGCCAGTCTCCCGCAGGAGGGGCTCTAGAGGCAGCGCTCTTCTTTTTGCTCTTGCCGATGGGAGGAGCTGGTTGACGGCTGTGCCTGGCCACTTGGACCAGCCCTCCTAGATCTAGATTTAGAGCGGCGAAGGAGATACTGTTGGAACCCCGCTGACAGTTTTTTCGCCTCCTGAAACCTGTCGACGACTGTAGTGACAGCGTAACTGAACAGGCCAGAAGGCCATAGCGGAGCGTCCAACAAAAAAGATTTGTCTTTCTCTTTTATGCCAGACAAATTTAGCCACAGATGTCTCTTCGTAGCCACCATAGCTGACATAGAGCGGACTATGGCATGTGCCGTCTATTTAGTGGCCCGGAGAGACAAATCTGTGGTTTTTCTCAACTCCGTGATGTCAGCGGGAGTTGGTCCCTCGCCCTCGTCTAAATCTTTAAGGAGATCGGCTTGGTACGCCTGCTTATAAACATATTAATGGCACAGGTGAAATTACACTATATTTAGCACAAACATGGCTATGATAATATGTGATATAATATGTTTGTACATGTTTTTATATTTGAGAGAATATTGTTTATGCGTGGTTATTGAAAAAACTAAAATTGAAAGTTTCTGAAATAAGGCTACAAAACACATAATAAATATGTCTCCACAATACTTTTGACTAATGGATGTTGTTGCCTAGTGTTTTTTATTCAAAATGATCTGAAAAAACATCCTGCCTAATAATTCACATAAAACTGTGAATTGGGTTTTATTGTGAAAAACTTTTTTTTGTTTGCCAAGGCAATATGCGAATGTCCTTGAACAGTTCAAGCCCCATCATGAATAATTAGGTGATTCTCACCTGACCCGCATAATAATGAGCCTTTCATTCAGGTGTTACACAAGGAAAAATTGAAAGGACCACATACATACATACATACATACATACACACACATATATATATATATATATATATATATATATGAAGAGTTCAGATGCAAAAGCCTCTAAGTGCCATTTGAAAATTTCTTCTAGAATAATCATTTTTATCAAGCTTGTATATTTAAGTTCAGTAATTTCACTTAAATGGCAATGAAGATTACCTAATAATTGTCATTTAAGTGAAATTACTGAACTTAAAATGTACAAGCTTGATAAAAATTATCATTCTAGAAGAAAATTTCAAATGGCACTAGAGGCTTTTGCATCTGAACTCTTCATATAATCAAAATATAAATGAAAGTCAAAAACCCATTTTTAGTCATACCTGGAAACAAATCCTGGTCAAATAGGTTATATGGGTCATTGTATAGAATTGGTTCAAAGTTAGAGTTGGAAACATCTTGAAAATATTTTTTTTTCCATATAAAGTAGGCTATTATAAGCTTGCATTGGATAACAGTTGATTAGTTTATTTTTTTACAAAACATAGGCTACTATATATTTAACATATGAGCAGAAACTGTCTAACTAAAGCTTATTTGATGTCTATTTTATAGTAAAAACTTTCTAATCTATTTCGTCTGTAACAGTAGGCTATGCATCTGTGCGTTCGTTCGTTCATACACCCAGACACCTGATTCATATTTAAACAGTCTTTTTGGTTTTACAGATACTATTCTATATTGCGATTAGAACAAATCTCAGTAGTCTTACTAATGTAGGAGCGAGAGTGAATGAACGCACAGCGTGCGCGCGTCTGTGAATTCATCCATTCATTCGCACACAGACACGCATTTAAAATTTAAACAGTCTTTGTGCAGTTTACAGACACTATTCAATAACACGATTAGAACAAAGCACTTAAGAATAAATGACTTACTACATCAGCTGAATCCGTGCTCCTCGAATGAAACAGGTAACTGAGTTAACTTTTCCAGGAATTATTCCTCAGTGCGCAGCAAGACGAGATAAAGGTTAGCACGTTCTGATGTGGGCGTTTTCATGGCTTGCCTCAACATTAACGTTTGAATAGAGCGCGCTCTCAGTGGGCGTGGTCACATTAACACGTCATACGCTATAATTAGGTGAAAGGAAAAAGACCGACATCTCTCTCTTTTCACACAGATTACATCAACTGAGAATAGTTGCTTTTTTATATAAGTTACTTCATTTAAAAGAAGAGAATTTCAGCTTTATAAAGAGAAATCTTTCGTGTCTCTGTGACAAGTATTTATTGAGTTACAGTTCATTTTTCGGACGCGTTTCAGAAAGATTTTTGCGGAGACAGTGTGAGCTGAAAGCGCACCCTGTTTATTTTATTTATTTTACAAAAACACAAGGTTTTGATGTTAATAAGAGTGTACACAAAAAAAGAAGACATTTAACAGTATTGAATGATGTGTAACACTTATATGTAAGATCAAAATCAACAAAGTATTTTGAGTTTGTTTTGCACTGATAAGAAAAAAAGTGAGCAGATCACGCCGGCGTGATTGCCGACCCCAGAGGGTTAAGTCCGAAAACCATACTCGGGCCGGCCAAAACGGGGCTACCAGAAGCAGACTGATGCCCTCCTGACGGACCCTCTCCAGGACTCCTGGGAGCAGAGCGATCGGGGGAAAGCGTACAGGCGAAGCCTCGGCCAGGCCTGTACCATGGCATCCAACCCCAGCGGGGCTGGATGAGTGAGGGAAAACCAAAGTGGACAGTGGGACGTCCCTCGGGACGCAAACAGATCCACTTTCATTGGTCCAAACCTCTGCCATATCAACTCTATCACCTCTGGATGGAGTCTCTATTCTCCGGGCCTCAGCCCCTGCCTCAATAGGATGTCTGTTCCCTGATTCTGAACCCCTGGGACATATATTGCTCTTAATAGATAATATTTTCCCTTGGGACCATGAAATAATCTAATGCTCCAATCTGGATAGAGGGCGCGATCTGAGTCCCCCTTGTCGGTTCAGATAAGCTACCACTGATGTATTGTCCGAACGTATCAAGACGTGGTAACCTTTGATGTCTGGGAGGAAGCTCCTCAGATTCCTGAACACAGCCATTATCTCTAGGCAATTTATATGCCAAGAATGATGATGGTCCTGCCACAGACCCCTGACAAAGCGTCCATGCCAGTGAGGGAAGCGTCTGTCAAAGCGGTTTTCCGGCTACATGACGCCTCTAACACTGGCCCTTGGGACAAGAACCAAGGTTTCTTCCATATCAATAGGGAACCAAGGCATCTGCGCGTAACCTTTATAATACGGATACCCCTTGGGGGAAAACCCCTTGGCTTTGAGCCACCACTGAAGGGTCCTCATGTGAAGAAGGCCCAAAATAATTATGATGGATGCCTCTGCCATGAGGCCCAGCAGTCTTTGAAATCGCTTTACAGTGATGGCCTAGCTTTATCTCGGACACCATGGCCAGGATGGATTCGATAAGTGCGGGAGACATACATTCCCCCATCGTAACCGATTTCCATACAACGCCTAGAAAAGTAGTTTTCTGGGCTGGTTCTAACAACCTTTTCTTAGTGTTGAGTCTCAACCCCAGGTTCTGAATGTGGCCTCGATTTCTCGAGACTGGGCCAATATGAGCCAGTCGTCGATGTAATTCAGTATACGGATGCCCTGAAGCCTCAGTGGAGCCAGAGCTGCATCCATACACTTAGTGAACGTGTGGGGAGAGAGTGCTAGGCCGAACGGAAGAACCCGATATTGGTATGCTTCGCCCCCGAAAGTGAACCTAAGGAACCTCCTGCGACATGGAAGGATAGAGACATGAAAATAAGCGTTTTTTAGATCTATCGTGACAAACCAGTCCTCGGATCTGATTTGATTCACGATCATGGGAATAGTGAGCATTTTGATCCTGAATCTCCTCAAAGAATGATTCAAATGCCTTAGATCTAAAATCGGCCTCAGCCCCCCATCCTTCTTCGGAACTATAAAGTACCGGCTGTAAAACCCGGACTCCCTGTCTGGTAGGGAAACACTTTCTATGGCCCCTTTATCCAGTAGAGTCTGTACCTCTTGTTCCATAACCCGAGCCTGTTCTGGAACCACTGCATTTCGTTTGAGAGCATTTCCTCTGTTGCCAGTCTCCCGCAGGAGGGGCTCTAGAGGCAGCGCTCTTCTTTTTGCTCTTGCAGATGGGAGGAGCTGGTTGACGGCTGTGCCTGGCCACTTGGACCAGCCCTCCTAGATCTAGATTTAGAGCGGCGAAGGAGATACTGTTGGAACCCCGCTGACAGTTTTTTCGCCTCCTGAAACCTGTCGACGACTGTAGTGACAGCGTAACTGAACAGGCCAGAAGGCCATAGCGGAGCGTCCAACAAAAAAGATTTGTCTTTCTCTTTTATGCCAGACAAATTTAGCCACAGATGTCTCTTCGTAGCCACCATAGCTGACATAGAGCGGACTATGGCATGTGCCGTCTATTTAGTGGCCCGGAGAGACAAATCTGTGGTTTTTCTCAACTCCGTGATGTCAGCGGGAGTTGGTCCCTCGCCCTCGTCTAAATCTTTAAGGAGATCGGCTTGGTACGCCTGCAAAATCGCCATAGAGTGCAGGCACGCACCAGCCTGACCAGTCGCCATATAAGCCCGGCCAACCAGTGCAGAGGTGTCCCTGCACGGTTTGCTGGGCACCACCGGGGCTTTAAGCGAAGATGCCGCTTCAGGAGAAAGATAGCTCGCTAAAGCTTCCTCCATTGCCATAGCCCGCCTCTCTAGCACCCACCACATTCGAATAATCATATAATGAATGTGATGATATGCGTGAAGTGTGGGGTTTCTCCCAGGATCTAGAGATCTCTTTATGAAGATCTGGGAAAAACGGTAAGCCCCGGCACTGAGGTTGTGATCTGTGCTGCAGGAATCTCTCATCTAGCTTGCTTCGACGAGTATCATCCTGCTTATCTTGTGGCCAGCTGATGTTGAGTCTGGCCACAGCACGCGTCACAACCTCTACCAGCTCCTCATACGCAGGAACATGAGCCGGCAAGTGTGACCCTCGCTCCCGATGCTGAGCACTTCCTGAGAAGCAGACAGCTCAAGCATCGGGCACTCCTCGCGGGCAGAATAAGCCGCATCGCGGGTTTCTGCGTCGTGAACAAGCATTATAGAATCTGCGGATGATGAACAAGAAAGCGCATCGGCAGTCTCGTTCTCATCCGCGAGATCCTTCTGCGATCCCCATGATCTAAGCCGCCGCGCCGCCTCAATGGACGTGGGACCTGAACCGCGGGGATCGTGAGCCTGTCCATAGAGCAGCACTCTAATGGGAAGTGCTTCACAGTGTTCACAGGCAGCCCCCTCGAGAGCTGCCTGTGCCTGCTGCGCTCCTAAACAATACACACACAAATAATGCGTGTGTCCCCACCCATGAGATATCTAGGGCAGGGGTGCACACACTTAGTGTATTGCTCACTCGCCATAATAAAGAGGATTTTCAACAGACAATACAACACCAAATAAGACAGACAGTTTCACAGAGAACGCTTGCTGAAGAGCGAAAGCTAATGTGTGTGTGTGTGCCGGCGTCACTTTTACGCATCCGGTTATGCCGTCACATGTTACGTCAGGACGCAACACCAATCAGGATTGGATTAGTTTCATTCATACTTCAGAGGCGCACGCTAAGGGAGCGTCCCCAAAGAGTAGTTTTCAACTACACAGTGTTGAGTTCCCTACGATAGGGAAACTGTAATATCTTCACCCCAACAGTTTCACAAACAAAAACATCGGATGGCCGGGGAGTGTCCACGACTCCAGGGTTCTTCAGAATTCTGTCATCTACGAGAAGGCAGAAAGAGGAGTCCTTTTTCCTTTTTTCAAATTCAGCCTACAAGGTGTTCAAACCATATTTATAGTTTAGAAAGGTTTTTTACATAAACTATACTTAACCCTCTGGGGACCAGAAACGCGCCGGCGCGTTTTGCTCGTTTTTTTTCACATAGCAGAAAAATAGACTTAAAGTACTACCATCATTTCTGTTCATATAGAGTTAAGAAATGTGAGAAAATAATCTGTTAAATGTCTACTTTTTTATGTGCCCACATACAATCGAAATAAAATATTGTGCTTTTGTAAAATAAAGAATATAAACAGGGTGTGCGTTCTGCCTCTCAGTCACCGTGAACTTTTTTCCTGGAGCACGTCACTAATCTTCAACACAACTCAGCTAATACTATTCACCCAGGCATAAGCAATATATCTTTTAAATCATTTGAGTTTGTACTTTTAAATGATCCGATTCAAAACTAAAATTATTATTCTCCGTTTATGTCATCTATATAAAAAGAGAGACGTGTCAGCCCGTCTCATTATTGTTCTCTCAGCTGATTATCTCCGGTAATGTGACACGCCCACGGAGAGCACGCGCTATTCAAACGCAAATATGTGAAGCAACACATTGAGACGCGTTAACGCCCATAAACTCTGAAAACACACTATATTTTTTAGTCAGATTAATCTACTGTCGTCTTGCGCGGCTATGAGGAACAATCCTGGGACATTTACCACTGGGTTTATTTTCACTTCGAGGAGGAACAGATTCAGCTGAGAAGTAAGTGTTTTATGCTTGTGCTTTGTTCTAATCGCGATATAGAATAACGTTAGTGTCTGTAAACGGAAAAATAGCATACTGTTAAATGTGAATCATGTTTGTGTGTGTGTGTGTGTGAATGAATGAATGAATGAATGAATGAACGCACAGATACGCACTGTTACAAGGCAAGGCAAGGCAAGTTTATTTATATAGCACATTTCATACACAATGGTAATTCAAAGTGCTTTACATAGGAGGAAATAATTAAAACAGTTTAGAATAAAAAATAAAATAAAGTACAGTAAAAACAGTCGGACGAACATTGACACAGTGCTCATTCACTAAATGCATAGCTAAACAGATGTGTTTTGAGTCTGGATTTGAATGTGACTACTGTAGGAGCACATCTGATCTCCTCTGGAAGCTGGTTCCAGCTGCGGCTGGCATAATAGCTAAAAGCAGACTCTCCGTGCTTAGAGTGAACCCTTGGTATTTCTAACTGATGTGATCCTAATGATCTGAGTGATCTGTTGGGTTTATATTCAGTGAGCATATCTGCAATATATTGAGGTCCTAGCCCATTGAATGATTTATATACCAGTAATAATACTTTAAAATCAATCCTAAATGTAACTGGGAGCCAGTGTAAAGACCTGAGGACTGGTGTGATATGTTCAAATTTTCTGGTTCTGCTCAGAATCCTGGCAGCAGCGTTCTGTATGAGCTGCAACTGTCTTATGGTCTTTTTAGGAAGGCCAGTGAGGAGTCCATTACAATAATCCACCCTGCTGGTGATAAAAGCATGCACAAGTTTCTCTAAGTCTTGACTGGAAACAAAGCATCTAATTCTTGCAATATTTTTCAAATGATAGTATGCTGATTTAGTTATTGCTTTGACATGACTACTGAAACTAAGGTCTGACTCTAGAGACACACCAAGATTCCTGACTTGATTTTTAGTTGTTAGACCCCTAGCGTCAAGGTATGCATTTACCTTGAGAACTTCATCTTTGTTTCCAAACGCAATGACTTCAGTTTTGTCTTTGTTTAACTGAAGAAAGTTTTGGCACATCCAACCGTTTACTTCATCAATGCATTGGCACAGGGAGTCAATGGGGCTGTAGTCGTTAGGCGATAGGGCTAAGTAGAGCTGTGTGTCGTCTGCATAGCTGTGGTAAGAGATTCGGTTCTTTCTCATTATTTGGCTCATTGGGAGCATATACAGGTTGAACAGGAGTGGCGCAAGAATTGAGCCTTGAGGGACTCCGCATGTCATGGGAGTCCACTCAGACTTATGGTCTCCTATACTCACATAATAACCTCTCCCTTCTAAGTATGACCTGAACCATTTTAGGACTATCCCAGAAAGCCCCACCCAGTTTTCCAGCCTGTCAAGAAGTATGTTGTGATCGACAGTGTCAAATGCAGCACTGAGGTCGAGTAGTACCAGCACTGATAATTTGCCTGTATCAGTATTTAAGCGAATATCGTTTATAATCTTTATGAGAGCTGTCTCTGTGCTGTGATGCGATCGGAAACCAGATTGAAAATTGTCAAAGTATCCATTCAAGCTTAGGAATTTGTTCAGCTGATTGAAGACAACTTTTTCAATGATCTTGCCTATGAAAGGAAGATTTGAGATCGGTCTATAATTGCTTAAGATGGTCTTATCCAGATTGCTCTTTTTCAGGAGGGGCTTGACAACTGCAGTTTTCAGGGAGTTTGGAAAACTCCCAGAAAGAAGTGAGGCATTTACCACTTCTAGGAGATCTGCTTCTAAGCTGTTTAACACACTTTTAAAAAAAAGATGTGGGAAGTGTGTCAAGGGCGCAGGTTGATGTTTTAAGGTGCTGTACGGTTTCTTCCAAAATTTTGCCATCAATTTCTTCGAAAACAGACATAGTAACTACTTTCTCAGGTAGTGGTCTGATCTGTCTGACCCCAGTGCGGCTCAATGATGAGCTGATCACCTTTCTGATATTATTGATTTTCTCAGAGAAGAAAGAAGCAAACTCACTGCACTTGATGTCTGAGAGCATTTCACTGGGAATCTGGCTTGGGGGGTTTGTCAGTCTCTCTACAGTAGCAAAAAGAGTGCGTGTGTTGTTTAAGTTGCTGTTTATAATATTCGAGAAGAAAGTCTGTCTAGCTTTGCCTAGTTCCATATTAAAAGCATGGATGCTGTCTTTGTAGATGTTATAATAGACTACAAGTTTTGTCTTCCGCCACATGCGCTCTGCTCTTCTGCATTGTCTTTTCATGTTTTGCACAGCTGTTGAGTTTCTCCAAGGTGCTTTTTGTCTACCACTCTTCCTGACTTTCACAGGAGCAATATCATCAATTACACTTTTAATTTTTGAGTTAAAAGATTCAAGGAGAAAATCAACAGAGTCAGCAGATATGCTTGGTTTTAAAGATATAGCCTTCATAAATAGGACACTAATGTTCTCATTTAAGCATCTCTTCTTGACAGACACAGATCTAGCTTCAATGGCAGGAGAGATCAGTATATCAAAGAAAATACAGAAATGATCAGACAGTGCTACATCCTTGATAACAATTGATGAGATGTTTAGACCCTTACTGATAAGTAAATCTAGAGTGTGTCCACGATTATGTGTGGGTCCATGTACATGCTGAGTCAGATCAAAAGTTTTGAAAACAGTTTTGATTTCTTTTGCCATATTGGTTTCTGCATTATCTATGTGAATGTTAAAATCTCCAGCAATGGCAAAACAGTCAAACTCAGAGGAAATTGTTGATAACAGTTCTGTAAATTCCTCAGCAAAAGCTGGAGAGTATTTTGGAGGCCTGTAAATAATGATAAGTAAAATACGTGGAGCGCCTTTTAACACAATACCCAGATATTCGAAAGACGAGTAATTCCCAAATGATATTTGCTTACATTGATAGACATCTTTAAAAAGAGCAGCTACGCCCCCGCCTCTCTTTACCGCTCTGCAAACACTCATAAAAGTAAAGTTAGGAGGGGATGTTTCATTTAGGACTGTTGCACTGCAGCTGTCTTCTAGCCAAGTTTCATTTAGAAACATAAAGTCCAGGTTGTATGTGGTTATTAAGTCGTTGACTAGAAGTGATTTATTTTTAAGTGAGCGGATGTTTAAAAGTGCTAACTTAACAGTCTTACTTTTTGTCCCCACAGCGATCTTAGTTTGCCGTGTGATAGGCACCAGATTAGATGGGTTTGCTGTATGGCTTTTGAAGGCCTTAGATTTTCTATCATGTAATTGAACAGCAATAGAGAAAGATACAGGCACACTGGGTTCCCGCTTGTTTTGTAAACATTTAAGAAAGTTACTGTTATCATAGCGGGTACCCGACATATATCACTGAGAGTTGGTATCAGTTGTTTTTGGTTCACCGCGAGCCGCTGGAGGATGGTGTGGGCCCTGGCGCTGTGGCAGAGGCCGAAGAGCTCTCACAGGAGGAGGAGGAGGAGGAGGGCGAGCTGGGCCCGCAGGCTTTGGTGGTTGTGGGGCCTGCCGTTTTTTGGTTGACATCTGGGGGCTTGCAGCAAAAGAGTGGGATAGTTTGGTTCCAGCATACACCAGTTGTTCCATTTTCTCTGAGAAGCACAGAAGTGGAGTTGCTGGAGAGAGAGATAACGTGTCTGGTGAGAGGGGCTGTTGTTCTGGTGTTATCGGAGGCTGTGATATGCTGTCCTGTATTCCCTGGCTGTTTTCCAGAAAGTCGTCCTTGGGTGCTGAATCTTCTAGCAGTTCTAATATGTCACAGTCTGTTTGTGGTGAGCTCTGTGGGCAGGGCTCAGCTGAGATTGTGTCCGTGAGCAGAGGTTGTTGTGGCTGAGTGGTGTTTTCATTGTCCTTGTGTGATGTGTCGGCCGCATGTCCATTCAGGTGCATAAGTGAAGTCCTGTGGTCATTCATACTGTGTCCAGGTGTGTGTGTGCCATTCAGGTTGAGTGGATTGGCACACACTGCAGAAGGATGATGGAGGGAGAAGTAGATATTGTCCTTTAGCACTCTTGAGCCAAGTTTGTTTGGGTGGAGCCCATCCTGTTGAAACAGTTGCCTCTGACTCCAGAAAAGATTGAAGTTGTCAATGAAGTTCACTCCTTTTATATTGCAGGTTTTTTGCAGCCATGTGTTAAGCCCAAGCAACCGTGAAAACCTGTTTGTTCCTCTTGCTGGGAGTGGTCCACTGATGAATGTCTGAACTTTCAGTCTTTTAAGTGTTTCAAAAAGTTCCTTGAAATCCTTCTTAAGGAGTTCTGACTGCTCTTTATGAATATCATTCTTCCCCACATGAACAATGAGTCGATTTGCAGTCTTATGTTTCATCAGAATGTTCTGAAGTTCCTTGTTTACATCAGAAGTCGTTGCTTGTGGAAGGCAGCATGTAGTTGTGTCTCCTGATCGCTGATCGATTGCTCCTGTCTGCCTCGCTGCCTGCTGTGTGTTTGTTTGCTTCGAGGCTGTAAGCTTCGCCTGAGCCTCGTATTTCTTTATGTTTTGAGCCATCATTTACTATCTAGTTGTTTATACCACTAAATACAGCTTACCCAACATCTCAGATTAACCTTACATCTCTAGCTTCCGTTATTCTTAACACAGCACGCTAGTAACTCGCTAACGTTAGCCTGCTAACGCGCCACCCGTGCGCTCATTTATTTATTTATTTTCTCTCGCGCGCCCGCGCCTTTGAGTTCATAAAGTCCAGGTAAGTAAGAAATCAGTCAACAAACACGGTGAGTAATGTCTTCTTGTCCTGTTATTGTCACCTGTGTCACATGTCATATGTTTAGTATAGCCTTCTCCGATGGCAATATAGGATTTATATGTGATAAATGCAAGGAGACAGTCAGGCTGACGGAGAAGATTTCAGAACTAGAGACACGCATCCAAACTTTAATTGAGGATGGTAAGAATGCTAGATCTTTAGATAGTGTTTTGGATGCGCCTAGCATAGTGAACTCTTTACATGATTCGGTTCCGGCTGAAGTAGAGCCCGTGCAGCAGGGCAGATGGGTGACCGTGAGAGATCGTTCTAGTCGTGGATCAAAGAACCACTCTTCCGTTCCGATTTCCATAACAAACCGATTTGCCCCACTCAGTGAAACACCCACTGAGAATTCTGTTGATTGTGCCCTGGTAATTGGTGATTCGATCACACGGAACGTGAAAATAGAGACACCAGCCACCATAGTCACATGTTTGCCGGGAGCCAGAGCGCCTGACATCAAAGCAAATTTAAAAGTGCTGGCTAATGCTAATCGTAAATTCTCTAAGATCATTATTCATGTCGGCACTAATGATGTTCGACTCCGCCAGTCGGAGATCACCAAAATTAATATTAAAGAGGTGTGTGAACTCGCAAGTACGATGTCAGGCACTGTAATTTACTCTGGCCCCCTTCCTGTACGCAGGAGTGATGAGATAGTTAGCCGATTGGCCTCACTGAACGGTTGGCTGTCGAAGTGGTGTCCGCAGAATAATATAAAATTCATAGACAATTGGAAAAGTTTTTGGGGCAAGCCTGATCTGTTGAAAAGAGATGGTATCCATCCCTCCTGGGCTGGTGCTGCTCTTCTCTCTAGTAATTTGGCTCATAGTCTTAGAGATAAAACATGACAATCTGGGGCTCAGGTCAGGAAGCAGACAGACTGGCTAAACCGACCGTCTGCTAGCGGCCTCACGTCACCAAGGTCAGATAAATCCCATCACATAGAGTCTCTTTCACCTAGATGTCATCATATAGAGACTGTGTCTGTTCCCCGAATTTGGAACTCCAAAAAACGTCAGGTTAAAAATTTAATTGATGTTCAACAAATAAAAAACAGATATAATACAGATGAGCAAATGATAAAGCTTGGGTTGCTGAATATTCGATCCCTTACTTCAAAATCTCTCATAGTTAATGATATGATTTCAGATTATAATCTTGATATGCTTTGTTTGACAGAAACCTGGCTAAAACCAAACGATTACATTATTTTAAATGAGTCAACCCCACAAGATTACAGTTATAAACATGAACCTCGTCTGAAAGGCAAAGGGGGAGGTGTTGCTGTAATTTATAGTAATATTTTCAAAACCACTAAGAAATCTAGCTTTAAATATACTTCTTTTGAAGTATTGGTGCTTAATGTAAAAATCTATAGTGTAAACGATAAATCACATTTGAGAATTATGCTGGCTACTGTATACAGGCCACCAGGGCACCATAAAGATTTTATCAAAGAATTTGCGGACTTCCTATCAGAATTAGTATTGGCTGCAGATAAAGTACTAATTGTTGGTGATTTTAATATACATGTAGATAATGAAAAAGATGCATTTGGATTGGCATTTAAAGACATTGTAAACTCAATTGGAGTTAGACAACACGTGTCAGGACCTACTCATCGTCGTAATCATACTCTAGATCTAATATTATCACATGGAATAGATGTTGATACCGTTGAAATTCTGCAGCAGAGCGATGACATCTCAGATCATTATCTAGTCTCATGTAAATTACATTTAGCCAAGGCTGCAAAGCCGACTCCGTGTTATAAATACGTTAGACCTATAACTTCTGCCACTAAAGATTGCTTTATCAATAATCTTCCTAATCAGTTTCATCATCTCAGCATCCCGGATAGCTTAGAAGAACTTGATATTGCAACAGAAACGTTTAACTCTCTCTTTTCCAGCACTTTAGACGCAGTTGCTCCGTTGCGCTTAAAGAAGATTAAAGAAAATAGCCCAACGCCGTGGTACAGCGAGCACACCCGGGCCCTTAAGAGAGCAGCCAGAAAAATGGAGCGCAACTGGAAGAAAACTAAACTAGAGGTATTTCGGATTTCATGGAAAGAGAGCTCGATTGCTTACAGAGAGGCTTTAAAAGCTGCTAGATCTGCTTATTTTTCAAACCTATTAGAAGAAAATAAACATAATCCAAGGTATTTATTTGAAACAGTGGCTAAACTAACGAAAAAGAAAGCTTCAAGCTCAGAAGTGTCCAAGCAACACAGCAGTGATGACTTTATGAACTTCTTCACTTATAAGATTGATAATATCAGGGACAAAATTATAACTATGCAACCGTCTACCACAGTATCGCATCAGGAAGTGCATTGTAGTCTCCCTGAGGAAAAATTTGATTCATTTGTTGCTATAGGAGAGGAAGAATTCTGCAAACTCGTTAATTCATCTAAATCGACAACTTGTATGTTAGATCCTATACCGACTAAGCTACTGAAAGAGATGTTTCCAGAGGTCATATATCCTCTTCTTAATATCATTAATTCATCTTTGTCTCTAGGATACGTACCAAAAACCTTTAAACTGGCTATGATAAAACCGCTTGTTAAAAAAACACAACTTGATCCTACAGAATTAGTCAATTACAGGCCGATCTCGAATCTGCCTTTTCTGTCAAAGATATTAGAAAAAGCAGTATCTTCACAACTGTGTTCCTTTCTAGAAAGAAATGATATCTGCGAGGATTTTCAGTCCGGATTTAGACCGTACCATAGCACTGAGACCGCTCTCATTAGAGTCACAAATGATTTGCTCTTATCATCCGATCGTGGTTGTATCTCTCTATTAGTGTTACTCGATCTTAGTGCTGCATTTGACACAATTGACCACAACATTCTTTTAAATAGACTAGAAAACTATGTGGGCATTAGTGGAATTGCACTAGCATGGTTTAAATCATACTTATCTGACCGTTATCAGTTTGTAGCAGTAAATGAAGAGATGTCTTATCGATCACAAGTTCAGTATGGCGTACCACAAGGCTCAGTACTAGGACCGCTGCTGTTCACTCTGTACATGCTACCATTAGGAGATATCATTAGGAAACATGGAGTTAGCTTTCACTGTTATGCCGATGATACTCAGCTGTATATTTCTTCAAAACCCAACGAAACTTACCAATTCACAAAATTAACGGAATGCATAGCTGATATAAAAAATTGGATGACTAGTAATTTCCTACTACTAAATTCTGAAAAGACAGAGATTCTAATTATTGGACAAAAAACTTCCACACGTAATAACCCAGAATACTGTCTAACACTTGATGGCTGCTCTGTCAAGTCTTCGTCGTCGGTTAGGAACCTGGGTGTGCTCTTTGATACCAACCTTTCTTTTGAAAGCCACGTGTCTAGTATCTGTAAAACTGCATTTTTCCATCTTAAAAATATATCTAAAATACGCCATATGCTCTCATTGGGAAATGCGGAACAATTAGTCCATGCGTTCATGACCTCAAGGCTAGATTATTGTAATGCTCTACTGGGTGGTTGCCCTGCACGCTTAATAAATAAACTACAGCTAGTTCAAAACGCCGCAGCTCGAGTTCTTACCAGAACCAGGAAATATGACCATATTAGCCCGGTTCTGTCAACACTGCATTGGCTCCCTATTAAACATCGTATAAATTTTAAAATATTGTTGATTACCTACAAAGCACTAAATGGTTTAGCTCCGCAGTACTTGAGCGAGCTCTTAACGTATTATAGTCCTTCACGTCCATTGCGATCTCAAAATTCCGGTCAGTTGATAATACCTAGAATATCTAAATCGACTGCAGGCGGTAGATCCTTTTCCTATTTAGCACCAAAACTTTGGAACAGTCTTCCTACCATTGTCCGGGAAGCAGACACACTCTGTCAGTTCAAAGCTAGACTAAAAACACATCTCTTTGACCTAGCATACACATAACGCACTATAGACTTCTATAAATTCAATGTTAGGCTGCATAGATTAGGTCAGCCGGAACTGGGAACACTTCCGTTAAATCTTGATGTACTCGCTACATCATAAGAAGAATGGCATCTACGCTAATATTAGTGTCTTTGTTTATCCCGAGGTTTTCCCGCAGCCTGCCGGATCCAGGCCGTGTCCAGATCTGACGAAGGAGATCCGCCTGGACCCGATGACAATGCAGCGCTGAAGTATCCACTATCCTCTCCCTATGGAGGATCCCTTTCCCACTCTACAGATAAAGCGTTGTGAATTCCGGCTCGCGTACCCCGAAGTGATAAAATAAAACAAAATTCTGTATCAAAATTTATAGGCAAGAAAAGTAGTTTGTTTAGGCTGGGTTGTATGAATTATAAACCTGCGCACATATTTTAAAAAGCACATAACTATAGAATCAATTCTGAATGAGCATGTGAACGCCGTCAGCGTTAATCACAGGTTCGCGTTTAAAAGTCTGATCATTTCGACGGAGGTGAATCAATCAAAGTTAACTTTAGCTGGAAATAACATTATTCAAGAACCGCTATAATGCCAAAACAATCTGTTACCTTAAATTATATGTTTATCTCTGTAAAGCTGCTTTGAAACAATCCATTGTTAAAAGCGCTATATAAATGAAGATGACTTGACTTGACTTGTGTCCCTGCTAATAATGTTTCTGATTATGGAGTCACCCACTATCAGAGTCCTGGGCTCGGCTGCGCTCTGAGCTGAGTGCCGCTGTCTGCTCGACCTTGAGCGCCAGTTAGCATTAGTGTTAGCTACTGGCTTATTCATTCTGTGTTCGATCACATTCATTACATTCAGGGATTCCTCATTCATTAATACTTCAAATCTGTTCTCAAGATGTATAGGCGGTGGTAGGAGACCAGTGTTTGCAATCCTTGTCAGAGCCGTATCTGGGGTAGAGGATGCTACTGCGGCAATGTGTGATGCTCGTGACAATCTGATGTCTCGAGTGCCTTTGGGTCTCGCTCCCTGTTTGTGCCATCGATTTGTAAGTCGATCGGCTTGTTTCTCTACACTCAGTATAGCCTGTCGAGGAGCACTAGATTCATGGGACTCACCGGCTGTATGCTGAGGGCGTCCATGATGAAGCTCGATTGTGTGTTCCGTCTGGTTTGGTGGTCCCACAAGTAACTTTGTTTCAAGAACTGCAATCCTTTGTAAAAGTCTCTGGCAGTTAGTGCAGCAAGTAGATTCCAGAAGAGGCATTTTCTCTTATCCTTATGAATGTAGGGAGTTGTGTTTTCTCTTCCCCGGAATGTAAGCTTTCAGTGGGAGGCTGGTCGGAGAAAAGAATTCTGCTTTTTTCAAGCGTTTGAGCACTGTACTGAAGTTAAAATTAGGTGATAAAAGGAAATAAAATATAAAAATATAAACGATAGAGCAATAAAAAATATAAAAGCGATAGAGCAAAGCGCGGAGCAGTAAGCAAGAGCGTCCGAACAGTAGCTGAGCAGGAAGTGGAAAGTTACAGACTAAATAACAGACAACATTTCGTTGACTCGTTTTGGATAAAGTTTTTACTCTAAAATAGACATCAAATAAGCTTTTTTAGGAGTTTCTGCTCATATGTTAAATATATAGTATGTTTTGTCAATAAACTAGTCAACTAAGATGTTATAGTGTTTGTTCAAGCTATATCAAAATAATGAATCCTCAACTTTGAAATATGTATGATCAAACTAAGACATTTATGGAGAAAGACAATTTTCTTTTCAAGATGTTTCCAACTCTAACTTTGAACTTTGAACTGAAATAAAACCATGTCTATATGGTGAAGGGTGTGTGATAGAAGTGTCCAGACGTATGCACCCTGTATTTTCCTTATATAAATCCAAACAATCTAAAAGCCATTCTTTTTTAAATCTCCTCATTCTTTGTGCAAGGCTCCTGTAATGATAGGGCCTGATAGCACCTAATAGGGCCATTATGGGGAGGGTCTTTGTCTTTCTCAGGTGTGGAATGCCACACATATTAATGAGAGATCAAGCCTCCTGCATAAAGCTTTCTCAAACAAAACACGTCATTAAAAATGTAAAAGACTTTATTGACTTATCTGAATGAGTAGTCAGGATGATTCTCACATTGTTTTTGAGCAAATATTCTAGGCTATGTGATACAATTTTCAAAAGTCTTGTGAAGAAATAATCAATATGTGTGTTGTGGTCTTATTTCAGCAACTTTCATTTTTATTTTTTTCAATAACCACGCATAAACATTATTCTATTAAAAATACAAACATTTACATCCATGTTGCTCAGATCTCATGGTAGCCAAGTTTGTGCTATATAGAGTGAATTTACACCTTTGCCATTAACATGTTTATAAATAACTGAAAAAAGCACAAATGTTAGTGCATGTCAAAACATCCCAAGGGCCCCAAAAACACTCTGGTCCCCAGAGGGTTAACTATTTCAGCTTTATCTACTCACATATGTAATAATCATGCTAAGAAAGTTATTGTCATGAGGTATGGATCAGTGATATTGACGTGAAATTATAAAACCTCTACCTTGATTTGCATAGTAATGTCATTGTCACAGTATTTCCCTTCTGTAAGAGCTGTAATTTGTTATTTTCATTACCAAAGACCACTGAGGAGATTCAGGGCACACAAGTGCCCATCATGCTGTTGGGAGATCCAGCTTACCCACTTCGGTCCTGACTAATGAAGGGGTACCCGAAGACTGGGAATCTGACCGAACACCAGCGTCATTTTAACAAGAGACTAAGCGGGGCTAGAATGACGATGGAGTGTGTGTTCGGTAGATTAAAAGGCCAGTGGAGGTGCCTGTCAAAACGTGTAGATGTGGACATATAACTGGTCCCCACAATTATCTCCACATGCTGTGGAGAACACAATGAGGCCTACAGTGAAGATCCTAGTGCAGCTGGACCTCCTGACGTACCACCAGGGGCTGTTGACCCGTTGGGCATTGCAGACATCCAGCCACTAAGAATGAGGGAGGCACTGACCCAATATTTCGCTCAATAATAAATGTAAACAATGTAATAAAAGATAAGACAACATTCCTAATGCTGAACTGGTATTTATTTTAACTGTATTCAAACATTTAACATTTCCCAGTGTGTATATATACACTCACCTAGAGGATTATTAGGAAGACCATACTAATACTGTGTTTGACCCCCTTTTGCCTTCAGAACTGCCTTAATTCTACGTGGCATTGATTCAACAAGGTGCTGAAAGCATTCTTTAGAAATGTTGGCCCATATTGATAGGATAGCATCTTGCAGTTGATGGAGATTTGTGGGATGCAGATCCAGGGCACGAAGCTCCCATTCCACCACATCCCAAAGATGCTCTATTGGGTTGAGATCTGGTGACTGTGGGGGCCATTTTAGTACAGTGAACTCATTGTCATGTTCAAGAAACCAATTTGAAATGATTCGAGCTTTGTGACATGGTGCATTATCCTGCTGGAAATAGCCATCAGAGGATGGGTACATGATGGCCATAAAGGGATGGACATGGTCAGAAACAATGCTCAGGTAGGCCGTGGCATTTAAACGATGCCCAATTGGCACTAAGGGGCCTAAAGTGTGCCTAGAAAACATCCCCCACACCATTACACCACCACCACCAGCCTGCACAGTGGTAACAAGGCATGATGGATCCATGTTCTCATTCTGTTTACTCCAAATTCTGACTCTACCATCTGAATGTCTCAACAGAAATCGAGACTCATCAGACCAGGCAACATTTTTCCAGTCTTCAACTGTCCAATTTTGGTGAGCTCTTGCAAATTGTAGCATCTTTTTCCTATTTGTAGTGGAGATGAGTGGTACCCGGTGGGGTCTTCTGCTGTTGTAGCCCATCCGCCTCAAGGTTGTGCGTGTTGTGGCTTCACAAATGCTTTGCTGCATACCTCGGTTGTAACGATTGGTTATTTCAGTCAAAGTTGCTCTTCTATCAGCTTGAATCAGTCGGCCCATTCTCCTCTGTCCTCTAGCATCAACAAGGCATTTTCGCCCACAGGACTGACGCATACTGGATGTTTTTCCCTTTTCACACCATTCTTTGTAACCCCTAGATTGGTTGTGCGTGAAAATCCCAGTAACTGAGCAGATTGTGAAATACTCTGACTGGCCCGTCTGGCACCAACAACCATGCCACGCTCAAAATTGCTTAAATCATCTTTCTTTCCCATTCTGACATTCAGTTTGGAGTTCAGGAGATTGTCTTGACCAGGACCACACCCCTAAATGCATTGAAGCAACTGCCATGTGATTGGTTGATTACATAATTGCATTAATGAGAAATTGAACAGGTGTTCCTAATAATCCTTTAGGTGAGTGTGTATATATATATATATATATATATATATATATATATATATATATATATATATATATATATATATATATATATATATATATATATATATATTCACAAATTTTATACACATTACAATAAGAAAACAATGCTCTCCAGAAATATAAACTAACTAAGGGTTAGTCTGAACTTGACATTCTCCATAATACTAATCCTGAAAACACTAGAAAAACATGTTATCCTGTCTAGTCAACCAAGTATTTTTCAAGAAAGTATCAAGAAAAACATGTTATCCTGTCTAGTCAACCAAGTATTTTTTTAACCAAGTATCAACTTTCCTGTCTCTGAACAACCAGCTGGATGTCAACCAATCTGGCTTCAAGAAAGGACATTCAACTGAGACTGCATTGCTGTCAGTCACGGAAGCCCTGCGGATCGCAAAAGCTGCTTCCAAATCATCAGTTCTCATTCTACTGGACCTGTCTGCTGCTTTCGACACAGTGAATCATCAGATCCTCTTGTCCACCTCTCATCACTGGGCATCACTGGAACCTCCCTCAACTGGTTTGAGTCCTATCTCACAGGTAGGTCCTTCAAGGTCGCATGGAGAGGTGAGGTATCCAAAGCACATCAGCTGACCACAGGGGTTCCCCAGGGTTCAGTTCTTGGACCGCTCCTCTTCTCCATTTACACCACATCACTGGGACCCATCATACAGGCACATGGTTTCTCTTACCATTGCTATGCTGATGACACCCAACTCTACCTCTCATTTCAACCAGATGATCCCACAGTAGCTGTACGGATCTCAAGCTGTCTGGCGGACATCTCGGCGTGGATGAAGGAACATCACCTGCACCTCAACCTGGCAAAGACTGAGCTTCTCGTCCTCCCTGCCAATCAGTCTCTACAGCACGACCTCACTATCCAGCTAGATTCATCCTCAATCACCCCATCAAGGTCGGTCAGAAATCTTGGAGTAATCTTTGATGATCAGCTGACCTTCACTGACCACATTACAAAGACAACTCGATCATGCAGGTTTGCTATGCACAACATCAGGAAGATCAGACCTTTCCTAACTGAGCATGCAACACAACTTCTCGTCCAGGCCCTGGTCATTTCTAGGCTTGATTACTGCAATGCTCTTCTGGCTGGACTTCCATCATGTGCAACTAAACCTCTACAAATGATCCAGAATGCTGCAGCTCGTCTCGTCTTCAACGAGCCCAAAAGGGCCCACGTCACTCCTCTGTTCATCTCTCTGCACTGGCTACCACTCTCTGCTCGCATCAAGTTCAAGGCTTTGACGCTTGCTTACAGATTGACCACAGGTTCAGCCCCCTCTTACTTCCACTCACTACTACAAGTGTACATCCCTACCAGAAGCCTACGATCGGTCAATGAGCGACGGCTTGTGGTACCATCACAGCGGGGCACAAAATCACTCTCCAGAACATTCTCATTCACGGTTCCATGCTGGTGGAATGATCTCCCCACTGTCATCCGGAATGCAGAATCCCTGACAGCATTCAAAAGGCAACTGAAAACTCATCTCTTCCGGGAGCACTTAACATAAAAAAAATAAAAAAAAAATCCTTTCCTTTAAATCCTCGCTTGCCTGGCTTATGCTACTCCGAGCAATGTCTGAACTTTGTATTTTGAGCACTTCTTGCGTTGTTTTTGCCTCTTCACGATGACTCGCTTGGTTTAGTCCTCAATTGTAAGTCGCTTTGGATAAAAGCGTCTGCTAAATGACTAAATGTAATTGTAGTGTAAAATGACTAGTCATCCTCTAATGACGGGGGTGATGAAAATTGTAACTCGGGGATGTTTGAATTTGGCTGGGGGCAACTGACTGGCTTAGAGCAGATGCGGCCCTGTTGAGAGGGTGGAGGTTGAAGCGTGGTGAAGGTTTTTGGAGGTGGGGTATCAGGAAGTAGGAGGGCTATACGATTGTCTGAAAAGAATGGAGGGTGGGAATAGTGAAAGGGACCAGCAGAGACATAATCCTGGTAAAGGGGGGGACAGGGGTGGCCATCATTTTGGGAAAAACTTGGGCGTGTGTGATCCTGGGTAACGGGACCAGGGTGGGAATAATCTTGACCAAACCTAGGTGGGTGAACCATATCTGGCAAATAGCTTGACCCGGTGGCATGGCCTGGGTGATGGGGTGGCTGCTAAGATTGTCATTCTGCAAGAAACTATGTAAACAGTGTCATCATCTTTAATTCGTGGGCGTGCTGGGCTGCTTGCATTTTAAGCTGTATCTCAGTATCATCTGCCTTAGACAGGGCTTCTTTGATGTTCTTTGCAAAAATATCCATTGTGGATTCAAGCTTATTTTTTCGCTGTGGTAGGTGCACCTGTAAAAAGACAATGTTTTTAGATAGTTTATATTAATCCTTCCTGGTGTACTACGCTCCGGTTGATTTGAGCAAGGTGTTGGTGTTGGAGGCCCTTGTAGATACTTCTGTGGTGCTCACACTGGATGAGGCTCTCTCATTAAATGAAATGGTATCATTGGATGAACCACTGTTCTCACTCGAGGGTGTCTGTGGCGTGTCAGGGGGATCATCTGTTTAAGGACAAATGTTGACTTGTAATACAAATAGTGGCTGATATGAACTAAAGATATTAGATATTACTCTAAAGAAGTATGACTAATGGGTTAGGGTTAGGTGTTTAAGTCTAGAGTCTATGATAAAAAAATAAATGTAATACAAACAACTGAAGTACTAGCCTATTGCATATTATATACAATTGTAGCATTCATCAAATTAGAAAGTCATGTTAGGTATCATACTTTGTAATGATGGTGGCCGGTCACATCATTACACCCTTGTATCTAATGCTGTATGCTATTGCTAACATAATAATGTATACATTGTTCTAATCTGGCGATTGCTGAAACAACTTTAATATGCTAGACTATCTGCAAAAACTTTAGTTTTCCCTTACCTGTAACATTAATGTTCTCACACTCCGGCTCTTCACAGTCCACTGATGAAGTGGCATCCTCTTCTCTGAAACTATCTAGTAACTCAGGTGGTCGGCAGCTTGGCCTGTCACCTAAAATGCCTTCCATTTGTTCCATTATAATGGGAATGTTACACGGCTATTACCACTCTTATTGTTGTGGTCTTTGACCACTTTGTATTTGCATTTTAAGCTTTTTATTTTACGTTGGCACTGTAGCCACGAGTGCTTAAAACCGTGCCTCCTCATCTCTCCTGAAATCTCTTCAAACTGATTTATTTCGGTAACAACCCTGCATTTTTGCCCGCACTGTCTCTTCGCCCCAAAGGCTCAAAATGCATACAACCTCCGCATTACTCCACTGTGTTGAGCCTTCATCTTCAATCTCGCCATTAATAAGTCATGTGATCACAGTTGGTGTCCACATGAGTTGATGTCCCTTTTTGAATGATGTAAGACTCACATTTACTGGGGAATATCCGATTTATCTGCTTACATAGCAGCCACAAATGCACGTATCAAATTCATATCAGACGAGTGAGGCCTGAAACCGATCTGAGAATATCGGAATCCTAGTGCTTTTCTTCCTGCTTACACGTTCGCCGGTCATATCCTATCTGTGCCACATGAGAGGAAAAATTGGAATTAGGTCACTTGAACCATGCAGTGTAAATGGGGCCTTACTTACTTTTTCATTTTAATATTACACTTAATTTATTATGAGGGCTAGATTCCCTACAACAAATCCAAAGTCTTTGCCATATAAAAGTCTAGAGTACTTTTACGTTATCTGGAAGATTTAATTTCTTTGTTCAAATAATGGCTCACAGCTTTGTGTTGTACGACTCGCATTTGTCCCATGAACAAACATAGGACAAATGCGAGTTGAAATGTGGGTTGAAATGTGCACACAAAGTTGTGAGCCATTATTTGAACAAAGAAATTAAATCTTCCAGATAGCGTAAAAGTACTGTAGACTTTAATATGGCAAAGACTTTGTGTGCACATTTCAACCCCTGAACACTTTATTCTCTACACATTTTAAAGATCAACATATGTTTGTTCATAGGACAGTAGTTTTTTTTTCTGCAATTACCTGAGTTTGTGAATAATGCATTGAGTGGCAACATGGGCATTAAAGGCTCAAATTCTGAACACAACTCAAAATTGATTGTGTTTTGGTTGGCAAGGCCTCAAGGGATGAGAAGCATGTAAGGGAAGCAGTCAGATGTTTCAGCATAACAGTGGATAAAACGTCACCTTACACATTCAGTGATGGAAGTACACTCAAAATAGGGTTAGACTGTAACAGTGCACATTTACTTTTAAAATGTAATATAGAATTTATAAAATGCTTAATCAACTTTTAAATTAGTGCTATTTTAAATAGTAGCTTGTCCCATTTATATTTATCAAATTTTAATTTTTAAATACATTGTTTTCTGCATTCATTCTGCGTCACGCATCATTATTCTTGTGGATTTACTACATTTACGCCTGACAATAACAGGCACATAAAAAAAACATTCAAAATTATACAAAATTTTGTAATTAAAAACAAACAACCAAAATTTCAGCATACATAAATAAATTAGGCAAATACTTAATTGGTATTAATGCTTACATTTCATTTTACATTTCACAATATATGTAATTATTATTGATGCATTTCATTTGGACCATTATATCCCTTGCTACAAACTTGCAAAAATCTAAAATAATTCCCCCTAATTATTAATTTTCATAATTGTTTATATTTGATCTTATATGATAAAGAGGGATTCACATTCAGGATAGAGTCTAGATTAGAAAAGAGGGGACCATGGAAGAAATTTAAGTAGGAGTGGCACACAAATCAATTGATAGTCGTGGTGAAGTCACCCATAGGTTTCTGAAGAGCATTTTTGAAGCCCAAAGTGGGCAGAGCCTTCCGTCACCACGCGTCATTTTATGGTGTTGTGATAAACCGAAAATTGGCAAAGAGGCGGGATTGGTATAGACGCAAATGATAAAGAGAGAGACCCTGACAAACCATTTCTCTTTAGCTTATGAGATCATTAACTGTAATAATTGTTTAAATGACAGTTTGACAAAACCTGTGTGAACATATCCTATAACAGTGATTCTCAACTCCGGTCCTAGGGACCTACTACTCTGCACGCTTTTTCAGTGTTGGGAGTAACGCATTACAAAAGTAACGCCATTACAGTAATATATTACTTTTTGCTGTAACGCAGTAATATGCATGTTACAACAACACATTTTAACCCCCAAAATTAAGTGAGGTTAGTTTTTTTTATCAACACCTCGAGACATTCCAGCACCAGAAAACAAATTCTGCAGATAAAATATATATATTGCCATATATATTGTCTATTTCATATGGGTCCATCTCCTAGCCATACCATCTCCCTAGGCGTTACGACCCAAAAGCACCCCATTATGTAGGCCCAGTCCTAACCCCTAGCAGTGGTAACAAGCTTAGCTTATTTTTTTCCTACCCCTCTCTCTTTTGATTTGTTGGTTTTGTTTGTTTACCATTTTTATTCTGTTTTGTTTGTTTTTAGTTCACGTAGAGACCAAACCTATGAGAAACATCATGGAATGCTGAATAATAGATTGACGGCCTAAGTAGCCAAAAGTCACTAGGCGACCCATCAGGCTCTGTCAACAATCTTGCTGTTTAGAACTGTTCCAGTGCTTACCCACACAGAGTAGCCACACCTTGACATCCACGATTCAAGATAATATGTGTCTGGCCTACACTACACTAACTGTCTGCACCAGTTAGCCAAACCACTCACAGCGTCCGTAACTATACGCTAGCGTAGCTCGCTAATCCTGCGCGGACTTGCATTGGTCTTTTTGTGTTGTTTTTTTCTTGCCACCAGTATGCCCAGATCATCCAACTCTGCCACCCACTGGGACCACCTAGAGGCCTGGCTGAGTGACCTGACCGATGCCTTCCTGCCCAGAGCCGCCGGTGACCTACAGCACCTTAGACAGGAGCAGCTGGTCGACTTCTTGAACAGGCTGATGGCCAATGATCCGACCAAGAGCTACAACCACAAAGAGCTGGTCAAGATTATCGGGGGACTTGCCCACAACCTCATCGTCCAGGCACGGCTAAGTGAGAAGAGTGTCATCCACCTGTAGCAAAAAGCAGCAGCGGGAATGCTCCAGACTGAGGAGGCTCGGAGGAACCAGGCACACGCTCAAAGTCGTCTAGACCCGCTGACCCTGGAGGCCCAGGACCAGCTCAGAACAACGGACGAGAAGGACCCAGAGCTACAGGAGGAAGTGAAAAGACTACAAGATGACCTGACGGATCTCCGTTCAGATGCAGCGCACAGGGAGCAATTGGAGAAGGACATCAGAGAGGAACTGAACGAAAAACTTCAAGATGCTGAAGCTCTCCTTGGGCTAGCTAGGACTGAACTGAAAAAAAGGGATGCCAGGGCCAGAGCCTGCGAAGGCCACCTGCAAACAGCCCGAGCTGAAGTCCAAGCTCTGATTCAGCAACGAGACTGCTTAACCCTCTGAGGTCGGCTATCGCGCCGGTGCGATAGTCTCGCTTTTTTCTTATCAGTGCAAAAGAAACTCAAAATACTCTGTTGATTTTGATCTTACATATTAAGTGTTGTACATCATTAGATCCTGATAAGTGTCTATTTTTTTTGTGGATACTCACAATAAAAACAAAGTGTTGTGCTTTTCGCCAAATAAAGAAAAACAAACATGATGCGCGTTCTGCCTTCTCTCTGTCAGTGAAGTCCATTCTGAAACGCGTCCTAAGATTATTTTTAATTCCGCGAATACTTGTCATACAGGCACGAGTGTTTTTCCATAATGAAGCTTGAACTCTCTTCTTTTAAATGAATGAATTTATATAAAAAAAACAAATATTCTCAGCTTATGTAATCTGTATGAAAAGTGAGAGATGTCAGTATTTTTCTTTCCAGCTCATTACACCTAATTACGCGTTAATGTGCCACGCCCACGGAGAGCGCGCGCTATTCAAACGCAAATGATCTTAGACAAGCCGTTCAAACATGCCAACGCCCACCAGCTGGATTATAAAACACATCGTGTTTAGTAAGTATCTTGTACAGCTGTGTACACAGCGTATCCTTTCGCTGTGAGGAATATCTAACCCTGAAAAAAATGTACCAGAAGTGCTGGTAGTTTCATTTCGAGGAGCAACGGATCCAGCTGATGTAGTAAGTCATTTATTCTAGTGCTTTGTTCTAATCGTGATATTGAATTTGTCGGACTGTAAACCGCAAAAAGACTGTTTAAATATGAATTGCGTGTCTGTGTGTAGGCTAAATGATGAGTGAACGGCATAGGCGCGCGCGCTTTGTTTACTACAGTTATACAGCGCGTGCCTTGTTCATTCACTCTCGCACCTATATTAGTAAACGTTATGTTTACATGAACAACACATACAAACTATATTGCTATAGCCTACTAAGATGAGTAAAAATAGACTGAAATATGTTGAAATAAAATGTCTGTATAAGCAACAAGCTGCAAATTCACATGTATATACTAAAATATCATACACAATATATTACAGACTAAATATGAATGTTTAGACACGATTTTGTGATTAGTTTTGGATAGATTATAAAGTTTTGACTGTAAAAAAAAGACTACTGTCACATTAAATAGGTACGCTTTTGTTCACCAATTTCTGCTCATAGTTAAATATACTATAGTATGATGTTTTGTCAAAAATAAAGTAGGTATATTGAATTATCAACTAAGATGTTATTATAGTGTTTGTTCCAATATTCAAACTAATGAATCCTTACCTTTTTTTAATACGTATGATAAAATGTATACTTTTTACAAAGAAATACACTTGAAATATTGTTAAAATTGTAATTGTTGTTGTAATTGTAACCTATGTGTAATTGGTTACAATTTCTAATTGTAAAATATGTATAGGCTATATAGATAATTTCTTTTGTCCTTGCATTCTTTGGGATCCTGTGACACACCTGTGTGAAAGGGCTAATTAATATGCAGCTCATTATGCGGCACATTATCCGGCCTTTGTCTTCTCAGGTGTGAACACGCCTCCACGCATATTGCCTTTCCAAACCAAAGGTCTCTAATAAAATTTAAATCAGTGTATGTTTTTGTGTAAATGATTAGGCAGGATGATTTTCAGATCATTTTGAAGCAAAAATTCTAGGCAACAACACTCATTAGTCAAAAGTCTTGTGGACACATATTTAGTATGTGTTTTGTGGCCTTATTTCAGACACTTTAAGTTTTAGTTTTTTCAATAACCATGCATAAGCAATATTCTCTCAAAAATACAAACATGTTTCATAATTGTTGCTGAGAAATTACGGTAGCCCAGTTTGTGCTATATTGAGTGAATTTACACCTTTGCCATTAACATGTTTATAAATAACTGAAAAAAGCACAAATGTCAGAGCATGTCAGAACACCTCAAGGACCCCAAAAACCCGTAGACCTCAGAGGGTTAAACAGAATATCAAACAAATCACAGTTTTTATAATTTCATATTTAAAGTTGGAATTCTGTATTGGGACATTCAGTTTCATGCCTGATGTATTAGGCCTGTTGCACAAGTACTAGATTTGACCTGCATGAGCAGAACGAGGATGTCCATGTGTTCTTACCTCGATGATAGGATGCCAGTGTGCGATGGGTTTGCGTGGGTAAGTCAGCATTTCATTCCAGTGTTCTCTTCCCAAACCCTCGGCAGCATTACCTACTCGGCACACACCGATGACCTCATTGTGACCTACACTGTGAAAAGAAACAACGAAATACTCTGTTTACTTCGTAAGACTACTTCTTGCAGAAATGTTGTTCTAAAATAAAAACATGTCTGTCTTAGGGGGCTTTCAAACTGGGCTTGTTTGCAGCGGTCCGAATCGGAATCTATCGAACACTGGTTCATTTGCATTCATCACAAACGAGCACAGTTCAATATATTGTGTGTTTTTTAACATAATTTGGTGGTATTATGAAAAGCAGAGTGAACAACATTTGTATCTACTTTGTGTCGCATGAAGGCAGCTTTCTGCTGCTAGCAAACTGTCACTTTTGAGACAACTGATTATGAGCCATTCATTTGCTACTCAGCTTGCACTCATTATGCATGACAACACTGCATGCTCACTCTCGCTCATATCCAAGATAAATCATCACCACCTACATTATTTTCATATATTTTCATATTCACTGGAATCGCACCATAGTTCCAGTGCATCTGAACTCAGACCAACTAAGGTTGGGTACCACAGTGTGCTCCTGTGTCCGCATGACAGCTTTCAAATTACCAACAAACGAACCGTGATCTGTTTTGAACTAAACTGCTAGTGTGAAAACACCCATATATCCTAAGCCACACCAATAATAATCACATACCGTACCCCTTCATGAAGATCAAATTAGAAATGTATGTATACTGTACATATACTGTACTATAATACATTTACATTATTAAATACAGTATATTAAGTACAGTATAGTTTTACACTCACTTTTAAATTGACGTAAAACAAGAAAAACAATCATTTTGTGAGTACTCTTTACAATATGGTCCCATTAGTTAACATTAGTCAATGCATTTGCTAACATTAACAATACATTTGTTACAGAATTGATTCATGTTTGTTAATGTTAGATTGGCTTTTTTACTGGGAGCAATGTAGCCCCTTCCTGAAAATGTTAGGAGCACAGGCAGAAAATGTAGGGGCACACTTTAAATGAACTGGCAATGCAGTTATTCACATTTTCCATTTTGCCTGTAATACTGACAAATGCCTTGGTAATAAATAAACTTAACTTACAGAAATTACAATGTGCAGTTTTATTTTAAGTTCACAGGGCTCCAGTTCCCTTTTGAGGGAACTCGCACTGCGTCGTTGAAAACGACTCTTTGGGGACGCTCCCTTAGCGTGCGCCTCTGAAGTATGAATGAAACTAATCCAATCCTGATTGCTGTTGCGTCATGACGTAACATGTGACGGCACATAAAAGTGACGCCGGCACACACACACATTAGCTTTCGCTCTTCAGCAAGCGCTCTCTGTGAAACTGTCTGTCTTATTTGGTGTTGTTTTGTCTGTGCAAAGCTCTATATTATGGCGAGTGAACAATACACAACGTGTATGCACCCCTGCCCTAGATATCTCACGGGTGGGGACACGCATCAGTTGTGTGTGTATTGTTTAGGGGCGCAGCACGCACAGGCAACTCTCGAGAGGGCTGCTTGTGAACACTGTGAAGCACTTCCTATTAGAGTGCTGCGCTCCCGCTGGGCTATATTATTTTCTGATGATGGCCAGGCTCACGATCCCCGTGATTCGGGTCCCGCGTCCGTTGAGGCAGCGCGGTGGCTTAGATCGTGGGTATCACAGAAGGATCTCGTGGATGAGAACGAGACTGCTGAGGCACTTTTTCGTTCATCATCCGCAGATTCTATGACACTCGTTCGCGACGCAGAAGCCCGTGATGCGGCTTCTTCTGCCCGTGACGAGTGCCCGGTGGTCGAGCTATCTGTTTTTAAGGAAGTAGATGTGCTCAGCATCGGGAACGAGCAACATGAGTCACACTCGCCGGCTCATGTTTCTGCTCATGTGGCGACTTAAAACAAAAAAAATATATACATATATATATATATATATATATATATATATATATATATATATATATCAGCTGGCCACAAAATAAGCAGGATGATCCCCGTCAAAGCAAGCTAGACAAGAGATTCCTGCAGCACCGTTCACAACCTCAGCGCCGGGGCTTTCCGTTTTTTCCCAGATCTTCATAAAGAGCTAGATCCTGGGAAAAATCACACTCTTTACGTATCTCATCACATTCATTATATGATTATTCGAATGTGGTGGGTGCGAGAGAGGTGGGTTATGGCAAGATGCTGCAGATGGAGGAAGCTTTAGCGAGCTATCTTTCTCTTGATGCGGCATCTTCGCTTACATCCCCGGCGCTGCCCAACAAACCGTGCAGGGACACCTCTGCACTGGTTGGCCGGGCTTATATGGTGGCTGGTCAGGCTGGTAAATACTCTATGACGATTTTGCAGGCGTACCAGGCCGATCTTCTTAAAGATCTAAATGAGGGCGAGGGACCAACTCCTGCTGACTTCGCGGAGTTGAGAAGAGCCACCGATTTGTCTCTCCGGGCCACTAAGGAGACGGCACGTGCCATGTTAACTATGGTGGCTACGGAGAGACATCTGTGGCTCAATTTGTCCGGTACAAAGAGAAAGACAAATATTTTCCGTTGGACGCTCCGCTATCACCTTCTGGCCTGACTGCACTGCAGTCGTCGACAGAGCCCCTCCTGCGGAAACCTGGCAACAGAGGAAGCGCTCTCAACCGAAGTCCTCCAGCCAGAAGGGTGACCTGAGGGCCGTCCATCAGGTGAAGAGGACTTTGGGAAAGAGGTCCTAATTGTAGTGTAGGACCTCCGAGGGCTGCCCCCCCCCCCCGGCCCCGCCCGCTGTGGAGCATATATACATATATATATATATATATATATATATATATATTAGGGGTTGAACCGACTAGTCGATTAGTCGACTAGTCGACCTTAATGCAATGCCGCAACGCTTTAAGCTTGACGTCGACTAGTCGCGTTGATCATGTGACACTATGATTGCGCTAATTTTGATACTAACATGTTGCAGACAACAACAGATGAAGAGCCCAGAGGGTCATTGCAGCAAGAAAGCAGCATTGGTACATCAGTGTGTGTAAATACTTTACTAACCTAACACTAGAAATAGTTGAAAACGAAAGTAAAAGCATGACGCACGCTCACTGTTTTACCGGGAAATGAGAGTTCAGTATCTTTATTAAAACATTATTTTTTATCATTTATTTATTTAAATATATTAATGATGTAGCCTACCTCTAATTCACCCGCAATTAATTTGAATATTATTTTGTATTACTTGGATCTGCGCATCACTAAGGCGCTGATGTGAATTTATAGCTTTTTTTCCTTTTCTTTTTTCTTTTTTCATCCTAAATGATGATGTAAACAGTGGGCTGTTTACACCTGGCCACTTCATGTGTTTCTGTGATCTGATAGCTATCCGATCGTGAAAAGACCAGGTGTAAATGCCCTCCGAAACGCGTTCGGAGACGGATTTAAATCCGATCGCTCAAACCGCTTCAGGAGGAGGTCTGGGCCGCTTAACAGACGAAACTGGACAAGTGTAAATGCATCTGGTAGTTGAAACCACATATGTAAATTGGACTTCTCCCAACAATGCTAACAATAAACGTGTGAGAGCGTATTATAGTGATGAAGCTATGGCAGCACGCATCGCCGCAGATGAGCAGCTCGAGCATCTATTCATCAAGCCAACGTGCAAACTATCGCAAATCAAAGTGAAAGTAAGTCGCGGACGCTTAACACACAATCATCTTCGTTAAAAGTAAAGAAACAAAAAGATCTTACCAGTGCTGTCTCTCTTATTGTGGTCTTTGATTTAGAAATTAGCTGATGATCAATAAAATGCAGCTCATTATTGTTGCTTTCGGTGACGTGAACTCCGTTAAATCCGCATAGCGCGTTGTTTGAAGATCGGATTTATATCCGTTTTGCGTAAACATATTTATGTGACCAGGTGTAAATGGAATCGTTTTGATAAATCAGATCAGTAAAAACGCATGAAGTGACCAGGTGTAAACGGCCCCATTATGAGCTGTCTGTCAGCATCTGTATAATTTTCTGTTAATTAATTGCAAATTGTGGCATGTTGCAAAGCAGTCCCATCTCTTGTGGTTTTATGAATCACGTCATCGACTAGTCGACGTCGACTTGACTTTGATGTCATAACAGTCGACTTCAAAAAATCTGAAGTCGTTCAACCCCTAATATATACCGTATATACCCGAATATAAGACGAGGTTTTTGTCCTAAAAATATGCTGAAAAATGGGGGGTCGTCTTATATTCAGGGTCATCTTATATTCGAGTGGAGGAATCGATTGATAGCCTTTTTCTCCCGCGCCGTCGACTGACGAGAGCGCAGAGGATCTCGATGCGGCGCGGACGCGCTTGGAAAAAACGAGCGCGTCGCTTTCATTATGAGCGCGCGCCTACATTTGAAATAACGAACTTGAGCGCGCAAAAGACGCGATATGTGAACGGGCGGGGGGGGTCTCTGCTCGCTTGTCTCCATCCGCTCTGGCATCCTCTCTGAACGGCGCTTTTTCTTGCGCGGCTCGAGCAGAGAGAGAGAGAGAGCGGGAGCCGGATCGTCGTCGAAAACGGCCAGACGACCCCGCAGTGTTAAATCCATCCCGTCGCACTCAGGGCAGCCGCAGTCATGGCCAATCAGGAAGCGCATATTATGTGCCGGTCTCCGCCGACGAGCGGGCCTCTGCACGAGGCACAGGTGATGCAAGGCATTTGGAACAACGCCTCGGAAATTTGCTCTTAAAATTATTTTCTGTTGAAAACCAGATTTTTTCCACAAAAATCTATTTTTCCACAAAAATAAGTCTGGAAAATGGGGGGGTCGTCTTATATTCAGGGTCGTCTTATATTCGGGTATATACGGTATATATATATATATATATATATATATATATATATATATATATATATATATATATATATGTGTGTGTGTGTGTGTATGTGTGTGTGTGTGTATGTATATATACTGTATATATATTTATATATATTGTCCTTGCATTCTTTCTTGTGTGACACACCTGAATGAAAGGCTCATTATTGTGCGGGTCTTTGTCTTCTCAGGTGAGAACCACCTAATTATACATGAGGGGGTTGGGCCGTTCACGCCTCCACGCATATTGCCTTTCCAAAAAAAAAAATGTTTTTCACAATTTAAAACAATCTATTGTTTTATGTGAATGATTAGGCAGGATCATTTTCAGATCATTTTGAAGCAAAAACTCTAGGCGACAACATCCATTAGTCAAAAGGATGTAATGGACACATATTTAGTATGTGTTTTGTGGCCTTATTTCAGAAACTTTAATTTTTAGTTTTTTCAATAACCATGCATAAACAATATTCTCTCAAAAATAAAAACATGTACATACATGTTGCTCACATATTATGGTAGCCCTGTTTGTGCTAAATAGAGTGTAATTTCACCTGTCCCATTAATATGTTTATAAGCAACTGAAAAAAGCACAAATGTCAGGGCATGTCAAAACATCTCAAGGACCCCAAAAACACCTTAGACCCCAGAGGGTTAACATGGCTAGGTCCATGGTCCTGCAAGTATTTCATCCTCCACCTCATGTGTCGGCAGAAAAGGAGAGGTTCCTTGCTCTGCCAGTTAGAGTTCCGAGTATTTACCTTGAGAGGTCCTCTTCTTGGAGGAGGTCAGACCTACTGTAGTGTGTTTTGGGTCAGCTATTAGGGGCTCCCGGCTATACAACCCATAAGTAGGCCTACAAGGTGCGCAATTTGCCTTCACCTTTGGCCGTAAGGGCTCTTTCTACTAGAGGCATGGCGTCCTCTAGGGCCCTCCTCTCGGGAGTGCCCCTCCAGGAGATCTGTGAGGCAGCTGGTTGGGCTACCCCGCACACTTTTATCAGGTTTTAGAGTCTGTACCTCCCTAGTACGCCTGGCGCACGTGTGCTCTCGTCCTAGCTGAGTGCCTGAGATCAGTTTCACTCTAGGGCAGGCCTTTTTCGGTGCGTGGCCTAGTGGGCATTCGTTCCCCAAAGAGTCGTTTTCAACGACGCAGTGTGAGTTCCCTCGAAAGGGAATGTCTCGGGTTATGACTATAATGCGGATCAATATCAGCGAGACGATCTTGGAGGTGAAGATGCTGGATGTGGAGGTCCTGGGCTGGTGTGGTCACACGTGGTCTGCGGTTGTGAGGCCGGTTGGATGTACTGCCAAATTCTCTGAAACGCCTTTGGAGATGGCTTATGGTAGAGAAATGAACATTCAATTCACGGGCAACAGCTCTGGTGGACATTCCTGCAGTAAGCATAAATGAATGCGTTTGCGAAGCTCTGGATCTCCGTATACAGCAGCGTGTTCCAGGTCCTGGCAATATCCAGCAAATTCCCACAATCATCCCCCCCCGGACCCCCCCAATACAGTAAAACTGCACATTTTAGACTGGCCTTTTATTGTGGCCAGCCTAAGGCACACCTGTGCAATAATCATGCTGTCTAATCAGCATCTTGATATGCCACACCTGTGAGGTGGATGGATTATCTCGGCAAAGGAGAAGTGCTCACTAACACAGATTTAGATAGATTTGTGAACAATATTTGAGAGAAATAGGCATTTTCTGTACATAGAAAAAGTCTAAGATCTTTGAGTTCAGCTCATGAAAAATGGGGGAAAAAACTAAATTTTGTTATAATTTTGTTTAGTGTATTTTTGTTAGCTCATCTAAAGTAAGGACTATTTATGCCTTCTAAAGCATTTACAAAGGAGATTTAAAGGCTAATTTATCTTCTAAACAGAAAAAGGAAACAAACAGAACATATAAATATTTAACTGAGCCTTTAAATCTCCTTCGTAAATGCATTACAAGGCATGAATAGTCCTTACTTTAGATGAGCTCACAAAAAATAGTTAACTGACCACTACTAAATGCTTTATAACTACCTGAATTAACCCTGAATTACAGTAGAAATGCATGTTAATAAAGCATTTATTAACACACTAAGTAACTATCACTATATGTCTGAATAATAAGATGCATGAATGCACATTTAAATAGTTTATTAATCATTTACTTACACTTTCTAAGTGATCTTATGAACCACAGTGACAACTCCTAAATAACTGGTTTGTAAATAAAAGCAATACTTCCTTTAGAAATGATAAATTGATCATTAATAAAGTATGAATATACAATTATTAAACACATTGTATATTTGCTGATAAATAAAGAATCCGGCATATAAAGAATCTGGCATTTATAGCTGTATTTATAAACTGCTTATTAATGTCTATTAATGCTTTATAAAGTATTAATTAACTGTTTACTAATGGCTAACTAATGATTAATAGTGTGCAGTTATTATAAAGTGTTACCGAAACTTTTAGTTTTATAAATGGGGAAAATGTTTAAAGGATGAAAAAATTATGTTTTAAACCACATCAAAATATGATCATTCGAATTTTGAAGTGCTGGTAAAAGATGTGTGAAGTACTTGAAAGCATTCGACTATTTCTGCCATAATACCATGGTTAAAGTTTTACTACAAGTGTTACTACATTAATTGGTGAATGTTGATCATTTTGGACTGTAAGCCTTATATAACTTGTTCGTTCACTGCACAATGTTTCTCCTAGTTTTGCACTGGTTTGATCTGATATATATATATGGTTTATAACAGAGAACTCTGCACCGAATCTGAATGCTTCTCACAAGATCTCACAGCGATGTTATTAATTCTGTGGCGAAATCAATGGCTTTCATCCCTGGATAGTAATGGTGTCACATGATCGAGATCGACCAGCGAGACTCGCGACAATTGTGAGTTGCTCGCACTGTGCTGTCTATTAATGGTCGGAACCGATAAAAGGCCTGTGAAGCACAAATGAGTAGCGCAGTTTTGTTCTACGTTCATTGCATTTGTCATTTGATGTCGGGAAATGTTGAGGTTTCGCCAGCGCAACCTATTTCAAAACGTTGGTCCAACTGGCAGGAAAAATGGTCGCAAAATACGACCATTTGGTCACAGTCTGGAGCCCTGGTTAGTAAATAAAAATATACAATAAAATATTGTATAAGACTTTATTTACATTGCATTTGTTACACGTTACATGTACTTAGTAAAAATGCTATGTAAATTATGCACAACCCTAAATACTCTAAACCAAATCCTAACCCTATAGTAAGTATCCTGATAAAAGTGTGCGGGGTATCTCCCCAGGGGAGCAGAAGGTAATTTAGGTTGTAAATGAAGACCTTTTGACTTTTCAAGAACAAAGGACAATTTGACCTGCCTGGGAAGGAGGGGTTTACGATGCAAAAGACTGTATATAATGTGCTGTTTGTGGAAATCAAGCAGGTCTCCTTTTTCAAAGCTGGGTGGCTGCGGTTTTGAAAAGGGTCCTCAAAAGAATAAAACCTTTTCTCCTTATTACAATTTGCCTCTTGAAAGTTTCTTGACCTTTTTGATGCTGTTTTTGTTAACCTCTGAAAATTCAGCGTATGTCTTGTTTGAGGAAATTGAGTAAATTCCAGGTTGATAAATCTATCATGACCCTATTTTATCACGCTTTTATTGAGTCAGTTTTATCATTTGCACTAGCAGCCTGGTTTGGGAATCTCACTTTGAAAAATAAAAACTCACTCAACCAAATAGTAAAGTGGTCTAGCATGCTGATTGGTGAGCAACAGCCGAACATGGAGACCTTATACACAAAACAGGTACAGTGCATAACTAGTTCAATTTTATACGACAGTTCTTATTCACTGCATACAGAGTTCCAGCTTCTACCCTCCGGGCGTAGGTTTATGATCCCCAGGTGTAAAACAAAAAGATACAAAAACAGTTTTGTTCCTGCAGCCATTACATTGAAGAATAAGTCATAGCTAAATTTAGCATAATTGTTCATTCTGTCTTTTGTAATGTACAATATGTATGTACTTATTCTATTCCTTTAGTTTTAGTTTTTTATACGCGTCTATTTTACAAACAAATCGTACCTGTGTATTTAAATCTTTTGTACTTGTATCTTACATACAAATTTTTACGTATGTCTATGCATTATTTTATTTTTGACCGATAATAACTTTTTGATGGTGTGTGGTAATGTGATAATGTGTGAAATGTGATGGTGTGTGACTCTACTGCAAACAAAATCTACCTTCGGGTATAAATAAATTAACTTGGACTTTGAACTTGAACTTGATTGCTCTTACACAACAAAGCAATCATGTACAGGTAATTATGCTGGACAGAAAGGTCACATTAACATAATTCAACAAATATTTGTGAGATTCTCACCGGTCATAGTCCATAACAGCTACGAGAAGGCTGATTTGGTCAATGTTCTCTGGAGGGACATCAAACACTATAGCTTCATTGTACACAGGGTTTAATGTGTTCCTCTTGGTGGAGGTCTTCCTTTTCTTTAGTCTTCGTTCATCACACATCAGAGAAACTTTCACATAAGGGTCTAGGCAAAGATTCAATGTAGAAAGTGAAAAATAAGTTACTTCAAAATTTACATTTAAGACCATAACCTATATATCGACAGTTCCATTTTGTACATATTTTCAACCACTTAGACTACAGGCATAATTGTGGTCTCTCTGAATTTGTTGTTTAAAAATCAGAATTAACTGAAGTCATAGTTATTACATGCATTTATGCATTTATGCAAATGTGAACTCTTTTTGTCTTTCAGTAGGGTGTTTAAGGCGAGACACGGCAGGCAAAAACATCGATTTTTCATGCAGTGATCAGTTTTGAGATTTTGGGCTAGTTTACTCCTTCAATATGTGTTCTTTCAAGCTGCTTTAAAGAAAACATTGAAAATATACATTAAGATGTTTATTTTATTACATTTTGTTTACTTGCAGCAGTAAATTTCTCCCGAATTTACCAAGAAGTTATAGCATTCCAACGCGTCATGCCGAGTTCCGTCTGTTTACTGAAGTCTGTCATGACCGGTATCGTTGTAAAGCTCTGAGTCTCCTGCACAACGCTATGTAACCCAAATATGGGCATTTCCTTTCTATCAGTAACCAATCGTGAATGTCCAAAGGGTGATTTAAAGCTAATGACGAAATCTCATTGGCTACTGCTGTTTTCTGCTAACGTGATTCGCTCAGACGTATCACGTGGTGTACTCTGCCAATGTTAATTCCTTGAGTTACTGCAGTTGTAGGCCTTATATGCCTGCCATGTTATTAAATAATCAGTTTTCATGAGCTTGAAATATTATATATTATTATTACTAAGGGCCTGAGCATTTATTCTGTTTTTGATCATTTTTTTCAAATAGAAATGTATTAAATTCCCTACTTAAATCTAATGCCTTTTTCTCAAAATGAGTTTTTTTGTCATTCTCCAGTACAAATATCTCAGCCCAAGCCCATGTAGCACCTATGTACACCAAACTTTTCAGTTATACACTTAGCAGTATTATGAAGATATTTTCAGAAGGATTTGTTAGTAAATCATTCCTGGCCTGATTTATGTGACATTTTAATCAAACAAATATGGCGAAAATTAATTTTTTAAGGCTATGGACAGTATATTTTGATTTCCTAGGTATATATCCTGAAATCCCTCTGAACTTTTTTTTTCATCTTGTGTGTAAACAAAATGAAAAAAGAATTTTGCACCTGGCTTTATCATATGTTCAGATCTATCTGCTGAAAATATATGCAAAATTGCACATATTTAGTCAAGTCAAGTCAAGTCATCTTCATTTATATAGCGCTTTTAACAATGGATTGTTTCAAAGCAGCTTTACAGAGATAAACATATAATTTAAGGTAACAGATTGTTTTGGCATTATAGCGGTTCTTGAATAATGTTATTTCCAGCTAAAGTTAACTTTGATTGATTCACCTCCGTCGAAATGATCAGACTTTAAACGCGAACCTGTGATTAACGCTGACGGCGTTCACATGCTCATTCAGAATGGATTCTATAGTTATGTGCTTTTTAAAATATGTGCGCAGGTTTATAATTCATACAACCCAGCCTAAACAAACTACTTTTCTTGCCTATAAATTTTGATACAGAATTTTGTTTTATTTTATCACTTCGGGGTACGCGAGCCGGAATTCACAACGCTTTATCTGTAGAGTGGGAAAGGGATCCTCCATAGGGAGAGGATAGTGGACACTTCAGCACTGCATTGTCATCGGGTCCAGGCGGATCTCCTTCGTCAGATCTGGACACGGCCTGGATCCGGCAGGCTGCGGTAAAACCTCGGGATAAACAAAGACACTAATATTAGCGTAGATGCCATTCTTCTTATGATGTAGCGAGTACATCAAGATTTAAGGGAAGTGTTCCCAGTTCCGGCTGACCTAATCTATGCAGCCTAACATTGAATTATAGAAGTCTATAGTGTGTTATGTGTATGCTAGGTCAAAGAGATGTGTTTTTAGTCTAGCTTTGAACTGACAGAGTGTGTCTGCTTCCCGGACAATGGTAGGAAGACTGTTCCAAAGTTTTGGTGCTAAATAGGAAAAGGATCTACCGCCTGCAGTCGATTTAGATATTCTAGGTATTATCAACTGGCCGGAATTTTGAGATCGCAATAGACGTGAAGGACTATAATACGTTAAGAGCTCGCTCAAGTACTGCGGAGCTAAACCATTTAGTGCTTTGTAGGTAATCAACAATATTTTAAAATTTATACGATGTTTAATAGGGAGCCAATGCAGTGTTGACAGAACCGGGCTAATATGGTCATATTTCCTGGTTCTGGTAAGAACTCGAGCTGCGGCGTTTTGAACTAGCTGTAGTTTATTTATTAAGCGTGCAGGGCAACCACCCAGTAGAGCATTACAATAATCTAGCCTTGAGGTCATGAACACATGAACTAATTGTTCCGCATTTCCCAATGAGAGCATATGGCGTATTTTAGATATATTTTTAAGATGGAAAAATGCAGTTTTACAGATACTAGACACGTGGCTTTCAAAAGAAAGGTTGGTATCAAAGAGCACACCCAGGTTCCTAACCGACGACGAAGACTTGACAGAGCAGCCATCAAGTGTTAGACAGTATTCTGGGTTATTACGTGTGGAAGTTTTTTGTCCAATAATTAGAATCTCTGTCTTTTCAGAATTTAGTAGTAGGAAATTACTAGTCATCCAATTTTTTATATCAGCTATGCATTCCGTTAATTTTGTGAATTGGTAAGTTTCGTTGGGTTTTGAAGAAATATACAGCTGAGTATCATCGGCATAACAGTGAAAGCTAACTCCATGTTTCCTAATGATATCTCCTAATGGTAGCATGTACAGAGTGAACAGCAACGGTCCTAGTACTGAGCCTTGTGGTACGCCATACTGAACTTGTGATCGATAAGACATCTCTTCATTTACTGCTACAAACTGATAACGGTCAGATAAGTATGATTTAAACCATGCTAGTGCAATTCCACTAATGCCCACATAGTTTTCTAGTCTATTTAAAAGAATGTTGTGGTCAATTGTGTCAAATGCAGCACTAAGATCGAGTAACACTAATAGAGAGATACAACCACGATCGGATGATAAGAGCAAGTCATTTGTGACTCTAATGAGAGCGGTCTCAGTACTATGGTACGGTCTAAATCCGGACTGAAAATCCTCGCAGATATCATTTCTTTCTAGAAAGGAACACAGTTGTGAAGATACTGCTTTCTCTAATATCTTTGACAGAAAAGGCAGATTCGAGATCGGCCTGTAATTGACTAATTCTGTAGGATCAAGTTGTGTTTTTTTAACAAGCGGTTTTATCATAGCCAGTTTAAAGGTTTTTGGTACGTATCCTAGAGACAAAGATGAATTAATGATATTAAGAAGAGGATATGTGACCTCTGAAAACATCTCTTTCAGTAGCTTAGTCGGTATAGGATCTAACATACAAGTTGTCGATTTAGATGAATTAACGAGTTTGCTGAATTCTTCCTCTCCTATAGCAACAAATGAATCAAATTTTTCCTCAGGGAGACTACAATGCACTTCCTGATGCGATACTGTGGTAGACGGTTGCATAGTTATAATTTTGTCCCTGATATTATCAATCTTATAAGTGAAGAAGTTCATAAAGTCATCACTGCTGTGTTGCTTGGACACTTCTGAGCTTGAAGCTTTCTTTTTCGTTAGTTTAGCCACTGTTTCAAATAAATACCTTGGATTATGTTTATTTTCTTCTAATAGGTTTGAAAAATAAGCAGATCTAGCAGCTTTTAAAGCCTCTCTGTAAGCAATCGAGCTCTCTTTCCACGAAATCCGAAATACCTCTAGTTTAGTTTTCTTCCAGTTGCGCTCCATTTTTCTGGCTGCTCTCTTAAGGGCCCGGGTGTGCTCGCTGTACCACGGCGTTGGGCTATTTTCTTTAATCTTCTTTAAGCGCAACGGAGCAACTGCGTCTAAAGTGCTGGAAAAGAGAGAGTTAAACGTTTCTGTTGCAATATCAAGTTCTTCTAAGCTATCCGGGATGCTGAGATGATGAAACTGATTAGGAAGATTATTGATAAAGCAATCTTTAGTGGCAGAAGTTATAGGTCTAACGTATTTATAACACGGAGTCGGCTTTGCAGCCTTGGCTAAATGTAATTTACATGAGACTAGATAATGATCTGAGATGTCATCGCTCTGCTGCAGAATTTCAACGGCATCAACATCTATTCCATGTGATAATATTAGATCTAGAGTATGATTACGACGATGAGTAGGTCCTGACACGTGTTGTCTAACTCCAATTGAGTTTACAATGTCTTTAAATGCCAATCCCAATGCATCTTTTTCATTATCTACATGTATATTAAAATCACCAACAATTAGTACTTTATCTGCAGCCAATACTAATTCTGATAGAAAGTCCGCAAATTCTTTGATAAAATCTTTATGGTGCCCTGGTGGCCTGTATACAGTAGCCAGCATAATTCTCAAATGTGATTTATCGTTTACACTATATATTTTTACATTAAGCTCCAATACTTCAAAAGAAGTATATTTAAAGCTAGATTTCTTAGTGGTTTTTAATGATTTAATGAGGTAATGCCTAATTTGCATAATTAAACATACAAATTTCAAAAACGTATAATACATTTTTTATATATACTTGTGTAAGTAATCAACTGAGGAAGTTTCATGGTGATATCTGCTATTTAAAAAGTTTACCCTATTCACCTGTAGTGTCTCGCCTTAAACACTCTTTCTTCACCAGCTTTAAACTTTACATATAAGCCAGCCTCTTACTTATCATACCATAAGTTCCAAATCCTCCAAAACTATTCTGTTATATTGTAAAATATTGTAATATACGTTATTTTAAACTAATCTGTAATCTAATCTGTAATCTGAGTGTGAACTCATACCTGAAGCTCCAGTGATGTCCATGGCTTTCAGATTTCGTGCTTTGATCATGGTGATGGTCAGCCGTCCGGCAGTGGGCAGGTAGCATAGAGAAAACATCAAATCCCCCAGATCCACATTGTCCTGGCAACAGAAATAAGATTGAATTACTCTCTTTTGATATTCTACCTGTACAGTAAACACATTCATTTATATGAATGACTGTTTGATTCAGTTTATTCATGTTATTATTTAAAGACACAGTATGTAAGTTTCGTCGCTAGATATTGCTTATTCAAAACAATAACAGAGGCATAGCTTGATGACACCGTGAATGAACATGGAATCATGATAGGTGTCGTCTTCACCTCCACAACCGATAGAAAGTAATTAAACAGGAATCACATTCATGGATGAGCTAATGTATTAAAGTTGTATTAACGATAATGTGGTATGAAGCAGGGCTGGAGCCATGAGCTCCAGCCCAACCAAGAGCCATGTACATAACTATGTTTTCAGTGGTGTGCAAAAACCTTACTTAATGAACCATAATGTTTTGGTTACCTTAGAATGAGCCATTTCTATCTACATACACCGCTGGTTCCCTTGCATTGAAATAGTCATTTTGCGCCGACATGTTTCTACAGTAGCCCTAAACTAGTGGTTCTCCACGGTGGCGTTCAGAGAACAACGGTGGGCGTTGGAAGCAAGATTTTTTAAAGGAGGGCGTTCAGGTGTTCATGGGGGGCTGTCACTAGTTTACACCAAAGATCCAGGCAAGACACGATTAAACATGTAAATACTTGCAAAATAATTGCCTACAACATTCTACAATCTGCCAGTTTAATGCAACATGTAAGCTAGGGTGACCGTCCTCTTTTTCCCGGACATGTCCTCATTATGGACCTAAAAAAATGCATCCGGACGGGATTTCTAGATCGCCCAAAATGTCCGGGATTCGGCTATTGCTTTCTACAATCTCCATTCATTGTTTACATGCACACCTTTTGTTTCAATCGGACTGAATTCATTCCGATTGATGAATCTGAATGCAGTGTTTACATGAACGCTAAACAAGTGATCGGGTTGATGTGCGTTTTAGCATTGCTTTAGGTCCCGCCTTCTCGCATGGCACCATTGGTCGGTCGGTCATATACGTAACGCAAACTTTGGTCAAACTGCATCTCAATCATTACCCTCAGCACCACTGCTTGCTTGTCAACAGTGGCACATGGCTCCTGAACAGAGTAAAAGAAAAGCCCAAATGTAAATTCACAGATGATTTACAGAGAAAATTCCTATATTTTCGTCTCAGTGTCAAATAAAGGTGCCAGCGACCTAGAAGCCCACATAAGGAAAGTATACAAGAGAACATCAGTAGGACTGAAATAATTTTTTTACTGAAATAGTGTTTTTTTTCTGGCAACTGTTTTTTTTTATTTTATTATTATTTTATTTTAACCAATGGCCATGAGAAGAAACAGTGTCATGTAAAATGTGTAAACAATGTAAAAAAATAATAATAATTTGTTTGTCATTATTCTACTGTTGTGGGCAAAAAGTTGAATGGAAAGAATGTATTACTTTATGTATTAAAGTTCAATAACATCGTTGCAAGGTTGTGAATGCATTTGTCAAGCAAATGCCCCCCGTTCTCTTTTCTAAAGACTACAATATGGTCGCCCTATGTAAGCTATGTATTGTTTCTTTTGCAACGACTCTATTATTTTTCCAGTCATTGACCAGCACTCAAGCACTGACTAGAATCCAGCGCTGACAAGAATCAGCATTCACATGCTCAAAAATGTGTTTCGCGATGACTAGAATTATGGAGCGGAGGAATGGAAAGTAGACAAGCCATTAAAAAAAAAAAAGACTTAAGATCCAGCGACGAATTTTAAAATGAATTAAACTAAATTCTATTTATAGGTAAAACTTTTACAATTTTAGGCATTAACTTATGCCCAATGCCTAATGCCAAAATGTTTTCTTTGTTAACCAATTAATTTACTGGTCAGGCATTATTGTTAATTTACAATACTGTTAGGAGAAAATGACAATTTGATGGATAATTTAAATGTATTCTGTAATCACATTTTGGTAATGTATTAATTCCGCCGTCACATCTGAGCGCGAAACGCTGCTTGGATAGTTTCAAGATAGTTAAAAATAATGAATAATACAATAATCATTTAATTGTTCATATGTGTTTATTCTTGTTAGAATTTTTTTTTTTACTAATTATGAATATAAATTAATCATGACTAACCAAATTTATTGTAATTGTATTAATTATACCATTGATGAAATCAAGCTGATTTCAACCTATATTTTGGGCCTACAATTCTAACATAATTTTTCATGAAAAATCATGATTGTATTTATTTTTTCCCGAAAGTAAGGTTAATGTAAGCTGTAATAAAATTAGCAGAAAAACATCAAGCACAGGGCTCACACTAATTTTCAAATCAATTTTGAAAGTTCGAATTTGAAAGTTAAAATAAATCATTCTGCTTTTTCCCTGTTAATCATAATTTATAAGAATGCTTCTTGTCTGCTGACTGGCTGTTTGCGATACAGCTGCTAATTAAATCTTGAATGTCAAATTTGTAACCTTTGTATTTTTTGGTTGCTCCTCGCTTATTGGCTGCTATTTGCGATAAGCCACATAATTAAATGTTGAATGTCAACATTTGGAGAGCAGAGGGGCTGTCTCTCTGCTGTCTCAGACGAAGACATATTTTCCTGTCGGCCACCGTAACTTCTGTTGGTTGCAATTCGCAACCTCACCACTAGATGCCGCTAAAATTTACACACTGCACCTTTAAATTCACATTATTTTATTTAATTCCAATGAAACAACTTCAAGTGCTAAATTACTACTCATACAGGTCACTTTATTTGACAAATTAAAATGGTGGGGTAACGCAGCGCTGTTTTACTTGGTCAAAACAATCATACTAAAATACATTTGAGTGTGTTGAAAGTTATGTTAACATTACTCTGTGTTAGCTCAGAAGTTAGTGTGAGACACTTGTTGCACACTGCAGTAAGCCACGTGACAAAATATAACAATGATCAGTTCCCTTTCAAGAGAACTCAATACTGTGTCATTACGTATGATGCTATTGAATGCCCTCAGCATGACCGGTGTCTGAAGCCTGTGTGCATAACATCACTGCCGCACAATAAAAGACACCAAAACCATACGTCATCAGCTTTTTTGTCTTCAGTAAGACTGGATGTCTGTGCACCTGTTATACTAAATGATGGACAAAGTGATCAAGAGATGTGTGCCACCATGCAGGAGGTTTCTAACCACAGAGGACACGCACAAGCTGTGTGTCATGTGTCTGGGAGCGGAACACGCCCAGTGAGATCTTGAGGGAACTGACTGTCCTCATTGTTAGCCTTTTCCACTTAGAAAGCTCTGCTCCCACCTGGCTTTTTAGGGGGGATGGGAGCCAGGTATCCAATCGTGAGTCTCTCATATGGACCTTGCTGACGAGCTGGAGTCGGGCCTGGCCTTTTCTCCAGCTTGGGTTGCAAGTTCCGTTCTTTTAAGGTTGGACCAGGAAGCAAACTCTGTGTATTACATTGGCAGGATATTGGCCTGCTCTAGCTCCGAGGAGCCGAGTCAAGGCAGATGATAAGAGTCAACCTGCCTCCTCCATTAATCCCACTGACAGTGAGCTGGTGGAAGTTTTGATTTGCACGACGGCCAGACTGAAATTAGACTGGGTGAAGAAGAAGGAGCCTGCTCCCGGCAGGTTAGACGAGCGGTTTCTTCCGGGTCCCCAGCGAGTCCCAAGCTTGTGAGCCTTACGTTTCTCCCAGAGGTTCATGAAGAAATTATGAAGTCCTAGGAGAAACCTTATTCTGCTCGTGTTTATTCAAACCCGAAGATGAAGTACTGTAAAGTAAAGAATTTGGATGAGCATGGGTGTGTGAGCATGCCTCGGATAGAAGAGGCACTTGCCAGCTACAGTTCTGCCCAGGCCAGAGAAAAGTTTACAGTGGGTGTAGAAATACATTTTCAAACAGTTTATTGCCGTGGTGTTAGTGGATAGTGTGTTGCCTGCATGAAAATCCTTTTATTTCAGAAGGCACTATCCTACTTTTTATACCATAGCTGAAAATGGTCTGTTATAAAACTTCACATATTTTACAGAAGTCATTTTGACACCCCCAGAGACCCTAAAGGGACCTCCCTCACTACTCAATATTCCAGCTCAAATCATCACCCGCCATCTGACGTCACAGTCTTGTTGGTATGGGGTGGGCATTCAAGAACCATCCAGAAATCTATCCATTTAGACCATCCATAGTAGTTTGGCATTCTTCAGTGGATAAACATATTTTAAAATGAGCCTTCATGTATTTTTAAACCCAATGTAAACGTTTGTCTTTGTGAGCTTTGGTTTGGGGTGGCTGAAATGCAACTTTATGCACAACTGCCAGCCAGCATGGAGACACCAGCCGTTTCTACCTGTTCATACCTGTTTCTACTCAACAGTTGTTTTAATGCCTTTTGCAAGACATATCATGCTTTTAATTTTCAGAAAGACCCCATGTTCAAAAAAATCCTATTGATATGTCACTTGCATAATGATTTGGAACACAGTGTATACATTAAAGGGAAAATTATTTTAGAATTGTATCTGAGTTTAGTCGTGATTATAGAGAGACACTCTCCAGCACTGTGAGATTCATTTTATATGAATCGAACTCGTTGTTACTTGCAATTTTCAGTAGCATTAAAGGACTCTGGGAAGCGTTGAGCACTGAGAGGTTGATAACGAAAATTTGTTTTTTGTTCTTACTCTCACTTTTCCTCATTGTGTATTGCATTTTCCCGAAATCACACCTGAACAGGGAAAGATATAAACATTCTTTCCCTACCTATACTCTGTGTTAGTCACAAAAACAGGATTAGTGTGATGGACTTTTTCTGATAGAAAAGTGGTGCTGTGTTATACCGCCCTGTTAGTTCCAAGCCCTTGAAGCATTAATGACCGATTTTCTACTCCAGTGTGTGTCAAGGGACTGTTAGTCTAATTTGCGTGCTTGTAGTAGTGGTGAGGTGCTTGTATCTTGTGTCAATATGTACTGCGGTTGGATAGCTAGGTGCCACATTACCACGTCCCCTCATTTCACCTGAAGTTCCTACGAATTCCGGATGAAAAGTTAGAAACTCTTTTTCCTAGCGTATCGAGCATAATGAAAAGTTGATGGCTATCGCAAAAGTGATCCCATTTTTCTAATTAGCCACCCCTGGGATTTGTTGAGGAGATTTCACACTTGGAAAACGAGGTAGAGGCATGGTCTGTATATCCTCCCAATCACCTAGTAATAGGTGTTGGAGCGTGGAAAGTGTTAGATATTTTCAATTAATTCGCGTATCGCTCTTTTCTTACTGCTCGCCCCAGCAGGAGAGTTCATGAGGGACAGCACTTAATGCAAGCTATATTGACAGAAAGTGCAGAAAGAAAAATGGCTCACTTCATTCTCAGCAAAGATCTCTTTAAATTGAGCATCAGTGTCAGTTCTGGCAGGCCAGGTAGTCAAGATGCTGCTAACGCTATTGGTCAACAACGCTGTTTCATCAGCGATCGCTCAGCTGAGCTGCATCAGCTGTTCATCTCCCCTCGCTGCTAATGACTACGCTCAAATCAGGGTGCCATATTTAAGCAGATTCAGTTCGCTCCTAACTGTTTATTGCTCGCTCTGCAATCGCTGCTCGGTCTCTGCAATATTAAAACAGGACTCGATGTATTCACTCTCTATTCATCTCTGAAAGTCTTCACGAAGCTAAGTTTATTTTAATGCTAATTGTTAAAAGCTATCAGGATATGGGCACCATGCTGTTTGCTAATGCTATCCGTGTGCTTGGGCTTATCTAGTTGTTTTCATTTAAATGTTCTTGCTAGGCTTATGCGATCATATTGGCAAAGTGCGTTTACTTTTCTGTTGTCATTAGCAACTGCTCGCGTTACACATGCAGTGATTTAGCACTATGCAGCACAGATCAAGCAGCTTGCAATGATGGATAGTTATATGCAAGCCTGGAGAGAAGCAATTTGATGGGAAACGTCTCGCAGTGCTCACACTATGCGTTCTCGGGGGCTTATATAGCGTGTCTTTCCCCCATACATGATTCTCTTTTTTTCTACACTTTTTGTGAGAGAGAAAGAGGAAGAGAGTGGGAATTTTTTTTTTTCCTGCGTGACAAAACTAACTCCTAACAAAGGGATAGTTGAGAGAAGTTTGAGTTGAACACTTGAACACTGTGCGGTACTGAAGATAAAGGAACCCGATGAGCGCACCTGTCACACGTCTATTTATAGCCTCTGACGTGCGCATTCAGATGATGTCATCATCAGCTTATTTAAGCCAAATTCTTTGCTGTGTTTGCCACACGTGTTCACAACCGGTCAAACAAAGGAGTTTTCCCCATAGCACTCTTCGTGCAGCATTGAGAGTATCTTTTGAAAGGGACCTGTCTAACACTTGATGGATTTTTTGTCAAGTCGTCATCGTCAGTTAGGAACCTGGGTGTGCTCATTGATACCAATCTCTCATTTGAAAGCCACATTTCTAACATCTGTAAAACCGCATTCTTCCATCTTAAAAATATATCTAAACTACGACATATGGTCTCAATGACGAATGCGGAAAAGTCAGTTTATGCATTCATGACCTCAAGGCTAGATTAGTTTAATGCTCTACTGGGTGGTTGGCCTGGACACTTATTAATAGACAAACTTCAGCTGGTCCAGAATGCAGCAGCTAGAGTTCTTACTAGAACCAGGAAGTATGATCATATTAGCCCGGTTCATTCAACACTGCATTGGCTCCCTATTAAACATTGTATACATTTTAAAATCTTGCATATTATTTACAAAGCATTACACGTCTAGCTTCCTAGTACTTGAGCGAGCTCTTAACACATTATAGTTCTTCATGTCTATTGCGATCTCAAAATTCTGGACAGTTGATAATACCTAGAATATCAAAATCAATAACAGGCATTATATCCTTTTCCTATTTAGCACCTAAACTTTAGAACAGACTTCCTAGCATTGTTCGGGAAGCAGACACACTGTCAGTTTAAATCTAGAGTAACACATCTCTTTAACCTGGCATACACATAACACATTATCTATTTCTATAATTCAAATCATGTAAAATGAATGTTAGGCTGCGTAAATTAGGTCAGCCGGAACCGGGAATACTTCCCATTAAACCTGATCTACTCCTCACATCATAAGGAGAATGGCATAAAAATGTTATCAAAAGGATTCCCTTTCACATGGATCCGTGGAAATGACTAAAACGCTGTGTTATGCATGCCAGACAAGTAATTTGCAATGTCACTTAGTAAAGATCCATTATCCATTCGCATGCGCATCACATTTTTGCAGTTTACACGAAGATGATAACTGGATAATTTTCAAAAACTTGCACTTTGGTCCAATTTTGAAGTTTGCATTCTCAGAGCACCAAAACACAGTTGATGTGTAAATGAACGGCCAGAAGGAAGTTTTCTGTTTTCAGTTGAAAACGGTGTCATGTAAGCAGCCCCCAAGTTTTTTCAACTGAAATTAATCAAATCAAAGACTTACTTAAGCTGGACAATAACTTTCTTCTAGAGCTGCTGTATAGTCAAAACAATCTTTGTTGCATTAATTTCCTGTTATCACTGTAAAGCTGCTTTGAAACAATCTGTATAGTAAAATGCGTTATATAAATGAAGGTCACTTGATTTTGACTTAATAATTCATGTCGATAGTTTTAACATACTGTTAAAACTAATCGTGGTATTGGTATCTTTGCAGTGGTGTGTGCACACCCAAAGCTAATTTAATTATTTGCGCGAGTAGATTACATAGAAAGTCAACGCAAAGACACGAATAGATGCAAATTCGCACAAGGCAAAGCGAATTGGGTGGCACGGTTGCTGTGAATGCGCGATATTCACCTCAATCGTGTCTTCGGCGCAAGTTGAGAAATGTTAACTCGAGCAGGAAATTGGCATGACGTGATGTCGTGCAAGCCAATTAGCGAAGAGCTTATAGACATGTCTGGTTTGACATGTCTGGTTGTATCAGAAAATGGAGGAGAGCATTATTGTAGCTGTCTACGAACACCCCGGAATTTATGAAAAAACTTCTCATTCATACAGAGACTGGACAAAAAAGGAGATAGCTTGGAGAAAAGTACGCGAGGAAGTTGGACTTTCCGGCATATTTGGGACTTTCACAACAGGTACAGAGCAGCAATAGCAGATATCTCCAACACGGTTGATGACAGAAAAAATGGCAGAAAGAAATGTTGTATTTGATGTGCGTAAAGAGACTCCTCATCGCGCAATGTTTTAATTCGCATTAGTGACGCGAAAAACAAGTAATCCCACGAATAATCTAGAGCGAGTAACGCGATGCGAATATTCACTTTGCTGTTGTTGTGCACACACAATTAGACAGCTGACTCTATAAAACAGTGGCAAGAAGTGGGCTCCATCTCATGAATTTGTTCACAGCACTTTGCATCATATCAGAACAACACTAACGTCAGCAGCATTAAAAAGTAACAGCCGTGTTATCACTTGTTCTGGAAATAACTCAGCCGAGAATGTGAGATGAGCTTTTTTAACACCTATTCATCTGAACTTCACAATGATGACTTATAAAAAGGAGGAAAAAGGAGGTAAGGAGTAACTGAGAACTCACTGCCACATTGATATCCAGAAGGACAGTTATTTTCAAAGCAAGTCACCATGAGCAGTTATACAGAAAACATTTAAGCAGAAAGTAAGTGTTTACTTTGTGATCAGAATTTAGATCAGAACAAACCTGGCATCACCGACAAACAATTCCTACAATACCTACAGATTAAATCATCAATTAAACCAACCACTAACACTCCAATGGTCAATTTAGAACTCGCCCCAACTATCTCACAACTAATTAATATTCCATCCCCCAAAAAACTACTATCCAAAATCTACAAAATAGTGATACAAACAGACATTATCATAAGTCTCCCCACTTCTAACTGGGAATCGGATTTATATATTCACACTGATGCCGATTTCTGGACTCAAGTCTGCAAAAATACTTTTCTCATGACCAAAAATACTAACCTACAGCTAATACAATACAAGACTATCCACAGGACTCATCTCACTGAACGGAAATTATTTCATATGGGCTCCACTTCAGACATCTGTCCACACTGAACTCAAAACTGCAGGGACACATATATTCATGCACTTTGGCACTGCACCCCTATAAAACAACTCTGGGAAAAGGTTACAAGGATTTTATCCGCCTTTTTCGGTTGCTCCATCCCATCATCCCCATCTCTCTGTTTACTCGGAGACATCTCCACAATCAACCTGAATCACATGAAAAGTAAAATTCTGCTGGTCGCGCTAGCTGTCGCCAAGAAAACCATCTTCATAAATAGGAAAACAAAAAACAAGATCCATATCGCTATTTGGAAAAACTTACTTTTGGATCACATCTCAATAGAAATATCAAATAACCCCTCTAGAAAGAACTCAAATGATTCCCCATCCACTTGGCTAGCACTGTCCAAATTTCTAAATTCTTAGCTCCGCTGGCCCCTCTGCCCGAGATTCCGTTTTCACGATTCCATTTATCAATCATCAACCTTAACAAACCTGCTTTATTATCGTCTGCCATACCCCTTCACCACTCAGATAACTCATCTCTCACAACATTACATATTTACAGCATTAGGGACAAATCAGCAGGATGGGCATAACTCTTTCACCCTCTAGCACAAGCCTCAAAACGCTCCCCTATATTGCCTCTCCAGAATGGCTCACCGCCAACCTGCGATTTTACTCTGTGCTGCTTTTGCCTCCAAGGGCCTGAGACTGGCTCCCTTGTGGGGGGTGGAGTTACCCTGAGGGAGAACATGCCTCCCCTTTCATCGCGCCTCCACGGACCTCCTCCTCCACTGCAAGTGCTGGGGCCGGCTCTACACTGTACACCTCACTTTTTAATGCTCCTCATGTTAGATGGCCAACATTCACATTCCTACTTAAGAATTAGGGTGTGCTGAGTGGAGGGCCTGAAGAGGTCCTGCACTGTTGCCCCCCACTTCTTTTTAATGCATCTCATATCATACACTTAATCACACAATCAATCAATAGGTAAGGAAATGTGTGCTTGAGGTGGTTCTGAATAAGTTGTACCCCTTGCGCCGCACCTCTTTTAATGCACTTAGACTTAATTTAGACCCTAGAAGACATAACACAGGGATAGTGGGGTGGGTAGATGAGCTGGCCCGTCAATAGAACAGCAACTGACGGCGGGGGCAGAGGAGAGCAGAAGTGGAGAGGGGTTCTGGCACTGTGTGCCTCCGGATTAGGTCACTCTTGATTTTGGAACTGGGGGTATCCAAGCAGTAGACTAGCATCTGTCAGATTCTATGATTTTTTTTTTCTATGATGTCATTTACCTATCATGTCTAAACACTCAGCATACAGGGTTCAAAAAAGGAGGTGTTCGGGATGAATGAGATATTATTGTATTGTATTATTTATAAGTTTGCCATTGTATGCCTGAGGCTCATGATGAAGATAACCAGGGGTCGTGCTGGTTCTGACAATAAAAGGTCATTCTAGTGCTGTGATGAGTTTTGTACAGGATCTGAGAAGCTAGTGGTCCTGCCATTTAAAAAGGGTAAACAAATGCTCAAATGCTCTTTTATAATGATATTGCAAATATCATTGCAAATAAGATTAGAATTTATTGTATAGAAAATGCTGCAGACACACACAAATCATTGTGTGAAACACATTAAGTTTAAAATTGTTAAAAGTTCCATCTGGAAAAATTAGCCACTTACAGGCAAAGTATCTCCATCAATTATTTGTAAATGAGAGCCATGCTACTGGACTTTGTCTGCATTTGAACTCATCCGCAAAGGATTTGTCAACTAAATTTCCCACAAGTCTTCTTTGAAAGGACATTTAAACAACTTCAAATATAAAAGACCTTTCTTATATAAAATATTTCTGTAAAAGCTGTCCATGCATTGACAGACTTGACATGACAATTACACCCACTGTCAATGCATGGACAGCTTTTACAGAAATATTTTATAAAAGGTCTTTTATATTTGAAGTTGTTTAAATGTTCACAAATGTGATAAAATGTATAAACGATTGTTGCACCCGTCAACTGATTTCCCATAGCATGTATCTTATATTACTCTGTAATATAATAATTCATATTATAATATAATACATAATATAATAATTTCAGATCAAATCAATATTTCATGCTATTCTTCTCATTTATCGATTTGGTATATATTCTTATTCTTCTTATTTATCTATTTGGTAAATGGTACAGTCAGACAGTCATTATTTCAAAATAAACCTTGAGGGTGATATAATTTATAATCATAATTTGATTGTAACACACTACAAGCTACAGTACACTTGAATGAGGCCATTTGGGACAAGCCTCTTATTTTCTCTAGCACTATGAATTTTGTATTTGTGGATTGTTATGACAGATCATGGTAGATTTGTCTCATTAGCTTGAGTTGTGCCTTAAATGAGCTCTACTTATTCTTTTTGAATCAGAAGAAAGCACAGGACTTTGAACATAAAAACACATCATGTGTGCTGCTAATTTAAGACAGTCACCAGTGGTTTTATTTCAAAATACCCCTCAGAGTCAGTTCACTGCTTATGCACTTGAAAAACTGCAATGTTTACTAGACTCCAGATCAGTGGCATGCACAGATGTCTGCGGGGGCACAATACAATCGAAAATGACACTTTCGCTTTCAAAATTAAAGGGGTAGAGGCTAGCCTAGAAATCTAGACTCCCCCTAGCGGCAGCAGTGTGACCATGTGAACTGACGCAGGTATATGATTTGTACTGTGAGGGTAATGGTTTTATAGATTTGTGCTGAAATTGCTGAAGTGCAAGAAACAAATGATTTGCAATGAACAGAAGATTCTGATGAATTAATTCCTCATAATCATTGAAGTTTGAAACAGATCAATATGCCATGACAGCTTCCAACATTATCAATAAAGACAGCCTTAAAAATATAGTTCAACCAAATATAAATATTATAGAATTAAAGCAATAGTTTACCCAATATATCCTAATACCCCAAACAATCTATATACTATCCAAAACCTCAATCAGAATCTGTTATGCTTCATTGACCCTCATGTCATTCCAAACCTTTATGACTTTCTTTATTCTGTAAAGCATAAAAGGAAATGTTGGATGATCTTCCATGCAACAAAAACATATTGTGACCAGGAACTGGGAAGTTCTCAAAAAAAAAAAAAAGACTTGGGGTGCATGCCTGAGACTTTTGTCAATATCCCGAAAAACTCATTTTGGCCAATAGCCAATTACATATATATATTTTTTAAATTTCAGTTAATATTGTGCAAAACATCTCGGGTTACGACTGTAACCCTTGTTCCCTGAGAAGAGAACGAGACACTGCGTCAGAACGATGTCCGCTCCCCGATTCTGGTCCCCTGGGATGTATGTTTCTCTGAGAGACAACAGTCTCCCCTGGTACCACAGGAGGATCTGATGCACCAGCCTGCATAGAGGGTGTGATTTCAGACACCCCTGATGTTTTAGATAGGACACCACCAACGTTGTCTGTTCTCACAAGAATGTGGTGACCCTTGACAGCGCCGCCGCTCCCACCACGCGCATCACGCGCTGTGCGTAGGGCACCAAGTGCTGAGGGGGCACCAAAAATAGCCTAATGAAAAATCAATTATCAAACTTCTTGTTATAATCAGATTCAGCGCGTTCTTCATCTTTCATCTTTAATCCGCAGCGGCGCCGAGCAGAGAGAACGTCAGAAACAGAGGACAGGGTGTGTGTGTGTGTGTGTGTGTGTGTGTGTTCTGAGCCTCATTGGTCTGTCACTGCTCGTCAATGTCAGAATATTTGAGATGACCAATCAAATCAAAGTAGGCGGGCTTTATGTTCACAGACGCTGAGCGCGAATTTTAACAGTGCAACTCGACGCTTCAGTGTACGGTCAAGTGCGAGATAAGATGTAAGTAGCTAAACTTAACTTTATATATTTGACAGGTTTTTCTTAGGTCATAAATGTTAAACGAATGACAAAAAATAATTAGGCAAACTAATATAGTTTTGTCTAATTTCGCCAAAATAGGCCTATGTAACATGTAGCCTAGTGTAATAGTTTAGGCTACTGTCATTGTGAGGGGACAAGAAACATGAACAAAGCCGTTTTCATTATGTTAGGCACAGGATTAATAATGAATGTGTACATATTGAGAATAAAATACAAATTGTAGCCTTTAGTAAATTAAAAAAGCCAACTTTCATAAAGGACTTTCAACTTTCAACAATCATAAAGGAATTATGCTTAGGGCACCAAAATGGCTAGCAGCGGCACTGACCCTTGAGGTCTGGCAGGAAACTCCTCAGAGCTCAGAAGACCACTAGGGGTGTAACGGTTCACAAAACTCATGGTTTGGTTCGATACGATACACTTGTGTCACGGTTCGGTACGGTTTGGTACGTTTTTGATACAGCAAAAAAGAAAGAAATGCCAGAGAAATTTCCTTGATTTAATTTTTTTAATTATATTTTTATTAAACTAACATCATAAAGTATGTTTTTTTTTTACTTTGAGCAATGATGGAGTTATACTTGACTTTTCTTAGGAGCCTATAAAACAAAACAGCTCCTTGGACAAAATGAAATGTAATATTGTAGGCTAGTAGTTATAAACAAAGGTTTATTTTAGTTCAGATTAACATTTGAGGGCAGCAATTGTATTCATAATGTCAAAATAAAACTGACTTAATGTTACATGAAAGCATTATAGCCTACTATTCCTCCCAAACTTCCATGGTTACAGTTAGTAGTGTTACTACAGTAAATCCATGGTGAATGTTGCTGATCTGTGGACACTGAATAGTTCATTCATGGCACAATGTTTCTTCCTGGTTTCCACGTCAGCGCTGTTTGATCCGTTAATAACAGAGAAATGTAAATGTTCCTCCGTAGATCTTGCAGCGATGTTATTACTTCAGTGGCGAATTCAAATGGTTTCTTTACTGGATTTCGCTGTGTAGTAACAGTGCTGCTTGATCAAGATCGGCTCGCGCTGCATTTGTCCAAACTGATAAACGGTCCGTCAACCACACAATAACGAGTAGCTCAGTTTCGTTCCACTTACATTAGCCATTTGATGTTGGGCAATGTTGTGGTCACGCCAGCGTCTCTTACATTATGAGCGCGCTTACCACGCGCAACGCGCCTACATTTAAAATAACAAAATTTTGGTCGGCAGGAAAAATGGTCCAACGAACCGTTCGGTTTAAAAATGTGTACCGAAAACCAATCTGAAAGCGCCGTACCGAACGGTTCAATATGAATACGTGTACCGTTACACCCCTAATGTAGGGCCCTATAATTTCCGCGATCGCGGACGGAATCGCGGAATTGGCCAATTAACGCGGAATCTCAGGTGCTGTGGTTATCACTCCGCCCAAGTAGCAGTGCTTCACCTTCTGAGAATATAGTTCCCAATATTTATACGGTTAAAAGATATCTGTGTCTCATATGACCTTGATATTTGTACACTCTGTGACTATAAAAATCACAACATGTAAATACGAAAATGTTTGCGTTATTTTGTCTCTTATTGGGATTAGTATGCTAGCTGTAGCCATTTACATCCAGTCTTTGTGCTAAGCTAGGCTAGCGGTGGGTGCGTCAAACAGAGTTACAGCATGCACGGAGATGAAAAAGGTATGTATGGACTTATCTTACTCTGGGGGATACAGTGAATAAGCTAAAGTCCAAAAAAGTCGGAGTGTTACTTTAATATAAACACACACTGTTATCAGTATTATTTTGAACAAAGTTTTGCACATTTCACTTCAATGAAGCATGCGCCGTGAATTAGCAATGTGGAAACGGTGGTTTGTTACTGCAGTAATATCACGTTCAGTGCTATAAATCTCTCCGTTCCAGAATATTTGGTTCATAACATCAATCTTTGATTCAGTTGTTTGTGCAACCGTGCCCTGAAGATTTAACAAAAGTCTGGATAGGCCTAAGTTTAAAAAAAAAGTACCGTATATACCCAAATATAAGACGAGGTTTTTGTCCTAAAAATAGGCTGAAAAATGGGGGGTCGTCTTATATTCAGGGTCATCTTATTTTTGAGTGGAGGAATCGATTGATAGCCTTTTTCTCCCGCGCCGTCAACTGACGAGAGCGCCGAGGATCTCGATGCGGTGCGGACGCGCTTGGAAAAAACGAGCGTGTCGCTTTCATTATGAGTGAGCAAACCGCGCGCCTACATTTGAAATAACTAACTTGAGCACGCAAAAGACGCGATTTGTGAACAAGGGTGGGGGGGGGGGGGGGTCTCTGCTCGCTTGTCTCCGTCCGCTCTGGCATCCTCTGTAAATGGCGCTTTTTCTTGTGCGGCTCAAGCAGAGGGAGAGAGAGAGAGCGGGAGCCGGATCGTCATCGAAAACGGCCAGACGACCCCGCAGGGTGGTTAAATCCATCCCGTCGCACTCAGGGCAGCCGCAGTCATGGCCAATCAGGAAGCGCATATGTGCCGAGCGGGCCTCTACACGAGTCACAGGTGATGCGAGGCATTTGAAACAACGCCTTGGAAATTTGCTCTTAGATTTGCTCTATTATTTTCTGTTGAAAACCAGATTTTTTCCACAAAAATCTATTTTTCCCCAAAAATAAGTCTGGAAAATGGGGGGGGGGGGGGGTCGTCTTATATTCAGGGTCGTCTTATATTCGGGTAAATACGGTAAGTAGGAATTAGGAAAGTATGTGAGAAGTGAGATCAAAATTACCTTGCTTGCTTCTTTCCGCCATTTCGCCTCAGTGCGAGAAAAAAATGCATCGCTTCTTCTGTACGGAAAACGAGCAATTTTAATTGGTCGTCAATTCACTGTGAGTCTGTATCGTAGCAACGAGCACAAGACGGTGCTGTTATGAATCCAGTGGGAAAATAGATCTCGTGTATTGCTTATATATTTTGTGTGTGTATGTCTCTATGTGATAGAATTATTATTTGATGCAAACAATTCTAGCCGGCTCACCCAAACTTTATCAGATGGCGGCGGCTTCGGGGTCTACTTGTACTGATAGCTCGCCATGATATATATATGATATAGTGAACAGACAACACCAAATATGACATACAACAACAGAGAGCAATTACTGAAGAACAGAAAGCTAACTCTGTTGTGTGCCGGCATCCATTTGTAGCTTCGGTGTATGCGTCACACATTACGTCATGACGCAACGCCAATCACGATTGGCTTACTTTAATTTATACTTCAGAGGTGCTACGCTGAGGGGGATTCCCCAAAGTGTTGTTCCGACGCAGTGCTATTCTCTCTCGAAAGGGAACCTGTTTTTTTATTTTTCATTCTGGTTTTAAAGTTCTGAGGTCTTGTTACCAAAAGGTAACTTTTTAGAGCTAAATGAATGTTTTGATGAACAAACAGCATTTTTGAGAGTGCCACTGAGTCATGGTGTTTGCACTTTTAGAGGTTAATCAACCCATGCATTGCTTATTTAAAGTTAATTCAGCATATTTCTAAAAAGAAAGATACAATAAATATCTATAGTCTCTTAATATCTCAACTGACTCAAGTGTTTTAGAGTCTCTCTTTTTTGTGTCCAAGTGTATCATTATCTCTTAGAATATACCTTTCAACAGAAGAATAAAAATCTACGCACCGAAGACACATACTGGATGTCCCTGCTGAGTTTGGTCTCCCTGGGAAAGTCCACTAGATCCAGAAAGTTGTCAACCACCACCTGGCCAATAATATCGTGGCGTGAAAAACGATCAAAATCGTAGACACTGAAGTGCAGCTTCCTTGTGGGCAGGTCTGCATATGCCACAGGAAAGAGGAAGACCTCATCAAACACAGGGTTTAAAGTCTTACGATGCACCTTGGTCTGGTGCTTGGTTTTGCGGTCTGGGAGAAGGTAGATTTTTACATATGGGTCAGAGGTTCCGGAGAAGTCCTTGGCAGGGAGGTCTTGGGCTCTGTGGATCTTGACAATGAGCTGCTCCAGGTCACAGTCATATTTAAGAATAAAATGGAGGCGTCCACAGCTGCCCACATGACTGCCTCGGTTGTCCTCGCCGTCTAGGGATCGTTGTTTGTAGAGTTCTGGTTTTAGCTGGCCCAGACTCATTCCAGTTAGAGAGTCCTGCCTCTGGAACTGGGTTACTGTGAAGTCAGGGTTAGACTGGTTCATCTGACGCCGAATTGAACTTTGCCTGTTGACAAATAGTAGGAGACAATTTACTGGATGTGAGGCTTACTTGGTTAGCAAAATAAATAAATGGGATGTCTCATACTAAAGAAAGACTTTTTAGCCAGACCATACATCATCATAAACAATGATAATAAATCATCATAAACAAATTTAAAACCAATAGTCAATCTAACAAATAAATATGCCAAGTTAAATGCCAAGTTAGTGAGTCAATAATCTATTGACAGACCAGAAGCCAGAATCTGTTTTACGATAAGTGTTACTTTATCACAGTAAAAGGATGAATGTCTCGGTTATGCATGTAACCCTCATTCCCTGAAAGAGGGAACAGAGACGTTACGTTGGAAGACAGACGAATAGGAATCTCGCAAGAGAGGCCAATCTACTTCGAGTGTAACTAAAACGAGCCAATGCAAAATGCATTTCAAAATTGCATCAGCTGCACTGCATCGAGACACGTGTATATAAATAACAGCAGGTGCAGCACATTCTTCAGGTTTTCGCTGAGGTGCCGAGCCGGTGACCTGGCTGCCCCAGCGGGGCACATCAGGTGTGTAGTGTTGCTTTCGTCAACGAAAATTATGACTAAATATCGTCGTCAACGAACCTTTATCACGTGACGAAAACGAGACAAGACAAGACGCAACGTAAATGCTGGTCATGTGACGATGACTGTAATTAAATGTATAATGCAATATTGTTGATGATAAAAAACAAGGCTAAATGTGGTTTACAAAATAAAAACTATGCTAAAATGCCTCTTCATTTTCGTTGACCAAAACGAGACGAGACGAAATGTTAACGTTATTTCGTCTCGTTTACTTGCATTATTATTATTATGCAGCATTTCTGTTTCTTGTGTCACTTCAGGGGCTGCATCAGATCGCACTGCGCAGACGCAGGCGACTTCACATCCTCAAGCCCCACTCACGGCATTATTTAGAAGATGCAGCTGCGTGAGTTACGGCTGTTTCACACATACTCCGTGTGTAGTGCGTATGCGCTGCGTGTTGCGGTGTGAATGAAGGAGCAGCACGCTCTATTGTGCTTTCACATGTGCTGCGTTTGCAGTGCGCAACTGATCTACGGCTGCACCACAATCACAACATTTATTCTCTATTTTTTTTTTTTCGAATCAATATTTTTAGCCTGCATCCATTATGTCTCGTTGTTGAGGTACTGTGTAGATCTCTGCTCTGCTGTTATGCACGCACCGCTCCTGAAGCGCATTGCCGTCCACATCCGCGTGCGGTGTGAGCGCGCTAACCATAGGCTCTAACCTATTAACATGGGTGCGGGAAAAAATACGCACCACATACGCACTGCGAACGGAGTATGTGTGAAACAGGCGTTAGCATAAACGACAACAAACAAAGTTAAGTCGGACACAGAGAGAGGGATTCGTCTTTGGGAGAAAAAGAAGAAATGACATTTGGAAAAACTTTCATTTCATCATGTGTGTAGGCTACTTCTAACTTGTTTGGTTGTTAAAATAAATATGTTAAATTCAAATCAGAGTGTCTTCCGTGTCTGGAATGGATGTATTCTTGAGTCTATAAGGTAACAATAATATAATAAGATAACTATAAGAAGATAAGATTGTTTGAAATGGGTTTGGCTAAAAGAAAATTTTGGTTCCCTTTCGTTGTCACTCCGAGTTCCGTCGGAGGATGACGAATGGGGCTTCGCTTAGAAAGCCTATCGACTTTGAGTATACAAAAACGAGCCAATGGCAAAGAAATTCCATGGGTCTGCGGAATTTGCATAGCGTATCTCTGCCCCACCTCGTGGGTATAAAGCGGAAGACGCCGCAACATGCAGATATGTTTTTCGCTTCGGAACCAAGAGTATCTCTTCACTCCACAGCCATTTCTGACTTCACTCTACGAGACGAGCCACTCTCTCCGGTGTTGGTGTGACGGCGATCTGCAGCGGGTTCACATTGCCTGCTAATCTGTGCAGTGATCTGCCAATGAGTGTGTTTCTCCCTGCTCGCTTCAACATCGCAGAGTTTTTTCCTCCTCTCACAAAAGAGCTTGCACGCGGCAAGTCTTTTTAAAGACGGCTCGCCCGTGCATTTCTGGTTGCAGATGCCATATGCCCCAGGAGCCTCTGAAAAAGTTTCAGTGAAACCGCACTCTTGCCCTTGAACTGTCTCAGGCAAGTCAGCAGTGATTGTGCGCGCTCGCTCGTAAGCTGCGCGGACATGGCGACCGAGTCGATCTCCACACCGAGAAAAGAGATCCTCTGCACGGGGCAAAGTTTGCTCTTCTCCCAGTTGACCCGAAGGCCCAGACGGGCTACATGGCGGAGCACCAAGTCCCTGTGTTCGCAGAGCTGATCTCGAGAGTGAGCTAGAATCAGCCAGTCGTCGATATAGTTCAGGATGCGAACCCCGTGTTCCCGGAGGGGAACAAGGGCTGCCTCGTCGACCTTCGTGAAGACGCGAGGAGACAGGGCTAGCCCGAAAGGGAGAACTGCGTACTGATATGCCTGCCCCTCGAAAGCAACCCGAAGAAACGGTCTGTGTCGAGGGAGAATGGAGACATGAAAGTAGGCGACCTTCAGGTCGATCGCTGCAAACCAATCCCGGTGCCGCACACATTCGAAAACGCGTTTGGCGGTGAGCATCTTGAACGGCAGCCTGTGAAGGGAGCGGTTCAGCACGCGCAGATCCAGGATTGGCCGTAACCCACCAGTTTTCTTGGGGACAATGAAGTACGGGCTATAGAAGCCGGACCTCATTTCGGCTGGAGGGACAGTCTCGATCACACCCTTCGCCAGCAGGGTAGCAACCTCCGCTCTCATGATAGGGGCATTGCCACCGACCATAGTGGAGCGGACTCCCCTGCGCGGGGAGGAGACCTGGCGACAGAGGAGGATGAGAGCGGCACGGTCCGGGGACGGTGCGCACTGTCATCTGGCTCTGGGACAGAGGAGGACGAGGGGTGCACGGCCCGGGGGCGGCGCACCGTGTCGTCCGAGAACTCTGTGTGCTCAGAGACGGGAGAGTCACTTCTTTCTGAATAAGGATTCTTCCCCGGCCCTCTACCAGGGAAAGGAGTGGCCCTGCTACCAGCTCCTGGAAAGAACTGAGTCCCATCTCTGAGGAGCCCATCTCAAGAGTGCCGCTTAACCCAGCGTATAGCGGGGGGCGGGGCTGGAGAGGGCTGTGGCGTCCCCCTGCGGCTTCCAGAGCCAGCCCGGGTGAACGGGCGGGGTGGGAGCCGCAGGAGGGTGCCTTCGGCGGTGGGCAGACTGAGGGATCAGCTCGGACGGCGGGGCCGTCGGGGCAGAATAAGCCTCAGTCTGCTCGTGGGCGGTTGAGAACTGTTGGGCAAAGCCCTCAACCCACCGCCGAAGAGGCCGACCAGGGATATGGGGGTGTCAAGCAGATGGGTCCGCCCGACATCCTGTACATCGGACAGGTTTAGCCACAGAATGGTGTACATCACCTGACCCAGGGAACGTACGGCCACTTTCGTCGCTCGGAGAGCAAGGTCAGTGGCGGCGCGCAGCTCATTGAAGAGCCCTGGGTCAGTCCCGCCCTCGTGCATGTCCGTGAGCATCTGGGTCTGGTAGACCAGCAGAATGGCCATGGCATGCAGTGAGGCGGCTGCCTGTCCTGTAGCGCTATAGGAATTCGCCACAAGTGTAGACGAAAAACTACAGGCTAGGACGGGTGCTTAGGATCGCGCCGAGAGGAAGCACTCTGAGGACACAGTAGCATCGCAACAGAGCGTTCAACCGGGGGACCCAAGTGTACCCATGGGCAGCGGCCCCGTCGAGGGAAGGAAGGGCGAAGGAGATCAACGAGGGATCGCTGGAAGACATGGGGGTCTTCGAGGATTTCGAGATCTCCTGATGCACATCCGGGAAAAAAGGTATTGGAGTGGACGCTGACAGGAGTCAGCGGCCACACCCAAAAACCAATCGCCCGGGAAAGCATGGCCGTCATCTCAGGATCTGACTCGACAAATGCCATATGCACACCCGAAAGTGGCAGCACTGTCAAATCTTCACTTCCTGAAAATTCTAGCCCACCCTGTGATGCTGCGATGGACAACAGATCCGATTCTGGAGCGTCAAGGGAAACCCGCGGGGCATCCGAAAATAGACCCGGGGAATCCCCTGAACACTCGCGGGTTGCGTCACTGAAGAGGGGGGCGTGGTCCACGGACAAACAGTCGGCGGATTTGTTCCACACACACACCCTCAGGTCACCCTGGCCACCAGCCGAAGTAGCACCTCACGTGGAGAGTGTTAGATCGGGGTGTGGATGAGGGGACTCTCTCTCTAACGAGATCATTGAGTCTCGACCGTAATGACGCGATGATCACGTTCCCGCGGGGAGAACGTGAGTCATCCACAAACGCTGCTCTAGCGTGATGTAGCCCAAGCACGCAGAGCAGAGAATGTGCCCATCAAAATCGGAAATGAGTCGACCGCAACCAGAAATGCACGGGCGAGCCGTCTTTAAAAAGACGTGCCGCGTGCGAGCTCTTTTGTGAGAGGAGGAAGAAACTCCGCGATGTTGAAGCGAGCAGGGAGAAACACACTCATTGGCAGATCACTGCACAGATCAGCAGGCAATGTGAACTCGCTGCAGATCGCCGTCACACCAACACCGGAGAGAGTGGCTCGTCTCGTAGAGTGCAGTCAGAAATGGCTGTGGAGTGAAGAGATACTCTTGGCTCCGAAGCGAAAACATACTGCTTTGCTGGAATTTCCGCCCTTTATACCCACGAGGTGGGGCAGAGCTGCTCCATGCAAATTCTGCAGACCCATGGCATTTCTTTGCCATTGGCTCGTTTTGTATTACTCGAAGCGGATAGGCTTTCTAAGCGAAACCCCCATTCGTTGTCATCCGACGGAACTCGGAGTGACAACGAAAGGGAACTTTAGTTTTCCATAGTTTAAATCCTCCATCCTTATATTAATTATTATTTATTGTTAGACAGTTTCTAAATGGTTTTGATGAATGTGAAGGGGTCATGTTGGTCTTGTTCTTAATTACAACATTTATAAATGTTGTAAGCTATTGCATTTTGCAGAAAATCTTAAATGAATGTGTTGATTAAATGTAAACAGAGCAAATAAGATAAACTTATTTGCTCTGTTTACATAGTTTACCTATTGGTTATTTACTGGTACTACTGCCTCAATGACACTCCCAATGGATAAGATGAGGATAATTTAATAGAGGCGTGTAATGACGTATAAATAATGAATATCAAAAAATTGTCTGATAGACTGTTTAATTTACAATATATGACTTATTTTGGCATACAAACAACCAATTTGTAACCAAAGATTAGGCTATGTAAAATGTGAATTAACTTTTATTAGTAACTTTGGTAAGTTTCAGATTTCAATTCATAAATAAGGTGGAGGGGGCCCAAAAAATGCAGCTTGCCTAGTGTTATCCATTTATTTAATCCGGCTCTGGGAACACAGGGTTCGCATCAGTGTTAATTTTGACAGCAAATTTTGATTTAGTTTTAGTCTTAGTCTTTTGACTAAAATGCCATTTAGTTTTAGTCATATTTTAGTCATCTGAATTGTTTTAGTTTTAGTCTAGTTTTAGTCGACGAAATACAATACGATTTTAGTCGACTAAATCTACAGTAGATTTAGTCGACTAAAATATAATGGGTTTAGTTTAAGTGTAATGCATAAATTTAGAATTTCGCTTAAATGTCCAAACCCATATACCCGAGAAAACATCTATTAACCTATTAATATGAATGATTTTTAAGTTTGAATATGCAATACAGATTTAACTATTGTGACTTAAAAATATCTTAAAATTAAATAAAACCACTTTTCCTAAAGTAAAACACAGTCTTCTTTTCAATGAATGATACCGGTATATGCATTCTTTATAACTTGCATACATCATTCTTTATAACTTGCATACATCATTCTTTATTCTTTCAAGCAGACATATTTATTTGTATGAATTAAATATAATTAATCCTTATTAAACCTATTAACAAACAGTGAATGCCTTTTCTTTTTCTTTTGTTGCTTGAATATTAAGGACACAGACCGCATTAGGTTTATTACGCACTTATATTTATTACGCACACATGCGGATACAATCGCACTGATGCACATCCGATACACTCACAACTGTTTAAGACATAACCGACATAGTTTACATGAATACTCTCCAAAACGGACATTTAGACATAATGTTGTGTTTATTTTTTCCATTCAGACACGAAAGAGAGCTCAGTTCAGTAGCTACTCGCGCGCTTCGGGTTAGGTGTGTGCGCACAGAAAACCGCACCGAATAGAGCTCTTTTTTGCGTCGTCACTCTTATTCAGATCTATATGTCTGGTCTACTCATTCTCCCAGACGTTTATATTTTTTAACGTTTTATGAGACCGCGGGGTAGATCAAGTTACAGTAGGCTACAAATGTGCGCATCTACCACACACGTGCAGGACATCAGTTCTGACTGGATCGCTTTCCAGATCGTCACTATAACATTTTCGTCTAGTTTTTATTCGTTGACGAAAATGTCAATAGATTTTCGTCATAGTTTTTGTTATTCAAAACTAGGTTTTATTTAGTTATCGTCTCGTTTTCGTCTGTGAATAAATGTCGTTGACGAATAATTTTCGTCATTATTTTCGTCAACGAAATTAACACTGGTTCGCATCCTGAACTATCTCGGCAACTGGCTGATCCTAGCTCACTCAAGAGACCAGGTTGCGAACACCGGGACTTAGTGCTCCGGCACTTAGGCCGTCTGGGCCTTCGGGTCAACTGGGAGAAGAGCAAACTTTGCCCTGTGCAGAGGATCTATTTTCTCGGTATGGACATCGACTCGGTCGCCATGTCCGCGCAGCTTACGAGCGAGCGCGCGCAGTCACTGCTGACTTGCCTGATACAGTTCGAGGGTAAGAGTGCGGTTCCACTGAAACTTTTTCAGAGGTTCCTGGGGCATATGGCATCTGCAGCCGCGGCAACGCCGCTTGGATTGCTTCATATGAGACAGCTTCAGCTTTGGCTTTGCGACCGAGTCCCGAGGTGGGCATGGCAGCACGGCACTCTCCGAGTACCAGTTACTCCGACTTGCCGTCAAACCTTCACCCCGTGGTCGAACCTCAGTTTTCTACGGGCCGGAGTGCCTCTGGAACGAGCTTCGTGGCACGTTGTTGTAACGACAGATGCCTCCAACATGGGCTGGGGAGCCATGTGCAATGGACGTGCTGCCGCGGGCTCCTGGATAGGACCCCAGCGCCTATGGCACGTCAATTGCCTCGAGTTGCTGGCTGTACAGCTCGCCCTGCGCCACTTCCGAGCCGTGCTCAGGGGCCAGCATGTACTAGTCCGATCAGACAATACCGCGTCTGTAGCGTACATCAACCGTCAAGGTGGTCTGCGCTCCCGCCGTATGTCGCAACTCGCCCGCCACCTCCTCTTATGGAGTCAGAAGCATCTGAGGTCGCTTCGTGACATTTATATTCCTGGAGACCTGAACTGTGCAGATGAGCTCTCACGGTTTCAGCCCCTCCCTGGAGAATGGCGACTCCATCCCCAGTCGGTTCAGCTGATTTGGGACCAGTTCGGGGACGCACAGATAGATCTGTTTGCCTCTCACGACTCGACCCATTGTGCCCGGTATTATTCCCTGACCGAGGGCACGCTCAGCACGGATGCACTGGCGCACAGCTGGCCGCGGGGCCGCAAATATGCGTTTCCCCAGTGAGCCTTCTTGCGCAGACCTGCGCAAGGTCAGGGAGGACGAGGAGCAGGTCTTACTGGTCGCGCCGTACTGGCCCACCCGAACCTGGTTCTCTGAACTCATTCTCCTCGCGACAGCACCTCCTTGGTCCATACCTCTGAGGAAGGACCTACTTTCTCAGGGACGGGGCACTCTGTGGCACCCTCGTCCCGATCTCTGGACCCTCCACGTGTGGCTCCTGGACGGGACGAGGCAGGTTTGAGTACCCTACCACCAGCGGTGGGGGCTACCATCACTTCCACTAGAGCGTCGTCCACGAGACACGTCTTCCTCTAGCACTCCTGACGCTGGCGCCAGTGTCTTTTGCCTGCGCGTCGGCTAGGTGCCTCCCGTGTGCATGGTCCCTCCTCTGAGCGACCCCCACATGTTTATTTCCACTGTAAGCCACCTTGCCACCCCTGGGGTTGAAATATTCCACCTGCGGCTGGACACCCCAGTGATTTCCCATATGCATCCCTCGGGTCATATGTGTATTCTCTAAGTCCCCCCCTCTGGGTTGGCAGTAATTGCCTATTCCCCTAAAATCTTGGGATATGCTCCCCAGTGTACCTTGGTATTCCTGTGCTAAATTGGAGTTCTTCGTCCGTGCCAGCTTCACGACAGGGATCTCAGATTTACGCAGGGCACTGGAAGACAGCTGAGAAGGTGGCATGATTAGACTGGTATCCCCATTCGTCGTCCTCCGACGGAACTCGGAGTGACAACAAAAGGGAACGCCTCGGTTACGGATGTAACCCTCGTTCCCTGAGTAGGGAGAGAGACGTTCCGTCTTCTTGCCACTTCCGCTGTACCGCAGGGATCGCCTGAGCTCAGTCTTGGCTCCTCAGCAATTAAACATATCTGCATGTTGCGGCGTCTTCCGCTTTATACCCATGAGGTGGGGCGGAGATACGCTATGCAAATTCCGCAGACCCGTGGCATTTCTTTGCCATTGGCTCGTTTTTGTATACTCGAAGTCGATAGGCTTTCTAAGCGAAACCCCATTCGTCGCCCTCCGACGGAACGTCTCCGTTCCGTACTCAGGGAACGAGGGTTACATCCGTAACCGAGACGTTTCGTCTATAATACTAGTTACTTATACTATATTGACTGGGTTAAATATAATTGCATTACTAAAAAGAGACTAAAATACAATTTGCATTGACTAAAACTAGTCTTTCGTCGACTAAAACTAGACTAAAATGTCCCCAAAGGATACGACTGGTACACACTTTTGAGCTCCAGTTCCGTTCCTTCTTCCAGATGAGATGCTTCTTCAGAGATGACTTGTTGTCTTAGAAACACCGCTTTGTAGAGAGCAGAAGACATCACCCGCTCGGCTCCAAATCGAAAAGCTCAGGAAAAGCGAAAAGCTCACGTTGCTTCTCATTATATATGTGTGCCGGGATGTAGCACAGCTGATGCAATTATCGCATGCCAATGTGCATTGGCTCGTTTTAGGTACACTCAAAGTAGATTGGCCTCTCTAGCGAGATTCCTGTAACGTCGAGATTGACCGACTGAAAGGGAACTCCGCTGAGTTTCACAATGTGCCTAGGAACACCTTAACACATGGCCATATTCCCTTTATTCCATAAAACACATTTATTGTGATGAGGAAGGGAGGAGATGGCTGGATGACAGGATTTTGTCTGAATAAGAAATTAATGTATGAAATCCACATTTTATTATATATATGTGATGCGATCTTGGAAAACCCGTCAGATGTTGCGCAGGTACGTTTTCAGTAAGGTCTAAAAATAGGTCGAATGTCAGTTCAATCGTTCATTTAATTATATTCTATAACATATTGGGCCCTATCTTACACCTGGAGCAATGCAGCACCAAGCGCAACGGAAGTGTTTTTTGCTAGTTTCAGTCCGACGAAGTTGTCATTTTCACATCCTGTGCCGTTGGTGCCTTGCTATATTGAGGCAACAGAAATAGACTGCGCCATTGACCAACTGAAACCCGGTCACTTTTACCTCCCGCACGAGGTACACGCACGGCGGAGGTGCAAAAAAAAAAAAGCCCACAGCTCTCCTTCTCTTAACACTACAAAGACAGTTCACCTATCAAAATAAACCACATAACATCTAGAATAAAGGTATATCAATACGCATTTCCCTCCAGTCCTGCGTAAAGTACAACGGCACACAAGGTTTTTTTTGTTTAGTTTTTTTTCAAACGGTATTGTGAGATGCGGAGCAAAGCATAAGAGATAAAGAGAGTCTGAAGTAGCTGCTCACTTAAAAGATCTTGCTCGCCTCTCATTCGTCCAATTTTAAAACGGTTTTCAGAGAATGAATTTTGAGTTTGTAAGCTTTTGAATGATACTCAATCTATGATGATTACTAAAATATGTGATATGAAAAAAGGCAATAAAAAAGCTGTGACGTAGTTAATCTGGTTTATTTTATTTTTTTTGGCTACTAGAAGCTCTGAATGGCCGGTAACTTAAAAATGTAGTAGCCAAATTGGCCGGTGTGTGGAAAAGTTCATTTAAAATCCTGTTCATGACACTGCGCAAGTGAACAATGTTTTTTATTTAAACAAAGAAGATAGTCATATTCAAGCATTTAGATGCTTAGTTTTTTTTTTTTTTCGATTGATTAATTATTTCAGATCTACATCAAACCTTCTACAATTCATTCGGTTTAAGCTTAATCAGATCGATTGAGGTGTTTACATTAAGGATTTTCAGTCTGACTGAGGTATCAATCTGATTACTAACTAGTTATGTGGGTCCATGTAAACATAGTGTGGCTTAATTCTCTTACAAAATCTCATCAAAAGCAGTATGATCGATTCAAGAGACTTGATACTTCCTTATTCAGGAATGCTCTTGTCATTTTATGCTGTAATTTTAAAATGTCCAAGAAAACACTGCAAGCTGATGGGCCTGCCTTAAAATTGTCCAATTTTAAAGTGAAAACTGCATCTTTATGAGGTCAGTGTCCTCGATTGTAGAGACACTTAGTGATAAACTCTGATTAGAGACCAAATTGACCTTTCAGCCAGTTCTATTGTTGATAGACTGATGTTTTTACCAGAATCCATTGAAGTAATTATAGAAGGATGACTTACCTGACACAGGTCGAGGAAGGATCTGTGATTTGCCTCTGCATGCGTGTGTTGCCATGGACACCATTTTCTTGAGTCTTAGACTCCACCTCCAGCGGAATATCAGGTGAAGTGTGGCTTATTTTGAGGGCTGCCTCAGGCACTGGCACTGAAGGAGGAGATCCTGGAACCGCCGGAGAGACTGGAGTGGGCGGCACTGTTGTCTCTTTTACCACAGAAGATCGGGCATTATTCCGGCGGTCGAGGGTGGCGTCCACCTCTGGACGCTGGGGTTGAAGGGGTGGAGGAGGAGGATAAGGAGGGTCTGGATGTCCCTCCTTGGTGCTTGGAGAGAGGCTTCGCTCGCGCCATGGAATCCAGCATAACTTCCATGAAACAAAGAGAGAGACGCCAAACAGGGCCAAGCCACAAGCGGTCACCACCAATGACAGCAGGCTAATGGATATGTCTACGAAGAAAGAATTGAGTGCATACAAAAAGAGGGTGAGACACAAATATAGGCCAGATCCATATGTTAATTTTACACAAATGCTTTCTAGAAACATGATGTATGGGATACTTAGACTTCAGGGCTGTTGGGAGGACAAGTTGTTCAGGTCCAAATAAGACTGGTTTAATAACTAGTATTTCAGTTCTGTACATGCAGTTCAGATTTCATACAAATTTGTATGTCACTACCAACACTTTTCAATAATTAATTTGGTTGTATAATGCAGTTGTCACTGTTATAAGAAAGTCTATGTGTACACAAAGGAATGGACATCATTTTCTGAATTGTGTAAGTGTAATTCCATCAAAAAAGCAACAATGCCATTTAATAGAAATCAAATTATATAATATATATCATATCACGCTTGGTGCACTTCAATATTCAATGAATAAAACTGTAAATATTATCACAAAGCATTTTCACAGTATTGGTTTTGCATTTTTAATCTATATGAATCTCTGTGAATTCTTTGAACGACTCATATGGTCAACAGGCTTCAATTGGAGTCTATAGCATACCAGTAACACTGATTTCAAAAGATCAGAGATTACTGTTCATTGGAAATGTGATTTAAACACATAGGTAGAGCTTAGGAGAAACATTGAATTCACAAAAACAATCTTAGGATCATATATTTTGAAGTATTTCATCAAGAACATCAGCAAATTGGCTCTATTCGTTTCACAGCCATTCAGTCTGAAGTTGTTTGAGCAGCTGCTGAAAATGTAAAGAATAATTTAATGGACCTCAAGTTAGAGGCTACATGTCTCCAGTCATTTACTACCTTTTCCTCAAACCTCTCATATAGACACTACAGTAGAATATTATTTAAAACATGTGGCACCTGCTTTACTTTGATTTTCAGTTTGTACAGTTTCCTTGTTCCGATTTTCAAAAAAAGCTCCCTAGATTCCTACATTAAACTAGCCCTATTCAGCACACTGTATTCCCTAGACACCTAACTGAATGTCTATTCTAAACCACTGCCATTTAAAACATTGGATATTGTCACTGTGATGATTAGCCTTAACCACCAGTGACTCTAATGAAATCCATGAACTTTAATTAAAATCAGGAACTTAAGTTAATTAGCAGTGAGCAGTAAAAAACAGAACTCTCACACAGTTAATTCAAAGCATGTGACATGTTCAATTAGGATGGACAAAACTGGTTTAATTGAACTCGAGATGCACCCTGTTGGACAGGATCACCAAATGGACAGTCAAGCCCCCTTAATAATTTTCTTGAGGAAATTCAGGGGTGTATAAATCCCCAAATATTTTTCTCTAGGCCACAACACACTGACACAATGTGAAAAAAAGATTCTGTCATTTTATTGAAAGTAGACAAAAGAGTAATTACACAGTAAGAAAAAATAAAGATATTTGTAATTGTCATAAGTCAAAATGCACATTAGAGTATAGGGCAGGGGGGAAAGCACCCAGACATGAGAAAAAGGACACTAATGTAAACCAGACTGCGTTTGGTCATTATCCAGAAATATTTGACTGATCAATTTCATGACTGACCAATCAGAATTAAGTATTCCAGATATATGATTAATAATTATCAATATACTGTCACTGAATGGTAGACAAGAGACGTGGATTCAGATGCAGAGTGATTTAATAACAAAACAAACAGGGTAGGTGCAAACTTCAGGGCTTAGACATCACGGGAGGAACACGAAGACACGTAACATGTACAACGAGCCAGCACTGGACTGCAAACACAAAGGAGACTATATAGGAACCAAACACAGGAGACTAACGAGACAACCCAGGTGAAGAACGTTAATCACTAAACAGATAACGAGATGGGAGGGGCTGACAATAGACAGAAAAGCACATGGCACAAGGAACAACATAACAGCCATGTGCTCACAACAGACTAGACAAGACACAAACACACGACAACCCGGGAGTGTCACAGCTCTGTCACTAAACCACGAGGAAACCCAGACAAGGAAGACAGAGCTGTGACACTACCCCCTCTCTATGGAGCGGCTACCAGACGCTCCATGCCCCACAAGAAACAAACAAGACAAAAATCCAGGAGTGAAGTGGCAAGGAGGATCAGGGGAGGGGATGGGGGGCCGGGTCCATGAAGGGAAACAGGAACAGGGGTCGACAAATTAGTAGGTGGCCGGGGCAACGCAGACAGTCTATCGGGTGGCCAGGGCGGAAAAGACAGTCCATCGGACGGCCAGGGCGAAGCAGACGACGACCCTTCGGGCGGCCAGGGCGCAGTGTTGCCAACTTAGCGCCTTTGTCGCTATTTTTAGCGACTTTTCAGACCCCTTTAGCGACATATTTTCAAAAAAGCGACTAGCGACAATTTTAGCGACTTTTTGGACAAACCTCAGTAACTTCTAAATGTTGCCAGTACTGTCCTGCGACTGCGAGCGCGAGGCCTTGCTTTCTCCCTGTCGTCACTCTCTCTAGCTGCGTCTCCCCTGTTCAGTGAATGGCTGAGAGGAGCGCACGGGTGCTGACAGACGCGAATGAGCAGTGTTTTTCCACGTTGTGGAACACAACTTATCTGCTTTTCTTTTGTTTTATATTTAAAGAATTTAGTTTTACCATTTTCATTTTATTTCTTTTCTTGTGCTTGTTATTACTTGTAACACTCACTATCACAGAGCTTAGTTCATCCAGTTCCCTAACTCTCTCAATTCAGATAATGTTCCACATAGGCCTATAAAAATGTAATCATTTACTATATTATAGCTATTATAGCTACTCGTTCTATTGTCTGACAAAAAAAAAAAAAAAAAGTAAATGAAAATTTACTTTATTTGACATTCGGCTATATTATATTAAATAGAGCATTAATTTAGAGAGAAAACGCACTAGGCTGACAGAATGCAAGTACGACGCGATGACGTCATTAATATGCTAATTGACGTATGACGTCATCTCACGACATTTAGCGACTTTTAGGGAAGGCCTTAGCTACTTTCCTTTGAAAATAGTTGGCAACAGTGCCAGGGCGGTGAAGACCCTTCGGGTGGCCGGGGCGGTGAAGACCCTTCGGGCGGCCAGGGCGGTGAAGACCCCTCGGGCGGCCAGGGCGGTGAATAATAGGGCACAGAAACAGACCCCGGCTCAAGCAAAGGACCTAGCTCCGCAGCGACCATCCTGTCTGGAAACCCTGGGGTAGGCTCAAAACCAGGAACAGACACCGACTCAGGAACAGACACCGGCTCAGGAACAGACACCGGCTCAGGAACAGACACCGGCTCAGGAACAGACACCAGAACTCTAACGACCACAAGAACAGACACAAACACAGAAACAAACATTGGCTCAGGAACAGGCGCTGGCTCCGGCTCAGGTACAACAGGCGCTGGTTTCGGCTCAGGTACAACAGGCGCTGGCTCCGGCTCAGGTACAACAGGCGCTGGCTCCGGTTCAGGTACAGCAGACACTGGCTCCGGCTCTGGAACAGCAAACACTGGCCCCAGCTCTGGAACAGCAGGCACTGGCTACGGTTCTGGAACAGCAGACACTGGCTCCGGCTCTGGAACAGCAGACACTGGCTCCGGTTCAGGTACAGCAGACACTGGCTCCGGCTCTGGAACAGCAGGCACTGGCTCCGGTTCTAAAACAACAGACACTGGCTCCGGCTCTGGAACAGTAGACACTGCCTTTGGCTCTGGAACCGCAGACACTGGCTCCTGCTCTGGAAAAACAACCACAGGCATGTCCAGGATCCAAGCTAGACGCTCCAAATAGTCCATCAGTTCCCTCGCGACCACGTGAATGGGCATCTCCTGATCCGTCTCTGACCAGGCAGACGTGGCGTGAACAGTCTCAGGCTGAGCAGACATGACATGAACCGTCTCTGACTGGCCAGACGGGACGTGAACGCTCTCTGGCTGGGCAGACGTGACCTGAACAATCTCTGACTGTGCAGACGGGACGTGAACACTCTCTGACTGGGCAGACGTGACCTGAACAGTATCTGACTGGGCAGACGGGACGTGAACACTCTCTGGCTGGGCAGACGTGACCTAAACAGTCTCTGACTGGGCAGACGTGACCTGAACAGTCTCTGACTGGGCAGACGGAACGTATCTCCTCCGGACCACCGGACTCGGGACCACCAGACTCTGGACCACCGATGAAGTCCATCTATCACCTCCTCCACTACGAGCTCCGCGGGTTCCCGAGAACCTGGCCAACCGAGTTCCCTCAAATCGCTGAGAGTCAGCAGGGGTCTTAACATGACTGCCAGTCACAGTCCTGGTCTCACCTCTTCCCAACTGATCACCGGCTGTCCTGATCTCCTCATTCCTCTGCGCGCACATGGCAAAGTATTTAAATAGGGAGATCCCATTCTCCCTCTACCCAGGACAAAGTTCACTCCGCTGAATCCACATGTTTGGCTGGTTCGTTCTGTCACGGAATGGTAGAAAAGAGACGTGGATTCAGATGCAGAGTGATTTAATAACAAAACAAACAGGGTAGGTACAAACTTCAGGGCTTAGACATCACGGGAGGAACACAAAGACACGTAACATGTACAACGAACCATCACTGGACTGCAAACACAAAGGAGACTATGTAGGAACCAAACACAGGAGACTAACGAGACAACCCAGGTGAAGAACGTTAATCACTAAACGGATAACGATATGGGAGGGGCTGACAATAGACAGAAAAGCACATGGCACAAGGAACAACATAACAGCCATGTGCTCACAACAGACTAGACAAGACACAAACACACGACAACCCGGGAGTGTCACAGCTCTGTCACTAAACCACGAGGAAACCCAGACAAGGAAGACAGAGCTGTGACATATACTGTATGTTTCCAGCTGCAGGCCTCCCAGTGCCTCTAGACATTTCCCCAGCTTTCACCCTACGGCCCTGACAGAACCCTTTAACAAATGCTCCAAGTCCCACAATCACAAAGGAAAAAAGCAAAAAATATTTTTTGAGGTGCGATACATACAGGTGTATATATATATATATATATATATATATATATATATATATATATATATATATATATATATACACACACTCACCTAAAGGATTATTAGGAACACCATACTAATACTGTGTTTGACCCCCTTTCGCCTTCAGAATTGCCTTAATTCTACGTGGCATTGATTCAACAAAGTGCTGAAAGCATTCTTTAGAAATGTTGGCCCATATTGATAGGATAGCATCTTGCGGTTGATGGAGATTTGTGGGATGCACATCCAGGGCACGAAGCTCCAGTTCCACCACATCCCAAATATGCTCTATTGGGTTGAGATCTGGTGACTGTGGGGGCCATTTTAGTACAGTGAACTCATTGTCATGTTCAAGAAACCAATTTGAAATGATCAAGCTTTGTGACATGGTGCATTATCATGCTGGAAGTAGCCATCAGAGGATGGGTACATGGTGGCCATAAAGGGATGGACATGGTCAGAAACAATGCTCAGGTAGGCCGTGGCATTTAAACAATGCCCAATTGGCACTGTGCCAAGAAAACATCCCCCACACCATTACACCACCACCACCAGCCTGCACAGTGGTAACAAGGCATGATGGATCCATGTTCTCATTCTGTTTATGCCAAATTCTGACTCTACCATCTGAATGTCTCAACAGAAATCGAGACTCATCATACCAGGCAACATTTTTCCAGTCTTCAACTGTCCAATTTTGGTGAGCTCTTGCAAATTGTAGCCTCTTTTTCCTATTTGTAGTGGAGATGAGTGGTACCCGGTGGGGTCTTCTGCTGTTGTAGCCTATTTGCCTCAAGGTTGTGCGTGTTGTGGCTTCAGAAATGCTTTGCTGCATACCTCGGTTGTAACGAGTGGTTATTTCAGTCAAAGTTGCTCTTCTATCAGCTTGAATCAGTCGGCCCATTCTCCTCTGACCTCTAGCATCAACAAGGCATTTTCGCCCACAGGACTGCCGCATACTGGATATTTTTTTCTTTTCACACCATTCTTTGTAAACCCTAGAAATGGTTGTGCGTGAAAATCCCAGAAACTGAGCAGATTGTGAAATACTCAGACCGGCCCGTCTGGCACCAACAACCATGCCACGCTCAAAATTGCTTAAATCACCCTCCTTTCCCATTCTGACATTCAGTTTGGAGTTCAGGAGATTGTCTTGACCAGGATCACACCCCTAAATGCATTGAAGCAACTGCAATGTGATTGGTTGATTAGATAATTGCATTAATGAGAAATTGAACAGGTGTTCCTAATAATCCTTTAGGTGGGTGTATATATATACACAGTACTGTGCAAATGTCTTAGGGACTTTTGTATTTTCACACACACACAAAAAATGGTTTTACGCCAATTATTTATATATATTGCTGTAGTGTGTCAGTAGGAAATATCAAATTTCCAAACATTCCTTTTGCCAGCCTTTAATTGTAATAATCCAGTGAGATTTTTGTAAGCACAAGGAGTCTGACAACACCCAGTATGCTCCACACGGAGATTTCATCTCACCATCATCGAGTCTGTGATTACATTAAGATTTATCTTAACATATGGTTTATAATGGATTGATTGGGGAATACTAAGAAACCCACTGCTGCTGTGAGTCTCCTTCTTTGAAATGATGCTCTGGTTGGGAGACGGATACTCCACATAATGTATTTTTACTGGTGGCATACAATAATAGTCTTTAATGGGTCTCTTGCTATTTGTTCCACATTTATTAGTAGGTTGGACCGTCAGGTACATGAGGAACCTGGGAAATCTGATCATGGGTTCCAAATGTTGAAGAAAATGGGGCATATACCATGCTGTCTGTCTAATTCCCATTAAAAAGCTGGCTAGTTGTTTCCTACCATAAATATCTTATATCGAATGCTGATTTTTAAGATAATCATACTTAAAACCCTTGGTATTGAGACAGCCAATATCTGTGATAAACAGTTGATCAAAATACCTGGGTGTAACTTTCTTAAACCTGTTTCAGAATGATTGTGGAGCAAAGGACATTATCTAATGAAATTACAAATCATGAACAAAAAACAATATTATTAAAATGCTTTTACGACATTGTACCGTGGATTTATATGGAAAATAAAATGTACTTTTAAATAGCAAGCTATATTTACTACAGTTCAAAATGCACAACTAACGCAGTTTAAATCTTTCGAAGAAACAGATTATCCAGTTAAATTAGTGCTGTTTAAATCACCAAATTACAAATTTATTGAAGGAAAAATGGTTCACAATTTAGAATAATAGAGAGTCATTAATATATAATTAGAAAGTAATGTCGGACAAATGAGTAGTACTACATTAACCCTTCGGCTATTACTACTAACTAATATTGAAAAACGAATTATAAAGATTTACCAATTAATTATCAATTACAACATTAACATGTGTCTAAAATGTGAGCAATGGCCATGGCCAACCTATATAATAGCATTCGAATAGCAAGTTATTAGCAGGTAACAAACATGTAACAAACATTTACATGTAAAATATTTATTATTAGTTACAGCTTTATGAGGTAAATAATGAGGACTGGTAATAGTTTGTAATGGTGTTTTATGCCATCATTCCATTATCATATTCCACAGAAAACCCATGTGGAATAAAATAATAATAATAATAATAATAATAATAATAAAGAACCTGTATACATTTTGAAACTATTTTAGCTCAATTAAAATGTTGCATTATGAAACCATGGCATTTTTATGGTAACTAGATAGAACTACACCTGGACTATTAATGCTTTTTTGTTTTTCCCCCTTCCTCTTCTTTTATATCGCAGCAGAGACAGCATCTGCCAAACTCTATTTGATTTGAGCTGTCCCTGTTGAGCAGATTCCTCTAAAGCAGCCTAACTCATTCCAGTCAACTGAGTGTGTCAGTTACACTTCAAAGTGAAAGCTCCACAATGGCTCATATCTAGTAACCTATAGAAACATTCCAACACACAAAGAGCTTCAAAGAGCTCTGTAGCTGAGATTCCCCCTGCACTGCAGCTGCCTGTACGAAAGCATTTGTGTTATTATTATTTTTTTGCGAACACACGGAAAATACTATCAATTTTCAAATAATTGACCATGCAGTTTGGCTAAACAGTATGCAAAGAATGAAAATTATCATTATTTTATTTTTTATGCTCATCAAATTTGACCAAAAGTTGCTCATTTTGAAGTGAGGTTTTAAATACTAATAATGCAGCAAACATATCTATACATTTTAAAAATGCTTTTTGCAAATGCAAATGCTGTTACGTAAGTAACACATGTACTGTAACATCATACATATGGAAAAATGCAGGGTTTTTTTGTATTCACCTTCACAAACAGGAATATTACACATGATCCTAAACCCCTAAAAAAGTGCAATATCAACATTTAAAAGTACTAGGCTAGGCGGTCAATCACCTTTCCTATCTTGTCACATGCCAAATCTCAGAGTGGTTATGCTAGACCCTCTGACCCCATTCCACAGCTTTCTGCAAAGTGGGATTGAGAAGATGAAATGGGATTTCCAATAAGAGGTTAATAAAGCGATGGAACTCCAGCCTGTGGTCTTTCACGCTGCAGCCCTTTCTCTGAACCAAAAACCGAGCTGAAGAATACCAAATGTTAGTTATGCCTAGCATTTTCATAAGAAGGGGGGAAAAAGGAGCTCTAAACATTACTGAATAATTGCAAAATCACAAAAACACTGCTCTTGCTATTCAATATTGCCCCTTGTGTAATCAAAGTCTCTTCCAAAAAAAAAATATATATATATTATCCAAATGAATTAACAATGTTAACATGGCATTCAAAGAAAGGGGACCATTCCGACACAGTGAGATGCTAGATAATTATTGTTTTCCATCTTTCTTTTCACTCTGGCTTCATGCTGCAGATTATTTAATGATAGTTTACACAGCCACTTTGTCTGAATGTCCTGAACTCCCATAGAGAAAAAAAATGTTTGCTGCAAGACTGATCAAATGCATATCCAAGCTATTGAAGGTTTTTTGGTAAATATCTTAACCCTCTACCGCACATTTCATAGACTGTAAAAAATATGGACGTAGCGTCCGTGACGTCACCCGTAGGTTTCTGAAGAGATTTCTGAAGGCCAAAGTGGGCGGAGCCGGCCGTCGCCATCTTGGCAGCGCATCACCGAACTACCAGATAACCAAAAATGGGCAAAGAGATGGGATTAGCTGAGGTGACGTGACAGCTAACAGACAGCAAACAAACGGCTAGTAGTGACAGCAGCGGCAATCCACCTGACACTCAAGCCCCTAATTATGCAGAACTTTAAGGCTTAATATAAATTAAACAGATGAGTTATAAAAAAATTCACCCCTCTCACAATTGTCATGAAGGGCAAAATTAGCTAGACAAAAAAAAACACTTTTTGTACAAGGCTGTACAATTTTTTTTCTGCTGTAAATTTGGGCATATTAAATTGGTCAATGGGATTGACTCTCTTTTGGAGCCTGTCTCTAGCGGCCAGTTGATGAATTGCAGTTTAAGTCACTTCCGTGTTGGATTCAAGAGAGAGACCGGAAGATTGACCCTTGGTTCATTTCCTTGCCACTGTTTCTTTAAGAGAACATTCTTGTTTTTGTTTTTTTGTTTGTTTTTTGTTTTTTTGGAAAGAGATGACCTTAGTTTAGCCAATACATTTTTTGTCACAGCCTGTGCTGTTGTGCATTGAGTCTTAATCTTAGTTAATCTACACAATATATGATGTGAAGTAACAGATGCCACATTTGAATCAAATGCAACAATTATCATCTTGGGCAATGTGGCTTCAGCTATAATGTAGTATCTAAAGAATAACAATAATAATACTAATTTTAAAAAAAACTGATGAAACGTGGTAAATGTGTGATGAGTCAGGCTATCCCAAGGGACATGGCATTAAGAGAATGGATTTTAATAAGGACAGGATTGGTGTGAAGCTGTGAAGGGATCATCATGCTACCACCACATTTCCTATAATCTCTCACAGCTACAAGTCAAAGTGTGTATACTCTGCTGAGGTATTACTCAATTTCAGGTTTGGCATGTTTATTAATTTAGAATTATTATTATTAAGTTATTTAGTTAATGACATTAAATGGACAACCATGAAGGTTCCTGGATAAAGCTGAGCTATAAGTGTTTCGATTAAGGACTCAATTGTGATAGTTCATGGATCAAACAACCTTTTGGCACCCAGTGATTCATCCATGTCATAACGAACACCTTTTTCCAAGAGAGTAATGATGACATATAGCCTAGGTAAATGATTTTCTATGAATTCCTAAAGATCAGGTAAGAATAAAATAAGGTACTGCTGCATTAACTGCAAATAAATAAATAAATAAATAATATATAAACGATTTATTTATGAGATCATTAATCGTAGGCTATTTAATTATTGTTTTAATTTCGTTCCAAATCATGAGAGAAATGCCATTAGCATTTCTTTAGATTTTCTGACAAAGGTATATGAGTCTATACACCAAACTCAAAAGACACCGACACATAACGTCAAGTAAGATATAACATGAAAGTGGCCGACATTCCTCAATCGTGATCACACCTGGAGGTTGATTTGTAATAAATTGTTGAGAAACAAGTCAATACTGAATCAAATGAAAAAGAAAAGAAAAAAATACCCTGGATATGAAGTTGAGATGGTACTTTAGTGTATTAACCTTGTTCGTGATGCTGAGGAGAAAAAGCGCATGCAACCGTTTTGTACAGAAGTGTCGCCTACCTGAGTCCGAATACCTCGGCCTGGCAAGGTCTCGAAAATAATAAATGAAATCCAAACAGTTTTCGTTCTGAACCTCCCCTTTAGAACAAAGATCCGATAAGAGTTCTAGTGCTTTTTGACAAATCTCGTCCTCTCTGTCGACAGGCATTTCCCACCAGCATCCTTCTGGATTGTGGAGCTTCTAAAGCGCAATCCCCTCACAGAGAAACATCATCTCACGGACGGCATCCCACTCTCGCGGACAAACCGAGCTCTTTTTAACGTGGAAAGTGTTTTCTTTATTATTATTATTCCCTTTCAGAATTCACTCGACACGGTGAAGTTCTTGCTTGACGTGAAGCCCAGTCCATACGCAAATGGAGTCAGAAAACATAAGCCACCGGTTGAATCTTCACACACACTCGCGCGAACTGAAGAGTGAAGCTCAATGTCCACGCTCGCCGTGGTGCTGAAGACAGTGCGCATGCTCACAGCCTGTTCGAAACGTAACGTGTCTTGGTCCTTTAAATAGTCGTTTTACAGCAAAACCTGTATGAACTCTTACTAGACTAACTTGTGAGACTTGGTACGCAAATTGTCATGATACGATTTTAGTTTGGAACATCTTAAAGCCAATGAAAAGCTTGCATATGTTCTATCTTGGTGGTGTTTTGCACAAATAGACTAAGAAACTGACCTGGTTGATTGCCTGGTGGAACAAATATCAATTACATTACTTATTTAAAGGATGAATATTGCAGATAACTGAAACAGATACACAGATAATTAATGGTCAGTTAATCAGTGTTTGTTAGAACCTTATAAAGCAATGTAAGGTAATAAGGCAGAATATGAGCAGCAAAAATTATTAACCAATTTGTTCATCTCTGAAAGCTGTGCTTTAAATCTTGTTTAAATCTTTAAACATGTAAGATATCAATTAGTGTGTGTGTGTGTGTGTGTGTGTGTGTGTTTCTTTTATTTATTTGTTTAACTTTTTTTTTTAAATCTGCAGAATTAACCCTCTCATGGTCCTCGGTCACTTCTGACTGAATAATTTTCTGTTTTGAATTTAAAAAAATCACAGCTTCATCGGAAGGTTATGATACTTGGTGACTTTTCTGGCATTTGATATGTGAATACAAAAAAAAAAAATGAGGTCATGATCCGAGCATGCTAAGTGGTCGTAAAAAAAAATATTCACACTCGTGGTCTTCGGTCAAAAATGACCGACCCATAGGAAATGAATGGGAAATTTACAAAAACACTTTACAAAATCACAAATTCTCTGAAATTCTCAGAAATTCTCTGAATTTTTGTCTGTACAATCTACAAATCGGCCACGATTCTAAAAAAAAGTACACCGCAGTAAAGGGGTGACACTCTACAACATCAAGAGTGCAAAAAAATCACACACACACACACACACACAAACACACTTTTATACACATACACACCAATAAATTCAGATTACAAAAAAATTGCTTTGAATTTTTAAAAATCACAGCTTCATCAGAATGTTACGAAACTTGGTGACATTTCTGGCATTAGGTATGTGAACACACAAAAAAATTGAATTCATGATCCGAGCATGCTAAGTGGTCATAAAAAAATAGTCACAATTTTGGTCTTCGGTCAAAAATGACTCCCATAGGAAATGAATGGGAAATTGACAAAAACACAAAAATTCACCAAATTTTTTTTCACAATTTTTTTTAAGTGCACAGCAGTAAAGGGGTGACACTCTAAACCATCAAGAGTGTGATATTGACACATCCACTCACACACAGACGCACACACACACAAATATATGAACCGCTGTGTCTGTCATTTTTGCTGGAGCTCTGTTTCAAGAACAGAAGAAGAAGAAGAAGAAAAAAATATCTAAAACTTAATAACAAATCGTTTTTGAGATTGTTTTAAATATATATTCAAATCCACCAAAAAAAAAAAAAGAAAAGTAAATGTGTTCATAAACAGCTGGGGAATTCACATGCCTCTCTCCATAGAGAGCTGTACATGCCATCTAGTGGTTACACCATGGTTCTACGCTTTTTCTCTCCAGGACGTGACTCCTAAACGAAGACCATCAGAGGGTTAAATTTATCAAATAAAACTTTTGTTCATCACACTTAGTCAACGATTTCCAAAAGACTGTCTCAGTGACAGCGGGGTATATGGCCAATGTGAACAGAAGTGCACAGACCTTGTCGAGCACCAATAATGAAGATGCATGCACCTTGTTTGAGAGCACTGCCTGATCATTCATCACATGCTCCTTCAGAGGAGAATGCACCATTTTTGATACTGAGGGCATCTTGGTAGACAAAGGTGAATAAAGTACAAAATGTGGAATAAAAAACAATAAGGACAAACAAAATAGTGAATGTTGTTGATTCCACTGTCCGCAAAATGTTTACCCTAAGCAGGAACCCATAGCCGGCCCGAGCCTTTTGGGGGCCCTAAGCAGAATTTGATTTGGGGTTCCCTCCCACTACGCGGAGTCACCTGTGCTTAACGATTATTGACACAAATATCACGCAACAATGATACATTATAAATTAATACAGTGAGGTTATGTATAAATACAAAATACATACTTAATAAAAAATAGATAGCCTACTTAAATATTTTTTTTAACTTTTACTTTACTATTTTACTAACTCTTTGAAACTTCTTAAAACAAACTGTCTCAAAACATATCAAATAAATTACTTGCTAAAATAATGACAACTGAGAAATCAAAAACATAATAAGAGCAAGGGTTCAACAATGACAATTATTGTTGAAAACTGTAAAAATATTATTATTTCTCAACTGTCTCAATACAGTGTAACTGTCCACAAAGTCTTTTTTTATTAGTATTATTGTAACAGACTTTGTTAGATTGTACATGACAGAATCCAACAAAGTCTGTTACAATAATACCGGTAATGATGTACTGGCGCTCGTTGTATATGTGTGTGTATGCAATGTATTTTTCCCCTCTGGGCTTGCCGTAGACAGGAATGGTTCAATTGCTGCACAAAACATACCGTAAGTAATCATGCATTGCAAACATACTTTTATCTTGCTCTTTTTTTCTCCTCCTCTGTCATTTTCTTCGTTCTATTTTCGGCACCAGAGGGATACGTCCTTTTTTGTGACATGGCTTAACAGTACCGCGAGTCCGCGACTATTGTCTATGCACGCGCGAGGTGTCTAGATTATGCGCATGACTTAAACGCTGGCAGACACAGCAGCAGTTGTAGGGAGGTATATTGATCATGAAATCAGAATTTTCTTTTATTGTCTTTAATTATTCATTCATTCATATTAATTCATTAATTTTTGTCACTTGTTTAAGTTATCTAAAAATATATTTTTTGATTTTTCGACTCGATTGGGGGGCCCCCTGGTGGCCAAGGGGCCCCAAGCAGCCGCTTAGTTCGCTTATGCCTCGGGCCGGCCCTGCAGGAACCTAACATGACTGAAACTTTTTGCCCTGGCATGCACGGCCGCATTAACAATAGGGCTAGGCGGGGCTAAAGCCCCGGGCCCGAGCAAGGAGGGGACCCGTGATTGGCTGTGGAGCAGATTGACTACTACTAGCCATCTGATTGCCAAAGCCTGACCACGCCCCGCACAAATTAGCCCTGTTATTCAGTGGCGCTTTGCCGTATATTCTATGCATTATCATGGAATCATTATCATTAATATTATAGTGACCGTTTGCAAAGACCCGCCTTTTTTAGTTACCGTGTGACAAGCCAGGCGGCTCTCACGAGTCACGCACATCATGTTCTCACTCACGCAGTGAAAAAATGTATCGTAGGGCAAAGACTAACGTTACACTGAGTGACTACGCGCCGACATACAAGAGAGAGCTCAGAGCAGCTTACTGTTGATATGAAACCAAGTCTCAACTTTCAAATATTGTCATTTAAGTAATTTAAACAATACTGTTTTCCAAGTTCAAGTCCACCGACGTTAATCTACTGACAGCTTTGTTGTCGGACAAAATTTCGTATTCGGTGTTATGATTGGTCTGGTCGTTTGTCAATCAAACCCCCGTGGGCAGCAGGGCATGGTAAATTGAAACGTCACGTTTTAATTTGATATACCATTCAAATACATGTATTCTATATTTAACTTGTGAACGACAGACCTGCTGCTGCACGTAAGCCTATCAGATGATGGCTGCCTGCGCCTTAATATCCGCAATCAATCTCCTACACTCTTCAATTCATTCTAGACTATTCTTAAAAATTTCACACATTATCTTCGTCTTCGATAGCAAAGATAAAAATGTCATATTTAAAAAAAAAACATGTGCGAGTGGGGCTCAAAAAAGGAATTTTTTAAAAGCTAAACAGCAGAGGACACGTGAGCAAAACATGAACCAATTTTCGGTAAGTTTGATTATTAACTTGATGGATGGATGATATTGCTTTTTGTATTTGATCAAACTCTATATTCGCCTAAAGGGATGGCGATAATATATCCGGTAGAAATATGTAAATTTTGCTGCGCCATCATGATGTAAGTTTATAATTTAAACGTGTTTTTAAGCATTGTGGTTTAGATACAAATTATTTTAAACTGCTCAGGCACAGTAAGCAGCGGGAGAGAATTCATTTTGTAAATGCTCGTTTTGAGACCATGGTGAACTTGAGACGGTTTTGCACAGCGCACTTGAGTTCCGACCCTGAGGTCTTAAAGTGACAGAAGCTGCTAATAAAGCTGCTGTCGCCATTTGTGTCTATAGAGGGTATGCGTTGACGTCACTCTCCCGCCGGAACACACTCCCTCAGCCAGACTGAGTGGCAGAAGAGCTGCTGAGTGACTGGATTTAATAGGAGAAACTGCGAAAACGTGAATAAAACAAACAATTATCAGTTTAATCTAAAGGTTGGACTCGATATAGTGTTCCTTACAACTTACCAAAGATCCAGTGATCCGTGGATATTATTGACATGCAGCAGGAATCGTGTTTCCTGACATTTATATGTACCTGATTTCGACGGATGGGAAACACATAATGCAAATTTGCCTGTGAACGCTTTATATAAATACAATATAAGAAGGTCTAAATCCATGTGACTAAAGGGTAGGTCTAAATCCATCACTTATATCAATGTTATATATATATATATATATATATATATATATATATATATATATATATATATATATATATATATATATCAGTGTTTTTTATTTGAAAAACGTCCAATTATGCAGAATATACGATGGTAAATATTTAATTGATGAGTTGTCAATACAATATATAACAATACAATACTGTATGTATGATTTTACCCCTAAATTCAGCAAATTTACACAAATGATAACTGCAAATTCACCTTTCGCTGTGTAAGGACTGGGCGAAGGTGAATCTGAATAACTAAATACCTCCGTGCTAAAATCCCAAAGCCTTTAGCCCCAAAAGGCCAGGAACTTGAAAAACACACACAAACACACACAAACACACACACACGAGCCCCTCCCTCCCCCAACACACGAGGGAAGCTCCTGTTAGAGACTTTATAACCCATCGGAATGTCGCAGAATGTCTCTGAACAAAGAGACGGACATTTCTGTTGGGTAAAGACATAAAAACCATTAAATATATTTTGTTAAATGTATGTGTTTTTCCCCATGTCACAGTGAAATATCTTTGTTTGGCCACGGCATAAATAGACATTAGAAATACCTTCTTTATGCATATTAAATACCTCTGTATTTTTCCTTTGATTTTCATTTGATGTGTTTGACACCTCTAAAATGCTCATGGAACTGGCTATCTGAATATGCACAGAGATATAAAGTAAAGTGTATTTTTAATAGGTTTTACCGCCATTGAAGATTCAAACTGTTAAACTATACACCCTTCTTGAACACACCCCTGTACCACGAGGGGCACGTTCTCCCAACAAAGGACCATAAACCGCGGGTTCCCGCGTGCAACATCCATTCCCCGATTGGCCCAGTGAACAGGAGGGGGATGGATTTCTCCGAGGTGATAAATGTAGGAGCGCGACTCCGCCCAACTCTCTCTTGAACTTTCCAGCGCGTCAGAAACATGTAATTCACGCGGATGTCCCCTCAGGGGATCAGATCCTATCCTGGATCTTTTCTTTACTTTCTAGCCTAAGAACTGTTTTCTGTACTCAACTTGTTTCCCTTCCACGAAGTGAAATGACCTGAGCCGAACTATTTCCTTTGGTAACGTGACCTAAAAGACTTTAAGCCTTTCAAACACTCGCGCCGAATGCCAACGAAGGCCACGTGATCCCCCATGGAACAAAGGGGCCACGCGCAAGCGGCCAACCATGCATGCGCCGGGACGGGCCGTGCAAAAACGCTGCGGCCGCGCTCCACACAACTCGCACGGAGAACAAAAGATCTGCCGTCCAAAACGCGGCTAGACAATGCAGGCCGCTCAAGGAACGCAACAACACATGAGAAAACCCTTCCACATGCAAGTAAATTTGGGTTACCCTGTTTTCAGAGCATTAAGAATGTGTTTTCGTGTTGTTTCAGGAAAGTTGACTGTCTAGGTGAACGTAACCCTCTCTCTCTCTAGCCGCCTTTCCACTGCACACGATATTCGCATACGATTGTCGCATTTCGCCCCCTAGTGTCAGTCGCACGGAACTTTGAAATTGGTCGTGAACCAACCGTTACCCTCGGCTTTTCACAATGGTAAAATTAATGATGAATGTAATGCATGCATGAATATATCCACACAAAACAAATGACCCTCAATACATCTACAATAAAAACAATAGATTTTACAGAGCTAATCAATATAAATATTGATTTAAGAATTTTAAAATATCTTTTTCTGCCATAATTATAAATAACCGACATTTTACAGAATAGCGTTTACAGAATAACATTAAAGAGTTGAAATATTGGTAATTCTAGCCTCACGCTCATAGTTTTGATTAGAATACATCACATCCGGTCGTCCGGTCGCATACGGTCTAGCCGCAGAAGTTCAGTTATTTCAACGGATCCAAAGCTCAAATCGGATACGAATTTTCCGCATACGCATATGATCGGAACTCCCCGCAGCTCCCGTACGACTCTCCATTGGAAATGAATGACTTCTGGTCCAACGGCTGTCGTTTGTCGTGTGCAGTGGAAAGGCGGCTTCTCTCTCTCTCTCTCTCTTACTCGCTCTCAAGCGTGTAATTTATCCATACCTCTATCTCACACACTTTCTCGTTCATTGATGTCTTATCGTGTTGTTTATGTCGTTTTTGTTTGTAAATATATATATATATATTACTGTACCGTAGTAAATATATAAGTAGACATGCCTTTATTAAATCCATTATATTCATTTTGATTGATTCACTGTCTTTGCTCAGTTTCAAGTCTCTTAAGTGCAGATTTTATGCTACAAGCTTACTAAAATTAAATATACCTTAAAGAGTATTTGCTTAGAGGGCAGGAAACGCCATTCTTGTGGCCACAGAATTGCGTTTCCTGAAATCCTATAAAGTAGGATGATATTGGGGATCAACCACAAATAGCATTCTGACAATTGAGCTAATTCATTTGACCTGTTTTGTGAAACGTGGTCCGTGTAATTAATTGCAATCAACTTGTGGTTAATTTCAAGGATTCACATGCATGCATGCAGGTAAAATGACAGATCCTCCCTTATCGGGAGATTTATTAACATGTAAGACTGATCTAATCCAAACCTGTATGAATAATTATTAATTACCAATTATTAATTATGATATGCAAATTCCCCACGGATTAGATCCGCCCTTGAGTCTTTACAACTGCCTGGATCCAGTTGTTTCTGTGAATTGCAGCGATCCATTTGCTTCTCTGTTCTGTAGTTTTCAGCAGTCTGTAAAAATATTCCTTAGATTTCTTGTCAAATCTAGTTATACAGTCAATCTCAAAGCTCTTTCCCGGCTTAGAAGAGTTTTGGGTGTTTTTCGCGCTGAAAACAAATGTTGCCGCTCAGTCTTTTTGCCACTTTTGCCGACCGTGACGTCACACGCATTCCCTCTATAATGTTAATCAAACATCAGAAAGAAAGTAATTTACTCCTTGACTGAATCACTTTTGTGTGCAGTAACTCATAGCCCCGGGGCCCAGTGAGCTCTTAATGCGGCCCTGCTGGCATGTGCTATAGTAAACATGATTCATAAGTCATTAGGCAACCTCTGTGGCCAGACAGTTTAAAAGGGGCAAATACAAAACTACTTTACACTAAACTTCATTGAAACAGCAAAATCAAAACTTCACTCTTGTTCTGTTTTAAAACATTATTCTGGTGCTTTTTCATTCTAGTGTCGTCCCAAGTTTAAACTTTAAAATGTTAAAATGATAACTTGTATTACGTTATTTACTTTTTTCAGTTTGTTTGTAAAATGTCCACAATGTGGCTACAAAAATTAAACAATAAAAGTATAATAGCAGTGGTCCATATGACTCATGCACTAATATTCAGAGTTGTAAGTTGTAATCCTAGGTCACATGATATTTTTTGTGAGGAATATATTTTAAGAGTTTGTCAGTCAGTGATAGCTGCCTCATCCTTCGATCTCACGCTCATTTTAGAATTCATATATATTTATAGTATATAGTATATATATATATATATATATATATATATATATATATATATTGTAACGTAGTTCTTTGTTGTGGGAAGAAGGAGGCGGGAACCAGCGAACATTCAAAGACTTTTAATAAAATATATAAACAAATACAAAAACTAAAGTAAAGACGGCAGCCCCTCACGGTCGACTGCCGCCACACATAATAAAACAAAACATCAAATAAAATAGTCCAGGCCTGGTCCGCTCTCGATCTTCAATCCCGTCGCTCCTCGCTTCCGCTCCTCCGTGAGAGATACAAGACCGGTGCGTCCCGCAGTTGTCGCTCATTAGTAATCACGCCACCGGCCTTGCGCCATTCTCTCACGGCCCTCGGCCTCGTCCTGCTCGCCACAGAGGTTTTTCTCTGGTGTTAATGCATTTACCTTAGGGTTAGAAATTACACAAAAGGAAAGCTGAGGAGCTTAGTGAATGATGACTAAACTTCCCTTTAGGCTTTATTAACCTATATAAAATCTGGAGAAAAATATCAGTTGCATTCTATAAACCTATTTTGAGTTATTTTAATTGTATTTTAATATAAATAAAAAATCAAGTCAAGTCAAGTCAAGTCATCTTCATTTATATAGCGCTTTTAACAATGGATTGTTTCAAAGCAGCTTTACAGAGATAAACATATAATTTAAGGTAACAGATTGTTTTGGCATTATAGCGGTTCTTGAATAATGTTATTTCCAGCTAAAGTTAACTTTGATTGATTCACCTCCGTCGAAATGATCAGACTTTTAAACGCGAACCTGTGATTAACGCTGACGGCGTTCACATGCTCATTCAGAATTGATTCTATAGTTATGTGCTTTTTAAAATATGTGCGCAGGTTTATAATTCATACAACCCAGCCTAAACAAACTACTTTTCTTGCCTATAAATTTTGATACAGAATTTTGTTTTATTTTATCACTTCGGGGTACGCGAGCCGGAATTCACAACGCTTTATCTGTAGAGTGGGAAAGGGATCCTCCATCATGTTTTGCTTGATTTGAATGTAAGGTTGTGTCAATTTATCTTTGACTCTTTCAGTGTATCCTGAAATAAAAAAAATAAAAACTTGAAAGTTATTTTTGTCATGATTAGCGTATGTAACTTTTTCACTCTACTATAGCATAAAAATACCATAATATGTTTGCAGATATTTAGGAAACATGCTGAGTTCACATACTCGCTTCGCTGAAAAACACTTCTACAGCCAGTTATTTTACTTGGAAATGTGCGTTCCGTGTTGGAATGTCTATTTTTGTTTTGGTCTGTGTGATCTCGCCCATTGCAAGTTCACCCAATAGTATTTCGATACCCCGGGATGCCAGTTGGCAGGAAACACAGAGTATTGCAGCCAGCAAACAAACTGGGTCAGAGATTGCAGATTCTACCCGACCTAAAAGCCTCGGTATCCATCTAAAAATCTCTATGAACAAGAGCATATTAAAACACGGATAAATCAACTCATCAACTTGCTTGTCAATTGTGCTCGTTCCTTCTGTTGCGTGTCCTCAAACTGGCAACCCGCTTGAGCATCGAGTCTGAGGAGGAGGAGGAGGAGGAGGAGGAGGAGGGGGGGGGGGGGGGGGGGGGGGGGGGGGGGGGGACAACAACAATCTCCGATATTTTCAATTTCGACTGCAGTACCTGTTTCGACCACTAGCTATCATTCTTACACACTGCACCTTTGAGAAGATGCTCGACACAGAGAATGCCAATAAACAGTCTTTTAACAAACTAGCCGGACACAGGTATAATCATATGAACCACACTTGGAAAAAAGATGGATACCCACAATTCACCGAATAGAACACAGAGAATATATACACAGAGTCAACAAAGTATCTAAATGAGACACTGGTGACAATAAATATTTACTAAGGAAATCAACTAGAACATGGAGACCGCTAAACAGAAAGGATAAAGACAAAGGACAAAAACACAATGGCCCTAATTTACAAAATTAACGTACGACAGAAAATTGGGAGTACAGTCATTTCCATGCAAAACTTGCCATTTATCAATATATGAGCGGTAGCTATACGATCAAATCTCACATCAGGTCTGAGCTTGTGTACACAAGTTTTGAGCTAGCGTGAACTTACATGCAGCATAGTGAATCTGGCAGAGAACTGTAATGAGAGCATTTTGTTCATTTAGATATTTTCTTGACCGACAACCAGAGGTCATTAGTCGATCATTAACCATTAAGATTAGAATCTCAAATTAAAATTAAATTACATTAGAATTAATGGGAGTCTGTGACCAATTAAAAATGCCACAATTGTTTTTTTTTTTTTTTTTTTTACTTTATTTGCGCAAATAGCAGCATAAACAACAGAACATGAGGATTCACACATTGTCACATCATGCACCTACAGCGCTTCCGTGAACCGAGAAAAACAGGAATTAAGTATAGCCTATAAAAGGAATAAAATAAATAGGACTACATAAAATATATTTTACTTAAATAAGTAACAGAGTAACAAGAGAGAAAAACTGCAACAAGTAGTATAAGCTACTTGTTTTTGTGATACTCTAACACATTGTATTTGTTTCCTTTATATCTTTATTTAATTATATCCAACTGATCGCTCAGGTGCCCCACGCACGCCTGCACAACATAGCAGTTCTAGGGTTGCTAACTTGACATTTTAGACATTCATACTTGAACAGGTTCGTACTTGAACCTGATGTCAATCGTGTGAAAGTACAGCCCACTACTACATTTCAGTTCAGGGAAGAGAGCGGAAGAATGGCTGAAGCCCTTGGCAAGAGACCCTTACGACCACCACAACCACCTGCTGCAGGAAAAAAAAAAACGCGCTCGGAATCACAAATAAAATCGGATTAAAAAAGGAGCAGAACCAGAGTAAACATTGGCACTGCTTTCCATCGCTGGAGACAACTAATGGACATGAAAGAAATGAGGTTCGACTCCGAACTTGCAACATTTCTTTTGGACTGGTAAGTAAGATGCTGTTAGTATTTCGCTAGAAGTTTGTTTTATATGTTTGTTTAATTTTTTCGGGAAGTTCTAACATAGAAAGATAGTATCTCGTGGCCTCAAGATACTATCTCGTGGCCTCAAGATAGTATCTCGTGGCCTCAAGATAGAGATACTATCTTGAGGCCATGAGATACTTATCTTGAGGCCACGAGATAGTTTAATTTTTTTTTTTGACAAAGTGGGACTAGGGGGGCTCCGTAGTAATGAGACCGAATGCGTAATAAAATTGATAGAATCTGAGAGCTGAGATTATTTTTATATCATAACTAACCTGCTCTGTCTAGTCTGTCGGTCTCCGTGTCCGCTTTGCTTTGCGATTTTTCTGTGCGTGACAAAATTGATGTGTGGCGTGTAAAAAGTGTCAATTGCGTTGTTGGCAGCTATGAATGGCGCTAGCTTGGTCAACATCAGCGAATGCTGTCTTTCAAATTAATGTAATTCAAACTAACAATACAAATGTAATATGAACAAAACGAATATGAACATATTCACTGGTAAAGGTGAAGGGGAGTAGCTTGAAGATGTTATATTTAAAAATCACTTGACATCAACCAACGTTCCTCTGGAGTGAAAACGTCCTCTATTAGGAGTTGGCTGTGCTTCGGCTATGGCTCTAGGGTCATTGTGAAGGTAGGGGCGGAGCATAGAGACTATGCCGTTTCTCGTTTGTTACTCTGGAGTAGACCAACTCACTTTCTGGAGGTATACTGCCCCCATCTGGTATGGAATGTGGAGTATTAATTGATTTTTTGGTGGACATTACACAAGGCACCTTTAAATAAACACATAAATACAATGGGCTTGACTTTTGTATGTTGATTATAATTTATGTTTTATTTTATAGTTTATAGTATTATACTATTTTATAGCTATTTATAGTTCATTCATATATGAAATTTAAATTTAAAAGATTTGTTGTGGAGTGAGTTGGAGTAAGATCAATATTCATGAGATTACTTCCTCTTCTTACATTTCTCTATGTCGTAAATCCTAGGGGCAAGGCTTCTAAACCGTGAATTGTTAGGGGCAGGATATTTAAATGTCGATTGTTTTTAGCCGCCATATTTATAAACATACGATCATTCGTAAGATGGGATTGGCGGCATACGAATGTTTCATGAATCACACGTGATGTAAGATGATTCATTCTCTATAAATTATGAACTTCAAGTATCTATGCAATGTCCTATACACTGATAAATTCTTGGCTGACAGTTAATGCCTTGGAGCTATAAATAAATATTGTAATATTGCTTTACAAAATTTCACTCCCAGATAAATCCCAGGTTACTCTGCAGCTCATGAATATGTATAGGCTTTAATTCATTCATAATTGGCATGGTAATATTATCTCTTCCAGTTTCACTCTGAACCTTCTAAGATATTGTTTAATAAAAACCAAGACTGCACAATGAAAGCAAGATTACAAGAACACATTTCCCTGAGGAAGGTTTGTAGTCTCATTCATTAAGTGTGGTGTATAAACCCAGAGAGATATTCATAAATTGCAGTCCAACCAAATAATTTATAATACATAGGATTGATAGCCTGCAATGGACTGGCCTTGTGTCTGAGGTGCATCCCAGGCTAAAGCAGATCAGTATTGTGAAAAAAATAAATATAAATTTTAGGCAAATTACCTTGGATTTTTAGCCAGCTTTCTCTTTAGCGCACTGCAGCGAACCCTCGCCAAGACCTGTCATCACCAGACTCCCAGCTAAGGGGCTGACAGAAGCAGAGCTGCCAACCCTGTTAATGGGGTGGTACCTCTTGAGTTTTGTAGGCTACTGCACCTGTTAACATTGTTGCTCACTCTTTGGGGAGAATGTTCACACATCTGCCTGTGTGTGTGATGTGACCGTGCCAGTGGCTCTGACAACTTGTTTCATGGTAAAAATCACTGCAGCCTCGATGAATGCTTGTGTGGCATGATAAGCTAGATCCCATTTGTCCGTGTTACAGTCCATTATGTGACGTCATTAATCTGCGCTCGCATTTAAGCTTGAGCGCGTCTTCAGGTGAGGTCTCACCTGTTTGTTTGCGTTCTTTGGCCTTGCGTTCTTTCATGGTGCCGCATGCTGCTGTGACCGTCCCCGGGTAAGTTGACCGATGGTAGAATGAGTGCAATTTCAAGTGTGTATGTGGCTACTAAATGGTTTGTTATGCTTATTTAGTGGGCAACGGTTTGATGCTGCGACCTATTTCCCACTACAAACGTGGTTTCGGTTTCCTCCGTCTTTACCGGATGGCTGCTGTGCGGGTGTCTGTGTCCTTCAGGTGCGGGTATGACAGGTTTTAATGGATTGTTGCCACCATGCTAAATTATAGTAACTGGTGAGATAGCAACTTGTGTTGTTTTCTAGTTCGTGATTGTGTGATTGACAACTGCTGTGAACTAATAAAGGGAAGTCCTTTATGTATCTGATCCTGCAGCTCTGTAACGGTAGGTGAGCATCTAAATATCTCCTGTTAAGAAAATATATAAATTGTCTTTCAATCATTTGTATGAATTTCAGGGGGATTGCAGTTCGGGAAGTGATGTCACCGCTGTTTTGTCATGGGCTGTTTTGACAATGTTCTGATACTACTGCACTCAAATTACATCCTCATATCCCTGCTTCACACACGCTGCCTCAGTGAATGTTTTGCCTATATTTAAGATTACGAACTGCCTTGTGCTCTGCTCAGTTTTTATTTTTTTTATTTTGCATGCTTTGTCGTTTTAAGCTTTTGTTTGCAGTCGGATCAATTTGTTGTTTTTCCCTTTTTTGTGTGTGTGTCTTTTCTTCTTTTGTATATTTTTTTTTGTTTTGAACTGTTTCTTTGGCAAAGATGTTATTGATGTGAATCTTGATTTATTTCTGTATATATGTAAATCTTTTTAGAGACTGCAAATTTTAATTGAAATCTTTTTAGGTCTTAAAGTTGTTCTAAGCGATGCTGGGTGACATCACTTCTTGTTGACGTTCAAAGTATTGTCAAACAAAACGGAGGCTAGCCAGACCTTCCCTCCTCCTCATCCCGTCCCCTCCCCCTGTAGTTTTACTGATACTTCTTTCAAGGTGTAATGTCGCCAAGTGAGATAAATGCTTTCATATAATGCAAAAAAAAAAAAAATAGAAACATTACCAGAAAAACATGATAAAACGTTTCGCCACCTGAGGTTATAACTTTAGCTCCCATACCAGGACGCAATAATAGCAAGATAACGTTAGCTTCAAATTTAGTCAAAGTTGTCAATAGGCTATGAATGAACATTCAATTTCATAATAAATAGTTGGTGAAAACAATCATTCACACAAACTGTCGCCCTACTGTGAGTTTGCTTGATTATTTACAATAGAGATCGATAGCTAGCTGCTAGAAACCTATATGTTGTATTCACCAAAGTTAGCGCTGACTGCATTGTTCTAGCTTATTATATCCTTGTGTTTGTTAGTGTCACGTTTTCAGTGTGTTTAGTTCAGTTTTGGGATCTTGTTTCCCCCTGTCATTGTGATTTTGGTTTAGTCCTGTTAGTTTTTCCTGCTCCTCGTTTGTGTTCAGTTTCTTCACCTGTGTTCTGTTAATTATCCCATTAGTCCCAGTTCTTTCAAGCCTTGTGTTTTCCTTTAGTGTTTGTTAGTTGTCGTCCGTGTATGGTTGTGTTTACCCTGAAGTCCTGGAGTTTATTTTGTTCTTGTATGTTTATGGAAGTTTAAGTTTGTAAAATAAATCTCCTAAACTGTAGCTACCGTGTCCTCGTCTTCAGCTACCTGCACACAAACCTGACAGTTAGGCGAACATGAAAGTCCATTTAGAAAAACCAAACTGGATTTACCCACCTGTCCAGCAAAAACAGAGCTAACGTTATCTGAATGTCGGATTGGAAGGCCTTCTGCCGGCGGAGTTCTCACCACCTTTCAAAGGCTTTTCCAATGTAAATTCGGGCATGCGTTCACTCTCCTTTTCCCTCTTCTTTGTATTTTTGCAATCTGTTCATCATAACGTCGTCTCTTTGGTCGTGTGTCGGCCATATCAAACTTAAAGAGTTAAAATTCTAACTTCCCTCTTCATGCTTCTCTCCTCCACACCCCCCATGTACGCTCACTAACCCCACCCCCAAGCTGGAACACTGTTTGTTTTGTTTCATGGAGCGGGTTGCCCCAGTTTGTTTTTGTTGCTGTTTGTGGAGCCTGGGCTGTCTACAGAGACCGCATTTTTTTACAGTGAGAAATTATAATAAACTTTGGTAATTTTGCATAAATACTCATGTCTCCATTTCTTCCTGTCTTTAGTGGGGAACTTGTGCACGGATAATATACTCTGGGTGAAATTCCCACGGTGGAGTAGTCGAAGATCAAATCATATGTAGTGTTCTTTTTCCCTTCAGAGCACAATCTATTTTGTTATTTACCTCTTTTTCCCTTTGTCTATTTCTTGTGGTTGCCACATTTGCAAAGGCTTTATTTCTTACAGATATCCCTAGCCTTGAGATATATCTCACTACACAAAATATCTTTGTGCAAGGCTGCCTTTAAAGACATGAGCAGCTCTTGAGTGTCGCACAATGCCACATTATTACTTTTACTAAAGTGCAGTTTGTCTTCCTACTCACAAAGACGTTTATGCTCAAAAGTCACAAGATCTGTCTACAGCTTTTCAGCAAAGCAAGACAGTCTTGGGATCTAAAGAAAAACAGGGAACAGCTCTCAGCCTTTATGAATCACTTAAAGTTCAATAAAGAATCACGAGCTCTATATTGGCCATTGATAAAAATGGATTGACTATATCTGTGTAGGTGTCTTAGTAAATATATTTATTGAATCAGATAAACACAAAATATCAAGTCATTGACCTGGTAAAAGCCCTCAAAGGCCCTTGCAAAGATTTGTGGCATAGAGACGTATTGGAAAAATGAGACAAGTTTGTCCTCTGGCACTTCTGCAGGCATAGTGTATGACATTATTGTATTGTCACAGTTCTGTTCCCTGATACTTTTATTCTGATGTACTTCTCATTTATGTTGTTTCTATGTTTCCTTCCTGTTTTTAGTTCCTGTTTACTTTGGTTTCTATAGTTTGTTTGTGATAGCTGTTTTGGTATGGGGCAAACATTTTTTTTTAAAAACAAACAAAAGTCCATTCAACCTTTTAAGTATTATAGAAGTCAAATAATAGCTTAGGTACGTTTTGCAAAATTGTTGGTTGAGGCAAAATGTATGTGTTTTACCTGAACTTCGCTTCGCGCCGGGGGGTTCTTAGGCTCCACGTTGTGCTTTAAAATTGTAGCCGTACAAGTACATTAAATTTAAGGTTAGATCTGTTACAGTTATTTACCGTATATTGTAAGGAAACTTACTGTTAAACAATTAACAGGTATTTACTGTCACATTTTTACAGTCTCTTACCATTAAAATCACAATCCTTTTTTACAGTGTTGCAGTAGCAACATTCTTTGTCATTCTCATCTCCATCTACCCAGTCGGCTACCAAGCTCCTTTGCCCACTCCCCTGGCATTACTGCTGGTCCCGCCCAGCCTCCCACTCCCTCCTTTGCTCCACCCAGCTCCGCCTCTGGATACCTGGGCTGCGTTCAGCCCAGACAAAACGTTACACAACGTTTTTTAAACAGAAACGGTGATGCGTTGAACGCACTGTTCTGATGACGCAAGAGTTGCAACTATGGCAGCTGAGAAAGGCCATTCTTTGTGTTCTTTGTGAAGAATTTTCGGAGCCTGATGAAGTCGGTATAAATATGTGTTAATTACTACAAAATATGCCCGGTACAGTTACTGCACTTGCCGCCCAGAGCACATCCCAATCGAGTGAAGATTTGTGGAAACTGAAATGGAAGGACACATCTTACCTAATTCAGACTAAAACATCTATTTAGCCTCACATACTGACTTTATTTGTAGTTCATACTGTTTTAATACCCTGTATTTTCTTTCTCATTTTTAGGAAAAACACTTAATTTATTTCTATACCAAATGTCATACACTTGCAATGAAGCAAAAAATATAAACAACTACATCATTATGTTGATATCCTATATTTTTACAATAAAACTTACGACAAACATGTCTTCTGACTAATATCCTCATTGTTGCGTATACCGAGCTGCATCGAACACATTTGTAAATTACTTTCCTTGAACCCATTGTGCGAGTTCACTTTAATACCGCATGCTTTATATACATGTTGTTGCTGATTGGACTGCAGTTCTGACACACCCACCAAACAAGAGAAAACGTACCTCAAACCCCGTTGCACACCGGTGCACGCCGTTTCCAGGAAACATGACGTTCAACCCGGAAACCGTAGCAAAACGTTGCGCACAGTTTTGAACTTGAATGTGCCCCAGGTGCGCAGATCCTCTGGCTCCTCCTCAGGCCTCGGGGCCCATGACTCCACCTCAGCCTGTCGAACCTTTGGCTCCTACTTGGCTACGCACTCCCTTGGCTCCCCTGCAGTCCGTCATCTATGGGGTTAGAATTGTTGCATTTTTTCAAATAAATAGATTGAGATTCACAAACAAATGTAAAGAGATTCACAAAAATGTATCAAATTTACAAAGAAATAGATTAAGATCCACAAATAAATGTAAAGAGTTTCAAAAAATATAAAACTCACAATAAATAAAATGAGATTTGCAAATAAAACAAAATATATTTACAAATGTGTTTTATGTCACAAACACAACTCTGCCTGGCATTTATCTGTGAACCGCTTTCTGTGCTTTTGTAAATCACTGCACGCATTTGTGAATTGCTTCTTGTTCATTTGTCAATGTGCAGATAAATCCACAAATAAGTGGACTCCACCCGCCGTTTCCTCAAGCCAATCAGATAACGGGCACATTGAGCTGACCAATCGTAGCACGTTCTCGCTACAACCAATCACATTAAGCTTTACAATCCGTGGTCTTGCCCTAAAATAACTTTGCTCATTCATCTGCATTGGCTCAAATAGGAAGTGTAAGGCTAAGGCCCATAATATTGCTTCAGTAAAATATGTAAAAAAATAGGATTTCTTTAGAATTAGACCTTTAGACTGTGTATCAACCAAGACACATTTTATGAGCCTTTAAAAATGCCAGAGAAACAGCGCTTGCATCTCTGTTATGGTATGGTTATGGGAACAACGTGTTATGGAAGCATCACATTATTCATGATAAAACAGAAAAGCATCAATAAGTTGCTGACTAATGAATAACTGGATTCAACCATATGTCAGTTTGTGTAATAGGTGAAATTACTGTCACAACAGCTTTTCCCACTTCTTCAGTCAAGTTTTAAATACGCAGCAGGTCCGTGGATCTAATGATCTATAGAGCATTAAATATCATACATTTAAAAGTGAAATTCCCAGCAGACCATCGAATTGCATTTATTTATCCATTAAAAAACGTGATCACACAAATAATATTTTATATGAATCAGACTTAATAATATTTTATTGTAAAAGTTACAGCATCCAAAATGCAAAGATGTTGGCTATTTTTTAGCATTGCATTATCCACTGGAAACCCCAGTACACGCTATTGCGTGTAGTAGCCGCTACTTCAGAAGAAGAACTTCATTGATAGATTTACCATCAATGAATCATCGTGTCGCGCTGCGCCAGTGTATAGGCCTTCATTATCACAAATTACGAATTTTCATGTACCCAGCACTAGTCAATAAGGAAGATTATAGACACATCATATATCTACAGGTAAGAAAAGAGACGTCATGGGCAAAATGTGTTAACATTGCAAACATGTTAGATTTACATTATTTGAAACTGCTACGGCAGCAGGGAAGATAATGGGCTATTTGCTTTTGACGCGCTGTGTCGCACCGCTTCAGTCCAGTGTAGAGAGGGTTTAATATGATCCTTGGGATCTGTGATGATCATACTTTATTTGTAATCCTGAGTTTATCCTGTTGGAAATATAAAGAAGCCTTAAACTACAACAATCTTTTGGAGATTCACGAATGCGTGCAGTGATTTACAAATGCACAGAAAGCGGTTCACAAATAAATGCCAGACAGAGTTGTGTTTGTGACATAAAACACATTTTGTAAAAAATTATTTAAACAATTGTTTATTTTTGAGTTTTATACATTTTTGTGAAACTCTTTACATTTATTTGTGGATCTTAATCTATTTATTTGAAATAATGCAAATATTCGAACCCTATAATCATCCCTTAGGCTTCGCCAGGCTCACTCATCCCTTCCGGCTTCGCTTTGGTCAGGGGTCACCCTGGTTGTGCCATGGACTTCGGGTTCTCCAGCTACACTTGGTCCCTTCGGCTCCACAGGGTTCCTCCTTGGTCCTCCACCCCGGCACCTGATCATGCGCACGTGCATGCACAGTCTTTTTCTGTCCTCGTCTAGTGCAACAGATTGTACCTGGTCTCGTAAGGTCCAGTGCTGTATCTTCGAAGTCATCTCCTTGTCCCCATATCTTCTCCTGGTGATCCCCTCTAGTCTCCTCATCTCATCTCCCGTGTGTGTGTGCGTGTGTGTGTGTGTGTGTGTGTGTGTGTGTGTGTGTGTGTGTGTGTGCGTGCGTGCGTGTGTGTGTGTGTGTGTGTGTGTGTGTGTGTGTGCGTGTGGATGCGTGTGTGTGTGCGTGTGTGCCCGTGCGTGTGGAGGCTTTGAAAGTGACAGCTACAACCCCTATTCTTTTTTTGATGTATAGGAAAGAGGAGCTTTTGTCACATTTCTATTTCATACAGGTTAACAGCATAAGTATGATGACAGAATGATTTTTTTGTTGATTAACCCTTTAGCTCATATAGATGTCACAAATCATTTCATGTGAGAGCTGGTGAAGTGAAGTACTGGGCAACCCCATGATGAAAAAAATAGGCCCCACACTCAAAAAAATTATTCATTGGATGAACTCAATTAAGTTGTGGGCAGGATTTCCATCCAATAAATATATGTAGTCCCAACTCAAACTGAGTACATCCATTGAACAGAATGTAAATCAGTTAGCCTAACTCATTTGTTTAAAATAGATGCAAAAGAATATAAACAAGTGAGGCTAACTTATTTTTATCAAATACTTACAACAGTATGTAATTGAGTTAGCCTAACTAACTTTTACCAAATACAGCTGAAATAAAATAATTACATTAACTAAATGAAATTGATTTACATTTGTCCAACTCAAACTTACATAATTATTGGAAATTATTATCATCAATTAAATATATAAATCATTTTTCATTTGATCCATTAACATACACATGAGACAAACCTTTTTTTTTTTTTTTTTTTTTTTTTTGAAATACATTTACATTTGAACTTCATTTACTTAGAGCACCTCCACTCAAAAAAATTTTTTTTTCTTGTTGGATGTTTGAGTTTCACAGTGTTGAATGATGTAAAATAGAATGAACTTGACTCCACAACTCCAACGTCCTCAGGCTCCTGGTCCCCATCACTTCGGATCATATAAATCCCCATGACTGTGGTTGCTAGGTCCCTTTCTGCATCCTCGGTCGCCGGTGCCTGAACACCACAAACACAGAAAACACAGCAAGTGTTTAATAAAGATGGACAGAGAAATAAGGGGACATAAAGTGATGGAGGGCTCCACAGGTGATGGCGACAGACACAAAAAAACATCTAGAAAAGCATTTGTCCATTATCAACAGCACAACTTCATCCCCCAGGCCAACAGAACTCTAAACAACCTCCCTACTCCAAGCGCAGACACACTCACACACACCCCTAAACTCAAAAACATGTATGATCACTTGTCTACACCAGTACATAAGAACACCTCTTTAGGGCTCTGTTAGGGCTGGGCGATATGGTTAAAAAAAAAATCCCAGATTTTTCACAAAAAATCCGATTTACGATTTAAATCGATTTTTTTCTCTCCCTACTTAAAATCAATCTGTAGATGACAAAGAAATTGTTCAAAACAAGTTTTAACTTTATTTTGTTTTGACATTCCCTTCTGGGATATTATCTGGATTAAAGTGCAATCAGAAACAACAAGCCAAAAAGACAAGAGGGCAGGCCCTGTCATTGTAAATAGTGTAAATGTAACATAACATAAAATGGGTGGATTGGGATTGGGGGGATGTGTAAAAAAAATGTTTATTGTGATTGTCAAATTATTGGGTAACTAAACATAATTTTATCAAGTTTATTAACAATGTAAACACAATATTTACATGGTACAAAGACTGGTATGCTACTGTTTTTTATTATTGCTTAACACAAATTTCACAATTTCAATTCAATTCTTGTGATTTGATTCGGATATTGATTCAATATCAATTCCTTTGGGTAAATATTAGGTACAGTAGATATCTCTATCATGGCAAGAGCTGAGCCCGGTCGGAACTACGGGAGCCCAGATGGGCACGTCAGCGGTTGTTAAAGAGAAAACCGATTTTCATTAAAAAAAAAACGCGTAAACTACACATTTGAGTTAATCGATAAAATCGATGTATCGCCCAGCCCGAGGCTCTGTCAATATAAATACTGTGTCATGGGAGAAGTAAGAGGGAGTAACAGTTCAACACTACATGACAAACATATTGTGATGAATTTACCAGATATTCTTTGAAGAAGGTGTCTGGATCTTCATTGAGGTAGATGATGAGGCATCTCAGGATACACTCCCTCCTGGTGTTGATGTTGTCACGCTGAAGCAGGGGTGCCTAGTGGATGACTAGTAATTTCCTTCTACTAAATTCTGAAAAGACAGAGATTCTAATTATTGGACAAAAAACTTCCACACGTAATAACCTAGAATACTGTCTAACACTTGATGGCTGCTCTGTCAAGTCTTCGTCGTTGGTTAGGAACCTGGGTGTGCTCTTTGATACCAACCTTTCTTTTGAAAGCCACGTGTCTAGTATCTGTAAAACTGCATTTTTCCATCTTAAAAATATATCTAAAATACGCCATATGCTCTCATTGGAAATGCGGAACAATTAGTTCATCCGTTCATGACCTCAAGGCTAGACTATTGTAATGCTCTACTGGGTGGTTGCCCTGCACGCTTAATAAATAAACTACAGCTAGTTCAAAACGCCGCAGCTCGAGTTCTTACCAGAACCAGGAAATATGACCATATTAGCCCGGTTCTGTCAACACTGCATTGGCTCCCTATTAACATCGTATACATTTTAAAATATTGTTGATTACTTACAAAGCACTAAATGGTTTAGCTCCGCAGTACTTGAGCGAGCTCTTAACGCATTATAGTCCTTCACGTCTATTGCGATCTCAAAATTCCGGCCAGTTGATAATACCTAGAATATCTAAATCGACTGCTGGCGGTAGATCCTTTTCCTATTTAGCACCAAAACTTTGGAACAGTCTTCCTACATTGTCCGGGAAGCAGACACACTCTGTCAGTTCAAAGCTAGACTAAAAACACACCTCTTTGACCTAGCATACACATAATACATTATAGACTTCTATAATTCAATGTTAGGCTGCATAGATCAGGTCAGCCGGAAGTGGAAACACTTCCCTTAAATCTTGATGTACTCGTTACATCATAAGAAGAATGGCATCTACGCTAATATTAGTGTCTTTGTTTATCCCGAGGTTTTCCCGCAGCCTGCCGGATCTAGGCCGTATCCAGATCTGATGAAGGAGATCCGCCTGGACCCGATGGCAATGCAGTGCTGAAGTGTCAACTATCCTCTCCCTATGAAGGATCCCTTTCCCACTCTACAGATAAAGCGTTGTGAATTTCGGTTCGCGTACCCCGAAGTGATAAAATAAAACAAAATTCTGTATCAAAATGTATAGGCAAGACAAGTAGTTTGTTTAGGCATGGGTTGTATGGAATTACAAACCTGCGCACATATTTTCAAAAGCACATAACTATAGAATCAATTCTTAATGCGCATCTGAACGCCGTCAGCGTTAATCACAGGTTCGCGTTTAAAGTCTGATCATTTCGACGGAGGTGAATCAATCAAAACTAACTTTAGCTGGAAATAACATTATTCAAGAACCGCTATAAAGCCAAAACAATCTCTGTTACCTTAAATTATATGTTTATCTCTGTAAAGCTGCTTTGGAACAATCCATTGTTAAAAGCTCTATATAAATGAAGATGACTTGACTTGACGTGAAAAATGAGACACAATTTAGCCAAATGTGGTTGTTATGGTGACACAGGGAAGGAGCAGGTTGTCTAATTAAGATCAGAGGGTAATTTCAGTCTGAACAGGATGCCTAACCCCTAAATGCCCCCAACAAGCAAGTTGGTATTTTTCTTGCATGTTTTACATTGGTGTGTTAGTGGATGAACCAAATAATCGGTGTATGTACATGGATAGCGATAACTGCCCCTTAAGTGCCCATGAACATGCCTAAAATGTTGCAACAACAAATACCTGCTAGCTAATTGCAAACTGCATTCTTTGCACTGCCACATTCATAATCATAAAAAGGAGAATAAAGAATCGCGCAATGTCGTCCGGCTCTGTGTGCTCAGTGATGGAAATTTTGGTTCTTTCTTTGACCACAATAGGGTGCTGCCCACCCGTGGGTGAGCAGCGGGGAGTGGAGAACAAAAGATTCTCCCCCGGCCCTCCACCCGGGGAAGGAGGGGTCCTGCAACCGCCTCCTGGGAAAAAAACTGGTTCCATCACTGAGCAGCCCGTCTCAGGAGGGCCGCTTAGCCTGGCGTTTAGCGGGGCCCGGGGCTGGAAAGGGCTGTGGCGCCTTCCTGCGGCTTCCTCCACGACGCGGCAACTTTTGGGGGGGTGGCGTGTTACGTCCCCAGAGCACTGGGTACGTATTACAGTGATTATTTTTTTGGCATTGCTTGTGGTTTGTGTGTTTGTATTTCTTTTAACAGGCAAGATGGCTTCTATAACAGTTCCGGCAGCTGATTGGTGGTTCAACGGCTGATTGGATCTTGGAACTCCTCCCGCTCGTCAGTGGCTGCAGCTGACCGGGCTCTTTAAAAAGCCTAGTTTTAAATCAGTTCAAGGGGGGGCTGCTCTCTGCTCTGTTCTCTGCTCCTGCTCCTGGTGTGGTTGATATCCTTTTGTGGGTATTTGTTTTGTGACTTTTAGATAACTTTATTGTTCTCTATTGAGATTAGGATTGGAACATTTGATAATGTGTTGACAATGTTTTAATCTGATTTGTTAACTAGTACATCTAGCTTTGTGTTCCACTTTTGGAACTTGTGAACAGCAGGACTGAGCATTTGATGTTTGTGTAAAATATTTGTTTGTGTTAATCTTTTTTTCTTTATTTATAGGGAGTTGGGGGAGTAGATTTAGAGCTACCCCGGGGTATACATCACCCGTAGGCATACTTCTGTCTAGAAACACCAGCTAGACCTGGGCGGACCACCATCTGTAAGTTTGGTTAGGGCGCCTTGATCGTGTGCCAGATAGGTGATGTGTATAATTAGAATAGGTTAGCGGTGGGGTATCTTTTGTTAATTTCTTTTCTTTGGTCCGTCCAGCTCTCCCCTTTCTCCCTGAAAATTATTATTGTTTATCATTCACATTATTACCGTGGCAAAAATAAAAGCTTAGTTTGTACGGTATTTGGAATTTGTGTCCTTTTCTCGCACCACGACTCCATACCTCCTTTACTGACATTTGTGGGCCCGAGCGGTGGTTTATCAGGTTCCCCTCCCTTTTGGGGGCTGGAATGTAACAAGTTGTTTTCAGAGCTTGGTTTCAATAAAAGCTGTTTTGGATTAAATAGGAGGTTTTGAGTTCGAAACTTGCAGGATGTTTTATATATTTTCAAGGAAATTTTTATTTATCCATTTATGACCCCTTTAACTGAGTCAGTCTAGGTGCTGACTGCTGACATTTTTTCTTATTTTCTCCACGATGCACGGTAACATACATTCTTCTTTTGAACCAAGATCAATCATATTTTTGTCAGTTTTAATCTTTTATCACACTTTAGGCTCATTGATAAAACACAAGCATAACCACTTTCTGTGTAAATTCTTCGTAATGTCAGTGTTACTTAAATTGCTTTAACACATTACCTATAAGAGAATGTTTCTATGTGCACTTTTGGTCTTGTGGTCTTTACACTTTACACTTCTATATGAATATAAACAGTATATAGATAAATGTTCAAGAGCATTTATTCATAACACTGCCAGTAGTTATTTCTGGCAGACGATTAGATCAAGGTTTACCACTAAATGATTTAATTCAATTCAATTCAATTCACATTTATTTTTATTTTGTATAGTGCTTTTCACAATACATATCGTTTCAAAGCTGCTTTACAGAAAATGCATGTGTCTACATTACAATTTAGAGTGATCTGTTATCAGAGGTGACATTGTCCAAGTCATGTATTTCAGAGATGTTCATATATCATGCAGTTAGCTATGTATTAATTTAACATGTAAATAAATGTAGGGCAGAAACAATGAGCTCATTGAGGTAAAGAGTACATGTTGTTAACAGATGTTTAGGATATATAGAAAAATGTAGCATTGGTGGATGTTACTCATTGCAAAATGCATTGTTTATTCTAGTCTGTAATATGGAGTAAGAGACATTACCTAAAACATTTCCCAAACTTCCAAATATGAAAATGGCCCCCATTGTTTTCTCTGTGCATCATTTGTGCCTGTAACAGGGTTGCGATGTTCAGGTTCCATTGTTTCAGGCAAGCTTTCTGAATTATTAAAGCTATTGTCAAGCAGTTTGTGTCTTCCCTGGCGAAATGTAACATAGCAGTCATATCTGCTTTCCACATGAGTTCCACATCGCTGTTTACTGTCTGCAAATAACCATCAACCAACACTGACATCACCTTTTATGAATTATTTGCAACTTCAGAATAACATTCTTCAGACATCATTGCTAGCTTTGAGGACATTGCATGCTATAAATTACTATGGATTAAATCCTTGGAAAAAATTGGTCCTATTTATATCATTATTATTTATTTAAAATTTTTCTCGAATGAAAGGAACTTGGTTGAACACTATTTCCCCTTTTGCACAACTACTTGCCAGATAAATATATTGTCATGAAATAATTAAGATTTAAGGTGAAATCGTGCTATTATGTGATATTAAATGTTTGTATGCATTTACACCATTTTAATTGTACCTAAAATATTTATTATTGGGTTAAAACATATCTTTCCCTAATTTTCATAAAGTTAAATTAAATTGTCCTCTTCCCCTCATGTCCTCTTTCTCAGTCAAAGTTTGCAAGGTACATGATGTCTCATTAGGGCTATTAATGTGGTCATATCATATCTATCAGATTCCTGTGCATCTGGAATTCTGCTGTGTTTTGAAACATTTGGCTAATCTTTTGGTAGTTAAGTTAGTAGTTAATGTCCACCAAAAGGGGTTGGGCTACTGCTGAAACATGACCTTGGTTTATTCTAATTATGGGGTTACCCTTTCTTTTAAGGTGACATTGTTACAGTGTAATTACACAAACAAGTACTGAGTAATATTAATTAACTACATGTACTTACTATAGGGTTAAGTTTAGGGTTAGGGCTTGGATAAGGGTTAGGTACATGTAATTATGCATAATTTGCTGTTATTACTATAGTGGGTACATGTAACAACGTCACCTTAAAATAAAGTGTTATCAATTGTTGTACACCCATTTGCATGAAATCCCTTGCCACCTTTGTTTCAAAATGCAACACAAGAACTCATAACCCAAGATCACATGATCACAAATGGAAATCACTTAGTGGCCATCACATGCAACCTTTGCTAACGGTCTTTGCGGAAGGGCACTTTGTGAAGGAAATCAGTTGTTTACTTTCGTATGGAACATCTCTTCAATCTTGTCTTGTCCTTTTGTTAAGGTATCTTGGATCTTGTGATTTAGTTTCTTGTATTAATGTCATGTTCTTGGTTTCTCTCATGATGTGTACTGCATTTTGATCCACTCCCAGTAGATCTTTCCCAAATGACAAGGTCCCACTTTATATGAGTGTCTTTAACTACTACTTCTGTAGTTAAACTACTTATTTAATTACTACTTCTACATCCAAACAGTTGTAGGGTATCTGCGTTGTCCGGATGACCCATTAAATTGTTGATGTCAAAATGCTCCTAACCTCTCTCTAACTCTGGTCCATAAATATGGCCTAGCACCGCATAGTCTTGAGTACTGTTTGCCCCACTGACAACTTTGCGTGCCCCACGCATGCAGATTCACCCCGGAAGACATTCCAACACACACAAACACACACACACACACACCTCCCCCACAGCTGACACCCACACTCAGGACAGAGCGTGGTGTCCGCTTACAAGACATTAAGACATTTTATGACTGATCGGAATGTCCCACTGGAAGTGGATTCTAAAGAGAAAAACTTCTTTTCTCTTTTTAAAAGACATTTAACCAGATATATTCAATGTGTTTTTATGTGTGTCTGTTTGTCCATGTCACATTGGAATGGCTATGATTTTGTCGTAGCCTAAAGTGAATTGTAAATGCCTTCATTATGCATTTTAAATATAACTGTATATTCCTTTAACTTTTACATAGCGTTCAGTAGAACACTCGTGGTGTGAACAACGCGAATATGCATAAAAAGAAAGTGTATTTTTGATAAGTTTTACTATCATTGAAGATTGAAATGTCTTTTGACTGTAACCCCTCCCCACACACACACACACACACACACCTAAGTTTATTGCTCTTAGACAAAGAGCAATAAAAACTAAATTCCCGCCTGTGACTTCCAACCCTCCGATTGGCCAAGCCGACAGGAAGAGGCTGGATTTCTCCGAGGTGATAAATATTGGCGCGCCACACACTCTCTCTCACTCTCGTACCTCCCCTCCGTGATTCACCATGTAATCCTCTCTCGTGATCCCCGCCCCGGGGATCTTTTCTGTTCTTTGTTTTGTTTCGTTGAGTTTTGTTTTCTGTGTTCGACTCTGTTTACTTCCACGAAGGGAAATTAACTTAGTCTGAATTATTCTTTTGGTAACTTTACGTCAAAGACCTTTTAAGCTTTAAAATTGCGCGCTCTCCGGACACACCCGCACACCACGTGACGCTCAAACGCCACACGTGCGCGCTCCTCGGACGAGCCGCAACCACGTGACGCTCCAACGGAACACACAAGACACTCAGCTCATTCACGCAGCCGTGTTCAGCCACATAAGAACCAAATGCAGGTATTCGTTTACGAGTATTCAGAGCAGTAAGATTGTGTTTTTCCGGGTGTCTCTCAATGGTCTTAAAGTCTGTAATTTGCCACTGATACCTCCAGTCTCTCTCCATCTCTCTCTCCCTGTTTCTTTCACTCTCAGATCCTTTTAGTGTTTTGTTCATTGTCGTTGTATTGTGTTTGTAAATACATGTATTCCTTGTAACGCTTAGCAACCGTATACGTAGTTTTCCTTATTAAATTCGTTATATTCATTCATTGATTCTGATTGTATGCTCATTTTCCAGTCCCTTTAAGTGTCAAAGGTCTTATAGCTATAGGCTCACAAATTAAAGATACTTTACAGAGTATTTGCTTATAGGGCAGGAAACCCCATTCTTGTGGCCACAGAATTACGTTTCCTGAAATCCTATAAAGTAGGATGATATTGTGGATCAACCACAAATATCATTCTGACAATTGAGCTAATTTTAACCTGTCTGTAAAATATCTGTACCTCAGTGGTGGACCATAATCCCTTGTGGTTAAAACCTGATGTATAGATATGAATGCAGATGCAGGTAACAGATCATCCCCCTCGTTGGGCGATTTAACATGTATAAGTATCTGGTTCAAACCCGTATGAATAATTATTAATTATTAATTATTGAATACATATTCCCCAAAACTAAGCCAGATACCTTACACAGTTGATGGGCCCCATTGACTTACATAGTATTTTTCCCATACTATGGAGGTCAAAAGGGCCCAGATATTCGTCAATTACAAATATTCGACAAAATATCTTATTTTGTGTGCAGCAGAAGAAAGAATTCATACAGGTTTGGGACAACCTGAAGGTCAGTAAATGATGATATCAGTTTCATTTGTGGATGAACTATTCTTTTAACTTTCAGTCCCACTTTTATCCAACTTAAATTGCTATAAATCTTGAATACTTTGGAGCACATACTTAGTTTGGTCTCTTTTTAAAGAAGACACTTGGCAGATTATTGTACAAGTGAAACAAATATGAAAGTGAAATAAAAAAGTTATAGAAGTTTAAGTTGATGAAAGTGTAAAAATAAAACTTTTTATAAAATATATATATTTCATAAAACATGTTCAACTCTAAAACAACAAGAAAGCCCAAAACAAAAATCTGAACAGTTGTGTTCCAAATTTTAGGTTGATACCTCAAAATATGAACTTTCAGTATTCAGTATGTACCAAATTTTTTCACTAGATGACATCCAGGTTCCATCTCTTCCATTTATAAATATGGTTTGAGTGATCTGACGCATATATTTCCATAATTTTCATACAACTTATGAAGTAGAAATCCTATTCAGAAGAAGTATGGACAGGTTGACAGTATTTGTTTTGAATTCAACCTCTAACAATCACTTAAAAGACACGTGGAAAGAACACAGATGTGCGTTATAGCTCGCTGCCGTATCACAAATGTAGAATCTAACAGATTTTTCTTTATATATAAAACCTTTTCAAACTTTTTTTTCTCTATACTATTCTTTCATGATATTTCATGTTCATCAATATTTCAAAATAAAGGTCTGAACACGCCTTATGAGTCTGAAAATATACTTGTTGCAAATTAATAAGTTACTGTTCCTCTGTAATTTGTATTGAACATAAGAAACCAAATATGAAAACTAGTTTTCAAAATGATATATAGTTTGTCAATATTACTTTAGGTTAAAGGCCCTTGCACACTGAGTCCGAAATTTCAGGGTCCCCGCGGGTCCTTAAAAAGTCTTAAAACGTCTTAAATAAAATTTTCACTTTTTAAGGCCTGAAAAAGTCTTAAAATCTGAAATTTCCGATAAGGAGGTCTTACATTTCACGCACGGGCCTTACATTTCTTGTCCGACTCGTCATCCGTTATTTTGTTTTGTTTTTTGAACAGTGCGCACCATTTGGGGGCAGCACTTTTCTATGTGGGTGCAACCTGCTTCATTCCATAGGTGACTGAAGATGAATGCGGCGCGTTGATGGTTTGCCACACCATTCTGTGTCGTGTCGCAGTGTTAATTCCGTTATTGAAAACCATGACGAAAAATGTTTGTTGACGACTTTTTTTCCCCTGACTAAGACAAGACCATGAGAGACGATAACCAACGTCATTAAACGATAACTGTGACTACCGGTATTATATCAACACCTACAATATCGTTGACGAAAAAAGACGAGACTAAAGTGTGTTTAAAAAAATACAAACTTGACTAAACCACTTTTTTGTCGAATAAAGGAGACAACAACACATTACAATACAGACTGTGTTTACGAGCGAGCGTTCATGCTTACGGTTGCCAGATGTAAATAATTAAATCCCCAGTCAGAGCTTTTATTTTAAAATAACACGTTTTCTAGCCGTCTTGTCAATGGTATCTGGCAACCATGCTCGCGCGCGCGCTCTCTACACTGCTGAAGAAGCGCGGATGATCTGAAAACACAGACAAGTAAGCTGGAGTTCAGTGATCTTCATTTGATATTTTCTACTTAAATTAATTAAAGTGTCATTCAGTTGGTCTTTATTCTGTCACGAGCCGCTTGTGCTGTTTGTGCGACTAAATCTGCGATCAGTACAGGCTGATATCTAGCAGTGTTTTTAATGTTGATCATTTTATTGCTGTTTTGCAACGAAAGCCACGGCAGAACTGCAGCACACAGCGGTGATTCGAGAACGAATCTGTGGTAGGGATGGGCGTATCGATCCTGTGGTATCGATAGATCGATATACTCACGCTACTCATTTGGCATCGATTTCCTTAAAAAAATATCGATATAAACTAAAAAATCATAATTGGGGGTGTATGTATCACTTTCAGCTGTTTTAGATTACTTTCTTGAATTACTATGTGCCGGGACACCCCTGGCTGTACCTGGCGGCGTATTGAGCTGGCCCATGTCACGTGACAGGAGACGAGCGAATGAGCGACACAGCCGACGATTACACACACACACACACACACACACACACACACAGTCCAGCACGAAAGCGGGAGGCGGAGGGAAAGAACAAGAAGAGTATGATATGGCAGACAAAAAACGAAGCGTGGTGTGGTGTTATTTTTCACCAGTCGATAAACTCACGGCAAGGTGCCAAGTGTGTGATTTCCCACAGCAGCAACACAAGTAATTTATTCAAACATCTAAAGACGACGCACCCCGAGTGCCACAGTGAGCTTGAAAAAAGACAGGCTGCTGTGAAAGTCCAGTGTCCTGCACCACCCGCAGTCCGGCAGAAGACCCTGCACGAGAGTCTGCAAAATATTCAAGTGTATCCAGGTACAGTACAGACTTGACAGTGGAGTGATTAATTGTATAAATAAATACCGGTATTACGATCACAATCTAATTTTAACAGACACTTCAGGTGTCTGCTGTGCGTAAAACTGGTTGGAAACATATTCCTTGTTTCTCTCACACACTTAACCTCATTGTGAAGGACTCCATTAAGGCTGACACAAGTCTTGAGTCCAGCTTGGAGAAATGCAGTGCTATTGTTCGGTTCTTCCACCATAGCACCAGAGCGACTGACAAACTAACGGAAGTACAAAATCAGTTGAACTTGCCACAGCATATACTAATCCAAGCAGTGGATACTAGATGGAACTCGGTGTTGTATATGATTGACAGACTGTATGAACAACAACAAGCCATCACAACTGCACTTTGTCTTCTTGGGAGAAACAACATGTGCCTAAGTGATGGAGAATGGTCCCACATCAGGCAGGCCATTGATGTCCTCAGGCCTTTTTCTGAACACCAATCTGAAGCTTCAGTAAAGTGTGACGACATATTTCGAGTGCACTAAAGGCGTGACAGTTTTCTAGTTCATTTTTCCAAGTTCATTTTCTCAGGGAACAACTGTCTTTGTTATGCAGGTTTATACATGTTTACTTCTACAAAAGAGGCTCGAAACAAAATTGTTATGTATTCGTTTTTTTAGTTTTTTTTTTTTTAGCTTTTTCTACCAAGATTGGTTTTTTTTCTTTTTGAGAAATAAGAAAAGTGGAAATGTGTCTTATTCATCTTTAATTTAATTTATTTATTTCATATTTGTTATTTAAATTTTTATTTTATTATGTATTGACCATAATAAATTGTTTAAATGGTCTGTATTTGTCTTGTGATTTGTCTTAAATTTAATAATATTTTTACTGACGAAAATTGCCAATAAGAAATGAATGGTATCGGTATCGGTATCGATATCGATGAAAATGCAAGAAAAAGTATCGGTATCGTATCGAATCCTAAAAGTGTGGTATCGCCCATCCCTAATCTGTGGCTTTGAACGAATCGTGAGATTCAATGACCCGTTCATAAATACAGCCACTTGCTTTGTTACCATAAATGAATGACTCGATGACGGATGACTCGCTCATAAAGACAGTGACTTACCGCCACCTACTGGCGATTTTAATTTAATGTTTAAAAGTATTACCTCGTTTTTACCATCATTGCATATTTATTGAACATTGTTTGATTTAAATCATTATTTATTTTATAAAAGTATTTATAAAGGTAAAAAATGAACTGGAAAAAATCGATTAAAATGGGCAGATATTGTCCCTTAATGGAAAAGGTGTGACTGCAGTCTAAGTGCAAGAGGGGTTACGGCACTATAAAAGATTGGAGAACCACTGAAGGGATATGTAGAATTGCACAAGTGCTACTGCTAAAGAGTGCATTGTCAATACAGCCTGTTACCTTGATTCAAATGTCTCAAAAGCTTCATTGAATTGGCCTAAAGCGAAAAATTATAATGTCATTTTTTGTCTAAAGACTACATATAAAATAGCTACCAAAATTAATGTCGGTAACTGAAGTTTGACTTTGTCAACTAAAACTATGAAAGACAAAATTACTAAAATGTGACCAATAAGCATTTTCATCTGAAGACTAAGACTAAAAAAAAAGTGTTGAACATTTTCCTGTTTTTTTTGTCGTGGTAAAGTCTTAAATTTGCCTTTTAGAGGACTTAAAAAGGTCTTAAAAGTCATTAAATTTGCTGTTAAAAAATGTGCAGATACCCTGAATTTTCGTATGCGTTTTTTCGTATTCGTGATTCGGTGGCTCTGAATTGTCAAAACACCATTCAAACTGCTTGCTACGGATGCGAAAAACGCAGAAAATCGAACCCGATCCGATTTTTTTTTATGACGGACGAAAGTTTCCGAGGCAGTGTGCAAGCGTGATTGACATAACGTGAGGTCGTATTTATTTTTTAACGTGCGAAAATTTCAGACGCGAATTTCGGACTCATTGTGCAAGGGCCTTTAGACTTAGGTATTATTGTTGTAATAATATAATGGCAAATGTCGGGTGGGACGGTGACAGAAAATGCGCTTATTGTGTACATACAGTTTTTTTTTTTGCAGTGTACTTATATTAAAAAAAAAATGTCTGCATGTAATTAATTTCTGTAAATACATTATAATTACACTGTTGAGCCTTCCCTTACACATTAACCCACCCTTAAACCTAACCATACCACCAAACCTGTCCCTAACCTTACCCCCTCAATAGCAGCAAAAGTGGTTTGTAATACAATATGAATATTGTACTTATTTTTGATGCAAGTGCATTAAGGACACCTAATATAAAGTCAGACCAATGACATTATGATTGGAGAACAAAAACAAAAAAACAGATTACACTTTATTTGAAGGTGTCCTTGTTATGGTGTAAGAGTAATATTAATTAACTACATGTGCTTACTATAGGATTAGGATTCGTTTAGGGTTAGTTGCATGTAAGTATGCATAATTTATAGTAATAACTATATAAACTACATGTAATATGTAACAAAGACACTGTACAATAAAATGTTACCAAAAAACAAAATATTAGGTAAATTGGGTCATTGGGTAAAAACTGTAATTAATATATGACCATTTGATAGGCTGCATTTCAGACCTGAAAGGATGAATGTGCTTCTAAATGATAAAGTTTAATATATAAATGAAAATGTATAAATTGTATTGTGAGGATATAAAAGGCAATAGTGATACTCAACATCATGTCTGTGCTGTTATACTAAGCTTTATTTTTTGTTGGATGTAGTGAGCTATACATACAGCTATCCCTTAGGACGTATAGGTCCCAGATGCTCTGAGGAAGAGTCTGTAAAATGATGAATTCACTGTCTGGACAACACTCTCTGGGTCTCATTACACTTTCATAGTAGTGGCCATCCATTTCTGCTTAATAATTAATGAATGAAGAATAGTGTGTCATTATGGCAACAAACCACAATAACAGTATACTAAATTATCAGAAATTTGTGCAACCTTATCTTTAGACTTGAGTAAGTTAACATACAAAGTGACAATATATATATATATATATATATATATATATATATATATATATATATATATATATCAATCATTGTATGCTGTACTGTACTTTCCTTTGTCGACTGCACTGCATAAGTGAATAAGCTTGAGAGATGCAACGTTTGTGTGTGTGTGCATTTTGCCAAGTGAGCACTAGTAAACCCATTAGGTGGCCTTGAACAGCAGAAGGCAGCGATTAACTTGGGTAAATGGATCGTTTCCGCACTGAGTGTTCCTCTGTTTGACTGCATCATCCCTGGGGAGCTTAAGTACACTGCCTGCTCAGAAAAACTGAATGGGATTACGGATAAAGGACAGTAAAAACTCCCCTCCATTTCATCTCATGATTATTTAATCTCCGGATGACCAGTAAGAACCACTGGATGTGTGTTAGACCACAAATACACCCACCTATATTTTTTTTCAGTAATGCATTGATTTTTATGGTTTAAGGTGACACAGTAACATTGTAACAAATCAACAGTGAACTGTTTCAGGAATGGAACAAAGGTATGAAACTGTCCAAGTCTCTGTGTTCAGTACAAACAAACAAACAAAAAAAGTCCCTTTATTCTAGACTTTATTCTGAAACTACGCAAAGCTTCTAGGTTGTACGTCACACGCATCACACACATGACCAGCGTCGGCCAAAAGTGAGCCTGCGTGTGACGTGCAACCTAGAAGCTTTGCGTAGTTTCATTACGTGAAATCTCGAAGCCCACAGAGAAAGAAATGAATAGTTGAATAAAGTCGTCATTTTTGTTTGTTTTTTTGCGCACAAAAAGAATTCTCGTCGCTTGATAAACTTAAGATTGAGCCACTGTAGTCACTCGGACTATTTTAACGATGTCTTTCATAACTTTAGGGCTGGCCAGTTTCGATCCCTTAAGAAGCCTAAGAGTGATCCAGCTCTCAGATTTAATCAAAAATATCTTAATTTGTGTTCCGAAGATGAACGAAAGTCTTACGGGGTTGGAACAACATGAGGGTGAGTAATTACTGACAGAATTTTCATTTTTGGGTGAACTAACCATTTAAAGGAGCACTTCACCCATTTCAACTTTGATCTTTATTGAAAGTGGGTCATATATGTAGTCGAAATGTAAAAGAATTTTTGAATTTGGTGCCCTCTTGACCGAGAAAAGACAGAAAATAACTTTAGGGCGCATTTGTATGTAAGACAACAACTCCCACAATGCACCACATTGCACAGCTTTGCAAGCCACTCCCATTAATCCAGAACAGCGCAAACATCAGAGAAATCACTCTTCCATCTACAAGGCTAACGTTAGCTGCCACCAGAGTTAGAAATTAATTTCACACAAAATTTGTAGTTAATTGGCTGTGGCGAGCAGGATGAGGGCGAGGGACATGAGAGGACGGCGCGAGGCCGGTGGCGTGAGTGATAATGAACGACACCTGTGAGACGCAACGGTCTCGCATCTCTCACCGAGGAGCGGAAGCATAAAAGGAGCGACGACAGGGCAGATCGAGAGAGAAACAGGCCTGATTTATGTTGTGTTTTGTTTCTGTTGTGTGTGGCTGCTGGCTTATACTTTTGTTTTGTATTTGTTTATTTTACTGTTAAAATGTTTAAATGTTCGCCGGTTACCGCCTCCTTCTTTCCACAACAACGAACCCCGTTACATTGGCAATTAGTGAATTACTCCTCGTTTGTATTTCTTTCTATATGGTGAATTATTGCATGATACCTGGATGTTCAGTCAGAACATATGCGGTGCGACACTAGGATGGTTCACATCACAACACAAACGTCCGTGTGCTCGTCTGATTCAGAGATTTCGTCCAGGAGAAATTGCTATTGTTGAAATTCTCTGCAGCAGACGGACTCTATCTGTGTCCGTAGCGCACAGCGAGAGCACAGGCACCAGCAGTCCACCTCAGCTCGAGCCAGTCCGGGCTCCTCGTCCGCGACAGGCAGCCGCCTCCTGTTCCTCCATCAGCCTCAGCTGCTCTTCACTATATTGCGGCTCGTAAAGATAGCCACGAACATCGGATTCGAGCAGCAGAATTTAAAAATCCTCTTCTTCCATATCATGTTTAGTTTCTTCCGTCATTGTCGTAACTTCCTATCTCCACAGCGCTTGTTAGCTTAGCTTCCAAACAAGATGGCTGATATTGATTTCTGTATCTGCAAGTGAAGTCCCACCCACTGATCTGTAATAGGTCTGTAGCGTGAATGGGTCCCACACCCTGAATAAATGATGAGCTAGTGTTTGTAGTCTCAACCCTTATACAAAGAAATGGGACTTCCTGCTTTTTATGACGCAAAATGATGATTTTTACATCATAAAAATCAGGAAGTGGAACACTTAAATCCTTATTTCTCCCATCTCAGGGGAAAATAAGGGAATAAACCATGACCATTCAAAAATATGACTGGGTTTGTAAAGAATCAAAGCTTAATGCAAATGGGTGAAGTGTCCCTTTAAAGAATTTGTTCACTTCAGAATTAAAAGTTCCATTAATATTAACATTAAAAGTTCCTGAAAATGTACTCATTCCGATGTCATCCAAGATGTGTACTGTATGTCTTTCTTTCTTCAGTTGAAAAGAAATATTTTTGAGGAAAACATTACAGGATTTTTCTCCATATAGTGGACTTCAACAAGAACCAAAAGGGACATGTGCAGGCTAAAAATGCTGTTTCTTTTTTCTGTTGAACACAAAAGAAGACATTTTGAAGAATGTTGGTAACAGACAGCCATTGACTTCCACAGTATTTTTTTCCTACTATGGAAGTCAATGGCTTCCATCAACTGTCTGGTTACCAACATTCTTCAAAATGTCTTCTTTTGTGTTCAAAATAAGGAAGGAATTCATATAGGTTTGGGACAACTTTTTTTTTTTTTTTTTTTGGAAAAACAATTTTCATTTTTGGGTGAACTATCCCTTTAATTGTAGTGAGTAGAATGTTTTTTGGAGTGTTAGCAAATGTTAAAGGGTTAGTTCACCCAAAAATGAAAATTAAGTCATTAATTACTCACCCCCATGCTGTACCAACCCCGTAAGGCCTTCGTTCGTCTTCGGAACACAAATGAAGATATTTATGATTAAATCTGAGAGGTTGATCACTCCTCCATAGGCTCCCTAAGGGAATGAAACTTGACGGCCCAGAGAGTCATTAAAGAAAATGTTTAAAAATATTCCATGTCGCAACAGTGGCTCAACTATAAGTTTATCAAGCGACGAGAATACTTTTTGGGCGAAAAAACAAACAAAAATAACGACTTTATTCGACTATTCCTTTTCTTCCTTGTAGGCCTGAAACGAGACTTCAAGAGATTTCCACGACGCATGCGCGAAAATTGCGATCTCCTTCAACTACTTCAGTTAAGTTCTCGCGCGTGCGCGTCGTGGAAATCTCTTGAAGTCTCTTTTAGGTCTACAAGGAAGAAAAGGAATAGTCGAATAAAGTCATTATTTTTGTTTGTTTTTTCACACAAAAAGTATTCTCGTCGCTTGATAAACTTATAGTTGAGCCACTGTTGTGACATGGAATATTTAAACATTTTCTTCATTGACTTTCTGGGCCGTCAGGTTTCAATCCCTTAGGCAGCCTATGGAGGAGTGATCAAGCTCTCAGATTTAATCAAAAATATCTTCATTTGTGTTGCGAAGACGAACGAAGGTCTTACGGGGTTGGTACAGCATGGGGGTGAGTAATTAATGACTTAATTTTCATTTTTGGGTGAACCAACCCTTTAAGTATACAGTCTACTAATACTCTAATGACTGCCAGTACACATGTAGTTGCAAAGTTACTTTTAGTTAGTAAGATGTCTAAAGTGGTCCATCAAAATAGTGTTACTGATATTTCTACTAAAATTCTGCAGGAGGGGGAAAAATGAGACAAAAGTATAGAAACAATATCATGTGGATATAACTTAGATTGTGTAACAGTTTGCTGGTGTGGCTGTAATAATCGCACGATGACGAAGGAGAAATAAACAAAAACATTTTTAATGACTAAATCCAAAAATATACCTCACAGGAGATTACTTGAAAATGGAATAGCACAACCACTTGAACATAAATGAGACTGAACAAAGAACTGAGAGTAACTAAGGGTTTAAATACACAGAGTGCGAGAAACTGAAACTGGTGCGGAACTCATGAGTAACTATGGAAACAAACTAGCAGACAGAACTCGGAACCGGAATACGGCAATGAACGAAAACGAAACCAAAACAGAACTAGACCGTGACATACTTGGGAAAAGTTCATATTGAAATCTTGAGATCTCATCTCTCCAACAATAAATGGTTTTACAGTACAACCTATAGGACAGAAAATGTCCAAATCTTTTGACTTGAACACTGTATAATTATAGTATGTAATACCATTGCAGCGCATAAAAGATTACGTGGACATAATGCACTCCACTTCTTTATAAAGCAGCCTAGTGACTCTCCAGTAGAGCAGAACTGTAACATTCTGTTCTCTCTAGACTCGTTAGAGAGCTGATATGCTATTCCAATCCTGACAAGCGTAAGGGAGTCACCTGATGGGATGTTAGCTATGCTGAGATCTCCCCACTGCACCTCCCAGCTCATTTCTGGAAGAATAGATCGATGGTCGCCTCCTCCTCTTTTGTGTGGAATATTCACACACACACACGCACACACACGCACACACACTTATAACACACCGGTGAACACACAAACACTTGTCACGGTTTGAGGAAATCTGTTGCCACAGAAACACACACTGATGCGAGCCACAGACGAGAATGTGTGATCAGGCAGAGCATCAATGCAGCCAAAGCCTAAAAAAAATTATGCTTGCCTGCGGTTTACAAATCCAGAAATAGATTTTACAGTGTCTTGATATGTGTGGCGAATTCTACAGTTATCTCCGAGGAGCAATTTCATCTTGCAGCTAATTTTTGGTATGTTTTGCTCTCCTGCATGTAACTTGTAAATTCCATTCATGACACCTCACAGGTAGATTCACCAAGCTGCCAAACGTGTTGCATTTCTGATTTGACTCTAATATACGGAATGTATATCTATTCCTCATCTCTGTGGAACACAAATGAGCTACTGGAGCTGGGTGTTGTTGTCATGGTGATGTGAGGCTTGATGAATGGCAGTGCAATCGTGAGCTCTTATTTCTAATTGGTTTATTGCAAGAGAACTCAGTCTGTCTCTCTCCGTCTTCATTCCATGAGCTCCAATTCATTATAAAATGATGAAGCATGTTTTGCCCTCAGAAGCTCTTCTTTCTAATAGCGTTCAGCCAAACATATGTGAACATTCATGTATTTATGGCTACGATTCACTGGTAGTCACACTGGAAAATGTGGATCAGCTTGATTGCCATGTCACATTAGTCTTCTATTCTTAGTTTCAGGGATAATCCTTTATATTTGACAATTTTAAGGATTACATAGCAGGAACCCAATTTATGACACATGGGTTAATTTCATCTTCATGTGATTCACAAAGGAAAACCAAATGTCACAATCCAGCCAGACAAGTCATAATGCTATTAATTTAGCTATTTTTTTCTGTAGTATGACAATGCTGGCTGTTCACAAATCTCTGTAGCATAAGAAAATATATTTTACATTGTCTTGCTACTTGTTTTTCACACTTTATATTGATGTATTATTTATTGTAAAAAAGAATACATATATTTATGTATAGATTTTATATATACAATTGGTAAAAAGCTTTTAAATCATACTAAGTCATGTCTCAGTGTGATTCTGGAGTCAGACCATAGTTTCAGTAGTCATGACAAAGCAATAACTAAATCAGCATACTATCATCTAAAAAATATTGCACGAATTAGATGCTTTGTTTCCAGACAAAACTTAGAAAAACTTGTTCATGCTTTCATCACCAGCAGGGGGGATTATTGTAATGGACTCCTCACTGGCTTTCCCAAAAAGACCATAAGACAGTTGCAGCTCATACAGAACGCTGCTGCCAGGATTCTGAGCAGAACCAGAAAATATGTAGCATGATTAAAACCAGACCATTCTCAGTTGTAACTGAGTTATGGTCTGGCAAAGCTTCATAGACAACTCATTTCCAAAGGGGCGTCACCAATGGACGTAGCTCAAAAGCCTCTGGGCACAATTGGATAGACCGAAAACCAATCAGAGTGATGAAGGAGATGAGTATGCAGAGCGACGTTCGTCTGTTATAGAACAACTTGAATAAACGAGCAGACACTAGTTAGCTACTTGCTCTACGTTTATTTTAAATTATCAGCAAGACAACTAGAAGTGAATGTGCTTTCCATTAAATAAATCATACACAGTAAACAAAACCTTAACAAAAAAAACTTTGCAATGAACTTTGCAATTTAGACGCGCAAACTGCGTGCCAGTGCGGTGAGACGTACATGCTCGGGCAGATTCGGCTTGAAGTCGTTCATCCTCGGACGCGCCACCGCGCGCGATGTTTCAAAAAAAGCCGTGCACGCGATACAGCCAAGCGAATTTTTGCCTCGCGCACCTTGCGCTTGTGCGGACGTGTCGAGTATAAACAAGGCTCCGTGTCAGCGCGCGCTCTAATGCATTAAATACTCCGTGTCAGCGCGCGCTCTAATGGGTAAAGGGGCAGAGACCTCTCCTGAATCATCTCCAGCAGTAGCAGCCTCCAAAGCACCACTAACTCCGCCTCCGTTTCCCTCGTAAGCTAAAATTAGTATTTAAACATTCTCTATGATAAAAAAAAAATGTGAAAAAAATATTTTTATAACATGGTTTTGGCGATTATAGAGTTCTAATGATGTGTTTAACTATAACCATCACAACCCTAGTTCCACGGCGGCATCCATCTTTGTAAATGTACAAAATCTGCTTCACCGTCGCTGTGCTGTCGTCATCGTGTAAAGCCCGCCCCAACGTTTCTGATTGGTGCTGCGATTTCGATTGATTAGAAATGGGTTTGAATGAGCTCTTTGCCAGATTAACTTGCAGAGCAAATCTAAATTTGCCGGAAGTTGTCTGGGTGTTCCCAGGCTAGAAAATATGAACATATCACACCAGTCCTTAGGTCTTTACAAATCAGTCCTTAGGTCTTTACATTGGCTCCCAGTTACATTTAGGATTGATTTTAAAGTATTATTACTGATATATAAATCACTCAATGGCCTAGGACCTCAATACATTTCAAATATGCAATGGGATCACATCAGCTAGAAATACCAAGGGTTCACTCTAAGCATGGTGAGTCCGCTTTTAGCTATTATGCCAGCCGCAGCTAGAACCAGCTTCCAGAGGAGATCAGATGTGCTCCTACATTAGTCACATTCAAATCCAGACTCAAAACACATCTGTTTAGCTGTGTATTTACTGAATGAGTACTGTGCCACTGTACGTCCAACCGATTACACTGTATTTTATTTTGCATCCTCCTTTTTATACTAAACTGAACTCAAATGGCACTGAGAATTGGGTAAGAAAGATGAAACCATGCTGATGGCCTGGGTCTGTGTTGAAGTAGTGAGTTTGACGGGATTAAATTCGAGCTTCTGTGGGGTGCGGACTGGATCGGTTCCATTCCTAGAGCTTCCGAACAAATGGGTTTTTGGGGTGCGGACTGATGAGGCAGTGAACCCAAGGTTACCCCGTGAGTCAGTCCTAGAGCTCCTTCTATCCGATTTTAGGGAAATTGAGTCTATTGGAGACGTCCAATAGATTTTTTAGGTGGGAAAGAACACCACAGAGACAGTACAATCCACATGGGAAAATCTCACAGTAAAACAAGCAGCTGTGCAAAATATGATACACCAGTTTTTTTGCCAGATGAGAAGTTTATTTATGAGAAGTTTATTTATGTATAATCTTATTACTCTTTTAATTATTTTTATAACTGTATCCACTGTATGTCTGACTGATTTCACTGTATTCCTCCTTTTGATTCTAAACTGAACGCAAATGGCACTGAGAATTGGGTAAGAGACAAACATAAATTACTTAATTGGGGAACCTTAGAGATGAAACCATGATGATGGCCTGGATCTGTGGTGGAGTAGTGAGTTTGATGTGTAATTAAACTCGAGGTTCTGTGGGGAGCGGACTGGATTGATTCCATTCCTAGAGCTTCCGAACAAATGGGTTTTTGGGGTGCGGACTGATGGGGCAGTGAACCAGAGGTTACCCCATGAGTCAGTCCTAGAGCTCCTCCTGTCTGATTTTAGGGAAAAATCGGGTCCATCTGAGACGTCCAACAGATTTATAAGGAGCCGAAATAAAACTGGATGGATGGATGTTTCCTGCAAAGGGACATCACTCCACCGTCTCCTTTTCTTCCTGAACTTCATGAAGAAGTCGCGAAGTCTTTGAATGCCGCCTTCTCAGCCCAAGTGCGTTCCTCTGTCTCAGCAGCATTCTCCGTGGGGGACGGTGCTAAAGACAGAGGATACCACTCTCTTCCTCCAGTAGAAGAAGCTGTAGCGGCCCATCTTTGCCCGCCCTCTGCTGGACGGCGAGCTAAGACGGCTCTACCTTCTAAAGCTTCCCGCACTACTTCCGCTATGCACAGCCGCACTTATACCGCTGCTGGGCAGGCTGTATCGGCCTTACACTGGATGGCCGTACTGCAGATCTTCCAAGCCGACCTTCTCCGAAAACTGGATGAGAAAGGAACGGAAGCTATCAGCGTGCCGGATTTGAGGAGCGCTACGGACCTGGCTCTTCGTGCCGTGAAATCCGCTGCACAGGCCATTGGGTGGAACATGGCTTCTCTCACCGTTGCTGAGAGACACCTATGGCTGACGTTATCGGAGATGCCGGACTTTGAGCGTTCTGCGTTCCTCGACACGCCCATCTCCCCAGCTGGCCTCTTTGGATCATCCATCTAAGATTACGCGGATAGATTCGCTGAGGTTCAGAAGACGTCACAGGCTATGAAGCGCTTCTTACCAAAGCGCTCTAGCTTCGCAGAAGATCGCCCAAAACTAGCCCTCCTAGGAAAACGACGGTATTTAAGTCTCGCCGCAGCCAGACTTCCACGGAAACTTTTCGCTCGACTGTTCCAGTGTATTTTGCAGTAAACAAGCCGGTACCACGGCCCGCTTGCCTGCACACAAATGCTGTTTCCACGGCGACCCAGATAAATCACATAAAGAGTGTAATTTCTGGTATTCCGGCCACGGCCGATGGTGTTATGAGTGTAATAAAAATGCCCCCGACCCAGTGTCCATTCCTACACACAAGCACAGCCCACCACAGAACAGGGCTTGCACAAATAAAATCGACTCATGTCGATTGTGCATTAAATGTAGTGAATGTGCCCACAACCCAGTGCCCACAAACACTACACACTGCATGTCCCACGGTTTCTGTAAAAACAAAACTAACACACATACAGTCAGCTCAGGCCGACGGTGTTTTCAGTGCAGTAAATGTGCCAGCTGTCCCGCGCCCACATTCACTCAGACATGTTAAGCCCCGCTCGCTCTCTCTCAGCAAACTGCCATAAGGGAGTCAAACGTGGCCAGGCTGCCTGCCGTCTCAGACCCATTCTAGATCTAAGACAGCTGAACAAAGTGCTTGTGAAACGCCAGTTCAGAATGCTCACAACCAGGAAAATCCTCGCGCAGATTTGCCAAGAGGACTGGTTTATGTCAATAGATCTGAAGGATGCGTATTTCCAAATACAAATAGCGTCACGTCCAGTGTTGTGCTAGTTACTAAGAAATAATAACTAGTTACAGTTACTAGTTACTTCATTCAAAAAGTAACTCAATTACTTTGTTGATTACTTACACCAAAAAGTAATGCGTTACTGTTAAAAGTAACTTTTTAGTTACTTTTTTAAAAAAGTTCTTAAATGTTACCATTAATGCCCTTTAATGCGTTATGGTCTATACAAACACAAAACTGACTTAAACAGAAAGTAATTTTTAAACACTATTTTAGTTAAGTCAGACTAGCACAAACTGAATATATCAAGGATTTCTGAAATAAATAACAAAACAAGCATTTTTAAAGCTAGTGACTTGTTTGCTTTCTCAACATTGATATGTTCATGCAGCTGACAGTATACGTTTTTACCACTGTGGTTTTTACTGCATGAATTAATATTTGAGCAATACAATTGTACCTTGATCATTCTTGTTAGTTCATAATAGGCCTACATTAACTGAGGAGATACAAATACATCTAACAATGAATGATACTTCTACAACATGTATTAACAATATTTAATGCTAAAATTGTAATCTTATTGTAAAGTGTTACCATTTATATGATTCAAGCTTAAAGAAGATGGCCATATTTAAATATCTGCAAAGGCCAGAGCATTAAAATTACATAAATGTAGACCTATATTACATGTAAAGTCTTTCACTTTATTTGCTTAAATTTTAGAACACTTGATTAGACTTGATGTCGGCTGCATGAACATATCAATGTAAGCAATCAATCACGTCACTAGTTTTAAAAATACAACTTCGCCGGCTAATGAATGCATAAAAGTGACCAGCTGGATATAAACTAATGCAAATAGATGGTAACAATTGCGACATAAAACATGTGGGTCAGGTCTGCGTGTGTTTTTGTCACATTGCTTTAATCGCTTGAGGTAAGTTAGCCGTTACTGTTATTCCTCTCAGACTCGACGGCAAGCTTCTGTTCTTTCTCTGCTTATGCAGCATCTAGTAAAAAAAATAATTACTTTATAATGATATGGCAATGTGTACTTAAGTGTTCTGTATTTATACCGTTTCACTGTCTGTGTTTTAAATGCGCATCAAGTGCTCAGCGTTCTCAGTGCAGCTTGTAATCTCCGTGCTCGCGCTGCCTCACGTGTACGTAAACAACTCAGCCAGTGAGTTTGTTATGTGTCCTCAGGTGTCCTCTCGCTCTGTATAATGCTAGCAGTCTCTTCAGTGCTCTTGTACTGTGTAATGACAGCGCACACTTCTCAGCCGCTCCAGCAACTAATTAATTTTAAAAAGTAACGACAACGCGCCATATGGTAACGGTAACGGAGTTAATTTATTTTAAAAGTAATGCGTTACAGTATTAGTTACTGTCGAAAGTAACTGCGTTACAGTTACTGCCCAACACTGGTCACGTCACAGACGATTCTTGAGATTCGCCTTCGAGGGCCAGGCATATCAATACACAGTCCTACCGTTCGGCCTGTCCCTAGCACCCCGTACATTTACAATGTGCATGGACGCAGCTCTCGCACCCCTGAAACTTCGAACTACTTGGATGATTGGCTGATTCTAGCTCGATCACACTCAGAGCTCATAGAACACAGGACCATATTACTTGAACATCTCGAGAATCTAAGTCAATTGGGCGAAAAGTTCGCTGTCTCCCAGTCAGAGAATATCTTTTCTGGGCACAGAACTGGACTCGCTGTCTATGACAGCGCGACTGTCACCAGAGCGCAGACTGAACATTCAGCGCATCACGAAATCCTTCCGCTGCGGCACTATAGTCCCGCTCAAAAGGTTTCAGAAAATGCTGGGTCTCATGGCCTCAGCATCATTAGTGCTCCAGTTGGGTCTGCTTCGCATGCGCCCGCTGCAGTTATGGCTAAAAGCGCGAGTACCACCTCGGGCATGGGCCTCCGGTCTGTTTCGCTTCAAGGTCGTCAGAAATGCGCCACAGCTCTGAAACCTTGGAGAGCAATCGACTGGTACCAGTCAGGTGTAAACCTGGGGACTTCCTCGAGTGTGAAGGTGGTGTCCACCTGGGGAGCGCTGCTCGAGGGCAGACCGTTCTTTGGCCAGTGGTCAGAACGGGAGAAGCTTCTACACATAAGCTGTCTGGAAATGATGGCAGTCGACAACGCGTTGAGTATGGCGCTTTTTACGGCCCGGCACTATAGCGGGCGGAAGTGCAGACTCGGACAAAAATGCCAGACGAGTCCTCAAAGTAACCATGGCAATAGCTCGCAATGATGACAGCTGCCGTCAGCGAGCGTGAGAGTTGCATGATCTTTACCCAGGCAGGAAACGCAGATGAAATGGCGGTACCCGTCGCTGAGTGCGGCTTGGCACAAGCCACAGGAACGAGGCATCTTTAAAAAGACGCTGCTCTTTTAGATAGAGAGAGAGAGTGTGAGTTGCAGCGGCGAACACACACTCGGCAGAGTAAAAGGATATAAACGCCGGAAAGCGTAGCAGGTACGGCGACTGAAGGCGGCGAGATGAAGGCCAGCGGCTTCAGATGCAAGCCTCGTCCCGCAAGAAGCTTTTCTCAGACGGCGCGGCTTCTTCACTCCAGATCCAGCGATGCGTGAGCTTCACTGAAGAGATGAAAAATCAGGTTATATCAGCCCATCGAGCTATATTTATAGGCCCAGGCCACGCCCGCTCCCCCATTGGATCTGACCAAGGGCCTCTCACGATAGGCTGCTGCAGTTGCCACAGGACAGCCAATAGACACGCAAGCTGCCTTGCCTATGTCTGCATGCTGCCGCAACGCGTTTTACATTAATTCAAAATTAAGGATCATTTTTGGCTTCAATATCTTGTGGAAAAGAGGTTTTCCCCTAGCGTAAGATATTACGCAGTACGAGAGAACCTCTCATAAGAGAACCCTGACACAGCAGCTTTTCCGGTTTCATATACTTTCTCTTTTCCATTTTCCATGTATGCATGATCTGTGTTTATGTGTTTGTTTAGATTAGTTATGTGTTTGTGATTGAGTTAAATTAAACTTTTGTGTACATTCATGCGAGTTGATACTGGTCCCTGCTTGTAAATCAACGTCAATTTAACGATGCGATCACAGTTACATAGAAAGAGTTATTTTTCTGTGGCCACTAAACATATACTTTCTTAGAGTTGATGGTCAATATTGAGTGTTCGCCGGACAAACAGATGAATTGATTGTAATATTAATTCAGCTAAATCAAGTTAATTCTATTAACTGATCCAAATATTTATAAATAATTATAACAAGTTATGATTAATTATTCATATTTATCCTTTGAGCTAATTTGATACAGTCCCCATAAAACATGGAAACCCAACATATATATATATATATATATATATATTTTTTTTTTTTTTTTTTTTTTGTGTGTGTGTGTGTGTGAGTGAGAGAGAGAGAGAGAGAGAGAGAGAGAGAGAGGGGTCCCTAAAGGCCAGACAATCATACACTGTATTGCAGCCAACATCTGGAGTTGACAACACATAACACATGAATTTTACATGGGATTCTGTTGAGAGAAACTATAGCTTTGATTTAGGATACACTTGGGCTTAGTATGAAAGCACAGGAAATGCCTCCCATCACAGAATGAATAGGCTAAGTAAATAGAACTGTGATCATGAATGTTTTATCTCAACATTTTGCTACACAGATGACTTTCACTTCTTAGTTTGTGGACTTTAGGGGCATTTGTCACATTTAGTTGGTTTCTTTTAGTCATTGCATTTTTTTTTGTATTTAGTTCCTGTCATTTGTTGCTATGGTTACTAATTTGTTAATTGATTCTATACCTGGTTTTACCCCTCATTTTGTCTGTGTACTTATAGCCCTGAGTTTCAGTTGCTTGTGGTCCGTTCTTGTTGTTGTTAGATGGTTTGAATGATGATGGTGTATGGAAGTAAAATAATGCCAAATGTTTTTGAAACAAAAAAGCCTGTTGAATTGCACTACTTAAAAAAAATGCATTGCATTTACCATGCTTCCATTTTAATGCATTGTAGGGCTGAATTTCAACATGGTTGAATATTTAAGCTGTGAATATTTCAATTCAAAACATTTAAAACACATTTTCATTATTAAAAATTCAATAATCCATATTCATCTTTCATATTTCACTTCCAAAACATTCAAACTGTTTAAAAATACAACCTATAATATTCAACGGGCAATTTTCGGTCCATTTTATTTCGCTTTGCAAATTCGCTTCCAAAAATTCAGTGGTTCAAATTCGACAGTAAATTCAACATTGACATCCAGGAAAAGCAGTAGATTACAGAGCATGATCTCAATCTGCTGTTGAGTCGACCTCACCAGCAGGTGGTGCAAGCGAGTGTTGTTGACAAAGACCAGAGCAACAGTTAGAGCAAGCCATTCATTCATAATAACTCATTTACAGAAATTGAGCATACATTAAGTTTTTGTGATGATTATCTGGGCCAGTATATATGCGGAAAATATGATAAATATACAACAGCTGTGTTTATGTTTAATTCAATATCTTCATTGTTACTTTCCCTGTTTAGCCTACAATTTATCAGCTTTCTCTACCATGAACGGGATTATAATCAGTTTTCCTCAATACCTCATCATACTCAAGGATATCGTAGCGTAATGGACTAATACAGTGATAAAATGATCAAACTCGCACCTTATTGGGAATGTATGCTGTACTATATAGGCTACATGAAAGCAGATGGAAACTATTTAAGTTTCATGCTGAGCGTGTCCCAGTGCTAATACATTGCTAAATCACAAATCAGATGTACCTATGTACAATAACATATCGATGTCCAGCAATCGATTTAAATAGTACATTGTGTTTAATGAGATATGTGTTGGTGCTGAGAATTTTCACGTGAAGAAAAACATAGATCCGAGATGTAAACACATGTACTTTAATGGTCCAGTGGCAGAACTTTTGCCAAGTGTGTCAGATGTTCTAGGTTCTAATCCGCACTCATTATAGTTTTTTTTTTTTTTTTTTTTTTTCATTAAAACCGATTATGTTTATCAGTGGTTGTATATCAAGCAGGGAAACGTTTGTGTGCATTTTACTTTGTAATTTCACCGGAACGAATAGAGAGTCTGCACAACGGATTAAAACGCGAGTCCGTGTGAAGACTGTGCGCGACGCAGCGCGAGCCACAAGAGAACACTGTATCCGCGCCACTGATCGCAGTCAACGAGCACTTTGATAACTTGATTTCAAAAACAACACATTTCAGCGTGCTAGATCGCCTCTTATTTAACAAACGAACGAAATGAATGCTCTGCTAGTTAAAGGTACAATATGCAGGATTTTTGCAGTAAAATATCCAAAACCACTAGGCCAATGTTATATATTTTGTTTAGTTGATTACTTAAAATATCCCAAATGTTTCCAACACAGGGGTGAGGAGTCACCAGTCAATGTCGTCATATCCACGTTACCCCCGGTTTCCGCCAGGTTTGACCTCATACTGCAACAGTAACCATGGCGACAGACGTTGACAACTGGGTTATGCCGGTTATGCCCGTTATGCCTAGAAGGAACCTCACGCTGTTGTTGTTTTGTTCAAACATTATGGACCATGGCAAGCAGACTTTGAGACAAAAAGATGACTAGAACGAAGATCAACACGTCCGCGACTAATTTTGACTTGACAGAGACACAAGTGTTGCATGTTACTTTATTAGACAGGTGAGCAAATGTACATAAAACTAATCAATGTTATTTAGTTCAACATGATGAAATGTTAGAATATGATCTGTATATTATTCTAATGTTGATCTAGCTTACTTGGTCTCATACAGCCAACAAACACTCACTCAGCCAACACTCAGCCAACATTCAACACACTCAAATGCCGTGTAACTGTTAGAGCAAGTCAAACAGCGCTGCGTTACCTCAAGTTTCCTTCGTCTAATAAACTGACCTGTGTGAGTACACTTAATGCGGAATATACGTCATCAATATACGCCTTTGTTATTGTAAGAGGTAGCGACCCCTGGTGGCGAAAAAATCCTGCATATTGTACCTTTAACTAGAGATGTTTTATTTATTTGTATTAGTTAAATCCGTGCTGCGAGATGTTTCAAAAGTGGTGGGGACAATATCGACCCTGGCAAAACTGGGTGGGGGACATGTCCCACCCGTCCCACCCACAAATTACGCCTGTGCGTGTATACCAATGTCGCCAACTTTAGAGACAGTCCCTAAATGTGCAAATGTCCAATGTCAAGCCAACTTTATGCCAGTATATCACTGGGAAATGCTCAGCATGAAACTGTGGGCGTTATATTCATATTCTGAGTCCATCTGCTTGCCTGTAGCCTATATAGTACAGCCTACATTCCCAATAAGGTGTGAGTTTGGTCTTTTATATCACTGTATTAGTCCATTAAGCTACGTTAAGCGTTTTATATGTCCAGCAGGGGAATCCTGAAGTATTGAGGGAAGCCTAGTAGCCTACTGCATGCAGCACATCGCCGCGATATAAAGTTCAGGCAACTAAACAACCAAGAGAAATATATGTCTACCTCAAATGTAATATTGGATCTGTACATCAGCATCGGGGTAATAACATTATAATCTGGTTTACGGTAGAGAAATATGCATGTAGGGCTACACAGGGAAAGTAACCGTGAATACGCTGAACATAAAACAGCTGTCATAATAATCACAAATACACTTACATTTCTGTAAATTAGTTATTATGAATGAATGGCTTGCTCTAACTGTTGCTCTGGTCTTTGTCAACACGCATCAATTCAGGAAATTATCCATTTTTAAAAATAGTTTATAAACACAATGCAATGCGTAGGCTATGTATCCCACACCGTAACAGATGGCCTGGTTGAATCTGCCAGCACAGACTTGGGGAGGAGCCAAAAATCTGTGAGTACAGTTTACAAACCCGTGGGAACGGATTGCGAAAGCGTGGGCATGGTTTATGAATTTGTGGGTACAGATTGCGAAAACTGAAGGCACGGTTAACAAATATGAGAGCGCGGATTAGAAACTCGTGGGTACTGTTTATTAATCCGTGGGCACGATTTGTTAAACCGAGGGAAAAGTTTGAGAATTCGTGAGTACGGTTTATAAACTGAGCGGACGGATTACAAAACCGTCGCCACGGATTGTTTTTTTTTCTCCCACAGGCGACTTCCTGGCCTGTAGACTTCCCTACAGGGCTCCGTATGATGGGCCCCATTTGAGTCTGCTTCCTTTCAAGGTTTTTCCCCCAACACCTCACCACCAATCGAGCTCTGCCACTCAGTAAACTGTTAAAGGATATTTGATGCCAATAATGATAATATTTTAACGGTGCAGTGTGTAAAATTTATGAGGATCTATTGTCAGAAATGCATAATAATATACATAACTATATTTAGAATTTTGTATAAAGATCTTACAAAATGATCCGTTATGTTTCTATTACCTTAGAATGAGCCATTTCTATCTACACCACGGGTCCCCTTACACGTTAAGTCGCCATTTTGCGCCGCCATGCTTCTACAGTAGCCCTAAACGGACAAACTTCACTGTTGTTTTTGGTTCTGTTTCATTGGTGTTTTTAGAGGCAACTTTCACTGTCACTACGTTGAATACGCACAAAGAAGAAGTAGTATTAGTAACGTTAGTAGTGAAATTTGAACAAATGGAGGACCACACGTATTATTTGCACAAGAGCCTACAGAGCGTCAATCTTCATCGGCAAAGAAAAAAAAAACATGATGCAGCCAGATGAAGTCGGGACAGACGACGGCAGAAATCTCGGATTAACATCGGTGTGGCTTTTTCCAGATGGTCTAAAAACGACGGTGAAGTTGTCTGTTTTCTGTTGCACGGGTAAGTTAGTCCAACTTTAGCAATGTAACGATAAGTGAAAACATTGTTTGGTTTCTTTAGATACAAAATGGGCATAATCACCGCGACAAGTAAAGTTTTTCCCTCGTCAATGTTGAAAAATATTTCATTGGATTATAATTTAATGTAACAGGATCAAGTGACCAATTAATGCTTACTTTCAGAATTTGCATACATAAAGTGTAACTTATTTGTTGGTATTGCTTTGCTACTGTGCACACAAAGGTATAATTTGGTAATTCAAAGGGTAAATGCCTATTTCAAACGTTTCATCGTTTTACCACACACCCACACGGTGTTGCTTGACTGGCTACTCTCTCCTGTCTCAGATGACGACATGTTTGTACTGTTTTTGGCCACCGTAGCTTCTTCAAAAGGGAGGGGTGAGCGAATTTTATTTTCAACTTTGTTAATGTATAATCTTAGAGGTGAATGTATTTACACTGAAAGAGATTAATGATTTAAATATAGATTTTGGAAATAGAAAATAATGAGATGGGGGAAAAAATTATAAATTACACTTTTATTTAAGAAATTAAAACTGGCAGTAGGTGGCAGCAAATCACTGTCTAAATGAATGAGTCATAGAAGCATTAATTCAACTGATTCGTTCAAAACGGCTAATTCATTCAGGTACGAAGCTAGCTGAAGCCTGGTTCACATGGCAGGATAATTAGGCTGATTTTAGCCCCGATTTACCCCTTCCGAGAATCTTAAGTATGCTCCGATTATCGTAAAATAATCTGATCAGATATTCCTGCCGTGTGTGGTGTGTTAAGAGTGCTCTCGTCTGCTCGGAAGGATGTCGGGACCGCTCCGATCTCAAATCGGGGATATCCATATATTTTTTGGCCCGATTTCTCCTTGTGTGTGGTGTCCCCCGGGGACAAACAAGCACGCAGCCTGTGGACTGTGGCGTGTAGCCAATCAGAAAGCGAGGTGACGAGGCGCAGAGGAAGCACCGGAAAAAAACAAAATCAAAACAGCCGTCCATGCTCGCGTTGTCTTCACTTCTTTGACCATCGCCTTTTCTTTTGATAGCGTTTTTTTCGGGTTAAAAACAAACTACAAACTATCGCCACTGCATCCTCTTCGTCCGCCATGATTGTTTACTCTGAAGTCACGTTTGATCTCGAGGGATTTTGCGAGATTTTCCGTCTGACCTGGGAAGGGGCGTAGCCAGGACATTATTTCTGGGGGGGCCAGCTTGGCCAGTCTTTTATTTGGGGTGGCACTTGATTGTCAACAACTACTATTTTAAAACTCACGCACCGCGTCACTCAGAGTAGCGGTTTTCCCGTGGGTCGTCAGGCCATAAACCAGGGGTTGGCAAGTAGGGTTAGCATCGGGCCAAAACATTTTTTTTTACACTAGATGGCGGGATCATAATTAAAGATATTAATTGTGTTCATGCGACGAACAACCGTATAAGTCCAAAAAAAACAAAAATTGAGATAACCATGTGACTTGAATGTATGTGTGCCACTTTGTATACAGAATCACTTTGGGGGTGTGTTCGCGCGACCAAAACTCTGTATTTTAAATTTTAAAATAGTCTCACGCGGAAAAAACGTTTATGTCTACTAACGAAAAATGGAGACGCCGGTTGCTTTCATGTCCGCTGCGGACATTAAAAGGCAAAACCTCGGCAAAAAAAGGAGAGCGAACATGAATGAATGGAAGGACAGAGCAAGGAAGTCTTTGAGGGATGCTGGGAAACCATATGTGAACCGGAGAGGAGAGCAAAAACGAGGAAAAAGTCCACCGAAAGAGGTGAGTGAAAGAACCGTATACAAAGTATCTAACTTACTGTTACAGTCAGAGGGGCGTGTAGGCTCCTGCGCGTCGTCTACTACAGTTCATTCATATAGCTCACTCTGTTTAACGGATCAATTCATTAATGGGTCGAAATTAATGCTGTAGGCTACTACTCCTTATAACCGAGGATAAATGAATCGAAACATTATAGCTGCGTTTGATGTCTGGCTAGCCAGTTACTTTGTAACGTAGCGCTAGCTGGTTACAGTCAGGGGGCATATTACTGGGCGTCTAACGTTACTAATGTTCATACAGCTCGAACTGTTTAGCGAATCAAGTCATGAATGGGTCGAAATGATAGCTGAGAAAATTAGACTTTGATTGCTTTATGTCTTCACTGAAATTGGTAAAAAATAAATAAATAAAAAGTCATTGACGTGTTTAAAATATTTTGATATACTTTTTGGATCCCATGTTACCATTTATGCAACACTTTGTTTTGTAATATTGTATGCTATATTTGTTTGTTACTCATTTTTTAATAAATAAAATAAATAAAAGGTAATAATAAAAAATGCATTGATTGTGTAAGCTGTTATATATTATAGGTAGTAACCTTAATAGCTGCTAATAGCTCTAGTGTTCTATAGCTATATATATAAAAAAAACCCCGCTAATGTGACTTTGTTTTTGTTAAGGGCAAGGTGTGCAAGGAGACGTGTCCCAGGCAGTGTTCAAGCCTAACAGAACAAAGAAAACTCCAGCTCTTCACAGAGTTTTATGCTGTCTCTTATGAGAGGCAGCAGGCTATCATTCTCTCTGGTTTGGAGCAGGTAGGCTAACTTAAGCAATTGATGACCATATCATGTCAACAGTATGCAATGCATCACAATGTAGGCCCATGAAATAACCAGTGAATTGAATACTACTGTATGCCTTCAATTCACTAAGACTGCACATGTGCCTGATCACTGTAAATGTTAAATTTTGTGAGGATGGATGAAGGATGATCAGCATCAAGTAGGCCACCAAGTGCATTACAGTCAGACCACAGCACTTTGGTGGCCTAAAAGGCTTATTCATTCTCCTAACCAAAGCCTACTCACGTACTTAATGACCTTAACCTGACAGCTCTACAATACGGCTAGCCTGCTACGCTATGGTAAATGTCTTTTTACTTCATGTCTTTTTACTTCTAGCACAAGGTGAGTCGCAGACGACCACGTGGGCCTGACACTGAGATTACTAAGAGGAAGTACACCTTCAAGTACCATGTGCAACAAGGAGGCCAAAGACTTGCTGTTTGTAAACTCACATTTATGTCAGTCTTTCAACTGACCAACAGTCGCCTACAGGCAAGTTTTATATAGCCTAGCCTTTTCCGTTTGTTAACTTTTTATTACATGCATGATTTTAATTAGATACATTGTCCATAATATATTTATTTAAAGTTACTTATCTTTGAAAAGGTTATTCAAGAAAAGTTAGGCAGTCAGTCTGAGGGAACAGAGCAGGTAGCTAAAGTCAGGTCTCCATTAGAGGACTTCAGAGGAAAACATAAGAACAGGTAAGTAAAAAAAAAACCAAATCTTGAAGGACCTCATGCTCTCGTCCTGTTAGTTTTTAAAGCTGCACCATTGTCACACCTACAACATTCCCTGGTCTAATGGTGCACTGGACGCTGGCATTATAGAGCGTTGGGTGCCTTGCCACCCTATAACGCCAGTGTGCACATATCGTAAAGGTTAGGATTCAGCTCACTGTTGTTGCCCAGTCAGGAAACATATTTTTGCACTTTGAAATCGATATCAGAGATAAAGTGCTATGGAAATGTAATGTATGATTATTCTTTGTATCATTACAACATGTGGATCTTAAAGGGATACTTCAGCTCTGGAAAGATTAATGTGTATTTAAAATGGGTCATTTATGTAGTAGAAATGTGAAATTATTTTTGAATGGAGCCTTCTAAAAGCCAGAAAATGTATTTTTGATTTATGGGGATGAAAGACAACAACTCCCAGATTGCAATGCTAAAACGCACACATCAATCAATCACATGTTTAGCATCCATGTAAACACTACATTCAGATTCACAAATCGGAATAAATTCAGTTAGATTGAAACAAAAGGTGTGCATGTAAACAATGACAATTTTTGCGTCATCGGAGGATTTTTTCCAGACAAAAAATACATAAATCTCTCATCTCAGGGGGATATGAGGGAGAAAAGCATGGTAATTCGAAAATACTAAAAAGAATTCGGCTTTCTAATGATACAAAGCTTAATGCTAAATCCTGAAGTACCCCTTTAATGACTGTATGTGAAAAACAAAATCCTATAGTTTAGAGGAATGTTTATAATTATACATTTATGGTCACAGAAACAATGCAATTGTGCAAAACAGACCAGCATAGTTTATTATATTTCCCTTGTTCATGAGTTGTGGTGTTTATTTTTTAGGCCTCATAGCATTCATCCTGCAGTGAGAGAGGGGATAAGAGAGCATATCTTGAGCTTCCCACGCCAACCGAACCACTACTCACGGATGAAGGGAGATGTGGAGAGGGAGTACCTGAGCCCTGATTTAAACCTGCTCCGCATGTTCCGCCTGTACAAGGAACACAGTCCAACATCCACTGCAAAGTTCTGGCTCTATAGGGACATCTTCAAGCAGCAGAACCTCAGTTTTGGGCAGCCAAGAAGTGACACTTGTGCGAAATGTGACGCCCTGTTTTTAAAATCAACAGCTGCTACAACAGAACGAGAAAGGTTGAAGATCGCAGCCGAGAGTGAGCTTCACCACTGGAAAGCTGAAAAAGCGTACACCCAGTTTCAGGCTGACACAGAGTGGGCCAAAGCCAATGATGACTGCCATGTCATTTGTATCGACATGCAGGGGGTAGTGTTCATGCCAAACCTGACACACTCCAACGTGTACTATCAACGGCAGCTGGCCAACTACAACCTCTGTATCCAGGAGATGGGCACTGATGATCCTCCTACAATGTGCCTCTGGCATGAGGGCATCGCTCACAGAGGTTCCATCGAGGTGGCAAGCTGTCTTTTGAAGTGGGCAGAAACATCTTTTGCTCCCCTAGTCCAGGCAAAGGAACGGAAGCTCGTCATCTATAGTGACCGATGCTGTGGACAGAACAACAACTGGCGAGTCCTAAACCTCATGGCCCTGCTCGTATCTAGAGGGTACTTCAGTCAGATAGAGCAGAAGTTCATGGTGTCTGGCCACTCCTTCCTTCCCTGTGACCGTTCCTTTGCCACGCTGGACAAGAGGCGTAAGGTGTCCACACTCCACACCCCCAGCGATGTCGCCGAGATGATCCGTGGAGCCAGGCAGCAGCATCCATTCAAAGTCATTGAGATGAAATGTCCGGACTTCAGGCAGCTCCCTGATGCAACATTAAAGCGTCCACCTGGCTTGCTAATCACATCCATGATGTGGTTGAAAGTGACAGGTAAAAAACAAAAGAGTAGGTCTTCTGAGATTAACAGTGTTGGGGATATGTGCGTGAAAGAAGAATCTTTATTGAATTTCTTGTTGAATCATGATTTCAGCTGCTGATCCATGGTGTGTCCACACAAAAGGGAGCCACAGCCTCTACGAGGGATGGAAGACCTGGCTGATCACCAAACAGAGGAAGAATCAACCACCTCCAGAATCAACCACAACCAGCTCCCTTGTTCTCCACCACGTATGCTCGTGCTTATGAGGACCCTCTGCCCGTCAAGAAGGAGAAGCACCGGGATCTTATGAAAATGCTAGCCTACATGCCAGCGGAGGCCCAAGCATTTTATGGGGCATTAGAATGCGAAGAGTAGCCTGGTATGTGTAGGTCATGTGCAGGGTAAGGTGGGCTATATTGTGTATATTGTGTATATTGTGTAAAAATAATCATAATAGTAGTTGTAGTTTATCTTGTATGCCGTATATTATGTTGTATAATAGGAATATATAGTTATTTATTTAGTAAATGAATGAATGGGGTGATTTATGAAATGTATTATAAAATGGTAAACTAGCATATGGAACCATAGCAAGGAATGATGATGGTGTATGTCTGTATTGTAAATATGTATTGTTTACAGTTATTACTGTTGTTTATTGTTTGTATGTATTGTTGATTGTATGTACGGTTTATTGTTTGTACTGACGTTTATTTTCTGTACTATAAGTAGGCCTATGTATTGTTCATTGTTCGTACTGTATTGTCTGTGTTTTTGTTCTGTGATTTATGTTGGTAAAAACATAAAAGAAATTGAAAGAAAGAAATGTTTAATATTTTCTTTAAGGTTCTGTTACTGTATTAAAACTAAGATAAAGGAATCAAATCTCCAGTGGTTTAAGTGATATGATGAATTGGACTTATACTGTTATTCCACATTAACTGGACTTATACTGTTCTTCCACATTCCAGAAATGTAAATTACTCTAACTTTTTATTTTTAAGATTGATACTAAAAAATCTTATCTCATTAGAATTGTGAAACTTTTGTTGTCTATCTTCAAGTAAAAAAATAAAATAAAATATAATATTCAGAGTCCAAATAAAAAAAAAATGTATTATTCAAAATTTGAAAATATGGACTTATATGGTTCTTCGTCTCAAGCCCTCAATTGATGAAAAATGCAACTAGAATTGCCTGTGACTGTTACAGTGTCTTTTGTAACTGGTAGTGAGCTGTTCCTCTGTACTGTGTTAAATCCTGTAGTAGGACAGTCATTAACAAAAAGCCACATTTGTGTGGTGGTGTCCGGGTTTTACACTGGATAAACTAATAAAGCAGTAGTGACTAGGGATGAGTCACAGTTTTCGAATATTCGATTTGTTAATTTAATTATAGAATATCGAATAGGTTGTGTGATTATTGTTTTAAAAAATCCCCATGTTTTCAGTGCTGATTCAATAGTGACGCCGTGTTCCAGAGGGTGACGCTGCAAATAATGCAAAAGCTGTCTCAAGGAACCGGCTAAAAGTAATGATTATGAATGTTTCAAATATGGCAAGGAGACATTTTAATTGTTTTTTAATAAATTAGTGTTTTCAATGTCGGCTGAAATATTGACTGCAGTAGTTAACTCGCCTATAGAGAGACATGCACATTTCTTACAGATTACATAAGCAGAGAGTAGTCGGTTTCTAATTTCGTTTTGAATTGTTTCATTTAAAATTAGACATTTTAAGCTTTATATATATATTTCTCGTGTCTGTGAGGCAGCCTAAACGCTGAGTTTCGGAGCCTAAACTAAAGAGTTTCGCAATCTTTAGCCTATTTTTACAAAAACAGCTTCTACAGGAAGATACAAAGTTAATGGAGCATTTTATACATTGTCGTGTTTCTTTAGAAATAAATAATGGACAAATTAAGTCTTTGGACGCCTTAGATGTAAAGTTATTCGCTGTCAAAGTGACGCCAAAATGAATGGGAGTCAATGGGATGCTAACAGCAGGTGAAGTTCTGCTACAATGGCGTCTCCCGTGAGGCTTCAACTTCCGGCTGATGGATTACCCCCTTGGGTTTTTGTTTCCATGTGAGGCAAGAGCATCGGCCACACAGGTGCTCACATTAATAAAATTGCCTTAAAACTGTTAAGTGAGTCTATCATTTTCTTCGATTGTTACAGTATATTCTGAGCGTGCACACAGGAGGCCACCGAACAGTATTGCGTTCGCAGTTAATACGTTTTTAATAACACTTTAAATTCAAACATGTCCCGCAGTTTAGCAAGAATAGACTGCATTTAACAACACTAACTTATTTGCCTGATTTGGGTGTTAAGTTTGTGAAGGAAAGGAAGGTGCATGGGACGGAATGTGGCAACAGCACTATAATCGTTTCACACCGATTATCTTGTTTTCATAATCGTTGGAATCCAAAATCGAAATAGAAAATCAATTATGATTAATCACAAAGCCCTAACGAACAGGTTAGCTTACATGGCTTTCCTTTTTGAAGTGGTGAATGAAGTTCGAGGTTGTGATCGTCATGTCCGATATCCCTTGCCATTTATTATGCATACAGCAAATCACCTTTTATATGGTCAATTTCGAAGTGTTTAAAATAAAACATCTTGGGAGATTTTCTTCTACCGATATGTATAGGATAATTTATTTTGTTTCTTTCACAAGTTATAACTTACATATATATACAAAAAAACGTATACAACAATTTCTTCTTCGTTTACAAATTTTAATTTACATAACCAAAATTGTATTTCTCTACCAATCTCTCAAGAAGAGAAATCAGTCTGTCCATTTTCTCTCTCTGCTCTCCTGTGATCTCCTCTCCTCTCTCCACCCTAATTAGCTCGATCAGCTCATCATCTCTGTCTCTTTTTCTCTTGGGTGATATTGGTGCTGGCTCCTCCTCATCTTCGTCATCCACTGCTGAACTTGGCCCTGGTGTGTCCTCAGGAATGGGGCAATAAGGACAGGGGGGTATGCCTCGGTCCCAACACCTCATCCATGAGGACAAACCATGGCCAAGCTGCAGCAGAGGGTTTCCCACTAACTCCCTCACCTGTCCCACACTTAATCCTAAGGCAGAGCAAATAAAGCATGCCTGTTAACAACAACAAGAGCACAAAAAATAAAAATATGTGTCTATTATGTTGCATACTTTGTATTTTTTTCCCCAAGTTGTCCCATTTTTCCCCCCAGCAGGCCCATTTTCTCCAGAATTGTCCTAAAACAAGAGAAAAACAAACACTTGTAAAAAATATTAAGACGGGTGCAGTCTTAAGGAGATTTGAAAATATGACTCAGCAGTACATGCATACAAATAACATTACACCATAAATCATATTTCTGTATACTCAAGCTTGACAACATTTGTAGACAGCTTCTATGACAGCACTACAAAAAACAGCAACGTAAAAGACTATTGGCTTATCTATTGGTTGACTGGTTGTCTTATTGTTGTGGGCTTTGTGTAGGGTAAGGGCTAATCGTTATAATACACAAGAGAGCCTAGTGGAAATATTACAAATGGGTCAATGTCTAACCCCCAAGCCACACTGGCCATGTTTTTCGCTCCGGTAAAGAAATATTCATTTGCGGCCCTCATTTTAATAAACTCAGCTTTATGCTCCTTGCTCAACAAAACAAAATACAAATTTTGGAACTTTTAACACTTGTTTCGCTAGCTATTTGAGTTGATTAAAGGGGTCATGAACTGAGAATTCAAATTTCCCTTGATCTTTTGACAGTTAAGAGTTTGTTATACTATAAAAATACCCTGTAAGATTCAAAACTCAAAACTTCCTTGTTATTCCACAAACTGCTTTTATTGAAACCAAGGCCAGAAAATGATAGGATCTAATTTTTTCTCATAAGTGGAGACTTATGACGTCACAGGGCAGCGAAAGACCGCCTTTGCAGAAGAATATCAACGCCTACCTCTACATCACAGCATCTTTGGCGACGCCCACTAGAGCGTTAGTGAATAGTGACATGAGAACGAGTAAAGATCTACACATGATCAATACCAATACTTTCCAAGGGATCCTAATGTTAGGATTGTGTTTTTTTTTTTTCAACAATGTGAATGTCTCATCAGTGCATTATTTGTGTGTAGGCTATTTGGTGATTTTTACTGTGGATTATTTGGTCAATTTCGCCGCTGGCTTTGCAAACAGACTTTTACGATATGGATCTGCCACACTCTAAAAATTGCTGGGTTAAAAACAACCCAATTGGCAACCCAGCGCTGGGTAAATATTGGACAGAACACATGCTGGGTTAAATTAACCCAGTGACATTTTAACCCAGCAGGCTGGGTTGTTGAGGAAACCCAAGATTTAGTCATTTTTTTTTACCATTAATAGATTTGCTATTCTGGGTTATTTTTGCTGGGTTATTCTTATAATTTCACCTGTGCTTTACTGTAAAACTATGAATTAAGAAATAATGAAGAACATGTTTAGACTGTCAAAATAATATTTTTTAATGCTTGTCAACTGACATTCACAAACGTGTTAAAATTGGAAGCACAACAAACAGCACAAATCAAATTTAAATGCAAAAATCATTTAGTGCTGCAAAGTTAAATATTGTCAGTTTTAATAAATAAATAAGATTAGTTCTAAAACCATTAATGGTTTAAATACAGTGACATTGATAATAATATTTTAAAGTCAGCTAATGCAAAGTCATTTCAAAATACATCAAGTCAAATACAATTAAAGAAAGAAGATTAGTTCTGAACAATGACATTTATACATTTAACGTTTTAAATACGCAGTGAAATTGACAGACAATTCAATTTTAAAGTCAGCGAATGCAAACAAATTTTTAAAATATGCTAAAATTTACATAGGTATAGTTAAATAAAGTAAAATACAGCTAATGAAGAAAGAAAATGAGTGTTGAACAATGGAATTTATACCATTTAATTCTGTAGAAGCAAAATGGGGTGCATTTCCAGAAAGCATCGTTAGCCAACTATGGTCGCAAGTTCCGTCGTTATCAGCACAGTTCAACAAATCGATGTTTCCCGAAACCATAGTTCCAACGAACATTCACAAACAGCATCGCAAAGTTGTGTGTTTGGAACGACAGCTCTCGAGAGCATGGTTTCAAGATTGCATGACATGTGGACTCAATAAATCCTTAACTTGAGCAAAATAACCAAGCTGACATTCAGTGCAACCTGTGTCTTTTATTTAGAATCCATACAAATGTCATTTACGTCTTTGAGTTTGTCATGAGATGTAAAGCACCGTTTTTGAAGACTGCGCATGTGCGAACGTGCTCTACTATGTAAGTACGAGCCTATGATTGAATCTGGAAATAAAGCAAAATTACTGGGAAAATTTGAAATAGTCCTCAGATGCCATGTCTGTAATTTCTATCAAAATATCTAGCATTAATTCGATCTCAAACAGTTTCATTAAAATAAGTTATTACTCCTCCACGTGCGTGACGTCATAAACCAATGTGGTTGAACGGCCACTTTGCGACAATATGGTTTCGGGAAACAGTCGTGATTAGCTACATTGATGATGAAGGATTGCGATATCTGCTGGCCGTTTCCCATGGCCATGACAATGGGATGGGTTTTTGTGGACTCCAACCTATAAAAGAAAGTAAATACAATTGTTTCAATGGCAATGGTGTCATTATTCGGTTGAAGTCAGTTCAGTGTTGATTCAATTCAGTTCAATTACTGTGTAAAGTTCATCATGATTTCAACAATCAATATTTTTATTTGGCGAAAAGCCATATAATAAGTGGTATACTTTACATTATTCCTTAAATGTCTTGTTTGATCTTTTTTTTTTTGTCAAGGATCAAAGCTGCTTAATAGGAATTGTTTTGAGGTAATAAAGTTAAATGTACATCCAGGCAGTTTTCATCACAAAATAAACTCCTTCGGGGTGATACGAGATCCCTCCACTTTGTGTTGATTACCCTGTTGAAGTTTATTCTGCAAGATCAACTGGCGGGATGTACAGTATCCCGTGCTTAAAGGGTTAGTTCACCAAAAAACGAAAATGATGTCATTAATGACTCACCCTCATGTCGTCCCAAGCCCGTAAGACCTCCGTTCATCTTTGGAACACAGTTTAAGATATTTTAGATTTAGTCCGAGAGCTTTCTGTCCCTCCATTGTAAATGTGTGTCCGGTATACTGTCCTTGTCCAGAAAGGAAATAAAGACATCATCAAAGTAGTCCATGTGACATCAGTGGGTTAGTTAGAATGTTTTGAAGCATCGAAAATACATTTTGGTCCAAAAATAACAAAAACTACGACTTTATTCAGTCATCCGGTTCTGTTGTGGATCTGTTCAGTGACGCCGCTGACGTAAGACGCTGCTGACGTGTATCTGGTGCGCCCGAGCTTCGTTTACAGTCTGAGGGAGACGCACGCTGTAAAAAGAACAATCTTCGCAAACAATTCTAAGGATTTCCACACAGAGGAAGACTTGCATTTTTTTGCCCAGCCATATTTATTTGAGCACGAATACACGGATTCACCAGATAACACGGAAGACAATACAATGCTGAATAAAGTTGTAGTTTTTGTTATTTTTGGACCAAAATGTATTTTCGATGCTTCAACACACTCTAACTAACCCACTGATGTCACATGGGCTACTTTGATGATGTCTTTATCTCCTTTCTGGACAAGGACAGTATACCATGTAGCCTACATTTTCAATGGAGGGACAGAAAACTCTAGGACTAAATCTAAAATATCTTAAACTGTGTCCCGAAGATGAACGGAGGTCTGACGGGCTTGGAACGACATGAGGGTGTGAGTCATTAATGACGTCATTTTCATTTTTGGGTGAACTAAGCCTTTAATGCACAGGCAGGTCACAATGCAATTTAAATAGCAGTTATGCAGTTGTATACTTACTGGTTGAAGATCAATAAAAGCCTTTCTAGCTTCGTCAGAAAGACCAATTCTGTACACCATGGCAGGAAGAAGGGGAAGGACCAAAAGAGCAACATCACCTCTATTCTCTGCAGAAAAGAGACATAACATCTCAGAAACAGGACCAGCTACAACAAATATAAGTTAGTGCAATAAGCTACAGACATAGAAATAAATATGCAATAATGATACTACATACCTAAAGTTGCCTTTTATGTTGTATAATTTTGAAGATCTAAAACAACTAACCTTGCAGATTTTTTATGCACAAACAGCAACATAACACACTAACTAAAGTTGAAAAAATTAAATAGATTAATAAAGTAATTCTCCACCCACAAATTTAAATCTCTCATCATGTATTCGCCCTCATTCCACCCCAGATGTGATGTATGACTTTCTTTCTTCTGTGTAACACAAATGGAGATTATAACATAGTCCATCCTATACCAGCTGACAGTGCTCCCTTTATGTTTTTAGCATTAGTTGAGAGATTTTTTCCTTTAAATGTTTACATGAATCTACTACATCTGATATTTATCCAAATGAATCGACATTGAATCAAGATCGGAATCGAATCACAAGCTTATAAATAGCTAAACTCAGAAGTTGGCAGCCTTGTGCGATAGCTGCTACCTATAACTATTGAACGGATCAAATGTATACATATAGGCTACGTTAAGTTACGCGAGGTTGAGTTGATTATCACAGGCAGTCAATTATGTAAAAGCTGCAAAAGTGTATAAACATGAACGTTACTTGTCGATAAGACTGGCTAACTGCCACTCGGAGAGTTTTCCCTTACAGATGTATCCATGCTTTTCTGACTAGAAAAAAAATGACATTTTGAATTACATCACTTACCAAAAACAAATTTATGTATGTAAAAATACTTTTTGTACCATACATGCATCACCTCACTGGTCCAACCCACGGCACTGAGCAGTGAGCATGAACGCGCTTTGAAAGTTTTCGCGGTGCTGATAATAAGTCGATTCATTTCTTGGAATCATTTGTTTCATAATTGGTGAACCGGTTTATTTGAACCGGATGGACGGTTCTTTTCGACCTGCGGTCCCACAACATTTTACGCACTTGTTATGTCTTTTACATGTCGGTATGGACAATTGCAGGCATTTTACATAAGAGCAGTTAGTGATATTACTCACTTGTTTTGTTTTGAGTGACTCGACTCACTTTGTTCAATTCGCTTGTCAGTGACAGAAACGACTCTTTCCTCTGTTTCTATTCACATTTTTAATGGGTTCCGTGTGGTACATAATCATGAATTGTATATTTAAAATAATTATTAATTAGAAAAAAAACATTAAATAAACTTACCTCAAAACAGTTTCACCCAGCTGCTTTGCCCCTTTGTCCCCTCAAAATGACAGCTTGGGAGCGAATTTTAACATCTCCAAGGCGCATTTGAACATCTCCAAGGCGCGAAACTCGTAAAACAACCCAGCTGGGCAGAAACAACCCAGCGTTGTGACCCAGCAGATTTAACCCAACCACTGGAAAATTAAAAATACCCAAAGGTGTTTAAAATATGGTAAAATAACCCAACAAAATTACCCAACAGACTCAACCCAGCATTCTGGGTTAAAAAACAACCCAGCATTTTTTAGAGTGCAGCAACGCCACAAACCTGTAAGTAATCATGTTTATTCTAATGCCTGATCTGCAGGGGCGGCCTTACCTATGTTTCACCCGTTTCAATTGAATCAGGCCCTGCCCTCCAAAGGGGGCCCCAACAGACCAGCAAAATCCCATTCATTTTCTCCGTAGGATATTGATTTTCAGCCACGAGCTACGAGGTTGTGAAACGAAAGTTTCTGCTCCCATAAAAGCCACAAGCTACAAAATCAACCTTGTTATTTGCAAAACACTGACGTCTCTGATTGGTAGAACTTGCAGTTACCATGGTGAAGTTTAAAACCTTTGCGAACGACTTAAGCGATCTGAAGTTTAATATAGGTAATTTATGTATTTATACCTTTGCCTTTTTTGCTGTTAGGTTAAAATGTTATTTTGAGCAGAAAAAGAATTTTAAGAGGAAATGAAACGTACTTATGCCAGTGGTGCTGAAAAACGAAAGATAGCGGACAACAAAAGAAAAGCTTTATTCAGCCTACCAAAAGTGAAGTTACTCTGCGTGAAAGGGCGAGGCTTATTCCAACGTAAAATGCTTTATAATTGTATATAGTTTTAATCAAATAAGGTTGGATTATTTCTATGTTGAGCTGCCTGTTCATGAAGCTGAAACTGCACGTAATAAAATAATATACCATTGATGCAAACCAACAGGAATCCTTGATTTTACTGCTCTTTTATGTTTGTTTTATGTGGTTAGGGGCCCCATATTAGTTATTGAAACGGGCCCCCAGATGCTTAAGGCCGCCGCTGCTGATCTGTGATCATTAATTTCTGATGTATTATTATTCAAGTTCAGACAGATTATCTCTCAAAATCGTTCAATACTGTTTATGCATCTGTAAATCAAGCCATTGAATAAACAATCAACTTCACGTCGTTTCTCTTAGTAGGATGACAATAATCTTATTTAAACTGTGATTAAATTATATACAGAAAGCGATCAAAGATGGCCCAAGCTTTGCAATCGCCCAAGCTGTCAATTACACAGCGCAAGTTTATCTGGACACTTGCCAAAACTCATTATGAAATCAATGATGCTGTTACACTGCACAACAAAGCTCTTACCTTATTTACATCGTGTTTGCATTGTTATTTGGTAAAAGCATTCGTGAGAGTGCAGAAATTGCGTTGCAATGATTACATCAGCGCATTTACGCGGTTAACAGACTGTCTGTCATTTTTTCAATGCTCATCATTGCAACCTTTCATGTGATGGAAAGATCTAAATATATAATCAATACTTTTCACGGTTCGTTAATCTCTATAGCTGTAATAATAATTTCGAGAGAGAGATCCACATGTAATATAGCTATTTCATATGGAAACATGTCAGCCAATCATAGCAGTGGGCGTTTACACTGAAGTCGCTCACAGACATGCCCCTTTAAACAGCATGTTCAAATCAGAGGCTAAAATCAGGCAAGGAAAAATGCCTTTTATTTCTAAATTATGAAAAACTTTGATGTAAAAATCATATAAGGGCACCCCAGAAACATTATAATAATAATAAAATAATCCAGTTCATGACACCTTTAAGACTTACATTTAAAAGTGTATTCATCGCAGCTGCCCCGCCACAGAACTATCACCAGCAATTTTCCTTGAAAAAAAGAAAATCCTGCTGTCTCACTCACGCAGATAGGCAAGGCTGTGAAATATCCACTCGTTCAATCCTTCGCGGCCCGGGTAAAGAAGTACTTAAATTTGCGACTCGAGTCAAGTCATGTGACTCGAGTCCCCCACATCTGGTATGCAACAGCAAAGTACACCAAACTTTAAAACTGTACAAGGGTAATAATTGAAAAAGTTTAATATTATATATATTTATTTCATGTGCACGTTATAATGTATGGTTGTGAATAAGTACTATATTTGTTAATTTGATGGGGTTTTTATTATTTTTGTGTTTTGACATTTCTATTGTTTAGCCAATCGTGTTCACTTGTCTATGTTGGGTGTCCAAATCAGTGCACTAGATTAAGGTGAAGGGGGCGGAAAGAAGAAAGAGCAAAGGTGAACTAGGAAGGAGGAGGATTACACGCGTGAGAAGAGCGTGCGATCATCTGGTGTCATATTGTTTCACAAAAATATATGTGTAAATAATGATATAATGTGTTACAATAGTTTCTGAAGTTAGTGGGATTTCAAAACGAGAACGGAGATGGAGACTGAACAGTGTCTATCTTGCTCGGATGGATTGTGTGTACGGTTGGCGGTCAGTAGGGTTGGGAATCGTGAGAAATTTTCCGGTTCCGGTTCCGATTCCGGTTCTGCCAAACGATTCCGGTTCCAGGTTCCGGTTCCCATTTATTAAAAAATATTAGTAAGAGAAAAATCCACAATCCTTTTTGTGTTTATTTCTTATAGTACTTGACAAATGAGTTTAACAGACTGGTAATGTAAACAAATTCAACATATTATCAAGCAATTTTTGCAAAAAAAAAAAAAAAAAAAAAAGAAAATTCTGAAGAAAAAAAAATTATCTCCAACAGTGAAGAATACCCTCTCAGAAGGGGTAGAATATGCTTGATCACACATGTGGATGTGTATAGAACAGATTATTTTTTTACATGGTTTGAATGATTGATTCATAAAGACTTTACTTATGTAATTACTGGATAAATCGGCGCTCTAACAGAACTGCATGCGTCTTGCGGAAGAACATTGTTGCAGGAGCTACATTTCTCTGTTTATGTCCCTGACGAGTCACGCAGGCATTGGTCTACTCCGCAGCGGCTGCGATACGCCGGCCAGTCTAAACAAGAAGTCTGAGTAATAACGCTTATCAGTAGCGTACGGTGGGGTTTTAGTCAGGGCCTTCAGTAACGACCGCAACCCCCCCCCCATCCCCCCAACCCCCCACCCCCCCCGCGCGCGCACGGAAAACGCGTGCGTGCTAGTAGAACCGACGCCTATTTTTTACGCGACACGCAAGCGTGTTTGAAGCGTTTCCAGGCAAAAGAGAATAGGAAAAGATGTTTATGTTATTTATTTTGTACACGAATACATATTAATAAATTACATTTTGATGGTTGAAAGTCTAGGTTTTGACAAATTCATATGAAAATATAATTTATAAATAAATAAATAATTATCAATTTTCAATTATTGCACCTGTCAATACAGAACGAAATATTCTGTAGTCTATTTTTCTGTCAATAGTGCTGACAGTGTCTTTATCAGTAGGCTTTATATTTATGCTTAACATGAAGTAGCCTATAGTCACCTATGAAGTCAGCAGCAGCAGCGCCGCGTCAGACACGTTTCTGGTGTGCAAAGACACAGAAAACGCGACGCAGCTGCCACGCAACATAAACGCCACGCTCACCCAACGCACCCAGTGTGTCACCGGCCTAACACTCACTCGTTACTTGTAAATAAAATACATTCTCCGATCCATGGGCGAGGCTAGCCCCTTTTTAGGGGTGCTTCAGCACTCCTAAAAAGGAGCTCAGCACCCCTAAAACTTGGAAATGTTGTTATTCTAAAAATTTTGTTCGTCTTTGACACGGTTAAATAATGTCCAAACATACTCCGTAGTTTGTGGTTTAAAATTAAATGAAAATGAAAACATCTCTTCTTCTAACGTTAATTCTTTGTACCTGCACCGCTCAGCACGGCCGTCATCCAGCGCGAAACACACGCAGAGTTATGAGAACCCGTTAGGTAGTGTTGTGAATCAACTAAGATGCTCCAGAGCGGAGTCTCACACTTCTTTCCTTAGAGTTGTTCCGATTCCGAAACCATATCGGTGAGCACTGGAGTCAGTATCCTGAATCGGTAGGCTACACCTGACCTGGGTGCCTCGTCCATAGTAATAAACGGAGAGAAGTAGCACCGGTTACCATGTTCTTCCGCAAGACGCATGCAGTTCCGTATTATAACTGCTAGAGTGTGAAACAAAACAAAACAAAACAAACAAAAAAAAAACAGCAGCGCAAGAAATAAACTGCACACCTGTGTAGTGTGTACGCATGTCTCTGTTGTTAAATTTTATTGTTAATTTGATACTCATTTTAACAATCGGGAGTCATGTAAACATAACGTCACGTACGGGCCTTTTCCGGTCAGTCTTCATGGATTTTGACATTTTTATTTCAAATCCACAATGGAGAATACAGTTTTTCTTATGAAAGGAATTTGTGATTTAAAAAAAAAATCTAAGCCCAATAATACTAATAATATGACATTTAAAATGGCACACCTCTGTGTGCCTTTTGATCATATCCTTAGAATCTGTACATGGAAACCATCAGAGTCTTTATCATTCTTTTCATTCAAAAAGAATGATAAAAAATGGCTTGTAGAGAGCCAAACTTGTGGGCACTGATCCTTTCTGTGTGCATTTAACCATTATACAATTATTTTACATGAATTGTATTTCTTATTCATAATGTTTTGTATGTAATTGTATCTTGTGTTGCCTTTTTTACTGCTGGCTGGGGGACTACCGATGAAAATGAGTTATTTTAGCTAACTCGGTTACATTTACATTGTTCTAATGTTGATTAATGTACACTGTCCCCTTTTCAAATAAATACTTTTTTTTTAAATGAGAAAGAGAGGGAGATAGAGTTGGAGAAAGGGAAAGAGGGGGAGAAGGAGAAAGGGAGAGCTTATTGCCATTACATTTACTTTTTGTAACATTATTTTACACCACATTTTTTCATAATAAAGGAGGAAAACAACAGGGAGAGTCCAAAGGGATGAGAGGGAATTGACTAGTGAAAGAAATTAAGAGAGAGAGTATATGGGTGTAAAATGTGGGTGGTGGCAGTGGGGCTCATTGGGTGCTCAGCACCCCTAAAGCTCTGACCCTAGAATCGCCCCTGCTCCGATCATTTCTGATGAAACGTTCAATGACCTCCTCATGCAGTTGTGCGTCCTGCTTAGGATGAACGAGCAGCTCCTTATCTATGGCAATAGATGCCAGTGCAGAGAGTCGTGTTTGTCCAGTTATATTCCTTAAAAAATGTATGCGCTTGAGAGCGGAGAAAGATCGCTTAATGCGGTGGACACTGGAATGGTCGCGATCAAGCATGTGAGGGCATAAAGCTGACATTTACTGACATTGCTCACAACCCGCCGAATTTTCAAACGGCTGATGACATCAGCGGGGGCTAGCGCCGATACACATAGCTGCCCCCCTGGGGTGTTCTGTCACTGCGCATCAAATTTTGATTGGCTAATGATACACGTCAGTCAAAGTTAAGTTCAAATGGGAACGCAAGCTTCAAGGGAAGGCTAGCTATACTACTAGTGCTGGTCCACGAAGCTGTGATGCGTTTAGATGACCATATGGAAAATCCAGCTCAGCCTCAACAAAATAACCATATTCTTTCAGGAAATATAATCGTAAAAATTAAAAAATATATATTTTATATATTAATTATATATTATATTATATTATATTATATTATATTATATTTTGACAGGGCCATCAGAGAAGGCCCTGATAGCCCAGACAGCCCACCTCTGACGCTTATTACAGGCTTAACGTAGTGATTCAAGATAAGACAAAAACATGGTTTGAAAAAAAGGCATTCATGATGCACTCGCTCATTGTATAACTTACATGTTGTAAATTCTGAACACAAAAAAGTTACGGACTGCATCTGTTTTGACTACCGTCAATGTTTACTCAAACTATAAACTTATCTCAGTACTTCTGTAACGTTAATCATTTGAATATTTGTAACACGTAAATATTGTGTGATTGTAAAGCAGTTTCATATGGACAACTGCTCTCTCTCAAACAGATTTGAATGTCGGCTACTAGATAGTGACTGGGCGCGCGCCGTGTGTGTGACAAATGCAGCGCGTGTGAGAGCAAATCGCAACTTCAGGGGTGAAGTTTTTGTCATTTAGGAATAAGATGGCGTGGGTGTTTGAATCAACTCTTGTCAAACTCTTGTCAAACTGTAACCTACAACTATCACCCAACCAAAATCACACACACACACACACACACACACACACTGTTTTAAAAGCAAAACATAATTATCCAACTCCATTTCAAAACAGTCTGTGGGTCCCATCTTTTGGACATTCATCATATTGTATTGGTTTTCATTTCTTGTCCTCGACCTCGGAGCACTAATCTTACACATTCTACATTGATTAAAAAAGAAAATCGAATGTGTTTTTAATGGTAGTATTATTTTATACAGGAATCAATTATTTATAATTCAGATGAGAATAATGTTACATTGTTAATTAATAATGTTAATTAAAATTAAGGAAAACAAATATATTGATCTGAAATATAGCAAAATAATTTTAAATTAATTCAGGTACAATTACCAAACATATTGCAAGGTCTTTTTATTAATTTAATTAATAAACTAATTATATAAAACTATTGTCAGTGCACTACAAATAAAGTGGTTCTATGCCTTTATTAATAAAACTTATTTAAAAAAATACAATGCCTTCTGCATTTTTGTTTTGCTTTTCCCTCCGTTGTACCGAAATCGTACCGAACCGTGATGTCTGAACCGAGGTATGAACCGAACCGTGACTTCTGTGTACCTTTCCACCCCTGCTGGATACATTAAGGTATTTTGTTATTTAGTCCATGAGCCAGGGCCCCAAATTTGGTCCATCGGTATCATCTGGGGGGACAAAGTCTCATATTGATTGTTGGCAAGGTATACACCCCTAGTACTAGAAAAATCACGATAGCAGTGCAGGGGTGGTAGCGAAATCACTTTTTTCCAGCTCATGAAGTTACTAACCCCCTAAAATAAATTCTGTTTTTGAAATCTGGTGTATATCTGGTTTAGGCTCATGCTAGGGATATTGTCAATATTCTATAATATGGTGCTTGGTATCGTTGGAAAGGGGACCTTTTAGGCTTTCATTTAAGCCCAGTACTGAATCTGTCTGACAAACACAGAGGTCACATGACTTCTTTAAACCAGAAATAACACACATTTTTTCACAATTGCGGCCTAAACTGTATGCTTTCTTTTATCCTTGTGGCATGAAAGATGTACAGTTGTAATAAAAAGTAATTGTTTAAATAGTGTTGTCAACATAACACTTGTAAGTGGTTTAACAAAATGTTTCTATCATGTATTTTGATATTCACCCACTTTCATTTAGAAAGTCAGAAAGTAGCTCATGGACAGAATGTTGATGGATTGTGACAGTTTGACAAGGTTTTGTCAGTTTTGTTAAAATATTGTTGGTTCAGTTGACTGGTTATAACAACACTACCAACTATGCCATCTTCAATCAACTTCCATTGAGTTCTAGGGGTATTAAATGTAAGTACAAAATACTTTTTCTCTTGTGCTTGTGAATTGGTGGGGAATAGTAGCTAATGTAAGCTTGGTGTTTTTAGCAGGCTAGCTATCTAGCTGGCTAGCTAGCTTGCAGGTTAAACAGGGTAACAGTAACTGCTACAGTGCAGTCATGACTCTCAAGTGTCACGTGACAGTCACTCATTTCGGTCTTTTGTCATGGCATCTCGCCACACATTGTTTTTCTCACACGTAAAAACTATTTATAATATATTTAATATGCCGCAGCGCCCAAAATGTCTCTGGCCGAGCCAGTCTCATTATGGAACCGGCAGGAATCAATCACTGTAAAAATAGAGAGATGAGCAGCACGCCGTCCGTGGTTTGTTCAGCGTCAGGTTTATAATGGACGCGCACTGCTGTGGAGATGCTGCAGCACGTGTCGCATTTGAGCTCCGTGTATTTCTGCCGTAGTTTCGGGTTCCCTTTCGAGAATGTCCACTTCGTATTGCGTAGCTATACACAGTGGGGAAACTCATTTTCCTCGAATTCTGAAGCTTAAAATGTAAAACGCATTTTGCAGCTGCACAGCTAGCACAGTGAGTGTCTGGCTCACCAACGTGATCTCATGAGAATACGTGTATATTTTACGTTAAGTGTAGTTCTACCACACGTACATTTACTTACGTTTTGTACACTCAGAAACGTATAATACTGACGTATTTACAGCACTAAAACGTAAAATATTTACGTATTAACAGCACAAAAACGTAAATTATTTACGTATGGACTCTACCGACGTACAAATTTGTACCTGTTCCTATTTATGCTTATTAAAATCGTGGCATTAATGTTTTGACTCTATTGCTTTTGTGGCAGAGCACTTTCAACTGTACACTTTCAACTGTCTTATCAATTACGTTTTCAGTCGCATTTATTAAATGCAGTTTACTCATTTAAGAAATAATAACATTTCACTCTGTTCGTGCCTTCTGCTGCAAACTCGTTTCAGAGGATTAGCCTAAGTTAACTTACATTGTGTTAAACAAGACTACACTTTAAACCCTTTAAAATAACATTACCTTCTTAATTTTTTTAACCATTTTGTAATATAGTTTATTTACCGTGAGACACAAAATGCGTTTTCTCCTATAGAACCATAATACACCAAAACACAACATAAATTCACAAAAGACATACATTTTATTAGCTTGATGTAATCCAAATCTTTAGAATCCATACGTTTGCAAGAAACAGATCCAAATTCAGCCCTTTATCCAGCGATCTTCATCTCCATTCTCATCGCCGACCGTAAACGTCAAATCCCGCGCTCGTGATGAATTCAAATTCAAAAATTGTGCCCTGAAGAAGCGTTACGACATGTTTTAGGGCAGCGATATCAAACGCTCATTGGCTCTCGCCCTCTCGCCTGCTTCGTCACAAATTGCAGTAGCACCTCAATGCAGTACATGAGATCCACGGGGAGGAGTCGGATCAAGATACAAGGGGTGGAGATGGGTAGGATTAGGGTTGGGTTTAGGGATTAGGGGTGTGTTTAGGGATCAGGGGGCGGAGTTGGCTAGGTTTAGGTGTATGTAAGGTGGGAGGAGTTGGATCTGGATCCGACTCCTCCCCGTGGATTTCATGTTCCGCAGTGAGAACCATCTCACAAATTGCGAAATTCCGTGTTCCAGTCGGTGTGCAACTGCAACATTTGAAATGAAGAAGCGCGCGCGCCTTCACAGTGCGAGCCGAAACCGGATTAACATTTTCATGGATTAATTCTACTCAGAGAGGACTGCGTCTGTGACTGCAACACATAATGATGTGAACGACTTTTGGTACCGGTTTTGACATTTTCGCAATAAATAAATTATTGTGATTATAATTGTCTGTCTGTTATGTTTTTCTTCATAATTGTAACGTTAGCCTACGTAGTTTTAAAGAATGGTTATGGGTAGGTTTAGGGGTAAATTAGGAGTAGGATTAGTGGCTCAAAATATATTTTAATGTTATATTGTTAATAAAACTGCCATTTCCCTACACACCTCTGCCCATTACGTTTTATTATTTTTATATTCTGTATAAAATGGGTATGTTTAGGTTTAGAAGTAGGGTTAAGGGATCTCACATTTATCTATAAAATGGTAAAAGGGAAATTATACAGATATGAAATATACGTAAACAGTTAACGTTTTGTAGCTGAAAAAACGTAATTATGTTACGTTTAAATGTTGCAGATACGTCCATATTATACGTTTCAGTATCTATGAAACGTACAAAAAGTTAGTTTTCTATCTTTGAAAAGAAAACGTATTAATACTTACGTATTAACAATGAGACCAGGCTGGGCTCACTCATAGGCTGTGCTGCGGTAACTGCACATCCAATGGCGCGGGCGGCTCCAGCGTGTGCGCCAATGAGCTATCATTACATCATACACGTCAGAGCCGCCCATAAAAGCCCCCGAAATAGCCATTATAGCAGATTTCATCTCCTTCAGTGACATACTTCACGTCTCTGAGTCCTCAGTTAGAGAGCGTGCATCTCTCAGCGGATTTCGCCTTCATTCCAGAAGCCGTCTTCCCCTGTCGCCTCTCTGCTGTCGCTATCCATCGACCAACGCATATCCTTTGTTTGATTTTGCTTTTAGGACAGCGAGCGTTGTTACAAATGCCTCGCTCTTTTCGCCACCTGCGGCTCTCTTCTGCACGAGGCGGACAGGCATGCTAAGTGCTCAAGCTGAACTTTCCGCCGGCGGATGCTCGGTCTGTGAGGACATGCCCGTTGTGACGCTGCGGTCACGGCTCGCTCTCTCCCAAGATGGCGATTCCGCTTCCCCTGCTCTTCCTTTCCCCGCCCTGCGGCCCGGGAAAAAGAAGTGCCGCAGCCAGCGTCAACTGGAGGTTATGGAGATTAACGAGCCTACCCCACCCACGTCCCCCGCGTGCCTCATTTTCTCCTACACCGACGCCATCACTGGTTCTGTTCGAGGGAGACCAGGAATCAGACCAGAAATCGGTCGACGACCGCGACGACAGCCTTTCTATCACTGCTTCTGAGGAGGATTGGTCGGGCTCTGTGGACCTCGCAATCTCATCTCAGTCTGGCGCCAGCGCCGCAGCCACCGGGACTAACTCCGATGTGTGAAATGCTTCGGATCCTGACAAAGGCCGTCGCGGACCTCGGCCTCGAGTGGGTTTTTGTCCCAAAAAACAAGCTGAAACATGGATTCATCTGACCACAGCAGACATTTCCACTTTCTTCTAGACCATCTGAGATGAGCTCAGGCCCAGAGAACTCTCTCCACATAGAACTGATGTAAAGCTTTCTCCTTGCGTAACAGAGATTCAAGTGGCATTTCTTGATGCAGCGTCAGACTGTGTTCAGTGAAAATGGTTTTCCAAATTACTCCTGAGCACATGTGGCTGTATTTGACAGAGTAGCATGATGGTATCTTGTGCAATGCCAGCTGAGGGCTCAAAGGTCACGCACATTCAACAGAGGTCTACTGCCTTACCCAACTCAGACTGGATTCCCTGAATCTTGTGACAATATTATGTTTGGAAGATGATGAAAGGCATAAATGCTTTGCAATCTTGCATTGAGAAATGTGATTTTTTAATTGTTTGACAATTCTGTCAAGATATCTGGCACAAAGTGATGAGCCATGACCCATCTTTGCTTAAAAAGAATGAGAAGCACTTTTACACCCAAACATGATACCCTCAACTATTACCAATTCACCTGCTCATTTTGGAATTTTTCAAAATAGTTGGATAATCTAATTTGGATAATCTTTTCACTTGTATTTGGTCTCTGTCTCAATTTTTTTGGGGTGTGTTGCAGCCATCAAAATAAAAATAAAAAAATATTTACAAAATACAATTATGTTGGTCAGTGAAAACATTGGAAAACGTTTCTTTGCACTTTTGTCAGCTAATAAAAGGTTAAATAAAACTAACAAATCACAGATTCTTGATTTTATTGCATTGTACAAAATGTCCTAACTTTTTCTGATTTGGGGTTGTAAAACCTGCCTCTGGCCGGTTATCATTCCCTGGTCTTATGTTAGGAATGTTATGTAAAAAAATAAATAATATTTGAACATTACATTATAGAAAGGTATATGTAACAGGGTTCGTTGTTATGGGAATGAGGCGGGAACCGGCGAACTTTTAACAATAAAATAAACAAATACAAAATGAAAGTATAAGCCAGCAGCCCCTCACGGACGACTGCTGGCACACAAAAACAAAACACAACATAAGTTCAGGCCTGTTCCTCTCTCGATCTGCACTGTCGTCGCTCCTCCTCTATGCCTCTGCTCCTCCGAGAGAGATGTGAGACTGGTGCGTCTCACAGGTGTCGCTCATTATCACTCACGCCACCGTCCTTGCGCCGTCCTCTAACGTCCCTCGACCTCGTCCTGCTCGCTACAGTATATTATGAGGCCCAACGGTGTCTGGTCTTATTTTTATACACTGGTTTCTGGCTGGCTCTGGAAGTTCAGAGTTCTAGAGCTGCAGTTCAACCAGCTACTCGGTGCGGCGTTTTGCATAGCGTCCCCACTGCGTATACAGCTACGCAATACGAAGTGGACGTTCTCGAAAGGGAACGTACTCGGTTATAGGGCTGCACAATTAATTGAATTTCTAATTGCGATTACGATTATGGATGCCACGATTACGTAATCGTTCAAAGCCGCGATTACAAAAGAAAATCCACTCTGCGTGTGTGTGTTTAGAGCATAATTATGTTATGAGAGGCGAATCACGACTACTTCAGAAAACCCAGCACAATATGACATACCAGGCAGTGATGTAAGTGTACGCTGAAATAAAAAGTCTTTCACCTCAGAAAACCGGACTTTACTGTCCTGTCAGCCGTTATACTGTGCTCGTAGCGCGCACTCTTCAATTGCATGCGCAAATGCGGCGGCGCGCGCTGATTATGGCTTCACTGTATGAAGTGCATCCAACGTCGTTACAATGTAAATTACCGTAGTAAGTCACGAAATAAAAGTAAAATACCACTAAATCACGTGTTAGCTGAGAAGGATTTGCATGCAGGTATGATTTTCATTCTATTTACCAGGAGCTATTTCATTAACAGTTCTTGTTAGTATTGTGTATTTACCATGGTAAGTGTCGTTTCCATAACCCCAAAATGCCACTTTATTTTCACTTTGTGTTATTTTTTATATTTTTAAATGACTGTGGTGGCTCATATCAACATTGTATTAACAAAAACTAGTTTGGGACTGCTTTTTAATTGCTTTAGCATAGTCCTAATGTTTTTCTAGTCTTTAGTATGACTCATTTTTACAATTTATGTGTATGTTAAGTAAAGGGGGACAGTACATGTGTGTGTTAACAATTTTTGTGTAAACATGTATTATAATATGCCTATATATATTCAATGCAAATTGTGATAATCGTAATTAATAATCGCAATTACAATTTCAAGGGAATAATCGGCAATTATGATTTTTGTCATAATCGTGCAGCTCTACTTGGTTATTAACGTAACCTCGGTTCTCTGAGAGTAAGGGAACGAGTATTGCGTTGTCGGCCGCACTGAGTAGCATGGCAATATATTGAATACCAAGTTTACATTAGCTACTATTCCCCACCAATTCACAAGCACAAGAGAAAGTATTTTGTACTTACATTTAATACCCCTGGAACTCAATGGAAGTTGATTGAAGATGGCATAGTTGGTAGTGTTGTTATAACCAGTCAACTGAACCAACAATCTTTTCACAAAACTGACAAAACCTTGTCAAACTGTCAAAATCCATCGACATTCCGTGCATTAGCTACTTTCTGACATTCTAATTGAAACTGGGTGAATATCAAAATACATGATAGAAACAATTTGTTAAACCACTTACAAGTGTTATGTTGACAACACTATTGAAACAATTACTTTTTATTACAACCTTACATGAATAAATAGGCCATTTGGCCCTGGACTAATAGGGTATTCTATTTGTCCATTCTATTGGCTCTATTCTATTTTGAAGACTTGTGTCACAAGGTGACAAATCCAGCGGAACCATTTTCAGCTAGGAGTGTGTTTCCCCCCGGGACGATTTCACTGACACACCGTGCTGGTTTGCTTGTTGTCAGTTGCCATGACAGTGGCAGCTGATTAGCTAAGCGGTACCAGGTGCGGGCGTTTGGTGTGGGGATTTGTGATTGGGAAACACGGCCTAGAGAAGCAGTTAAAAGGAAAAGGAAAAGGCATTCGGGTGTGGTACTCTCCTGGGAGAAATCGATTCTTTGGGCAGTGGCTTGGATTTGCTGGGATCTTTGGAGCGGCTGTGAGGATCTGACTGGAAAGGGGTGCAACGGTGATTGTGGGAGCACAAGCTGGAACGTGAATTGGATGTGAAGTGAGTGTATTTTGGAGATTGAGTCAAGATTGGAGAATGTCATCACTCGAGAGAGAAAGATAAGTAATGAAACACCGGATCCGTGTGAATGCATGCCGTGTATTGAACTGAATAAGGAATTGTGAAGTGTATTGACCACAAATATAATCGCCATCAAGAGTGTGAACTGATTCATCTGTGAAACCCTGATATCTTCTGAGTGTGTGAGTGTTGAAGACGCTGTGTTCCATGCGGTGTGAAGTCCTCTGCATCTCTTCAGCTTCTGAGTGTGGATCCAGCGCAACAGTGGAGGGATTGAACAGTGGGTGAGTGCTGGCCTTATTGCACGAAGATTTGAGAGTGGATTGTGGTGCCTGAATTGAAGTGTCACACAGTATTGGACGTGAAGTTGCAGGGTGTGGATGTACACGTTTATTTAACCGCCAGTACTCTCCAGTTCACGTCCTCGCCCAGTGTTTGCGGAGCAAAGCCCTCAGGTTGAATGTGGATGTTCCATTTCGGCGTTTAACTTGTCTTGTCTATCTAAATAGAACGTTCCTCTGCCACCGCCTTCGTGTGTGCTGCCTGTTCGGAGGAGAGACACACCCCAGCCTTAGTGTTGCCGTGGAAACCACCCAGCCGTAAGCCTGAGTCTCCATTATACGAAAGGATCCTGTTTGTTCTTGTATCGAATGCTCCATCTATTTAAGATTCTCCTGCCACTGCCTTCTTGGGTGTGCTGCCTGTTCGGAGGAGAGACACACCCCAGCCTTAGTGTTGCCGTGGAACCCACCCAGCCCAGCCGTAAGCCTGAGTCTCCATTATACGAAAGGATCATGTTTGTTCTTGTATCGAATGCTCCATCTATTTAAGATTCTCCTGCCACTGCCTTCTTGGGTGCTGCCTGGTCGGAGGAGAGACACATCCCAGCCCTAGTGCCTGTGTGGAGCAACCCAGTCCAGCCGTAAGCCGATTCTCCATTATACGAAAGGATCATGTTCGGTCTTGTATCAAAGGCTTTGTCTATTTAAATAGAAGATTCGTCTGCCTCGGCCTTCTTGTGTGCTGCCTGTTCAGAGGAGAGACACATCCCAGCAGCAACGCTGCTTGTTCAGACCACCCGCTCCAGCCGTAAGTCCTTACTTCATCGAAATGGAATTGAACCTGCAAACTTGTCTCTATCTTGGATTAGCGGGGACCCTTGTCGCTGGCTGGAGCCGTCAAGGGTGGAAAGGCACCCGGAGGACCTCACACCTGCTGCTCAGTGACGCCACGGAGGAGAGCACCCTACACGGGGGATATCTGCCTACCCGACTACCTACCTGGCCGGCAGCGAGTCCCCCTCCTGGACTCCATCGCCCCCTGTGCCGGTCATCTACCGAATAGCGACGCCTGGGAAAAACTTACCTGCTACCCACCTGTCCTGGGGAGAGAGTCCCCTCTTGGCCCGTGGCCCCGGCCCTGGTCTGCCTGGGTCACTGCCCGCCTGTATTACACCAAAAAAAGTCTACTTGCCACGTTACTTACCTGCACGCCGGACAGGCGTTCGACTCCTTCCTCCTCTGTGGCTGCCAGTAACCCGGGCCCTCGCAGTGAACCCCTCAGCCTCCTCCCTGGAAAGAGAGACGAAGCCCGCATTAAGACTTTTAATTCTTGCTTTTATTCAATAAAGATTGTTACTTTTAGAAATTCTTCTTGTCTGCCTGGTCTCTGGTACGCTCCTCGAGGTGGTCCTGGGTTTGAGGGGTGGGCGCAGTCTGGCTTGGCCCCCCCGACCTGTGACACTTGTGCTGGCTGCACAAGTGTAATTTAAGGCTCTCACAAATAAATAGTATGGGTTTATTATACATTTTCTGAGTCATCAGATTGCCTTGAGTATTGAAGTTGAGTTTTGTGTCCCTGGTGTTCTTTCATGCCACAGGAATAAAAGAAAGCATACAGTTTAGGCTGAAATTGTGAAAAAATGTTATTTCTGGTTTAAACCTAAAAGGTCCCCTTTCCAATGATACCAAGCACCATATTATAGAATATTGACAATATGCCTGGTATGAGCATACACCAGATACACACCAGATTTCAGAAACGGAATTTATTTTAGGGGGTTAGTAACTTCATGAGCTGGAAAAAGTGATTTTGCTACCACCCCTGCACTGCTATCGTGATTTTTCTAATACTAGGGGTGTATACCTTGCCAAAAAACAATGATAGCATTTGTCCCCCCCGATCAACCCCCCTGGCTCATGGACTTATTAAGGAGTTTGCTCCGTATTGAGTAAAGCAGTCTTTTTTTTTTACCACAACCACGACCACAAAGACTTTCATATTGAGTAAATTGAAGGGTGAGCTCCTATTGCCGGCTTAGTAGTTGGTTGAAGAGTCCTTTAAGTGTGAGAGAGTTTGGGGACTCAAATTTAAAGGTATATACACCTAAAAAGAGAACTATTTACAAAAGGTGAATATGTGAAATGTGTAATTTATATTTGTGGGAGTTATCTGAGAATTTGTGAAATTCATATTGTATATTTTAATAAAAGTTATTTTATTTTTGCATTTTGTAAAAACTTTAAACTTGATAATTTTACATTTATTTCAGTAAATGGTTAATTTGCAGTATAATTGAGTGTTTGCAGTGTATTCATTTGAGTTTAAAACGGGATATTGTAGACTTGAAAATCAAGCTTTTCCTGTTATGGTTGAATCAAGGAAGCTACATAAGATATTTTGCCAAGAGATCTCTTATTTATAAATTATAAAATTCATTAAAGTGCATTACAAAATCATGCAAAAAGGCAAATATGTTTAGATAATTCTAACTCTTTTTCTTACAAATAGAATATATTTGTATCCCAACCTGCCTAGTATGGCCTTATGTCAGGGGTGCCCAATCCTGCTCCTGCCGATCAACTGTCCTGCACAGTTCATCTCCAACCCTAAGCAAACACACCTGCCTTTAATTTTCAAGTGATCCTAAAGGCGAGATTTTTTTTTCCCCAAACCACTTCAGCGGAAATCCCGCCCTGCAGCCGATTTCATTGGTTTAGGTTACAGTGACGGGTAGGTTTAGGGATCAGTGTTTGGTTTAGGCAATTAGTACAGTGATTGACATGACCAATGAAAACTTTAGAATCAGCTGCAGGGCGGGATTTCCACTGAAGAAAAAAGGTGTGTTCGACATCGGCTGCGGCTAGATGTAAGCGATCGGCGAGAGTAGCCGCGTGCAGGCGGGGAGGAGCTGCAAACGGAGACGTGAAGTCGGACACTTTCTGGTTCCCGTAGTGACCGTTCACGTGGTGTTTGTATACTTTACCACAGCTGAAGTGAAATAAATTCAATATTTGCCAAATGCACAGATGTTTCAGACAGATTTTCATTCAATACTTTATGTACTTCTTCATACTGCATCTGTTTGAACAAGAATAAAGTTCAAAATAGCCACTATCAATGAAGTGCAGTCGACGTTTTTTAATCACTTTTATTTTGATAAACATAACACAATATAGCCTAACATCACGACTAGCCCTACATGAAAAGAGCGTTTACTGTTATAAAAAACTGATTTGTGAGCTTTAGTGGAACTAAAGGTGTGAGAATAAACACGAAACGCACGTGATCGTTGTCATGCGGTGAATCCGGCCAATCGTGGAACAGCTGTGTCGTCATCAGAGCTCGTGCAGCCCAGAGCAGCCGCTCTTCAGAAGCTGCGCTGGCTGAGTTCTCCGGCTGCTCTCGAATCGCTCTCGCGGTATTTTGATGGCATACGTCACAGTCACGTGGCGTCGGCGCTGTATCAAGTCGGACAACATTTCTAACCGGCATGCACTGCTTCAAGTCAGCCGCTGATCGGTCTGCGCAGAGCTGCATGAAGTCGAACAAGCCTAAAATCACGTATCCTAAAGACCTTAATTGGTTGCTTCAGGTGTGTTTGATTAGGGTTGGAGATGAACTGTGCAGGACAGTCGATCAGCAGGAGCAGGATTGGGCACCCCTGCCTTATGTGATTCCATTGTGGTAAAATGTTGCCTTGAGGCAACACACAGTTCCCCATCCGTCAGTCACTACTATGTAGGTCATAACTGACCAATAGGAATCTCGCTAGAGAGGCCAATCTACTTCGAGTGAAACTATTCAAGCCAATGCACATTGGCGTGCAATCATTTTCATCAGCTGTGCAGCATCGCAGCGCGTGTATTTAACGAGCAGCTGGTGCAATTGCACACTAGCTTTTTGCTTCGGAGCCAAGCACTTCGTATGCTGACTACACATAGTGAATCTGCAAGCCTCTTCTGGACCTCTCCACTTTGGTTCGGGCGTGACAGCATCAGCAGTGCGAGCGGTCTTCTCTTCTCTCTCTTTTTTGTTTTTTGTTTTCTGTTTTTTATTTTTAAACTGAAAAACAAAAAAAGCTGTTTTCACAGCTGGTAAGGTGCACGGTGAGAGCGCTCAACAGCCGTTTTCAGGGCTGGTAAGACCAGCGAGAGAGAACAGCGCACAGACAGGTGCACATTCCTGTCTGTGTTCGCGGTGACCGTTCCCCTGCATGCTTCAGCACCAAGGAGACCAGTCCCTAAAAGAGCTTACACAGATAGTTTGCGTCTTTTTCAAGATGATGTTCTATCTGTGTGTTTCTGGATGTGGTCATTACCTGGGGTCATGGGATGGTCACGATCGCTGCCTCGTGTGTCTGGGCCTCGAATACGCTAAGGCAGCGTTCGTGGATGAGTCATGTACCCATTGTGTGAGGATGACCATCTCGGAGCTGCGGTCGAGACTCTCGTTCCTGCAAAGGGGTGGAGTCCCCGTGCCTTTTCAAATGCATCTGTCCCCGAGATTGATCTGCAGCGATCGACCTGAAGGACGCATACTTTCATGTCTCGATTCTCCCTCGACACAGGCCCTTTCTGCGCTTTGCGTTCGAGGATCGAGCATATCACTACAAAGTCCTACGCTTCAGGCTGTCCCTGTCCCCTCCGTGTCTTCACGAAACCAGAGTGAATGGTGACAGTATGGGGAAGATACCTCTAGTGGACACCCGGGGAAACACAAACTGGACACTGTGACATGAACTGCTTGAAAACGTTCAAAGGCAGGACGGCGGTCCCACTGAAATTCTTTCAGAGGCTCCTGGGGCCAGAGGTGTCAAGTTACGAAGTACAAATACTTTGTTACCTTACTTAAGTAGAAAATTTGGGTATCTATACTTTACTGGAGTCATTATTTTTCAGCCGACTTTATACTTCTACTCCTTACATTTTCACGCGATTATCTGTACTTTCTACTCCTTACATTTTAAAAATAGCCTTGTTACTGCTATTTCATTTCGGCTTGTTTTCATTCTGGCTTGTCATTGTTCAAAAAAAAAAAAAAAAAAACCTATCCAGATAGATCGCGCCATCCGGATAGAGTTTTGATTGTGGTTGGATGAGAAGTATGAACATATACCATTCTGACACCCTATTGATTTTTACGGGGTCTATCGCACCTCTGCAACATTGTTGCCATTAGCAGGCCTCTCAAGTGTCACGCATTGAGCGTGACAGTCACTCATTTCGGTCTTTTGTGTTTCTCTCGCTGAAAAATTGTTTATAAAATATTTCATATGCCGCAGCTTGCAAAATGTCTCTGGCCGTTCCGCTCTATGGAACCGGCAGGAAACAAGCGCGTCTACCCTGGAGTTCTTAGTCGAGCTTGCCACTTATCAGCCAATAAAAAATAAAGAAAGGGGCTAGACAATAGCCAATCAGAAAATACCACTATTGTATCTTGTAAGATTTAACGCAACAACTAAAGAAAAAACTTCAAAACTTCAGAGAATCCTATATAATTATACATACCAGGAAGGTATCAATCAGGAGTTATTTTTATTTTTTGATTAATCACTTGGATTAATCGTTCATTTTGACAACACTAATATTTAGTGTATATAGACAATCATACAAGGGTGTTTGTTACTAAGCCTGCCCTGGCTACACCAATTTTCTTGTCAGTTGCCCTCACAGATTCGCAGCTAAGCTTATGTACATTTATATTCCAATAAAGGTTATTGATAACATGCCTCTAAAGTTTGACTTTTTGCACCATTACAATACTTATAGGCAACTAGTCATCATATCTTCCGCTCCATGAAACACGTGTTAATGCTCAGTAGTACACATTAGGGCTGTGCTCAGAATATCGATACAACAATACATCGCCATGAACTCCTGGCGATGCGCGTATCGATACAGCAGCTGCCGTATCGATACTGTTGTGCTTTTGAATGTAGCCAATTCAGGGCTCGAATTTCGGCGCGTGTATTGCGCATAATTTTAATCGTTCCCGCAGCTCTCCCACCGGGAAATTCCCACAAACATTGATTCACTTTAGCATGTAGGTTGTATTAGTAAATGAATCCTCACAGATTATAAAATCAAATGAGTAGTTTTAAAACGTTCTGCGAGACGCAATTTCACAAACAGCGTGAGTTCAATGGTGCTGCGTCTTCTCTCTCGTCTCTCAAAACGGGCTGCTCAAGGCAAGCGTCAAACGCTGGAGCCGGTGAAACTGCAATCACCATGTTTAAACTTTCAAAGATTTTACACTATTCAGTTATTGCGCGCTCTCTGAGAGTTGGTTTTCTCTGCGTGCTTACATAGACTAGAGTAAAGCCGCCTCACATACAGCTTGCGAGATTATATCGCTTTAACAGACTAAAACACGCAAAATGATGTAAAAAAAATTCGGTCTTGCTAAGTATCCTCTAAACACAGTTGGTTATGTCTTAAATAAGCATAAACGTTTATAACAGAAACGAAAATTTGCGGTTGTATGATGAAGTTAAGCGAGATATTCTGCTGTCACTCTCTTAACCCTGAGCATGTCAATCAATTGTTGTTTATGCATAAAAATCAGGAAATATAATCATTTAAAATGATTTCAACATAGAAGAAATTACTTTGTTTGGTGCACATTTCAACACGACCAAATTGTTAAATACTAGGTGTTTAAAAGAGTTTGAGAAAACTAAGTTATGTTTAAGTTGTTGCTGTTTTTGCTTTTATGGAATGTTTTAACCCCCTCCTATGAACTGCCACCTTAATGTGGTGGAGGGGTTTGAGTACCCGAATGACCCTAGGTGCTATGTTGTCTGGGGCTATATGCCCCTGGTAGGGTCTCCCAAGGCAAACAGGTCCTAGGCGACGAGTCAGACTAAGAGTGGTACAAAATCCCTTATGATGAACAAAAATACAAGGACCGTGACGTCGCCCGGTATGGCGCAGCCGGGGCCCCACCCTGGAGCCCCAACCTGGAGACAGGCCCGGGGTTGGGGCTCGTATGCGAGCGCCTGGTGTTCGGGCCTCTCCCCACGGGGTCCGGCCGGGCTCAGCCCGAAGGAGCGACGTGGGACCGCCTTCCCGTGGGCTCACCACCTGCAGGAAGAGCCGTAAGGGGCCTGTGCAGAGAGGATCGGGCGGCAGTCGAAGGCGGGGACCTCGACGACCTGATCCCTGGACACGGAAACTAGCCTTAGGGACGTGGAACATCACCTCGCTGGCGGGGAAGAAGCCTGAGATGGTGCGTGAGGTTGAGAGGTTCCGACTAGAGACGCACCACCTCTACGCATGGCTTGAGCTCTGGAACCACACTCTTTGAGAGAGGATGGACTCTTCACCATTTTGGAGTTGCCAATGGTGAGAGGCGACGGGCTGGTGTGGGTTTGCTTATAGCCCCCCAGCTCAGCCGCCATGTGTTGGAGTTTACCCCGGTGAACGAGAGGGTCGCTTCGCTGCGCCTACGGGTCGGGGATAGGTCTCAAACTGTCGTGTGTGCCTACGGGCCAAACGGCAGTGCAGAGTACCCGGCCTTCTTGGGGTCTCTGGGAGGAGTGCTGGAAAGTGCTCCGACTGGGGACTCCGTCGTTCTACTGGGGGACTTCAACGCTCACGTGGGCAACGACAGTGACACCTGGAGGGGCGTGATTGGGAGGAACGGCCCCCCCGACCTGAACCCGAGCGGTGTTCAGTTATTGGACTTCTGTGCTAGTTACAGTTTGTCCATAACGAACACCATGTTCAAGCATAAGGGTGTCCACCAGTGCACGTGGCACCAGGACACCATAGGTTGCAGGTCGATGATCGACTTTGGGCAGACCCAAGCGTACTGTAAGGGTTTGCTGGGAACGTTTGGCCGAGTCTCCTGTCAGAGAGATCTTCAACTCCCACCTCCGGCGGATTTCGTCTCTGCTTTTTGCGGATGATGTTGTCGTGTTGGACACCAGGACCTTCGGCATGCACTGGGACGGTTTGCAGCCGAGTGTGAAGCGGCTGGGATGGAGATCAGCACCTCCAAATCCGAGGCCATGGTCCTCAGTCGGAAAAGGGTGGCTTTCTCACTTCAGGTTGGTGGAGAGATCCTTCCTCAAGTGGAGGAGTTTAAGTAACTTGGGGTTTTGTTCACGAGTGAGGGAAGGATGGAACGGGAGATTGACAGATGGATCGGTGCAGCTTCTGCAGTAATGCGGTCGATGTACCGGTCTGTTGTGGTGAAGAAGGAGCTGAGCCGTAAGGCAAAGCTCTCGATTTACCGGTCAATCTACGTTCCTACTCTCACCTATGGTCATGAGCTTTGGGTCATGACCGAAAGGACAAGATACCGGATACAGGCGGCCGAAATGAGCTTTCTCTGCAGGGTGGCTGGGCGATCCCTTAGAGATAGGGTGAGAAGCTCGGTCACTCGGGAGGAGCTCAGAGTAGAGCCGCTGCTCCTCCACACCGAGAGAGGTCAGCTGAGGTGGCTCGGGCATCTGTTCTGGATGCCTCCTGGACGCCTTCCCGGGGAGGTGTTCCGGGCACGTCCCACTGGGAGGAGACCCCGGGGAAGACCTAGGACACGCTGGAGAGACTATGTCTCCCGGCTGGCCTGGGAACGCCTCAGTGTCCCCCCGGAAGAGCTGGAGGAAGTGTCTAGGGAGAGGGAAGTCTGGGCATCTCTGCTTAGACTGCTGCCCCCGCGACCCGGCCCCGGATAAGCGGAAGAAGATGAATGGATGGATGGATGGATGGAATGTTTTAAGTTTTGTTTAGTCATTGAGCAGTGTAGACATGCTTCATTGTCATTTCAGTTATTGAGGCAGACTTTAAAGGCAGGAAGAGCCATTCTTAGCATTTTTATTTATTTAACTCATTGTTTTTTTATGACAAAAACTAAATTGTTTTTCAGTTATCACAACTGTTATAACACTGTTACTAAACTCAGCTCAAAATCAATTTAAATTCCAAATTGATCCATATCGTGATACGTATCGTATCATGGCTTAAGTATCGTGATGCGTATCGTATCGTGACATTGTTGGTGATACACAGCCCTAGTACACATACAACCCTCTGGGGTCTAAGGTGTTTTTGGGGTCCTTGAGATGTTTTGACATGCCCTGACATTTGTGCTTTTGTCAGTTGCTTATAAACATATTAATGGCACAGGGGAAATTACACTCTATTTAGCACAAACAGGGCTACCATAATATGTGAGCAACATGTATGTACATGTTTGTATTTTTGATAGAATATTGTTAATGCATGGTTATTGAAAAAACAAAAAATTAAAGTTTCTGAAATAAGGCCACAAAACACATTCTAAATATGTGTCCACAAGACTTTTGACTAATGGATGTTGTCGCCTAGAGTTTTTGGTTCAAAATGATCTGAAAATCATCCTGCCTAATCATTCACATGAAACAATAGATTGTTTTAAATTGTGAAAAACGTTTTTTTTTTTGGAAAGGCAATATGCGAATGAACGGCCCAACCCCCTCATGAATAATTAGGTGGTTCTCACCTGAGAAGACAAAGACCCGCATAATGAGCCTTTCATTCAGATGTGTCACACAAGAAAGAATGTGATGACAATACATATATACATACACACACACACACACACACACAGGGGTTAAAGTGGACCGGAACTGTGTTCCGGCACCTCAGATAAATAAATAAATAAATAAATAGATTCATTAATCTCAACGAATCTCGCTGGTCCCGAGCTGGGCCGACCGACCGACCAACCTCCCTTCCTCCCCGATGAACGAGAGCGATTACAAATGCGTGAAATGCACTCACAGTGGTTGAGCGCGGTAAAGTTAGTTTTAGGTTCGATATTTCGCCTGACATTTGTTTTCCCTAGCCACGGTTCTATAGGGTCTTACAAAGATATCAATAGCAGGATTAGTTTTAACATTATGTAACCATTTTATATCGACATTAAATATTCGTTCAAAATCACCTACGTGCATTAATGCTGCATATTTATACCTGAGAATGCTTTGACGCGTTTGCACAGCGCATGATGAGGGAACGTCTGCCAATTCCACCAACTGCGTTAAACGTAGCCTATAATTTGTATTATTTAAAATTACTTTTCAAATTCCAAAGCTTGTAGAAGGTTCCTATTGGCAATACTGACCTTAGACTTGAGTAAATTGACTTGTTTAAGAAAATTATTCATAAAACATATAAATATCAGTTAAGCCTATGTTTACTTTCTTCACTGACATTTTCAGACGAAAATGAAAAGGCTATCAGTCAAAGTTCAGCTTTAGGAGGGGAATAAATAGGCCCGGATAAGGAGACTGAGAGAAAAAGAAAGATGTAGATGAGGAGAGAAAAGGTATTGACAAAACAATCTAATGCCCACTCAATGACATGGTTTTAAAGCTATTTATTATCCATTTTTTGGGCCTTCAAAAGTCTTAAATTGCACATTTGTAGGTCAGAGAAATCGAAATTTTTGAGGGGGAGCATGCCCCCGAACCCCCCTAAATACCTCTCATTTTAACGCACATGTCTGTCGGTGGGGCTGTGGATGATAATTATACCAAAAAGTATTGCTATACCACGATAGCCTACTCAATATGTTGTCCCACGGTGAGCCATTTTTCCCTGTTGCACCTACACAAAATTTGAGGGTTCCCCCACCTGCCAAATCCCACTTTAACCACTGCACACACACACACACACACACACACAATATAAATGAAAGTCAAAAGCACATTTTTAGTCATACCTGGAAACAAATCCTATTCAAATAGGTTATAGGCCATTCTATAGAATTGGTTAAAAGAAAGTCAAAAGCACATTTTTAGTCATACCTGGAAACAAATCCTGTTCAAATAGGTTATATAGGCCATTCTATAGAATTGGCTAAAAGTTAGAGTTGGAAACATCTTGAAAAGAAAATTGTCTTTTTCCATAAATCTCTTATAAAGTATTATTTTTTAAAGTAGGTCAATATATTTTATCATACATATTTCAAAGTTAAGGATTCATTATTTTGATATAGCTTGCATTGGAACAAACACTATAACAGTTGATTAGTTTATTTTTGACAAAACATACTATATATTTAAAATATGAGCAGAAACTGTCTAACAAAAGCTTATTTAATGTCTATTTTAGACTAAAAACTTTATAATCTATCCAAAACTAGTCAACGAAATGTTGTCATTACAGACACTATTCTATATCGCGATTTGAACAAATCTCAGTAGGCTATAGCAATATAGTTTGGATGTGTTCATGTAAAAATAACGTTTACTAATGTAGGAGCGAGAGTGAATGAACGCACAGATGCGATGTTCATCTGTAGTAAACAACATTGTGCGCGCATCTGTGCCATTCATTCATTCACACACAGACACGCAATTCGTCATTTCGCAGTTTACAGGCACTATTCAATAACGCGATTAGAACAAAGCACTTAAGAATAAATAACTTAATTTATCAGCTGAATCTGTGCTCCTCGAAATGAAACTACCAGCACTTCTGATGTAACTTTTCCAGGATTATTACTATAGTATTATTCCTCACAGCGCAGCAAGACGAGGTAAAGTACAAGATTCTTAATAAACTGGATGTTTTATCCAGCTGATGTGGCCGTTTTCATGGCTTGTCTCAACATTTGCGTTTGAATAGCATGCGCTCTCAGTGGGCGTGGTCACATTAACACGAAATAAGCTTTAATTAGCTGAAAGGAAAAAGACTGACATCTATCTCTTTTCATACAGATTACATGTCACCATTAGGCTCTTTTGACTTTCAGTTTGTTTTCAGTTTTCATGTGTGCTCCCCTGTCTGAGTTTCCCGCCACCAATCTGTATCCATGGACATTGATCACATTCCTCACAGCTGCCTGTCGTTTGTGTTAATCATGATTGTGTATTTATGTTCCTTCCAGTCTTCAGTTCAGTGTTCAGTATTGTTGTTGTTATACACGCTGTCTCACCCGTTTGTCTGTTCCTGAGTTTGCTTTATTAAAGAAAGTGTTATTTCTACTTTCATCTCCGTCTTCCTTGAACCACCCCGTGACAGAATACCGAACCCAGAATGGATAATGTGGATAATATGGAGAGTTTTTTGTCGTTCACCAGAGACTTTTTTGTTCTTGCACTCACCAGCCCCCTTTACGACGAAAACCCTGAAGACCCTGTTCTGGATCGGGGCTACCTTCCACCAGCGGATCGACCTGCCAGACACCTCTAACCTGAACTGGAAGGAAGCCGTCCTCAGGTGTCTGGTGATCGGCGTACCCCGTTCCAGCACACAGCCAGACCCAATGCCCGGATTGCAACCTTCGACTGCGGAGAACTCGTGCGTGCCCCCCGCAGACGGAGAGCTACCACCCGCCGCGATGCGCCAGCCAGAGCCCGAGACTAAGAGGACAGAGCTGACCCTCACCCTGGAGGAAGAGCTCCAACAGGAGTCTGACCAGGGGTGTGAGCCCACGACATCTGCAGACGAGGGAACCCAATCGACGGAACACGAGGACTGGCTGATACATTTTTCTGAGGAGACACAGTTTCCCCACCCTATTCCACCCGTCATCTGCATCTTCGTCGTTTTCAGACCACTTCAGTGACTGTATCTGCCCTGTCATCGACCTTTCAAGTACCATCTCACCACAATGCTCAGCCAGTCCTCCAGCCCCGCCGCTGCTGGATGTTCGCAGCCCTGCATCGTCTCTGGGGAGTTCCCCTGAAGTCGAGTCGCAGGTCAGCCCGCCATCCACAGCACCCGGGCATGAGGATCTTATGGCTCCGCCTCCAGCCTTGGTCCTCTGCACTTCATCTCGGCCTGTCGACCTGCCAGCTCCATCTTGGCTCCTCCCACCTACGCCTCCACCAGAGACCCTTGAACCATCAGCTATATCGTGTTCCCTCGTCCTGCCGGCTCCCCGTTGGTCAGTCGTCACTCTGCCTTCACCACGGACTTACGGTCCGTCCGCTACGCTCCATCCCTCCACCCCTTCGGCTACAGCGGGCTCCTCCTTCCCCTCGGCGTCACCACTGTCCTCCATCACTCTGACTCCACCTCTGCTCTCGGGTACTCTGGCTCCATCTGCAGCACTCATCGCCGCGATGTCGCCGGGGTCTCCCAGTCAAGCAACGTCGTTGGAGTCTACCGGCTCTCCGTCTGCGCCGATGGATCCGACCGCCGAGTATCCATCGGTCATCCTCCAGCTACCGTCAGCCTCTTCGCCACCTGGTCTCTTCCCTCCTACTCTGCCGCGGGCTGTTGGTAATGGACGGCTCTGGGTCTGCGCCACCAGGCCATCTCCATCCGTGCCGTCAAGGGATCGTCGTCACCCCCTCACCATCCTGCCACTCAAGCCTCTCTCCTGCACTTCACCTTCACCTCGTCCACCGCCAGAACCTCCTCCGGTCACCCCCGGCGTTATGTCACAATTAGGCTCTTTTGACTTTCAGTTTGTTTTCAGTTTTCACGTGTGTTCCCCTGTCTGATTTTCCCGCCACCAATCTGTATCCATGGACACCGATCACCTTCCTCACAGCTGCCTGTCGTTTGTGTTAATCATCATTGTGTATTTAAGTTCCTGCCAGTCTTCAGTTCAGTGTTCGGTATTGTTGGTGTTATACACGCTGTCTCAACCGTTTGCCTGTTCCTGAGTTTGCTTTATTAAAGAAAGTGTTGTTTCTACTTTCATCTCCATCTTCCTTGAACCACCCCTTGACATTACATAAACAAGCATTGTTGAGTTGAATTGTATTTTTAGGGCATAGTCTAGGCTCTTTTGATGCCTGTGGAGATGTTGGCTCTGACTTCCCCAAGCACCTTGCTATCCACACACATTATATGAAATCAGCTTTGCAGGCATTGACCTGAGAAAGCAGCCAGGGCCTCTGAATGAGATGTTTGATGATGGTGACACAATATTACACAGTTACTGTTATAAGCAGTTCACTCAGTGAGTATGCGTAAACTCTCCATGTGGCAGTATTGATCATATTCAAGTCAGGGTGGATAAAAGGGTCCCCTTGCTCCCTTTGGTCATCCCTTGACATTCTTGTTAACAGTTTCTTCTGGAGGCAAAGTAGTATTGATTGCATTTTTCAATGTACTGTACTGTATATGCGGTTGTTGAAAAATATATAGACAAAATCCATTTGACTTGACTGTATATGAAATGTTTGTATTCAAATCAGAACACTGATTAGTACTATTGGCATTATGGGTAACGTGTAGCGCTGCTGGCAAGCATCAATGTGGGTGATGTATGCAAATGAAATGCTGTTTGAAACAGCTGAGATTATAGGTGTGGGAGATGGAGCCCTAGCATTTGTGTGGTCTGAAATAATGTAAGGCAGAGGTTTTTAACTGGTTTTGTTTCAGGATAATCAGGACATTCAAATAATACATATATCAAAAATGTATAAATTATATTGTTTATTTTATTGTTTATTTAATTTTATTTAATTAACTAAATAGTTTTTCTGTTTTTTTTTTTAAATCACAGTATAGACTTGAATATAAATTTAAATGTGGTGACCAACAGTTAAGATGGCATTCCAGGGACCAGTTTATGGCAGGGCCTCTGTAACTGCCGGTGTGGAAGAAGATGTGCCACACTGTGATTGGATCCTTGGTGAATGAACATATATCAGTAACACCAGAATGACCAGATAAGATGCAAAGCAAACTGCATCTACCTCTTTCAGGGCAGGAAAATCCAATCGTACGAATTCTGCAACACATCCACTTCATCTTCATGCAAAGCACAGTTTATGTTGGTTTGTTGACTGTTAACAATTCAAGGGACAGACATATTAACAGATAAATGAATGCATGGTCGATGACTTTCGTTTAAGAAACGAACATTTTCTTATCGTGTTTGGTCTCTACCTGTTTCATACACTGCCTTTAATAATTTTAAAAGAACTTTGGTAAAGAAATAACACATGGTTAACTTTAGAGACACTTTTTTAACACTGTACTTTATGCTATGAAATGAGTTCCACACTAGGCCGGGCAACACCTTGGCTACTTTTGACACCAGTGGCCGAACCCTTGTTCTGCATTTCCAACTTAACAGGGAAGGAGCCACTAAGAGACACACCACGTCCTGAGTTTCTAACCTGACTAGGAAAGAGACTACAAGATAGTTGAGGTTAAAGGTCCCTTTCTTCGCGATTCCATTTTTCAGACTTTAGTTAATGTGTAATGTTGCTGTTAGAGCATAAATAATACCTGTAAAATTATAAAGCTCAAAGTTCAATGCCTAGCGAGATATTTTATTTAACAGAAGTCTCCTTTCAAAGCCTACAGCGAACGGCCGGTTTGGACTACATCCCACTACTTCCTTTTTTAATGACGTAACTAGAACAGTTTTTGACTAATCTCCGCCCACAGGAATACACAAAAAAGGGGGCGTGGTCTTGTTGCGCTCCCACGGAGAAGAGGAAGAGTTTTGTTTGTTTTAATAAAAACTAGGGCCGGGACTTTAACGCGTTAATTAAGATTAATTAACTACAGACTTTAACGCGTTAATTAATTACACAAAACATTTTTTTAATCGCAATTATTTTTGCACCGCGGAACGTTTCTCACTGGATGAGTTTCGGCGGACCGATTATACTGGCGCACCAACTAGCGTTCATGACGAAGAAGCTGACGAGGTTGCTTTGGTTGGCCGGTGGATGGGAAATTTTGTTACAAAAACGGATGGAAGCGTCGATAAGAGCATGGTTGTGTGCAAGCTATGGAACAAGGAATTCGCTATTGCTATTAGTGTAGTGTAGCAATATGCTATTGCTACACTTAATGGCAAAAAACACTGGTCTGCTGGACTTGGTTGAACAAAAATAAACAATATTTTGTTGCTTAAAGGGTTAGTTCACCCAAAAATGAAAATTAAGAAATTAATTACTCACCCCCATGCTGTACCAACCCCGTAAGACCTTCGTTCGTCTTCGGAACACAAATGAAGATATTTTTGATTAAATGTGACAGCTGGATCACTCCTCTATAGGCTCCCTAAGGGGATGAATCCTGACGGCCCAGAAAGTCAATGAAGAAAATGTTTAAATAATCCATGTCACAACAGTGGCTCAACTATAAGTTTATCAAGCGACGAGAATACTTTTTGTGCGAAAAAACAAACAAAAATAACGACTTTATTCGACTATTCCTTTTCTTCCTTGTAGGCCTGAAACGAGACTTCAAGAGATTTCCACGACGCGCACGCGCGAGAACTTATCTGAAGTAGTTGAAGGAGATCGCAATTCTCGCGCATGCGTCGTGGAAATCTCTCGAAGTCTCGTTTCAGGCCTACAAAAAAGAAAAGGAAAAGTCGAATAAAGTCGTTATTTTTGTTTGTTTTTTCGCACAAAAACTATTCTCGTCGCTTGATAAACTTATAGTTGAGCCACTGTTGTGACATGGAATATTTAAACATTTTCTTCATTGACTTTCTGGGCCGTCAGGATTCATTACCTTAGGGAGCCTATGGAGGAGTGATCCAGCTGTCACATTTAATCAAAAATATCTTCATTTGTGTTCCGAAGACGAACAAAGGTCTTACGGGGTTGGTACAGCATGGGGGTGAGTAATTAATGACTTAATTTTCATTTTTGGGTGAACTAACCCTTTAAGCTTATGTATTCAGTCATTATTCAATGGTATACTAAAAATCCATGTGAAAAAAATTACTTCTCACTGTTCTCAGGTCAAATATTTATGCAATTAAAATGCGATTAATTTCGATTAATTAATTACAAAGCCTCTAATTAATTAGATTAATTTTTTTAATCGAGTCCCGGCCCTAATAAAAACATACTCTTCTTCAGTTCTTCGCCTCACTCGTCCGTATTCAGCTCTGTAAATATTATTTATGTTTTGTAAGGTATATGGGTTTAAGCAGTTTGCTTCAAAGCCCGGGTGATGAACCATACATGTAGTAGGGTCTGCAATCTTCATCATTCGTCGACAAAGCTATACATTGATGTGAGGCAGTAATAATATATTGTGCAGTCACGTAACATTCAACTTTTAATAAATAGATTATTGTAATGCATAGCAATGATTTCTTTTACACAACATGGCAGCTTTTAAGGCTATATTCATGGTAAAAATAAAGTGTATATAAAGTTGTTTGGATGAAAACAATTTCAAAAGAACTATACACAACAAAAAATTATTTCATTAGGAGGTGTTACAGTACTTTTTGTATTTCTTTGTAGCAGATGTTTTCAACCTCCGTTGGCATTTTGTCACAGTTACCACATGTACACCTATAAAACATTACTAATCAAAACTCGTACACACGTGTAACTAAGGTAGGAATAAACAATGGACTTATTTTAAAAATTTAACAACACCATCGTTAATTCGACAGATGGACAAAACCACATACCATAAGCTTTTATAATGGTTTGTAACAAACATACAATTTGACCAATTAAAAGTATGACAACTACTAAATAAACAGCTTACCACTGTGAAACATCCTACAAAAGTCGTGTTTGAACAGGTTCTAATCGATTCTCTTCATCTATGTTCTCCGGGTCTGATTCCAGCTCAAATTGATAAGGTAATACGTTTGACTTTTTTACAATAACAATCAGCGCATGCATCTCCAATTTATGGTAAGAGGCGTGACCTTCCCGGGCAACGTGCGATAAGCTGCTGTCGAATCACAACACAGGAACCGCTGGCACAATCAGAACTCGTTACGTATTTCTGAAGGAGGGACTTCATAAAACAAGGAAGTCATCGGGCCGTTTTTTGGACAGTGAAAACAGCGGTATACAGATAAGTAAATTGTGTGAAAAATACTGTTTTTTTACACGCGAAACATGTTATATTGCACACTGTAAACACAATCAAAGCTTCAAAAAACATGAAGAACGGGACCTTTAAGCTTTTGCAAGCAAAACATTGCTTTCGGCTGCAGTCTAGTTGCAAAAGGTGATCACCTGACTGTGTGGAATGTAAATATACCAGGGGCCTCATGTACAAAGACTTGCGTTGAATTCATACTAAAACATTGCGTACGGACAAAGCTGTAAATGTGCGTACGCACAAAAAAAAGCAGATGTATGAATCTCTGCGTACGAAGGATCCCACGCATATTCTCTTTGTACATCCCAATTAACGTAAAATTGAGCGCACATGCACGAGCACAACGCCCCACCCAGTCTCCTCCCCCAATTAAATTAATTTAAATATGGTAATTAGTCCAATTTGGCAAAAGAAACCTGCAAGAACATGGCTAAAGCAAGCAAGAAACGAAATTTCACTGAAAATGTCTTCTATGTGAATATATAGTAAAGTGTAATTTATTCCTGTGATCAAACTGAATTTTCAGCATCATTTCTCCAGTCTTCAGTGTCACATGATCCTTCAGAAATCATTCTAATGTGATGATTTGATGATCAAGAAACATTTTTGAGTATTATCAGTGTTGAAAACCGGTGTGCTTCTGCTTCATATTTTCGTGGAAACCGTGATATAGTATTTTCAGGATTCTTTAATGAATAAAAATTTATTTCAAACTGATATAGAAATCTTATAATTTTTTGTAACATTATAAATGCATTTACTCTCACTTTTAAACAAATTCAATGTGTCCTTGCTGAATAAAAATATTACTTTATTTTTTTATCTTTACTGACCGAATTAATGAAGTTTATTTTTTATTCCTAGTTAAGCCAACGCTGCCATTGCTAGACGTGTTGTATCAATTTGGACATGCTTTATATAGCCTATGTTCTTACTTAATTGCATAATATAATATTTTAATAAAACTCGTGTGACAATATGTCAAATAATTTATCAATTACAAATTATAAGCAATATCTGACAGCTGGTGGTGCGATAGAACAATTCGTAGTGTAATGTTTGCCATTTCACTTTATTGCCTCTATGAGTCGCCAACGGACAAAAATCACGACAAATATACGTACGCCAGACATGAAGTTTACTTGGAGGAACGCACATTCTTACGTTAATTTCACTGTTAGTACATCTGGCCGTGAACGTGGAAGCTGGCGTACGCCGTGTTTTTGTGCGTACGCAGTGTTGATACATGAGGCCCCAGACCTCTTTCTAGAGACCTTGGCATCAGTGGTGGGGCCAGAGGGGTGTCCAGGGTGCACCCCAAAATTTAGATCGCTACTTCCATTTCACCTCCTATTGAAAGAAGCATTATTTTGACGTTTGGCGGCGTGGCACATTGTTCGTTGAATATTAAGAGAATATTAACGTTAGTTTCCAAACAGACGATTAAGGGCTCGTTCACACAGAGCGGGCTGTGGAATGAGAAAAAAATGCAAGGTCTGGAGAGACATTGTCTGATGCACTGTGGTCATCATCAATACTTTCTGGAAAAGGTTACAGGTCCTCTCTGTCTTTTATAAAACTTACAAACATCAACCTAAAACACAGGCAAATAGGCTTTGAATACTATTACTGTATTTTAAATGCAAATTTCTCTGTGCACAAAAGAAACACAAAAGTATTTGGCAATTCTCAAAACATGTGTCCATCTTGTTGTCCAAAGCAATTTCTATACTGCCCTACAAAGGCAAAACGCCGTAACATCATGTTTGGTCAAAAATGAGTTAGTGTCATTTTTGTGGTATTTGAGACCTCCTTTATCATGTGAATAAATATCGTGAGTTAATTTGATTGTTTTAACAAGAAAATAAAGGGCTATGACAACCGTAACATCCAAAACCATGTGAGAAACCACAGCAGAACGCCGTAACAGCTGTTACGGCTCTTTGCCTTTGTTCCAGCACGCTGAAGTTGAGTTAAGGTGTTCTGGCTTTGTTTAGCCTGGCATCAAGAGAGATGTTACGGTGCCGCTGTGATGTTACTGTACTCTGGCTTTGTCATACTGTCAAATGTTGCCGCTCTCAACCCACGTAACATACACACGACACATCTTTGTTAAGAACATACCAAAAATTTTATTATAAACATGATACATTTTCGATTGCATTCTGCTTAATTCAGTTTGCTAAAACAACATACCACCAACTTTGCTGGCCAGACAAACTGCTAAGTATGCAATCAGAAACAAAGCAAGGTGAACTAACCATACTTAGATGCAAGCTAATAGGTTGTCATAAATGTTGTTTTTCGTTAAGGGCGATTGGTTCAGATCTGTCAATGTCAGTGACAGCCCGGAGGTAGCTAAATTTAATCTGTGTCACGTAAATTAGCGCTAACGTTCAGAGACGCCAAAAACTAATTATTAAATACACAGGCATCCTACCTTTCCATGCAATCCGATATAATCCATGGAAAATCCATAATCCATATAGCAATGCACGTCATTTGCTGTATCCACAACAATTCATACGTGTTTGAGCCATATTCCTTCTTGCAGGTGTTCCATATCAGATCTTACACAAATCCATATAGCACTAAGCTAGTTATCACTAAAGTCCGTACAAAGTAGGCTAACCTAAATGGTAAAAGTAATTCCAGCTTTTTTTCGGTTGACTCTTGTCTATATTATCTCAGAATTAAAAAGCAGTAATCCAAGTCGAGTTCGTTGACTGTGCATCTTGAGCAGTTTGGTGGCCCATAACCCTTTAACTGTCACCACACCCCTCCCCTTCTCCCCTCCCCTCCCTTTTTTCGCATAGACATGAAAATCACTATCCAAACTTAAATGGTTGTAATAGAGGGAATGCATTAACGTCACTTCCCCGCCGGAACACGCCCCCCTCAGCGGGACTGAGTGGCAGAAGAGCTGCTGCGTGACTGGAGTTAATAGGGGAAACTGCGTTAACGCGAGTAAAACAAACTATTATCAGTTTAAACTAAAAGTTGGACTCGATATAGTGTTCCTTACAACTTATCAAAGATCCAGTGATCCATGGATATTGACATGCAGTCAAGAATCGTGTTTCCTGACATTTATATGTGCCTGATTTCGACGCCGGGGAAATAAATGAAGAAAATTTGCCTGTAAACGTTTTATATAAATACAATATAGATAGGTCTAAATCCGAGTGATCACTTACATTAATGTTATACTGTATATCATCATATCGTCCAGCCCTAAAACTTGTATAGTTTTTTGTCAGTGTTTATTTAAAAACATCCAATTATGCAGAATATAGTCTGTTCTGTAGCTTTTTGCAGTCTGTAAAAATATACAGTACCTCAGATTTCTGGTCAAATCTAGTTGTACAGTCAATCGCAAAGCTCTTTCCCGTTTTAGATGTGTTTTGTGTGATTTTCACGGCATTCACGCTGAAAACAAATGCTGCCGCTCAGTCTTTTTGCCACTTGTGGGCGTGACCGCATTCACTCTGGCCGACGGTGACGTCATGCGCATAGGCCCTACCCTCTATTCAATAATGCTTTGTAATAGACCTATGGACAAATTGTGTTCCAAATTTTAGGTTGATATCTAAAAAAAATGAGCTTTCAGTAAGATTTTATTTGGGCGCAGTAACAAACTTTGTCACTAGATGGACAGCCAAGCTTCCTTACTGACCATATAAGGATGCCTATGAAGGTAAAATGATGACATAATGAATCGCGTGCGCAGAGTAAGATTTGTGAAAGTGTACATAAGATTGCAAGCGTAAATTAAATTTGCGTGTGCAAGAGAAGATTTGTAAAGGTGTAAATCGTGTTTCAAGCGTAAGAAAAAAAAATCCGCAACATTTTGCTGGTTTTCGTAAGTGTAATACATGTATTGTGAAACTGCAGCTTCATGATAACGCAAAATAAATAGGATCTGTATTCTTCTGACTTCCATTTTTCCGCGCTTACACTTTTGGCACGGTTTTTGCGCACAAATGCGGCCAAAAGCATTGCAAGCCTGTGAACGGTGATTTGCAACCGAAAACAACAGTTTAAAGAACTGCAAACCGGATTGCAATTGTAAAACCAATCTGTATGCGTAAAAAAATAAAATGTTGCAATTGTCTAAATGACTTGTGTGCGTAGGGTAAATGCTCCCGAAATAACCTGGTTTGTACAGTTCCGATTTCTGCGCTTAGAGTTTTGGCACGATTCTCTCACTCATTGAGTTTTGCAAGCGCGAAGAGGAGGGCGGGTCCACCTTCATCATGTAGCCAATCAAATGAGCTTCTCGCTGACTCTCGATTTACTCTTATCTGATTGGTTCAACAACGCGCCAGGCACCCGAAGAGAAGACAATTCGTTTTGACATTTTGATTTGGCTCAGCATCGTCCTCGCCACCGGAATGGTACTTTTAACGCACACACACACACAAATATATAATAATACATATAATATAGACCTATATTATATTTAAATCCTTAATAAATTGTGTACCATTAAGCCGACTCACATGTGTTCATACTGAATTCATGTCACTTTCTCAAGCTCGTGTTAAGAAAAACAGATTCGAATGGTTTGGCATTTTCATTGAAATGATGCATATGTTTAGCATCAGCTCAAAGATCTAAGCATATTATGGTTTTTATCATATAATCTGCTTAGACCTTTGAGCTGATGCTAAACTATATAATTAAAACGTTTTATACCAAATCTATAGGCCTAATTAAAACCTAGTGTGTGTCCATTGCTCTTTTATTATACTATTCTGCAGCAGATTGAGCTAGTTCTCAGTATTATGCAGTGCTCATCCCAACAATCCCAAAACAATATTCCCTATCGAAATATGCATTGTTAGTTGTTCAGAACATGCAGTTACGATTATGCGTGAGGTAATCAGAAGGCAGGTTGAGTACTGTAGTAGTGCAGCTACCACTCTGATTACTTTTCAGGAGCAAGATCGATTACAAAATGCCCTTAAAAATTTGTTGGACTGTGTGGAGGAAGCACGAGCACGACACAACCCCAACCCCACAACCACCCCTACCCCTACCCCTTCCCGGGCAGGATCTATTAGAAGTGGACCTCATGGTCTTACAGGGGCCACATCTGTCTCTGGAAAGCCTAGTGGATCTCCTCCAGCACCCACTGTCAACAATGAAATGCAAAGGTTAGTTATTACTTTTAAAACCATATTTTAACAGTAATGCAAATTCTGTCATTATTCACTCACTGTTATGTGGAACACAAAATAAGTTTTGTTTTAGTCATGTTGAGGAAAAATTATTTTGTCTTTCAAAATAAATCTCTAAACTCAAAAAGTTCCAGATGTCGAAGTTCAGACTTTATTGGTGCAGTCAGTAAAGCCGAGATCCCAGCAGCATTTCTGAAAATTTCAGTCACAGATCTTTCTTAATACAATGACCAATCAAATCACAGGTGTTTTCCACTTTTTCTTTTTGCCTCACCCTTAACTGTTCGGTCACAATTATTGTTCTAATTATTCTGTTTTCTCTTTAAGTGTGGCATGCCACCATTTGATCTATTTTTTAAAAAGCAGGAAAGACCAGAAAACATATTAAAAACATATTGGTCCAGTCTTTTGACCATAAAGTTGTTGAAACAAAATCAGACCCGAGGCCTGATTCCTGGATTTGTTCATACAGTACCAGGCTATTCTACAAATGCATTTTTTTATTTCTAATAAACGACTAACTTTAATACAACAAAAGCTGACAATATATTTTTGTGTTTTGCAGAATGTAGAAATATAGGGTTAGATCAATATGACAATGATAAATAAATAAAATTATGGCTGAATTATCTCTTTAAAACTAGAAACTTACATTGTTTTGACAAAGATATATTATATTGGTTTTGTGTTTGCTATACCTCAGTGTAAATTACAATTGACATTATATATGTGCTGATTTAAACCTATTTCATTTTTGACAGATCATTTCCTGGACTGTTTTTTAAAAAAAAAAGGAAAACGCCGTTTTCAAGAAACCAAATCGATACGGATGTTCTCCATACAATTCTTTCTGCTCCCAGAGCATACTGACAGAACTCCTAAGGGGGCAGAGGAGCTTAGGTTGCTTCAGGCAGGCCTTGGACGAAGGGTAGTGTCATTGCCAGAAAATGCTACTCACAAAGAGGTAGTGTGCTCACTTCAGCATATGTGCTCCGTTTTTACTTTACTGAATAAGGTGTTTCTGTGACTGTTCTTCATTCTTACTCCTGTTTCTTGATTAAGATTGTCAGTATCCTCGAAGACGAGTACCATAAAATGAAGCAACTAGCGGGCGGTTGGCTTTGCTATAAAGCTGCAGGTATGGGGATTGTTGTTTGATTCTAAAGGAATATACAGAAGCTAAGTTCCACAGCACTATCAATAGTAATTACTATAGTATGTTTATCTGTTATTCAGCAAATGTTATAATGCAGGAAGAAAGTTGTCAGCCTTTTTACAGTGTATTAATTCTATGTTAATAATGTTCCACTTCAAAATATTGCTAATCAGGTCCATGTCTTGTACTTAACAAAATTTTCTTTAAAAACAAGGTGGATGCGGACAAAGAAAACTGACTGTGGTGCCACCTGAGTCTGAAGGCTATACAACCAAATGTTTAAAAGCGGCATCTAGCAATGGAAAGATCACACTATACATTGTTCCACTGCAAGACACAATAGACAGTACACCATTATCCCCACATGCAGCAGAATTTGAGAAGATGCCCAAATCTGTTTGCAAAAAGTGTGGAGTCACCATGCCACTTCAAGTTTTGGCTCTGCACATTGACAATTGTGCACTAGACTCAGAGAATGCATCAGTAAGTTTATGTAAAGTATTGCAGATATATCCTAGTTTACTTTACTACTATACTGTAGTTGTGTAATCTTTATGAACATTTTCCCAGTAAGAATTGTTTTTTTTTTTCTAACAGGAAGAAAGTCCGGATGAGGACATAATTTATGTCAGTGAGGAAAAAAAGATCAAACCCAGCATGGTCTGTAAAAAAAAACCTTTTAAAATTATATTTATTATTGCTATTACTTTGAACACATTTGAAACACATTTGATCTATCTACATAGGAACTATGTCCAGTTTGTGGAAGTTCTTTTCCAGACGACATGATTGAATTCCACGCTAGTATCTGTGTGGAAAAGTATGTTAAAGTGCAGTTTACACATGGATGGGTTACTTTTCTTAATATTTGTATAGCATAGATTAAATGTTTGTTTGTTTTTTCCTGCAAGTTGCTCTAGAGAAATTGAGAACTTTTCAGAGTGGACCAAGGATGCTTTAGCTGGACCATCCCACAGCAGAGAAAGTGGAGAGGATGCTACATCTGAACAGCCAGAGGTAGGCAGACCATCCAACAGGAGAGTAGGTGGCGAGAATGCTGTAGCCGGACCATCCAACAGAAGGGGCGATGAGAATGCTGTAGCCGGACCATCCAACAGAAGGGGCGATGAGAATGCTGTAGCCGGACCATCCAACAGAAGGGGCGATGAGAATGCTGTAGCCGGACCATCTCTTGAAAGAGAAGGTTGAGTGGATGCAATAAGAATAATGGTAGTTTTAAATAGGTTAAAACATTTAGTCCAAAACAGTAAACAAAATGTTTTGCTTATAACTTCAGATTGGAAGAAGATTACTGAGCCAAAAATGGCTGCAGATGTGTACAGAAAACAACTACTGAGTACTGAGGAACAGGGACAACCCTTGCGTTTCATGTTGGATCTCAGGGAAGACCTAGAGGAGCAGGATAGAGAGATAATTTCTTTCTACAAGCGACCAAATGTCAACTGGGCTAGGCCATTTTCCTGTATTCTCAGAGGTAATATTTTCTCAATATCTGGATTTATTAAAGTACACTGATAATGTATTACCAAAAATAGTAAACAAATGTTTGGTATGTTCTCTGAAAATGTATTACCTTGTAAAAGGTTAGTTCACCTACACCTTGGGTGAACTAATCCGTTAATGTCATCTTTAACAGGTGATGCTGCCACTGGTGAGGGGGTGAACCGTCATATTCTTAGTACTGCAGTTTTAAAACTGACAAAGGGCTTCATGATCAATTTAGGTGAGATTTGTTAACTGTTGATTCCAATGACCTTGTGTGTTAACTTGCACACAAAATTATAATAGACCAATATGAATGCTTCACTGTAGCAATTTTATATACCATAACTAAGTAAATATTTATAAAAATGAAATTTTGAACTAGTGATTTATTGGCCAAAAGTTATCTTTCACAAACCTCTTTTATAGGTAACACAGGAACAACCTTGTTATTTGAGGGTGAGCCAGATCATCTTGTGCCCTCCACATCCCAAATTCTAGTGGAGAGTGACCTTTTCCTAATGGCCGGGAGGATGGTTGGCCACTCCTTCATCCATGGTGGTCCTTGTTTGCCAGGGATCAGTCCTGCTGTGATACATGTTTTGCTAGGAAGACCAATTGAAACAGCCACTATTCAGCCACAAGACTGCCCAGACCTAGATCCTCGTGAAACTATACAGTTGGTATGCAAATGTTTGGTTTTAAACCACTTATCAATCACCTGTACAATTAAAATTCTATTTGAAACTTCCCAATGAAAATGTTTTCTACAGCTTGAGGGAGATGCTGAAATTTCAGATCAAGACAAGAAAGCCATCCTAGACTTGGCTCTGTCCTGGGACCTCCCTGGTGTCACAAATGACAATAGACATTGGCTGTTCAACCGACTTCTGCATCATGCTGTAATTTTGTATTTGAATCTTAACTATATCTGTATTGCTCCACAATTAATAGCAGACTAATTACAATGTAATATTTGGTCTGTATTCTGTTTTATAGGTCCTTGGAAGGACCGTTCGTCAGATCAAACAATTCAGACGTGGTTTGAAAGACACAAACGTTTGGTCACTGCTGCAAGAACGTCCAGATGCTGTCCCTTTGATGTTCCCCAGACACTCAGATGCTGCATGCTGTGCTCAGGTATTATTACATGAATTTTATGTATTATTGGACAGGATTACATTAAAATATTTTGGTTTGAATCTACAATTTGCCATTATTCTGTTTAATCTTGATTAAATAAAGACCATCCTGGATAATATCATATGGCCTGCTGAGGAGGATGATGACGATGAGGATACATACTCACTTCACATTAAATGTCGTATAGCAGAGTACCTCCGTCGTTTCATTGAAAGTGGTATGATAGTTATTCTGTGTCTGAGTTGAATTAAGACTTATTTTAAAATGCAACAAATGTATTTACTAATATATATTGTTACTATTGCTTCTAAGCAAGTGCTGGTACACTTCAACAACTTGTGAAGTTCTGGGTCGGATGGGAGCTTCCCTCATGTGGCATGAAGGTTGAAGTGGTCCGTGCTAATCATCCAAGATCTTCAACATGTTTTCAAATCCTACGTTTACCTGGTCACTACAGTACATTTAATGAGTTTTCTATGGATCTGGAGGCCTGTATTGCAACATGTGACACTGGATTTGGGTTGGTGTAAAGGTGTGGTTGAATTGGCATAAATGTGCTTCTTAGCCAAACATTCATAATGTATCAGATTGAGTTAAAATATTGTTTTACAGAGAACACATCACCACCTGATAATCGACAGTTCAGAAACAATTACAATTGTTGAATGCCATACGTTGTAAAATACATTTCCCAAATCCAGCTGCTTTCCGAGTTGAACGTTCTTGTCAGTGTTATGATGTAATTGAAGTGATTCATATCTCACGAGTTGGCATAAGTTACATCTATAATGTACCGAAATGTTATTCAAAAACAAATTGTTCCGTTCAAAGACTGATCTACAGAGAACCTCACCTGAAAATAGATAATTCCAAAAAAAATCAATAATCGTAAATGGCAAAAAAAAAAATCTGTGATTCTATGTCAGTGTTATGATGAGTGATCAATTCATTATGTAGAAAAGCTACAACTGAAAATAAAAAAAATAAAAATAAACATTCAAAGACTTTTCAAAGACCAATTTGTTTTAATTAACACTGTATTCAGACATTACACAGATGTCAAATACTTATAACTTTGCTGACTACCAGAGTTTGTCTGGAACTGTAATTCTTTAAATATACACATTAAAATGTTGTTGCACATACTGTACAACTGAAATATAAAGATCACGGCCAAAACACTCTGATGGCCCCATTGGGTCCATTGCAACCCTGAGTTCCCCATATGCATCTGCAGTTAGCGGGCACTCGATTTCTGGTACCTGGATCCCAGATTCAGGCTCTTCAGGGAGGCCACTGCTTTCCCAGTCAATCAAGGGAATGTTGATGTCCTGTATGAATGAGACAGAAAAATATTTTATTTCGCCTGAACTTTCAGACCCTGGGTCCTTCGTTTCAGAGTCACACTCAGGACCTTCGGGTCCAAATGGGCCGGAAGGGTGGGATTAATATTTATTTTTAAAAAATCATCTTTTTTTTTTAACTTGTTTTTTATAATATTTTTTCTTTTCTTTTTTGGTGTTTTGAGATAATTTCAAAAATAAAAATGATTTATAATTAATATTAATGCAATAATTATGACCCCTTTTTTCCCCATTGAATATAATAGAATTATTTTTTATTTATTTTTTAAAGCTGTATTTCATTTTAGAGTCAAGCCTAGGCCTCATGAAAGCAATTTTTGAAATGAGATGGATGTCATCTGGTGGACAAACTGAGCATTTTAAAAATTCAAAACACATGTAATCTGAATTTATTAGTGTGTATGTGTATCAAAGTGTGTTTGTGTGTGTGTGGATGTGTCTGTTTTGCACTCTTGATGTTTTATAGATTCACCCCTTCACTGTTGTGTGCTTTTTTTTCTGGATCGTGGCTGATTTGTAGATTGTACGCACAAAAAAACTCTGTATTTCACATTTTTGCCAATTTCCCATTCATTTCCTATGCGGGTCCAAATAGGTCCTGAGTGTGACTATTTTTTTACAACCACTTAGACTATTCAAATCCTGTCCCCAATTTTTTGGGGTGTTCATATACTAAGTACCAACAAAGTCACCAAATTTCGGACCATTCCGATAAAGCTATGATTTAAAAAAAAAATTTTTTTAAATGCTTCGGGTCCATTTGGGCCGAAGGACCCCAGAGGGTTAAAGCTTACTATTACTGTGAGAATAAGAAACAATGACAAAAGCTTCCTGGATGGTCAATGACTATATCTTTTGTGATAGTTCTGCGTGAGTCCCTGCTTTGTCCTGAACTGAAACTGTTCAAGGTTTTTTTAAGAATGTCTTCACACCTCACACACTGAAAAGTCATTTATATATATATATGTATATGTGTATATGAAAATGATTGGACAAGCTTCTCCAACCTTCATATATAGACATATATACATATATACATATGTTACAGACATACAATCATAAAACATTATACGGCACCTCATCATTTTCAGGACACAAATGATGTCCTCCCATCTCCCACAACTGATTTGGAGTCAGATTTCCTTCTGTACTTAAGGGATGATTGTCCCATCCATCACGGAAAGTGTCCAGATGACTTTGAAGTCGTGGAACAAACACGTAGTGGCAACAGAAGAGATGCATACGGTTAGACATATCCAGCTGTCCTTCTTCCTCTAGTTGATGAAGCACATTGTAGTAGATGTTTGTGACTGCAACCCAGACATCTCTCCAAAGCCTCTCTATTCTGTTAATGTATTAATTCTGTGTTACAATATTGACAATTGTGTTTTGAATTAACATTTGAAAAAGGTATAACAACAGTACCACCTTTGGTTGTGGACACTCTTCCCTGCAATGAAGCTACTTCTTCCTGTACCTCGAACTGAAAACATCATACGGGCTACTTCTACATTTTCAACCCCTTGATCTCCCCTGACCCTAAAAAAAAATATTTAGATAGCACATTTTAAAAATAACTATCTCACAAAACATTTGTTTACACTAGTACAAATACAAAATTTTACTTTGAATAAAATGTTAAGTACTGTATGTATTACATTCTTTACAACCCACATTGGCATGTCACACACTGGGATGTCAAAGCCTGTTCCTGCACAACCACTGTTCTGCAAATTAGTTTAACTTCAAATTTTAACCAAACACACTTGAAACAGCAATTGCAGGATAATTGACTGGAGCAGGCTTTGATACCCCTGCTCTAGACCAAAAGCAAATTGAATCAAAGCCAACATTCACCTGAGTGGAAGACCGAATCTCTCAACTGAGCACTGGAAGAAGTAAAGTGTTGTTGAAGCCAGATTGTTGGTTGCAACACCAAGGTACATGATCTGGGTAAAAAAAAAAAAAAAGGTTTTTACAATATGCGATATAAATGTTATAGATCTCAAGCAATGATTGTAAGTTTGGTAGTAATAATTGGTTTACTTCAGTGCAGAATAGCCCTCAAATTTAAATACCTTTCTAGAGAAACCATCGATGCCCCCGAAGATCACAATGTTGTAGCTGTTTTGGAGAAAAGTCAAAAACAATGAAAAGAAAAGGCTCAGCTAATAACATTTCTTTGACTGATATAGGATGAGTAGGCTATATACATACCGAATGAGCTTATGATTAGTATCAATGTGCATCAGTGCTCTTGGGCTAGGCACAGAGTATGTTCGCCGAACTACACATCCCAACTGTGTCAGCCGGGAGATGATGCCTGCACAGTCAACTCTGTGCATGGAGGCCCGGATTCTTTCCCACTGCACTCTATGACCCTCAGCCTGCAGCAAACCCTTCACCATCCTATATCCAGCATAAGGATGTCTGGATTTTACTGCTGTGACTAATGTGTCCAGCTCCTCATCCAGAACCCTACTGTATGTGTCTTTCACTGACAATCCTATTTCTGACATTCTCCGGTGTATGGTTCTTGTGCTCACTCCCAGCAATTTTGCAACACAGGGCACTGGTAGAGACATGGCTATTAGTTCCTCAATCCGGTCCTCTGACAAAACTATTCTTGGTCGCCCAAGCTTGCCAGATTCAAAGTCTAGAATGTTGTGTGTACACACGTGCATGTTGTTGATCTCACCAATCACCTGTACAACCTCTCTAAGTCCATCCATTACAGCATGTGGAAACGAATCATCCTGGCTTGACAGTGCACTTAAAAAAACTAGCTCCTGGGAACAGGCAAACTCCAAAAAATCTAAATCAAGTGGTGGTCGATTAAGCAGATGGGACAGTCGTGCATGGAGTCTATCCAATACAGCATTCATCAAGAGTTCCTTAAGAGACAGCATTATAACAATTAGCAATATATATGCACATTACAAGTTTTAATTAGGCCTATAGATTTGGTATAAAACGTTTTAATTATATAGTTTAGCATCAGCTCAAAGGTCTAAGCAGATTATATGATAAAAACCATAATATGCTTAGATCTTTGAGCTGATGCTAAACATATGCATCATTTCAATGAAAATGCCAAACCATTCGAATCTGTTTTTCTTAACACGAGCTTGAGAAAGTGACATGAATTCAGTATGAACACATGGGAGTCGGCTTAATGGTACACAATTTATTAAGGATTTAAATATAATATAGGTCTATATTATATGTATTATTATATATTTGTGTGTGTGTGTGCGTTAAAAGTACCATTCCGGTGGCGAGGACGATGCTGAGCCAAATCAAAATGTCAAAACGAATTGTCTTCTCTTCGGGTGCCTGGCGCGTTGTTGAACCAATCAGATAAGAGTAAATCGAGAGTCAGCGAGAAGCTCATTTGATTGGCTACATGATGAAGGTGGACCCGCCCTCCTCTTCGCGCTTGCAAAACTCAATGAGTGAGAGAATCGTGCCAAAACTCTAAGCGCAGAAATCGGAACTGTACAAACCAGGTTATTTCGGGAGCATTTACCCTACGCACACAAGTCATTTAGACAATTGCAACATTTTATTTTTTTACGCATACAGATTGGTTTTACAATTGCAATCCGGTTTGCAGTTCTTTAAACTGTTGTTTTCGGTTGCAAATCACCGTTCACAGGCTTGCAATGCTTTTGGCCGCATTTGTGCGCAAAAACCGTGCCAAAAGTGTAAGCGCGGAAAAATGGAAGTCAGAAGAATACAGATCCTATTTATTTTGCGTTATCATGAAGCTGCAGTTTCACAATACATGTATTACACTTACGAAAACCAGCAAAATGTTGCGGATTTTTTTTTCTTACGCTTGAAACACGATTTACACCTTTACAAATCTTCTCTTGCACACGCAAATTTAATTTACGCTTGCAATCTTATGTACACTTTCACAAATCTTACTCTGCGCACGCGATTCATTATGTCATCATTTTACCTTCATAGATGCCTCCATTTTCATATATGCTTTGAGTGATCTGAACCAAGTATTTTCATAATTTGCATACAATTTATGAAGTAGAAATCCTATTCAGAAGTAGTATGAGTTGTTTGGCAGTATTTGATTTGAATTCAACCTCTAATAAATGCATAAAACAAGCATATGTGCTTTACAGCTGGCAGCTGCATCACAAATCGAGAATCCATAATATTTTTGTTTATATATATAAAAAAGATTTCTGACTTTTTTTTAAATAAAATTTAATTGTGTTATTTTTTGAACTCTTGGTATGAAAACAAACTAAGCTTTCTACCAATTTCATGATTTTTCATGTTTATTGCTTTTTCAAAATAAAGGCCAAAGACGTCTAATGAATATGAAATATTCTTGTTGCAAATTGATAAATTATGTTTAATTAATTATTACTCTATATATTGCATTTAAATAAATATACCTTTGTATTCAATTATAATTAAATTATCTTTATTGTGGAAATATTTATTGTATTTAGGCTATTCATACATACAGTACCGCAAAGTAACTTATCTGTCATACTGTTTAACTATGTTAGTGTTGCCTGACTATCATGATCATTATAGCACTAAATAGGAACAACCAAAGGTCTTCTATATAATTTAAAACACATACCATGATGACTAGACCTTGGTTAGGCGTTCTTATAATGGATGTAAGTATGGGGAACAGCAAGCAAATATTGATTGTATGTCAGTTACTGCCTTTTGCCTTTGCACGACTCCTTATTTTTGGCACATGATACAAAGGCAGAGTACAGTAACTGCCAAACAAGGGTCAAAGGTCAATTTTGAGCTCAAGATTTTTTGCATACAAACATTTCTTCATTATAGCAACTAGTTGTCAAATTTTGGGAGTCCTACCTATAATAGTTTTGTCTGGACAAAACAGAAACTTTAAAGTCATTTTTCTCAGTTTCACACTCTATGAATGAATGAATTCATAGTTAAGGTCTTTTGCCTTTGCAGGGCAGTATAGTTGTTTAACAACGGACATCACTGTGAAAAATTCTAACAGAGCCCCTGCTAATGCATAACAGTGTTACCATAGCGACAGCAATTTATAATGTTTAATGTGCACACTGAATAATTCAGTCATACCTCCAACACACACACACACACCATTATCTCTCTTACATTATTATTTGTATCTCAGGAGAACCTAAGCACTGGTATTGTTGTGAAATTATGTGTCCATATGTTAACAAAATGAGACAATACTGTTGTTTGTTTGCCTGTTTGTATTTGCTTTGGTACAGTAGAGCGCAGCATGAGCTCAGGCAACAGAATTCGTCAAAGAGACTGCAGCTTGTGAGAGCTAAGACCATCACTAACATTCCCATGGCAACCACATTCAAAAGGTGCATCACAAACTATTGCAGGCTCATGGTAATCAGGTTAGTAATAAAGACTGCAGTTCTGAACTGCCCTTGATGGGTTTTCTATTTCCATTCATGCCCTCCCCCACCAAATTCACCATAATCTACTTTATGGTACGTTTCAGTCTTTTGCTGCCCCAGAGTGGTAAGAGTGTGAAACGCTTTTCGAGATTTAGACACAGTAACTTAAAAGGACACAGATTAAAAAAAAAAAAATGTCATCAGTTTTTGTAATTTTTGTAATCAGACCGGGGAGAGTTTTAACACAGGGTCAGTTGTAACACTTGTCAGTTTGACAAGTCAGAAAAGAGCTGTGATGATGTCATCAATACCATACACTCCCAGGACCTTTTTGAGCTTACATGAGAAGTGGCATGTCACTCTGAGTAACAATGTTGATTTTATGACCAAAAAAAGTGATTTTCAGGAAAGATTTTTTTTTTTTAATCAAGATAATTTTTTGCCTAGCAATCATGGTATTGTATATACAGTTATTTGATATAACCTAAAGTACGCATTTATCTACTTTAATTTTATGCCTTGCAATAATGCTAGCTTCAATTAAATCACAGGCTTTCTATTTCAGATCAATTATGTTATTTTGAACTTTCTATTTTTCAAAGAATAATAATAATTAATAATTGTTACATTGATATAGCGCTTTTCTCGACACTCAAAGCGCTTTCCATATGAAGGAATCCTGAATATTTTGATCTCTGAAGGATCATGTGACACTGAAGACTGGAGTAATGATGCTGAAAATTCAGCTTTGACATCACAGGAATACATTACATTTTAAAATGTATTCAAATAGACGAACAGTTATTTTAAATTGTAATAATATTTGACACTATTCCTGTTTTTACTGGATTTTTTATCAAATAAATAAAAAGCAGCCTTGGTAAGCATAAGATACTTCTTTAAAAAATGTTTTAATAGTAGTGTATATTGGGTACAACGGGGCTGTTTTAGGTTGAATCAACTTGCAACCTTTTTTAAGTATATTGAACACTTTAACATTACTTAATATGAACGCAATAAAATCAAGTTGAGTTAACTAATAATACTAGTATTACTCAGTTAGATAAACCTACTTTTCTTGGTACAGGTAATGTATTTATGGTTTGCTACAAGTAACCTGCACTCATTTTAATTAGGTTTTATGAACTTTAAAATAGTAAAATTAAACTAGTAAAATTAACCTAATCATATGCGAATAAACATTTTAATTGAGTCCTGGATATAACCTCAGAAAATAAATCTAAAAGTCTATATTCTAAGCACTACAGTGATTAACCTATTACAAATGCAATGGAAGAAAAAGATGAGAAAACAGATTGAAGACAAAAACATTTATTCAATGTTAACCAGTGTCACTTTTAACAGTGACTACAAAACAGCAAATAAATGTGGCCGTATAATATAAAACAAACACTGTATAAGTGTATTTTCAACCTGTTCTGAACAGTACAGTGAAATATCCAATCTGTAATGTTTGGATAAAGGTAAATGTGAGCCATAAAATCACATTGTATCACACTGGAACTGCAAAGGTCGAGAGCATAGGTAAGTCCAAACAGGAGGCAGCATGCTTTAGACAGGTTTGGCACACCTCTGACCACGGGCTGTCCTTCTTTCATAATACCAATCGTGTCGGGATGATGGCACATGTACATTTTCAGTGGGCAACTGCCAAGCTCAGCGTGCACCTCTGTTTCAGCATGGTTCTATTGGTGGAGACAAAAAAATTCAAGACAAACAGGTAATGAGAGGAATATAGATGACCGGTAGAAGACATAAGACAAGAAAGTCAAAACTGTACTTTTGTTACTAAAGGTGGTGATACTAGACGGATACTGTGACTAGAGCATGTGACCAGAGTGAAGTCTATGACAATGCCATAGAGTGTGGGTACTAAACTATCATAATCTACTGTAGCATGAGTGTTGTCTTATTCTGGTTCAAAGGATGCATTACAATGAAACAATGCAGTTGTCCTTGCCTGTCCTTGATTGGTCATCACATTATTGTTTTTTAAGCTACAAATTAACGGACTATGCAGCATTAAAAAAAACGTGGATGACATTTCTAAAATCAGACAGACAAACATACATCTCTGCAGTGTAATCTGTGCATCTGCTTTAGTAATGCAAAAGTACATAATCTCTGATTGCAGAGTCCTGTCAAAGACACACGGCTACCTTGTTTTGCCTGCTGTCCATAAAACACCATCTTACTTTCCCTTATTTGCCCGTTCTATTGCCTGAAAGCTTGAAATTGCGACCGTTTCGATCGCATATTATCCCGAAATTTAATCTTTGCAATATAAAAATATAACCAGGGCTTGACATTAACACCCGCCAACCCGCCAAATGCGGGTGGATTTTGCTCGTGGCGGGTAACAGAGTCACTCCAACTAGCCACTTTGGCGGGTTGAATAATTGTAGTCTTTTCAAAAGGCGCGACACTACAACTCCCATGTATTACATGCACGCAGCGCTGCTTTGCGCTTGCGCGCTAGTGACCGACAACACTGAAACCTGACTGAAACGAAGAGACAGCTAGCTGCCCTGCTTGGTGAAGTTATGTGGCGACATATCAAAGGTGTAACAAAACCCGGTGAGCAGATAACACACAAGAGAAAACCTGACGATGAAAACAAAAAGGAAGAAGAGACAAAGAAAAACAAAAGACTTTTCAACGAAAAGTGGAAGTTAAATCGAGAATGGCTGGTATATGATCTAGCAAACAAAATAATGTATTGCTCCGATTGTCGGGCGTACGGCGGTGAAAAGGTAAAGGGGGCATCTTTTGTGGTTGGGACAAGTAATTTTAAAGTTGAAACCGTAAAGGACCATGAACTTTCAATTGGTCATATCGGAAGCATTTCGACTAAACGGCTGAAGGCAGCTGGTTCGCTACAAGAAAGTGTGGCGGTGAAATCTCTGGTCCTCATGAAGTCGGCCGAGTTTGAGAAGATGGGGATACTGTTTCGCAACGTACACGCTATAGGAAAGAAAGGTCGGCCCTTCACGGACTACGTGTGGATGTGCGAGTAAGTATTGTGCAAGTTAATTAATTTGTTAGAAAGCTAGGTTAGTCATGATAACTCATAACGTTATTCAATTTGTGTTTTAGGGTCGATGAGAAAAAAGGTCTGAAAGTTGGAAGTACATATAGGAACTCAAACAGAGCTAAGGAGTTCATGTTTTACATTGCTGAGGCTGAAAGAATAAAACTGAGAGAAGCTCTAGCCACCACAAAGTTCCTGTCAGTAATGAGTGACAGTTCGACAGACAGTTCAGTGATGGAAGAGGAACTGGTGTATGTTAGGTGGGCAACAGCAGGGAAGATGGAGGTGCGTTTTGTTGGTATCCAATCGGTGGCCAAACCAGATGCTAGCCACATCGCTGAGGCCATATCCTCAATAATGGAGACCGTGTCAGGGAGCGAAGATGAGACAGGACAGTGGCTACAAAAACTGGTAGCGTGTGGGACAGACGGCGCTGCTGTCATGACAGGGGTCAAGAAAGGTGTAGTTAGCCAGCTGCGTGGAGACAGAGTGGAGATTCTGGGCATACACTGCATGTCCCATCGGCTGGAGTTGGCCTACTCCGATGCCGTGTCCCATAACAAGCTGGCAAGGAAAGTTAATGACCTGCTGAGTGGCCTCTATGCATTCTATCACAAGAGTTGTGTGAACAGGGCAAACTTAAGGGTGAGCTTCGAGGAGATTGGCATGAGGCATCTGATACCGACAAGGATAGGAGGAACCCGGTGGGTTTCACATTTCCTGCGAGCCCTTGAAAACTTTTTAAAAGGTTACAAGGGACTCGTGCACCACCTAGAGCAGGTATAGTAGACTAGTACAGGTAGGAAAAAGACCGTTATGGTGGCAATATTTCCCAAATATAGAAATATGTCAGGGCCTGGAAACAGTACAGGAGAAGTGATTAGTTTAATGTAGTTGAAGTGTGTATTAATTCATTTTAATAATTACTTGATATTTTTAAATGTTATTTTATACTAATTGCATATTATACATTTATCAGGCACAGTCACCTGGAGGAGCTGGGAATGAAACACAGAAGGCAAAGGCCCGAGGTTTTCTCCATATTATAAAGGATGGGGCGGTCATCAAATTCTCCTGTTTCCTTCGTGACTTGCTGACTCAGCTCAGCAGCCTGTCGCTAACCATGCAGCGTTCCTCAGTGACTGTGGCCGAAGTCCATAACTGCCTGACCTCCACCATGGCTTTAATGCTCAAATACAAATCCAGGTACAACCACCAAATAGACTGTATTTATCATTAAATGTACATATTTAAAATTGTGTGTGTGTGTGTGTGTGTGTGTGTCATAATTTGTAGACCTGGGCCTTGGTTGAAGACAGTGCTGGGAACAAACCAGTATGAGGGTGTCAGCCTCAAACCATGCGACGACCACTCCCTGAATCAGTCCAAAGACCACCTCATAGACCTGCTGGCAAAGACAATGGACAACAGGTTTGGAGATGTGAGCCATGGGATCTTGCGTGCCATGCGTATTACCAACTTCCGATATTGGCCAGAGGCTGACAGAAATTCTGGTGAGCTGGGAGCGTTTTTGTATGCAAAGTCACCAGACTCAAAACATTAATTTACTGATTTTATATAATTTTGTCTAACACATCTTCTATTTGTTATAGCTTTTGGGGATTCTGATGTGCAGGAGCTCATCACACACTTTGAACCTGTGCTGCTGAGAGCTGGGGTGAAGGTGGAAGAAATCCTGGACCAGTGGACTGTTCTTAAGTCAAGGTTGTACCAGGACCCCAGTGTTCTAAAAAACATCTCATGGCGTGAAGTCAATCAACAGCTTGGCCAGGACTGCCCAGACATACTGCATGTGGTTGACCTCATCCTTTGCATCCCTGCTTCAACAGCTGATTGTGAGCGGGGATTTAGTGCCATGAAGCTTGTCAAAAGTGACTGGCGGGCCAGTCTTAAGAGTCAGACCTTGTCAGACCTGCTGACTGTACAACTGTCCCCCGTTTCCATCACAGACTTTGACCCAGTCCCAGCCATCAAGTTGTGGCATGTGGGAAGTCTCCGGTCTCGAAGGCCAGCTTTCATGGAGCACAGAGACCAGCAGAGAAAGGATGAATCTGATGATGAAAGCTGTGAGGACATTTAATCTGCTCGTCTCCTTGAATATTCAAGGAGAATATACACAGTCACATTCAAGTATTTTTTCAGAATTTGAATTGATGAGCCAAAAATATTTTTTTCCTCTTTGCTCATTGTTGTTCTAATGCAGAGATGTTTTTCTACTATTCTACTTTCTACTACTTTTTCTACTATACTTTTTCTATTATTTACTGCTGTTGTTGATACGGAGTGTTTACATTTACATTGTATATTTCTATCCATTTCTTGTCAACCTAACCAGTTGTCATTATTAGTGCCTGAGCACAAAAATGACACAAACTGAAATGTGTTCTTTATGATGAGAGGAACGTTCCCCTCAAATTTTAATGAAGATAAAAGCAACTTTGTCCAAACCATGGTATGCATTTTTCGTGAGGTTTCGAGACTGACCTACTTTCCATTGCAACTTGTAACAAAGAATTTCCCATCGGGGCTCAAAGTAATTCCGAGTCTTGAGTCTGATATTTAAACAGACAGTGTTTCTAATGCTAAAGTTTTTTTTTTTTCAGTTTAGTTTTTTATCTTTTTTTTTATTAATCTTCTACATCCATGTACCACTTTTATTATGTAATAAGAAGCTACTTTTTTATGTCTTTATCTTAATACATGGTTTTATTTAAAAAAAGGAGCTTTACACACAACCTTATCAGAGCTAATGATAATGACCTGTATTGTTATACATTTATGTAGTCTTGATTTGCGTGTGTACAGTGGTTTTACATTTAAAAGGGTTGTAAATCTAGTTCTAGTTAATTTTAGCACGCCATAGTCAACTTTAATCAGGTAATTTCACAACAACAAAAAAGTGGCTAGTAAAAATGCTGTGTGGCTAGTAACTTTTGAAAACCACTAGCCACATTGGCTAGTGAGCAAAAAAGTTAATGTCAAGCGCTGAATATAACTGAGGGCATTTGTGCAACTAAGTATTGCCTACATATCTGCGTTTTTAAACACGTCCATTCTAAATGTTGTTACAGTGGTGATAATGTTAGCAGGTGCTGCTAGAAATAAGCTTTAAAACTAAAACACATTGTAGGCTGGACGGGCCTACAGCACTCATTTAATTTCAACCGCTGTTGTCTGTTTGCCGATCGACCACACTCCCTAGCACTGTGCAACCATCTTAGCTTGCCATGTGTGCAGGATAGCTCTATTACAGTACAATGCAAACCTAACCTCAGCTCCCTTGAGTAAGCGATTTTGCGTGACTTTACATCACCAGTCATTTGGCTAAATTTGCTCAACTTACCTTGTTATTCAGATCGGCTGCAGCGAACAAACCGTTGAAGTGCCGAGGAAGATACTGCATCAGCCTGAGAAAGTCCGCGCCAATGAAAAAGCGGGATTCCAAGACTTATAAAAAATTTAAAATATTTACGTTTGGTGAACGCACGTGCCACATCGACAGCTGCTCAAATAAATAGTGTATGTCAACTCACTTTTATAACATTTATTGTACACAATAACCACATACAAATAACTACCTAAATAAATTGCATTGGTTTTATTCAAAATATATGGTTATATAAAAACTTCTATATTTTAAGTAAAGAGGAAGTATTTTTATACTTTTTAGTATAAAACTAATAAAATAAGCTAGATTATAACTATTTAAAGTATATAAAACCTACTTTGTGGGAGTAGCACTTTTGTTAGGGCCTCTTGTTTCACCATTTCTGAACAGATCTGTTTTGCCAAATTACAACGTTCTTCCTTTAGTTAAACAATAAAAGGTCCTTCCGGCAGAGGTGTCAAAAGTATTCACATTCGTTACTCAAGTAGAAGTATAGATACTAGGGTTTAAAAAGACTTCTGTAGAAGTTGAAGTATCAACTCAAGCTTTTTACTCAAGTAAAAGTGTAAAAGTAACTGGTTTCAAAACTACTTAAAGTATAAAAGTAAAAGTAATGCAAGGAAAAAAATGCCATTAAGGACAAAAGCTTAGGCATCGCCACAGGGGCCTATAGTGCACTACCACCTCCTTAAAAAACATGTTTTCTAAAGGCCATCACTATAACGTTATATTAAAATGTTAATGTTGAAAAATTGGAATGCACTACCTGTTTCAGCCGCATATATGCCCATAGAAAATGAATTTCAGTCCAATTTCCATTTTAGTAAAATGCAAATACATTAAAGAACCATATGTGTGTACTACTGAGCATTAACATGTGTTTCATGAAGCGGAAGATATGATGACTAGTTGCCTATAAGTATTGTAATGGTGCAAAAAGTCAAACTTCAGAGACATGTTATCTCGGAATGGTATATGTTTATACTTCTCTTTAAAGGCGTAGGTTTAATTTTGAGATTGGTGGGGACTGGGGACATTCACAGAAGCGGAGGAGGAATCAGGAAATTAATAGGATAATGTATTAAGGTTTTTAGTCTATATTGACCTTAACAATACGTTAAATCATTAATTCTGTAATGTTACAGGTAACTAATAAAGACAAGGAGGCAGTTTAACAGAGACTTAACCTTACTCCGTTAATAGTGCAATGCAATAGTGCAATACTGTCTTGTTCCTTACTTTTTGAAGAAGCCAAACAAGTCTGCATCTTTCATTAAAAGGATATAGTTCACCCAAAAACGAAAATCATTTAGGCTACTCACTCTCAAGTTGTTTCAAACCAGTTTCTTTCTTCTGCTGAACACAAATGAAGATATTTTGAAGAATGTCGATAACCAAACAGCTGATTGTACCCATTGACTTCCATTGTAGGAAAAAAAAAATACTATGGAAGTCAATGGCTACCATCAACTGTTTGGTTATCGACATTCTTCAAAATATCTTCTTTTGTGTTCAGCAGAAGAAAGAATCTGGTTTGAAACAACTTGAGAGTGAGTAAATGATGACAGAATTTTAATTTCTAAATAAGTGAACTATCCCTTTAACAGAAATTAACTGTTGGCATATATGTTTTGCATCAATACAAGTTTGTCCTGTTGGACACGACACACAGCAATACTGTCAAGTGTCACTTGTGACCATTGCATTGAGACATGTTTTCAGGGTCCTAAGTGCCGAAACTTCTTTCAGTCCCGCTGATAAGACTAGGATGACACGGTTTCAACTTGATCAAACAGGCCTCTCATTTCAACAGACCAAGCAATGTTATTTTTCATGTTTTATGGGGACTTTCCAGAGACATTATGGTTTTTATACTGTACAAATTGTGTATTCTATCCCCCTACACTAACCCTATCACAGATAACTCTCCGCATTTTCAAAAAACATAATTTAGTCTGATTTATAAGCTGTTTAAAAAAATAAAAAAAACTCAAGGATTTCGGATATTGCTTTATGGGGATATTTTGATCCCATAATGTAGGGTTACAGACACACACACACACGCGCACACGCACACACACACACACTCTCTCTCTCTCTCTCTCTCTCTCTCTCTCTCTCTCTCTCTCTCTCTCTCTCTCTCTCTCTCTGACACACAAACACACACACTCATACACATACACACTCACACACGCGCGCACTCTCTCTCTCTCACACACTCACACTCACGATTATGTTTGCCACTTATCCCGCGATTGTCAGTTCTATCATTTAAAAACGGCCGTCCCCAAATCAATATTTGACGCGATTTTCCCCGTATTCTTGAGCAATACTACCTCACGGAGCGGTTTTCTACCTCACTTACCGCATCTAGGTTTCCTAATTCCTTCGGATGAGTTTTGCCGCTTCGCACAACCAAATGTAACAGCCTCTCACAAGTTAGAAAGAAAACACAAAGCCAATCAGTTTAGCGATGTTCAGGAAGCGGGACTCAGATCTGTTAAACATTTGTGTTGGTCATTTTTTGAACGATGACAAGCCGAAATGAAATAGGGAGTAACGAGGCTATTTTTAAAATGTAAGGAGTAGAAAGTACAGATAATTGCGTGAAAATGTAAGGAGTAGAAGTAAAAAGTCGGCTGAAAAATAATTACTCGAGTAAAGTATAGATACCCAAAATTTCTACTTAAAGGTATTGTAGGTAGGAATTTTATAAACACTTTTTTCCAAATTTGTTTAAACTTTCTGTATATATCAATGCATAATTAAAATGTAAGTACTCTGATAAAAAGAGTATAAAAATCGAGTGACTCTAGACCGTTTAATCTGCACTAAACACAGCCCACATAGCAAACAGACTTGGCCCAAATGTGGCCTCATCATGGCACTGCTGGCGTGTTGCCGGCACTGGCATGCATCATGTCAGCCAACTGTGGGCCAAGTGTGGCAATGATGGCACTGCGTGCATGACGGCAGACAACATTTGGGCCGATTGTGGATGGGAGGTGTGTGGCCCAGATCATGTCAGCCAACTGTGGGCCAAGTGTGGCAATGATGGCACTGCGTGCGTGTATGACGGCACACAACATTTGGGCCGATTGTGCATGGGAGGTGTGTGGCCCAGATCAGTGTAGCGATTATGGGCCATACTTTGTGTACTGGACAATTATAAGCCTGCTACTATATTTTCAAGGCAAGATTATCATTTTTAATACCTGATTTCAAACTCGGATGCCACTTTTTTCTTTATTGAAGTGAACTTTTGCCTATATGGTAGCTGATCCAGCTGCCCCTGAACATGAGAATGTCAATACAGACGCGAACGGGGTGCGATAGACCGGCCTGCGGAATGTCCGAGGCGGAACAATGTAACAGTTAACGTTAATGCTGTTAAAATGATAGGAAAATCACAGCAAATTCAGCAACAATGACTGAATTGACTTATATAGCTGAAAGTGATTCAATGGTTGTATAATGGGATTGTATGATATCTAAATCTAATCTTTGACTTAAAGATTATTACTTTTGTTTTAGCTAAACATTCTTAAAACAATAAGACAGCTATTTTTTTTTTTTTTTTTTAGCATTTTACATCAGTCATGTTAACATCAGTCATGTTATCTGGATTAAGTTAATCATTGTTTAACATGAAAAGGACATGCTCCATGTTTTTTTTATTTGTGATCACAGAGGCCTGCTTATTTCTTTTTGCTAGTCATGTATTGCTAGACATCTCATTCCCATGTGTGCCATATTTGTAGGCGATTGAGAGAAAAATAAATATACTGTACTATTAAAATATATACATTGAAAGAATGAAATTGATCACATACTTTTTTTTGTTGTCTTAAACAATAGTTCTCAACCTGGGTAATGTTTAGAGGTCACATCTAGGAATGCAATAAACAATTGGCCACTTATGGAAAAACTGAACCAGGAGCTAAACCTAGTAACGTACCATTGATGGATGGCAATGTTTTTCTTCCAACATATTGGACTATATAAAGTTTTCTTTTTTTTCTCTCCTTTCATATTGTTTAATTATTGATGATATGTCTGTTGCTCCCCCTTCCCTGTCTGTTTGTTTGAGTGGATGTTATTTTATTTCTAAAGACAATAAAGAGTTGATCACATCACCAAAAAAAACACTGAACCAGGAGAACAACCATACAAGTGGCTAATATTATCCTATGAAATTAAAGGGAATGTAATAATTATGGTTAAAATAATTAAATATAAAATATTTAGATGCGGATATAAATTGATTGATAAAAAACAATGAAATTAAAGTTACTTAAAAAGATGGGAAACTCTGGCCTAAAAGCACTCACTTTCCATGATCTAACAAAATTATTAATACCAATGAGTTTTAGAGCTACATTAGTATCCTATATTGGTAAATCTGGAATAGTTGACATATTCAATGTTAATCTTTTTTTCTTTTTTTTACAGGACTGTGCTTGGGCAAGAAAACTTGACAGACTGTTGGTATGGCTGGTAATTGGAGTTACAATGAGAGGAGCAATGTGAGAAGAAGGGCATTAAAAAAAGTTGATGAACTAATACAGACAATAGATAGTGAGTGTAGCAGGCAAGAGTTTGAAATAAATTATGCAGAGAGCTTCAATGATGAAACTTCTGTATGGTTTGAGGAGGAGTTTCAGGGCAGCAGAGATATTGGGAATGAACAGATTCCAAAGGATAGGTTTCTGTCTGATGAGGAGGAAATGGATCATAGTGATGCATGCAGTGACACTATTGATGACTTGAAGGATTCTCTTGCTGACTGGGCCACTGAGTTTAGCATTCCCCTGATTGCGTTATCAGCCCTGCTCTGCATTTTACAAGTTCACCATCCCTCTCTGCCAAAAGATGGGCGAACATTACTTAAAACAAAAACAGCATACAAAATAGAAACTCTATCAGGTGGAATGTTTCACTACTTTGGAATACTAAGCTCATTTCATGGACTGTTGAATAAGATGTGGTCTGTTGTCCCAGATAGACACTTATTTAAATTACAGCTGAATTTTGATGGCCTACCCCTGTTCAAAAGCAGTAGTACTCAGTTTTGGCCCATTCTTGGTATGTTGCAGGGGTACAGTGAGAAACCAGTGCTGATTGGTCTTTTTTGTGGCAACACCAAACCAAAGTCTTTGCCAGAGTATTTGCAACATCTGGTGAGTGAATTAAAGTCACTGAGCAGTGGGTTTGTTTTTCAGGGAAAGAGGTTCTTTTTGAACATCTGCTCTGTTGTATGTGACACCCCAGCCCGAGCCTTTGTCAAAGGAGTGAAATCACACTGTGCATACCATGGATGTGACACGTGTCACCAAATTGGTGTCCGTATAGGACATCGAATGACATTTCCTGGTTTAAGTGCAAGGCGTAGAACTGATGAATGCTTTAGACAAAATACAGATGTAGAACACCACCATGAACACTCACCTTTAGCTGACCTTAATATTGACATGGTTGCCAGCTTCCCTTATGATTACATGCACTTAGTATGCTTAGGGGTTATGAGGCGTCTGCTTGATTTGTGGATGGGTCCTCCTGGACCCCTGCGTTGTCGTATGTCAAGCAGTCAAGCTTCCTTGATTTCAGAGAGACTACTTTCATTGAGGGATTACATTCCTTCTGAGTTCAATAGAATACCACGTACACTGGCTGAAAAAAGTAGGTGGAAGGCCTCAGAATTTCGTCAGTTCCTGCTGTACACTGGACCTGTTGTACTGAAGGATGTGTTAAAGTCTCAAATATATGACAATTTCATGCTTTTCTCAATTGGCGTACACATATTACTGAGTTCAAAATATTGCTTGACGATGAACAATCTGGCCAATTCTCTTTTGGTATCTTTTGTTGAACATTTTGGTCAGCTTTATGGACAAGAATTTTTAGTTTACAATTTTCATGGTTTGGTCCATCTTTGTGAAGATGTAAATATCCATGGTAATTTGGATTTATTTTCATCTTTTCCATATGAGAATTTCTTGGGTCATCTTAAAAAATTGGTTAGAGGCCCACGAAATCCTTTGACACAAGTGATCCGCAGGTTGTCTGAAATTGATGAAGCCAGCTCCAACTGTAATCTTAATGCACAGACATCCAAAGATTATAAATCGGAACATACTGAAGGGCCAGTACCACAATTTTTCACGGGAGAAGCAAAACAGTTTAAAGTGTTGTCCATTGATGGTGCAGTGATCAAAACTACAAATAGAGATTCCTGCATCAAAATAAAGAACAAGTTTGTGTTGGTTGAAAATATTATTGTTGATAGGGGAGTGGAATATTTTGTCGGTAGGGACTACAGATGCAAGGAATCATTCTTTAAATACCCTTTTGACTCTACAGAGTTGGACATCTTCATGGTTTCTAACTTGTCTTTGACAGTGAAACATTTTCAGAGAGTGGAGAGTGTGCAAAAATATGTCAGACTGCCATTTCATGACAAGTTTGTTGTCATACCTTTGCTGCATTTAAACAAACCACACGGCAGCTATTGATTTACATTATACTTAAACATTTTTTGGTAGCATGCAGTTGTTTATGGGTCCATTAAATCTGCAGTTTATATTTTGTTGCTTTCTTTCTATCTGCGGTAAATGTTGTGTGCAATTACAGTTCGCAAAAATAGTCTCTCTTCTCACATTATCCACTCAAAAGTGTTCCTACAGATTATTTCGAAAAGGCATACAAATTACTAAATTACCATTTTATTTTGTTTAGACAATGTATCACATTGTGATTTTTGAAAAAACGAATGAAGTAGAAGTGGTGCCTTCCAATTGGGTCAAAGAAAATGAATGTATGTGGCCACCAAATAAAGTGGATGTTGTAAAAGCCACAAAAAATAAGGAGCAACCTGGGGAAGGATGGACTCCACACAGGGTCAGAATTATATTTACATCGAGTAAGTATTACTTTATAGATTGTGTGTTGAGATGTTTCGGATACGTTGGCCATATATATATATATATACTGTATATATATATATATATATATATATATATATATATAATTATTGTAATCTTTTGTAGAGAGTTACAGTGAGGCAAGATTAAAACTACCTGAAGCTGTCGAACACACAGACCTTGCAACAGATGGGGTGGATTCCCCAATTAAACCCAAACGAAGAAGAATGTAAGTTGTCTTTATTTGTAATTTATGATTATATTTAGTCAGTGTATTGTAAAATGTGGCAGATATGCAAGTAACAAAGTGATTCTTTAGGCCAAAGAACCTACTTTTTCCTGGAGAAGATGAGGATGAAGAAATCAGTGTTGATCAGTCAAAAGATAATGGAAAGAAAAGGTAAGTTTCCATAAATTTTATTCTTTTGGTTTACTTATTTCTTACAGAACATATAGCTTATTTCTCTTTCTCTGAACAGAAAAGAAGAACTGCCTAGAGCTCCGAAGATCTTTCACTCAGTTTTTTCTGACTCCCAAAGGATGCAGAAGACTGGTTCTACTCAGAAGTCTGTGTTGGCCAAATCTAAGCCAACAAAATTGTAAGCAGTATAAGTTGTTATTTTGAGTAAGGTAATTGATTAATTTAACTTGTGAAAATGCCTAAAATGCTCTGTTCTAACTTTCTTCAAACCCCTACATAGTTTACCAAATATCCCTCCAAATTCCCAAAGTCATCATACTTCTAATGTACCTAAGAGGACCCACACACATTCTGACCAGTCTCGAAGAAACCACACAACTGCTGATCCACTTGAGAGGAGCCGCACTGCTCCTAACCAGCTTCAGAGATTCCACACAAGCTGTACTTCTCCCAACTTGTCTGACAATGATTGCACGCCACCTGACCTGCTTCAGAGATGCCACGCTTCCCCTGATTCACGACAGAGAAATAGTGCAACTGCTGAGCCGTTTCAGAAGGTCCAGACTTCCTCTGATCCACTTCGAAGAGGCCACAAAACTTCAGACTCATTTCAGAGAGGCCGCATTTCCCCTGATCCGCTTCAGAGAAGCCACTCAACTGCTGAGCCGTTTCAGAAAGTCCACACTTCCCCTGACCCACTTCAAAGAGACCATGCAAATGCTGAACCGTTTCAAAGCAACACTTCCCCTGACCTGTTTCAGAGAAGCTGTATTTCTCCTGACTTGTTTGAGAGAGATTATACTCTCCCTGACCATTTTCAGAGTCACTTTCCCCCTGACCCACTACAAAGAAGCTGCACTTCCCCTGATCGGCGTCAGAGAGAGAATGTTTACCACCAGCCACAAGGACTATTAAGACATCAAGCTGTTCTTGATACTTGTAAGTATTTGTTTATTTGGAAATGTGTACTATTGTGTGCCACTTTTACATATTGTGTACCATATGGACTTAGGGGGTTTATTTCAGTTTCTTGCTTTTGTTTCAGCCCTCCTGCGTAACATTCTCACAAATCAAGAGATCATGATGGACCAAATGAAGATAATCTATAGGACAGTTCAGGGTCTAAAATCTGTCAGTGAAGAAGACATAGGCCTTGAAGCAAACCTACTGCCAGTAGCTGATCTTCAGTCTCTGCAAAACTTGGAGGAGAGATTGAGAAAATCTCCTGACTTTCAGAAGCAATTGGTAAGCCAGTTATATTCAAGATATATATATGTTTTGCTTACTAATATATATATATATATATATATATATATATATATATATATATATATATATATATATATATATATATATATATATATATTATTATATTATTATTATATTATATTATTATTTTTATTTTTTTTTATAAAGGAAGTTCAAACAAAAGTGAAAATTTACAACTTACGCTTGGATGAGTTGGTTTCTTTTGATGAACACAAAGAAGACATTTGGAGGAATGTTGGTAACCAGACAGTCCAAGGTAACATTGGTTAAAAAAAAAAAGCCAGTGGTTACCATCTACTGTCTGGTTAAAGGATTAGTTCACCTCAAATTGAAAAATTCCTAATAATTTAATCACCCCAATGCCATCCAAGATATCCATGTCTTTCTTTCCTCAGTGGAAGAGAAATTATGTTTTTTGTTGGAAAACTTTTCTAGATTTTTCTCCACATACTGGACCTCATAGTTACCATCATGTTGCGGTCAGAATCGATGCAGTTTCAAAGGTCTTTGAAGAGTTTCAATGGGCTAGTGAACGATCCCAGCTGAGCATTAGGGGCTTATCTACCGAAACCATCGGTCATTTGAAACAATATATATATATATATATATATATATATATATATATATATACTTTATAAGCGCAATTATTCGTCTATAGCCATTTTACCAAGCACCAGGAACGACCTCATCACTTAAAGGTCACGCTCGACGCCCCACTGTTTACAAACGGTACTTCCATCTGGGCACTTCCGCTGGGACTTCGAGCGTGACCTTTCAGTGATGATGTAGTTCCTGGTGCTTGGTATGCCGACTCAAGACGAATAATTGTGCTTATAAAGTGTATAATACATTTTTTTTTTATGGCCGATCGTTTCAGAAGATAAGCCCCTAATCCTCAGCTGGGATCGTTCACCAGCCCGTTGAAGCTCTTCAAATACCTTTGAAACTGCATCGATTCTTTCTGACCGCAAAATTATGGTAACCATTGAAGTCCAGTCTGTGGAAAAAAAATCCCAAAATGTTTTCCTACAAAAACGTACTTTCTCTTTCACTGAGGAAAGAAAGTCATGGATATCTTGGATGGCATTGGGGTGAGTAGATTATTAGGAAATTTTCATTTTGATGAGGTGAACTAATCCTTTTACAACATAAAAAAAAAAAAATCTGCTGTGTTCAACAGAAGAAAGAAACTCATACAGGCATGGAACAAGTGGAGGTGAGGAAATGATGGCAGAATTTACAATCTTGGTTGAACTATCCCTTTAGTCGATAATTGCCATTTTATTTGAATAATTAATAAAATAAAATGTTAATTCACAGATTAGCCTGTTGGCAATGAAAGGTGGGACAGACACCAGAGATGGAGTTTGGAGAATTATGACTGCAACAATCACAAACTCCCTGGCCAAGAATATAAATATGCGTGGTGTTAATGGGAAGATCAGCTTTAAAAGCTTGCAGTTACGAAACATTGTTCTTGGTAAGTCTGTTGTCTAATTCATTTTTTTAAATTGTACAGTCTAAAACATTTTTTTTGTATGCCAAGTACTTCAATTTTTTACAACTGTTATCATAACTCTATCATAATATACGTTTTACATGTTCATTTGTGCATACAATTGCAAATAAATAATGCTACTAATACATGCATTTGATATTTGTAGGAGGTCATGTTAGTTTAAATTGACCAATGCAATAAGTAAACAACTGTTTAAGAGTATTAAATGTTTTTTTTGTTTTTTTTAGGTGAAAATAAGATGTTATGCTTTGAATGAGTTACATTATCAGTACTTCAACCGTTCATTGGTTACTTTTTACACCACAGTTTCCATATATAAATATTTTTTAAGGTTTTTGTTTGCTAAAATGGTCTTGTTTGTCAAAATACTGTTGTCAAAGTCTGACAGGCCAGTTAGTCAATCAATAGTGCCACATAAGCAATCATCTCCTGTATAAAATGTAACTAAAGCAACCTTTTTTTAATTTGTTACCTACATTTATGTACAGTAGGTGGATGAATGTTTCTATATGTATGTTAATTTTGTATTATTAATTTAGTATTTTGTTTTTTAGCTGCTTTGAGAAAAAATTGCCTCACACAGCATGCCACTGAGCAGGAGGTAGAATCAACAGTTCAAAGATGGCTTCAGCTTGCTCCAGATCGAGATGGAGGAAGGAGAGAGCGCTTAAGGAGAAAAGAGGCCACTTCACTTTCTCCCACACACACACAATCTGATGTGTAGTTTAAAGTGCAAATTGTTTTAATTTGCTCTTTGTTTAGAGTAAATTAGTTTATATTGTTCAAATTTCTGTACTAGATTCCTTTTAGTTCCATTTAGTTCCATTTAGTTAGCGCAGATAGCGTTTACACAGTTGCACAACTCTAGCTTTCCTTTCATTTCTTTTTTGGCTTGTGCATTACTAAATATGTAACACTTTTGCAGGTTGTAATAAGATGTTACACTTGTTTGAATGTTCAAAATAAAAATAGCCTTCACACTGTTACACAGTTCTAGGTGTAATATTTTTTTTTGGTATTATTGTTAAATAACATCTAAATTGAATAAAATATAGAATTTTTCTGTGACTTATTTGTTCACATGGTTTGGGTAAGATTAGGCTGGGTTATGGCTCAGTTTGGGGGTTTCTGGTTAAAGGGTGGTGTCGATATGGTTTACTTATGGCTGAGGATTAGTACCAATAATAAAACATGTTTTGGCCCAATTCAGGGCCAGTTAAGGGTGATTAACTGGCTGAGATTCGGGCCAGTTATGGCCCATGTGTGGCCCTTGTCTTTAATCCAGTTCTGGGCCACTTCAGGGCCCGTTAAGGGTGATTAACTGGCTGAGATTCGGGCCGGTTATGGCCCATGTGTGGCCCTTGTCTTTAATCCAGTTCTGGGCCACTTCAGTGCCGTCATTCTTTGCGGTACTTGGGCCGAGGATTGGGTTCACATGGTTTGGGTAAGATTAGGCTGGGTTATGGCTCAGTTTTGGGTTTTCTGGTTAAAGGGTGGTGTCGATATGGTTAACTTATGGCTTAGAATTAGTACCAATAATAAAACCTGTTTCGGCCCAGTTCAGGGCCAGTTAAGGGTGATTAACTGGCTGAGATTTGGGCCAGTTATGGCCCATGTGTGGCCCTTGTCTTTAATCCAGTTCTGGGCCACTTCAGGGCCCGTTAAGGGTGATTAACTGGCTGAGATTCGGGCCGGTTATGGCCCATATGTGGCCCTTGTCTTTAATCCAGTTCTGGGCCACTTCAGTGCCGTCATTCTTTGCGGTACTTGGGCCGAGGGAAAAGTGATTGTGTGGGCCGGAGCTGGGCCAGAAAATTTTTGCTATGTGGGAGCTCATTATTTACATTCGGGGACGAAACACAGAATTGGCTTAGGCGACTGTCACTCTCTCGCAACCATGGCAACCACCCTTTTGCCACACAGGACCTGCCCTCTTGCGCGCGCATCCGTTTGATTTGAGGAATTCAAAAGGCACGGAACCTAGGAATAGCAAAACAATGGCAGAGAAAGACCAACCAAAATTCACATATGCAGTTCGCGAAGGCACACCAGGCAAAAAAAGGAAGACAGTAACGTTACTAGAAAAGGTAATGAACAAAAAGTCTTTGGATAAACAACAAAATAAAACGCATGTCAATATCGGCGTGGCTTTCCAGCGATGGCGAGAACTGAGAGACCTCAAGGGGCTGAAAAGTGACGCCTGGATGGCTATATTTCTGCTGGACAGGTAAATCTTTCTTTTTGTACTTTGATCATACATATTTTTTTCTTTATGTTTTCATGAAGCATGTGTCATTAGCACACGTAGCTGCCTAATGTAGCTAACATAACATTACTTAGCGAGCCGTACTAGAAATGATAAATAATATATATGCCTAGCTCAAGATGATAGCTATTGTGTTGAATTGTGCATAATTTTGCTTTAGATAACTAAATACATGTTTAACAGATAGTAGGCCGCATCCAGGAACTTTTCTTAGAATTATATTTACCCTCTGTCTAACTCTTTTACCATGTTCACCTGGAAGTTTACCTGCACGTTTTTTCGCCTTTGTTTTGTTTTTAAACAAAAAATCCCTCGACCCCGGATCTGTCCTCGACCTGACCATGCGGTACTTGTCTCTGGAGTGTAGTCCTCATCAGAGTCAACAATCCTTTCATCATGGAAACTCTTACATGCAGAACACCATATATGTTATGAATCTTACACGAAATTCATCTTCATCACAGTGTAAATGATGGCAATGGAAAAACGTGTATCATGCAACCTGTTTTTAGCTTTGCCTTATAGATAACTAGCTCGTTAGCGAATCAATAAATATATATTTTAAACTTTACCAATATCAATATGCTACTTGATAGTGAGTACTAAAATACATCTTATTTGTTTATCTTCATTATGATAAAGTTAGATTTTTTTATTACATGTGATTCTGACATGATGTCACTACATGCACTGCGCTCCTTCCTCTCCGCTCGTCTCAGGTAAATAATGCGTCTTCTTCAGCTCAGCGGTCGGAGTCGCGCGTTCATGTGTTTTGGAGGCGTGGCTTTGGAAGGAGCCCAGAAGGGAGGGGGTGGAGTGAATGGAAATAATGAGCTGTCTTTAAAACAGTCGTGAGAGGTCTACAGACACTCGATTTTTATACTTTCTTTTTCAGAGTACTTACATTTTAATTATGCATTGATATATACTGAAAGTTTAAACAAATTTGGAAAAAGTTTTTTTTTTATACAATTCCTACCTACAATTCCTTTAAGTAAGGTAACGAAGTACTTCGTTACTTGACACCTCTGCCTTCCGGTTGCAGATTCTCTGGAGCCTATGCCTCTGGGTCTGGTGATTTGATTCTGGAATGTGAAGACTCTTTGTGGGATTATGTATTAACAGTCACCTAAAAGCTTCAATTGTGTTTGGTTCATTCTCGTTGTCGCTACATGCATAATAAATGACGCTGGCTTATCTTTTTATTACCCTGTTTAAACTTTGCTAGTCCTTTCTGGTTACCTGTGCAGTTGCATATGGAGTGTTTTATGGAGTGTTGGATAAAAAAATCTGTCGTTCCAAAGCGAGTTCTCAGTGTGTATTGTTCATTGATGGTATAAAGTTAAGCCCCCTTAACAATTTCACATGCCCCCTCAGTCATTTCATCCTGCAGCCGGGCCTGGGCCCATGTAATCACAGCGTGCTGATATACAGCCATATCGCACAGCTGCGAGTATGATATTGCGTTACAACAGTTCGACGGCACACATGATTAAATAAATAAGAAACAACAACGGAATGTCTTTAAAAACCCTATTTTGTCCAGAACTCCGACACAAATTCAAATCTCAAGTTTAACAGTTGAGCCCAAGCCTGTGTGACTAATTCTAAAATGTCAGTTTAGAACTAGTAACGAAGGAACGTTGAGTCGCTTTATTGAAGCTTATTGTATTATGTAGAGTATGATATTATGAGAGAGAAATCGACTAAACGAGTGTAGGGGAGAGCCGGGACGATTGAAATGCAAGACGGATGAAACATTGAGATTTCCTTGAAAACCACTCACGTCAAATTTTGTCAGCACGTACATCACACAATGCCTATCAGACCCACGAAAACATTTCTTCTTTACGTCATGCTGTTTTAAAGTTAGAGCAGGAACGCTGTTTTTGAGTGTGGTTAGTGAATTCTTTCGTGCAGTACTTTTTTTTTTGACTGACTAGTTGTATTTATGTTTTCATGTGCCCTTGTAATGATAATACGGAATACTGCAACACACCCTCAAGTGTGTAATATCAGAGTTTTTTAGTTTAAGTGCAAAGAAGGCAGGAGGCGCTGTTGTTTCAACCGTCCCGATAGCGCCTCCTGCCAGTTAAATCTGGTCATAGGAAAACCGCTGTTAATGTGGTCACACTATGTGTTTAATCATTGAATAAAGAAGTATTTTGCAATAAATAATGAAAACATTTGTAATGCATAAGATATGTTTTCGATGTTTAATAGTTATTTAACCATATGAACCAACCAACAGAAAATGCCAAGAATGAGGAGAAAAACTACAAGGAGAGGAGAGGTTGAGCCAGAGGTTTATGAAAGGGCCTATTTAGATACGTATATATATTATATTATATATTTGTTATTTAGCCTATAGGCTACTGGTCATAGTTGTTTATTTAGCCTATAGCCTACTGTTAATAAATTCACATAGGCTACTGTTCCATGTTATCTCTTTAATAATCATTAATTGTCCAATTTTAAATAAATTTAATTTATCATCTTCCGGTTGACCTCGTTTTCTTCATAATAAGAGGCTATTCACCCAGCAAACACACAATATGATTTAAGGAAGAAATGTAAGAATATGAATTGTAAACGGATTCGTCGGATTCCTTGTTTACAACCGGTCTTTGCCGCCTTCTAATGGCTTAATACTGTAGGCTAATATAACTTTCACCGAAGTCTATATTACAGTCACTAATGGACCCCTTTTCAATACCAAATACAGCATATTATTTATATAAAATAATATTTATTGAACAATAATGTTTAAATTAACAACAATAGCCATTATACTGTAAAAGAAAATATGAAATAAACACAAGCAAACAATTCAGTCAAACCTACAAAGGCAGTGCTCTGGTACATGATTTAAGTTAAATATAGCCTAAATGTAAAGTTACGAAACTTAAATTTCACCTTAACCCAAATTGATTTGCTCTGGAACAAGTAATATATTAATAAGACCAAAGTTTGCCCGTTTGATATACCCCAAATTAATTATATCTCATGTTTAACCACTATAGAGCCAGAGGCGAATTCCTGAAGAACTGGCCGAGATGACTATAGAGATTTTTGCAATTTTAACTCTGTTTTCTATTTGAATATATTATAAAATGAAATGAATTCCTGTGATCAAAGCTGAATTCTCAGCATCATCACTCCAGTAATCATTCTAAGATGCTGATTTGCTGCTCAAGAATTATTTATTAGTATTATCAATGTTGAAACAGTTTTTTTTTTCTTCAGGATTCTTAGATGAATAGAAAGTAAAAAAAAAAAAAAACTGCATTTTTCTGAAATAGAAATATTTTGTAACATATACATCACCTTTCAAATGTTTGAAGTCTGTATGGTTATTGTTATTTTTGGAAAGAAATGCATGTTTATTCAGCAAGGATGCATTCAATTGATCAAAAGTGACAGTAAAGACATGTATAATGTTACAAAATATTATATTTCAAATAAATGCTGTACTTTTGAACGTTCTATTCATCAAAGAATCCTGAATAAAACACAACTGTTTTCAAAATTGATGCTAATCAATGTTTATTGAGCAGTAAATCAGCATATTATAATGATTTCTGAAGGATCATGTGACACTGAAGACTGGAGTAATGATGCTGAAATGATGTGGTTAGCACAGATAAGCAGAGAAGCAGATCTTTACCTACCCAAAATGTTGCTGTTCAAAACAGTGAACATTCCATATCTTGATGCCTCCCTCTAGTGGCCAAACACAAGATAAACAGCTGAACAGGATTTTGTTGTTGTTGTTGTTGTTGTTGTTGTTGTTGTTGTTTTACTTTGTTTAACCAAAAACATGATTCAATTAAATTTAAATTTATTTAAATGTACTCATTTCACAATGCAAACTTCTCCATTGTATATTTATAGATAATATAAATAAACAGGCACCAAAAAAAATATACAAATATACACAAATACACCTAAGTGTAGCATGTTTATTTGTATACTTATGAATTCCACCCAAAAATATTTCTTTTTGTATTACTGGGAGTTTCGTTTTGGGTTCATTCTGCCTGTGCGTCGGGTTAGTGCAGTGTGTGCGTGTGACAGAGCGGGGACTTGCGCCACGCAAGTTTGACCTCAGTCAGAGGAGCAATGCTGGATTTGATTGAGGTGAGTTCACGATATGCTCCGATAATAAAACGAATATATAAGTTGTTATTATAGCTTATTTGTTGACTTATCACTGTGTAAGAATGTATATGATGATGAGTGAATCTTGCAGTAGTCTTAATGAACTACGGGCCGCGATATTGTGTTTTTATATGTTAAATGCAGTTCGGTAGCTGTTGCAGCACGTGGTGAGCTAGCTGTTCAGCAGGCCATCAACATGACATCATGACTTTTGCGTAAACATACACGCCACTTTCAAGTCAAGTGGCATGTTATCTATACGCATTTTGAGCTATCCGCGTGTATATGCGTGTATGTCTACGCCATTAATGTCCAATTGATTCCGCGTATATGTACACGCCATTAAATGTCCGAGCGAAACGAAGCAAAATCTAGATCTACATCTGGAGAGCAATATTTTTTTCCTAGGATGGTTGGGGAAGACTCATAAATGCTATTAACCCCAGTGACGGGTAGGTTTAGGGACGGGGTTGAGGTAGGTCATATATTTATATATATACAGTAATAAGGTTAAGTCAACTGCGTTCATAGACACGCTGAAAAGCGATTATGCGTGTTGATAGCACGCCAAAAATGGAAATACGAATTGGCGTGTCATACACACGCAATTTTATGAGATCAGTCTGAGGCCATTAACATTGTATTGACGTGATGCTATTTTTTTTTTAGATGCTAACTTGATGTCACGCAACACTCATTGTCATATTGTTTATGACCGCAGGTATGTTTTTTTTTTTGTGTTTGTGGTTATTTGTTTGAGATGACTCAATGACTATATGTGTAGTTTATATAATGGAATTAATGTACGACTAAGGGGAATTTACAATGTGTTTTCCTATTGGGAATATCTGTGATATTTTCTTTGTATTTGTTTTGATTACAAATAGTTTTTCTGTATGAAAAGAGGTTAAATGTGATTAATGTGAATAAGGAGAGCAATGCTGGATTTGACTGAGATGCTAACTTGATTTCACGCAACACTCATTGTCATATTGTTTATGACCGCAGATAATAAACTGCATTGTGACTGGCCGTGGCTCTGAGTCTACTTGAGAACAACCCAGAACACAACGCAGAAAGACAAGACGGGTTACATAAGTCTGCATGTCATGGCTTTATTTTTCTTAACGAGTCATGATGTAAACTCACAGTAAAACATGTAAAAAGTAAACATGCAATTAAACATGGAAGAGGAATTTATTATACATACAAAACATTCAAGAAATAGGGAAAAACTTTAATGAACCTAAATGTAATTAAGTTCATTGAACATTTTTTTTTTAAGTGCACACTCTCTCAGTTAAATATAATCACATTGGTTTCAGCATGCAAATAATCATGTTCCCTATCTGTCAGTCACTTTGACAATGTCTCAAGACTAACACTTGAGGTCGCTCCTGGAAAACCCCTGGTTGTAAGCCTAAACTTGACTGAAACTGTAAACTTGTCCCTCAAATATGATAGGTTGATTGGAATGTTGTTCCGGGATCAACAAAGTTGTTGATCTAGGAACATGTCGGACATGGTAAAATCAGGTTCTGCTATACTAAATGCCACAACTAGCTGAACTGTGTTACGAGATTCAGCGGTGCAGGCAGGCTGGTGCGTGCCAAGTAGCAAGTGTACTATGCCACTTTGCAACCTAACCAACGGCCAGGTTAAGTGACCCAGTCTCCCTATCTCAGGGGACTTGTGCTCACAGCAGGTCACTTCAGCCATAGATTTCATCTTTTTATTTATTTATTTATTTATTTACAGCTGAGCACACCTGGTTGTTTACATTGGTTGGCTACAAAGAAAGGAACACTGCAGAGATCCATCCTACATCATACCCAAAGGGGAGCTTAGTATGTGGAGAAACTGGCCCCAACTAAAGAACTAATAAAGACTGTTATTAGTTAATTTAAGCCATTAGACGACTAATCGCACAATTATATCAAGTTAAACACATAAATATATACTGGGGGCAGAATATATGCCTCGCCCACACATACAGCTTGCCGCAAAGCACTGGCAAAAGTAATGCTTATGAATGTCGGAAAAAAATAGCAAGGAGACATTTTAATTATTTATTAATAAATCAGTGTTTTCTGAGTCAGTGTCGACTGCCAAGATGGAGTTGACGATGCTGACTCGTCATCTCTGAAGTAGCCTATAGTGGACGCGCCTTTAGAGAAATGCACCTTTCATATGGATTACATAATCAGAGAGTTTTCGATTCAAATTGGTTTGTTTAAAAGTAGACATTTCAACCTTTATATATATTTTTTTTTTCTTATGTCAGTGAGGCAAGTATACGCTGAGTTTCAGTTAATTTATGTGACGCGCTGCAGTTCAACGAGAAAGTGAATCCTGTTTGTTTTCTTTATTTTACAAAAGCCCAGCGTGTTTTTGCACAAATAAAAGTAGACAGTTTCTTACACCTGACAGTTTTTTACTTTACAGTTTCAAATGATGCATTGCTCTTACAAAACACATGTTATCACCTCAGAGAGGGGAAAGGCGCTAAATACAAGTGCTACACCAGACCAGTTGTCTGAATTTGATCTGTTAGTACCCAAGACTCAAGTCGAAACTGTCTCTCAGCGGAGATTATAGAATCTTGAGAAGATTTTGGGTGTAGCCAGCGAGGCACCATTCGTTACAGCCGAAGAGGCTGCAACGCCCATAGTAGAGTGAGCTCTCACTTCCAGAGGGCAAGGTACGCCTTGGGCTTGGTAAGCCAGATAAATGCCATCCCCAATCCAGAGGGCCATTCTCTGTTTGGAGACAGCCTTCCCCTTATGCTGTCCTACAAAGCAGACAAAGAGTTGCTCAGATCGTCTAAAGCTCTGTGTGCGGTCTAGGTATATGCGCAATGCACGCAACCGGACAAATCAGAGATAGGGCTGGGTCTCCCTCATTAGAAGGGATCGCTTGCAAGTTTCACACTTGATCCCTTAAAGGAGTAGTGGGAAATTTTCGTGCACATAGCTGGGCCAGGGTCTCAGGACAACGTGAGAGTCTGCCCCGGTCCCCGATTCTCTTGACGGAGGTGAGTGCAGTCAGGAGGGCCATCTTCATGGGGAGGGCACTGAGCTTAACTGACTGTAAAGGTTTAAATGGATATCTCTGTCGGGCCTGTAAGACCAAGGAGAGATCCCAAGAGGGGATGAGGTGCAGTCTCTGAGGATTTAACCTCCACACACCTCTGAGGAACCTAATAATTAGTTTGTGATTCCCAAGACACCTGCCACACACAGTCTCATGTTTTGCTGCTATCGCAATGGCATACACCTTAAGGGTGGAAGTGGACAAGTGATTCAAAGAAAGGACAGTACTGACCCAACGCCACACCTTGGGAAGAGCACCATGAAGAGATGTTTGGGGATTTACAGTTAAAGACCCAAGGAACAGATATGATTAATTAAGACCAGGAGTTTGAAGTGCAGTCAATTTAAGACAAGAGTCAGAATTATAATAAATTAAAGAAAAATTTTACTTAAGAAAGTTTGCAGTTTCATCAACCAGAAGTCAGCTTCAAGACTCACAAGGAGTTTGTAGGCCGCCCCACTTACAGTTCACAGCATCACAGCAATTATACACTACACCAAGGTCTAAGCTACGTCATTGCTTCAGGTTGAATGATTCTGATTGGCAAATAGATAATAGATAAAAGAAATAGATAAACATAGTAATTTTCTACACATGGACTGATAGGCTGTAGCACATCTCCATAGTCTATACGGCTGCCACCAGGACCCTGAGTTAGGTACAAGTGGTCCTCCGAGGTCACAAGATGTTTTCTTCGACATGATGGCGACTAGAGACAAAGTCAGTCAATATCCAATAATGCCACTTGTTCCTTAACTTGTAACCAAGAATACGAACACACACACAGACACACAGCTTATTCAAGGTTGGATTTGGTCGGGTTCTAACGATAAACATGAGACTCTTCCCAAAACATCAAGATAACATGTTCTTTCTCTCAATGAGAGGACACTTTAATCTAACAGTGAAGTAAACACTTTAGCTAAGAAATGGTCACTTAAACTGTTGGTTCCAATGACCCTTGTGACCTATAGTCGTCATGGTGAGCTAGAAGAACAGATATATTTTTTAACACGTTGAAGACCTTTCTCAAACAAAACGAGTCCATATTTCATTTGTGGAAGCCGGGCTAAATGAGAAAGCACTATTACTGCATCCGTAACATGGGCCAGACCCTTCAGTTACCTCTCAGATACTTAATACAGACATTAGAGAATACATGAAAATAACATTTTTAGTAATCACACTGGTAACTTTTATAACAAAGTAACATCTCATACCCAGAGAAGTCATTCAACTCGTGATATTTAGAAATAAATATATTGAATAATACCTTGATTATAATCACTCATTAGATATATTGAAGCAGCAGTGGATTCCAGAATCCACTCCTTCAGAGAAAAGGCACCATTTCAAGGCATATAGCCGCCTAGTAGAGTGCTGGTAATAGCCCTTTGAATTCCTCTTCATCCCGTCCAGGGACCAAACATGGAGGTTCCAGAGGTCTGAGCGCAGATGCCAGATTGTGCCCTGTCCCTGAGAAAGAATGTCCTTCTCAGGTAGATTAGCCAGGGAGGGGATGACACCATCAGTGTAAGCACAGAGAAACAAGTCTGGTTGGGCCAATATGGTGCAACCATTAGGACTTGCTCTTCTTCATCCCTGACCTGGAGGAAATGCATACTTGCGCAGACCCATTTCCATTTCTCAAGCCCCCGAGCACCCACGGGATCGACGCCTATGGATACGAATAAATTTGAGATAGTTAGAGATACAGATACAAATATTGGCTCCGCTGCACACCCCTAGTAGAGCAAATGCAATACAAGGATTGGCACTTTTCTGCTTTATTGATAGACCACTGTTTAATGTACTGGAATGAGTTTACTGAAAGACTCCTAATATTTCAAGTAGCAAAAATCACGAATTAAAAAGAGGGTCGTAAGGATTACTGCAACCACTCACAAAAGTATTTATTTGAAACCAGTACATGATCAAGGCAACTGAATAAACATAAGATCACATCATCTCACCGCTATCACTTCATGAAGAAGTTACCCTGAGGCGATCCATGCAATCAGAGTAAACAGCCACATCAACTCGATAAAACGCAACACGTTTCATCAGATTTACCCCTTCAGACCTGAATTATGTTTCCAGTTTCTGAACAATTTAAAAGTACATTTTCCCAGCTCATTAGGCTTCTATAAATGAGACCAAATACAAATATTACAAATTTCAACTCTTTAATTGTGATTTTTTTGTCCATTTCAATGGACGTCAGGTCAATACTTCACAAAAATGTACCAACATGAAATAAAATAATAAACATAAAAAATGTTGGTCTATACTTTAAGCTTATTACATATTAACTTTTCAACTTTAATTAAACATTTCAACTTTAATTTTGAGGTTTTTATTTTACAGATTGCATTGTTTGTAACAAACTAAATATCTTAAAATCAATCAATGTGGTCATGTTGGAGTAATTTTCAGTGTGCATCTTTCTTTTTTTTATCAAAAACTTGAACATTATAACTTTAATTGTAAGGTTTTTGCTTTATAGATTGCACATTTCCTGTGTGCATCTTTGAAACAATTTCTCTGTGACACAAAGCAGTAGTGCACCTTGCACTTATCACAGAAGGTGTGTGTTTTCCCAGAACAACCTTCCAATTTGCAAAGGCCAGCACAACAGAGCGGTTATCAAACCACTTCACTAGAAAAACTTTTCCATCCCTACTTCTAACTTCATCATGGTTTCCCCGCGTTTTCTTAGAAATTTTCTTGTCTGTCTTCAGTGGCGGATTTGCAAAGCGGCAGAGCCTTGCTGTTCCAGCAGTATGGATTTTCTTTTCTGCAAGAACTTCAAGGGCATTGTAGGTGGTGAAGTAGTTGTCAAAAAAGAGCTTGTGGTTGGGAGCCTGGATTCTCTGGCACAGGTGGAAGACAACAGAAGCTCTATGCCCTAGAACATCTTTGCTTTGCTCAGAAACCTCTGTTGTGGTACCTTGATAGATGAGGAAATCATAAGCAAGCCCACTTTTGCCACAGAGAAAAAACATCTTCACTCCCCATGGTGTAGGTTTCCCTTTGATATATTGGAGCACAGAGAGTTTTCCTCTGAAAGGCACAATCTGCTCATCAATACAGAGATCTTCCTCCAGTTGTAGCTGCAGACAGCGTTTCTTTATGGACTCATAGATTGGTCTGACCTTGAAGAAAACATCAGTGTCTCCAGGAGGCCTCTCATCGTTGTTCACAACATGCAGGTTGGAGCGGAGTTGAAAAAACGATCTCGAGACATGGTTTCTTGAAAATTCCAATATTGATACTGAAGGACCAGTACATTCTCACTCTTGGAAGACCAAGAACTCCCATTGCCATATGTAGACCGACAATCTCAGAAGCTGAGGTATGTTTATACTCCCTGACTCCATTTTGTTCTGCATATATATTGGTCATAGTGCTCATCAGCTCAAACATCTGACTTGGAACATACTGCTTGAAGTAGCCGTATGGTGTTAGTGGCTCAGAGGGGTCAGTGGTGGGACTTTCCCACGTTGTTTCTACTGGGGTAAAGCGGGTGTGACGACGGCACTGAATATCACTCTGTTGTGTGATGTTTGTAAAAGGATCATCACCAAGCACTGGTTCTACACCTGCCTCATGCTCATAATCTTCTCTGTCTTCTTGATTTTGACTTTCCTCTGCCTCAATCTCAATTTCTTCCCCTACTACTGGTAGTGGCTCATCTCTGTCCTCCCCTGATAATTATTACCAAAGACTGTCCCTTACAAAACAACTTCATACAAGTTTTATATTGTAATTTATTTTTACAGGACAGAAATTAAACTGTATATCCAATAAAACAAAATTCAATAAATTTAGGGACATCTAATTGTGTGAAAAGTCTTAACTAACTAACTATCCCTAATTTTCATTCTACACTCATCAATTGCTGGAGATCTAGCATCATCTGCATTTCCATCTCCATCTTCCTCATTACTCCACATAAAGTCAACATCGCGAAAGATAAAGTCCAGTTTGGCGCTGGTTGACAAACTGGAAATGTATAGAAACTGGGTGCCGGTGTGATGAGACGTATATCCTCGGCCAGATTCTGTTCGAAGTCGTGCATCTTCGGATGCGGAGCCGCGCGCACAAAATCTGCAGTGCACCGCCAAGCGAAATGGGCCCTTGCGCACCTTTGCGCTCGTGCGGACGCGGCGAGTATAAACCAAGCGTGAGGCGCCAGAACTGCAGCTGATAGAATGTGCGCTGTAGCATGATACAACCATATTTCTTCAAAGCAGATCGTGAAGACATTAAATTATCCACGATCAAAAATCGTGATATCGCATAAGCACAAGTAGACTGTTATCATGTCTGAAAACAAACACAAGTAACAGAGTTTACAAAACTGTATCGCACACTTGCTACAGTGGTACATTTATATATATGTCGCACTGTACGGCCCTGTACAGGACCCTTTTTAATGAATGTTTGGTGTAGGTCTTTAGAGATATCTGAACATCTTTGCCAAGCGCAAACCAGTACAGAAATAATCAATAAATTATTCGGGAGGGTCATGCCTTTTTTTACAATCATTTTGGAGGGTCACAGAAAAATGTATTGCTGGCGAAGGGAGGGTCAAGTCTATTTTGACTATAGATCTCAAAACTCCTCCAGTAGCCCCTTAAATAAAAAACGAACAGTCGCTTATGTTAATGAGTGGCCAGGATGATTTTCACATTGTTCTGAAGAAAAACCTATTACAATATCTAGTTGTATTAGTAAGGCTACAGGATCCAGTTCTCAAAAGAGAACAAACGTTTTGTATGTTATGTGGCCTTATTTCAGCAACTTAAATGTTTAGTTTTTTCAATAACCACGCATAAATATTATTTTCTCAAAAATACATACACGTTTCTCACATATTATTGTAGCCCTGTTTGTGCTGAATACAGTATAATCAGACTTTAGCCATTAATATGTTTAAGTGTGGCAAGCAGGACGAGGCAGAGGGCCGTGAGAGAACGGAGTGAGACAGAGGAGCTTCGGAAGCATAAAGGAGGAGCGATGACCAGGCCTGGACTTTACGTTGTGTTTTGTTTAGGTTTTATTATATGTGTGCTGCAGTCGTCCGTGAGGGGATGCCACCTTTACTTTCGTTTTATGTTTATTTATTTTAAATGATTATTAAAAAATGTTGAACGTTCGCCGTTTCCCGCCTCCAACTTCCCATAACAACATACCTTGATACAATAAGCAACTGAAAAAAAGCACAAATGTCAGGGCATCAACACTTCTCCAGCGCCCAAAAAACACCCCCTTTTTCCAAGAGAGACTGAAGTTATTGCTTTAGAAAAATCATTTGTTATTGCCACTGTTTCTAATACATTTTTGAAGTGAGGTGGGATTCAAACTGAGTTCTGTAACCTTTCCTCAGTATTCAGGACCTACTGACAGACATTGAGCAGAAGTTGCCATGCTGCCACAAAGTCTGACAGAGGGATCATTTAATCACTAGAATCAACCTGTTCGGGGCTCCCAATCAGAGAACTGGCAGGGAACAACCACTCTGAAGAAAGATTGCCTGTGAGTGAAGATGGGGCGGATAAAATAAAGAGTGTCTCTGCTTCCGAATCACCAATGGTAGTGGGGTTGGCAGAAACATCCTCTGATGGCATCACGGGAGGCCTGGTACATGTTATGGTGTCCCAGATCTACCACGATAGGGCTCACCCCCAGTGACCTGGTTTCAAAAGAGTCAGGTCTTCTTTTTAGCCACCCGACAAGAGATCACAGGCCACAGATTGAACCCAGTGTTTTCGCTACATTCATTCTGCCGTGGCGGGCCGCCACACCTAAAATCATCCCGCCACGGCTGCAGCTTCTCCGTGAGGTCCGATTTTGTGCATTCTATTATGTTATTGTTAAGCTAAAGGCATAAAAACATTGTAAAGCACAATCAAGTTTATTCCAAGACTTCTAAAGTCATTCAATAGCATAATGTGAGGTAAAATTTATATTTATGTCATTAAGTTAAAGTTAATGGAAACTCATCTGTTCTCAGTCAGCATTCAAACAGCACGTCGCGTCCGGTTGACAGTAACACGACGACACACTGTTCAAGATCAAAGTTCCCATTATTATACTTTATTTGTAGATAAAGGTCTATGGTTTGCATAAAATGCCTTTATCTTGCTGGTCTGGAGTTTATTGCCCTTTCTAAATCATATTCCTTTCTCCCGGGTGTCTTAGATTACAGCACTGGAGTAGAGAGCGCTATGAATTGTTCTTCATGCGCACTGCAACTGACATTTAAAACACTTAAAAGAAAAGGCTCAATAAACTGTTGGATAAATAGAATACACTAAGCATAGATATATAGATATAATATTCTCTTCGCTTTGTGCTTTGAACTTTTCAATGCGAAGCGCTGCGCGCTGTGACTTCGCGTTGCTTCAAGTGCATCATTCTGCGCAAGGGATGCGCATAATCGCTTTGCCACTCTTATTGGAGCCTTTCATATTATAATACTTAGGGGAGGTTTCAACACCTGGGGCAAGGGGGCGTGGCCTATGGGAATATCACTCATGGGCCACGCCCCGTCCCGCTGGGGAAATGGGCCTGCCACCACAGCTGGAAAAAATCCTAGAGGAAACACTGGAACCTCCACCTGGATAGCCAACATGACATCATGACTTTTGCGTAAACAGACACGCCACTTTCAAGTCAAGTGGCGTGTTATCTATACGCATTTTGAGATATATGCGTGTATGTCTACGCCATTAATGTCCAAGTGATTCCGCGTATATGTACACGCCATTAAATTTCCGAGCGAAACGAAGCAAAATGTAGATCTACATCTGGGGAGCGATATTTTTTTTCCCTAGGATGGCAGGGGAAGACTCATAAATGCTATTAACCCCAGTGACGGGTAGGTTTAGGGACGGGGTGGAGGTAGGTCATATATTTATATATACAGTAATAACGTTAAGTCAACTGCGTTCATAAACACGCTGAAAAGCGATTGTGCGTGTTGATAGCACGCCAAAAATGGAAATACGAATTGGCGTGTCATACACACGCAATTTTATGAGATCAGTCTGGGATAGCTGTGTTTGCGCATGCTCCCCAACCCCCTTATCCCAATCTTCTCCCAATCTCTGAGAGAAGAGGCGCAAGCAGCTTCGCTAGCCTTCTGCTCGTCCCTTCTGGAACCAGGGCCTGGCTGGGAACAGCTGGTGGATGCCACTGGCTCTTGGATGCGGTGAGGAATTAACTCCATCGACTATCGAATGCCATCGACTGTCGCTTAGCTTCCTGGTACCTGTTGACAACAGTATTGACAGTATTGAAAGAGATCAATTACAGAGAGAACAACAAAGGGACCAAGCCTCGTGGCACAACACATGTGTTATTTAGATGCATTTGTACTGTTTTTGGGATTATATTGATAGTGGGATTATAAAACAAAACCTTTTGCACAAATAATCGGGAAATGAATTAGGCACTTTGTAACATTTCCTTTTATTGTAAAGGGCAAATATTCAAAAAGTATGAATCATGTCAGAGGACCAACAAGGAAGAGGAACTATAAAACATCTACGCAAGACTTTGGTAAGAACAATTTCTTATAAAAAAAAAAAATAGAGTTATCAGAAGGGCTGATAAAACCAAAGCAAATCAAAATCCAACAAATTAACATATTTCAGTTAAATGGTATCTACATCTTACATTGGGGGAACAAAATAATAACAGATCAATGGGTCCTAGACAGCATTCATTTCAAACATGAAACATAGAAAATCCTGGAATGGCTGGTTATATGTGCTTTAGTTCAGGAAAATTACACACCAAAAATGAATCACTGGAGACAACAGTACCATTACTTATTTGAATTGGCTTATAGCCATTATCATTTCTCAAGAATAGTATATTTTCCCCACAACAATTTTACAGTAATATTACAAAAGTAAGTACAGCTGGTTTGCAATACTTCTGGGCAGAGAACATGTTAAAATCAAACATATTGCCAGATCTAGGGCAATATTTACAAAAGGGCTACTATACGGGAAATTGACTGGGTCTTGACCTTTTTTTTTTTTTTTTTTTTTTTTTTTTACTGTTTAACTGCAGATGTTATCTGTACTGGACATCATATAGGCTTTAAGTGAACTACGTCTTATTTTTTGAGTGGCCTTTCTTCCTTTCATAGTGCACGAATGTTTATACTGGAAGGGATTTGGCTGTGAAAAACAAAGATCTGCTTCCAACAACTCAACAATAAGTGAATGTTAATATTTTTTTGTGTTGCAATGTTTCCCCAAAATATTAAGACGCTGAAAACATACCTAAACTGTATGAATGTTATTGCATTAGATAAAAATATATAAAAACATGAACTATATATTTTAAACATTGTACAAGCACACTGTTTAACATGTCTCTTGCAATTTAAATGATTAAACAATAGATGTTCAAAATAAAGACATTATTTTGTATTTGCATACTTTCTGGTTGTCAAATGTTAGTGGTTAGTTTTTTTTTTTTTTTTTTTTTTTTTTTTTTTGTATATAGTGGAACAAGTTAAAATTAAGTACTACACTTTGCTAGGACAATTGTGTGATACCAGCTAGATAAAACTCAATAAAAAAAATCTAATTGAAGTAAGCTCTAAGAAAAGGTCTAATAACATTTTGAGGATGCCATTTGGTTTGATAATTTATCTTCCAGTGTAATACAAAAATTCATACATTTTAAGTATTTTTGGGCCACTGTATATTGAGGAGCTAAGTGGAGTAAAAAGCAAAAAATGATAGTCTTTAAAGATGTCAAAACTAACAGAATAGAAGTGTTTAGATGCAAGAAAAAATCTAATTTCTTATGTATTTTATGAAAAAGTGTTTCTCTACCATTAACTTGCATTTGAATAGACAATAAAAAGTACAACATTGACAGCATCTAAAATGTACATTCTAGATGTATGGACAACTTTATTAGACACACTAAAAATCCTTATTTATAAATATTCCAATCTTGGAATTAATCATTTGATTGTGTATTTATGATCAATGAGACTACGTTTTCAAAAGCATTAACTCTTTTACCTAATTTGACATTTAATGTTCTGTGTGATTTCTGGTGCCAACTTGTTTCAAAAGATTACATAATGTTAAACAAGACTACTTTTTAAAACCTTAAAATGAATAACATTTATGTAATCATTTAACCTTTACTTGTCATGTCATTTTATTTTTTTCTCAATTGCTGTGACTCAAAATGACCATAATATATATGAATGCAACACATTGTCATTTGGACTATTTTGGTCCTGCTTTTTTGACATTTTAGCAATAAATAAATTGTTATGGTGATTACACTTGTCTGTCTGTTACATTTTTCTTTATACTGTAGGCTATATAATTTTAAGAAATTGTTAGGTTAGGTTTGGAGTGAGATTAGCAATAGGCATTAAATATGCATTTATTGGTATATTGAAACTAAACTTGTCATTATACATTTCTCTGCCTGTTATGTTTTATATATTATTTTTATACTCTATAAAAGTGATTATGTTTAGGTCTGGTGGTAGGGTCAAGGGATCTAAAATCTATAAAATGGTAAAAATGTAACTATACATATATTTATGACATAAAAGATTTGTAAATATTTCACATTTCTATAGCTGCAAATACATAGTGATATTTACATTATTTAGATGTTGTCAATAGTTCCATATCGTAAGTTTCAGTATCTATCCAAAAAAGTATGTTTTTGTACTCGTTTGTACCTTTTGTTTAAATGTTACAAACTAATACCTTTGTTTAAATGAGACCAGGCTGAAAAAAATAAAAACCCCTGGACATTTACGGTCATTTTAACATTGAATTTCAAATCTTTTGAATTAATTTTTTGCTTGCATCTAAATGTAGCTTGTCTGATCTGGTCTGTTTGTAATAGCCAGAAAAACAAGAAAAAGAGGGGAAAAATATTTTATATATATATATATATATATATATATATATATATATATATATATATATATTTCACATCACATGATGTCTTTGAACCACTCACTCTTGTGACTGTGATTTCAGTGATTTCTTTTGTAAGGATGCTATTTTCTTCCCTGTTCATGTCAGAAAACATTAATTCCATGGTCCTGCTTGTGAAAAAACAATCTTTAAAATAACTTCAAAGCTTCTCAAAGGGCTGCTACTCTTAAATATGAATGCATATTAATACATCTGAATTGTACAGTACATTGCAACTCTGACCACCCTCCTTCTTGGTTTCTCATCTGTTTACAGGCTAGACAAGGCCTGGGTCACTATAAATTCTAGAAAACAAAAGTGAAAAGAACAGACTACCTGTTGCAGCTTATCAACCCCGAACAGAGTGCATTAAATTACTGCAAGACATTGTCAGTCTGTTCATAACCCAGATTGGGTCCCATCCCACAAGCCCCTTCAGTACAGCCCTAGCAGGGGTGGACATTGCAGGCCCGTATCTCCTTTCGGTCTTTACAGCTATTTAGTTGTGCATTTTTGAATCTCTTCCTGGCCGTCATTATCCGCTCCTGGATTCCCCCACCACACATCTTGGTACAGTCAGTCCATCCAGACCACGGCTTCATTTTGCATCCTTTTGGAAGAAATTCAGACCAGATACAAATGCTGTTAGTGGCAATAAGATCAGTTAGTCATCTGAAATTCTGTTCTGTGACATTGTCTGTAGTGGTGATGTTTTGAATTAGTGAAGGAGAGCTTTTACATCAGTAGTTGTGATGTTATTAAACATAATTTCTAACAGAGAACATTAGCATCTGCAGTGGTGATGTTGTGATGCTGATTTGCCAACAAGAGAGTAACTGCTTGTAGTCTCAGATACAAATTTAATGATAATTTTATGACTCTGATGGGCAAAAAAAGAGCGTCAATGTAATGATAGCCTACATAGTGTCTATGTTTTAATGCTAATTTAATAACAGAGAGTGTAGTGTCAGCGTCTGAAGTGGCATTGTTATGATACTCATTGACATCTGCAAGTGATATTCATATTGTGATGCTGTCTAAGGAGATCTTCAGTATCTCTAATGTGATGATTCATAATTACTTATGGAGAATGTTAGCAGAAATGCTGTGCTCCATATAATGCAAGTGTTCAGGCTTCCTTCAAAGTTCAGGCTTCAAAATCACACAACAAATGTCAATGCATACATCCCCAGATGATGAATCAATGTCTTCTGAAACAAAATGATAGACGTGTGAGAGAAAAGTGATGGTGCTTCTGCATCACTTCTTATGAGAGTTTCACAATTTCCTTATATCACACTTCACAGCATCCTCACAGTTGGTCAGAAGTGATGGTTTATAGGTTTAGTATTTTTCTCACACAAACCTATACTTTCTAAAACTATCAAGTATTTGGGTCTACATATCACAGAGGATCAAACTTCGTCCCTCAGTGCCACCTCACTGGCCAAGAACACCACAGCAACATCTCCACTTTCTGCATTGACTGACATGGGCAAACCAACTCCCATCCATCATTAGCATGTTTTACAAAGGAACCATTGAAAGCATATTATGTATTAACATGCATCACTGTCTAGTTTTGGCAGTAGCAATGAGACAGACCACAAGGCCCTGCAATACATTGTAAGGGCTGCAGAGAGGATTACTAGAACATTTCTCGCTACCATTTCAGACATTTATGAAAAACACATTGTGTGAACAAGACCAACATTATCGCAAAGATCCCAATAATTATTATCTTCATTTTAATACCTCACGTATTTTTACCACACAGCTGATATCAATGCAAAGTCACCTGCCACTTTTGATTCCATCACTTACTGTATATTTATTTTAAGTATATTGTTTAGTGTATTGATTACAGTGAAGTAATTGTATTACTTCAAAGTAATTGTAGTAATTAAGTAATTTTCCTCATAATTGTAATTTTTGTAAATTGCACTGTAGATTTAGTGCAATCTTGTGACATTTCGTCCCACTGTATACCTGTATATGGCTGGAATGACAATAAACAATTTTTTTTTTTAAAGGTGCTATTGTCACGGGGTGACTATATTCAGTGGGGGAGGAACGTATATGCCGGGTAATGGGTTTCCCTTGGGGAATGTTTTTAATGTGACACCCAGCAAAATGGCCGTTTGCTGCACCCGGATGTAAACAGCGACAATCCAGCGATCTAATAGATAAATCAGCTTCAGGTGTTCGGTGAGAAGAAACTAGGCTGACAATTGGCACGTATGTTTGGCGCGATGGCTTTAAATGCTCATTGTGGCCGACAGTCAGCAGGCAGAACACAGCAGATTCGGGGAGGAAGACGGCACCCGGCTGGCGAGCCGACGAGGCCGATGAGAATCCGAAACGAAACGAAACCGAGATGAAACCGGAACCACGGCCCCGATGTCGCCAAGTTAAGTGCCGTTTATGACGACCTTGTGGTTTAATGTGATGGGATAATCGACTACCTGTGACTCCCCTTATCTGTGCGTCATTTGAGAGCTTCACTCCTATTCTGATCTCTATGCTGTCCATTGAAACGGATTTTCTGGGGTGTCTCAACGGCCCGACTGCTTAATTGTTTAACTGTTCTTCTGCTCTCAACATAGCAGCTAACCACCCAGCCCAACGTCAGAGGGGACGTCTGCCTAGATACTGTTCATGTACCTTAATCACAGTAAGTTTACCGCTTGAAGTGTCCGGTTCTTAAAGTGTTCACATTGGGAAAGGTTTTGCTTTTTGAAGTGCGTGCACGAGTGCTTTGACTGTTTCATAATGTTGGTCTGCATCTACAGTTCCAGATAAACAGCCTCCGGTGATCCGGGTGTGTTATGTTGATGACTTGAGCTAACCCTGAGTATTATAATCATTGGCGTGTTGACGCTAGCTTTCTACTGTCTGAGCCTCTGCTGGAGAGAACGAGAAACTGCCGTGCTGACCCTAGCTTTCTGCTGTCTGAGCCTCTGCTGGAGAGAACGAGAAACTGCCGTGCTGACACTAGCTTTCTGCTGTCTGATCCTCTGTTGGAGAGAACGAGAAACTGCCGTGCTGACGCTAGCCTCCTTTTGTCTGAGCCTCTGCTGGAGAGAACGAGAAACTGCTGTGCTGACGCTAGCCTCCTATTGTCTGAGCCTCTGCTCGAGAGAATGAGAAACTGCTGTGTTAACGCTCGCTATCCTCTTGTTGTTTGAGCCTCTGATGGAGAGAACGAGAAACTGCTGTGCTGACGCTAGCTTTCTGCTGTCTGAGCCTCTGCTGGAGAGAACGAGAAGCTGCTTCATGGACGCTAGCCTCCTCCTGGCTGGGCCTCTGCTGGAGAGAACCAGAAGCTGCTGCACTGACGCTAGCCTCCTACTGTCTGAGCCCCCGCTGGGGAGAACAAAGAACTGTTGGTCTAAGTCTCTTGGGAGAAGTTGCTCACTTTAAAGACTCTTTTAATAACTTAATAAACATAAAACGTTTTGAATCTATTCTTTGTCCTGACTTCTCTGAGGGAATACGGTTTGCTCCTCAGGGTGGTACGCAATTTGGGAGGGGCGGCTAGGGCCCCCTGCCTGTGACAAGTGGCGTAGTCGGCAGGGTTCCACCTTGAGTTGAGCACCCGTATTCCGGGAGATGGCGGCCGAAGAGGCACCTGCGGCTAGGCCCCAAGTTGTGAGCTGTTACTGACCCTCTGATGTTCAGAGCTGGAGGAACCATTGAGCTGGTGAGCGAATGTGAAGTCGTGAGCTATTACTAACCCTCTGATGTTCAGAGCTGGAGGAACCATTGAGCCGGTGAACGAATGAGAAGCTTAGAGCTGTTACTGACCCTCTGTTGTTCAGTCTCTGTCGCCAGGAATGAAGAATCACTGAGCCGGTGAGCAAATGAGAAGCTATGTGCTGTTACTGACCCTCTGATGTTCAGAGCTGGAGGAACCATTGAGCCGGTGAGCGAATGAGAAGCTTAGAGCCGTTACTGATCCTCTGTTGTTCAGTCTCTGTCGCCAGGAATGAAGAATCACTGAGCCGGTGAGCGAATGAGAAGCTATGAGCTGTTACTGACCCTCTGATGTTCAGAGCTGGAGGAACCATTGAGCCGGTGAGCGAATGAGAAGCTTAGAGCTGTTACTGATCCTCTGTTGTTCAGTCTCTGTCGCCAGGAATGAAGAATCACAGAGCCGGTGAGCGAATGAGAAGCTATGAGCTGTTACTGACCCTCTGATGTTCAGAGCTGGAGGAACCATTGAGCCGGTGAGCGAATGAAAAGCTTAGAGCTGTTACTGATCCTCTGTTGTTCAGTCTCTGTCGCCAGGAATGAAGAATCACTGAGCCGGTGAGCGAATGAGAAGCTATGAGCTGTTACTGACCCTCTGATGTTCAGAGCTGGAGGAACCATTGAGCCGGTGAGCGAATGAGAAGCTTAGAGCCGTTACTGATCCTCTGTTGTTTAGTCTCTGTCGCCAGGAATGAAGAATCACTGAGCCGGTGAGCGAATGAGAAGCTATGAGCTGTTCCTGACCCTCTGATGTTCAGAGCTGGAGGAACCATTGAGCCGGTGAGCGAATGAGAAGCTTAGAGCCGTTACTGATCCTCTGTTGTTTAGTCTCTGTCGCCAGGAATGAAGAATCACTGAGCCGGTGAGCGAATGAGAAGCTATGAGCTGTTACTGACCCTCTGATGTTCAGAGCTGGAGGAACCATCGAGCCGGTGAGCGAATGAGAAGCTTAGAGCTGCTACTGCTGTTCAGCCTCTGTCATTGCACTTCCTGCTCAGCTACTGTTCGGACGCTCTTGCTTACTGCTCCGCGCTTTGCCCTATCGCTTTTATATTTTTTATTGCTCTATCGTTTATATTTTTATATTTTATTTCCTTTTATCACCTAATTTTAACTTCAGCAAATCAGTACAGTGCTCAAACGCTTGATTACTAGAAAAAAGCAGAATTCTTTTCTCCGACCAGCCTCCCACTGAAAGCTTACATTCCGGGGAAGAGAAAACACAACTCCCTACATTCATAAGGATAAGAGAAAATGCCTCTTCTGGAATCTACTTGCTGCACTAACTGCCAGAGACTTTTACAAAGGATTGCAGTTCTTGAAACAAAGCTTCATCATGGACGCCCTCAGCATACAGCCGGTGAGTCCCATGAATCTAGTGCTCCTCGACAGGCTATACTGAGTGTAGAGAAACAAGCCGATCGACTTACAAATCGATGGCACAAACAGGGAGCGAGACCCAAAGGCACTCGAGACATCAGATTGTCACGAGCATCACACATTGCCGCAGTAGCATCCTCTACCCCAGATACGGCTCTGACAAGGATTGCAAACACTGGTCTCCTACCACCGCCTATACATCTTGAGAACAGATTTGAAGTATTAATGAATGAGGAATCCCTGAATGTAATGAATGTGATCGAACACAGAATGAATAAGCCAGTAGCTAACACTAATGCTAACTGGCGCTCAAGGTCGAGCAGACAGCGGCACTCAGCTCAGAGCGCAGCCGAGCCCAGGACTCTGATAGTGGGTGACTCGATAATCAGAAACATTATTAGCAGGGACACAACTACATGCTGCCTTCCACAAGCAACGACTTCTGATGTAAACAAGGAACTTCAGAACATTCTGATGAAACATAAGACTGCAAATCGACTCATTGTTCATGTGGGGAAGAATGATATTCATAAAGAGCAGTCAGAACTCCTTAAGAAGGATTTCAAGGAACTTTTTGAAACACTTAAAAGACTGAAAGTTCAGACATTCATCAGTGGACCACTCCCAGCAAGAGGAACAAACAGGTTTTCACGGTTGCTTGGGCTTAACACATGGCTGCAAAAAACCTGCAATATAAAAGGAGTGAACTTCATTGACAACTTCAATCTTTTCTGGAGTCAGAAGCAACTGTTTCAACAGGATGGGCTCCACCCAAACAAACTTGGCTCAAGAGTGCTAAAGGACAATATCTACTTCTCCCTCCATCATCCTTCTGCAGTGTGTGCCAATCCACTCAACCTGAATGGCACACACACACCTGGACACAGTATGAATGACCACAGGACTTCACTTATGCACCTGAATGGACATGCGGCCGACACATCACACAAGGACAATGATAACACCACTCAGCCACAACAACCTCTGCTCACGGACACAATCTCAGCTGAGCCCTGCCCACAGAGCTCACCACAAACAGACTGTGACATATTAGAACTGCTAGAAGATTCAGCACCCAAGGACGACTTTCTGGAAAACAGCCAGGGAATACAGGACAGCATATTACAGCCTCCGATAACACCAGAACAACAGCCCCTCTCACCAGACACGTTATCCCTCTCTCCAGCAACTCCACTTCTGTGCTTCTCAGAGAAAATGGAACAACTGGTGTATGCTGGAACCAAACTATCCCACTCTTTTGCTGCAAGCCCCCAGATGTCAACCAAAAAACGGCAGGCCCCACAACCACCAAAGCCTGCGGGCCCAGCTCGCCCTCCCCCTCCTCCTCCTCCTGTGAGAGCTCTTCGGCCTCTGCCACAGCGCCAGGGCCCACACCATCCTCCAGCGGCTCGCGGTGAACCAAAAACAACTGATACCAACTCTCAGTGATATATGTCCGGTCCCCGCTATGATAACAGTAACTTTCTTAAATGTTTACAAAACAAGCGGGAACCCAGTGTGCCTGTATCTTTCTCTATTGCTGTTCAAATACATGATAGAAAATCTAAGGCCTTCAAAAGCCATACAGCAAACCCATCTAATCTGGTGCCTATCACACGGCAAACTAAGATCGCTGTGGGGACAAAAAGTAAGACTGTTAAGTTAGCACTTTTAAACATCCGCTCACTTAAAAATAAATCACTTCTAGTCAACGACTTAATAACCACATACAACCTGGACTTTATGTTTCTAAATGAAACTTGGCTAGAAGACAGCTGCAGTGCAACAGTCCTCAATGAAACATCCCCTCCTAACTTTACTTTTATGAGTGTTTGCAGAGCGGTAAAGAGAGGCGGGGGCGTAGCTGCTCTTTTTAAAGATGTCTATCAATGTAAGCAAATATCATTTGGGAATTACCCGTCTTTCGAATATCTGGGTATTGTGTTAAAAGGTGCTCCACGTATTTTACTTATCATTATTTACAGGCCTCCAAAATACTCTCCAGCTTTTGCTGAGGAATTTACAGAACTGTTATCAACAATTTCCTCTGAGTTTGACTGTTTTGCCATTGCTGGAGATTTTAACATTCACATAGATAATGCAGAAACCAATATGGCAAAAGAAATCAAAACTGTTTTCAAAACTTTTGATCTGACTCAGCATGTACATGGACCCACTCATAATCGTGGACACACTCTAGATTTACTTATCAGTAAGGGTCTAAACATCTCATCGATTGTTATCAAGGATGTAGCACTGTCTGATCATTTCTGTATTTTCTTTGATATACTGATCACTCCTGCCATTGAAGCTAGATCTGTGTCTGTCAAGAAGAGATGCTTAAATGAGAACACTAGTGTCCTATTTATGAAGGCTATATCTTTAAAACCAAGCATATCTGCTGACTCTGTTGATTTTCTCCTTGAATCTTTTAACTCAAAAATTAAAAGTGTAATTGATGATATTGCTCCTGTGAAAGTCAGGAAGAGTGGTAGACAAAAAGCACCTTGGAGAAACTCAACAGCTGTGCAAAACATGAAAAGACAATGCAGAAAAGCAGAGCGCATGTGGCGGAAGACAAAACTTGTAGTCCATTATAACATCTACAAAGACAGCATCCATGCTTTTAATATGGAACTAGGCAAAGCTAGACAGACTTTCTTCTCGAATATTATAAACAGCAACTTAAACAACACACGCACTCTTTTTGCTACTGTAGAGAGACTGACAAACCCCCCAAGCCAGATTCCCAGTGAAATGCTCTCAGACATCAAGTGCAGTGAGTTTGCTTCTTTCTTCTCTGAGAAAATCAATAATATCAGAAAGGTGATCCACTCATCCTTGAGTTGCGCTGGGGTCAAACAGATCAGACCACTACCTGAGAAAGTAGTTACTATGTCTGTTTTCGAAGAAATTGATGGCAAAATTTTGGAAGAAACCGTACAGCACCTTAAAACATCAACCTACGCCCTTGACACACTTCCCACATCTTTTTTCAAAAGTGTGTTAAACAGCTTAGAAGCAGATCTCCTAGAAGTGGTAAATGCCTCACTTCTTTCTGGGAGTTTTCCAAACTCCCTGAAAACTGCAGTTGTCAAGCCCCTCCTGAAAAAGAGCAATCTGGATAAGACCATCTTAAGCAATTATAGACCGATCTCAAATCTTCCTTTCATAGGCAAGATCATTGAAAAAGTTGTCTTCAATCAGCTGAACAAATTCCTAAGCTTGAATGGATACTTTGACAATTTTCAATCTGGTTTCCGATCGCATCACAGCACAGAGACAGCTCTCATAAAGATAATAAACGATATTCGCTTAAATACTGATACAGGCAAATTATCAGTGCTGGTACTACTCGACCTCAGTGCTGCATTTGACACTGTCGATCACAACATACTTCTTGACAGGCTGGAAAACTGGGTGGGGCTTTCTGGGATAGTCCTAAAATGGTTCAGGTCATACTTAGAAGGGAGAGGTTATTATGTGAGTATAGGAGACCATAAGTCTGAGTGGACTCCCATGACATGCGGAGTCCCTCAAGGCTCAATTCTTGCACCACTCCTGTTCAACCTGTACATGCTCCCAATGAGCCAAATAATGAGAAAGAACCGAATCTCTTACCACAGCTATGCAGACGACACACAGCTCTACTTAGCCCTATCGCCTAACGACTACAGCCCCATTGACTCCCTGTGCCAATGCATTGATGAAGTAAACGGTTGGATGTGCCAAAACTTTCTTCAGTTAAACAAAGACAAAACTGAAGTCATTGCGTTTGGAAACAAAGATGAAGTTCTCAAGGTAAATGCATACCTTGACGCTAGGGGTCTAACAACTAAAAATCAAGTCAGGAATCTTGGTGTGTCTCTAGAGTCAGACCTTAGTTTCGAGAGTCATGTCAAAGCAATAACTAAATCAGCATACTTTCATTTGAAAAATATTGCAAGAATTAGATGCTTTGTTTCCAGTCAAGACTTAGAGAAACTTGTGCATGCTTTCATCACCAGCAGGGTGGATTATTGTAATGGACTCCTCACTGGCCTTCCTAAAAAGACCATAAGACAGTTGCAGCTCATACAGAACGCTGCCGCCAGGATTCTGAGCAGAACCAGAAAATATGAACATATCACACCAGTCCTCAGGTCTTTACACTGGCTCCCAGTTACATTTAGGATTGATTTTAAAGTATTATTACTGGTATATAAATCATTCAATGGGCTAGGACCTCAATATATTGCAGATATGCTCACTGAATATAAACCCAACAGATCACTCAGATCATTAGGATCACATCAGTTAGAAATACCAAGGGTTCACTCTAAGCAAGGAGAGTCTGCTTTTAGCTATTATGCCAGCCGCAGCTGGAACCAGCTTCCAGAGGAGATCAGATGTGCTCCTACAGTAGTCACATTCAAATCCAGACTCAAAACACATCTGTTTAGCTATGCATTTACTGAATGAGCACTGTGCCAATGTTCGTCCGACTGTTTTTACTGTACTTTATTTTATTTTTTATTCTAAACTGTTTTAATTATTTCCTCCTATGTAAAGCACTTTGAATTACCATTGTGTATGAAATGTGCTATATAAATAAACTTGCCTTGCCTTGCCTTGCCTTGCCTCTGTCGCCAGGAATGAAGAATCACTGAGCCGGTGAGCGAATGTGAATCTATGAGCTGTTACTGACCCTCTGATGTTCAGAGCTGGAGGAACCATTGAGCCGGTGAGCGAATGAGAAGCTTAGAGCTGTTACTGATCCTCTGTTGTTCAGTCTCTGTCGCCAGGAATGAATAATCACTGAGCCGGTGAGCGAATGAGAAGCTATGAGCTGTTACTGACCCTCTGATGTTCAGAGCTGGAGGAACCATGGAGCCGGTGAGCGAATGAGAAGCTTAGAGCCGTTACTGATCCTCTGTTGTTTAGTCTCTGTCACCAGGAATGAAGAATCACTGAGCCGGTGAGCGAATGAGAAGCTATGAGCTGTTACTGACCCTCTGATGTTCAGAGCTGGAGGAACCATCGAGCCGGTGAGCGAATGAGAAGCTTAGAGCTGCTACTGCTGTTCAGCCTCTGTCGCCAGGAATGAAGAATCACTGAGCTGGTGAGAGAATGTGAAGCTATGAGCTGTTACTGACCCTCTGATGTTCAGAGCTGGAGGAACCATTGAGCCGGGGAGCGAAGGTAAAGCTATGAGCTGTTACTAACCCTCTGATGTTCAGGGCTGGAGGAATCATTGAGCCGGTGAGCGAAGAAGCGTCGATCGACTACTGACCTTCCGTTGTACAACGCTGTAAGGTATGGAGATTGGGTGTCGCAGCCCTGTTCTAGGGACTAGAACTGTCTGGTGGGGGAGGATGTCACGGGGTGACTATATTCAGTGGGGCAGGAACGTATATGCCAGGGAATGGGTTTCCCTTGGGGAATGTTTTTAATGTGACACCCAGCAAAATGGCCGTTTCCTGCACCAGGATGTAAACAGCGAAAATCCAGCGATCTAATAGATAAATCAGCTTCAGGTGTTCGGCGTGAAGAAACTAGGCTGACGATTGGCACGTATGTTTGGCGGGAGGGCTTTAAATGCTCATTGGGGCCGACAGTGAGCAGCCAGAACACAGCAGATTCAGGGAGGAAGACGGCACCCGGCTGGCGAGCCGACGAGGCCGATGAGAATCCGAAAAGAAACGGAGACGAAACCGGAAACCACGGCCCCGATGTCGCCAAGTTAAGTGCCGTTTATGACGACCTTGTGGTTTAATGTGATGGGATAATCGACTACCTGTGACTCCCCTTATCTGTGTGTCATTTGAGAGCTTCACTCCTATTCTGATCTCTATGCTGTCCGTTGAAACTGGCTTTCTGGGGTGTCTCAACAGCCCGACTGCTTGGTTGTTTAACTGTTCTTCTGCTCTCAACATAGCAGCTAACCACCCAGCCCTAGGTCAGGGGGACGTCTGCCTGGATACTGTTCATGTACCTTAAATCACAGTGAGTTTACCGCTTGAAGTGTCCGGTTCTTAAAGTGTTCACATTGGGAAAGCTTTTGCTGTTTGACGTGCGTGCACGAGTGCTTTGACTGTTTCATAATGTTGGTCTGCATCTACAGTTCCAGATAAACACCCTCCGGTGATCCGGGTGTGTTATGTTGATAACTTGAGCTAACCCCGAGTATTATAATCATTGCCGTGCTGACGCTAGCTTTCTACTGTCTGAGCCTCTGCTGGAGAGAACGAGAAACTTCCATGCTGACGCTAGCTTTCTGCTGTCTGAGCCTCTGCTTGAGAGAACAAGAAACTGCCGTGCTGACGCTAGCTTTCTGCTGTCTGAGCCTCTGTTGGAGAGAACGAAAAATTGCCGTGCTGACACTAGCCTCCTATTGTATGAGCCTCTGCTGGAGAGAACGAGAAACTGCTGTGCTGACGCTAGCCTCCTATTGTCTGAGCCTCTGCTGGAGAGAACGAGAAACTGCTGTCTTGACGCTGGCTATCCTCTTGCTGTTTGAGCCTCTGCTGGAGAGAACGAGAAAATGCTGTGCTGACGCTAGCTTTCTGCTGTCTGAGCCTCTGTTGGAGAGAATGAGAAACTGCCGTGCTGACGCTAGCCTCCTATTGTTTGAGCCTCTGCTGGAGAGAACGAGAAACTGCTGTGCTGACGCTAGCTTTCTGCTGTCTGAGCCTCTGCTGGAGAGAACGAGAAGCTGCTTCATGGACGCTAGCCTCTTCCTGTCTGGGCCTCTGCTGGAGAGAACCAAAAGCTGCTGCACTGACGCTAGCCTCCTACTGTCTGAGCCCCCGCTGGAGAGAACAAGGAACTAAGGTCTAAGTCTAAGACAAGGTCTAAGTCTCTTGGGAGAAGTTGCTCACTTTAAAGACTATTTTAATATCTTAATAAACATAAAACGTTTTGAATCTATTCTTTGTCCTGACTTCTTTGAGGGAATACGGTTTGCTCCTCAGTGTGGTATGCAATTTGGGAGGGGCGGCTAGGGCCCCCTGCCTGTGACACTATATGTAACTTTTCTTCTAAAATGAATCCTTTTTTTATTGCCTGTGTGTGAAGGGGTTGTAATCACACATTACAATGATCCACTTGTCGGGTTTTGCTATTACCTCTGAAGGCCAGTATTCCTATTTCTATGTGAAGTCTCCGGGTCGGATTTTCTGCGAAATCCATCGGATGTGATGTGCATGCGCGCTCCCGAGCCTCTCTTCTTTTTATATACAGTCTATGCGACGGCACAGCAGCTAATGACATGGAGTCTGATAACACCAAAAAACGACTTACCTCCAGCACAACACAGACTCCAACACAAACTCCACATAAATATAAAAAACAAAACAAAGCAAAAATGTATCTGCTGAAGCTCGTCAGGCCAAACGTGAATCGGATCGACTTAGGACGAAAACACGGATCAACATCGGCGGAGCGTTTGAATTATGGAGAGACCTCCACTATTTTTATTGTGATAAATTACAAGTTTTCAGATATGCTGAAATAATGGTAAACTGTAATGAAATAGCAAGGTAAACTACAACATATATGAGACATGAAATTAATACAAAAGACTGTTCCAGCATAACAAAAAGTAGGTGCTTTAGGATGTAACTTTTATTTTATGTACTAGATCTACTGTCTAACGTCACTCATCCCACTACTATCATATTGTTTATAATACACATTTCCAGACACGTTCAGTACAGTAATGTTACTTCCTACGATCTTACTGTTACACTGAAATTGTTCAGTCTAGTTCACTAACCGTTTTCGTTATCATATTATACATTCACCTAGGCTATGTTGACATTGCTGATTGTGAAAGATACACAAATAGTTAGTGAAATGCCTTATTATGCTAGATAACACCATATGTCGGCTAAATGCAGTCAATGTAACGCTATCATGGTACGAGCATGGAGCATTAGTTCAACGTCAAGCTGATAAAAGTAGCCTATTATTGTAACGTTGCAGTGGGAGTTTACATGAGATTCCAGCATGTTGTGTGATGCTTTCTCCAGTGTGTTGAAAGTCTCAGTGTGGCCGTGTACCATGAGGGCTCGCTCTTGTGTTCGAGCACGCCCATGAGCACGAGCGCTCTTGTAAAAATTGGTGGCAATCTGAAACATCACCGATAGAGGCCGCTAAAAAATACATATAGCACCTTTAAATCTAATCTAATAGGGTCAAATGAATTACACCAGTGTCCGTTTTGCCTTGTTTTTAAAGCGTCAACTTTGAGGCACTTTCATTTGTGGACTTTTTACTGAATTGAACTGAATTATTTAAAAAAAAATCTGAGTTTGTGTTCCATAGAAGAAAGAAAGTAATATACATCTGGGACGGCATGAGAGTGAATAAATTATGAGAGAATTTTATGAGAGTATCCTTTTAACAGAGATGATTTGCATGTTCACCTGCGAGCTCATCTGCGCTCTCTTCCCTTCCCTGTTTGTTCCTCCTCTTCTTACGGTCTTCTCTGCGTCTCTTCCTTTCGTCACTGTTTAAGCGTCCTTGATTACACTTCTTGATCTTGCATGTTTTTCTCTGTATGGTCTCAGGGCATGGATCTCCTCCAAACTGAGGCTCCACAGTGATCATACGCGTGCGGATCAAGTGACCTTTCCCGCAGGACTTACTGCACTCTGACCACTCAGACCACTCTGACATCATACAGTTCATCGCTAGAGAGAAAAAGACATTAAAAGAGACAATATTCAAGCACAAGGAGAACATTTTATTAAAAATGTAATTATTTCAAGGCTGTTTATCATTTTGGGTTTATTTATTTTTTGCATATTTTGTTTATTAGTCACTACTGGTTCACACACACACACACACACACGTATTTATTAAAAACATTTGTTTAAAGTGTACTGAGTTTATGTCCTATGAAACGTGTAACCTTAATTACAAATTACATGAAAGTTTGCATTCATTGAAGTATTAAAACTAAACATTTTTCAATACACTTATAGAAATATTGTGAGTCTCTAAAATACATTAAAAAGGAAATTTTCCACAAGAGGTACTAATTTGATTGAGGTGTTTAATTATTAATTGAATCTCATTAAAGATCTCATTATCCAAAAAAGATACTGTACAGTATTAAAGTAAAATAATATGTATATATTTTGGTTGTGTTTGGATAATTTTTTTCAAGGGGTTTTTCAGAATTCAGAATTCAGAACAAAAGCATAATTGAGAGTGTAATATTGCATTTATACAACAGTGCGATAAAGCATAAGTTGACTGTGTAACTCAAGAATCTTTAGCCATGTTCCTGGAGATACATCCTGCATCCCAATTTACACATTATCTGTCCTAATTAGTATCAGAGATTAGTATTGAGATTATGATTTTGCGTCCCAAATCACATACTTGGATGCTGTGCTATTTTGGGTGAATTTTCAAAATGTATATCCGTGCACACTCATGGCTATTACTGCCACGTAATATTTGCTTTGGAGGAGGATTCTTGATATTTCAGAACTACATACATGAATAAAAAACTATAAACTTGAGTGACACAGAGAGTGCTTTATCACTTAACATAACATAAGTGTAATAATAATAATAATACAAATTAATTATTGATTAATTATCGAAAAATATTGATTTAATTTTAGCCATGTTATATTTAATCTACAACAACATGGTTAACTTTTATACATATACAAATAGCACAATAGCAAAACATATGTTTATCCAAGAACTATGAAATATATAATTATGCAAAAACATGAGCACGAGTCCTCCACGTGAAAAAAACACAATGGGGAGATCAGCATGCTACTTCTTTTCTCGTCTATATCGTAAGATAAATTGTTGATTGGCATAAATGAAAAAGAGTATTAAATTAAATTTAAAGAGTGTTTAGAAGATGTTAACTGATGATTTACATAACATAACTATGTAAACTAAGCAATTTTTTGACGTGGTAGAATGTCCCAAAACATGCCTATACTCTTCCGACTTGCAATTTGCAAAGAAAAGAGTAAAGAGGTTAGAGGTTAAAATGCGTTGTTGTAATGTGCATTACTGAGATTGTAATGGGTATACAATTACCAAAATGTTATTAGTAATGTCTCATATTACTGTTACAGCAAAAATTTATATATTACTGTAATGGCTTTCCATTTGTAAAGCGTTACTCCAAACTCTGGCTAGAATGGCCACTGGCTGATTGAGAAAATGTGCTATTTCTTTTGACCACCGTGAACATATTCATCCAAAGACCCAACCCTAGTGTTCTTATTTCTAGAGGTTTGTGACGTATTTCCCCTGTGACAAAGCATTAGACATGTCCTCTTCTAACTCAGAAACGTAGGCCCCCATCTGAGCTGCAGATTTGTAAATCTTTTCAAAAATCAAGACATTGAGAAACAGTTCGATCTTTGAGGCAACTTGGGTTCAACTCTAAAACCCAAATCAAGGATTAAGATGGCCAGCCAAAGAGCGCTGGCATATGGGACCAATCAATCACCTCCATGCCTGCCATGTCCAGTGCGGAGAAGCTGTAAAGATTCTATATGAGAGCCTTGAGCGTTTTGATTGAGGAGAGCCCATGGCCAGTCAGCGGACTAACTAATCGCCACCCTTCAGTAAGCATCATGTTGCATAGCCTGACTGTTGTTCTTCCAACACAGTTGGGCAACGAGAAGACTGCTTAGGGAACAAAGGAATCCTCCTTGCCATCATCCAAGTCTTTGCCAGCTCTCCCAAAGTGGTAATAGAAACTGAAACACCATCCGGTAGGACCTTTCAGAAAGGTTTTTGAAGCCAACCGATTTCCCAAGTTCGTCCACTCATCCTCTAAGCTCAGGCATGCCCAGTACATTTGTGGACATGGGACTTCAGGGATTACCACGCAAGAGGTGTAAATCCATATCTATAGGAAAAATATATATTCAACTTTCTTCCCCATGATACCACAATTGTTTGATTAACGTTGAGACAGACAGCCTATATACAAAGACCTACTGTAATGCACAGAGAAAACAAGCAGAAAAACTGCAATTTTTCATGGATTATTGAAACGAAGGAAAGATTTAGGAAGTGTTACGGTGGTGGTGCTCGGAAATGCTAATGACTTGGAAGGAAAACTTTATTCATCAAAAACCGCTGGGACACGGAGAAAACACAGGAGAAGCACAACCAAACATTAACGAGAACCGACAATGACAGAGGGAGAACACAGGGTATATACAGGTGTAAAACAAAGAACACTAATGAGATCATTAACAAGACACAGCTGAACTAAATTAACTAATGAGGATGGTGATCATAGAGACAAGGAATCGCGGAAAACTGAACACAATGAACACAGAAGGAAGTCCAGAAACAACCTGACATGTAACAGGAAGGTACACCTTTCAAAAAAAAACGTACAGATAAAGCCCATTCTAGATGTTTAATTATTATTTAGAGCATTGGGATTGCTAGACAAGGGTTTAAAGGTGCCTTGTGTAATGTCCGCCAAAAAAATCAATTCATACTCCACATTCCATACCAGATGGGGGCAGTATACCTCCAGAAAGTGAGTTGGTCTACTCCAGAGTAACAAACGAGAAACGGCATAGTCTCTATGCTCCGCCCCTACCTTCACAACGACCCTAGAGCCATAGCCTAAGCCGAGAAGGAACGTTGGTTGATGTCAAGTGATTTTTAAATGACATCTTCAAGCTACTCCCCTTCACCTTTACCAGTGAATATGTTCATATTCGTTTTGTTCATATTACATTTTTATTGTTAGTTTGAATTACATTAATTTGACAGACAGCATTCGCTGATGTTGACCAAGCTAGCGCCATTCAGAGCTGCCAACTCTCACAAATTCACCGTGAGACACACGCAATTGACACTTTTCACACGCTCTCACGCCACACATCAATTTTGTCACGCAAAGAAAAATCGCAAAGCAAAGAGGATACGGAGACCGACAGACTAGACAGAGCAGGTTAGTTATGATATAAAAAAATCTCAGCTCTCAGATTCTGTCAATTTTATTACGCAATTCAAACAATAAATACCGTTTTGGCCCTTGTAAATGTTACACGACAGATTCCTAGCACACATTAACCGAGCGCGTTTTTTTCCCTGCAGCAGGTGGTTGTGGTGGTGGTAAAGGGTCTCTTGCCAAGGGCTTCAGCCATTCTTCTGCTCTCTTCCCTGAACTGAAATGTAGTAGCGGGCTGTACTTTCCACACGATTGACATCAGGTTCAAGTACGCCCACAAGCCGTGCGAGTTATTCGTGTATTACAGTTTGGCTGGTGGTTATGTTGCTCGCATACCGCCTGCCATGGCCGACACTGGTATTATGACACCTGTCGGGCCGTGGCTAGTAATTTACCATGCTAATTCAGGTTGATATCTTGGCAGCACTATAACTTGTCATTTTTTAATGACATCATCGCCCTTATTTCTTCTCATTCTTTTGATGCGTGTAGCTCATTTTTTGGATATTTTTACCTCAATTCTTACACAAGGCACCTTTAATGATTTAACACTTTTTTGAAAACCTCAAAATCGTCCAAAACTAGCTTGTAATTAGCCTGTGCGCATTCTGACTCATTTTGCCAGTACGGGTCACATATTGACATAAGTATTTTGATCCTTTGCATGACACTTGAAATTTAACTCACTTTGACTGGAGTCCACCTGTGGAAAATTCAATTGGTTAGACATGATTTGGAAAGGTACCACACACCTGTCTGTATAAGGTATAAAAGCTAAAAAATGATGCTGAAAAAGCTTTTGACAGAGTTGAGTTGACTTTCTCTTAGTCGCTCTTGAAAAATTTGACCTAGTGGATAATTTTATCAGATTAAGTTGCTTTACTCTAATCCTAAAGCCACTGTGGTTGCCAATGGTCTCACTTTAACTCTGTTCCCCATAGGGAAAGGCACAAGGAAGGGTTGCCTTTTTTCACCTTTGCTCTTCGCTCTAGTCATTGAACCCCAAGCAGAATTGATTAGGCAGAGCAAAAAATTGAGCTCAAGGATCCCAAGGAAGGTACATTTAGTGTACACATTATCACATACAAAAGCCAAGTCATTCTCTTTAATGGTTTGACCAATGTCCTTATCCCAGAAACCGTTCAGTCCTGACAAGGCAGAGTTGCAATTACTAGACAATATGTCATACAGTTGTGGTCAGAGTTAATGGCACCCTTGGTAAATATGATCAAAAATGGCTGTAAAAAATAAATCTGCATTGTTTATCCTTTTGATCTTTCATTCAAAAAATTTGCAAAAATCTAACCTTTCCTTGAAGTAAAATAATTGAAAGTGCGGGGGAAACCACATTTTGAAATAAACGTTTTTTTTTCTCCAAAACACGTTGGCCACAAATATTGGCACCCTTTTATTAAATACTTTTTGCAATCTCCTTTTGCCAAGATAACAGCTAATGAGTAATACCTGATGAGTTTGGAGAACACCTGACCAGAGATCAGAGTCCATTCCTCCATACGCAATCTCTCCAGATCCTGCAGATTCCCAGATCCATGTTGGTGCAATTGGTGCAGTTCAATCCACTCATTTTCTATAGGGTTCAGGTCAGGGAACTGGGACAGCCATAGCAGAAGCTTCATTTTGTGCTCATTGACACATTTTTGTGTTGATTTTGAGTTTGTTTTGGATCATTGTCCTGATGGAAGATCCAACCATGGCTCATTATAAGATTTCTAGCAGAAGGCGTCAGGTTTTGATTTTTTATCTGTTGATATTTGATAGAATCCACAATGCCATGTATCTGAACAAGATGTCCAGGACCTCCAGCAGAAAAATATGCCCAAAACATTAAAGATCCAATGGTATATTAAATTGTACACATGGGGTACTTTTTATCCTTGTGTGCACCAAACCAATCTTGTGTTTGCTGCCAAAAAGCTATTTTTTAGGTTTCACTTGACCACAGAACCCTGTGCCGTTTGAAGGTCCAGTCGTGTCTGACAACTAAATTTGCTGGAGTTTGTTTTTGGATGAGCGAGGAGGATTTTTCTTGAAACCCTCCCAAACAACATGTGGGGATGTAGGGGTTGTTTAATTGTTGTTGTTTTTTTGGTAGGCATCTGACCCCAATACTCCACTAATCTCTGCAATTCTCCATCTGTGATCCTTGGAGAGTATTTGGCCACTCAAACTTTCCTCCTCACCATGCATTAAGACAATATAGACACACGTCCTCTTCCTGGCAGATTCGGAACATCTTTAGTTGATTGGAACTTCTTCATTATTGCTCTGATGGTCAAAATGGGGAGTTTCAAATCTTTAGCTATTTTCTTACAGCCACATTCTATTTTGTGATGCTCAACAATCTTTTGATGCACATCAGAACTATATTCTTTGGTTTTACTCATTGTGATGGATGATTAAGGGAATTTTGCCTTTGTGTTTCCTCATATTTAAACTCCTGTGAAATAAGAAGTCATAAGCTAGACAATTTCATGTTCCTAGTCACCCTGGTGTGCTAAAAAAAAAGTAAATATTAATGGGAATATACTTCAGAGATATTTTACTTGTAAAAAGTTCTAGGGGTGCCAATAATTGAGGCCAACGTGTTTTGGAGCCCCCCCCCCCCCATCATTAAATTTTTTGAATGAAAGATCAAAAGGATAAACAATGCAGAATTATTTTTTACAGCCATTTTTGATCATATTTACCAGGGGTGCCATTAATTCTGACCACAACTGTATGTCCTTGATATTGATATATTTAAGCAGATTGGTTTAGAACCTCGGTAATGTTAATTCTCAACTCTCCTTTGTCTTTCTTTAGTTTTAAAAATATAGACATCCCACACTTTTATCCTGCAATAAGCTTATTAACACATTGTTTATGTTATGAGTGTGTGTGTGTGTGTGTGTGTGTGTTTGATAAAGAAAGAGTATAACTCACGACACTCTGGCAGCATGCATTTCTCCATCTGTTCCAGCTCCTCACTGCATTCTCCCAACTCTGCAGGTGATTTGAGCATGCGCTGACGTGCCCGTGAGCCTTTACCACAGGTCACACTGCAGTCACTCCAGTCCGACCACGGGGACAGTAAACACGGGATAGTATCTATACACACAAAAAACAAAGTATCATAACACTGAGGACTGTAGGCATGAGGGTGTTTATTCTGTATAAATATGATAATGTGCATTTGTGAGAATATGTTAACGTGGGTATATTCTATGTGAATATGCTTATGTTGGCATACATGCGAATATGTGTGTGAATATTGTAACATGAAGATTTATGTATGTCATATTAATATTCACATTCATGTATGCTATGTGTATTAAAAGGTGTAAAGAAGTGTAATTTTTGTGAGTTATGTATTTGTATATGTTAAAGTGGGGGGGTACATGTATTCACTACTTGCATTTTGTGTGAACAAGTAGGTATGCATGTGTGTGTATACAGTATGCAATTGTGGACATGTTAATTTGGCCATGTATGTACTGTATATGATTATATTAGTTCATGTCCACATAAACATTCCCATTCATGCGTGGAAATCTGTTAATGTTCCTGTAAATGTGTGTGAATATGCTAAACTGGTTGGACATGGGTGTGCATATATTCATGTGGGCATGCATGTAAGTATTTGCACTTACGGCATTCTGGCATCATACACTTCTCTGCTTCTACCACCTCAGCCCCACAAATGGAGCCATCAGAAGGGGGCATTTTCACCATCCGTTCCCGTCTTTTCATGCCAAGCCCACAGGTGGCACTGCATATATCCCATTCACCCCATTCAGTAACCAGACAACTGCTTGGAGCTACACCAGTAGAAACATATACAATACATACCATTGGAGTGGAGAATGTGTCAGTAGGAGAAGAGCTTTTATCAACCCTTTTGACCTATTATTAAAATATTCTGGGGTTGGCTTGTTTGTTTCAGACAGTTAGGCCCAAAAATGCTAAATCGTCATACAGGTAAAACTAGGGTTTCATTAAGGTTATTATTGTAGGTGTTTTACCAGAAACTTTTTTTTTATTTTTTATAATAAAATAAAAAATTTTCCCCTGTCAGTAGCAGGGAGTTCTCATAAAAGAATGGACTTTATGGCCATTCACATGGCCCTTATGACTCAGAATGGTTTTAAAATTGCTGCACACATAAAGCAAAGAAGAACAACATTTGGATCATTATTCCATGGTTGAATGCAACAATCAGATGAGTAAGAATGTAAACATAAAACTCCTTTCAGACACAGTATATTAGACTTCATTAGATTGGTTGTAGTGCATTGTTTTATGAAGTGGTTTGATATTTACAGGATTTGTCAGGACCTTTGAGAATTATAGCTAAACTAAACATCTGTGTAACATATTTAAATGAATCTGGTTTGTGTGTCAACAGATAAATAATACTCACAGCAGTCCTCATTGACAGTGCATGGCTCTGTCTCCTCAGTGGGAAGGGTGCAAGGAAAGCCATCATCAGGAAACTGTTTTACATAGCGCTCCCTAGAGCGCACACCTGCGCCACATGACACACTGCATGGTGACCATGTGATCCATTCTGACATTATACATGTGGAAGAATCTGTAAAAGTTAAGGTTCACTTTGTTATTCATGTCCTTATTCAACAATATTTTCACTTAAATAGAAAATCCACTTAAATTTTGCTTGAAGTGTTAGCTGTTTTGGAACATGGTAGCTGATCTAAGCTGGTTTAGGCAAAACTGGGGCCTGGCAAAGCTGGTACATCTTGCTCAAGAGCCCAACTAGAACAATCACGTCATACAAACTTATGGTGGGCAAAAGGATTTTTTGAATATGGTAGCTGATTTATTGGTCTAGTTACTATGTTCTAATATACAGATACCACCTTCAAAATTTTCAGCAGGACATGAGGACTTTTAAACTTTTTTCTTAAACCAATTTAGACTTTCTAAACTATATTACATTTTCTAATATATATTAATTAACAATGCTCACTCTACTCTGAAGCTTAATCAAGAAATTTGAAATTTGCTTATATTACTTAATCAGCTATAGTTAGATGGGCAATATGGAAAGTCTATGGTGCAAAGCCTGGACTTCCCTCTTTTCTCAAATTACTGGCATTTGTTCTGCTTGATAAAACATGGCTAATTGAATCATTAATAAAACCATGAGTAAACAGGTTACCCTGGAGGTCACCTATATATCATCTCCATCGCATGATAATCAATTGATAATGGATGTTAACACCTCATTAAACTCTAAGGAAAAACCCACCCACCTGTCCACCCACCAATGTGTGGATTGCATTAGACGGCAGGGCTGTTTTCTTTTCAAGTGTTAGTAAAGAGTCATCTAAATTCCTATCCATCCATCCATCCATCCATCCATCATATATTAATTTATTCTTTTTTTTTTTTTTTTTAATGCTTAAAGTTTCTCAAGCTTCATAAAAAAACAGCTCCCAACATGCACAAATATTTTCATTGTGTGCCTCAACATTTTCTTTTACTGGTACAAATGAGCTATGTTTTTTTTAATCGATTTCCACTCTAGTAGTAAAATCTATGAAGAAGTCGCTTTGACCTTTCAATATCTCGGAGTGGAAATCCACAGCATTGCCCGTACAGAAAAGCACCTTCACCCAGAAATGATGGAAAGATTTTGTCAACTGATAAAAAAGTCTAGTTATCTTTGCTTTAGGGAATTTTTTAAATGTTGGTCAAGGAAGGGTGTCTCAAGGGCTGTGTTCACACTGCAAGTCTTAATGCACAGATCCAATCTTTTGGCCCAACTGTTTACATTCACTTTAGACACAACTGGTATCAGATATCTGTTTATATTGGTTTCGCCAAAAATGATTGTCATTGATTGCTTTACTATGCACATGGTAGTCTCTCTGGTTTTGAATGGGCGTTTTTTGGGGGGGGGGAATTGTTTATATAATTCATTTCAGATGGCCAAGATTATTTGCCAGCATGGACAAGATAACAGCTATCATGGATTTTTGCAGCGCAAAATCTGACCGCGAACGGATATAGGGCGGAAAATAATGGAAATTTGTGTTTGTTATTTTAAATATAGCCTTTTAATGAAATAAAGTAGCTTGTATTAACTTTACGCCAATACAATTGATGATATCATGCGGAGAGCCCGAGCATATAAATAGGGTGCCTGCAAACATGTCATCAGATTCAAATTGTATGAAGGAAGACGCGCAGACATGCCCGAATCATGGCAACGTGATGCAGGGTCTCGTTCCCTTCTCAGGGAACCGAGTTACATACGTAACCCAAATATGTTCCCTTTTGAAGAGAACTAAACACTGCACCGTTTGCATGTGCTACTGGGGCATTAATACCCACTACGCCATGCTGACCAATGCCTGTCCGTGTGATAAGAGAGCCTTGCTAAACAAGTACAACCCCTAGGCATTGAAGGGCTCAACAGGCCCTGACCCAGATCAACCTAACCCTCTATGGCACGATGTTGCCCTCAGGAAACAAACTACCTTTTCGGACCTCACACCGCCCATTTCATTTATTTTATATTTATATATATAATATCACCTGATACTGTATGTCTGTTTAAATGAGGGGCTGAAGAGGGGCTGAAGAGGGTGTGACCTTTTGTTTGGGGGTGGAGCAGTCCTTTCAGGAAGCAAAGCCACATGGGACACAGTGCCACCAATTGGTAAGATAAATATCACTTATTAACACGTTTAAGTTGAAATAACTGTATATAAAAAATAACATGCACATGCATCAGTATGTCAATAAGTATGCTTGATCGTTTACAGATTTATTTAGTTTTTATTTATATACTAAAACTGTGTTTTTTTGTTTGATGCCTCAGGGAAACATGTCCAGTTTGGCCACTTTTGTTCAGGCAATATCATACGGTTAGAACAATATGGCGCATTCAAGTCTTCCTGGGAAGTCCGGAAAACTCAAAGAATGCGCATCATGTGTGTCATTTATGTTTTGTTAATATTATGATTATGCTACCACAGAGAATTATGGGAAATGTAGTTTGGTCACTCATGTGAGTAGTGTTTTCTCACAAACTTTGTCTCTTTTTCATAAACACAACACATAATGCGTACAAACTACATTGTACTGTCGCCATTCAGAAATAAATTTATTATGATTGAAAACAAATTGCTTCCGCCATTGCTTCCAACTAGTAATCATGACTTTGTTATGGGGTTCATGTGCATTCAACCCGTAAATACAATCTTTCTAACATGACATGAACGCACTAATAGTCAATGTTTTTGCTATCTACTGATACTTGCAGGAAATGGACACAGGAATATTTTATGGGCGGAAGGAACATGATCGAGCAGTTAGGGTCATTCCTTCTGGGAGTGAGGAAAGTGAGCTTGAGGAGAGTCCTCTCCTTCTGCTCCTGTCATCAGGAACTCGTTCCCGGAGAAGGACCCGAAGGCTTAGGAGGAGCCTGGACCCGTCCCATAAAGGCAGCCACCATTGTTCTCACCCCCCGAACTTCTCCACCAGTTTGGATCGGCCAATTGAACAGGCCACCTGTTTAGTGGCACGGAGGGCCAGGTCTGTGGCTATGTGCAGTTTAGCACCTAGCCTCGGGATATAGACTCTCACCCTGGTTGTGGTCTTTAGTTAGGTCAGCCTGGTATGCCTGCAGCACTTCCATGGTGTGCAGGGCACCAGCACTCTGACATGCCACCGTATACAACTTGCCAACCAGCCTAGATGATGTTTGGCATGGCTTGGATGGCAAAACGTGAGCCTTCAGTGACAAGGATGTCCCCGGGGAGAGATAGCTTGCCAAATTCTCTTCAACCCGAGGCATTTATCCACAACCCCGCTCACACATCCCCTCGATATTTGTGTAACTGCAATTCGAAGGGACTATGCAAGCAGAGTAAGGGTGCTTCAATGAACCTGCCATCTCAGTGTGGAGGTCCAGAAGAAAGGGAAGGCTCACTGGAGAATTATGACCTGGCATATATCTCTCATCTGATCGGGCATGGGCGATCTCATAATCATAAGCTCTAATAGCTCATCGTATGTCGGAATTTTATAGGAGGGGTTGTATCAGATTCAGCTGTGATGTCTGATACTGACTAATGACTAGCTGAAACTGAAGAAAAAAACCTACTATAACAAGACTAACTATAGACTTTCTGTAGAATCTGTAGAAGCATGTGATCAATGAAGTTGAAGTTTGGTACACATGCTAACATGTTCTTCAAATATCACTCATACAGATCAACAAACATGGTCGCCAGCAGCCAACCAATTTTTTTGCATTTATCTCAATGTGAATGCCAAATGAGAGATGTAATACTAATGTTCTAATGTACTATTTTCCTTTGCTGTTTTATCAAAACATAACTTACAGTATCGGTGAAGATTCAAGACTGTCAATTCTGTCAAACTCAAAACTTTTCTTTAAAAATATTATTATTAGTCTATGGCTCATGGTGAGAGATGCTGAATAAACAACAACACACGATGTAAGGACACCAAGCGACCAATCTGATGTACATAGACCAAAAAAAAAAAAAAAAAAACTTGTCAAGTGAAATTAGTTTACACGTCATTGATGTTCTAAAAACACAAAAGTTATTCCTTTGCGTTGTTCACGTACAGACGACAACATTATCAAAATTATCCCTATTCACACAGATTCGCGAAAATGACTATAACTCTGTATTGTGCATGCCAGGCCAGTAGTTGGCCATGTCACTTTGTAAAGAAACCCTTTGTAAAGAAACACAGTGTGCTTATAGACTGAACGTGTAATACGCATGGCGTTGATGTCACAGTTTTCACAAATTTGCATTTTTGTAGTTAACACAGTGTAGGATTATCCATGAACAGGACATTTAATGAACACAACACCGCATTCCACAGTTCAGAGAAATTCCCCATCGAACCATTAGTAAGTCATAAAACGCATTCATGGTGCCGAGATGGCTACAGGAGACGTACATTATACTATACATGCAAGAACCAGGAGAATAGGGCGTAGACCCGCCCAATACAATAAATTATTGGCTGATGCACTCGGAAGGACAGGTCGGATGGACTCGCTTATAACCGTATGACAAGAAGCTCTGCGTTGCTTTTTGCCTTACTTTTGCTCTTGGTTTGATTTGTGCAGACTTTTCCATCGTCCAGCTTGCACGTTTACATGCTCCTCAAACCTCCAAGAGCTCACTCAAAACTCATTGACTCTTCCATATGAGCCTCCGTTGAACTTTGTCAAAGAAAACCCTTTAAGTTTTGACTCCAGCTGCTCATCCAGACTCAGAGGAAACTCCATTGCATAGCAACCCAGGAAACCGGCACACGAAGCGCCACCCGGCAAAGCCAACCAACCATTCACCAACAAGTGCTGACCCTCGGAATGCATCATCGACCGACTGCCAGCCAATCAGCGCCGAAGAGATTATCTCCAGTAACTTCGTCATGGACGGGAAAGCACGCACTCACAGGAGCATCTAAACGCAAGTACACAATCTCCTAATCCTAAACACAATCTGCTAGTATATTGATTCTCTCAGGTTGCAGTCAAGAAATAGTGTCTAACGCTAGACATTTGGGACTCCAATCATACTCCGTTAATAACATCACCTTTTCTCTGTCACTGTTTGAATGAATATTTGTTTAGTTCAATAAAGTCTTGGTTGATTTTACATACAAGTTACTGCCTTAGAGGGATACTTCACCTCTGGAAAGATGAATGTGTATTTAAAATGGGTCATTTATGTAGAAGAAATGTGAAATTATTTTTGAATTTGGAGCTTTCTAGACTGAGCAAAGCCAGAAAATGTATGTTTGGCTTATGTGGATGAAAGACAACAACTCCCAGAATGCACTTGCTTCGCTGCCCTAGGAGGCCACGCCTACCGGTAACAGAGCGCAGTAGTTAAACAACAAGTCTAGGCTACTATTGAGTCTCCGTGATGAGTCTGCCCGGGATTTCGAGATCTCCCAAAATGTCCGGGATTCGGCTTTTGCATTCTACAGTCACCATTCATTATGTTTACTGTGGCGAGCAGGACGAGTGAGGGCCGCGGGAGAACGGCGCGAGGGCGGTGGCGTGGTTACTGATGAGTGACACCTGTGAGACGCACCGGTCTCGTATCTCTCACGGAGGAGCGGGAATTTTCTTAGCAATGTTGCCAATCACTTGTTTAGCGTTCATGAAAACACATCATTCAGATTTACCAATCGGAATGAATTCAGTTAGATTGAAACAAACGGTGTGCATGTAAACAATGAATGGCGACTGCAGAAAGCAAAAGCTGAATCCCAGACATTTTGTATAAACTCGACGGTCGGACATGTCCAGGAAAAAGAGGATTTATGGTAATCCCTACTACTCAGCTTTCTCCTACTAAGTTACTCAGCTTTCTCCACAGAACAAGAGCCTGCTAGCTTAGCTTCCAAAAAAAGATATCTGACACTATGTGTACATTCTGTGAGTGAAATCCCACCCTCTATGGGCGGGTTGAGAACATGTGGGACAGCCCCTTCTACTGACTGTAGTCTTTAGCCTCTGTGCGTCATCTGAAGATTTTTTCCAGACAAAAAATACATAAATCTCTGGTCTCAGGGGGATATGAGGGTGGAAAGCACAGTCATTTGTTACCTTGCTCATAATCAGTGATCATAATTTTATGATATTATTTACCGTAGGCCACGGGATAATATTCTGTCCAGAATTGATAAAATACCCTAGTCTCAATTTATCGGTGGACGAGTAGTTGATAAAGTGTTAAATATTAATTTTGAATCATTTGCATATTAATTTGGTTCTTATTCAATGTAATTCACTCATCCTTTGAGTTATATTGATCCTAGTTCCCTTACAACAGAGACGATAATGATATAATAAATAAAAAAAACGGCACATTCAAAAGTTTACTTTTTCAGACCCCCAAAACGATGATGTTCTTGTTTTGTAAATGAACGGCCAAAACACATAAAAAGTTACGTTTTTAGTTGAAAAGGGTGTTGTGTAAACAGCCACTTAATTTGAACCTTGAAAAAAAGACCTAGAGACCCCTGCATTCATTGTATTGCACCCTGCCCTGCTGTTTTTAAAATGAGAACATGTCCTATATGGATGGCCTCTTAGAAGGCAACTGCCTACAGTAAACAGTAGACAGTGAGGTTCCTCACTGTGGTTTTAAACAGAGCTTTAAATATGCATGACAATATCTTCCATGTACATTTCCATCTGGGGAATGAAACCCTGATTTCATGCGTGTTTGATTCTGACCCTCATCACTGCAGCCAGGCCCCATGCAGGGCTCAAAGTCTTGTGTATGTGGACAGGGCACGCTGAGATCCAGCTGTGCCTTCAGCATTCTCTGCCTCATCCTCTTCCCCTTCTCACACGTCGAGGAGCTGCACGCAGACCATGGAGACCAGTTGGAGTAGATACATGTCTCTGGAGTGTCATCTGACAAAACAGAAAAAAATAACGTAGTGAGAGGATGAAAAGTTTAATAAGTACATTTTAGTTTGATAGCTAAGAGAGTCACATGAGACAAAATAATCACAAATGGGATCTTCAAAATAAATATTTCCTTTGCTTTTACTAAACTTCAGTGAGATAAAAAAAAAAGAAAAAAGTTGCTTGAATTTATTCATGTTTCTACAGATAAAAAGACCACAACAATCTCACATGTATGTCTCATGTGGAGTTTCAGAGGAGAAATGTGCTAACTGGGATTTGCCAGGATCCTAAAGTCTACAATAAAAATAAAAAATAGAGACTTAAATATTAACTATTTAACTGTCACGTGTGGTTGCAGGAAGGCAGACAGAAATTTCCAACATGGTTTAATGGTAATAATATAAAGGATAGCAGGACGGGCAGCAACACACAACATAGATCGGACAAAGATTGACAACTTAAATACAAACACAGAGATAACAATGATTAACTGAACACAGGTGATACAGATGAACTGATAATGACAATGAAGGTGGCATGTGATGACAGGCAGACAAGTCCAAGGAAAACAAACTAAACAAAACCCAACTGTGACAGAACGCACCTCCCCACAAGGCGCATCCTCGCGCAGTAAATATAGGAATGAAGGTGGGGGTTTGGGAGGAGGAAGAGCAGCAGGCGGAGGGCTGGCAAAAGGAGTGGGCGAAGGACTGGAGAAGGTAGGCAGATTACAGGGAGAAGAGGTTCCAGGCAGAAGGAAGGTGTATCCAGCGGAAAGACTCATTTCATGACTCATGGTGGAGCCGATGGAGGGAGTTGTCATGGAGGCTGAAGGGCAGAAGGTTTCAGGGCGATGACGGACTGAGGCGGAACCGATGAGGGTGGATGACCGGGAGAAGATGGAGGTATGCCGGACCATGGTGGAGCAGAGGGTTCAGATGGACACGCTGGCTTAGGCAACTGAGGCATAGACGGGGACACAGAAGGGCACGGTGGAGACAGAAGGACAGAGGACCAAGGAGTAGCAGAAGGGAGTGAGGAGTACAAAGGAGCAGGGGGGACGAAAGGACGAGGCGCAATTAGCGGGCTCCGGGCTGGGCTCTGTGTGATGTCCCGGAGCGGACTCCGAAGAGCGAAGTGGAGTGGGCTCTGAGGGGCAGACTGGGACTGACGAAGGCACAGGAACGGGTTCAGTCTATGTGATGATGATGGCTGGTGTTTGTGGTTGAACTGAAGTGTTCAACATGACGGTTTAATGGTAATAATATAACGGATAGCAGTACAGACAGCAACACACACTATACACAACATAGATTAGACAAAGATTGACTGAACAGACGGAACTTAAATGCAGATACAGATGACGATGATTAACTGAACACAGGTGATACAGATGAACTGATAATGACAATAAAGATGACACGTGACTTGTGATGAGAGGCAGGCAAGTCCAATGAAAACAAACAAAACAAAACTGTAACATTAACATTACATTCTCCCAAGATCATATTACCTGAGATAACCGCTGATGTAAGATGAAGTCAAGATGAGACCCGCTTCAACATATGTTTTTGTTGATTGCCACAAAAAAAAAGTTGGCTTTCATTTACTTGACTCTGCATCAGTAGCTGATGCTATGAGAACACCCTCCATGTGTGTCAACAGTACCTCATAAGAAAGTGCTATCACTCCTCAGGATTCTATTCTTTAGGAAAAATATATTTCTGTCCATGCTATCTTCAGAGTTTTGTTCAGTTTCAGTAACTCACCTGTTCTTGATCACCTACAGAAGCTAGATCTGAGAATAAACCTTCAGAAGACTGTTTTGTTGCTGAGGCAACAGACCGTATTCCTAGGGGTGGAACTGAACTCATGCATAATGCAAGAGTGATTGTCTATAGCCTGTCATTTCGCCTTTGTCTGAATTGATTCAGAACAGGGCGAGACATTTCTGTAGGTCTGTTCGCAGGCTTATGGGTCTCATGGCAGCAGGTTCACCAATCCAATCCAATCCAATCCAATCCAATCCAACTTTATTTGTTAAGCACTTTTAAACAACCAAAGTTGACCAAAATGCTGTACAGAAAAAACATCACATAAGGCACACAAATTACATACAACAAAAATAAAATGAAACGACATAAACATACACATAAAGATGAGTAAAAATAATAGCCACGCAATCAAAATCAGAAAAAAAAACAAGTAAATACAATCAACATCTTGCTAGGTGTCAAAGGCCAGAGAAAAGATGGGTTTTAAGTCGGCTTTTAAAAACAGACAAAGAAGAGGCCTGCTTAACGTGCAGAGGCAGATCATTCCATGGCTTAGGAGCAGACACAGCCAGGGCACGGTCCCCTCTGAGCTTCCGCTTAGTTTTAGGCACACTCAGGAGCAGCTGATCATCTGACCTGAGAGAGCGGGCGGGTTTATAAGAGTGTAGAAGCTCAGAGAGTAATGGCGGGGCAAGACCATTCAGGGATTTAAAAACAAATAACAGAATTTTAAAATGGATCCTAAATTGAATAGGCAGCCAGTGGAGTGAAGCTAAAATAGGGGAAATGTGCTCATGTTTACATGTGCCAGTTAAAAGACGTGCAGCTGCATTTTGTACCATCTGGAGACGAGTGATGGAGGACCCACTAACCCCCACATACAGTGCATTACAATAATCCAGCCGAGTAGTAACAAAGGGATGGATTATAGTCTCAAAATGCTGTCTTGACAGAATTGACTTTATTTTGGCCAGCTGCCTCAAATGGAAGAAGCTTGATTTGACAACAGCCTTGACCTGACTGTCAAATTTAAGCTCAGGGTCCACTTTAACCCCTAGGTTTGTGATGCTAGGTTTAATCCAGTGGTGCCTCCAAAAACCATCACTTCCGTCTTTTTTTCATTGAAATTTAAAAAGTTCAGAGCCATCCAGGCCTTTATGTCGTCAAGACACTTAAGTAGCAGTATAACAGAGTATTAATTTGTCTTTTTAAGAGCAGCTTCACCAGTGGACGTGCTTTATATGAAACCATTTTAGTGGTGGATTAACAATTGAGGACTTTGTCCCTGTTGGCTTCCTCAGCACACAATAAGTGTTAGGAGAAAATGCTATCAGTTACATTGGAAATAATGGCAGTCCTTTGGGCAAAGCAGCTTATGAAGGGCCCAGCCTAAGGAGTCTGGGAGGGTGATATCTTTGCGTGTCACATAAATGACATGAAAATGATGATGTTTTTTTTTCTTGTTTTGAGCAATTTCCTTCCAGATATTCAGGACTGTCATATGGTCATCAGGTGGAGGTTAGTTTGGTGCATTCTTTTTTAGGTGCAGAAAAAAGTTTATGTCTCTAAGGGAAGTGCATATCTCAGATTGGTTAAATATGGGAGCAGATCTTCTCTCAAGGCATGGGTTAAGGCCTGGAGAATAGCGGTTGCATCCTCAAACCATGGGTCTGATTTGGCTAAGGTTCAGCAGGACAGATGTGAGTCTGATTCCCTGCCTGTGTGCTTTATCGCAGATAAGTCTGCTTCCAGTGGTTCTTATGAGAGTGCAGGAAGACATAGTGGATTTTCTTCTGGTGGAACTCTCTGATTAGATCTAGTGTTAAGGAAGCCATTTTGAATGCAAGAGCTCCCTCAACTGCAAAGTCACACTTGGAGAGTGTTCCCATAAATGTCACCTACTCAGGGAACCAATTTACAAATGTAAGAGACGTTATTAAAGGAAATGATGTTATGTAAGACCGACAGATTCGAGCATAACGTCTGTTCCCAGCTCTTAGGTCTTACATTTTATGTTGAATTGGAGGAAAGGAAACAAGTAGTATCGTGGTTTTAAAATGAAACTATCTTCAGCTCTAAGTGATATAGAACTACATCCTGACCGCTACTGGCTAAATTTTCTGTGCTAGAATTGAGAGTGGCTGAAGAAGAAACATGAAACAAGAAAATCCATAGCTCTAAACAGTCAGCAAGAGAGTTAGGCCTATATGAATTAAATGTTTTACAAAATTATGCAAATGTGTTGAAGTGATGTCAGGCTACAAAAAAAAAAAAAAATAATAATAATAATAATAATAATAATATATATATATATATATATATATATATATATATATATATATATATATATATATATATATATATATATATATATATATATATATAAATAATTATTACTCAAAGTATATAAGTGATAAGGGTATTTTCATTTAAAGGCACATAACACATTTGTCAAGAAGCTCTACTGGATAGCCATACTGCATGTCAACAGCTGAATCGTGTTACTATTGTTATTTCTCCAAAGGAATTTTAGAAGAAATTTTAAAGTTGAGATTTCATTAAAAGATTGAATAAAACAACTATGAAAGTTCCGGTAACATTCGTTTCATGTCAAGAAGATGCTGTTTTCTGTGCTGCGAAAAAGCCTACAGTAACCTCTCAAGAATTTTCCATTTGGCTAGACTGGAGGGTTTTAAGAAATTGAATAGTTAAAAGTCTCTCTCTCTCCCTTTCTCCCTCTCTCTCTCTCTCTCTCTCTCTCTCTCTCTCTCTCTCTCTCTCTCTCTCTCAAGGTTGCCTTTGATGAAAAGATAAAGATATGCAAACCTTCTTCTTTTTCCTCCTGGGCAATGTCAGCCACAATGTCGTCCACATTATCAGGCACAATGTTGCACTGCTCACCCTGCAGACATCAGAAAACAACTCAAACTTTCAAATAGATTCTAAATGATGTCCCTCATTCAATCATATTATTCTACACAGTGATGGGATTTGATTCACTATTGCTATCTGATTGAAAACCACAAACAAGATGACAGGTTATACTTTCCCCTGTTTGTCCTAATACCCACCTAACTCTCTCCCAATAAAGTATGTATGACTTTCAATACTTCCATGGCACTGTTGTGACATGCTGGCTTCATCAATATGTATAGTCTGTTGTTGTTGTCGAGTTATTTTATCTCTCAGTTTATAGACTTTTATGACATGAATAATGCAGAGATATTTTGCACAGTAATAAAAGCTAAAAATGCAACAGCTAAGAACATTTTCTTTTGAAAATGTAATTTTTCTAAGACAAGTAAAGAAACAGACCTTGCGGGCAATTCTCTCCACAACAACTCTGGCCACAGGAGTGATTGCGCCACCCTCTGGGTCGTAGAAAGGGCTCTGTGGATGGTCTAAACTTGTGAGGGGGCGGATTTTCTCCTGAGGTGCTGCAGGCTTGTTGGGAGACTAAATAAACATTAAATAAATAAACCAATTTACCAAAATGTCAAATGTTCCAGTCATTTATGCCACATGAAAATCATATGAAAAAACAACAACATCAGTGGTAAGAATTAAAGGGATGGTCATTTTCTGTCATTTAATCGATCAAATTATAAATATTTTTTTTGTGAACATGTTTCATTTTTTTTTTATATACCTCAAAAGAATAAAACATAAGTCCTTATGGACCGAAACATCCACCAGTTGGAGTGCCCTTGATCTCCTCAAGAGGGCACTCCTCTCTTCTGTGTTGGATTTTTTTTTTTTCTGATTTTGCTCATTCTTTGGATTTACTTTGGTTATGTTTGTCAATAAAGACTTTCTTACTGCAATTGGATCCTACTGCCATCATTTCTGAATGACCAAAAAGAACAAGGATTCATTTTATGTGTATTGTTTCTTTAATGCCTGCTACAAATTGTACGATTTTGACCTGTCCCAGAAAAAAAGATGACCAATCGTGGCGATTTCTGTGGTCATGGCTACTAAACTGTGGTCATACAGTGAGAGAGGTTTTTGTCACGGTTATGCGAACAAAGGTAGCCTGCGATTAATTTTATGACAGTGTCAGAAACTTTGCATGATCATCTCACAGTGTGTTTGCTGCTACGACCTACGTCTACTGACTGGCCAATAAAAACTAAACATGAAATGACATATTGATAAACGCGATATGACGCCAACACTTGCAAAACTGGCATGCCAAGTTTGCCTGTTTTCCCTAGCCCTGACCGTGTACATAATCTTCTCTTTCGCTTCCTCCTCTTTTTTTCAGCCCACATAAAAACCACAATTGCCAAAATGCGATTCATCTTGCTCTATTTGTTTACAACTAGCGCATGCTGATGATGTTTTATTCTTCCTTACTAACTTGCGTCGTAGCCTATGATTCATAGGTGTGTGTCATCATCATACAGTCTACATACATGTAATGCCGAAGTTTATTAGATCCATGTAGTACAGTGTGATTTTTAATGATCTTTAAACATATAATTAAACATTTAAAGGGATTGTTATTATATATGGTTATTTCATATTTTTACAGTTTAAAATCAACTCACACAACAAAGAGACCACCAAGCCTTTAGGGTATGAAAAGAGAGATTAGCTCCACAGTCAACAGCAGCAAGGTCGCTGAGAGAAGTTGCATATAACAGGCTCAACCAGGGGAGCAATACAAATTATATACACAGACCCACTCCCCAATGATAGGGAAAAAAGTGAGGAATCCAAAGTTGTGTTAGGAACGGATTAATTTAAAGGAATGTTCCTGGTTTAATACAACATGAGCTTTAACAACAGCATCTGAGACAAGTTAGAAAAGAAAATAAAAGAAAATGATTTTGCATGGTGAATGGGAGCATGTTAAATATGCTGTTCATAGAGATTATTTTATATTTAATCAGGAATATTCATTTAACCACCCAACCACTCCACAAGTAAAAATAGTAACCTCTCAATATGTAAATTAAACAAACAATCAAACATTTGATCATTATCCATGGGAATGATGTCAATTCAAGCAGATATTTTGTTCAGACAGACACAGTAGATGGCAGAGTCAAACTATGGTCATGACTGTATGGTCTCAAGTGGACCACTTCAGCTGGCAAATTGCTTTTTTAAATTAAGTCATAATTTGTCATGTTTTCATGTTCTTATTTTGGTGTGTTATTAATACAGAGAGAACTCATTTGGTTTACTTTGAGCATGTGTATAAGTCACAACCTTTATTATCCAAAGACTTCACTGTAGTATCTCATTGACTTGACATCTAAACCATGTGGAACAAAGGTATGAGGCCACACTGAAAATATGTTTTAAGAATTATTAAAGTATTGTTTTTAATTCAAACCTGGAATCAGAAAATTTTGGACATGAATAAAGAAATTGCTAATTCCATGCCCTTTTTTAATGCAGTGCATGCGAATATGTGATTTCCTCGCTTTTAAATAAAGTCAGCAAAATTGGAACATACCTGTACCAAATACTAAGGAATTCTAAAATTCATGTTCACTTTCATTTCAACTGCTCACTCAAATTGTCTTAAAATTGTCTGATAAATGTAATTTGTGATGACAAATTCTCTAGTAAATAAGACAAATTTCGAAATAGAAAGTGTCAGACTTTTGGACCCCGTTGTATATCTTTCCATGAGAGCTCACCTCGTAAGTGACTCCGCTGTCTGTTCCTGCATCCCATGGGATGAGGTCCTGAACCACCTTCTGGACCCAGCCACATTCTCTGGTGCAAAGGTCTTCTGATGACAGACCAACGTTCCAGTCAGGACTAGGGCCCAGCATCGTCAAAAAGGACATCAGGTGACGTGTGCGGTCAACTGAGAATTCGGCTGAGGGAGCCGCTCGACTGAGGTAAAGAGAGAAATCAGATGACTTCACATTTAGATGGCATACATCTCATTCATACATGAGAGGGAGGTAAAAGAGAAAAACATAAAAATTACAAATATGTTTGTTTGGTCACACTTTAGTTTAGGGTCCAATTCTCACTATTAGCTAACTAATGACTACAACTTTTGCATCAATGGACTTATAATAACCACTTAATAATAGTTAGTAAGGTAGTTGTTAAGTGTAGGTATTGGGTAGGTTTGAGGGATATAGAATATGCATGCAGAATAAGGCATAAATATGTGCTTTATAAGTACCAATAAACAGACAGAATCCTAGTAACATGTATGTTTATAAGCACCTAATAATAATAATAATAATAATAATAGGTAATAGTGAGAATTGGACCCTAAATAAAAGTGTTACCGTTTTTTTTAATAAATTCTCATTTTTTTCATTATCATTAATATTCTTTTGTATTAGGATATCATTTTAATGACAATAAAGCACCCCCTACACACGCACACTTTTTTAATGAAACATAATATCATTGTAATTACTGTAAAGCAAGCTAATACATAAATATTTAAATTGGAAAGCATTTATACATATATAAATATTTATATAATGAACAATATTTAATGTAATGGATAAAATACTATAGGAAACTATAGGCAGGAAGAGTGATAGAAAGTAGTTAGAAACAAAATACAAACTAGAAAGCTTCAACACAAAAGTCCAAGTTTTTTTTTCTTCTTGCTGACAACAATACAGTATCACTTGTATAAACCACAGAACCCCCATCACTAAGCAGAACGTTTATATTGACTGTAGATTATATTTGGTTATTACCAGGGTTTGAAATGAACACCCGCCAAATGCGGGTAAAAATCAACTGTGGTGGGTAACGCTGTCAAATCACTAGCCAATTTGGTGGGTTACTTCACTTTGCTGGGGAAGTTCGTGTAAGCCAAATCTACACAGATTTAGCGCAAAGGCAAAGTTTAGCGTGAGTCATCATGATATATATACAAATGATATATATAAATACAGCATATTGCAGAATCTGCGAATATCTGGCTTACTTGAACATACACGTCAGTCACTACGCAAAAAAGAACAGTGCGCTTGTTCATTTGCATTGAATCAATAGCAAAGATTAAAAAATAATAATGTGGCGATACTTGCCTGGGGTAATTAACCCCAGTGAAAAAAGTAAAGACCCACCAAACAACAAAGGAAAGCAAGAAAAGAAAATTAGAAGCCAAGTGGAAAGCTGGGAGCGCGAGTGGCTCGTTTTTGACTCAACAAACAATGTTTGGAAAAACACAAAACAAAAATGTTGTTACTGGAACTTCAAGGTAGAGGCTGTCAAAGACCATACCTTTTTGGTGATGAGGATGAAAGAGGGAGGGAGGAAATGGCTGGATAACAGAGTTTTGTTTGAATAAGAAATTAATGTATGGAATAAAAAAAAAAAAAGGGAGGGAGGAAATGGCTGGATAACAGAATTTTGTTTGAATAAGAAATTAATGTATGGAATAAAAATTCAAAAATTAAAAAAAAAATTGTTATATACATATATATATAATATATACAGTATATATATAAACTGTGACGTAGTTAATCTGGTATATTTCTCTTTTTTTGGCTAGTAGAGGTTCTGAATGGCTGGACAACTTGTAGTAGCCAAATTGGCCAGTGAGTGAAAAAGTTCAAATTTAAAACCCTGGTTATTACATGACTACTTACAAAATAAATAAATATATGAAAGAACATAAAATACATATTTTTTAAATGTTTAAATTAGTTTATTTTCCAAGTGAGATTATAACACAATTCCAAGTGATCCATTTTGGTTTTTGATTATATTCTCTCCATGGGTACAGCAAGTTTAACAAATTTAAATAAATAAATAAATCTTCTTACACAAGGTGATGTTTTTGTTCAATCCATCCTGCAATCCAAACTGAGTCTAACTCCCTTTCTCCACAAAAAAAAAATACAGAGTAAAATAATTTACACAAAGATCTCTATTTTCATAACCAAAAAAGTTTCTAAACTACTTTTCCCATACAGACAAACACATACATATCATACGTACACATGAAGATAACTACAGTGATCACATTGGATACATTTCTGTCTGCAGGTCTCTGTAATCCCCATTTCTCTCCATTTCCAGACATACATGTATATCTTTCCTTTGCATTGGCTCAATATGGCTGTCAGAGATATATTTCATCCCTCCAATATTTTCTGTTAAAAGAGTGAAGCGTAGCAAGCTCACGCCCACCAGGTGGACCACCAGGTAGATGTTCATCGTTGATAGGATCACGGTGTCAAACATTTGTACATACTCACAGAGTGTGGGGAATTTATTGTGTCCTCAGGGGATTAACTAGTCTCCAAGTCTCATTTAACCATCTCAAATAAAATGTATGAATGTACTAGGCCTGTAAATCAATTACAACTTTTAATCGACTTTCAAATTATTTATATGATATGTTGATAAATAAATTGCATGAATACATTTTTGATCATTCTATACTGATTTGATGGAATATAAACATTTCTGATTATTATTTGTTGAAAATGGCTGTGCACCTTAATATTTTGGTAGAAACCGTGATACTTTTTTTCAGGAGTCTCTTTAATAAATAGAAAGCTCAAAAGAACAGCATCTATTTGAAATATATGCCTAGTTCCCTTTCGTTGTCACTCCGAGTTCCGTCGGATGACGACGAATGGGGTTTCGCTTAGAAAGCCAATCGACTTCGAGTACTACAAAACGAGCCAATGGCAAAGAAATGCCATGGGTCTGCGGAATTTGCATAGCGTAACTCCGCCTCACCTCGTGGGTATTTAAGGAGCACGCTCATAGCAAATAGGCATGTTTTCGCTTCGGAGCCAAGAGTATCTCTTCGCTCCACAGCCATTTCTGACTTCACTCTACGAGACGAGCCACTCTCTCCGGTGTTGGTGTGACGGCGATCTGCAGCGAGTTCACATTGCCTGCTGATCTGTGCAGTGATCTGCCAATGAGTGTGTTTCTCCCTGCTCGCTTCAACATCGCGGAGTTTCTTCCTCCTCTCACAAAAGAGCTCGCACGCGGCACGTCTTTTTAAAGACGGCTCGCCCGTGAATTTCTGGTTGCGGTCGACTCATTTCCGATTTTGATGGGCACATTCTCTGCTCTGCGTGCTTGGGCTTCATCACGCTAGAGCAGCGTTTGTGGATGACTCACGTTCTCCCCGCGGGAACGTGATCATCGCGTCATTACGGTCGAGACTCAATGATCTCGTTAGAGAGAGAGTCCCCTCATCCACACCCCGATCTAACACTCTCCACATGAGGTGCTACTTCGGCTGGTGGCCAGGGTGACCTGAGGGTGTGTGTGTGGAACAAATCCGCCGACTCTTTGTCCGTGGACCACGCCCCCCTCTTCAGTGACGCAACCCGCGAGTGTTCAGGGGATTCCCCGGGTCTATTTTCGGATGCCCCACGGGTTTCCCTTGACGCTCCAGAATCGGATCTGTTGTCCATCGCAGCATCACAGGGTGGGCTAGAATTTTCAGGAAGTGAAGATTTGACAGTGCTGCCACTTTCGGGTGTGCATATGGCATTTGTCGAGTCAGATCCTGAGATGACGGCCATGCTTTCCCGGGCGATTGGTTTTTGGGTGTGGCCGCTGACTCCTGTCAGCGTCCACTCCAATACCTTTTTTCCCGGATGTGCATTAGGAGATCTCGAAATCCTCGAAGACCCCCATGTCTTCCAGCGATCCCTCGTTGATCTCCTTCGCCCTTCCTTCCCTCGACGGGGCCGCTGCCCATGGGTACACTGGGGTCCCCCGGTTGAACGCTCTGTTGCGATGCTACTGTGTCCTCAGAGTGCTTCCTCTCGGCGCGATCCTAAGCACCCGTCCTAAGCCTGTAGTTTTTCGTCTACACTTGTGGCGAATTCCTATAGCGCTACAGGACAGGCAGCCGCCTCACTGCATGCCATGGCCATTCTGCTGGTCTACCAGACCCAGATGCTCACGGACATGCACGAGGGCGGGACTGACCCAGGGCTCTTCAATGAGCTGCGCGCCGCCACTGACCTTGCTCTCCGAGCGACGAAAGTGGCCGTACGTTCCCTGGGTCAGGTGATGTACACCATTCTGTGGCTGAACCTGTCCGATGTGCAGGATGTCGGGCGGACCCATCTGCTTGACACCCCCATATCCCAGGTCGGCCTCTTCGGCGGTGCGGTTGAGGGCTTTGCCCAACAGTTCTCAACCGCCCACGAGCAGACTGAGGCTTATTCTGCCCCAACGGCCCCGCCGTCCGAGCTGATCCCTCAGTCTGCCCACCGCCGAAGGCGCCCTCCTGCGGCTCCCACCCCGCCCGTTCACCCGGGCTGGCTCTGGAAGCCGCAGGGGGACGCCACAGCCCTCTCCAGCCCTGCCCCCCGCTACACGCTGGGTTAAGCGGCACTCTTGAGATGGGCTCCTCAGAGATGGGACTCAGTTCTTTCCAGGAGCTGGTAGCAGGGCCACTCCTTTCCCTGGTGGAGGGCCGGGGAAGAATCCTTATTCAGAAAGAACTGACTCTCCCGTTTCTGAGCACACAGAGTTCTAGGACGACACGGTGCGCCGCCCCCGGGCTGTGCACCCCTCGTCCTCCTCTGTCCCAGAGCCGGATGACAGTGCGCGCCGTCCCCGGACCGTACCACTCTCATCCTCCTCTGACGCCAGACCCCTGGCAGAGCAGACCCCCGTGGAACGTTCGTCCTTCCCTGGTCTGCTCTGTCAGGACGCGGTCCATGGCTGCACCCCCACACCGGGCCGCTATGCCGTCCATGTCTGGGTCAGCCATACCGCCTCGCTGCCCCACCGACGGGAAGTCTGTAGTTCGCGTGACCCCGCTGGTTCAGTCGTTGGGAGCCTGGCTAGAGCTTCCCAACCTGTCCCGCTGGGTCGCACGAACGATCAGGCTCGGCTACGCGATTCAGTTCGCGCGGTCTCCTCCCCGCTTCAGGGGAGTCCGCTCCACTATGGTCGGTGGCAATGCCCCTATCATGAGAGCGGAGGTTGCAACCTTGCTGGCGAAGGGTGCGATCGAGACTGTCCCTCCAGCCGAAATGAAGACCAGCTTCTACAGCCCGTATTTCATTGTCCCGAAGAAAACCGGTGGGTTACGGCCAATCCTGGACCTGCGCGTTCTGAACCGCTCCCTTCACAGGCTGCCGTTCAAGATGCTCACCGCCAAACGCGTTTTCGAATGTGTGCGGCACCAGGGTTGGTTTGCAGCGATCGACCTGAAGGACGCCTACTTTCATGTCTCCATCCTCCCTCGACACAGACCGTTCCTGCGGTTTGCTTTCGAGGGGCAGGCATATCAGTACGCAGTTCTCCCATTCGGGCTAGCCCTGTCTCCTCGCGTCTTTACGAAGGTCGTCGAGGCAGCCCTTGTTCCCCTCCGGGAACACGGGGTTCGCATTCTGAACTACCTCGACGACTGGCTAATCCTAGCTCACTCTCGAGATCAGCTTTGCGAACACAGGGATTTGGTGCTCCGCCATGTAGCCCGTCTGGGCCTTCGGGTCAACTGGGAGAAGAGCAAACTTTGCCCCGTGCAGAGGATCTCTTTTCTCGGTATGGAGATCGACTCGGTCGCCATGTCCGCGCAGCTTACGAGCGAGCGCGCGCAGTCACTGCTGACTTGCCTGACACAGTTCGAGGGCAAGAGTGCGGTTCCACTGAAACTTTTTCAGAGGCTCCTGGGGCATATGGCATCCGCAGCCGTGGCAACGCCGCTCGGATTACTCCATATGAGACCGCTTCAGCTTTGGCTTCGCGACCGAGTCCCGAGGGGGGCATGGCAACACGGCACTCTCCGAGTACCAGTTACTCCGACCTGCCGTCAGACCTTTACCCCGTGGTCGAACCTCAGTTTTCTACGGGCCGGAGTGCCCCTGGAACGAGCTTCCCGGCATATTGTCGTAACGACAGATGCCTCTACCATGGGCTGGGGTGCCATGTGCAATGGACGTGCTGCCGCGGGCTCCTGGACAGGACCCCACCGCTTATGGCACATCAATTGCCTCGAGTTGCTGGCTGTACAGCTCGCCTTGTGCCGCTTCCGAGCCGTGCTCAGGGGTCAGCATGTACTAGTCCGTTCAGACAATACCGCGACCGTAGCGTACATCAACCGTCAAGGTGGTCTGCGCTCCCGCTGTATGTCGCAACTCGCCCGCCACCTCCTCTTATGGAGTCAGAAGCATCTGAGGTCGCTTCATGCCATTTATATCCCCGGAGCCCTGAACTGTGCAGCCGACGAGCTCTCACGGTTTCAGCCCCTCCCTGGAGAATGGCGACTCCATCCCCAGTCGGTCCAGCTGATTTGGGACCAGTTCGGGGACGCACAGATAGATCTGTTTGCCTCTCACAACTCGACCCATTGCGCCCAGTATTATTCCCTGACCGAGGGCACGCTCGGCACGGATGCACTGGCGCACAGCTGGCCGCAGGGCCGCAAATATGCGTTTCCCCCAGTGAGCCTTCTCGCGCAGGCCCTGCGCAAGGTCAGGGAGGACGAGGAGCAGGTCATTTTGGTCGCGCCGTACTGGCCCGCCAGGACCTGGTTCCCCGAACTTGTACTCCTCGCGACAGCACCTCCTTGGCCGATTCCTCTGAGGGAGGACCTCCTTTCTCAGGGACGGGGCACCCTATTGCACCCTCGTCCCGATCTTTGGAACCTCCACGTGTGGCTCCTGGACGGGACGAGGCAGGTTTGAGTACCCTACCACCAGCGGTGGTGGCTACCATCACTTCCGCTAGAGCGTCGTCCACGAGACACGTCTATGCGTTGAAGTGGAACCTCTTCGTCAACTGGTGCTCTTCTCACCGAGAAGACCCCCGGAGATGTCCGGTCAGTGTCCTGCTTTCCTTTCTTCAAGAGGCGTTGGAGCGAAGGCTGTCTCCCTCCACCCTCAAGGTCTATGTCGCCGCTATTGCCGCACATCATGACCCGATAGAAGGTAAGTCCGTGGGGAAGCATGACCTGATCATCAGGTTCCTGAGGGGAGCGAGGAGACTGAATCCTCCTCGTTCTCCTCTCGTACCCTCTTGGGACCTCGCAGTGGTCTTAACTGCCCTGCGCAGCGCTCCCTTTGAGCCTTTGCAGTCAGTCGAGCTTAACTTCCTGTCAATGAAGACAGCGCTCCTGACTGCGTTGGCCTCCATCAAGAGGGTAGGGGACCTGCACACATTCTCCGTTGACGAAGCGTGCTTGGAATTCGGGCCGGGTGACTCTCACGTGATCCTGAGACCCCGGCCTGGATATGTGCCCAAGGTTCCTACCACTCCCTTTCGGGACCAGGTGGTGAACCTGCAAGCGCTGCCCCCGGAGGAGGCAGACCCAGCCTTGGCACTGCTCTGTCCAGTACGTGCATTTCGCATCTATGTAGACAGAACGCAGTGTTTCAGGACCTCAGACCAGCTCTTTGTCTGTTATGGTGGGAAGCTGAAGGGAAAGGCTCTCTCCAAACAAAGGTTGTCTCACTGGATAGTGGACGCCATTGCTTTGGCATACCAGCAGCAAGGTCGACCGTGCCTCCTTGGTGTGACCGCCCACTCCACCCGGAGTGTGGCATCCTCTTGGGCTCTAGCGCATGGCGCCTCGCTAACAGACATCTGCAGAGCTGCAGGCTGGGCGACACCTAACACATTCGCCAGATTTTACAATCTCCGAGTGGAGCCAGTCTCCTCCCATGTACTGTCTTTTTCAAGCTAACATGGGACCCGTTAGGTGTCTTCGCTTGCTCGCCATTCCACTCCACGGACTGGATACGTGCGATATTCTCCTCAGGTGAGCTTCCCCGAAAGCCCTGAGTTCCTCCAGCACCCCAGTGTACCTTGGTATTCCTGTGCTAATAGGAGTCCTTCGTCCGTGCTATCTCACGACAGGGATCTCAGATTACGCAGGGCACTGGAAGACAGCTGAGAAGGTGGCGTGATTAGACTGGTATCCCCATTCGTCGTCATCCGACGGAACTCGGAGTGACAACGAAAGGGAACGTCTCGGTTACGGATGTAACCCTCGTTCCCTGAGTAGGGAACGGAGACGTTCCGTCTTCCTGCCACTTTCCGCTGTACCGCGGGGATCGCCTGAGCTCAGTCTTGGCTCCTCAGCGAGAAAAACATGCCTATTTGCTATGAGCGTGCTCCTTAAATACCCACGAGGTGAGGCGGAGTTACGCTATGCAAATTCCGCAGACCCATGGCATTTCTTTGCCATTGGCTCGTTTTGTAGTACTCGAAGTCGATTGGCTTTCTAAGCGAAACCCCATTCGTCGTCATCCGACGGAACGTCTCCGTTCCCTACTCAGGGAACGAGGGTTACATCCGTAACCGAGACGTTTTGTCATGAAACTCTAGATGATGCATGCTGATGGGTCCTTAAAGGTACAATATGTAAGAATTTAGTAATAAAATATCCAAAATCACTTGCACGGTGTGATATATTTCCTGCAGTTGTGTACTTACAATATCCCAAAAGTCTCCAAAAATGTATTATTTCAGAGAAATTCCAATTTTAAATAAGTGGCCGTCCCGGAAAAAAATGTCGCCTGTCAATGACGCAATATCCGCGCTATCCTCGGTTTCCGTTCATACTGCCATAGCCTTGACGTAACCATGGCGACAGACGTGGACAACTGCGTAGTGCGTAACGTTTAGCTGCATGCAGTTCTTGTTTCTTTCAAACATAGACCATGGCAAGCAGACTTTGGGACAAACAAGGATAACTAAAATGAGGATCAATATCAGCGTGGCGTTTTTGAGATGCCGAGACTAACTTGGACTTGACAGAGCTTCACGAGTCACGACTTGACAGCTTTATTAGACAGGTGAGCAAATGTACATAAAACAAATCAATGTTATATAACGTTAGCTCAACATGATGAAATGTTAGAATATGGTCAGTATGTTATTCTAATGTTGATCTAGCTTACTGCTAGTTTCGTATAGCAAGCGAACTAACACGTAGTATAACATTATAACTTTCAACACACATTTAAATGCCGTTTAGTGTGATAGTGTAACGTTAGACCAAGTGAAGCAGCGCTGCATTACCTCACAAGTTTAATTCGTCTAATAAACTGATCTGTGTGAGTAATCCAGCACTTGCGGGTAGTTCGGTAGAATTAAATGTCCTTATTCCTTTATATCCGCGTAACTCGCGTGTGATATCTGTCTCTTTAGCAATCGCGACCTGCTTCATACCACTGTAATGTTAAAAAACATGAATGTTTGCACTCATCCATAAACATTATTAGATCAATCAGCTTGACAGCAAGTCCCATCATTCAGCGCATCACTGCGTCATGAACCTACACCTTTGTTATTGTTGGAAACTGCGCCCTCTTGTGGCGAAAAAAAAACCTACATATTGTCCCTTTAAAGCAACCTGAGGATATTCACAGCATTAACTACTTGGCACAAGCTCATTGGTTCATGTCGCATCTGCAGCCAATGAGCTTGCTGCTAACAACATTTAAATGACTGGTTAGCATGCACTATAGCAGTTTGCAAGCGCACTTTCAGAGTTCTTCCGAAACACTCCCCCTTCCCCAGCTCCACCTGTATCAATCTGCTATGGGTAATTTATATGTGTGTATATATATATATATATATGCTATTTGTGCAGCAGCAGTATGTCTTACAAAATCACAGCAGCGTATCAGCATATGATTGGTAGTAGCAAGTTCCTGTACTTGTTCCGCAGCAGCAGCAATAATCTTCAACAACAGCAATAATCAACAGCAGCAGCAGCGTTGCAGATCTTTTCCTCCAAGACCAAATACATCAACATTTTCATATCCATTACCATGCAAAACATTTTCAGAGTTTCAGAGTCTCAGAGTATTTACTAACACATTATTTAAATCAAAAGTTGTGTTAACATTAGTTAATGCCCTGTGAACTAACATGAAAAACAATGAACAACTGTATTGTTTAACTAAAATTAACAAAGATGAATAAATACTGTAACAAATGCATTGTTCATTTTTAGTTCATGTTAGCTTATACATTAACTCAGTGGTTCCCAAACTTTTTCTGACATGCCCCCTTTTTGTAGAGAAAAAATATTTTATAGTATAAGATACTCTCAGACATTACCTTGGTTGTAAATTTCTATAGGATTTATTTGAAATATTGTAAGTAATACAGTACTACTTAACTACTTGGACTCTTAACTTTTTCGCATAAATAGGCAGTGGGGTCTTGTATTACCCTAAAGAGGTTTCAATTCAATTCAAATTAGCTTTATTAGCATGACTGTGTAGCACAATGTTGCCAAAGGATCAACATATTGTATATAAATAATAAAACAAACAAACTTTTGCATAACAATTTGGTGACTGTACACTATCCCTTAGCCTTGCGTTACGTTTTAGACAAGTTGCGATACTGAAAAGAACCACATGGAGATGCCAAAAAAATACCTAAACCTACCGCCTTGACCTGACTGCATATATGCCTACTACAGTACATTTAGAATTTCTTAACACAACATACGCAACATACACATGACAGATAAAAACATTATCCTGAATGTGTGTGGAAACATGAATATACTGAAATATGTCTGTGCATAAATGCAATGTGCGATCAGTGCGTCGAGAGCGCACATACATGGTTTGTTTGCCCATGAGTATAACCGACTCACGCATGCTTATTGCATGACTCCTTTACGTCACTGCAATCGTCTCGATAAAACAATTCGCATCCATCAAAACTTTACTAGCAAAAATTTGGTTTGCTTTATCCAGCCGAGAAACATAGTTTGCGTATATGTTTTGACGCACCGTTAAGTCTGTATTTCACACGTTGTGATGCATGAGGGATTGCGCTTATCTGAATCAATCGCAGGATATGACAGAGCTTGTGTTTTAAAGCTAAACACACTCTGGAATTAATAATTCACTGAAAACTGGCTGCGAGTCACTGTTCTCTCCGTCATCTCTGACGTAATAAGCCTGGTACCCTTTCGAAGGAACAACGACGCTACGTCAAGGTGTTGACGCCATGGGAACGCCTTCAGCATGAGCTGGTGTCTGAGACACGTGTAGTACACACCAAGATATTGGCCTAGGATAAATGCAGGTGCCGCAGCGACATGCATAATCAATTCTATAAATAACACCTGCGCAAGAGCGTCACTAGCTTCTTGTCTTCAGAAGCTGATTTGTCTGTCACTGTGTGTGAAAACTGTTTGTCTGTTTTAGAACAGGAGGGAAAAAATAAAGCCCCCGCTCTATTCCTGGGGACAACGGTGATGTTTTCTCTGTCTCGGAGCAGACAATGCTCTTGAGGGAGCTGATCGCCCTCGCTGTAAGCATTTTACGGCGAGGAGGTTCCGCTCCTGCCTCGTCCTCTATTACCCCTTTTCCACCAAGGCAGAGCTGGTGCTGGTTCGGAGCTAGAGCCCCTAGTATCAAATCGGTTCTTTGTTTTTCGACCACCAAAGCACAAGGTCCGAACCAGTAAAAGTGGTTCTTAAGTAGCACCAAATCATTGCTGGTCTAGAAGTAAGAACCGCTTACGTCAGCGGCTGGGGGCGGGGTTACCGTGACCAACAAGACAAACAGAAACTTGTGACCGCCATTTTTTAAATAGCAGCTAATCATGCTAATAGCAGCTTGATTGTTATCTCCGTTAAAGCAAGTTATGGCGAGCTACACAAATGTGCTGGATTCGCCGTGTTTGAATACCGATGTAGGTTTGCAAAGCCATGAGTAACGCTACGACCGGCATTGTTGATGGAAGGCTTGTTCGAGATGCATCGGAGCGGCGCGGACTGATTGGAGCTGCGGGAGTGTTTGGAGAGCATATGACTCCTCCTGCTTTTGGATCGCTCTCGCAGTTCGAGATTCGCAGTGCCAAACCATCTCGAACAAGCCTGGTGTGTTTGTGTGTGCCGCGCTAGCGTTGCTGGGCAACATGAGATGTATACAGTGACGTAAGATCTGGCTCTGTGATGGCTCTCTAGCCTGTGGAAAGGCAAACCGGTTCTTTGAAAGCTCGTCAGTCGAACCAACTCCGCACCAGCACTAGCTCTAGCTCTGAACCAGCACCTGGTTCTTGTTGGTGGAAAAGGGGTATTTGATGATGAAGGGAATTTTATAGACCAGTAGATTGGGTCCCGCATCTGCCAAGGAAGCACATTGACTTTGATCATGATGCACGCAAATGGAGCTGTTAGAGTAGCGTGAGATGGGTGCTGCCCTTTCTCTCGCTTTATCTACATACTCCAATAGTCCCGCCCAGGAGTTGGAAGCTCGCTCTGCAATCTCTTCCCTTCTGGATGTGGACCTGCTCTCAGGGGGGTCTGGTTTCGAGGTTTAGTGGGAGGTTTGTCGAGTGCAACCAGCGGGCAGTTATCATCTTCCTCTAAAATCTATGTGGGACTGCTAGAGGTCATCACTCGTGCAGTGGCTACTTCAAACATTGAGTGGCCCGATCAGAAGATGGAAGTGCCTTGTAGTAAACTGGATGAGCACTTCCTTATTAGCAATCGGGCCCAGCCATCCAAACATAACCTCCCCTTCTTTTCCGATCTTCACACTGAGATCTCAAAGTCGTGGAAAGCCCATTATTAAAGCCCAACAAAGACAGATTATTCAACTATTGTTGGGTTCACTGAACATGGGTATACCTCAGGTAGAAGAGACATTTGCGGGCTATCTCTCTTGCGCATCGGCTTAGTCGTTAAAGAGCCCAGCCTTACCCTCAAAGCAATGCAGAGTTACATTGTCTTTAGTGGGCAAGGCTTATGGGGCAGCAGGTTAGTCTGGTGGGTCCCTGCACACCATGGCAGTGTTACAGGTTTACCAGGCTGACCTGCTCAGAGAACTCGACGCCGGCGAGGGCCTTAGCCCCAATGCGGTTAAAGAGCTCTGCATGGCCACATATTTGTCTCTCATCGCCACTCACCGACTGTCCAGTCTGGTGACGTTTCAGGTGGCGAAGAAACAATCCGAGGCATTCTGACAGTTTATCCCTTGCCGGGTCCAGCAGCCTGGTCCTTCTACCTGCCGTCCTGCACCCAGCTCCAGGAGGGAGGAACAGAAGGCCAGTGTTGCTGCTCATGTCCCCCCACGTAGGGATTGGGGGTTTGGGCGGCTCACACAGTCTCAGCCAGTGGGTGGCAGACCTGACCTCAGGACAGTCTTCGCAAGAGTGCAGAGAAAAAGATGCCAGAAAGGCAGAGAAAAAAGTCTTGACGCCAGACGCTCCTAGAGGGGGTAGTTATCATATAGCCGCCTCTCTCCCTCATTGTCTTTCCAGGAATCGATCCATGTTACATCAACCATAAAGTAGTTTAAATTTGACCTACTGAACAGATTTATGGCCAAAGAGTCCTCGTTCTTGAACTTTCTATGCACACTCTTTGACTACTTCTTATGTTACATCAGCCAGACAGTAGTCCATATTTGACCAACTGAACATATTTCTGGCCAAATAGACCCTAAACTGTAACTTTCTTTAAATACACATAGGCTGCTTCAAATGTTACATCAGCCAGGAAGTTGTCAATATTTGACTTATTGAAAATATTTCTGGCCAAAGAGCACTGGAACTTTACCTTTCTATACATTCTCACAGTATCCTGATTTTACATCAGGCAGACAATAGTCCAAATTTGACCTATTGAACATATTTCTGGTAGAAGAGTCCTTGAACTATAACTTTCTATACAAACTCATTGACTTCTTCAGATGTTACATCAGTAATGTGATTGGTTGATTGAACCGGGACATCATCATCCTTCAGGAAGACTGACAGGCTGTAGATCGATCCAATGAACATCTGAAACACACACACACACCCAACAAAGCTACCCACATATACCCATATTGCAACACTCTTAATACGTACATACGTAACACGGATCATTTTCCATATTTGACCTGCTGAACTTTCTGGACGAAGGATCGTTAAACTTGGACACCCCTGTCCGAGGCCAATAGCTTGCCGTGTACTCCACATGACTCAGACACTGCATCTCAGGTAACCAGGTTATATACATAAGCCAGAGACGTTTTCTTTACTTAAGCACTGTTTTGGCTGATTTTTTAAACGCATTCGCTTACTGGATCATTGGACTGAAAACTTTCCAGAAGTTTAGCGGCTTAAAATTATCTGATCACGTCACTGTAGATGCTCAGTGTGATAAACTCCCGACTAACAAATCTAGCTGCTTGTCATAAATTACGTTAATGACGCAATTTTGCATACTTCATTAATTTATTTGCGTTAAATTATTTTACTGCATTAATGATTTTGAATTAATTAATTAATTCATTCATTCATTTTAACAACATAATTCGAGAACTTATTCTGATTCAAGGGGAATCAGAATGCCAAATCCTGACTGACGAGAGGAGGAGCTGGGGATGGAGGAGGGTAATAAGCTCCTGAGAAACGTGATAGCTGCTGATGATAGCTGCTGATGATACTAAAGGAGCTTATATATGTATACATTGATAGGCGTCATATTCTTATAGGTATTCGTATAGCTCAGCTGACGCGAGCTTGACTAACGTGACCTGCCAGAACTGACGCAGCGCTTTTTTTTTTGGTACTTGCTGATACAGAGTACTGATACCTGTATATTCATTGCATTTGTGATTTTTTAAAACAGTGGGTAGAGAAACCAAAAGAACATGAATTAAAGTAGTTGGCTTAATTCATCTAGCAAATAGATATTTCCTTCTGTTATTTTCATGCCTAAGTATGCCTGTTGAAATGTATTGTATAAGCTTCTGTTCCTTTGATTGTTCATTCTATCACATTTTATCTTTCATCTAATAGCACAGTGAATATTTAGAGCTGCTCCAGCAGGGCTCAAAGCTATTTTTTTTTTCTATTGTGTTATCTAGGGTGACCAGATGAGATTGGCTGGAATTCGGGACGGGACGGGACGGGGGAGGCAGGGGATGGGTGGAAGTGGGGTATGCCTACTATGATATTAGACTACATAGCCTATTATAGAAGATAATGAATTTCAAACCTGAACCAAACTTATTTTTATTCAAAGATCAACAGTCTGTTAGTAGTCTTTAGTCTGCCACAAAAAAAAAAAAACATTAAAATCATGAACTCAAATGTCATTGTGAAAACAAAAACAATGACTGTTGTAATAGTGCGTAAATCAGACCTTTCAGGCTACAACGGTAATAAGCCTTATGTCAAAATTATTATTACAACTAAATTGTCGGTAATTAAATAAGAAAACTAAATAATTGTGTAGATGATTTGCTTTGTGTAACCCGACATCAGACATTAGGCCGAAGTATTTTTTTGCACACAGTGGCGCGACCAATCAATCACCCCTTTACAACTGGCTGCTGCAACTTGCGGGGGCTGGCTGCAGGACGACTCCACCTTCACGGACCGTTTTAAATGTTTTATCAGACAATAACTACTCAAGATTTTCAGGACAATTAGGGCTGGATTCGGGATTCGGGACAACAGCTTAAATTTCGGGACGTCTGGTCACCCTAATGTTAACAGGGGTTCAATTTTTTTAGATACCAGTGAAACATCAGAATTTTCAGGTACAGAAATTGAATAAAGTAAATAAAATGTAAAATAACACTGCATTGTCTTCACTGTATAAATTAAATATAGATTAATCCAAAGTTACAAAAGTTATTCAGTCAAGAGAAGTGGGTGATTTTCTGTTTGTCTTTTGTTTTTAGATGAACATTAAGGACAGAGAAACCAGTAAAATACTGTCACTTTAAGAGCTGGACGTATCCAAAATACTGATTGTTGTTGTTTAATTCAGTTCAAGGACTTTTAGTTTGTATTTCTTCAGTTCATGGCTTACTTTGTTTGATTTCCCACCACTCTTTAGTTACCATGGACACGTCATTGTTAGTTAATTTGTTCTAGCTGTGTTCTATTAATTACCTTGTTTAGTTCACTATATAGTTGTACCCCGGTTTTCACTCCTTGTCTGGTCATGATCATGTTTAGTTGGTGTTTGCGAAACTGCGGTCTGTCTGTCTGTCTGTCTGTCTGTCTGTCTGTCTGTCTGTCTGTCAGTCAGTCTGTCTGTCTGTTAAAAAGGGTGCACTCGACAAGCTCAAGCCGCTGTGCACTCAACCCACTCTGCGTTTTTCGTTTATCAACTCGCAGACAGAAGCTATGCGTGCATATTTGATTTGTTTAATATTCTGTTTATTAAACAGATATAGATACATTTACTTCATAGACATTTTTGATATCTCTATTATGCTCTTTGTTTGCTCTGTTGTCAGTGTTTCTTTGTCTGGACAAACACTCTATACACGCTGCGCAGTATTGGGCTGAAACTGATACTGGTATCAGTATATGTGCATCCCTAATAGACATACATGAAAACACTCTGTGCCATGAATTATACAACCTAAGTAATGTACTTAATGTGCACATATGCCTGGCATAGGCTACATAATTTTAACTGACAAACAGTCAGCACATATGCTTTATGACAGCGCTGCAAAATTCAGCATAGATGTGTGTCATTATTACAGGGTCCCCGCGGGTCCTTAAAAAGTCTTAAAACGTCTTAAATAAAAATTTCGCTTTATAAGGCCTGAAAAAGTCTTAAAATCTGAAATTTCCGATAAGGAGGTCTTAAATTTCACGTACGGGCCTTACATTTCTTGTCCGACTCGTCATCCGTTATTTTGTTTTGTTTTTTTGAACAGTGCGCACCATTTGGGGGCAGCACTTTTCTATGTGGGTGCAACCTCCTTCATTCCATAGGTGACTGAAGATGAATGCGGCGCGTTGATGGTTTGCCACACCATTCTGTGTCGTGTCGCAGTGTTAATTCCGTTATTGAAAACCATGACGAAAAATGTTTGTTGACGACTTTTTTTCCCCTGACTAAGACAAGACCATGAGAGACGATACCCACGTCATTAAACGATAACTGTGACTACCGGTATTATATCAACACCTACAATATCGTTGACGAAAAAAGTCGAGACTAAAGTGTGTTTAAAAAAATACAAACTTGACTAAAACCACTTTTTTGTCGAATAAAGGAGACAACAACACATTACAGACTGTGTTTACGAGCGAGCGTTCATGCTTACGGTTGCCAGATGTAAATAATTAAATCCCCAGTCAGAGCTTTTCTGTTAAAATAACACGTTTTCTAGCCGGTCTTGTCAATGGTATCTGGCAACCATGCTCGCGCGCGCGCTCTCTACACTGCTGAAGAAGCGCGGATGATCTGAAAACACAGACAAGTAAGCTGGAGTTCAGTGATCTTCATTTGATATTTTCTACTTAAATTAATTAAAGTGTCATTCAGTTGGCCTTTATTCTGTCACGAGCCGCTTGCGCTGTTTGTGCGACTAAATCTGCGATCAGTACAGGCTGATATCTAGCAGTGTTTTTAATGTTGATCATTTTATTGCTATTTTGCAACGAAAGCCACGGCAGAACTGCAGCACACAGCGGTGATTCGAGAACGAATCTGTGGCTTTGAACGAATCGTGAGATTCAATGACCCGTTCATAAATACAGCCACTTGCTTTGTTACCATAAATGAATGACTCGATGACGGATGACTCGCTCATAAAGACAGTGACTTACCGCCACCTACTGGCGATTTTAATTTAATGTTTAAAAGTATTACCTCGTTTTTACCATCATTGCATATTTATTGAACATTGTTTGATTTAAAGCATTATTTATTTTATAAAAGTATTTATAAAGGTAAAAAATGAACTGGAAAAAATCGATTAAAATGGGCAGATATTGTCCCTTAATGGAAAAGGTGTGACTGCAGTCTAAGTGCAAGAGGGGTTACGGCACTATAAAAGATTGGAGAACCACTGAAGGGATATGTAGAATTGCACAAGTGCTACTGCTAAAGAGTGCATTGTCAATACAGCCTGTTACCTTGATTCAAATGTCTCAAAAGCTTAATTGAATTGGCCTAAAGCGAAAAATTATAATGTCATTTTTTGTCTAAAGACTACATATAAAATAGCTACCAAAATTAATGTCGGTAACTGAAGTTTGACTTTGTCAACTAAAACTATGAAAGACAAAATTACTAAAATGTGACCAATAAGCATTTTCATCTGAAGACTAAGACTAAAAAAAAAATGGCTGCCAAAATTAACAGTCGTGTTGAACATTTTCCTGTTTTTTTGTCGTGGTAAGGTCTTAAATTTGCCTTTTAGAGGACTTAAAAAGGTCTTAAAAGTCATTAAATTTGCTGTTCAAAAATGTGCAGATACCCTGTATTACTTAACAAGAAAACAAAGTCTGTTTTAAAGCCATATCTTTATTCACCCCTATACGGAAAATGAAATCATCCAATTCCACCCTCTAAAAGAAACACACAGACACACACAAACACGAAACAAATCGTGCAGCTAATTAGAGACTTGCATTGACAAACTGTTATTTTACTGTCTGCTTGTCAGTGCACTGCTAATCAACTCAACTCAAGCTTTTCAAGGTTTCTGGAAAGTTCCAACAGCAGAGTAGGCATTAACTGCTATAAATATACAGCTACTGAAAAGATCTGCAGAGAAGATGAGAAGACAAAGAGAGAAACAAAGAAAGAACATGTTCCTATTTAGGGTTTTTGGACATGAACTGCCGTCAATTGACATCACAGCGTGAGGAAAAGACATTTATAGCTCTGTTCTCAAGCACTTCTTGCCTCATACTGAGCGTTTCATGACACTCTTAAGTCATTTCAAAAGCAATTTCCTGTCTGCACTCAAGTCCTTATGCACCCAAATGTACTCTATCAGGTGAACACCAGCATTAGAAATTTGAAATTCTTTCTGCCTGGGGGATTCTGGGAGCATTGACCAATTTATATCACTTACAATGTTAAACAAGGAGAAAGTAGAGCACTCCTAGCACATAATGAGTGCCAATAAGTGCAAGTGAAGGCTTTTCTTTTTCTAAGAGGCCGTTTACACTACATCATTTTTTTCAACTAAAAACATAAACTTTTTATGGGTTTAGCTGTCCATTTACATGACAACAGTGTTTTAGGGCCATGCAAACTTTTGAAAACATGTTTCAAAATGAAAGTATTGTAAAACGAAACAAAAAAAGCAAATTTGTGAAAATGGTAACGTCAGCGCATGTGAATTATTTGTTCAGTATATAGGCGCGTATAGTGTTTCATTTACAAAGTGACATCAACCACTAACCATTTTAAAAAACACTTTTTTTTACCTTTATAATTGTCACTGTTTTTGGTTTACACTGTTTCCCTAAGTTGTGTTTGTTGTCATGGTGGCTGATTTGATTCATCATTCAGTTCAGGTGTGTGTGTGTGTGATTAATTATCCTCGTTTGCCTGTGCTACTTAAGTTCCTTTGTTTCAGTATATTCCTTTCATGTCTCATTTGTTGTATGGCTGTGTTGGTTTGCTGTTCTCTGGGTATAGATTCACCTGTGGATATATTAAAGACTGCCTGATAACCTTCATGTTTGTGTGAAGACACTAGCCTACCCTTTAAGCCTTTGCGTGGTCAAATCATGTCCGTAACCAGAAAAACCGGGCTACTATAAGGCGTGTGCTGAGAATTTTAATTTGTCATTAAGATGGCTGCTTTTAATCTAGAAAGGTCTAAACGGCAATCATCGTTGACATCTTGGGAATCACCAGTTGTTAAAACCAAGAAACCTTGAACTGCGGAGAACTTGCTGTAAAAAAAAGGGAAAGTGACAGAGCCTGTGCTAAAATGAGAGTATATAGGCATGGCTTTTGAGAGAAGGCGACAAATCCAAGATCTAAAGGGATTGAAGACTGACACAGAGATGGCCTTTTTTTCTGCTGAACGGGTAAGAGATTTCAGTAGCTCCAAGGTAGCAAACTTGTCATGTGAAATCTGATCTGACTGAGCAATCGTTAGATCTAAACATCAGTAATGTGATTTATTTTAAAACAAACAGTATATGCTCTGGGTTTGATGTCAGTAAAATCAAATATCACTGGTTCCGTAACACATCATTATTGTTGATTGAACTGCTTTGACACATCTTGATGAATCATATTTGAATGTAATAATGCAGATCAGATTTGAGAGCTAAAGCAGAGGGGGATTTCACATGAAGCTATGGTTAGAAGTGTTTTTTTTTTTTTTTTTTTAATGATACCTTTTTATATTTTTTTTTTTGTTGTTGTTGTTGTTGTTGTGTTTGGAGATTGGCAGAGTTCGTCCACATTAACTTCAAATTGTGAACATTTGGTATGTCCTCTTATGTTGAATGGAAGCGATCTAGGTTTGCAACAACATGGGGTGAATAAATGGCTTTTGGAGGGGGGAGGTGGGACAGTGTTTCTGATGATGTTTAATTTCACCATTAGCGTGTAGTGTTCCTTTTGGTTAGGTTTGTTCAATTCAAACATTCAACTATTCACTGCTGAGAATTTTAGCATTTGACTCCAAAGATATGCATTTGTGGGAATTTTTTTCTTGCATTTAGAATAGTATTTTATTCCACCCTTTATTTAGCTTACAAAAAAGGTAGTTAAAAGTGAGGTGTATGCGTTAATTTGGAGTGGTAATTGGCTGCCGTGGCTGGAGAGTACACATCTCCATCATCAGTTTCTAATTATTCATGAGAATGAACTTTTGTAATCCAATCATTGTGGTTTATTATGCATGAGATCACATCCAAATGTCACAAAAGACCGTTTTATTGCTGTTCACGATGTGGTCAAACCTGGAGTTTGATTTTTGTAACCGCACGCTGAGTGTGCAATAGAGTGTTTTCTGTACGGAATATTGCGATGAGTTAAACAACACTTGCAAGTGGATGACAAAACATACTTGCTCCAGTCTGGATATGAACTAAGTTAGTTAGGGGCTGTTCTCTTATTGCGACTGTTAGGTGTAACACACAGTTGAGTGTGTGCAACCTTTTCAGTCAATATTCCCAATATAGCATAGTGTTCAGTGCCTCAATGTTTTTATTAAATGCGCACAAACATATGAAAGTCACAATTTTGCATTACAATGCTATTATATTAAGGTAAGTATCATTCTTCTGACAGACATAGCTGGTAAAACACTGTACTGCCCAATCAGCATCGATGAACAACTTACTTTGCCATTTATTTCAGAATTACTTTTCGAGAATAGAAGGAAAATCAGCTTTCCCTGTCTTTCTTTTTCTGAGGTTGCCAAGATGCCGCATGACCCTTAGCCCTGGATACCTGAAGCTGAGCTTGAGGCTATGAGAGTGAGCAGACGGTATTCCTTTCTCTCACCAGACTATGTGCACCGTTTTCTCCCATTGAATTTACACGTGAGTGTTTATGTGATTGTGTAGCCCTGAGGAGTTTGGCAGCGGGCAGGCCGATGCCTTCAAGAGCGGATGGGAGGCATGGCTTCTTGTGGATCAATATGATGTATTATTGTATTTTATTTTTACATGCTTAGAATAATTGCCTTGCTCTAGACTTGTTTCTTTTCGAGGAAAGGAGTAGATATGGTGAGCTTGAGCCAAGAAGGAGCAGATGGTTAACCCTGTCTCTCGCATTCTCCCTGCCACATGCGATGAATTTGAAGCTTGTGCTACAATCGGTTTATGTGATTGGTAGCTCATGACTGATATTGCTTGTCAGCTCCTCCGTATGCCGCTTTAGTACGACAGCAGTTTAATCATGAATTTTTAGTAGTTGTGACTTGCTTACATGAACATGTCGTGAATAGGAGATGCGGTCTGCATCCATGATCTGTTAGCAAGGAAAAGGTGTCTTTATCCTTGTTGCCCTCAGAAGTCTATGTTAATTCCGGTGCAAAATGCACCTTGGACGACAGCAGACTGTGTGCCAAATGTCCACAACGTTTTGTCCACAGTGAGTGGTGCCTCCATGGTTCATGTTGGGCTCCTTTTGCAGAGTTCTTCCTCTAGAGACTTGCTACTCAGTCACATCAGGGTACTTTCCAGGAAAGTGTGCTTCACGCATAGGCACAATACCAATACCTACCTATCATGTAGAGCAGGGGTCTTAAACTCAACTTAACTGGGGGCCGCTGGAGGTAGAGTCTGGGTCAGGCTGGGCCGCATCAAGTATTCCATGAAAAAATAGTATTTAAGTATTCAAAAAAAGGAGCACAACTGATCCAGTCTTCTCAATCCTTATTATTAACGTTTCTTCTGAACTGTTCCCCTGAATTTGAACATTCCTTTCTGTACATGATTGGTTCTTCATGAGCTATCCTTCTGACAGTTGAAGTTCATTTTACAAACATTATTTTTCTTTTCCTTATACAGGGTGTCCGCGGGTCCTTAAAAAGTCTTAAAGTCTTAAATTAGATTTTGAAAATTTATGGCCTTAAAAAGTCTTATTTTTACTTATGAAAGGTCTTAAATTTTCGATGGCAATTTGAGTTAGACATATCTAAATGTTTTCCAAATTAAAACTATCTAATTAGCGTACTTTTTTATTTATTATTCGTTCTTTGTGGATTTGCTCATTCACGTGACATTGCGCGTCACATTCGCGCCAGCATTATGTCTGTCTCCTGCACGCGGAACAGAAGGAGAGGAGAAGAAAGCTGGTTAATTTCAGTTCAATTGTAAGTTCATTCTTTATGTGCGTAGTGGTGTGCGATGTGTATTGTCTATTATGATATTGTAATCATTGTTTTACTTTAACGTTAACTATGTACGAGGGCGCACTGCGAGCTGACATCGCATTTGTCTCTCATGCTTGCTTTCACTGCGTGATGTGTCAGTGCAGTTATAGGTATGTTCACTAATAGACGTATAAAGTTTTTGTATTTTATATATCATATGTTGTTATCATACAATATTACATCAGCAAGAGGGCTGTTTTCCCGTGCACAATAGCAAATATGATATTTATTTTATATAACATTTAAATTAACATTGTTACATTTTATAAACAATATTGTTTGTTTTCCCTTTATTTCGCTGACGAGAATTTCAAAATGAAACCGTAGCAGAGTCTCAATGCAAAAGACAGCGATGATTTCTTGACTGAAATCCGCGTTTTGAACGAATCATTTTAGAGATTCAATGAACAATCACTTGCAGTTCCTGAATGAATCAGCCGTTTGAACAAATCGGTTGAATGAATGAATGACTCCCTGAGACAGTGACTTGCCGCCACCTACTGGTGGTTTTAGTTTCACATTTAAACCCTGTAATTAAAATGTTACAATTAGAAATCAGTTCATATTTAAATATTGAATTAAGAATTGAAAGAATTGAATATATCATAGCTTTATTCATGCAATTGTAAATGGAGTATAAATATATTAATGCCAGTTCTGATGCTGCTTCTGTGTCTCCTCTGCACTGCAAAGATGGATTTTGATTTAATGATTTAATTTAACTGGTAACAGTGGAATTGTGTTATTATTCTAATATAATTTAATTTGAATGTTAGAATTTGACATAAAAGGTGATGCACACCTCTAAGTAAAAAAAAAAAAAAAGTCCATATATGGGTGAAAATGCCCCAGGAACTCAATTTAAGGTTGCAAATATTGCCCTTTAATAAAAAATATTAATTTCTTTCACTGCTGTGAACTGACCACTGCATAGAATTTGAAAAATATGAATATCTTCGTGAGTCAGCTGTCAACAACAGGCCTAAACCAGCCATGGTACCAGTACACAAACACAATCAGTAAAATATCATCTAATTATCATCAACAAAACTTTGAAAATATTGAGACATGTTTTTGTCAATATTGCGCACCCCTAATGTAAGGTATTAATTTTGATTTCTTCAGGTGTTAAAAAGGTCTTAAAAAGCCTTAAATTTGACTTTAAAAAGTGTGCAGATACCCTGTTATAACACATCTTTGTGATACTTATATTTGCTCATGTCCTTTTTATTTTCAATATGATATTGAATATTTTTTTGGAAGGCATATTTCCTTTTATTATACTTTGAAAAACAATTATTGCTTTTGAAATACAAATATTTGCAGTCATGTCTGCCCGTCTTATTGAATTCTTTCTTCACATGTATAGTGTCTCAGGCAAATTACTGACTTTGCACAAATCAAAGCAAACCTTCTTATCAACCTGTTGGACACATATTACAAGATCAAAATGATTATTCTCACATTGTTTTAGAACAGTGGTCTCCAACACGTCGCTCGCGAGCTACCAGTAGCTTGTGGCCTGATTGGTGGTAGCTCGCCAAGGGGCCTGTTCACATATCGCGCTCGCATGTTTTGCGCGCTCAAGTTCGTTATTTCAAATGTAGGCGCGCGGCAAGCGCGCTCATAATTGTAGCGATGTGCTCATTTTTTCCAGGCGCAGTATGTTTGTACTTCACGGTTGTCAATGACAACTATTGATAACAAACCCACTGTAAGCTGTCACGAGACTATCTATGGGCTACCATAGATAGTCTCGTGACAGCTTACGGTGGGTTTGTTCTCAATAATTGAAGCGACGCGCTCATTTTTTCCAGGCGTAGTATGTTTGAACTTCGCGGTTGTCTATGACAACTATTGATAACAAACCCACCGTAAGCTGTCACGAGACTATCTATGGTAGCCCATAAGGTATAAAAAAAAAAAAACGCGGCACACGCAACGACGGGCCGCACTAACATTAAACTTTAATGTCAAGTAGGGGGCCACAAAATATCACCCCGCGGGCCATTTGGCCGCGAGTTTGAGACCACTGATGTAGAGTTTGGAGACACTGGAGGGTCTCCATAATACATTTTCAGGTTGCCTCACATAGGCTGTTAGGTCCCTCACGACATGTCTTTGTCATATGGGGAATACTATCAGTCTGTGGTCGTCAATGTACTTCTACAAGGCTTTTGGAGTCCAGGATTCGTGTCACATGTCTGGGATGCCTCTCTCTGTTCATCTGGCAGTGTAGAGACTTCTGTGAAATGTCATCAAAAGTTATTTGAACTGTAAAACAGGGATATACCATACAATTTGTGTGATTTTAATGCTGCTCATTTTAATTGAGTGCTCCCCAAGATTGATGCCATTCAGGAAGCTCTTGTTTTGGGGCAGGACATTCTTTCCTCTGTCTCAAAGGAAGTCCAGTTTCTATAGCCAATACTTTCTGTTCTGGTGCAGAAAAAGGTTGGGGGCCTATACCCATCTTGGATTGTGTTGACTGCCACACACTCTTCACGAGCAGAACACAAGCAGAAAACCGCCATTCCGGCATCGAGTGTGAGTCTAATACTATCCCTAGAAACACAGTCTGCTGCCTCGGCAATAGAACACACTTCCAGGGATCCATCCACAATCCCAGACCTCTCAAAGGATCAAGAACATATTCTCAACACTTATCTTTGCCTCTAGACCTTAGATCACACTCCACTCAGGCACTTGCAACTATAGCACTAATAAATTGCTGTAGGGAGCACTGTCTTGTTCCTTATTCAAGGAACCAAAGTTACAATGAGATGTTTCCCAATCACTTTTGGTCTGCCATTACTCAAGCAATTAGGTAGTCCTGTTCACATCACAATATTGGTTAAAGCAGAAGAACTCAAACAAAAAGCAATGTGTTGAAAGTGCCAAAGAGCCACAGTATTTACGCTATGCAAGACAACCTATAAGTGACATACTTGTTTATGCATATTAAACTGGAATATTTCACCTTCAACACTTTAGTTTGTATTTTAAGGAAACATTCTACAGAGGAAAGGTATAACACACACACACACACACAAATAATATGATAGTTACTCTCACTCACACACACAGACACACACGCACACACACTGACAGTTACTCACACATTGAGGGGTTGCCAGGCTGGCCATTGGGCCTTCATCTTTATGACGGTTAAGACCTCGTCACCCTGTGTGATAAAACACAGAAAAGTAAATGAATAAGTACATATAAAACAGCTCCGATTTAACATAGTGCTTAAGAACTCCCTTAAGTCATGGTAAAATTACTGTAAAACCGAGTGAGAATTACAGTACTTTTTGAAGAGTTTCTCTCTTTCTGTCATGCCATCCTTTTGTTAGTCTTGACAGAAAGTAATGTATAAAGCTTCCTATTCTTCCTGCTGATGGAGTGATCGCATCAGAGTCTCATAAAAGCTGTATAAATATTTCATCAATGGCTCACGGCACGCAGGCCAGCAGTGTGTATTCGTGTATTGCTCACTTAAACCATATCAGGAGTTCATGGGAAGGGCATCACTGAAGACTGTCAAGGAAAGGTTTTACTGCTGGGTTAAAATGCATCATTCTTGATTCTGAAAATGCATGACACTTTGTTTCACACTTTGAGCTTAACATGCAGTATTGCTCCAGTTTTTTTACACACTAATTTGTATACATTCAAAAGCAGAACACAATTCTATGTTTGTATATCAAGTATGTTTGTATATCAAGTGTGTTTGTATATCAAGTATGTTTGTAAATCTAGTGATGCTCAAGGAGCATCTATACATTTAAATGCGTTATTAACATGGGTTTGCATTAACGCCGTAAATTTTTTTATCGCGCGATTAACGGTCTTTTTGGCCTAGCAAACTTTGTAGTTTTTTTTCACATGCTGTTACAACAGGACGCGGCATGCGTGCGCTGCGCTATGAAACCCATTCATTTCAATGGATTGCGCCGCGCGAGGACGTTTTGTTGCTTCGTCGACCAAAGCGCAAGCGGATCTAGCTAGACCGGAAACAAAACAACAGGCGCGCCGCACACACTTTTGGGCTTGCGAGCCGGCCAAATAGTTGCGTTACGCTGTGAGTGGATGGCGAGCGCGAGACGCCGAAATGGATGCCAATAAGATTCTGAATGGAAAGTTTACTTTTAAGAAGTTGCCAAATGGTTCCATTGACAAGACCAAAGTGATCTGTGTTTTGTTGTTGTGAACTGAGCTATCATCATCGCAGCGCGTCCAGTCTGAAATACCACTTGATGGCCAAGCACACACACACATACACACACACACAGCTGATGCGAATTCTCCGCCCCCTCGTCAATATCAGGACCTCGTCAGTATTTCTTTCACCCTTTTATTAATGGACAGTGTTACATTGAGAGATTATTTGCTCCAAAGTGCGAATGTTAGTGTGAAATTGAACACGGTATATGTCAATGTTGTTTTCAATAAAAAACATTTGCATAAAGCAAGCCGATCCACTTTTCCATGTTGATAAGAGCATTAAAATGAGAAAAAATAATGGGACAAAAAGAAAATCAAGAGACATTTAGAATAGATAAAAAATAATTGTGATTAATCGCGAGTTAATTATGACATTAATGCGATTAATCGCGATTAAATATTTTAATCGTTTGACCGCCCTAATTTAAACATCTATACATTTCAATTTATATATCTTAGTGTGTTAACAATCAGTGCCGTTTTTGAAGAGTGTGTGTGTGCATAAATGCATAACGGAACCTGTGATGAATCAAACATCAAATAAAGCAAAATGACAAGGAAGAAAAATAGTAAAGTGGTCCACATAAAGACCAGGAATGAACCACATAAAGAAATAAAATGTATGCCAAATGTACACTGCATGTTAATGTGATTAAAAAAATGCCTTTCTGTGTTTGTGAAATTCATTTATTATAATAATAATTTATTAAAAATACATTAATTTTGATCTCAAATTGATTAATTAGCAGAAGTTATTTCCATCATCTGTGTGTGCCCATCTGCGTGTGACTTCATTGAAAGTTCTATATTGTTAAATCAACGCCGTGCAAGTGATGGATGTGCAACCATGTTACAACAGTTTTAGGAAACAATCGTTCTTAGCAAGTTCATTTCTCTAACAATGCATCATACTACAGTGGTTAAGCAGCAATTTATGTCATTGCACCCCAGTTAAATTGAGAACAGTATAGTCAATCTTATTGGTCACTGTTGGAATTACCAAATAATCTGAACCCTTGCTTTTTTTTTCATCAAAAGATGATCTATGTTTTTCCCCTTAGGATATACTGTATGACATCTCTCTGTAAGTCTAACTGACAACACTCTCACATATCTAACTGGAAGAGTGATCAAATTCACAACGTTTATATTGTGAAACTGACATGTCATGCTATAGGGATGGAAGAGAGTTTGGTCATCTGTAATTTTTACTCACTTTTACATCGTTCCAAACCCTCATGATTTAATTTCTTCTTGGAACACAAAATATGATGTTTAGCAACATATGTAAACATGCAAGTTATTCTTTTCCATGCATTAAAGTTAAAGTTTTGTTAAGTGAATACAATGACCACGCTATACATGACACGAGTTGTGGTCTCATTGGCACAAATTCATTTATATTAGATTAGATAGAACTGTATTGAACCCAGATTAATTCCACTCTTGTTTGTCATGGACTTCCGAAGGTTTGTTTGGTCAAACACTTTTTCAAACCGTAGATCCTCTGCTCCGTCATGATTTGTTAGATATGGTGGAGAAAACAAATCGTACCACCGTTTGTCTCTAATGCACATTGCGTCAAAAGCTTCGAGTAATTAACCGTTTTTCAGCACAATTTGATGAAAGCCTCAAATGCTTCAGTAAGCCTTGGTTTCCAATCACCACTGGAGACTACGAGGAACAGGAAGATGATGGAGAAACGCTGGAGACGTAACAATGCTACAGGAAACCAGATTCAATGGGTAAGTGAGTCCTTAGCTCAAAACGAGACCAGACAACCATGAAGAGTATTTTGCAGGCTTTTATGGTGTGGACCTGATGAGGGTGATTGATAGAAGGTGCAGGTGATGGTGGAGTGTGTGCAGGTGCAGCCAGTAAGGATTATGGGAAATGAAGTGCTGAGGAGACAGGTGATCGTGACAATAATGCAATTTAAATTTGGATATTCAAGACTTTGACTTCAGTACTGGCAATGGCAGTGTTACTTGAGAGTATTTTGACTGATTCTGACAAGTTTGTTTAAAGGGTCTGAGTTGAACTATGGGTGAACTGTCATTATACACTCTTTTTCAATTACATTAAATAAAATAACAAAGCACAACAGCATACACTGCTTAAAAAAAAAAAAAAAAACATAAATCAGCATTAATTTCATGCTGGTCCTGGCTGGTTTATACTGGTTAGAGCTGGTATAGTGCTGGTCTAGTTGGTGGTCATGCAGCAAAGTCATGCTGTTCTCAAGCAAAACTGAGCTGGTGTAGTTTTCCATGCTGGGGACCAGCAACCAAAACCAGAACCAGCATGAAAAAGATACCTTATGCTGGTGACCAGCAATGCTGGATTTTTTTAGCAGGGCACTCACTAAACACTTGTGGTGGCACAGAAGTGAACTCCTTTGATGTTCACACATTTGTACTTTTGTTATTGTTAAATAATAAGAGACATGTTACATTGTCAATTTACTGAGGTACAAAATGCAATGACGTTTTAATTAATCTCTTCACAAACTTAAGCCAAACTTGCTGTTAAGCCAAAGATCATTTATATATACTGTATATATATGTATATATATATATATCCCTCTATGGTATGGTGTTGCCTCCAGGCAACGTAGTCTATTTTAGCTTTTTTAAATAAAAATTAATACAATTTTATTGGTCAATGCTCTCTAAGGGGAGGGGAACTCAAATACTAACCAATGAAAGTGCAAAAGAGTGGACACATGACCCACAGGGGTCCATTGTGTTCCCTCTTTCAGCACACGTGCACATGTCACATGGCTCCATATTTTCTCCACTGAAAAGGGCATTTTTCACAAATTTCTGTCCAGATAATCAACTACAAAAAATCTTAGTCACCTTCATTGGTAAGTAAAGAAGTATTTTCAAAAACATTACATTATATATCATCAAATGTATCATAGGAAATTACATAAAACTGCATGTTGCCTCGAGGCAACATTGTACCATAATGGAATCACATAAGGCCATACCAGGCCTACTAGGTTTGAACACAAGTATATTTTATTTGTAAGGAAAAGAGTTTGAATGATCTAAATGTATCTGCATTTTTACAATCTGAAAACTCCGCATGGTTCAACAGGTCATTTGGCCACTATAGGGGGCAATCGGACAAATAGTTGGTTCGTGGGACGGGGGCATGGCTAGTGAGTGGTCAGCGGGGGTCGACGGGACATTTGGCCACTATGGGTAATCGGACAAATAGTGGGTTTGTGGGATGGGATCGTGGCTTGGGACCGGTCAGGGGGGTCGACGGGACATTTGGCCACTATAGTGGGTAATCGGACAAATAGTGGGTTCGTGGGACGGGGGGGTGTGGCTTGTGAGTGGTCAGCGGGGGTCGACGGTATATTTGGCCACTATGGGTTATCTGACAAATAGTGGGTTTGTGGGATGGGGCTTGGGACCGGTCAGGGGGGTCGACAGTACATTTGGCCACTATAGTGGGTAATCGGACAAATAGTGGGTTCGTGGGACAGGGGCGTGTGGCTTGTGAGTGGTCAGCGGGGGTTGACGGGACATTTGGCCACTATAGTGGGCAATCGGACAAATAGTGGGTTTGTGGGACGGGGGTGTGGCTTCTGAGTGGTCAGCGGGGGTTGACGGGACATTTGGCCAGTATAGTGGGCAATTGGACAAATAGTGGGTGAGTGGGACAGGGGCGTGTAGCACCACACAGGATGAAGGCGGCACTGCTTCTGAGGTTCTCGGATTTTGGGGTGCTCCCGTCGGGCCCCTGGGGGGGTCAGTCCGCCCTGACCTCACACGGGTCATTAGGTCGGCCGGGGAGGTCTTCCACATGTTTGATCTTGCTGTTGTTGAGGCCTGGCCTTCATATTAGGATAAGGTTATGGTGATTGTTAATGTTTTACCTTGAAACAACACCGATTGTAATGTTTTGATTTGATAACTTGATATGATGGTTTGTAGTACTTGCGTTCCACGATGGTACAATGTTGCCTGAGGGCAACAGCTGGATAATAAATGTTACTTTTTATAAATTACGAAATGTGTAATTCATTAAAAACTTGATAAATCTATTTGTTCAAGTGTTTAGTTAAAGAAATTGATGTTTTCAATAAATCTATATATTTTTTTTTCATGGAAATGTAAAATGTTTCAATTTGTCCATAGTGGTACAATGTTGCCTTGAGGCAACAAACTTTTAATTAATAAATAAATAAAAAAATTATGATAATGTTTATTGATATTGTTATAGTGTCCAATTTTAAGCAGGAAAAACATAACAAATATTTTTTTCCTCACTGATATCTTATTGCGTACCATAGAGGGATATATATGTCAGTGGCGAGTGGTGACTTTTTACCCGAGAATGCTGGATGACACATTATGTCAAAAATGCACCTGGTGGACGTTGGAAGGGTTTATAATAAGCGCGTTCGCTCTAGACAGTGTTAGCTGCTCAGTTGCTTACTCTCATGACACATAGCCTACATTACCTGTTGATGCCTTCACAAGCACCCATAAAAGCTTTTGAGTTGAGTCACGCACGACGTGACATAAGGGGGGTTTGCAAAATACGCCGCATTTTTGTAATTCCGCTGGTGGCACTAATGTCACAGAAACTACATGCATCACCTTTAAACGCTACGGTGCATCAGCACACATCTAAATCCGAGACCACAAATAAGAAACATCTCTGCAGGCATCAATTCAAATGTATGCCAGAAGTGTTTTAAGGGTTTTCGTATTTTTTTTTTCCCTATGGAGTAAAAAATACTAGTTTCAGTTATGTTTTCTTTTAGTCTAGATAGTCTTGTATCAAACACAATATGATTTTCGTTGATCGAGATCTGGCAGCAGCACATTTTTCCTCTTGGGTGAGTGATTCACATACAGCTTTTCCTACACATTAAATCCCCCGAATGCCAGCAAACCAATGAGGACACGGGACAGTGATGATGATGCATAACCAACCCGATCACACTAAATGCGTCTCTATAGCACACAGTGTGTTTATCGTGCAATTTATACGCGAAAATTACTTTTTATGTGCATAGGATACGCATGGGTTGGTTAGGGTAGGTTTAGTAGTGGTGTGGGTGTGTGTGTGTATTATACGTTTGGGTAGAATTAGTGGTGTGGGGTGCGTGTGTATTAGACGCAAATGAACTGCGTATCATATGCACGTAAAAACTCATTTTCGCGTATAAATTGCACGATAAAACACAATACGTTCTGTAGAGACGCATTTACGTGAGAACAGGCTGGCATAACAGAGCGTAGGCAGCAAAGCTGCTGTGGATCCGCTTACACTATCAATGAGTGGAAGATTTGAAGAAAATTACTGTAGTTTGGCAAATAAATAAATGACTGAGAGTTATATGTATTACTAACATTTTATCATGTAAGCTTTATGGTACACCTCAAACAAGGGAATTTATAGTAATCAGCGAGTGGCTTGGGTATGCAGAACATTTGCAGCTTTTATGGTTCGCACAATGAAGTACATACATGCATACATACATGCTAAATTGATGCTCAAGAAACATTTGTAGAGTGACCTTAGTAGAGTCACGTGACAAATGTGTAAGGGAGGCAGCCCCTGTGTTAAAAACTGGTAGAAAGTGGTCAGCAAAGAAATCTGTAGTAGAGGGAAAAGGCTGACCTTCAAATTGGGGATATCATGGGACAGGTCCAGCATGGAAGAGGGGGTTTTGGGCTCAGTTTAGCTCCTCCTAAATGGCACAAGGCAGGCCCAGCTCAAAGGAGGAAGCTGGTAGTCAACGAGGTGCGAAAGCAGGAGAGGATGAGGTGTATAAAGGCCATTTCCCAGGCCAAGCAGGGAGAGTGGATGAGATGGGAGAGTGTGGAACAATGCAAAATGGGCTGGCAAGACCTTTGGTCAATGGAAAAGAGGATCAGTTTCCTTATTAGGTCAACATATGATGTTCTCCCATCACCGCATAACCTAAACCTCTGGGTAGGAGAGGATCCCTCTTGTCCTTTGTGTTCATCACCTGCCACATTAAGGCACATTTTGACAGGATGTAAGGTGGCTCTTCGCCAAGGCCGGTTTACTTGGCGCCATGACCAAGTATTGCGATGTTTGGCTTTAGCATTGGAAGGCAAGCGTAGTATGACCAATAAGTTGCCGCCTGTTCTAGCAAAACATTACACGAAGAAGACAATATTCCTCCGCCCAGGCGAGCAACCACCAAGAAAAGGTGTTAACACTAATTCTCGCCCAGGACAACTGGAAGCTGCTAGGGACTGGAAGATGCTGGCTGATCTTGATCAACGGCTTATTTTTCCACCTGAGATTGCCACCACTAACCTACGACCAGATATTGTTTTGTGGTCTGGATCAGCACGCATTGTTCAACTGATAGAGTTAACAGTGCCATGGGAGGATGCCGGAAGATGAGGCATATTAGAGGAAGAAACTGCGGCATGCTCATCTGGCTGCTGAAGCAGAATAGCGAGGATGGAGAGTCCAGGTTTATCCAGTGGAAGTGGGTTGTCGAGGTTTTTGTGGCACACTCTACAACCCGGTTCCTCAGAGACATCGGATTCAGTGGCCAAGAGTTGCGTCGCACAGTAAAGAATCTGAAGCAGCAGAAAGGAGCAGCAACTGGCTGTGGTCGAGACGGAAAGATTCTAGCTGGCTGTGTACAGGCCGCCACGCTATGGTTTCGTAGAATTCTTGAAAACTTGAAGAGTCTGTTGGTTTATTTGTATAGGTTGTATAGTATTTACAGGCATTACGTTCCTGTGTATATTGCGTGAATGACTATATTGCGTGAATGACCGTTGCCACTGAAACTGCATATTAACGCACCAGTGGGGCTCGACAGCCTTAGTCAAACGGGTTGGCGCGTATGGTTGGGTTGCGGAGAGATTGTGAGATTGTGGTTAGGTCTCAGCAGCAGGAGGGATGTAGAGGTCAGTAAGCTGGGCTGAGTTGAAGAGGGGGGGGAGGGGGGTAGAGGGGGGTGACTCTTGGACGCCAGAGTCACTGTCGAGCCCTCTTGAGGTGTCGTGGGCTAGTCGACGAAACACTGAGGACGGAAGGTGCCCACTTGAAGACCCTAGAGATGTCCCCTACTTGGCTCAATCCAGATGGTTGTCGTGCTGGTCCACTAGGGAGACCACAGTGTAGTTGCAGCCGTCGTGTGTGCTGACGCGCCAAGTACACTGCAGTCGTTAACGCCGGACAGAAGGGGAGTCACACCACCATATGGAAAGAAGCGTAAATGGGTGAAGCATAGTTTACTGCAAAGCTACGTCTTAGTGTTGCTTATCTTGGCGAAAGCAGAGTACAAATCAGCATGAAGTTTTAACATCTACTCTCGTGTAATGGAAATCATTCTTCTTATTATCATCACAGTTTAAAACCGTTATTTTGCTTATTTGTTCATTTTTTTTGTTTGAAATTGTGATTAATTTTTTTTTTTTTTTAGGATTCTTTGATGAATAGAAAGTTCAAAAGAACAGCATTTATTTAAAGTTACAGCAAAATTTTCCGGTAACACTTTACGGTAAGGGTACATGAATTATCATAAAACATAACAAAACATCGCGTCATTTTACGTCACGACAGGGAGCCTCAGCCTCAGCTCAGTGCAGAGTAGGCTGGTATTCAGTGAGAGCGGTCGTCAGTCAGTGTGTTTTCGGTAGTTTTTGTATTTCAATTTATCATCTTCATGTAGATTATTGTGTTTGTGGCGGTTGCAAAAACTCTGGCCTGTCAGGACATCGAGTCCACAGGTTTCCTAACAAGAAAAAGGACGGTGCTATCTTTAGTGCCTGGGTGCGGTGCGATTTGTGCAGGTGAAGAGACGGGATTTCTCTTCCGCATCGGCTTCGAGAAACGCGGTCGTGTGTAGCGTTCACTTCAGATCGGAGGATTATCATCCCGGCGATATGGAGTTCAACATGGGATGCCGAAGCAAGAATATTGATTGTCTTATACTGTACCAGTGGCATCAAATAGTGTGATATAGGTAGTCATGCCCTTAATAGAGGCAACTTGTAATTGAAAAACAAAATTACTCAGATTGTTTAAATATTCAAATCTTTAATTTTCTGTTTGTTATAACCCAGGTGAAAAATATATATTAAAAATGTACTTGCGTATGTTTTTAGTACAATACAAATATACTCAAGTATAGTTTTTATACATTTAATAGTATATACCCTAAACATACATGTTCGCTGACTTGATATACGATGGTAATAATCTGTACAATATTGTGAGCACAGTGTATATCGTTAGCGAACGTGTATATAATCTATAATCTAACACTGGTCTCTCTCACCAAGACACCTGTCCTGTTCTCCACTGGTTCTCCTCACACCACAACTCAATTTGTGGAGTTGCATGAGACCAAGCACCAAACACTTGCACATTTTTATGAAAAGCCATCTGTCAGTGTGAAAGCATCATACGCTATGGACATATCCATGCAAATCACTTGCGCCAACACACACACACACACACACACACACACACACACACACACACACACACACACACACACACACACACATCCATGGAAATCACTTGCTCCAACACACACACACACACACACACACACACAAAAGAAACGAGAAAACAAGTGTCTTATTCCTCCATAAAATTGTGTAGACTTTATACTGTGTTGAGGCTACAAAGACAAATTGTCATGGATGGCTCTGAAAGGTCCTTGGCATATAATCACACCTGTCTGTTGCATAAAATCCACATTAACAAGAAACACAGAAGCGGCAAAGCTTCATGCTATCAACCTGCCTTGATTTGCATACTATGCCTTCTGTATTAAAGGCTCATTCACAAGGGACTTGTATTATGAAAGCGGAGTCGTCATAATATTCCTTTAGTGAGCTCTGTAGTTAGTTGAGTTGCCGCTATCTGCTGTGTTTGTGTGAGCTGTCACCTGTAAAGACATTAATTCCTGTATGTTCGTGGTGATTGCTGCAGATGTCACATCAAGATGTTAGTAACTGACCTCAAAACTATATCTATACATTATTGAATATGTGGTCCATCCCTCAACCTCCAATACACATCTGCGGTCCATCCCTCTACCTCCAATACACAGAGTTAATCTGATCACCTGAATACATCATAACCTGTCAGTATCTTGGTAATGACAATTTGACATTACCAAGACAACATAAATTGTCATAAATATGTCATAAACATGACATAGCAGATTAATTATCAAACTTAAGAAACCACTTAGCTTTATGGGTTAACATTACATTAAACTGTAAGGTGGTTGGTTTTGACATTGGCTGTCATTCAAACTTTTTAATGGCAATGAGCCCTAAACAATACCCTTGTGAGATTCTTTATTTAGGCTTATAATATAATAAAATATAGGCCTAATATAATATAAAAAAACCCAAATTGAAGTATTTTAAGTGATATAAGATATCAGTTTAAATGCTTCAATTTGTTTACATATTATATTATTATAATACGAAAACAAACTGAAGCATTTAAATAGATCTAATAGCTAAATATTTTTAAGAAAAGTGAATATGTGAACTCTTTTATAGTAATCTAACCATACCTGAAACCCCCCACACAAAAACATCTATTTAAACTAATGAATTTGCACGCGGGTGGGTGTGCAATTGTTACCGTTCTGTGTCCATCAACTCATCATTATTTTCGCCACTTTAATTAAACCACTCTTCTTTAAAACTTTATGATGTGATTTTATTTCACATGTCTTTGTGTTTCTCGTTGCCTTTCGTATTGAGCTATCACACGTGCTCACATCATTCTCTTTCTATGAAACCTGTAAACTGCATTCACCAGTTTTCACTGTATAGCGGTTGACCAGAGCACTGAAATTATTTCTCACTTAAACTACAATCAAATGGATTTCCCCACACATTTCGCGTCAGTCCTCTGCGTGGCATTTTATTCTTTTCTGCGCGGCCGCGGCTTCAGAAGTGCGCGACCGTGCACGCGCGCAGCTTAGAGGGAACATTGATTGATTGGATAAAAACAAAAACTTGAACTAAATTAAGCTATAAGATGACACTACTGTCTTCTGTAGGGCTGCTTATAGCTGTAAAACATTTTTTTTTATCATCTTAAAAAAAATATATAAGGGTCAACTTCGGGAGATATTTCTAAGAAATGGTAGTAAATATCAAAAATCGATTCAGGCATTTCTGTGTGGCTCAGTCTAAAGATAATCCGAGCCAATTCTGGACAAAATTTTGTTGGAGTAACGAAAAAACTTTTTCATTTGCTTTAACATGGAGGACAGCCAAAATGACAAATTAGATATCGTCGGAATCGGCATAAACGAAAGGAATGTAATGAATGTATTCAAAAGTTATAAGAGTTTTTGCAAAAAAACATATATCTCTGGAACACTAGGAGGCCGCAAACTTCTCAGTTACCTTCAGGACTTGCTAATGATGATGATATCAAACGAGTTGTGAGCTGATATGTAAAATTGTTTAAAAAATATAGAAATATATGACAAAATACAAAATGGCGGCCCGATGGTTCGTCCGATCCTGGCAAATTGGTATGCTCTGATTCGACACTACACAATGAATACATAAACACCATTTTGATCCAGATTTTCTGACAAACTGTTCAAAAGTTAGCAAAAATAGCCATTTTACAGATCTCATAACCTGTAGGTGGCGCTGTTCCCAAATTTGGCATGGACCCTCAGATCATGGTTCCAATGAAGCATAGAGGAAGCGTATGTCTTGATTGATCAAAGTTTGGCCGAGATGCTGCCTCTGAACCAATTTTGGGTTGACCTTGTTAAGTTTGCAAAATTATAACCTTTGAACAAAAATTAATGAAAAAAGATAATCTGAGCCAATTTTCATAAGAATTGGACAAGATTTAAAGTTGTTACAAAAACACTGAATACTGTACTTTTCAAAATGGCCACTACTGTAATGGGTGGAGTCTTAATGTAAGATGTTCAATGTGATGCATGATGAGAGGAATCAGGTGTACTAAATTAAATGTTTCTAGACCAAAGGTTAAAAAGTTATAACCGTTACAAATGTGAATTTTTGAACTGGTGGTGGCGCTACAGAGTTTTTCCTAGAGACCCCAAAGTTCGTCTACTATTCATTACCATCACTACAAGTGTGCCAATTTTCATTATTTTCCTACTCACAGTTCATAGGGCTGTCATAGACTCCCATTGCGGAAAATAATAATAAAACTAACAGATACAATAGGGGCCTTTCTCAGGGAGAACACCACGGAGTATCTGTGAGAGGTATATCAGGGAAGATTATCATCCAATGCTTGGGTGAGTTCTAGTTGAGACCAGAATGAATGTGTGTGGTGGAGGCTTTTGTGGAAGGTGCTGATGAGTGTGATGTTTGGTGACAGGTGGCTGTGATTAGTACTCTGTTGTGAGGGAGCGAATACCTGACAGTGAGGAAATAATGACAGAATTTTCATTTTTGGGTGAACTATTGTTTTAATGAGTCACTAAATCATACTGCATTAGTAGCCCTGCACAGTGTCTTCACGCATGTCTCTGTTCTCAAGTGTGAATAAATATATAATATATATGATTTTAATTGTACGAGGGGGTGAACATGTATCTCTAAGGAAACAGCTTTAACAATCAGCTCATTTTAATCCTTAATGAAACCTTTGATGAAGAGCTCAAACTAAACCATGGCTCTAATTGGAAGCTCATTGCGGGAGGTTTTAGAATAACTGCATATATGAATTTTCTCACTCAAAAGCACCATAAATTAAGACTTAAAATTTTAGAACATGCAAGTTGCTGAGTTTTTAGAATTCATTAGGATAATGAAATTTTGCTTCAGTACCCAATGGCATCAATTCCATTACATTGCTGAGCACCGAAATCAAAGCCATCTTCCTTGCATGGGTTATTTGTTGTAAGAGGGGTAAAGGGCGAACCTTTCCTGGCGTCAACTGTGTGATCATCCAAGATTATTGGCCAGTATTACTGAAAACATATTAAATCATTTACAAGCCACAAGACAAGAGCATAAATTTCTCCCCATCCCTTGGCAGGAGGCACTTGGAAAAGCTCTCGCTCAGAGCGACGCATGTGCCGGGCCATCTGAACGACGGTCCAGACATACTGTCCAGGGACCTCATCTCCACGGGAGAATGGTCCCTGAACGCACAAACGGTCCAACTACTGTGGCAGCTATTCGGCAGAGCAGAAGTAGACCTCTTCGCGTCAGAAGAGAACGCTCACTGCCCAATATATTTTTCGAGGAGCGAGGACGCGCTAGCCCAGGAATGGCCTCGCCGCCCGCTCTATGCATTTCCTCCGATCGCTCTGTTACCACAGGTAATTCAGAGGATCAGGGACGCACGCCACTCGGTGCTCCTCATAGCCCCGCGTTGGGAGAGTCAGAATTGGGTTCCGGAGCTCACGCAGCTGTCACAGACAGCCCCGTGGCCCATCCCAGTCAGAGCAGATCTCCTCTCTCAAGCTCGCGGCACGATCTGGCACCCCCATCCACAGCGCTGGGCGCTACATGCATGGGTGATCAACGACTATTCGTCGATTTGCCAGAGGGAGTAAGAAACACTATCATACAGGCTAGAGCACCTTCCACGAGAAGGCTCTATGCGTCTAAATGGTCTGTGTTCTCAAAATGGTGCACCGAAAAACAGCTGGACCCACGGTCATGCGAGGTGCCGTCTTTGCTAATGTTCCTTCAAGAGATGCTGGACAAGGGCAGGTCCCCCTCCACTCTCAAGGTTTACGTGGCAGCCGTCGCAGCGTTCGCTGAACCCCGACGCGCTCAGTCCCTGGGCAAAGACGAGTTAGTCATCCGCTTCCTCAGAGGAGCTAAGAGGATGAACCCTCCGCGGCCCCCGTCGGTTCCTATTTGGGATCTTTCCATAGTCCTCGAAGCTATGAAAGCACCCCCGTTCGAACCGCTCGAGTCTGTGGACCTAAAATACTTCTCGCTCAAAACCGTTTTTCTGACGGCTCTGTCCTCAGTAAAACGCGTAGGGGACCTTCACGCGCTCTCATCTACCCGGTGTCTTGAGTTTGGGCCGAATGACTCGGTTGTCATTCTCAAACCTAGGCATGGCTATGTCCCAAAAGCGATTGGTACCCCGTTCAGGGCGCAGATTATCTCCCTATCGGCTCTGCCTGCATCCGATAGCGAGCGCGACGCCAATCTCCTCTACCCGGTGCGGGCTCTGAGGTTGTACACGACGCGCGCTGCCGCGTTCAGACGCGCTGAGCAGCTTTTCGTGTCGTTTGGGGGGCGCACCAAAGGTCTGGCCGCCTCCAAACAGACACTGTCTAGATGGATAGTGGACGCGATTGCCTCTGCTTACGCATCTAAATGCCTGCCATGCCCGCTGGGCATCAGGGCGCAAGAGGCATGGCCTCATCGTGGGCATGGTCCTGTGGAATTTCCATTCATGACATCTGTGTGGCCGCGGGATGGGCCTCCCCGTCCACTTTTGTCAGATTTTACAACTTGGAAGTCCCCGCCTTGCAGGCAAAATTACTAGCTGTCTAACGACCAGCTCTCTAAGAAGCTGCATTTCTGAGAGTCCCTCACAACCGGTTCGCCCCTTGTGCTCTCCTTAAATGCTTTACACTTCATGTGCCCGCTCTGCTGGCCCTATACATGCTTATGTGTACTTTTCATGTGCCCGCTCTGCCGGCCTCATAGTACATTCACTCCACGTTAAAAATCCCCCGGTAGATCCCTGGGATTTCATGTGTGGTTTCATAGCGCGCACGGCGTTGACCAGGTGTTCCCGTAGCGTAAGCTAGCTTACGCAATACGAGAGAACCTCTCGTAAGAGAACGAATCGGTTACCTAACGTAACCTCGGTTCTCTCTAGAAGAGGGAACGAGTATTGCGTTCCCTGCCGTGCTTGCGCTACTAGCGTTTCGCTTCACGCTGAAATAAATCAACATATAAGCCTGGGAGAGACTGTTATATACCCCTTGGCCACGCCCACTCTGGCGGGCCATGACGCAATGAGCGCGCGGGCGCCTCTCATTGGAAGCGGGTTCAGTTCCGCTCTCCCATAGGCTTAAGCAGTTCTCTCTGAGCGAACCAATGAGCTGCTAGCTAGCCCGCTCTAGGTCTGCCGCAGAGGAACTGCGTTGTGTATGGATACAAATTATAAAATAATTTTTGGCTTCAATATCTCAGCAAAGATGAATCTTTCCCGTAGCGTAAGCTAGCTTACGCAATACTCGTTCCCTCTTCTAGAGAGAACCGAGGTTACGTTAGGTAACCGATTCGTTACCATGGAGGGCAAAGAGATGTGGATATCAGTACGAAAGTTAATTTATTAAGTTCACACCAATAGGTAAAACCGTCTGGTCATTGTAAGGCAGAATGTCACACACACATGACTCATACCACACTGTTCATCCACACACACGATAAACGGGAAAATAAAATAAAATAATGAACTGTTAAAATGGCTGAGGCTCTCCCGTGGTGGGGTAGACTAGCTAGGTATCTCATTCAAAAGCCACACGCACACACACGCACACACACGCACGCCCGGTGAGGTATAAGTGGTTACAAGCGGCAAACCACACTAAGTGCTTAAAGTACCACCACCAGAAGGCAGGCAAGCTAGCCTCCCGACCCGGGGCCCCTCAGCCTAAACTAAACAAAAACTAGATTAATGAATACACTAAACAAATGATACTAGACACAATTAATAACAAAATTCAGAGTGGTTGGTGATACCAAACACTCGCCACAAGGGAACACTAACTTATAGACAATAACTTATAGACAAAACAAGTTCACAAATCACAGGGCAACAAAGTTGCAACTTAACACATGGCACGATAATCAACATTCAAACTAACCAAAAACAAAGTAAAGAAACATACAACTTAACACACAGGCAGCCAAGGATAAAATGACTGAAGGGCGAGCCCACGTACACAATTTCGGCACCTGCAGCTGTGAACAGATCGATGGTAGTAGCGATGAAGATATACAACAAAAACAGCAACACAGCAGCAAGACAGCAGCGCAGTCTAAATGGATTTTATGCAGAAAACGGCCCAACGTCCAAATTAAGACGGAGCATCTATAAGGAATCAATATCCTGCAGTTGATCATCACGGAATTATATAAGCGTACGGTTGCTCACAGCAGCGTACACATAAAAACAAACCAACTGGGGGAACGGAACAGCCTGCACATCACCGCGGCGCTGCCAACCAAACACGGCCAGCATGAATGGCGGCACGCCTGCAACAAGGGGCGGGGCTAACAATAACGCATGACCAGGTGGCATAAACAGTCTTTAAATAGGCCAGGGACAGCGGCCAATAGGCTGCCACATCTATCACTCATGTGACAGCCACAAATAACAGGGCGGGGTCTAACCCGCTCTGCCACAGAACCAATAAAACTCCTTTCGATTATAAATTGGCGAGGTGTTTTATTCATATCAGATACACATTGTATAGGTATTTATAACGTTTACTCTATTCTTCTCCCACCTGCGACTTCCTTTCATGTATTTCGGGAGAAGATGATGAATTGACGTGTTGTAAACCCGACAGATCCGATTGTCAGAAACGCGGCGCAAACTAACATGGCGACGCCCATCGCGCATTATAGATCAACTAACATGATTATTTAAAAGGTTTTAAAAAGACAAAACATTTTCACTTATAAGTATTTGAGAATCAGAATATCAGATAGTAGACATAGCCAACAAGTTTGTGAATATTTTTAAATAAAAAAGCAAAACACCATAAATAAAAGCGATTGAAGACTAAAGTTTAATCTTTTAATATAATTTCATTATTTAATATTATGTATCTGTATAATTCTTTATTAATATTCATAATCAGTTGTATTATCTTATGGAGTTTTAAATACATGTGTTTGAATGCATATTATAGATAGCATGTGTGAGGATCACATGTCAGACAGGGAGCGGAGCTGGGAGAATGTAACATGTTCCACTGATAATGATGCATAAAAAATTTATAGTTGGCATATTTACAAGGAAAGGAATGTTTTTCAACTGATGCAATGTACCACACATTTATACACTGAATGGAAGTGTCTTAATATGGAAAGTGGATTGTGCCATGTGTAAGCAAAACATATAGGTTCCATTTTTAATCTTGTCTGGTCCCGTGAATCAAATAATAAAGGGAGGGAGGGGGGGAGGCTTAATTTCAAGTCTACAATGACACATCTGTCATACAGCGCTATTGTGGCTGTGGTGTGTCACGTGACAAGCATGTCGTGTCACCATAGAAATAATAAGGTGATACATTCTAAAATAACGGTCGCCTTAAAAAAAACTCACGCTGGGGGGTCAGTTCGAATATTTTAAACTTATGTGTGAAAGGGTTAATACTATGGTTGACAATTATACCAAACATTAGATCTTGGTGAGGGTAGAGTTGTTCCGTGCAGAAAGAGAAGGCAGTATTAAAGCCATTTAGTCTCCCAGCAGTCAGAACAAAATCAAGACATGAGTGTTCTGTATAAATGAAGAGATCCCTGGAGATTTACACTAACTACTGAGCCTGGACCACAGACTCAACTGGAGAAAGAATGAAAGATAATCTCTGTGTATTTAAATTAATTAACGCACAGAGGTGCACGATAATGTACGTAAGTAGGATGTTTTATTTCATGCCTGATAGACCACCATCTTCTCTTTTATAAAAAAAAATAAAATCCACTATATCTAGCCAAGTTTCATATATAAGTTTCTTCTTACAGTAAATGCAAATGTCGATAAGACCAGAAGAGTATGAGTGGAGGTAAACATGCACACACTCGTATTGCCAAAGCTCACAGGCCCCACCTTGTGCACCTTGCCCATTTAAGCAAAATTTAGCAGAGCAAAAAAAGTTCCATTGTCTATTACTAGTGTGATGTATGTGTCACAGCTCTGTCTTCCTTGTCTGGGTTTCTTCGTGGTTTAGTGACAGAGCTGTGACACTCCCGGGTTGTCGTGTGTGTGTCTTGTCTAGTCTGTTGTGAGCACATGGCTGTTATGTTGTTCCTTGTGCCATGTGCTTTTCTGTCTATTGTCAGCCCCTCCCATCTCGTTATCTGTTTAATGATTAACGTTCTTCACCTGGGTTGTCTCTTTAGTCTCCTGTGTTTGGTTCCTATATAGTCTCCTTTGTGTTTGCAGTCCAGTGCTGGCTCGTTGTACATGTTACGTGTCTTCGTGTTCCTCCCGTGATGTCTAAGCCCTGAAGTTTGTACCTACCCTGTTTGTTTTGTTATTAAATCACTCTGCATCTGAATCCACGTCTCTTGTCTACCATGCTGTGACAGTATGATGCACAACTTACAGAGAAGTCATTTTCAAACCTAACTGCTTTCTGTTTGTCAATATGGCAGAATTGCATGACCAACTTGTACAATGCAAAATCTGTGTGGGGAAATCTTTCGCCCTCACGGTGAGATTCCCAATCATATGGATTATTTTTGGAATAACTGGATTTCGCCTGTGAAAATTTGCTGAACGATACATGTAAGAACACCTTTAATGGGAGTCATATGTTTTGTAGGAGTCAACTTCTGAGTTTGTTGTGAGACTATGCAAGAAGGTGGAGAAGGTAGAATAAGCAAACAAATAATGATGGGGAAAACAGATGTTATAATTCAGTTTATGATTGGCGGTATTGTAGAAGCACAAGTCTTTCTTCTGTCCACTACTCATGTGATATACAAACTATGATGCGTGACAATTAGGTCCCAGACTGGGACTTTGAAGGTACTTATCGACAACAATAAAGCCACACATCACCTCTGTGTGGACCATTTAACTCGGAGTGCTAAGTGCATTCTGTCAGCCAACAAAAATGCTTATTGGCAAGACGGTAAAGAAAAAAGAAGAGCATCTCAGAGAGCTGTTACTGGAGGAGGAATACTTTTGAAATGGTGATGGAATGACATTAGGAATCATTTTTAAGTTGTATTTTAGGTTGATCTATAATTTGGGTGATCAAATATGAGTTTTAAGGGATACAATAATTGACTACAGGGGGACTTTAAAAATAATGTTGCTAGGTGTGGTTAGGGTGATAGGGTGTTACTGAATGACTGCATGCTTTCGTCAAAAAATCCTCTATGATCCAGAGTTCAGGCTGCTCACTTCTTTTAATGGGATTTTATTTTCCGCAGCTAGATGAACATCAGCAATGTTCACATGCAACCCAATAATTCATTTATAATCGGATTGATGGCTCACTCGAACTGAAGACACTTCAATCAATCTAGCTTGAGCAGATTGACATTTTAATCCTATTGAAATGGGTTGTAATCTGTTATCATTTTGTTGAACAGAAAATTGTGGTAAAAGATTCTCAACTTGCATAGCTGTGTGAATTTAAATCTACTAAACAATGTTGATTTGTATACAAAGAACACAGTTTTGATGTTGACACTGTCACTTTTTATCTGAGTTTGTGTTTTGTTTGAATTGTATTCTGAGTTGGTTTTACACTGTTTCCTGTTCTGTTACTTGTGTTAGCATTTGTTGCCATGGTTATTCATTGTTTTATTAATGCACTGCACCTGTCTCTCATTGCTTTTATGCTTTTATAGTTTTGTGTTAGTAATAATTTAGCTTGTTTTCTTTTAGTCTTTGTTTCACCTTCGTCACATTTAGCTGGTTGTTCTGTTCATGCTTTTTGATATGCAAGAATCCTGAGTATCTGTTATTTTTGAGTTTGTGAATAAATAGAGACTTAGAGAGAATATGGATCCCCCTTCACGATCGGCGAGAGAGGGTTTGCCCACCTGCAGTCCAGCCCATACTGCCGTCCATCCCATCCTGCCATTCAGCGAGCTCACTGCAGAAATTGAGCATGTGCTCTGCTGGCTCCCCTTTGCCCTTCCACCTAGTAGCTCAGATATACCTTGGGCTTCTAGTTCACCAGCTCTGCCCAACCTCGGCCTGTCAACCCATCAGCTACGACTTGGCTCCACCATGGCCAATCATCCCTCAAGCTCTGCTGGGCTCCCTCGGTCAGTCATCATCCTGATTGTGCCACGGATTTCGGGTCCTCCAGCTATACCTCAACCCTCCACCTCTTTGGCTTCACTGGGCTCTTCCTTCCCTCCAGCTCCACCGTTGTCCTCGCTCCCTCCGGGTCCGACTGCCGAGTCCCCTTCTCCACCTCTGTCCTGCGGTTCCGCCTCGGCACTCCATTCCATCGGTGTAACCCTGGGTCTCCATCTCCTCGGCTCCGCCTGGGCTTCTACCAGCCTTTTTTAATTGAAGTTTCAAATAAACCCTCCTGTTCAAAAGATTTGGATCTGTAAAATGTTTTTTTGTTTTTACAAGAAGTCTCTTCTGCTCACCAAGGCTGCATTTATTTGATTTAAAACTGAAATGTATGCAATTTAATATTTATAATATATTTTATAGTTTATAATATATTTTATGCTGTTCACAACTTTTTGGTTATATTGTTTTTCTTTTCTCTTTATTTAATTAGTTTTTGTTGTTAAGAACATTATATCTCTAAAGGTTTTGTTTTATTGTATTATTAAATTTGTATAATAGAAGTAAAAAAAAATAAACGGAACTTTCATAATCTTAAATCAGATTGGATCCATTCAGATTGACACACCTATTGTAAACCCAAATGCTAATGAAAATCTCACAGGCACATACTGTACATTTCTAGCAGTATAAAGGCTGATTATTAACAACAATAATCAGCCAAACAACAAACAACTTGGAGCAAGTTTCACTATTATTTATGGAACCGAGCTACAGACTTGTAGCGTGGGGTTAGCTGTCATGAAAGGGGAGTTTAGAGTCACTTGTGTAGATGTTACAGAACATTTACAGTTACCTAGACTAACATTTTATAAGTGTTATGTGGATGCAGATTGACGAACCCAAAAGCAGACTGAATGCTCTTCACACAATTTATTAAAGACAAAAAGGGGAAAACAAAGCCCACGAGGGGACAAAACAAGACAGGACTATGGTGACTAACTAGACAACGACACTGGCAAAATACTAGAAAACAAGCAACACTTCGAGAGATACTAACAATGACTAGACTTTCAATGACAAGCCTTTCACAGGATACTCACAAGTAACGTTTTGCAATGAACCGACACAAGACAGCAAACACAAGGGGATTAAATAAGGAGATTAATCAAGACATAACAGGTGACACGGGTGAAGCAATAAAGACTGAATCAGGATAACAAGGGGGCAGGGTTAAGAGACGAGACAACACAAGCACATGGCCTAGACAATTGGCCATGCGCTTGTACACAAAACATGAGTCTGTCATGGTCCTGCCACAACACTAGGAAGATACACAGATAAGAAGGCAGAACCATGACAATAAGTAGCAACTATTCTAAATCATACTGACTTTGCTTTTACTATCAAATTCAGTTGTTTATAACCGTTGAAAAATAGACATAGAACCACATATTCACACATACTCTTATGATTGTAAAATAGGATGACCAAATCTAATTCACAATCTATTTAAACCACTAGCCTATAATGCTCTGTAATTTTTGAAGATTCCATCAAAGGTTTTAGGATGTTCCGGTATGATTTGCAATATCGGGGGGGGGGGAAACAAACCATCCTGTTTATGTACATGAGAGCTAGAAGCCCAGAGAACTTGAAATATATCACAGATTTAATATGGATGTCATGACAGAACCGTCACAGCACCTCTGGTTTCCTGCATGCTGATCTCCGAACATGACACTGAGATTATGCTAATTCAGTTCATGTTAACAAAATGTGACCATTGTTATTTGAGATGTGGGGTAGATCTGACAGCCTCTGGTACCTATTAGTGAGTGGGATTTGTTTTTCCTGTTTACAATTCCATTTGCATCGTGTACCATCAGAGACAGGGAAAACGAAAAATTATATTTCATAAACAAAGTTTCGGGAGAAGGACATTCAGATAATTAATCTAATTGTCATAGGAGGAGCTAATCCAGTCAACTCAATTAACACCAGGGGGTATATGTGGCAGGAGGGGCGATCTGCTTGTATTATTGCTATTTGTCATTTTGGCCTATTAGCTGCGCCCCCGGGCTATAAAAACGGGAACATATGTGCTGCCTGGTATGGGTCACTTTCGGTGAACTGCTGAATCGTTAACGCGGTGGCGTCACTGTTGCTAGGAACCGGATGCGAATACCCGAGAAGGTAAGGAGGATGCACTCCTTTTTGATCGGTCATAACATGAGAAGTGCATTCTGTCCAACGTATGTTTTAGCAACGCTGACTGAGTTTGATTCTCTGAGAAGCTGGATGTGGAACACTGGAGGAGGTTGGGAGAATGTGCTTCTAATCTAATCTTGCTAATCATTCTTCGTCTTACGAGCTACATGTTTTAGAAACGCTGATCTGCGATTCAGATCATTGCCTAACCTGCTCCTTTTCTCAGCTGTAAGAACTTGACGCATCTGCTGGATTGTGGTTCCTCTGCTCTGGTTTTCACCCGGAAAAGTTACTGTTTTGTTGTCTCTTACTGAAACATTACATCCTCTCGACGATTGGTATGTATCCATTTCACATGTACATACAGTAGATGGAGATATGTGTATGTGTATATGGCTAGTGAGAATGAATCAGAGTAACAGTCTGATTTTGTTTAAGGCCCGTAACTGCATTCCAGTCGGGGTGCTTCACATTCATTCACGGCTGCAGTGCTGTTCTGTTTCCAAAATAATTTGGGGGTTCAGTTAATTGTGTTAATGCTTTTTGTTCTTCGACTGTTATATTGCTTTTTTGATTATTTTTTTATTTGTAATGGGTTTTAAAGTCTGAATTGTCTATTTATCTTTCTTTGTGGTTTTCTTTAGTTTTATTTGACTTGCTCTTTCCAGTTGCATTAGATTTTTTTTTTGTTTAAGTTTGTTTTGTTTCCTTTTATTGATTTTTCTTTTGAAATATATTTGTTTGCATTTTGTTGACATTTGCCTTTGCTCTAAGTAACTGTTTGTGTACTGACTCATTGCTTATTTACGGACTCATTAGTTGCAACATTTATGTTTCTTTTTTTGGGGTTTGCGTTTTACTAAGTTGATTGAGCTTTATACTCAAACCCAGCTTCCAAAGTGATGATTTATTTGATGTACATATTTTTGTGTATGTTGGCAGTGCCTGAGCACCAGGGGCAGAGGACTGGCTTTTTTAGGTGGTGGTATCTTCCTCACTGTGTGTTGTGTAGTGTATCTGGACAGTGTCAGTTGGGACTCATTCAATTCCACATGTAAAAAGGCTTTTAACACTTTGACTCTCATCCGTAACTCTCTCTTCTGGCACCACCGAGTCGGCGTTAAAATTGCCATTGACACCTTTATGGCATGAAAATGTTTACACACAGCCATGAGTTCGAGCCTCAAAGAGATCAGTATCTCCTCAGAGCAATGCCAGGTGGCCAAGAAAAGCTCACTCCAAAAACAGACACACACAAACAGACATTCCTTCATTGAAATCTATAAAGTAAAAATTCTGGAAAAGGTACAATACATCCTTATATACCAATGTGTTCTGTTTTCATTTAAGTATAATTATGACTTTCTAGTTGCGTTAGTTGAACTCTAAATGCCTATATTCAAGCTATAGGAATAAATATCTGTTGTTGTATGTGCCAAACACATCTTTCTTGGTATCGATGTAAACCCCTCGGTTTGTCTTAGCTGAATCTATGTAGTAGATTGTGATAAAATGTATTTTACTATGTTTTACCATCTCTGGAGTGAGACTGAACACGTTGAATGTTGAATGTTTTGTTGAATGTCATTGGGCAGGTTGGTCCGAAAGATGTGTGGACTGTTCTCCCTTAAAGGACGTTGACGCAGGAGCGTCAGTGCTTTTTGTCTTCAGTCTTCGGTCTTCAGTCCTTTTCACCTTCTTCAAGATCTTCTCTTCAGTCCGTTAGTTTAGTTTTTCTTTTGTTTTTCCTTTTCGTAGTCTACTTTGTTCATTTCCACAGACGAGTGAAATTAACTTAAACTGAACTATTTCTTTGGTAACTTTACGTCAAGGACCTTTAAACCTTCGTTGAAGTGCGCGCTCCGGACCCATCCGCAGACCACGTGACGCTCCGATGGAACGCCACACACAAGCGTTTTCTCGACTCAGCACCACAACGAACCATATATGCAAGTATTCGTGTTATCGAGCTTTAATGCGTTTATGATTCGATATCTTGGTGTCTCAAGGTTCCTATCTCTGTGAATTTGCCATACTGTTGACCACTTTCTGTTTCTTTCAGTTTCATTTTCTGTCAGTGTTTTGTTGTTTTAGTCTGTTGTAGATACATGTATTCCGTGTAATTTTAGTCACCTGTATACGTAGTTTTCATTTATTAAATACATTATATTCATTTGATTGACTGTCTCGTGCACATTTCAAAGTCCCTTTAATGTTGCGATCAAGCTACGTGCTTTACAAATTTCTTGATACTTATGATTTCCATTACACGAGACTAGATGTTAAAACTTCATGCTGATTTGTACTCGGCTTTCGCCAAGATAAGCAACACTAAGACATAGCTTTATAGTAAACTATGCTTCACCCATTTACGCTTCTTTCCATATGGTGGTGTGACTCCCCTTCTGTCCGGCGTTAATGACTGCAGTGTACTTGGCGCGTCAGTACACACAACGGCTGCAACTACAGTGTGGTCTCCCTAGTGGACCAGCACGACAACCGTCTGGATTGAGCCAAGTAGGGGACATCTCTAGGGTCTTCAAGTGGGCACCTTCCGTCCTCAGTGTTTCGTCGACTAGCCCACGACACCTCAAGAGGGCTCGACAGTGACTCTGGCGTCCCAGAGTCACCCCCCACCGTCCCCCACTCAACTCAGCCCAGCTTACTGACCTCTACATCCCTCCTGCTGCTGAGACCTAACCACAATCTCACAATCTCTCCGCAACCCAACCATACGCGCCAACCCGTTTGACTAAGGCTGTCGAGCCCCACTGGTGCGTTAATATGCAGTTTCAGTGGCAACGGTTCCGTATGGCATACCACCTAGCGCAAATCACAATATCTGCCCAACCACCCGTCATTCACGCAATATACACAGGAACGTAATGACTGTAAACACTATACAAATAAACCAACAGACTCTTTAAGTTTTCAAGAATTCTACGAAACCGTAGCGTGGCGGCCTGTACACAGCCAGCTAGAATCTTTCCGTCTCAACCACAGCCAGTTGCTGCTCCTTTCTGCTGCTTCAGATAAGTTATTTACTGTGCGACGCAACTCTTGGCCACTGAATCCGACGTCTCTGAGGAACCGGGTTGTAGAGTGTGCCACAAAACCTCGACAACCCACTTCCACTGGATAAACCTGGACTCTCCATCCTCGCTGTTCTGCTTCAGTGGGCAGATGAGCATACTGCAGTTTCATCCTCTCATATGCCTCATCTACCGCATCCTCCCATGGCACTGTTAACTCTATCAGTTGAACAATGCGTGCTGCTCCAGACCACAAAACAATATCTGGTCGTAGGTTAGTGGTGGCAATCTCAGGTGGAAAAATAAGCCGTTGATCAAGATCAGCCAGCATCTTCCAGTCCCCAGCAGCTTCCAGTTGTCCTGGGCGAGAACTGGTGTTAGCACCTTTTCTTGGTGGTTGCTCGCCTGGGCGGAGGAAATATTGTCTTCTGTGTGTAATGTTTTGCTAGAACAGGCGGCAACTTATTGGTCATACTACGCTTGCCTTCCAATGCTAAAGCCAAACATCGCAATATTTGGTCATGGCGCCAAGTAAACCGACCTTGGCTAAGAGCCACCTTACATCCTGTCAAAATGTGCCTTAATGTGGCAGGTGATGAACACAAAGGAGAAGAGGGATCCTCTACTACCCAGAGGTTTAGGTTCTGCGGTGATGGGAGAACATCATATGTTGACCTAATAAGGAAACTGATCCATTGACCAAAGGTCCTGTCAGCCCATTTTGCGTTGTTCCACACTCTCCCATCTCATCCACTCTCCCTGCTTGGCCTGGGAAATGGCTTTTATACCCCTCATCCTCTCCTCCTGCTTTTGCACCTCGTTGACTATCAGCTTCCTCCTTTGAGCTGGGCCTGCCTTGTGCCATTTAGGAGGAGCTAAACTGAGCCCAAAACCCCCTCTTCCATGCTGGACCTGTCCCACGATATCCCCAATTTGAAGGTCAGCCTTTGCCTCTACTACAGATTTCTTTGCTGACCACTTTCTACCAGTTTTTAACTCAGGGGCTGCCTCCCTTACACATTTGTCGCGTGACTCTACTAAAGTCATTTCCAGTCTGACCTTGGCACACTTAAACTCCTCGGTTAAAGCAGAGACTGGCAGCTGCAATACTCCTTTATTATAAAGTCCCACTCTGCTGAGGCAGAGTGGAACTCCCAACCATTTCCTGATGTATGAACTTATTAACGCTTCCAGCTTATCCACTGTTGTCAAAGAAACCTTGTACACAGTCAGTGGCCACATCAACCTTGGCAGTAGACCAAACTAAAAGCACCAGAGTTTTAGTTTGCCTGGTAGAGCACAGCTGTTTATGCTCTTCAACCCTTCCATTAGAGGCAAATAAGTATGGTTATAGAACAGGAAAGTTTAGCTTATCTTAGTTTAGTTTAGCTTATCTTGAAAGTCTATAAAGGAGGATAATTTTTGTGAGGTTTGATGGAGATCGAATGATCAGTTTTGCTGGACAAGCAGATGATTCGATAATAAATTAATCCCCTTAAAGATTATCCTGACAATCGATCTATTTTAGACAATTGACATATTAATATTTAATTATACTTCATTGTGATTGATTATTGATATTACAATTGTTCATTGCATTCAGTCGTTTATACAGAACATTGCCAACTTATTCCCTTACGGGAAATTTTATAATTTGTAGGTGATTCCCGATCATGTTTCATGATTCGTTATTAAAATTATATTCCCTGTATCTGAGCTAATAGGAGTATCCCGAGTATCCCTACAGTTGTGATTGGTATTAACCTGTGTGTGTGTGTGTGTGTGTGTACAATGAAGTGCAGTGATCCTTTATCTGCGTGTGGCGTGGTCTGACTTTCTGCCTCTGTTTGGTAAGCTCTAGTCCCTGGCCTTGACTTTGTCCTAGACCCTCAGTGGCCTGTTGGGAACAAATGTTTCACTATTCATTTTAACATTGTTTTTATTTAAGATTGTTAATAAAGAGTTTTGTACCATGACCCATGTCTCTGACTCGTATAGGTGATACGAACCTATGCCTTTTGAAAGGGTTCAGTCTAAATTCTTTGGGTGAAATTCCCAGGGTGGCGTAGTAGGAGTGTGAATGGTATCATCTTGTAAATTTTTCAACATAATTCATTAGAGTAAAACCCTAGTGCCCTCGTGGTTCAGCGAGGTCTGCGACGGGAGAGAGAGGGAGGAGATGGGCGGCGGTAAGTAGGTAAAGTGCAAAATGACTTACACCTGTATAAAGACCGTATAAAAGACAGTCTGGAACCAGCGATCGAGGAGAGAGGGCTGAGGACTCGTGGGAACGTGAGGAGAGGACTCTACGCGAGAGAAACGAACGTTATTGAGGACTTTGAACTGTGGAAAGAGTTTTTATGTTTGACGCGCTTGTGGCGCGAGTGTGATCTGAGTTATTTAATAAATTACCCACGAGCCTCAGCCAGCCGACCCCGGTCTCCTTCCTTCACACACACACAGAAACAAGGGAATACTACAGTAAATTAGTAGATTTGCGTGAAATACGTCGATTCGTCACACTGTTTATGTTCCCCAATGATGCCAGCTCACACGGATGTTATTACAAAAATACCTGGATCGATCTAAAGTGTGTGAATTTTTTTTAAACAGAGACCACATAAAATGGTGTTCTGTAACACTGAAATGGCACAGGCCTACCACAGCAGTACAACTTCTATGCAGGAACATTTAAATCCTGGGGCTCGCTTACCTTAAAATGATGAGTCAGCAGCTTAAGTATTTGGACTATTATACCAAATTTTTACACTGCACTAGAATACGGTTGTCGTTTCCATTTATTGTGCTTAATACGGCTGCATTCATACAGCATTCTGTTTTTTTATGAGCTGACGTGGGTGCGAGGTTGTGAGAAGCATGGCTCAAACATACTCTCTGCAACAGGTTAAGCCTATTACACAGCCATAGTAAACACCTTTCCGAATTAGGCCTACACGGCATACACCTTATCTTTTGTGATTAATAACATCGATAACACTTTACAATAAGGTTTCATTAGTTTATATTAGTTAATTACTGTAGTTAACATGGACAATGAATGAACACCACTTTTACAGCATGTATTAATCTAATTTTAAAAAAACATAATTTATTGATACATCATTAAAATAAAAAGTTGTATTTGTTAGCATTAGTAAATGCACTGTGAACTAACATGAACAACCAATGAACAGCTGGATTTTTACAGGAATGATTCATTGTAAATGCTCATTGTTAGTTCATGTTAGTTAATACATTAACTAATGTTAATTAATGAGTTCTTATTGTAACGAGTTATCATAACATCATTAGGTAAAGGGTACTTTTGTGATTCTTGAAAAATCTGTAAATACATAAATGCAGACACAAAACTTGTCAACCGCTCTCTCTGGGTCAGCGGAGGCTTTTGGATAACCACTGGCTGATCATTTGCATCAGGGACCAGATGATAACACCAGATGGATTGTAAGTGTCAAATAAGGAGATGTTTGCTTGTGGCAATCATAATATGATACTGTGCCATAAAGCTGTCACTAAATACAATTTTATTTTATTGATTTATGCTTGTCATGATTCCTGTCTTGTGTTTCCTGGTCCCTGGTATGGTTTTGTTTGTTAATTTTGATTAAACGATTTTGCATTTGGATCCAGCTCCCCCTTTGTTTCTTGAGTTCACCCTGAGTTACAGAAGACCCGACTAAAGATGGATCCAGCAATTATTTTAATTAGGCTCCGGCAAGGCAACCGTTCCCTCAAGGACCCCACTAAAGAATATTTGGATATTACCTACTTCACAGACTTCGCCCTTATTGACTTTTACTGCCCCGGACTCAATGACCACTACCAACACATACTCATCTGTGATGGTCCTCGGGGGTCGCTGGTAGAATCCCTTTACTACGCCCTTCAGTTAAGTGGTTCATCTTACACTGTGGGAATACTAGAGATGGATTCTAACATGGCTGCCATGCCAGAGGTTCCAGCTGTCATGGCCGCCGTTCCAGAATCTCGTCCCGTCGTGGCAGCCCTTCCAGAGTCTAGTCCCATCATGGGCGCAGAGCCTGTGTCTTCGGACAACATGGCCGCCGTTATCATGTGTCTTCAGACAAGATGGCTGCCGCTACACCTGTGTCTTCGGACAAGATGGCCGCCACTATGTCTGTGTCTTCGGACAAGATTGCCACCGCTACGCCTGTGTCTCTGTCATGATTCCTGTCTTGTGTTCCCTATCGGTCAGTCACTACAACGTAGGTCAGACTGACCAATAGGAATCTCGCTAGAGAGGCCAATCTACTTAGAGTGAAACTAAAACAAGCCAATGCACATTGGCGTGCAATCATTTGCATTAGCTGTGCAGCCTCGCAGCGCGGGTATTTAACGAGCAGCTGTTGTGATTGCACACTAGCTTTTTGCTTCGGAGCCAAACGCTTCATGGTTAATTCTACAGAGTGTGACTCTACGAGCCTCTTCGTTGGATCTCTCCGTATCCGGTGCGGGCGTTACAGCACGGCAGCGCGAGCAGTCTTTGTGTCCTCTCTCTTCGGTCTTTGTCTTTTTTTTTTATTAATTTTTTTTAGCAAAATTCAAAATTGCTATGCACTTGGCGTGGAGAACCGTGTCTCCCTTCCCGGGCCTGTAAGTACTCGTCAGATTTAACCGGCAAGGCTTACAAGGCATGTGGGGAAGCTGCCTCTGCCATGCACGCCATTGCGTTGCTGCAGGTCCATCAGGCCAAGGCACTGAAGGACCTGCACGAGGGTGGTCACGATTCCAAAGTTCTTCAGGAACTTCGTATCGCGACGGACCTCGCGCTTCGTGCGACGAAGGTGACCGCTCGGTCGGTGGGTCGTGCGATGTCCACCCTGGTGGTCCAGGAACGCCATATCTGGCTGTGTCTGGCTGACATGAGGGAGTCTGACAAGCTCCGGTTTCTCAACTCCCCTGTGTCCCAGACCGGCCTCTTCGGCGACGCGGTCGAGAACTTCGCCCAGCAGTTCTCAGCTGTACAAAAGCAGACGGAGGCCATCAGACACATCCTGCCGCGGCGGCCAGCTGCTGCCTCCACCCCACCGCCTGCGGCACCTCAGTTTGCTCGTCGCCGAGGGCATCCTCCTGCGTCTGCCCCTGCTCCCGCGCCGCAGCAGCAACCTCCACCTAAGCGACACCGTGGAGCCAGTCGCAGGCAGGGCGCCCCGCCCGTCCAGGCCCCCGCCAAGAGGGCGGCAAAGCCAGGGGTTAGCGGCCCTAGGACGGGCGACCCGGAGATGGAGGGGACTGCTCTCCAGGAGACGATGACTTAAAGCTTCTTTCTATGAAGACTTTGCTACTGGTTGCACTGGCCTCTGTCAAGAGGGTAGGAGACCTGCACGCATTTTCGGTCGACGAATCGTGCCTAGAGTTCGGGCCGGGTGACAACCATGTGGTACTAAGACCCCGGCCTGGCTATGTGCCCAAGGTTCCTACCACTCCCTTCAAAGACCAGGTAGTGAACCTGCAAGCGCTGCCTTTGGAGGAGGCAGACCCAGCCCTGGCTTTGCTCTGTCCCGTTCGCGCTCTGCGTATGTACGTGGACAGAACTCAAAGCGTCTGGAGCTCAGACCAGCTCTTTGTCTGTTACGGAGGCCAGCAGAGGGGAAAGGCTGTCTCCAAGCAGAGGATGGCCCACTGGATAGTGGATGCCATCGCCTTGGCTTACCAAGCACAGGGCGTGCCCTGCCCGCTCAGGTTGCATGCACACTCCACGAGAGGCATTGCATCCTCCTGGGCGCTGACACGTGGCTCCTCGCTAACAGATATCTGTAGAGCTGCGGGCTGGGCGACACCTAACACGTTCGCTAGATATTATAGCCTACGTGTAGAGCCGGTCTCCTCCCGTGTTCTCACCCTAAACGGGTAGAAGCACCGAGAGGCCCGGCTCTGTCGGCTTGATGCACCCTACTGTGCACCCTTATTTGCTCCAGAGTGGAAAACCTGTCGAGTCCTCCAAAACCCCTCGGCCCAAATACCGCTGTATTTTCCACATAACTCTTTGAAGAAGTGGCTTCCGCAGCGTTCTCCTTCCTAAATAGAAAGGGCACGCTTTCCCAGTGTTATCCAATAATCTCACTGTATGGGTTATTACGGAACAACAGTGACAGATACACTCTGTGTAAAGCCTCCTCCTATCGTCCTTCCAGGCAAGAAGGTGTATAGGCTTGCACGGGGCACTGGATGGGGTGCAGCAGCTGTGGCGCTTTGGTAGGGATTCCTATTGGTCAGTCTGACCTACGTTGTAGTTACTGACCGATAGGGAACGTCTCGGTTACATATGGTAACCCTCGTTCCCTGAGGGAGGGAACGGAGACGTAGGTCCCGTCGCCACATCTGCTGCCGCCCGCCGAGGAGGCCAGCTTTTTCAGGCTTGGCTCCTCAGCAAAAAACTAGTGTGCAATCACAACAGCTGCTCGTTAAATACCCGCGCTGCGGAGCTGCACAGCTGATGCAAATGATTGCACGCCAATGTGCATTGGCTTGTTTTAGTTTCACTCGAAGTAGATTGGCCTCTCTAGCGAGATTCCTATTGGTCAGTCTGACCTACGTGTCCGTTCCCTCCCTCAGGGAACGAGGGTTACCATATGTAACCGAGACGTTTCCCTTGTCTTGTGTAGACCTTTTGTTATTTCCTGTTTTGTGCCATGTCTTGCAGTTCTTTGTAGTTTTTCATGTTGATTATTCTTCCCCTGGTGTGTCTTGTTAAGCTTGTTTGCCCTGTGTATTTAAACCCCTGTGTTTCCTGTGTTCTTTGTCAGGTCTTGTCCTACATGGATGTGCGTTTGCTGTTTCTCATTCTGTTTCCTGGTCTCTGTTATGGTTTTGTTTGTTTATTTTGATTATTAAACGATTTTGCATTCGGGTCCAGCTCCCCCTTTGCTTCTTGAGTTCACCCTGTGTTACAATGCTACTTTATATTATGTTAAAGTAGCGGGTGTAATGATACAAAAAATCAACGATTCTGTACGTACCATGCTTTTGAAGTCACGGTTTGGTATGAAATCTGGTGTGAAATCAGATAAACGTAGGGAGGAGCATGATCTAAAAGGTTGAAAACCCCTGGATTAGACAACCACATCATGGCTGTATGTATACCAAAAATAAATATTTCAAACCCAAAATATTAAAGGGGTGGTATAATGCCCTTTTCACTAGATGTAAAATAAGTATTTGATGTCCCCAGAGTGTGTATGTGAAGTTTTAGCTAAAATACCCCACAGATATTTTTATATAGCATGTTAAAATGGTCCCTTTTTGAGGGCGAGGAAAAACGCACCGTTTTTGTGTCTGTCCCTTTAAATACAAATGAGCTGCTGCTCCCAGCACCGAGGGCGGAGGACTGTTTATGCCTTGTAAAGCATTTAGAAAGGCGATTTAAAGGCAGTTGAATATTTCTGTTACGTATACACTGTGTTCTGTTTGTTTCCTTTTTCTGTTTAGAAGATAAATGAGTCTTTAATCTCCTCTGTAAATGCTTTACAAGGCATAAATGGTCCTCACTTTAGATGAGGTCACAAAAATAGTTAACTGACGACTACTAAATGCTTTATAACTACCTGAATTAACCATGAATTACAGTAGAGATACATGTTAATAAAGCATTTATTTACAAACTAAGTAACTATTATTATATGTCTGAATAATTAGATGTATGAATGTACATTTAAATAGTTTATTAATCATTTACGAACACTTAAGTGATCTTATGAATCACTGACAACTCCTAAATAACTGGTTTGTAAATAATGCAACACTTCATTTAGAAATGATAAATTGATCATTAATAAAATATGAAAATACAATTATTAAACACATTATAGATATGCTTATAAATCAAGAATAAAGCATTAATAGCTGTATTTATAAACAGCTTATTAATGTATATTAATGCTTTAATGATGAATTAACTGTTTACTAATGCTTAACAGCATGCAGTTATTATAAAGTGTTTTATAATACCAATATTATAACCAAAATATTTCCTTTTGCTTTGAATTTGAGCGTCGAAACTTTGCAGATGTTGTGGTCCGTGTACTTTTTCGTTCATTCATTATTCTATTTCGGAATGAAAGATGAAATTTAAAAAAGGGTGCAGCTTGTTTTTTTGTTTAAAAGAAAAAAAAAAACAGAAATGGCTGTATTTTGTTTTCCAAATGTATTGTTGTCATCAAATAATAGTATTAGAAAATTGGACGACATTTCCGATCGTTTTTTAATTTGTGTAATATTTATTTGTACGTTTGTTGTATTTAATTTGACTCAGAGCCGGCGCCAGGCGAACGCTGATAACGGGGCGTCTGAAATACCGAGAGGGGGCGTTCACATTAACGCACGCCCCCACTTTTTTGCCAGGGTAGATATTATCCCCTAGCCTGGTAATACCAGACTCTGCTACTTCACTTTGCTTCGTACACAGAGTCTGGGATAGCATAATAGAGAAGTGTTTTCTCTCTCGCTAGGGGGCGCGTACTGAAGTTTAAAATCATTGGTTACCCGTAAGCCAATCAGATAAGTTTGTTTATGACGTATGTTATGCGCCGACACAGCCGCATCGAACCACAGACATCATGCATCGAACTCAAATCTATGATCGAACTTCCACTGTAAACACTTGATGATGCGAGCGAAATACCCGAGTGAACATGGCTGTAAACGACTTTTTTGATCTGTGAGTGATGTATAGAATGACTGCTGAGAGAGAGAGAGAGAGAGAGAGAGAGAGAGAGAGAGAGAGAGAGCGCGCGAGAGCGCGCCCCGGCCGCGCGCGCGCACTCCCACGTCTACAAACAACACGAGCGCTGTCTTGCTCTCTCTCCCTCGCGCATATTCATAAAATCAATCGACAAGATAGTAAGAGGTCGGAAGACCGCGGTTTCACGTGGAGCATTTGGAGATTTTTAGAGATTATAGACTCTAGGAACAACATCTCAATGAACAACATCTCAACTATAAAGGCCTGTCTCATATAAGTTAGACGCCTATCTCAAGTACAAGCCGGTGCAGTTCGACGATTTGGGCAAATAAAAGCCCGGGCTATTATTTGAAGTTTTACGGTATTTAAGACCTGGAAAAGAAAAGAGACACTGACCTGTCAAAAGGCTCCCCAGTTTCTCGCTGACGATCGGTAATAGTTGATAAATTAAACTTTTCCCAAAGGGAGTAGGGCCACAACATCACCTCCATTCAAAATGTTTAATACACACTCTTCGTGTTCGGGCTTCAGTTTGCTAATGCCGGGAATATTCTCCACAACAGAGCGAATTGCATCCGCGTCTCCATATCAGCGGTCGTTTTCGATTTCCCTGACCTAATCTTAAACACGGCGCTTACCGACTACGTCACGGCTTTCAGCCCGCCCTCTGTTCGTTGATTGGCCAGGCTGTTTTCAGGCCGGTGGAAAACAGAAAGATAGGCTGCTATCTCAGACTGACTACAGGAGCGAAATGAAATTAGCGGAAGTAGGAAGTCTGACGTAGTCAGGCTAATTCTCCCCACCACTTTTTAAAACATCTTTGCGGCACGGATGTACCAATACAAATTAATAAAACATCTCCTGTGTACTAGCAGATCATTCATGTTGTTCGTTTGTCAAATTAGAGTCGTTCTAGCGCTGAAATGTGTTGTTTTTTAAATCAAGTGATCAAAGTGCTCGTTGCCGCTTTTTTGTTACAATAGTCTTTTATTCATTTGTAATATTAATTTGTATTTGTGTATAAAGCAGCAACACATAAGGGTGATCCATGGATTTCAAATAGATGGAGGAATAAGACAGCACACCTTTCCAAACCTGTTCATCTGGGAATCTGTACAAACATATTTTCACAGTTTTGTTTTTGCATAAGGGTCCGTTCATACAGAACGCGCTTTTTCAATCCACTGGGCTGCTTTTTTATTGCTTTTTTTGCAGCGCATGACACGGCGTATTAAAAACGCTGCGCTCAATTGAAAAGGAGTTCAGCGTTTAAAAACACATCTCAATACCTTGCGTTTTCCCCCATTCCACTGCCCACTTATGTGTAAATGTCTCCAAAGTCATAAACATCTTAAAGGTGATTTCTGTAGCGTATTGAAATCTTCTACCTGCACATCAAATATCCTAGACACTACCGCAAAATACGTTAACACATATACCCATATATTTTATGAAGATGTTACACTTAAACTTAATGAATAAATGAAATATTCCAAATTTAATCTGATAGTTTTGTAAATTCATGTTACACAATTTCCATCGGTGTGCACAGGCGTCCTTCGTTACCATGGTAACCGTCCTGCTTCTGCATTCCGCTTTTACACCTTTTCGTGCGCATGGACCTTTTTTTTTTCGATTTTTAATTAATGTTATTTAATGATACAACAGATTGCACTCCGTAGATCACACTGACTTTAATGAAAACAACTGTTTTGCAGAGCGTGCCATGTTTGCTGTGATGCATTTACACGGCTTTGACCAGCGGATGTCGCTAGCGTGGCACTCCCTTCTGCTCTGCTGCTTTGCGCATGCGTAGAAGTGCGAGAAAATAAGTCATTATTACGAGAAAGTTTTTCATTATTATGAGATGTTAAGTCATTATAATGAGAAAGTTTATCATTATTATGAGAAAATTACTCATTATTAAGAGATACTAAGTCATTATTTATGAGAAACTTTCTCAATATAATGAGAAACTAAGTCATAATTATGAGAAACAGAATTCTTTTTTTTACTCAACTGTGGTGGAAACGGGCTTCCATACAGAAGAGAAAGAGACGTTGTTGAGAGTTATATTGAATAATAAAATATGAATGATATATATTTTTGTTTGAATATGAAAATGTGAAAATTTTATTTACTTGGTTTTGTTCTAAATATAATTTTGAATAGCAGTTTATGAGAAATAATTACATATCACAAGAATGTGACTAATCCAGCAAAATTGGCTGTAAAAGTATTCTGTTTTTAAGTCTCCATTGCCACAATAACAGCAGGTTACAATTTCTCTCTCTCTCTCTCTCTCTCTCTCTCTGGAAATTATTCCTTGAGCTTAACTAATTTAACACTGTAAAATTCTACTTATTGTGACAGTTCCAAAAATGTGATGCATTTATTGAAGGTGGATTTTTTTCTTCTTCTGCAGGTCATATTCCTCTACTAGAATGTATAAACGGTTCATTAGCAAGCCTTTGTAATACTCAGGTTGCTGAATTTCTTATGTTATGCAGGGTCAACTGAATGATAAAGTTGCATCCCGCTGCTAACCTTATTATAAGCGTAAGACTCCATTGAAAGGCAATTTTAATGTTCCATACTTAGATGTTTTCACCGCAAGGGAAAGTGGGCTCTTTCCCCCACTCTAGATTCAATCAACAGCCCATTTCATCATACAAGAAGGCCCCCAGACACCATCTGTGCGTTTGAGCAAGCCTCCGATAATGTCAATTTAATTTAGAATTCCTTCTATTTGGACCACTGGTAGAGCCCCTGAGCCTCTCTTTTTCAGCTCTCTACTTTAACCAAGGTTTTATATATGGAAATTAGGAAATCTTTATCAAATCAGCAATGACCTCAATCAATCTCACTGCATCAGTACATTCAGACGTTACTAATAGTGTTTTCATCATAGGCACACACACCTGTCATTGACAACAAACCAGAAATATGTTTCTTTTAAATAAGTCATATTTTACTGTATTACCTTATTACTCTATCACTAATACATAAATACATTTGATTAATTATTTAATACATAAATATATAACAGTTTTCTTTTAAAATATTTAAGAGTGGTGTATAATTTTTTTGCACCAATAGTTTTACCAAACAGAATTGCAAAAATACTGACGTTTTCAAATGGGGTTTCCAAACACTCCCACTGGTCGGATAAAAAGGTGTTGCTGTGTCGGGCTGGACTGAGCTCGAGTTTCTTCAAATCATTGTTGGACAAAAATGTTCGCAATTTCTGTCTTTAATAACATTCTGTGATTCCCAAAACCATAGTTCCACTGAACATTTGCAAGCAAAATGGAGTGTGACAGGCAATCTGTATTTGAATCAAACATCAGTAAATAAAGATAAACAAATGGTAAATAAAAGATAAACAAATGGTAAATAAAAATAGCGAAGCAGTTCTTAGATGCCACGTTTGTTATTTACAGAAATTATATGATATTAATAAAAAACAATAGTATTATTTATATATTATATATAAATACGTTTTATAGTACCATAGAGCTGCAATGTTTACACTTTTCGGGGGAATCAACGCATGAATATTGAGCTGGGATGGGTAAAAAATTTCAAGAGATGAAAAAGTAAAATATTACCAAGTACTTGCTGGAACCAGTCCCCATGTGCCCCTTGTTGTAAATAACAGAACTAGTACATCAAAACGAGTCGTAATTGATCAAACTGTATTGCCCTCAAATATGTTATTCAGTTCAGGACCTGGGGCAACACTTTTCTATTTATGATGTAACCACTTCACAGTCACAAAAAGAATTAATAAATGCATCTGTTGAAACCATTCTTTTCCGCAACTTTGCTATTTGCTATTGGCTTAATGACACAATATACCACCGATCATTAATCAGCTTATCATGCTATAAAGAGCTATTTCACACATTTCATCAAATATACTTCAGAGAAAGTATATTGATTGCTGAATTTACACAACAATGTTGAGCTTACTGTACAGGACTTGTGGGCAACTTGCCCATAAGAAAGAAAAATCACAAATGAGTTCTCTTTAATATCTCAATTGTTTCTTTAGACTGCAATGGTATTAAATGGTAAGTACTTTTATGTATTCATTGTTTTTATCCAATACAAAGTTGCAAAACAAAGTCCCAACAGCTCAGCAAAGCATGGGTTACCTGGGGCCGTATGTATAAAGCCACTCAGAGTAAAATTTTTGTCGTTTGTAGTTGTAATTGTTGTAATTGTAGTTTGATTCATAAAGGTTCCTAAGTGTGAAGACTAGGTCTCAGCTCCTAAATTATTTAAGAGTCCTGGTGAGGTATCCTTACTTAGTTAGGAGTAACAAGATGGCAGCAAAGAGGAGGAGATACACACTTTCCAACGAACATTCATTGTATTGGAGTTAGGGCTGGGCGATAAAACGATAATGATAATTATCGCGATATAATTTTTCTCGATAAAACGATATCAAGAGTACGATAAATGTTCGATAATGTTTATGCGCCGCCGCCAAAATCGTAACGAAACTCATTTGAACCGCGCACGCCTCATGATAGTGATGATAGTGATGTGCTATAGAGTGCCGAAGTTACGACGTCACTCTGTAGGCCAAAACGCGGAAGTGAGTGAGCATTTTAGCACTCCCGGTTCCCTCGCTCTATGGGATTTTTTAATGGGTTTTTGCTAAATCGCCTGAAATAAGGTCTGTGGTGAACAAAGCCTCCAAATATTTTCACGTTTTGATCTATGACATAGAACACACAGTTATAACCTGCTTGTGGTTTTTTAAACTTTATTGTGTCTGCTTGTGTTTTTTAAAAACTTTATATAGGCTTCAAAATGTATAAATTTTGGATTAACTTGTAAAGATTATCTGGATAGACAAAACGTGTAAGGGTCAGAACTCTTTGTTAAACACAGATCTTATTTTTTGCAATTTTCCAAGTCTATGGGGAAAATGCATAGCTTTTCGATCGAGGGAACCCATGCGCCGCTAGCTTCCGAGTTGTCCTACAAAGTGACGTCATCACTTCGGCACTCTATAGGCTATGCCTGGTTTTATCTGTGGTTATCATGATCTAAATGCATGATACTGGATAACCAATGGTTAATTTGAATAAAACTCAAACAGTCTGTTAGTGGTTGTTAATTAACAGTGGTTGTTAGTGGTTGTTAATTAACAGTGGTTGTTAATTTTTTTTTTTAAACAGATGTTACTGTTTTTGTTAATGAACATAAATAGTTGTATTAGCTTGAGTTAGGATGCAGATTTACTGTCAACTCACAGTCAAATATGCGTTTCGAGATAAAACATTATATAATATTAATATTGCAGCCTGCACTGCAAACTGTGCTGAAGATACGTGCCATCAAAGTCAGGCAACACAAACCTGTTTCAAGACTTGAAACAATATCCCCCATTAGCACATGCAGAAACTAAGAAATATATGTTTGGCAAGTGTTTGTCATGATATGTTCTGACTGACAATAAAGAGTAGTTTAATTAACGCAGTTTCTACAACTTTCACTTAGGAGCAAAAATCTGCTTTTAAACTTGAAAGAAATAAAGATATGACATTTATCGTGATAATTATCGATATCGACTGATATAAAAAAAAATATTGTGATAATTTTTTTTGGCCATATCGCCCAGCCCTAATTGGAGTTATGTATATATTATGTTATGTATGATATGATAACAGGGAGTTAAATAAACCATACTTGATCGTAAAGGTATTTTTTTGTAACTGACCTTGTAAGAAATGTAATAACTCATCCCACTCAATCAATGCTCTGACTGCAGTAATGAAAAGTAATAATGACATTTCTGTCAGGTCTATTAAGTCAAGAACACACATGACAATAAAAATGAATAGGAAATTGTATTGAATAAATTGCAATTCAAGTTGATAATTAAAATTTGGCGGTATGGCTCGGACAGCAGCAGCATTAGGGAACGCTCACAGTTTAGTACTGGGAGAGCAGAACTATTCCCCCATATGAACAGAACAGCAACGATGACAGGAAAGCAAATGCCACATTATACACGACAAGGAGGAGCTAGGGAGGAGGTGGGTTGCAGAGAACGAGGAGCGAGCAGTTAGGAGCGAACTGAATCTGCTTAAATAGGGCGCCCTGATTTGAGCGTAGTCATTAGCAGCGAGGGGAGATGAACAGCAGATGCGCTGACGCATCTTCATTTATTATTATTTTGGGAAAAAAAAGAGAGGCAAACTACAACTACAGGTTTTAGAAAAACAAAAAAGCTCCAGGAAAAAGAATACATTGACAACAATCAGTTATTCATCTTTCACTGGTTCTCTCTTGTTTTGCATGTGTTCTTTCCACAAATTGGTATGTTTTAGTACTTCTGTCAGGTCCATTAAGTCAAGAACACACAGACAAAAAAAATAATTTAAGAATTTTTATTGAATAGATTGCAAACAAGTTGATGTTCCTGAATTAAAATTTGCCGGTATGGCTCTGTTCAGGGAGTCCTCTGACCTTTCATGAGCACCATGAAATAGCAGAGAGTCAGAGGACAGCAGCAGCAGCATTAGGGAACGCTCACACAGTTTAGGACTGTGAGAGCTAAAATATCCCCCTGTGAACAGAGCAGGCAACATGACATAAGCAAATGCCACGTTATGCATAAGGAGGAGCTGGGGAGGTGGCGGGCAGCAGAAGCGAGCAGCGAGCCAGCAGAGCGAGCAGCAAGCATGTATGAGCAAGGTGAATGAGCTTTAAATAGGGCGCCTTGTTTGAGCTTTGGCCATTGAGCAGCGAGGGGAGTTAACCCTCTGGGGACCAGAAACGCGCCGGCGCGTTTTGCTTGTTTTTTTCACATAGCAGAAAAATAGACTTAACCAGCTAATGCAGCTCAGCTGGAGCAGATCAGCTGACGGGACAGTGTTGATAGCAAATAGCAATAGCAGCGTCTTGACTACCTGGCCTGCCAGAACTGACGCTGATGCTCAATTTCGTCACAAATAAAACAATTGACTACGCAATATGCTTACAAAATCTATAATACATTTTTAATAATATTTGGATAAAGGGTGAATATGTCAATTTTCATAAGCTGCTCAACACTTTTTGCCACTACTGTATGGCAATTCATTGACTTTCCAACTGATCTACAAACCATGCGGCAAAAGCAAGCCACTTTTATGATAATTGCAAGCTTCCCTGGAGTTGTGGAACAAGGCCACTGTACAAGTCCACTGAAAAGTCCACTGATGGAACTCATGTTTGCATCATCACTTCAACTGTAAATGAGGAGACATATATCAATAGAAAGGGAATCCGTCGCACTTTTTATTTATTTATTTGATTTAACTTTTTAAAGTAAATGAAAGTATTGCAATAAATGTTAAATTACGTGATTTTAGTATACTTACATTAAATGATTGGTGTCATGCTGCTGTGACCTCGCCCTTGAAGGCTCACTATTGGTGACCATTTTGGGTTGACATCATTTTAGTTTTTAGTTAGCAGCACTTTAAGTGCCATTTCAGTCAGCACTTAAGAATCAATCTTTCTTTACTGAAAGTTGCTTTTAGCTTCTTTATAAAAGTCTCATTCTCTTAGAGAAGTCCTACTTTTTACTAAGAATTTTTTACACTTAAGACAAAGCTTAAGACAACTCTTAAGAGCATTTCTGAGAAGTTGTATACATATAAAACTCAACCACTGAATCAGCCAATAGTGAGCCTGCAAGGGGGAGGTCACAGAAGCATGAAACCAATCATTTAATGTAATTATAATAAAATAATTTAATTAAGACACTGACACTTTAATATTTAAATGTACTTTTAAAAAATTGCTTTGCATTGTGCAAAATTATCACAAATTTGTATTGATGCTGTGGAATCATTTTCTATTGATATGTCTCCTCATTTACAGCTGGAGCAATGATGCAAACATTAGATCCATCAACAGCTCCAACAACTCCAGGGAAGCCTGAAATCTTCATAAAACTGGCTTGATTTTGCTGCATGGTATGAAGATCAGTTGGAGAGTCAATGAACTAGCATATGGCAGTGGCCAAAAGTGAGGCAAAGGAAAATTGACATATTCACCCTTTATTCAAATAGTATTAAAAGTGTGTAAATGATTTGGAAACATATTGTGTTGTGCTTGGAGTCAATTGTTTTATTTGTAATAACACAGTGAAAAATGCCAAATTGATTGAATTGCCAAACTGAATACAGACATAATTTTTGGCCAGGTTGTCATACAAAGAAATTATGAACATATTAAAAAATAAGATTTCTTTGAGAGAAATAAAGTGGATACATCTCAGATCCATCAATGTTGCCTTTTAATTGTCAAGAAAAAGTTGTCAAAACTGGAAAATAATTCTAACCATTCAATCTATCCAATCAGTGGAGGGGATTTAAGAGACTGTGGATTCAGTAAACATCATAATGATAATGATGTGTGGTTCTCGGATGCATATGATAATCAGTGATAACAGTTCGCTGATTGTTTATCAGCCAGTACACTTACACATTAGTGATTACAAAATTTTAAAGTGGGAGGTTAGGGCATAATGAGTTAACTAATCAGTTTGCTTGTGTGTATGTCTGTGGATTCTTGTCTAACTGTATCTTTTATCTAAATTTAGGCCTCAGCAAAGCAACAGAAACTATTTTTAGCGAATGCAACAGGTTCATTCGACTCTGGGAATTCCATTCACATTCATAAATATTTAAAGGAAATGCAATTTATTATTTTTTTATAAAACAGGGCCGATGTTTAGTTCATGTTAATTTTGTATATTTAGTTAGTGCTGGCAAAGCATTCACTATTACCCAATGTTTTAGCAAGCATTGGTCTTTAACAAGCCATCTCCAGCTCGCCAGAGGATGGTGCCTGGATTGCTGCTGCTCTGTAGCGTTCTGGCGAGTATGACATTTTTCTTTCAGATGCTTTCGGGACTACTGTGTTTCTGTATGGGCAACACCCACTCAGAAGCAGCGCTGCACGAGTCCATCTGGCCTCTTTCAGAGGTGGACCTTAAAGACCCCAGTGAGGAGCTCATGCCGACTAAGTGTCCGCTTCCTCTCACCCAACCCTTTCCGGCTTCTCATGCTCCACGCACCATGGTGGAGCTGCGAGTACAGAGTGGAGACTACAGCTAAGGGTGTTCATGCCGGCATAGGTCCTGCATGCCCCCACTCTCTAAACGTGCAGCTCCCCGCCTCATATAAGCCCACCACTATTTTGCATGCTTGAACGCCATTGGCAGGCAAATTCTCGCCTGGAAGATTTCATAGGGCTTCAGTATTCTAGGAGAAAAGGTGTTTACCCATAGTGTCAGCTACTGATGCAATATCTCGTTCCCACGTCTCAGGGAACTGAGGTAACGTAAGGTAACTAGAGACATTATCAGTGCAGTTTCAGAGTGCTAAATATGGTAACATTGACAAATGTGTTTGCCTATAAATGATAGTGATAAACACGTTTTAGGAATTAACTGATTCCCTTACATTTCCAGGACTCACAAGCTTGCTTTGCTTTGCACAAAAGGTTTGTGTCTACATTTTCATATTTCTACACGTGTGAAGTTTATTTATTGGTGTGCTTCTGAAATTAAATGTTACATACAAGTGATTTTCAGACAGTTGACCTATTACTGTTGTCGTCTCATGGACTGCATGCAATGAAAATAGAAATCCCTTACACTCAAAATAATTATTGCTCAAACTGTTTGACCTGCATAAATTGAAAACTAACCAAACAGGAAGACGATGCACACTGGAGACTTGACAGACAGCAGGAAATCACACCACTAAAAGAACAGGACACAAGGGCTTGTTCTTTCTGCAGGGGAAATCTGATAATTAACTGTTGAGAAAGACTGACGTTTCCTCTTGCTGACTAATTAAAAATTATATATATATATATATATATATATATATATATTAGGGGTGTAAACATACACTGGTCTCACGGTTCGGTTCGATTACGATTATCATGTTATCGATTCAGTTCAATTCGATATCACGATGCATTGCGATGCACCACATCCTCAATTTTAATTTACCTTCAAAAGTTATGTGTGCGTGCGCGTGTGCGTGTGCGTGTGTGTGTGCATGTTCGCCTGTTCAGGAAGTCGCAGTGACAGAAACAGTGACATTCCAGTTTAAGTTTCAAGGGAGTAAAGCCTGTTTATGCCATTAAGAAAATGAAATTCTGTCAAATAAATTTTTTTTAAAGAAATGTTCATTTAAAAGCAGCGCTCATTCAGTGTATAATGTTACTATTAGAGATGCGCGCATCAACTGTCGCCGAGTCCACTGTTGAAGGTGACGATCATCCATTTATAATCACGTGTAACAACAACACAGAATAATTGTAATTTGACCATTGGTTGCGGATACTTAAATCAGAGAAAATTATTGGGGCGGGTGGATGATTTGTAGGCTATTTGGCTGCAGATTCGGGTGACGTTGGAGCTCTACTCTTAAAGCATTCAGACTCTGCCAGTCGTTAACAGCTCTGGGTGAAAACGGCTAACATGGTTTATCAAGTTAGTGGTATTACCTCCTGCATATTCTATTTGTGTGTAACATGAGCACACACAGCGCACATCTTCTCCAGGTCGTGCTTACCAGGTTGTTCATAAAAGCCGAAATGTGCCCAGATGTACGCTTTTAAAGTAGTTGGAGCATTTTTAATTACTCGCACTCTGCCATTATATGCTACCGCAACATAGCACACACGCGACAAATGACGTCAGAAAAGCGTCAGTACATTATAATCAGTTATGGTCTATTACTGAACCAATACCGAATCGTCCTCGTCTGGATCAAGAAACGATTAATTTCGACACCCCTAATATATATATATATATATATATATATATATATATATATATATATATATATATATATATATATATATACATATGTGTCAGGTGAAGTGAATAACAGTGATTATCTGTTAGTGGGTGGGATATATTAGGCAGCAAGTGAACATTTTGTCCTCAAAGTTGATGTGTTGGAAGCAGGAAAAATGGGCAAGCTTAAGGATTTGAGCGAGAAAAGGGCCACATTGTAATAGGTAGATGACTGGGCCAGAGCATCTCCAAAACTGGAACTCTTATGGGGTGTTCCCAGTCTGCAGTGGTCAGTATCTATCAAAAGTGGTCCAAGGAATGGAACCTTGGTGAACCAGCGAAAGGGTCATGTGCGGCCAAGACTCATTGATGCACATGGGGAGCGAAGGCTGGCTTGTGTGGTACGATCCAAGAGATAAGCTACTGTACTGTATTCAAGAAGTTAATGGTGGTTCTGATAGAAAGGTATCAGAATACACAGTGCATCACAGTTTGTTGCATACTGGGCTATATACCAGTCAGGGTGTCCATGCTGACCCGTCCACCACCGAAAGTGCCTACAGTAGGCACGTGAGCATCAGAACTGGACCACGGAGCAATGGAAGAAGGTGGCCTGGTCTGATGAATCACGTTTTCTTTTACATCACGTGGATGGCCGGGTGCGTTGCTTACCTGGGGAACACATGGCACCAGGATGCACTATGGGAAGAAGGCAAGCCGGCAGAGGCAGTGTGATGCTTTTGGCAATGTTCTGCTGGGAATGTTACTTAGGTAGGTACCACCTTCATGGAAAAGGTGCTCCCTGGTGGCTGTGTGGCCTCTTTCAGCAGGATAATGCGCCCTGCCACAAAGCAAAAATAGTTCAGGAATGGTTTGAGGAGCACAACAACGAGTTTGAGGTGTTGACTTGGCCTCCAAATCCCCCAGATCTCAATCCAATCGAGCCTGTGTGGGATGTGCTGAACAAACAAGTAAAATCCATGGAGGCCCCACCTCGCAACTTACAGGACTTAAAGGATTTGCTGCTAACATCTTGGTTCCAGATACCCCAGCACACCTCCCCTCTAGTGGAGTCCAAGCCTCGACGGATCAGGGCTGTTTTGGCAGCAAAAGGGGGGAAGACACAATATGCATGTATATATATATATATATATATATATATATATATATATATATATATATATACATATATATATATATATATATATATATATACTGTATATTTATTCATCACTTGAAGTGACAGTTGAAGAAGCCCTGTGAGAGGTTTGTAAAAAAGACAAAAACAAATTGTCTAATCTCTGTCTAAGTGCAAATAGCCATTAGTTCATAATCACAGAGCCCTTTTCCCTCTCTGTGTTTACAACTTACTGCATACATGCATGTCAATGCACTTTAGAATGTGCACTGCCTGTCTCAAGTTGTTGTTGTTTTTTAATCCTTAGTTATTCACTCCTATGCATATGCTCAGAGTCCTTGCCAAAAAATAAAGTATTAGAACTCTAGCTGAAGAACAATCATCAAGTTTTTAAGTACACTCTGGGAAGAGATGTTTACCCCTGATTTAACTTGGTCCAGTGCCTGTGTGAATTTTACTTTTTAATTCTGCAAAGAAGTCTTAAGAAAGTTAGTTCACTTGACAGAAAGGAAACATGATTTGTACAACAGTTTCCTGATCCTCACTAATTAATGTCATCGTAAAAGAATTGAACCGAATCGTCAGGAGCTTCATCAGTTTGGGTTTTAAATATACCGTTCCGTAACACAACAGCTGCCGCTCTTAATTATCCACATGGAGCCATCCATACATAAAATATACGGTGATTAATGCCAAATGTGTCATTTCCTCCTTCTGCACTTACATTCAATTACCTGTACATTAAAATGCAAATTATGATCAAACCACAATTCATGATAATTAATAAAAAATAAAGGCATTTAATAAGACATTAGGAAAGCATGGGATAGGCTATGTGAAATATATATTTAAAAGTAAAATTTTCAAGTGGAAAAAAGATTACTTGATGTTTGCTGTAAAGGCAACTTGTTTGCTTCTGAAATAACCTGAATTCAGACCAGCTACAAAGGCATCATAATGTCACATCTGGACTGGAACAAATTCAAGTGAGCTTTAGAGATAATCAAGCGATTGCTGCGCCACTAATGGCAGCACATGGAATTATGGAATTGAAAAAGGTAATGATTGTTCCAACAGGTTTCCAAAATGATCTGGCCATCTTCCATTGGTTGGACAAGCAGATCATCCCGCTCCAAAATAATGGCACTGCTCAATGTTTCTGTGCCAGCTGGTTTGGATTTTCCAACCAACAAACAAACAAACTATGTTGAAAGTAGAACAAAGCCACCCTAAAAAGGACAGAATGCTCAATCATACCTGTTTTTTTCTTGGAGTGATGTTGACCATAACAGTTCAGTACTGGCGTTGAAACCTTGCAGCAGATCTTCATTTGTATGTGTGACAGAGGAACTCCTGGCACTGACTCTTTTACACACTTTTTAAGTTCTAAACGCATACAATGAGCATGTTTAGCCTAGCATATAAAGCCTTTTTTCGTATCTTAGGTCCAGTGTTGGGTTCAGGGTTCAGTTCAGTATTAAAAATGACAGTGTAGGCCTAAATGCTAAGTGAACAAGGACTCAATGTTTCATTTACAGAATGAGCCTTATTGCCAAATATGCTTACAAATACAAGGTATTAGTCTTAATAACAGAAGCTTCCAGTGCAAAGACAAAATGGTGGTGAAGTCGCAGATGAGCACACACTTTTAGCCGATCAGCAGGCAGACGTGATCATATCTGACTTACTGGTTTTTAGCGCGATAACTTGTAGCTGTATATTCAAGTGATCGCTATGCGCGTTGGTGTTGTTGTTATTGTTTTGTTGTTGGATTATCGTACAGGAAGTATACATTAATGAAATATTTTGGCTGTGGTGTGAGCATTAAAGTGTGTGAAATTCCTGCCAATTAAGTTGCTTATTCTGATCACTTATGTTGGGCACTTTTTGCACTTAAATTTGCTTATTTTTATTGCTGACTTTAAAAATTATGCATGTGCTTTTCCAAGGGTTAACGTCATCAGTTAATTTCTTGATGGCCGTTTTGACAGTTTCCACCTGGACATTTTAGTCATATTTGCTAATTCTCTTTCATGTATTTTCCTTGTTCTGTTTTGCTGGGAAATTTATTTTTAATTTTTTAATTTTATAATTTTATATGATAAAAAATGTGCTTATGAACCTTGACTGGTATGGCAAAACAATTCTATAACATTATTTTGTCAGTTAAAGTTTTGGGTGGGTTTTTCTTGGAGTGGGTGGGTTTTGGTGAGCTTTTGGGCTGGAAATCGTCGATCGACCCAATCTGGCAACACTGGCTGAGGTCATAACTGACACAAACACGGAAAAGAACAGACAGAGCTCAGGGCTCTGAATGCTCTTTCAGTTCTTCAGATCGCAAAATTCTGTGTGAAATGAATAGAAATTATATTCTGTATGCCTAAATATTTTGCAAACATGTGATGATAAATCAATATTTTTCCAAATATGCGCACCTTTGCTTTAAGAGCCATAACGGATGCTGTTTAGTGCATGTATGTGAACACAAATAAACCGCAGCAGACGTGAGGGAATTCATGTGCGTGATGATATTCTATTCTAGCCTGGCTCCGCCCTTCTACGTACTTCCGCTCAATTTTCATTTTCCATTAGTACTACGTCTGGGTTTGCTGTATATTCTTGGGTTTTCTCCGATCCAAACAGTGAACAGAGGCAGTGGCTGAGAACGATGACGTTGAGGTGCGCTAGTTTGAGTTGTAGACATACATCACGACCAAACGTTAGCGATTGGTTATGGCAGATCCAGAGTGACTCTGGGCAGATCCAATAGTTCAACAGAGTACCTGCTTTCAAGGAAGTTAATGCTTGTCAATGGTGAATGGCCAGACTGACTCTCTGTACAAAATGAAATGTGTATGAGAGTCTGATAGGACCAGGCTAATTCTATTCAAAATATTTAAACAAATTACAGATGATCATATGGAATACCTGACATAAATTAATTAATGTCACTGCAACATAGTTTTATCATAAAGAGTGGTCAAATATCTAAGCTAGAGTCTTTAATCTGTCTAATGATACTCAGATTGTCCCGAAGAAGTAAGAGTGTGAGTGTGAGTGTGATATTTTAAAGTGCAGTGAATATTGAACAACAATAATCTGGTGCTGTCTGCCATCTTTGCATGTAAAGGGATTAATACTCTACACAGGGCCAAGAAAACCTAGCAAGGACATACTAAATTGATCACAAATCACAGCACATTATGTACATCTATAATGTTACAAAACATTACTATTTTAAAAATGTTGTTAACAGTTTCCACACACAAAATAAATAAGCAGCGTAACTGTTTAGCTGTTTTAAACATTGATTAGACTGGAGTAATGGCTGCTGAAAACAGGAATGCAATCATATATCAAAAATATGACAAGACCCCTTTAAACATGAAAATGCTGATGTGATCAGTATCACTGCAGTAACCTTGACCATACTGAAGAAAAGATTTCTAAAATGACTTAATCCATGAAACCACAAGTGGGGAAACTGTCAAAAGAACCATCTTCATCTCAGTGGGTTTAAATACAGCAGCAGCCCCTCTGTTTCTTATTGGACTCAGTGGGTTTTGATACCTACCCTGACTCATGATCCCTCTCCTCAAAATATAATGCTTTTCTGCCCTTCCCAAGATATCCATGTGCGAGTCAGTGTCTGTGTCTTTGCATAATGTCATTGGAGTGGAGAAGTTTTAAAGCCTGCATTTACCTACAGAATCACTTCCAAGGACGCTTGCATATTAAAACCTATATTAAGTTTTAATTAGTGGATGTGTGGAGGGCTTACTGCATATTTTAATTTGCTCTTGACCCGTTAAATGAGAACAATGCCAGCTGAAACTCTCTCTGTGGGCACTCAGAGCAGGGTTCTCTTGTCTAGGAAGAATTGGCCTGTCGTGTTGGAAAGCTGAGCAGATCAGCCATGAAATTAGTTAAAAATCAAGGAAGAGTAAAACTAAAAATGAACTGTGGCTTAAATATTGCCTCTGTGGTCATAAGGTTTGGTCTGAGTACGTGTTGTTAAGCTTTTCTTTTCTTTTTTTTTTTCTTTTTTTTTGTAAAAAGAGCTTAATATAGGTTTAAGAAATGCATACTATAATACTACAAACTCAAACCTTTTTTTTTTTTTTTTTTACAGTATGCAGTATATTATAAGCACTGCATAACTTGCAAATTGTCAGTATGGAATACATGGATGACCTACTATATTTGACAAAAGTACACAACAGCACTGCTTGGAATACTCTTTCCACAATCAATGCGTTCAATGTGACCTTTTAAATTCCAGTGTGACAAATGATCTGTAAGCAATATCAGCCATGATCTTTAACATCCCTTTGTTATTCATTTGATCAGACCAAGAGATCAAGGTTTGGCTAGTTAGCAACGTCAATTAGCCCCTGCTATACATGAGATAACTACACCATATTGCTGGCAAAAAGCATTTTTCTCTACTGACTGCCATTCAAAAGTAGCTGTGAATTCTGACGAAATAATGTGTGCAAGCAAATATCTTTGTTAACACTTTCTATGAAGACCGTGCTTATAATGAATTATAGCCCCATTACTTATTTATAAGTATTACTATTCTAGAAATATATGTATAAAGACTCATTAAGACCTACAGCGCATTATAAGAACAGTTGTAGTTACATTTATATTATTTTTATAATTACGTATAAGTCATCCATTTGCTTTTTCAATGTGCATGCTCAAAATCCATTATATACTGAATTATATATAAAAATATATCACACATAAAATAGATCCAGAGAAACGTGTTTGGTGTACCAACTCGTTATCAATTATGTCTTTAATGGTTAATGTTTGCATTAGAGGTCATGAATGTTAATATATCCTCAGCCATATGCAGAGTATTGCTTATAGCAGTTTGAAATTATACTGTACAATTATTATTGCAGTGTTTTGCTAGTATGTAAAAAAAAAAATCACACTGTTTTTATTAATGATTTCTGTTTTTCTATTACAGGAATTATTGTTAATTAGTTACATTTAAAAAGAAACAACTTAAAATCTATAATGAGCACATCGTCGTGATTTCTTAACATTTGCTTTAGGAAAACAATAAGTATTTAAAAGAGCATAACATGGCTATTTATAACAATATATTCACTTAATTGACATAAATAAATCTGAATTACTACAAAGTCATTGTAACTATAATATAATAACATTATAGCAATGCAGGTAGCATCTTTATAAATACATTTATGGAACCATACGACTGACTAATTAATACTTATAAATCAGTGTATAATTGATTATGAGCACTAACATAGCTTAGGACAGCTATTTATCTCAGTACCCTTGAATTTTAGTGATGGCTCCACCCATTTGAAAAGATTTGAGCATGCACGTTGGATCCTTCTGCAGGGCTTACATGGCAAGTGGGTAACTGCCACAGAGATTGCTAATGAAGGGTTTTCTCCAGGTTATACACATTACATGAAACATATGTATAATTACATTATATATTAAACAAAGAGTATTGGAGTATGTTTTCTAGAAAACTTCCAGTCTTTCTACTTAAAAATGGTAAAATGTGCTACTTGCCATTTATTTGTAATTAATTGTGTTTTACAAGCAATTTCTGAGTGAATATTATTCTACACCATTTGTTTTTCAGTGAATTTGGATTATTCTGCCAAGAGCATTACTGCACTATTTCCATTATTTCATAATTAAACATGCACATCACACAGTACTACACATACTGCAAATCTAGCATACTTCTGTTTAAAATATTTACTGATGAATACTCAGCGCCGCCGCTCCCACCACGCGCATCACGCGCTGTGCGTAGGGCACCAATGCTGAGGGGGCACCAAAAATAGCCTAATGAAAAATCAATCATCATATCGCGTAGTCATGATAATTATAATGCCGATATTATTTCAGTATATAAATATTATTAGGCACTTTTTAGGGATGTATATAACAAAACAGGTGGAACAAGAGTACGATGGCGCCGCCGCCTCAGTGATCCGTTGGATTGCGCGTTAAAAAGTTAAACTGGCAAAAAGAAACTTTTTTTTCCCCTCTCTCTCGGGGGGGGGGGGGGGGGGATCATAAAGGAATTATGCTTAGGGCACCAAAATGGCTAGCAGCGGTACTGTGAATACTGCATACTTACGCCTCCTATTTTAAAAATAATACTAGGCAGTGTACTGCACAGAGTACAGTGTGTAATATGCTATTACTATAATCTGAACAAATTCTTTTTGGTGGCATATTGAATTGTTTGATTTAAATGGGACTAATCATATATCACTCGCATGTGAAAATGTCAAAAACTTGACAATATGCAACTTAACCCCAACGAAAGTAGTGAAAACCATGCCTTAGTGTTTTAAAAACATAAAAAAAAAAACATTGATTGTACAAGTGAAAACCAGCAAGACTGCCACACTCAAAATTGCTTAAATCACCTTTCTTTCCCATTCTGACATTCAGTTTGGAGTTCAGGAGATTGTCTTGAACAGGTGTTCCTATATATAGTATATATATATATATATATATATATATATATATATATATATATATATATATATATATATATATATATATAGGAATGTATATGCATTTTCCTTCACTTGCTTGTTGCCAAAAATGTCAAGCACGTGACAAATAGATTTTACTATTACTGAAATTATTATTAGAATTTTTTTTTTTGGTTGAACATTATTAATTTATTTTAAATGAACATTATTAATTTATTTTAAATGTATGTTAATTTATTATAAATGACAATGTCGCAAAGAAGGCTAGCATAACAGATGCAGCGGGATATCACTACAGACTCTAGCATGGGGATGGAAATCCATTGAGCAGACAGCGTGAATGTGTGTGGGTTGATGGGTGGATGTGGATGTGCGAGAGGAGGACACATAGCATGAGAAAAAGAAGAGAACAGTGTGTTGCACTGGTATGTTTTGTGAAATCGGAAACAACAAGAGGAGAGAGAGAGAGTTGCCGAGAAACAAGAAAAAGTGTGTATGTGTTGATGCACCATGTGCATGCTCAACTGAGACTCTAGTTCCACCCGTGACGTCATTAGACACGGGCAGACAACTGTGTGTGTATCCGCTGTAGATTGCTCTGGTTAATTAGAACACATCAGAGCTGTTTGGAAATGCACAGGACATTGTGCTGTTTCAAGCCACCATAAAGCAGCCAGAACTTGTGGCAAAAATAAGTTCTGCTAACATCTCTGCAAAAATTCTGATGAGATCATACTTTTTCCCCCCAAGTTTTGGTCCAGAAATAGGCAAGTCAAATGTCAAGATGGTCTTTTTTCTGCCCACAGCTTCAAGGTATGGAATAATATAAAGTATGTTATTCAACAGAATAATAAGGTTACAGTGAGCTTCCTACATAGGTCAATGCAAAGGCTGTTCCAAATAGTATGCAGCATGTCTATGCAAGAACACAAATGACGTACTATACACTATGCACTATGTAGCTACTCAACTGTCTAATGTATGCAGTGGATGATGCAGTGGATACCGTTACAGATTCAATCATGCTATTTGTGAGATCAGGCACTTTCTAGCTAGATTCTAGTTAGGATGCTGCCAGTTTAGGCAGTAGACAGCCAGGCAGCTCACTTGTTTTTAGAACAAAGCCATAGATTAAAACACATAAATAATTAATCTGGGTCTGAAAAGAACTCAAGTTGCTTAAGTGGCATTGGGTGAGAAATAGCTAATGCACCCTGATCAGACTATCCATTCAATTTAGAGAATTACAGTAGCTTTGACCTTCATTACAATCTCTGTCATTAGAAAAGTGGCTCACATTTGATGTGCTGAATTAGTCCTTATTAACTATAATTTTACAGTGACATTTTTTTAAATGAGCACTGACAGGACTAAGGATCATGGTGGGATGATTATAAGCACTGCCAGTTAACAAATTATCTTTTTAATTAAGCAGATTGTCATTAACTTTAAATTGTATGAAAGTACAGCTAAGCAGAAATGTAGGTCCTAGGATATTTTTTATGCAATCCCCCCTGGAGTACATCACATATATATTTTCATATATATCATACAAGGTCAGTTTAATAATTAATGTAAGAAAACCTTTCATGTGAACATTATTCATATAACTTTAAGAAAGTTATTATTCACACAACTATAAGAAGAAGAAAAAAAACAGTGTCTCAGTTGCTTCCCCTAGATAGCAATAAGATAAAAAAAAGAGTACAATTGAAGACTTAAAATTATTGCCTCTTAGATTTCTATCTCTAAAGAAGACACATGTGATAATCTCACATATTGAGATGATGAAACACATTAAATAATTGTAATGTCTGAGTGTTCTTACAAAATGTTTGCCATATAAACTAGATTTTGTGTATTTTGATTTTAAAGATATTTCGTTCTGTCATAACTCAATAGAATTCACATCTATGGTAGAACTCACCGAAAATAATCAAACTGGTTAACCAGTATGTAAATTATGAACACTACTTTGTAATTATTTCATATCTAAATTTAATACAAGCTCAATTTATGCAAGAATATAGATGTGCATTCAGTCATTCATTTACTCAGGTTATACAAATATAGTGTAACCACAAGGAACTACAGGGACAATATGTTTCTTCAGCATTTATTACCAAATATGTATTTTGTATTGTAAGCAATTAAACATCTAGGACTAATTATGACTCCTTTTTTTTTTTGTCTTTTTATAAATGAGGAGTTCATATGCAAAAGCCTCTAAGTGCCATCTGAAATTTTCTTCTAGAATTTTCATTTTTATCAAGCTCGTATATTTAAGTTCAGTATTTTCACTTAAATGGCTATGAAAATTACCCATTAATTGTCATTTAAATGAAATTATTTAACTTAAATAAACAAGCTTTATAAAAATCATCATTCTAGAAGAAAATTTAAGATGGCACTTAGAGGCTTTTGCATCTGAACTCTTCAAATACTCTGTGTAAAATCATTAATACAAAATAAATTATAGTGTTTCAGGAATATTTTAGATAACAAATCAAAATGAACAACATCAAAACAGCACATTTTAAATTTAATAATAGTAAGCATCTCTAATATAAAACACATGACAATTATATTGAGTAAATATCATTGGCTCTGCCCTAAACTTCTGCACAGAGATTGGCCTGGAGTTGTGTGGGCAGACAATCTTTCGCCCGAACCATATGCAAGCCCCTGCAAATTGCATAGATCAGAAGGTATTGTTCGGGTATACTGTTATGAAAATATACACAATTATTACAGTAAATATAAATAACTAAAGTAGTTATTAAACGGTACCTAAAATGTAATGAGACATCAGTGTGTTAAAAAAAAGTCAATCCGTTAGTTAACTTAGTTTATCAATGCATATCCTCTCAGTGATTTGTTTTTGTAGTTTGTTTTTAATCACACCAAAGAGGGCTCAACCTTAACTTCTACCCTCATTAGTGCCTTCTGTAGTGCCCACAAAACATTGCATACAATATTTTATTTAGTTTTCTACATGAAAAATCAGACATATCTTATTAAGGCACAGCTCCTCTGCACAACAAGAAAAGAACGCTGTATTAATTAACTTTTCTCCATAGTTTTTTAAGTCTTATTGGGAAGTAGCCCAATTAAGGTTCAATCCCTACCCCAAAATCTTTTAATCTTCTTGTCCCGAGAAAAAAAAAAAAAAGCAATCCAAGCAGCAGCATCCAGCCAAGTTTCATTGCTAATTCATGCCTTTATCTTATTATTCATGAAATCCAACAGGGATCCTGGGTAATTTGTCCTAGGTCCAGCTCTCTCTCATGTCACCGCATGCCAAAACAAAACAACAGGTGTGGCATTTTCTCCCACAGGCCTTCACTGTGTCCTTCTTCATGCTTGAAGCTTTTGAGGAAGATGGCAATTAAAATAAACATTGAACACCTGTCAGCATTTATATTAATCAGTTTGTTTTCTGCGTTATACATATTTATTAAAGCTCACTCAAAACGATGCCATTGTTTACTCACTGTCATGTTATTCCAAACTCTTATTTTTTACTTTCCAGATGGCATTGAAGCAATATAAAGGTAGGGGAGAGCCGGGCCGGTTGAACCACTTTTCAGATAAATGTCGTTTTCTAAAATAAGGTTACAGATAGATTTTTTTTTGTGTGTGTGTGTGATCAACAACTCACATATGTGTTCTCTTATATCATGTGTTATTCGGTAGAAATATAGAATGATTTAAGTAAAAATGTACTTGTAATGGGAGTTGTGCTTTGTTTCAATCGTCCCTCCAGAGCGGGGCGATTGAAACACAGGGGTGGGACGGATGAAACATGACAGTTTACACGGTAACTATTCATCTAATGCTTGTTTTTATGAACAATACCTGACAAGTAACTTATGTACATATTGTTACAAACATATTTTGTAATTTATTTTCATTTAAGGTTCATATTACCATTTTTGTTCTGTCGCCCAATAAACAGTAGGCGATAAGCCTTTGCACATTTTGCATAATCTTTCTAATAGGCTATTTTGAAGAAGACAGACAAATTCATTTACAATTAATTCTTACATTTATTCCTTGAGTCATATTGAGTGATTGAGTCATAATGAGTGTTTTCCTATGACCAGGTTTAACTGTCACGAGTCGCTGTTTCAAACGTCCCGACAGCGCCTCCTGCCATTTAAACCAGTTTTGTCCATAAACTAAAAAACTCTGATATTACACACTTTTAAGGGTGTGTTGCAGTACTAATACAGCTGCCGTATTATCATTACAAATGGCACATGAAACAATAAATACAACTTGTCAGTCAAAAAAAATGACCGCACGAAATTCACTAACCACACTCAAAAACAGCTTTCCGGCTCTAACTTTAAGACTGTATGACGTAAAGAAGAAATGTTTCCGCGGGTCTGATAGGCATTGCGTGCTGTACGTGCTGACGAAATTTGACGTACATGACGTGAGTGGTTTTCAAGGAAATCTCAATGTTTCATCCGTCCCGCGTTTCAATCGTCCCGGCTCTCCCCATCATAAAAGTAGTCAATAGGACTTGTCATTATATGCAAAAACCAGACTATTCACATTACATAGGTATCAGTACATAATATTTACAGATACATACCCATATGGTAACACTTTACTAAAAGCCTTTATGTATAATGCATTATAAAAGTATTAATAATGTACTGTACATTATAATGCATGATCCCAGCCTGTGTACCGCTGGTCTTGTGTGGACTTATGTTATTTCCTGTTCTGTCCCATGTTTTTCTTGTTGATTAGTTCGCTGGTTGTTCCCAGGTGTGTCTTGTTTGCCTATTACCCCCTTGTGTATTAAAACCCCAGTGTTTATGGTGTTCCTTGTTCTACATGTTATGTTTGGTGCACTCATTACGTTCCCTAGTTCTCTTCTCCGTGTTGGATTTTTTATTATGTTTACTTTACTATTAAACTCACTGTATTTGGATCCAGCTCTCCTTTATTTTTGAGTTCACCCTATTTAACAGCATTAAATCTTTTCATAAATAATTGTAACCAAAGTTAAAATGCATTATAATATTTGCAGATTCCTTGTAAAAACGTTGTATTATGCATGTCAGGCCAGTAGTTATTGATGTCACTTTGTAAAGAAAGACCAAGCACCTGCGCACATACACATTCTTTTACAGAGCACTCACGCTAAACGCACATGCCTTTAGACTAAACACGTAATATGCATGTGCATGTTTTCACAGATCGAGTTTTTGTAGTTTACACAGAGACAATAACGGTATCAGTGTCAAAAACTTGCACTTTGAAACACGTTTTCAAATGTTTCAGTTTTCAGGCCCCAAAAATGCTTTTGTCGTGCAAATAAGAATGTTTTCTGTTTTTAGTTGAAGATGGTGTTTAATTGAAAATACATGACTTTCTCCACTGACGTTCTAAGTTGTTCAAAGCCTTTCTAAGGATACTTCTTTTTAGAAGGCAGCTGTCTGACTCTGAGATAGCAAACGGGAACATGGTTTGTGTAACATTAGCAACAGTGTTGTGCATGAACGCGTTCAATGAACGACGTTCACTGAACGCGTTCATATTTTCGCCGAACGCTGAACTGAACGAATCACTTTTCATACAATGAACGTGAACGAGAGCGGCGCTCACTCTGGCAGGAATGAGCAGCACGCGCAGTTCACGTTCACGCTCATTTGAAAAGTCAGGTTTTACCTCCAACCCCCGTTTTGAGTCGCCGAATCCACCCCCCCTCTGCGCTCCGGGACCTCCCACTTTACAAATTAAGCACTGGGTTTTACGACAGACACTGTTTACGGCAAACACCTTGATGGTCCAGCATGGCTAGTGCTAGTACTAGTTCACGTGATTCAAACTAAGCTACTACTGAAGCCATTTTTGAAGAGCACTTAGCAGTGTTGTATGTACAAACAAAGTTAGACTCAGATGGAAAAAACCTTACGTTTTTGTGCAAACTGTGCCCACCGGGACTAAACAAACAAGTACGTACGTCAGCCACATCGAGCTCAAATTTGAAGCGACACATCGAGTTACGTCATCCGAGCTATCTTGGCAAATATCTGCGACTGAATGATGAACGCAAGAAATCATTAACGAAGAGAGGACCGCCGGCGCCGCCAAGCACACCCACCCAAGTTAAGCTCACTGCATTTAGTAAAGGACCTGCTGTTTCCTTCGTTTCCCAGCAACAAGCGGACAAGCTTGTATTGGATTGCATTGTGGGAGATCTGCAGCCTTTGAGTAAGGTCGAGAAGCCATCGTTCATCAAATTAGTGACAGGTTTGCAGCCATCCAGGGATGTGCCTTCAAGAAAGCAGGTACAGAAACTACTGAACAATGCATTCCAGGAGAATATTTCTGAAATGAACTCTCTGAAGCTGATGCCGTATGTACAACAGCAGATTGCTGGACTGCAGTGAATAAAGCGTTTTTAGGCATTACTGTTCATTGGCTCAACAAAAATAATATCTCTCAGAGAAGATCTGCAGTGCTTGCATGCCGTCGTGTTCGAGGAGCACACACACATGATGTTCTCGCCAAAGGATTGTCAGAGGTGCATAAAGAGTTCAGAATCCAAAACAAGATTGTGTGCACTGTGACAGACAATGCTTCTAATTTTGTGAAAGCATTCAACTGTTTCACAGAAGATTTTCCCACTGCTGATAAAGATCCAGATCCAGATGTTGACAGTGATAATGCAGCAACTGAAAATGAAAATGAACCAGGATCTACCTCGCCTCCTGCTGTAGATGAAGAGGATGACATGGAACCTGAGCCTCTCTCAGCATTGGAAGACCCCCGTCTTCCCCCTCACAGAAGGTGCATGGCTCACACCTTAAATCTTGTTGCCAAAGACACAGAGAAGGTAACTTATAAACAGTACAAAACACTGTCGAGGGCTGTTTTTGCTAAGGCATCTGCTTTGTGGAACCGGATTAAAAGAAGCCCCAAAGCTTCAGATTTTATTGAGGGAAAGCTTGGGATTGGTTTTGTGTTCCCAAATGATACACGGTGGAACTCTTTGTATCTTGCTATGAAGCGACTGTCTCACATAGCAACATTAATTCCCCAGGAAGACACCAAAAGCTGCTGACACTGTCACTCTTCTTGCATATGACAACCTTACCCTGCATGCTGTCTGTGATGAGTTTGGCTTTAGGCGGTTCTCTGCAGAGGAAATCAGCTTCATACACAAGTTTGTGGATGTAATGAGGCCCCTAGCATCTGCACTGAACATCCTGCAGGGAGAGAAAAACGTCTTCCTCGGGTATTTGGCTCCGACCATTGTACAACTACAAAATGATATGAATGGCCTGCTGGAGGAGAGCACAAAGCCCACTGCTGCACAAGGTCTGATTACATGCCGTCCTCTCATACTAAACATCCTGCAGTCACTGAAAACAAGGGTTGAAGCCATGCTTGAGAAGGAACACATATTGTCAGCCATGCTGCTGCCAATATTCAAGCTCAACTGAGTGGAGGATGAGGAAAAACAGCTGCTTTACCGAGTTATGCTGAAACGAGAACTTCTAACTAGAAACTCAGATGACTCAGAAACACAAAACTCTGAGTCTCAGCCTAGTGGTGATACTGACAAAGACACAACAGCTTCCTTCTTTAGGTTTAACCAAAACCGTCAGAATCTCAAAAAAAAAAAAATTAAGCAGACACTTACTTGGATGCACCAACCACAGATGGCTTTGCAGAGTACATGCTGCTGCCCAGGCTCAAAAAGCTCTTCCTTAAATACAACACTGCACTCCCCTCAAGCGCTCCAGTGGAGAGACTTTTCAGTATCGGAGACCAAATATTTAGGCCCAGGAGAAACAGGCTTGGTGATGAAAACTTTGAGAAGCAACTGCTCTTGAATGCAAACAGAAAGTTTAACTTCTTGGTTGATGTATTGGACTAGTAATATCCACTGTAACTCTTTTGTGATGCTATAAGAGTGGGACATCTTGTAAAGATGTTCCAGCATGACAAAAACTCTTTTTTTTTTCTCCAAATGTTTACGTTCAGTAAGTTATGCTGCTTGACTATTGCACTTTGAAGCCTATGACTCCTTTCTGTACAGATAAATCCAGCATCTGAAATTGAATGCTATGTTTGTTTATTAGAGCTATATGCTGTATAATTTTCAGTTTTCAGAGCTATTCAATTCATTTGGACAAATATAAGTCAGGAAGAGTTAGAAAAAAAATTATTAATGAATGTAAATGGCATTGTCATTGTTTACTCACTGTTTACTGTCTTTTGAGGATGCTAGAATGTGTTGGTCCAGTATTTCACATTGAGCAGGGTAAGGTCATCTTAAGTTAAGTTGTTCAGCTGCTAGCTGTTCATTTTCTTTAGACAAATATAATCAGGAAGATTGTTTTATTATAAATGAATGTAAATGGCATTTTCATCGTTTACTCACTGTTTACTTCCTTTTGAAGGTGTGAAAATGTGTTGGTTGAGTATTGCACATTGAGCAGGGTAAGCCCAAGCTAATTTGACATTACAGTACATGACTACTTTGGTCTGGTTTACATAGTTACTGCTGTTCAGAATATGCTGGATTTTTGTCAGTAGACTGATCTTTTCCCCATGAACCAGAATATACCTTTTTTTTAAGTCCTGGGTAATTTGGTTCATGCTGGCTAAATAAAAGATTCACTGAACATACAGTATACCTTGACTGCACCTTTTATTTTCCAATTTCTACATATCATGTAATGTGTACATGATTACACATTATTTAAGGGGTAAATATATTCTCTATCTCAACATTATTTTTCTCCTGGCTATAATAGTTGTCTCTTGTTTATTGGTACAATAATTTTGATTAGTTTTGGAGTGTCAGTGATTTACAGCTGGTAATGGATGGTAAAGGGGTTATATTGAGTAAGATAGTGGCCTATCTTAAAAAGAATTTAACAAATGAACGTAAACTACTTCATTTTTAGATATGTGAACTTAGTTCATTTTTTTTTTTAAATGAACTATGAACATGAACTAGTTCATTATCATCTGTGTGAACTGAACTTTGAGCTAGTTCTTTTTAAGTATGAACTGGCACAACACTGATTAGCAACACCTTATTAGCGGTTTGATAACGTTGTCAAGCCAAACACTAATCATATAAATTACCGTTATGTGTCCGATGTTGTAGCGAGTGATCCATAAAACACATTAACATTCTGATACATCGACTTGTAGATGAGCCTGTATGATTGAGTGGATACAGGGCTCATTTGCATGTTCATGGATCTGCGTATACTAAATGAAGTAAGGGTGTAGAATTATATTCAATCTATATTAAGGCATTTATATATATATATATATATATATATATATATATATATATATATATATATATAAATGTTTAAATATGCCATTTTGGTTATCAAAGATGAGTTTTAAGAGATACAATTATTGACTACAGGGGGACTTTAAAAAATAAATCCTGAAGAAAAACATAATGGTAGATGAGTGTAATCACCATGATTTATTTATTGTCAAAAAGTAGTGCAAATGAAAGCGTTTTTCATAGTCCTCTCTAGTGGTATACAGTATGAGGTTTCTGTGAGGTACAGAGCAGAATTTAAGCTGTTAATTGCGGTAAATTTTATCTTGAGTCATTCCATGAAGGCACGAATATTTAACCGCATTAAATCTCCCAAAACATGAAACACTAATAAAGGCTTGAATTTGAGTCTGTTTCTCACAAAACGCAATTATATGGATTCTGAAGATTTGTATTATAGTGTGCAAATAAAATGGATTACTTTTATGATCCTTTTATGTTGTGTTTTTGGTGTATTTTATGGTAATTTGAGACAGCATTTTGAGAAAACTTATTTTGTGTCCCTCCGCAAACAAAATAAATATTATATGATGAGTGATGGTATGAGTATAGAAATGCTATTCATTGTAAGGAAAAGAGAAGTCTGAAGATTCTTCAAAACACCTCCTGTTGCATTTCACAGAACAAAGGAAGTCATACGGGTTTGGAACAACATGAGGGTGAAAGCAAAAGCGATGACAGAATTTTCCTTTAAAACCTATTCCTTTAACTCAGACTTATTAAGAAATAAAAAAACAAAACAATCATCATTTATGTATAGAACAGCAGTGGCAGTGGTATATTTTATATCTGTCAGCTTTTGTGATAAATGGAGCAAAGCTTTTTCTGAAAGTGTCCCAAAATTTCAGTCCTTAATGGTGAGCTGATTGATGTCTAGTACATCAGAATGGCAGCTGGGAGAATCTATTGACAGTGAATTTGATGAGACAGCAGCTGCATTACATTCCTCTGGCTGTCCTCCATCATTAGAGAGACTTTTGGATGTTTCACTGTTTCTCTGGAGACACCTCTCTTCCCTAAAATAGTACAGATTCCCAGAGCCTATCGCTGTGGTTTCTGATCGGGTCACTGTGCCTGTGAACATCATGTCTGGAGCTTAGCTTTGCTTATGACTCCATGCTGGCTTTACATTAGCACGAACAGGCTGTCCGAAATCTGAAAGGAAGTGTGAAACAGCTGGACGGAGCTTACGGCTGTCTCACAGTACATGATGTCTAGAGAATGGGTGCATTAAAGTGGAGGACAGAGGGATGAGTGCGGTTTGACAGGCAGATGGGCAGATGGTTATTCCTTCTGACAGAACATGAGGAGGATCAGCCATGTGCAGAATATAAATGAAAATGATAAAAGCACTAGTAACTGTAATTTTCTTAAAAAAATAGTAATTAATTTAACATAGGCTCATTGGAAAAACAGGCCTCTACTAAACTTTCTAAACATACATATAAAATTCACTGCAGTTTCCAGATAAAATGAACTGTATTGAAGTAAAGCACAATTTTCACACAAATTATTAATACAGGGGCATGCAGATTAATAAAGACTTATTTTTGTGCAATTCTAAGCACATTACTATGTTCTGAACTCAAAACACTTTTACCATAGTGCTGTCATGGCTCATTGGACTCTTTATTTTGATAATCTTTTTTTTTTTTTAGCTCCTGTTTCCCCACACAGTTTAGTTTTGAGTTAAGATGAAAGAGCTCAAACACTTTTCATTTAATTGTTGCTTTTGTTAAAACTATAAGTCCTATCAGCTCAGGTTTAGTCTAGGTGGTATATTACTTTCAAATGCAATTTTAGAACCACTCACTGGACATTTAATTCCTGGACTGCAGTTATATGTAAGGGTGCATTTACACGACAAAGATATGCTTAACTCAGAGAAGTTTTTCCTTTGAGTTTTCCGCGTAGAGACAGCACCATTGTCAAAATGTTTTTAAAGGGGTCATATAATGCCATTTTTGTACAAGCCAATATGATTCTTTAGGGTCTAAATTAAAAGTTTGTAATATACTTTAATTAAAAATTCTCATTAGTATTGTAAGAAAACGTCTCGGTTACGTATGTAACCCTCGTTCCCTGAGTACAGGGAACGGAGACGTGTCGTCGGGGGAGTTCCCTGACGAATTGGGATCACGCTAGGGAGCCTATTGCCTTTGAGAGAATTAAAACGAGCCAATGGAATTGGCATGCAAAATTTGCATTCCGCAGCCCGCCTACCAGCGCGGGTATAAAAAGCGGAAGTAAATATTGCGTAATGCTTTTCGCTGAGGAGCCGAACAGTGTCCAGTCCTCCGCGAAGGTACAGCAACATGGCGAAGGGACGACACGTCTCCGTTCCCTGTACTCAGGGAACGAGGGTTACATACGTAACCGAGACGTTCCCTTTCGTCCTGGGAACTCCGACGTGTCGTCGGGGGAGTTCCCTGACGAATTGGGATCCCTAACAAAACGCCATGGTGCTGGCCCCTTCCAGCGCCCAGCTAAGCTACCCAAGCAGTTTTACAAATTACGGGAGCTAGCAAGGGAATCGCACTGCTGTTCCGCAAGACCCGCACAGTGGATAGGATAACACTGGGAAAGCGTGCCCAACCCGTAAACAGGGGAAGGGAACGCTGCGGAAGCCAGATGCCTGAAGAAGGCCTGGAATACACATATGTACTAGCCCAGGGGGATAGTGAAACATATGGCAGTCCCTGAGGTAGTCCCCTCCAAGGGGAGTGGGAGCGTACTCAACAGGGACGACAGAACGAGTCTGTCAAGGGGAAGACACGGCTAGACTGCACGTGGCATAATGGGTCACCGAAGAGACCACTGGACATAACACCCAGTCTACACAACAACTCCATAGAGGTAGTAGACCTGGCGCCGGCGGTCCGCCACGCCTGGCACCGAAGGGGTGATGGAGGAACTCACGAGGCTAACCAACGTATGGCGCCAACGGAGCGAAAGACGCACGTATCCGGCTGAGGCACGGAGTGGCGTAGCAAGCCGACACAACCTATTCCCTCGCACCACTGGCCGTAGCGAGTACTCGGGAGGAAATAGGTTCCACACGTAGGCTATAGAATCTAGCGAACGTGTTCGGTGTCGCCCAGCCCGCAGCTCTACAAATGTCTGTCAGCGAGGCGCCTTGAGCCAACGCCCAGGAGGCGGCAACACCTCTTGTAGAGTGAGCACGCAACCTGGGAGGACAAGGCTCACCCGAAGCTTCATACGCTTGGGTGATAGCATCCACTAACCAGTGAGCTAACCTCTGCTTGGAGACGGCCTTCCCCTTCTGCCGGCCTCCGTAACAGACAAAGAGCTGGTCTGAGGTCCTGAAGCTTTGCGTTCTGTCAGTGTAAACCCGCAGGGCGCGGACTGGACAGAGAAAAGCTAGGGCTGGGTCTGCCTCCTCCTGGGGCAGCGCTTGCAGGTTCACTACCTGATCCACGAAGGGAGTGGTAGGAACCTTGGGCACATATCCGGGCCGGGGTCTCAATATAACGCGAGAAAGGCCCGGCCCGAACTCTAGGCACGATTCGTCGACCGAAAAAGCTTGCAGATCCCCGACCCTCTTAAAAGAGGCCAATGCCAACAGGAGCGCTGTCTTAATGGACAGGATATTCAGCTCGACTGTCAGCAAAGGCTCAAAGGGAGGACTTTGAAGAGCTCTAAGTACCAGAGCTAGGTCCCAAGAGGGTACAGAGTGTAAAACACGAGGTGGATTTAACCTCCTAGCACCCTTGAGGAATCTGATGATCAGGTCGTGCTTCCCCACGGACTTACCTTCTACTACATCGTGATGTGCGGCTATTGCGGCAACATACACTTTGAGGGTGGAGGGAGACAGCCTTCGCTCCAACCCATCTTGTAGGAAGGAAAGCACGACTCTGACCGGGCAAGTTCGGGGGTCCTCCCGGTGGGAGGAACACCATTCGACGAATAGGTTCCATTTCAATGCATAGAGGCGCCTCGTAGAGGGGGCTCTAGCAGAAGTGATGGTGCTTACCACTGCCTGTGGTAGACCACCTAGAACCTCCGCGTCCCGTCCAGGGACCAGACATGGAGTTTCCAGAGGTCTGGACGCGGGTGCCATAGAGTGCCCCGTCTCTGAGAAAGGAGGTCCTTCCTCAGAGGAATCGGCCAAGGAGGGGCTGTCGTGAGGAGCATGAGTTCCGTGAACCAAGTCCTGGTGGGCCAATAAGGCGCCACTAACAAGACCTGCTCCTCGTCCTCCCTGACCTTGCACAGAGTCTGTGCAAGAAGGCTCACTGGGGGAAACGCATACTTGCGCAGGTCCCGGGGCCAGCTGTGAGCCAGGGCGTCCGTGCCGAGGGTCCCCTCGGACAGGGAGTAAAACCACTGGCAATGGGTCGTGTCCGGAGAGGCAAACAGGTCTACCTGTGCGAGTCCGAAAACACTCCAGATCAGCTGAACCGCCTGGGGATGGAGTCGCCATTCTCCTGGCAGGGGAGGCAACCGTGAAAGCTCGTCTGCCACACGGTTGAGCTCCCCTGGAACATGAGTGGCGCGAAGCGACCTCAGATGCTTCTGACTCCATAGGAGGAGGTGGGAGGCGAGTCGCGACATGCGGCGGGAGCGTAGACCACCTTGTCGGTTGATGTACGCAACGGTCGCAGTGCTGTCCGTACGGACCAGTACGTGCTTGTCTTTGAGGAGCCCCTTGAGGCGGCACAAAGCCAAGCGTACTGCTTGCAACTCTAGGCAGTTGATATGCCAATGCAGCTGGGGCCCCGTCCACAGACCCGAGACTGCATGCCCTTTGTACGTGGCCCCCCACCCCATGGCAGAGGCATCTGTGAAAACCACAGCATGCCTGGAAACCTGGACTAGGGGCACTCCGGCCCGTAGAAACGCAGGATCCGACCACGGGGAGAAGGTTTGGCGACAGTGCGGGGTTACTTTGACCCGGAACGTGCCGCTCTGCCACGCCCACCTCGGGACTCGATCGTGAAGCCAGTGCTGGAGCGGTCTCATATGTAACAGGCCGAGCGGCGTTACTGCGGCTGCGGCTGCCATATGCCCCAGGAGCCTCTGAAATTGTTTCAGTGGGACCGCTGTCCTGCCTCGAAAAGACCTGAGGCAGGTGAGCACTGACTGGACGCGCTCCTCCGTGAGGCGCGCTGTCTTGGCGACCGAGTCCAACTCCATACCGAGATAAGAGATCCTCTGCACGGGGCAGAGTTTGCTCTTGTCCCAGTTGACCTGAAGCCCCAACCGGCTGAGATGCCGTAGCACCATGTCCCTGTGCTCGCACAACACATCTCGCGAGTGAGCCAGAATGAGCCAGTCGTCGAGATAGTTGAGAATGCGAACGCCTTGTTCTCTCATGGGAACAATGGCCGCCTCCGCGACTTTCGTGAAGACGCGGGGTGACAGGGCCAGCCCGAAGGGTAGGACTTTGTACTGATACGCTCGACCCTCGAAAGCAAACCGAAGAAACGGTCTGTGACGAGGAAGAATCGAGACGTGAAAGTACGCGTCCTTCAGGTCGATCGCTGCAAACCAATCCTGGGGACGGATGCACTCGAAAATGCGCTTCTGCGTGAGCATCTTGAACGGGAGTTTGTGCAGGGCCCGATTCAAAACTCGCAGGTCCAGGATTGGCCGTAACCCACCGCCTTTCTTGGGTACAATGAAGTAGGGGCTGTAGAACCCGGACCTCATCTCGGCAGGAGGGACCGGCTCGATCGCGTCCTTCGCCAGCAGGACATCGATCTCTTTCCGCAGGATAGGGGCATCCACTGACCGCACACGGGTGAAGTGGACGCCCCTGAACCTGGGAGGCCGGCGTGCAAACTGAATTGCATAGCCGAACCGGATGGTGCGGATGAGCCATCGAGACGGACCCGGAAGCTCTAGCCAGGCTTCCAGGTACCGAGCCAACAAGCCCACCCGGACCACCGGCGTACCCGCGGAGGGGCAGCGAGGTGGAAGGCAGGGACCCGGCTGCAGTGGCGATGTGGCCACTGGAAGCGGGGTCTGGGCGTGGAGTTTGCCAGAGACCTGCTTCCACCGAGGGGCAGACGGCAGAGAGAGCGCGTGGGCTTTCTGCTGCGGGCTGCCCCTTGGCGAGAGGAGGGGAAGAGACGAGGTACGAGGCCCTGCCTCCTCGTGAGCTGGTCTCTGCCCCTCTGGGCCCAGCCGCTGAGAGGAGCGACGCAACCGAGGAAGCGTCGCTGCTCTCTGCAGACTGGGAAGAGGGGAACGGGAGCGACGCTGCTCGGTGACAGCACCCACTGCCATTCTGACCCTCTTGGACGGAGGAGACTGTGTGCCCACCAGTCTCGACCGAGGATGACCTGAAGGAGGAAGGAGAAACTGCTCTTTTAATGAATTTTTGGGTACCGCTGACCGAGTGGCCAGCGGCGGAACAGAAAGTTTTTTCATACAAAACAAAAAATTCTCCGCCCGGCCCTCCCCCGGGGGAAGGAGGCGTGCAGGGGCACCCTCCTGAAGAGCAGTCATCTGGTCCTCCTTCAGGTCGCCCGTCTCAGGAGCGCTTCCCTCCCTTCCTTTTACGGGAAGGGGCCGGGGGCGTCTGAGCGGGTTTGGCCGACCTCTTACGACCAGACTTCCTCACTCCAGGGTTGGAAGGCTGCGCTGGAGGGGGAGCTGGCGCAGGAGGACGGCCTCGGCGACGGGAAGCAGCTGGAGGTTCAACAGGAGCAGAAGACGGACCCGCAGCAGCCCGTCTCCTGTGCAGGACGTGCCGTATCGCCTCCGACTGCTTCTGGGCGGCGGAGAACTCTTGGGCTAAGGTCTCCACCGCGTCGCCGAAGAGGCCGCCCTGGGAAATGGGGAAGTTGAGAAGTCTGTTCTTCTCCGCTTCCCGCATCTCAGCCAGGGTCAGCCATAGGTGGCGTTCCTGGACCACTAGAGTGGACATCGCCCGACCCAGCGAACGTGCGGCGACTTTCGTCGCCCGGAGGGCGAAGTCCGTCGCCACACGCAGCTCCTGCAGCAGAGCCGGGTCAGAACCACCCGCCTGCAAGTCATGGAGCGCCTTTGCTTGATGTACTTGCAAAAGCGCCATGGCATGCAGGGTGGAAGCGGTGTCTCCACACGCCACGTAGGCATCCTTGGTCAGACCGGAGGAAAACCTACAGGCGCGGGAGGGGAGTGAAGGGGCACCCCGCCAAGCGGAAGCGGTCTTAGGACACAATAGCATCGCTACCGACCGCTCCACTGGGGGGATTCCCTCGTACCCGTGCACCGCTCCACTGTCCAGGGTGGTGAGGAGGGAGGAGCGAGGATGTCCACGCCTGGACGCAAAAGGTGCCAGCCAAGACTTCCTCAACTCCTCATGCACTTCAGGGAAGAACGGGACTGGAGCAGGCCGTGGGGCAACAGAACGGCCCGCCCCAATACACCAATCATCCAGCCGCGAAGGTTCGGGACCCGGCGGAGGGTTCCACACAAGCCCGACATTCGCAGCCGCCCGTTCGAGCATAGCAGCCATTTCTGGATCCGGCTCAGGCTGAACCACCACACCCGAAGGGGGCAGTCCTGCCGAGTCATCACCAGAAGATGACCGCTCCTCCTCTGATGCCGCGATCGACATCTGATCCTCAGGTGGTGCTCCGAAGGAGACAACCGGAACCGCCCGAGGGGGCTCCGGCCGCTCCAACGGAAGCGCCGATGGCCGCGAGCTACTAGAGGTGTGAGGATGCCGATAGGATCTTTCACCAGTCGAAACATTGCTCACAGTAATCCTCATACGCTCACCAACAGGAATCACAGAAGTAGCCGCCTGCCGAACTGAATCGACAGACGAACTAGATCTGGGATTTTCTGAAGGGACTCCCCCATGTTTCAGGGTTCTCAGTCTCGAACGCAGCGTCGCGAGAGTCATTTTCCCACAGTGAGAGCATGACTCATCCACAAACGCTGCCTCAGCGTGCGCTAAGCCCAAGCACGAGAGGCAGTATTTGTGGCCATCATCCTGAGGGAGAGATCGACCGCATCCAGAAACGCACGGGTGAAACGTCATCCTGAAAAGGACGCGAAACACCCGTGTTGCTCTTTTAGAGAAAAGAAAGAAAACTCTTTAAATGTGCCGAGGCACAGAGGGACCACCGCGGCAGACAAACGGGGAAACTGCAAGCCCGAGTGCTGCACTCACCACCCAATACCAGCCGTTAAAACAGCTTTTTTTTTTTTTTTTTTAAGCCAGCCGCGGGAAGCGATGGTCGCTCGAGTGCCGTCACGCCAGCAGCAGAGGATTCTTCTCTTCTCCGAAAGACGCTCGTTCTTCTTTCTTCTCAAAAAAGCTTTCTCAGAGGACACAGCAGCTCAAAGAGACACACTGGAGGCTCCGAAGCTAAAAGCATTACGCAATATTTACTTCCGCTTTTTATACCCGCGCTGGTAGGCGGGCTGCGGAATGCAAATTTTGCATGCCAATTCCATTGGCTCGTTTTAATTCTCTCAAAGGCAATAGGCTCCCTAGCGTGATCCCAATTCGTCAGGGAACTCCCCCGACGACACGTCGGAGTTCCCAGGACGAAAGGGAACACTTATTTTACCTGGTCAAAAACAGCTCTGTTTTCAGTACGCCGTTTCAGTGCATATGACTTTAAATGATAATGAGCTTTGCTCACCCCGCCTCTCTGTTCTGCGCATACACGGTTTGTAACACAATAACACAATAACCACGCGTTGTTCATTATAAACGTGGGATTATGAATTATATTGAGAACGTTGTACATAGAAAACATGCTGTAATGTACCGCATTCATCGTGAAGAGTGCAGCTGGCGATTTGCAAAGATTATATAAATATTAATATAAAGATTAATAAAATGTTACACTCACTTTAGTTCTTCTGAAGGTTCAGCAGGAACACGAATAGGTTTCGATCCTTTATTCAGGTGCAGCTTCTCAGCAAAACCAGCTTTACACTGACCCTCGTTTATAAAGCAGTCCACTGAGAAATGATTCGGCAAACATGAGAGCATTGACGTTGATCGTGGGGAATATTCCCTTCGAAAACAAACTCAGCCACTACGTCTTCAGCGGTTCGGATTTAGGAACATTAAAATGACTGCTGTGTTCGTTATTACACCCAAGAACAGAACACCACAATCGCTTAGACGCCATTCTGCTCATAGACAGTGCTCCAGCATATCAACAATGACCGCGCCGATCCGCGCAGAGTATGATTGACAGGACGAGCGAGGGCGGGTCTGTGTTGAAACTCCTGTGCGGACTCCTGTCAATCAACAATCGTGGGAGGGGCGTCTGTTTTATTGACGTCACAAAAACGAACGGCTCAATTTGAGGCAGGGGAAAACATATAAGGAGATTAAAACAAAAACACTGGATGGATTTTTATCATTATATGATGGTTGTGTACAGGCACTGCCAACACACATTTCAGTACAATCAACTTGTAAAAGTGCATGTACCATTATATCGTCGCTGCCCGATGAAACTCACGTATGTCCAAAACGGTTACTTTTCAGGAAGTGAAAAAAACAGCGTCATTTCACAGCAGTTGACCGTAGCATTGTCATACTTGGTACGGCATCTTTAAATGTAACCATATTCTTGCCAGTGTAATGATATAATCCACATTTTACCAAAATCAAGTTTAAATGGACATACGTGCATATTTTACAGTAACGGTGGTCGATACGCGTTCTTCCGATCATTAATTAGAATGACCAAGTCGCGTTTCAGATAACAGCTGAATAGGCTACGCTCAGTTTATTAAGGCGAGACACGGCAGGCAAAAACATCGGGTTTTTTTATCAGTCAATTTTGAGATTTTGGGATATTTGTCTTCAATAACATGTCTTCTTTCAGACTTGTGGTGAAAAAAAGTCTGAAATACACATTTAGGTCTTTATTTTACTACACTTTGTCTGTTTGCGTCTGTAGATTTCTCATAAAATTATCAAAAGTTGTCATTATAAATCATCCCTCTGCTCCGCTATAATTTGATCAGTTTGACTAAAAAAAAAAGTATAAATCTTATCAATGAGACCAAGTTTATTTACATACTAGCAAGCAAGCTAATCTGTGAAGAACTAAGTTAGCCTGTGGACAATTACTTCATCTAGACCATTTACCGGTAAATAACAGTTGTGAATATATAATAAACTTGAGAACAGTTGTCAAAAACAAACGTTTGCTGATACTTTACCACAGTGTTAGCTATTCGGCTATCCAATGCTGAGCTTCCAGAGACGAACTTCACGAGACCGGCGAGATGCCTCCACAGGGCGGGAGATACGCGGCGTGATTGACAGCTTTGACAGCAAATGGATATACGTGGAAATCAGATGACATGATTTCACAACTTTTCATTGGTCATTTAGATAATGTGAAGCATACTGTATACGGAAATGAACCTGGACATTCTATCCGTCGAAAAATCTCAAATTCGGCAAAATGGACATACGCGGTTTTCATCGGACAGCGACGATATGACCCCTTTTAGTTGAAAACGGTGTCGTGTAAACAGCCCCTCAAACAACCAACGTAATGAAATTTTGCCAGATTCTCATTTATCTGTTTCCGATAAAACTGAACAAGCTAAAACATGGAAAAAACAACATAATATTATTTCGAACTTGTAAACACACACTGAAGGCAAAACAAAAGCCATATTAGATCATACTCAGCATTCCACCTAAGGGTACGTTTACACAAAACATCGTTTTCAGCGGTCTCCGGAAACGTGAAGCTGTGAAACGACGAAGTCATGCACATGCGTATTACATGTTCAGTCTATAGTGTTCCATCACCATTTAATGGCCTGGCAGCAGAATACAGCATTTTTTTGTCTTTTTCACAGATCCGTGTGAATGGGGACCATTTTGACCAGTGTCTGTACGCGGAAAAACGTATCCGTTTTAAGCATATCGCTGTCGTGTAAACGTACTGAACCCCAGATTCTAGAACCCTCCTTCTCATTATCATTATCTCCAAAGTAACACAATTGATTTTAATTCCATATGTGTAGATTTGCAATGAATGAATTTGAACCCTATGAATTGACATGAAGCCACTGTGTGTCCATGAATACTATTTAGAGCAGCAGATGGTTTTAGGAGCGGGCAAAGCATCCATCCCACTGGCATTCACCAGCGGATCTGGTGCAAAATAAAACATCTGTTTATACTTTTAGAACAGTGTGTAGGAACAAGTAAAACTTGCCAATACTTACTACAGAGATTAAGCTATTTGTTTCCTAGAGTGCTTGATCCTTCTAGAAGTTTTAAAGCAGAGCTTTTCAGCTCCGATTCTGAAGAACCAGAGCCCTGCGGACTTTATTCAAAACTGCAATCAAATGCACCTGCTTGTAATTTGCAAATATTCTTGAAGACTTTGATTAGTTTGTTCAGGTGTGTTTGATTAGGGTTGGAGCAAAACTTGGCAGAACCCTGGATGGAGTTGAAGAGCCCTGGTTAACAGTGTTCTCAAGAATTCTAAGATGTTGTTACATTGTTTCTATGTACTTATGATGCAAAAACACTTTTTTAAAGGCATTCAGTGGCTCTAATGTTTTTGGACATTAAGCCATAAGGACCTGACAGCAATCCCATGACCCATAAGCAAGCATTGCTATTTCAAAAGCATAACAGGGATACTTTACCTAGAAGTCTAAAAGGTGTGGAAAAATCGAAACATTATTTGAGATGTTCAATTTAGGTTAGCAGAAATTATTCCATGTTAAAGAAGAAAAGTAATTTAACCCAACACATGATTATTCCTGTGAATAGTGTACAGAAAAAAGCCAGAATGTTAATCTATTAAAATGTAGCTGCAGAGAGGAGCTGAAGTAAGAAAAGATATTTCCCACTCATTCTGCTAATCAGACATCCTGGCCAATGCCTCGTTTGCTTTGCCATCTCTAACACAATTTCAAATCCAAACCAATTACTCCATTCCCTAATAACTGTCATTACATGGCAAGCCTGAGTGGGCTAACAAGCTTTTTCTGGCAGATTGCATAACCATCTCTGAGCTGCTGAGGCACAAATAATCGCTCAAGTTGTGTTTGACAAGTGAGTCGTTTTGTAAGGATAGGACATAGCGTATGGTTTAATTGTCTTTTTGTGTTACATAAGAGTAAAACATTACCTTATTTATTAGATCAATTTTGCAGTGAAACACTCCTTAATTGCAATTATCACACTACCCCTAGATAACTGCACATGCAGAAGAGCACAAAAGGGTATGACAAGAAAATTCCAGCTCATAAGAACACATGGCATACAGCCACAGGCATGCCCAGTAGTAGAGCATGAATGGTTAAGTGTGCCCAATTATTGTGTCCTGCCTTGAGGAGGCACCATGCTCACATTGACCTCTGCAGAAAGCCTGCAGCAATACCATAGTAGGCTTGGCAGGCTCTGACTTGACGTTTAATGCAGCTGGGTAATACAAGGACTGGAGAGGTGTTGTCCTCATGAGATTTTTAAGGCGTTGAGTCAGCTGGGTCAGTGATCATTCTACCAGTTAGACCAAAAACTTAAACACCACAAATAACACCAGAGGCAAAAACACCAATAACTGTACCATCACTAAGAGTTACAGCAATACACGTCATGATCGTTCTGATTTTCAAGATGGAAGAAGGCATTACAAAATAAAATAATTGGTCTCCAATACACACTATTTCGATAAGAACTTGATTACACCTGTGGAACACTCATTTAAGTCAAAAGGAAAGAAAAAAGTTCAATTTAGTACAATTTAGCATACTTTAAAAAGATTTTTCAAACAAATATACTTGTGTGTCTGTCCCTTTAAGGACTTGTGCGAAAATGTCCCTTTAAGGACATTTCCGTCTTTTTCAGTTTTTTTAAGAAATAATTTTGCATTATGTAATTGTATTGTTATTGTATTCTTACTATTTAACCCTCACTTGCTTTAATAAAACAAGGACAAAAAATGTCCTCACTGAAACTGCCATTTTTAGGACCATTTAACAATACAATTATGCAGTCTGTGTTAATAGGTTTTTATCCCTTCAACAATAATCTACCAAAAGTCTTCTTTAAAATGAGATCATACTTAAGTCTGTGCTCCATTTTTTTTAAAAAGCTTACATTTTTTTGACACAGCTATTTTTCCAGAGACACTGTTTTTGAATTTACACACAAGGGTTAGGTGTGAACTGAATGTAATGATTTCAGACACTTAATCGCATGTTAATTGCAATTGAATGAAAATGTAATATATTTTCAATCTACATTAAAGTCCCTGTAAAGGCAATTCTAAAAAAACAATTCTAGACCCATTATAAATGTTAGAAATGTATTGCTAAAATATATTAGAAAGACTGTGAACTGTGAAGTACTGAATTGTGGAGTTAGACCGTTAAACAGTTTTTCACCATTGCTATTTTCCGGATTTTTTGGGCGGGGCTAAAACGGGGCTCGATGACGCACTGGAGCCCCTGAGCTCGTGGACACGCCCCTACTTGATGACGCACTGAGGCCACTGAGGCTGGCCCCTCCCCTAACAATAAAGCACATTCGCATCAGTCCACCGCTCAATCGCGAGTTACTGTCAGTACTATTAGTTACTACAGCCTACAGTTTGCTAGCTAGCTATGCCTTCGACATGGAAATGCGTAGGCTACTACCTGGATGCGATCATGTACAAAACAGATTGGTGTCTTTATTTAAATTTCCTAAAAACGATCACATCAAGAAGAGGTGGATTAATTTTGTGAAGAGCCAACCTTGATGGAGAGCTGAGGACCCGCCAACACCCGCCTCTGTAGTGATCATTTTATTTTATAAACTTTCGTCTGAGACAACTGGGGATTCACTGATAATCCGCTGTTACTGGTGAATGGGGCCGAACCGACTGTCTCCCGCCTCGGCCTTCATCCTCCCGTCCCCAAAGCAGTATCAGCTAATATCACTGTCGGCAGCTTTCCCGCGAGTGGGCGTGGTTTCAGCGCAGCCAGCGGACACACCCCCAGCGTTTGAGAGCAGAGAATACTGCTCATTTTTTCAAGATTTTGATAGCTTATTTTATGTACTTGCCTTTTTTTGTACTTGCTTTTTTATCATTCAAATTTGGCTGGATGGCTAATAACACATTTTTCTGTGGTGTGACAACCTCAGAACACATACTTAATTTTGACTTTACAGGGACTTTAAATGCAATTAGCTGAACTTCAGAGTATTTGATCCACTTAAGCCGCGTTTCCACCGCAGGAACATTCCCCAGGAACTAGGGACTTTGGGGTGGTACTTGTTGTGTTTTAACCACACAGACCAAGGTCTAAAGGAAGTTTTGGGTGAAATGTTCCCCTCAGAAAGTCCCTGCCAACGAGGTAGTACTTTTTCAAAGTTCAGGAACTTTCGGGGGTGGGACTTGAGTGCTGAACATGCTGATTGGTTGAGTTCAAGCATCATTTTGGTATTTTGAAGGGTGCGTGCCAATCGAATCAACAATGGAGTTTTTTTAAAATATGACAGATGGACCGACGATGAGGTTCAGGCTTTATTAAGAGGGGTGGTATAATGCCCTTTTCACAAGATGTAAAAATAAATGTCCTCAAAGTGTGTATGTGAAGTTTTAGCTGAAAATACCCCACAGATAGTTAAAGTTGTCACTTTTTGTGGGTGAGCAAAAACGCACCGTTTTTGTGTCTGTCCCTTTAAATGCAAATGAGTTGCTGCTCCCGGCACAGAGGGCGGAGCTACAACAGCTTGTGTCCTTAGCAGCTTTGATTACCTCACACAGACATGCACTGAACATTTCTAAAACTTTTAGCCTTTTATGTTCAAACCGGAGTCAGAAAGATGGAGAGACTCAAGAAGAAGTGACAACATGTAGACAACATTTCTGAATGGTTAGTTGGTGAATTTATGTAGCTTATGTGTAGTTATCTTCTAGTCATTGATTAGCATATTCTGTGCCGCATCTTCAAGCTTCTTTAGACCGCGATGGAAACGCAGACAGCAACAGGACTGGGGGAAAAAATTCCTGGGGCAAATTCTTCCAGGTAATTTCGGTGGAAACGAGGCTTTACTTTAAGTAGTACATCTTTATATGTAATAACATAATTACATCTATTGTCTGAAATATGGTTTAAGTGTACAGCCGTATTTATGGAAAAAAAATAATCTTCAATGTCAATTCTATTTACACTTGTATGTCATGTATTTAAACATATTTGTAATAGCACATTTCTGTACACATTAAACTATGGAATAGTAATATGTTTACTTACACATGATCTTCAAAAAATGTTTACAACTATTTGCAAGTTTTTGCTTTATTAAAGTGAGAAACCTTATATGCCAGTGCAGGTGTAGATAACCCAGCCAGTAGTGAAAACTAGTTTGCACAATGCACAGACCATTAGTTTTTTTAATATAACCAATAGAGTGGTGCAGGTGTGACATATATTTGTTGGCCAAAACACGGAAACGAGTTAGCATTTTAGTACTTCCAGTTCTATTGTCCCAAAGTCAATGGGGTTTTTTAATACGTTTAAATGGCTGAAATAAGGTCTGTGGTTAACACAAGCTCAAGCTTATTTCACATTTTATTCTACAACATAAATTACCCCACTCATGATTTGAAAGCTGTTACGTGTCTTGAAAAAGGTGGTTGCTAACAAGTGGCTAAATGGCACTACAGAAACTTTCAGGGACATTAAATGTGTCATGTCGAACAGGTAAGCTCCTTTACAGCCTTGCTATGCTTATAATTGTGCTGTTATAAACTATTCTAACTCAAACTCTCTGGAAAATGTTTTTTAGATAAAAACTGAAAGAGTTTTCGGAAGCTTAGTAGTGGTGACGTTGAAATCGTAGGACCGTGGATTTAAAACCTACCTTTAGCTTTTTACTTCTGGGGACTGCATTTAGGCTTCAAAAATTTCATCTGTGAAAATTAGCTTGATGGGCAAAGCATGTAACAAAAACGTTGTTTGATCACAGAACTTGTTTTTTTTTTTTTGAGATGACCCAAAAGCTTATGTAACTACTGCTATCATTAATGTATTTGCTGTTTATGGTAAATGCATAGAGCATTCATGAAGATTCCGTGCTGGCATCAGCAGCTGGCTCTGTAGTCTCCCCATTGCACTCGATCCCAGCTGAACACCCTGGAGTTAATCATTGTGTTAAAAAGATCATTAGTGCTAATTAGCATGCAAATACCTTCCTTTAATATTTGGAATGTTTTTTTCATTTTTTTTTTCATGTATTTTTATGAATTTGATATTATATTTTATATTGTATATATTTTGGGTAACACTTTACTTGAAGGCGTGTGCATAAGACTGACATGACACTTTTATAATCATGACATGACACATGTCATGAATATGAAGGAGGGTTTATGCATGTTTATGACAACTGCCATTAAGTGTTATTCGCTCAATTATGACATTTTTAATGCAAACTAGGGGTGTCGAAATTAATCGTTTCTACGATGCATCGCGATGCAGACGAGGACGATTCGGTATCGGTTCAGTAATAGACCATAACCGATTATAATGTACTGACGCTTTTCTGACGTCATTTGTTGTATGTGCTTTGTTGTGGTTGCATAAAATGGCAGAGGGAGGCGAGACGCGAGTGCGAGTAATTAAAAATGCTCCAACTACTTTAAAAGCCTACATCTGAGCACATTTCGGGTTTTATGAACAACCTGGCAAGCACGACCTGGAGAAGACACGCGCTGTGTGTGCTCATGTCACACACAAATAGAATATGCAGGAGGTAATACCACTAACTTGATAAACCACATTAGCCATTTTCACCTGGAGCTGTTAACGACTGGCAGAGTCTGAATGCTTTAAGAGTACGCGGATGAGCTCCAACGTCAACCGAATCCGCAGCCAAAAACAAATCATCCACCCGCCCCAATAATTTTCTCTGATTTAAGTATCCGCATCCGATGGTCAAATTACAATTATTCTGTGTTGTTGTTACGCGTGATTATAAATGGATGATCGTCACCTTCAACAGCGGACTCGGCGATGGTTGATGTGCGCATCTCTAATAGTAACATTATACACTGATGAATGAGCGCTGCTTTTAAATGAACATTTCTTTAAAAAAAAATTGATTTGACAGAATTTCATTTTCTTAATGGCATAAACAGGCTTTACTCCCTTGAAACTTAAACTAGAATGTCACTGTTTCTGTCACTGCGACTTCTGGAACAGGTGAACGCACACACGCGCGCACGCACGCACGCACGCACACATAACTTTTGAAGTAAAATTGAAAATTGAGGATGCAGTGCATCGTAATGCATCGTAATATCGAAATGAACTGAATCGATGACATGATAATCGTAATCAAATCGAACCGTGAGACCAGTGTAGGTTCACATTCCTAATGCAAATATAACATTGTTTGAGATGTCTTTGTTATGACAACTTGAGATAAACCAATACATCATAACCTATCAGTGTCTTGGTAATGACAATTTGAGATTACCAAGACAACATAAATTGTCATAAATATGTCATGAACATGACATAGCAGATTAATTATCAAACTAAAGAAACCACTTAGCTTCATGGGTTAACATTACATTAAACTGTCATGTGGTTGGTTTTGACATTGGCTATCATGAGGCCATTATAACTGTGTCATGAATATTTTTCTTGACTTCAACTACAGTGGTACAAATTGAATTTGTCATTAAAATGTTATAAAGGCCTCATGACAGCCAATGTCAAAACCAAACAACTGACAGTTTAATGTAATGTTAACACATAAAGCTAAGTGGCTTTTTAAAGGAATTGTAGGTAGGAATTGTATAAAAAAAACCTTTTTCCAAATTTGTTTAAACTTTCTGTATATATAAATGCATAATTAAAATGTAAGTACTCTGAAAAAGAAAGTATAAAAATCGAGTGTCTGTAGACCTCTCACGACTGTTTTAAAGACAGCTCATTATTTCCATTCACTCCACCCCCTCCCTTCTGGGCTCCTTCCAAAGCCACGCCTCCAAAACACATGAACGCGCGACTCTGACCGCTGAGCTGAAGAAGACGCATTATTTACCTGAGACGAGCGGAGAGGAAGGAGCGCAGTGCATGTAGTGACATCATGTCAGAATCACATGTAATAAAAAAATCTAACTTTATCATTACGAAGATAAACAAATAAGAGCATATCAAGTAGCATATTGATATTGGTAAAGTTTAAAATATATATTTATTGATTCGCTAACGAGCTAGTTATCTATAAGGCAAAACTAAAAACAGGTTGCATGATACACGTTTTTCCATTGCCATCATTTACACTGTGATGAAGATGAATTTCGTGTAACATTCATAACATATATGGTGTTCTGCATGTAAGAGTTTCCATGATGAAAGCATTGTTGACTCTGATGAGGACTACACTCCAGAGACAAGTACCGCATCGTCAGGTCGAGGACAGATCCGGGGTCGAGGGATTTTTTGTTTAAAAACAAAACAAAGGCGAAAAACCGTGCAGGTAAACTTCCAGGTGAACATGGTAAAAGAGTTAGACAGAGGGTAAATATAATTCTAAGAAAAGTTCCTGGATGCGGATCGGCCTACTATCTGTTAAACATGTATTTAGTTATCTAAAGCAAAATTATGCACAATTCAACACTATAGCTATCATCTTGAGCTAGGCATATATATTATTTATCATTTCTAGTACGGCTCGCTAAGTAATGTTATGTTAGCTACATTAGGCAGCTACGTGTGCTAATGACACATGCTTCATGAAAACATAAAGAAAAAAATATGTATGATCAAAGTACAAAAAGAAAGATTTACCTGTCCAGCAGAAATATAGCCATCCAGGCGTCACTTTTCAGCCCCTTGAGGTCTCTCAGTTCTCGCCATCGCTGGAAAGCCACGCCGATATTGACATGCGTTTTATTTTTTTGTTTATCCAAAGACTTTTTGTTCATTACCTTTTCTAGTAACGTTACTGTCTTCCTTTTTTTGCCTGGTTTGCCTTCGCGAACTGCATATGTGAATTTTAATTGGTCTTTCTCTGCCATTGTTTTGCTATTCCTAGGTTCCGTGCCTCTTGAATTCCTCAAATCAAACGGATGCGCGCGCAAGTGGGCAGGTCCTGTGTGGCAAAAGGGTGGTTGCCATGGTTGCGAGAGAGTGACAGTCGCCTAAGCCAATTCTGTGTTTCGTCCCGAATGTAAATAATGAGCTGTGTTTAGTGCAGATTAAACGGTCTAGAGTCACTCGATTTTTATACTCTTTTTATCAGAGTACTTACATTTTAATTATGCATTGATATATACAGAAAGTTTAAACAAATTTGGAAAAAAGTGTTATAAAATTCCTACCTACAATACCTTTAAGTTTGATAATTAATCTGCTATGTTATGTTGATGACATATATATGATAATTTATGTTGCCTTGGTAATGTCAAATTACCAAATGTATTGGTTTATGTCAAGTTGTCATGACAAAGACACTGACAGGTTATGATGTATTGGTTTATGTCAAGTTGTCATTACCAATACACTGACAGGTTATGATGTATTGGTTTATGTCAAGTTGTCATAACAAAGACATCTCAAACAATGTCATATTTGCATTAAATATGTCATAATTGAACGAATGACACTTAATGACAGTTGTCATAAACATGCATAAAACCTTCTTCATATTCATGACATGTGTCGTGTCATCTCAGTCTTATGCACACCCCTTCAAGTAAAGTGTTACCATATTTTGTTATTGTATCATATTGTACATTTTCTGAAGTGATACAAATGATTTCCATAAGGTAAGATTTCAGACTAAAAAGTGGTGATTCTGTCCGTTACAATGAGAATGTACAAAAAAGAAGAATAAATGGCCAAGAATCTCCAAAAATTCAACAGTTGCCATATCACCAGCAGCGAAAACCAGGGAGCTTGCAAAGTCCAGATAATGATAAAAAGAATTGTTTTGGATTTCTCTTCTTGCCTTAGGCACTGGAAGAATATCCTCTTTGCCAATCTGTTGGAAGTCATCTCCAGTACATTGGTTTTCTGATAGCATAACCATTTTCTTCATTGTGTCAGCACACACAAAGGCAGTGTTAGCAACAAGTGCATACGAACAACTTCCACAAGGACACTGGTAACTGTGATACTGCTATCATTGTGCGGAATTACTTGTCTCCTTTGACATTTCTATTGCATGCCCTCCCAGATGGATAAAGTAACACGTCTGGTACAGTAGGGATAAAACAGCTCATACATCTTTGGTGAAAGGTTCTATTTGGATCTTGCAGGCCAGTTTGGTGATGGTCAATTTGAATGCTTCCCCAAATTGATTAGCCTACTGTGGCCAGAACAACTATGCGGACATTATGTGTGCTTGTAAAGCCTGATACAGTCATTTATCAGGGTGGACAAAGATACAATGGAAAGACCAAGGAGAAGGAGTGGACGTTAACTATCTATTTTGACCTAATTTTAACTATCTATCAAGTTCTCTGCACTACCCCCTCTACTGTATAGGTTGTATGTTCTGAAAGGTTTTCATATTATTTGGTACAAGCTGTGACATCTTTGTTCCAGATCAAGTGAAAATGGTTACTGACAAGCCTATTTATATTTAACTCACATTTAAAGGGAGATTTAATCTTATCCGTAGTAAGTCACACAAATCCTTTCCTTTCCTTAAGCGTGACTACAGTATATAGAGTCACTGGTCTGTATTAAAGTGCAGACAGTTCCTGCTCACTCATCTAATCGTTGTTCTGCCATATTCCAGAGTATGGCTCTGGTGAGTGCAGTTCACTGGTTTTTGGAAATTACTTTTTGGAGTGGCAGTGAAGCAGTACAATTATTGATGGATTGCTCCTGCTGGTTAATAAAGCTCAAAGGCCCTGTTACACACATCAGACAAAATCAGTATATAACGTTCAGGTAACAGTAATACAGCTATTGTGACGAAGCTGGTTAAACACAGTGGTGCTGTAGAAGAGGCTGCTCTTAATTAGTTTAAGCAATTTAACCTATGATTTCATGTTTTAATTTACATCCACATCTATTTCAGTAGAAAATGTACATTTTAAGAAAAGCCCCCCTAAAATAACTAGAAAATGCCATGATGTGAGGAACTATTTGGCTCTTCCTGAGTTCACAATTTTTGAATGAGGCAATTGTTTCTGTGTGTTTGGTGGCATCGAGGCAATGGAATGTTCAGATATATTTTTTTTTTTGCAAAAAATGATCAAAAACAAAATAATCTGTAAAGCTAAGGAATTATTAGGTTTCCTCAAACATATTTGAAAAAAACAATTGATGGCCTTTTTCTTTTCAGTGTGTTATACAACTTTACATATTTACTGTACATATTTTACATATATAAAAAAATCTAAGATATAGTCTAGGGATGCACCGGATGTTCGGCAACCGAAATTATTCGACCGAAAATAGCAAAAAAAGCACTTTCGGTGTTCGGCCGAATAAGTAAAAAGACCGGAAAAAAATTCCGAACAATGACGTTTTTGATGACGTGATCAAAAACTAACGTGAGTGAGAGGTGCACGCTTTATAAATGCAGCAAAAAATGTTGGCGGTGTGGAAGCACTTTAAAGTGTCCGAGAAAGAGGCAAAAACGTCCGTTTGCAGACACTGTTCTGCTGAATTGTCCAGAGGGGGTGCATCTGCAAAAACTTACAGCACTACAAGTTTAATTTATCACTTAAAATCAAGACACCCCGAGCAGCATGCAGAGTACGAGAAAGACACTGCGGCAGCAACAGCAGCGAAACGGAAAGTAGCTCCTCCCAGTCCCAGGACACCCACTCCATCTGTGGCTGACTTCTTAGAAAAGGCAAACAAGTTTGCCAGTGACAGTGCCAAAGCTAAAGGCATTACGAAAAGGATAATGGAATTCATCGCATTGGATGATCAACCATTCTCGGCTGTAGAGGATGTCGGATTTCGCAGGCTTATAGACCATATTGAGCCCCGTTACACCATACCTAGTAGACGGCATTTCTCAGACGTGTGCTTTCCTGAGATGTATAACGTCATTTCAACTCACGTCCATGAGCTCTTGGCTACAGATATTGCAGCCCTCAGCTTCACGACTGATATATGGAGCTCGGATGTGAGCCCCACCAGTATGCTAAGTTTAACTGCGCAGTGGATCGACACAGATTTCAAGCTACAAAAGATTGTCCTGCACTCACAAGAGTTTAGAGGGTCCCATACAGCTGCAGCCATTTCAGAGGCGTTCGCCAACATGTTTGACACTTGGCATCTTGGCACCGATCTAAAGTGGATGCGTTAGTCAGTGACAACGCAAGAAATATGGCTAAAGCCATGGAAGATAGCAATCTGAAAGGCATACGGTGTATGGCACACACAATTCAACTGGCAGTCAACGAGGGATTGTTGAGTCAGCGCAGTATAGCGGATATGATAGCGATAGGCAGGAAAATTCTTGGCCACTTCAAACATTCCCCGCTTGCCTATGCGCGCCTACAATCTATCCAAGAACAGTTCGGAACGCCACAAAAACGTTTCCAACAAGATGTGAGCACAAGGTGGAACAGTACATATTATATGCTGAAAAGCCTTTTTGCGCAAAAGCGAGTCCTGGCTACATACATAGCAGATCATGAGCTGCCCGCGACATTCACCGCATACCAGTGGGTGTTAATCGAGAACGTTCTCTCTCTTCTCGCCCCCTTTAAGCAGATAACAAAATAAATAAGTTCATCTGATGCATCTGTGGCAGACGTTATACCATTACTTGCAGCACTAAAGCGACTTTTAAACAAAGAGGCTGAAACAGACCACGGAGTGAAAACAACTAAAAGTGCGCTCTTAGAGGCTGTCAGCACACGATTTCGTCAGGCGGACTCAGAACCCCTGTACAGTATCACGACTGTACTCGATCCACGATTTAAAGATCGATGTGGGGAAAAAGTTGCGCACACGAGAAATGATCCAGGCCGAGTTGGATTTGGGAAAGCCGCTAGGTGATGGAGACAGTCAGGTGATGCACAGCGCAGGAGATGAAAACAGCACAGAGAGAAAACGGGCTCGTACTACAGATGAGCCGCGCACCGTCTCGCTGTCTGACATGTTCGATGAGATCCTCCAAGAGAATAACCCATTTGCAAGACAGAGGACAAGCTCAACCGCTCAACAGTTAGATGATTATCTCTCAGAAGTTCCCCATCCCCATGAGCAATAACCCTCTCGAGTTTTGGAGGACCAATCAAGGTCGCTTTCCCGACCTGGCACAGATGGCACGCAGGTAGGCTCCTTGTATGGAAAAATTAATTTAAGATTTTATTTATATTTTGGTAAAACTTAAGTAGTTTCTATTGTTAACATTAATAGTCTATTAGTTAACATGAACTAACAATAAAAAGCACTTATTAAAAGCATTTATTAATCTTAAATGTTAACATTTACTAAATACAATGTTAAAATCAAAAGTGGTATTTGTTAGCATTAGTTAATGCACTTATACTAACATGAACTAACAATGAACAATTGTATTTTTATTAACTTACATTAACAAAGATTAATAAATACTGTAATAAATGTATTGCTCATTGTTAGTTAATGCTTGTTAATGCAATAATGTTAACAAATGGAACCTTATTGTAAAGTGTTACTGTATTTTATATTATGTATTTGGTACTACTTTCAGTGTAGTAAAATGGTAGGCCTACACCGGTTTTCAACCATTTCATTATCTCTGAGACATTGTTTGTTTTGAAATGAGCAACTTTTAGAAAACTGCAATGTTTAAAATTTTAACTATTCTGATCCCAGGTACTTGTCTGCTCCATGCACAAGCACCGACAGCGAGAGACTGTATCTCATGTCATCGATGAGAAGAGGAACCGACTTTTATGTGAGAAAGCAGAGAAGCTACTTTTCATAAAGAAGAACCTGCCACTTTTTCTGAAGAAGTAGGCTAAGTAGGCTTATGTCTAGGACAGTTATTCATTTGTTGTGGGTTCATCCACATTTTTTGCACATTTCAATGCACTTTTTGTTGAGTTACAACTACTTAGTTTCAGAAGTTAGTTATAGGCCTAACATAGGCTGTTCAAGAAGGGGGGCTTCAAAGATGGCCAAATACATTTTTATTAATTTTTTTTACTAATTTATTTAGTAAATGTATAGAAGTTATATTGTGCTTTGTTTGTATATCTGCTGGAATCTTAAAAAAATGTTCAGTGTTAAATAAATATTTTTGAAATTGATTTTTGTCATTTTCTTTTTTTTCTCTCTGAAAAGCAAAACAAAATAGTAAAAAAACAAATTTTTACTATTGAATTAATGCAGTGGTGCAAAAATTGTCAAAAATGGAAAAAATGGGAGACACCATGTTCGGTATTCGGTATTCGGCCTTCGGCCAAACGTTTCATTATTATTCGGCTTCGGCCAAGAATTTTCATTTCGGTGCATCCCTAATTTATTCCCTTTTTTACAGTTTGCTAACTTTACGAACATTACTTTACATGACAGTGTAAAATCCAACTAAATGTCTATCTGAATAAAAGGCCTCTTGTATGTTATTTTCTCCCATACACTTTTGCAACAAATTGTTTTGCATTAGTGGAGAGAACTGGATGTGCAAAAGTGTCCCATATCGACTGCTCCAGCCACTACAGAGATCAATGTCATATCTCTCATGTGACTTTTCCCCATTCATTCTGTCACGTTTGTTCTTAAGGCTTGTTCGACTTCATGCAGCGGTGTGCAGACCGATCGGCGGTTGAAGCAGTGCATGTAGATAAAGTGAGCAACTCTACAGATAAAGCGTTGTGAATTTCGGTTCGCGTACCCCGAAGTGATAAAATAAAACAAAACTCTGTATCAAAATTTATAGGCAAGACAAGAAGTTTGTTTAGGCATGGGTTGTATCATTTCGGTGCATCCCTAATTTATTCCCTTTTTTACAGTTTGCTAACTTTACGAACATTACTTTACATGATAGTGTAAAATCCAACTAAATGTCTATCTGAATAAAAGGCCTCTTGTATGTTATTTTCTCCCATACACTTTTGCAACAAATTGTTTTGCATTAGTGGAGAGAACTGGATGTGCAAAAGTGTCCCATATCGACTGCTCCAGCCACTACAGAGATCAATGTCTTCCTCTCATGTGACTTTTCCCCATTCATTCTGTCACGTTTGTTCTTAAGGCTTGTTCGACTTCATGCAGCGGTGTGCAGACCGATCGGCGGTTGAAGCAGTGCATGTAGATAAAGTGAGCAACTCTACAGATAAAGCGTTGTGAATTTCGGTTCGCGTACCCCGAAGTGATAAAATAAAACAAAACTCTGTATCAAAATTTATAGGCAAGACAAGAAGTTTGTTTAGGCATGGGTTGTATGGAATTTACAAACCTGCGCACATATTTTCAAAAGCACATAACTATAGAATCATACTTGAGATATTAAAGGGGACTGAAAAAAAAAACATAAAACAAGACACATTTTGCTGCAAGCTCTTGAATTCACAGAAGTGATAGGAAGCAACTATTGCAAGAAGCACAACCAATGACGTTTAAAATAACTTTTTTTTATATACAGGTGGCTATGGGTGTTTGACAACCTTAATTATTAAAAAAAGACCTAAAACCAACCATTGCAATGTGGAATAACAAAGAAAATTTGAATAAATAGTAAATACATTGTCCTGACTATACTGTTAGAACATTACAATTGTTTAGTGTTAGAATGGGTCCACACTGACTTTGTGTCGCCCACTGTCATAATCTCCTCAGGCAAATGCAATGCCAGTGGGTCATAGAAAGCCACAGCTTTCCTTTCCTCTGCAGGATGTTTCTTCTGATAAGCCCTCCACCCACAACCCTACTGAGCAGTTGGTGTCAAGCAATCAGGTTTCTTTAACTAAGCAGAGTTAACAGCTAAAACCTGCAAAATATTCGCATATACCCGTTTTTGTGGTAAATCTGTCTTGACTCTATTTGAGGTTATAAACACTAAGGCAGACCGGCTTTATTAAGTAGAATGGGTGGAAGATGTCTGAAATGTTTTTTTTGTTTTTTTTTATGTTTTCAATAAATAAATAACACTCTGTTGTTTGTCCTTAATTGACTGTCATGGATGTCTTCTCTGATTATTCCTTTAGGTTCCATTAAGCTTTCATCCTTCTTGGTGGAGCTGATTGAAGGCTTTGTAATTACCATTTTACCAAATACCTGAGTTTGAATTAACTATAGAATTACTTAGTTAGGAAGTAAGCATGGCAAATATTTATTAAATGGCATTGACAGAAAATATTTGCATGCTAAAAAGCTTCAAGCCAAACGGTTTCGATCAGAGAGTCAAAACTTCTGACCTGTTCAGGACTTCAAGTGCAGGTCAGTTTCATCTGTAATTGTAAAATAGGCTATTGTACTTTTGTCTTTGTTTGCTTAGTTAAACATTAAACTGCTGGCAGTAGCACCCCATTACTATCATCACTCAAAATACTGAAAGGACATTCTTATCTATTGTAAAGTTACAGTAGTAATTTAGTAGACACATATTCACATCGTTTTATAATAGGTTTAGAGTGAGCTAGACAACAACACAACCTTTACAAAAAATTAACCATGGTTTTACTACAAATAAAACCAAAAACCATTGTTACTAGAGTTATAAACCGTGGTAACCACAAATTAACAATGTTTTTTTCTACACTAGCCATAGTTTCACCATGGTATTTGTAGTAAAAACTCTGGTTATACAAATGGTAATCAATTTGACCAACTTTTACTATTCTTAAAGTTCTTGACTAACTTTAACTTTTTACTTTTGACTCATTATAATGCAATTTTTATATAAAGATATTTTCATGAAGTATTTACTATTGTACTAATTTTGACAATTAGGCAATTTAAAAAATATAGTTTTGTTAAATCTCGAGTATTTAACTCATTTTATGCAGATGTGCATATCTGTAGATGTGTATCAGTCCGAGTTCAAAATATACGCACCAATGTTAAAACCAAACTACACGTGTGTCTGAAATAGCTGGAAAGAGAGCTTCAAAAGTCATTTAAGTTCGTACATGCTACAGCATTTCTGACTTACATCTTTGGAGATGCATGCATCCTCTGCACGCTTCCTTATGTGTGTGTGTGTGTGTGTGTTTGCGTTTGTGTTGATGGGTGGGCATACAGTATCTGCACCTCTGCTCAAGAGCCTTTGGGTGCTTGTCACTGTGCGCTATACCAGCCAGCTGTGATTATAAACACAGCATTTAATTGCTTTCCTCTGGTTATGAAATTTCCTAGAAAAGACCCTTCCCTTACAGCAGGTGTGTTGCTGAATGCTTTCTGCATGCCTTATAAATAAACATGCCTTAAAATGCTGGTGAACACAATGTCAGGTGTAGATATTTGAGATTTTTTGACACTCATCAAATGCGATGACTGACTGAAATGCGATGAGGAGCCGCATGTTCATAGTTCTACAAAGATATCAGGCAAGCAGTAGAACAGACTGTGGGTAGTTCATGGGCATTGGGCTAGCATGTTCCTAAATAGTGAAATTTAGTTACTAATTTATGGTTTAACCTAGGGCTGTCGCGGTGAAGGAATTTCCCTTGCGGTAATTTTGAGTGGCTCAATAGCGCGATATGCGGTATTACCGCCATTTATTTATTTATATTTATTTGTTGCTATATAAATACGTGTTATGATGTGGTCAGCATACACAAAAACAATGTATCCGAAACTAAACAGCGTTTCTGCGCATTGAAAGGCTGTCACTCAGCGTGCACATTGTTACGCCAACGGACTGTCTTTGAGTGAGTCATTAAACCGTTCATTCAACAAAAACGTTCAAAACTGATTCCTTATATGATAGATGTAATGAAACAAGGTGTTAATTATTTTTTAACTTTGAGCTCCACTTTTCAAGGCTCAGCTGGCCAGCAATGCTTCACTTTTGGGCAAAGCTGAAGCAATGCTTCACTTAATAAACCAATGGCATTGATTCAATGCGTGACTCGCTGCTTTCCCCCCCACGGCTTCCTCGCACTGTGTAATGCTGACCAGCGCTGCCGCCATTCATGGTAAATACTCTTACACGTTAAAATGATGATACGACAAATATTTCGCTTTCCTTGGAAACGGCAACCTTTTCACGAATATACATGACTTGACTTCAAAGACAGACGCAGGTAACCGCACGCGCTCAGTCGATCACATTCACTGTCTGTTACTTTAGGCAAATCCACGAAGCCTCTGTACAAATCACCATAATAAACAGTCTTGTTATCATTATTAACTTACTTAACATTCAATACACATGGTACGAACTACGAAGGGTGGCCTTATGAAAAAAGAAAACGCGGTTCGCGGTTGCTGCGGTTACTTGCATTCCTCTGCGGTTGGCCTCTTAGTAGCGCGGTATTGCAATATTGCGGTTATCGCGACAGCCCTAGTTTAACTGTAAGAATGCTATTCTGACATTGTTCTTTTTATTGAAAATGTATACAAATATAATAATACGAATACAGTAACTCATTTTGCATTTCATGTATATTTTATTTGTAACTGATATTCAGCTGATCTTTTTAATAGTCAACCTAATAAAGATCGGTGTCATGATGGTCACAGACATGAAAATTAAACTTTAATTTCACCAAACTGATTGTTCACTACAAACCCTTACACATTGCGTTTTCAAGTGGCATCAAGTTTGATTTTGAGTTGTTTACTAACTTTTTAATTAGTCTTCCCATTAACAACATTATTTATTCATTCAGACTGTTTTGCGAATGGGGAACGAACACGAAAACAAGAGGCGGGATTATCATGTAAACAGCATAATAGACCAATCATACTGTGATGGAGGCATTGCTTCCTCTCATGTGACTTTTCCCCATTCATTCTGTCACGTTTGTTCTTAAGGCTTGTTCGACTTCATGCAGCGGTGTGCAGACCGATCGGCGGTTGAAGCAGTGCATGTAGATAAAGTGAGCAACTCTACAGATAAAGCGTTGTGAATTTCGGTTCGCGTACCCCGAAGTGATAAAATAAAACAAAACTCTGTATCAAAATTTATAGGCAAGACAAGAAGTTTGTTTAGGCATGGGTTGTATGGAATTTACAAACCTGCGCACATATTTTCAAAAGCACATAACTATAGAATCAATTCTGAATGAGCATGTGAACGCCGTCAGCGTTAATCACAGGTTCGCGTTTAAAGTCATTTCGACGGAGGTGAATCAATCAAAATTAACTTTAGCTGGAAATAACATTATTCAAGAACCGCTATAAAGCCAACACAATCTCTGTTACCTTAAATTATATGTTTATCACTGTAAAGCTGCTTTGAAACAATCCATTGTTAAAAGCGCTATATAAATGAAGATGACTTGACTTGACTTGACATGCTGTTTAGAAATTCTGTCTGACTTGTTTCAGCGCCAACGCCATGTCACTGTGACGTATGGCATTAAAGTACAGAGAGAGCGTTTAGAGAGCAGACTGCCGACTCAGCCATAATCGTTCTCAATTCACACTTTGCAGTCACGTGACTACCATGGATACCTGGCGGGCAACAAATGCTGACAAAATCGCGACAAACAGTGGCCAGCCAGGGGAATTGCAGCCTTGCCAATTTTCAATACTACAATCAATTAACTATTTAGACTAAATGTCACAGAATGTTAAAATTAGATAGCAAGAAAAGATTAACATACAACATGTGATCCATACACAGCACCCACTGATGTTTTCATTGCTTTGAAGCTGGCAAAGTCTCTACCAGACTTGGAGTTTGGAGATATTTACATATATCTTATAGAGAATCCGTCACCTTACACCGCACAAAAAAATGAAAGCCTACAAAAGTACAGATAGCTATATTTTTTTCAAGAGTGGATGGGTTAACAACGCTGTCGTATGGGAGGTGAAAAACAGGAATATCTTCATAATCAAAGCAAAGGTCAGTTTGCTTAGGTTTGCAGCTATACACAAAGTGACATCTGTTCCATTGTGTGATGAAGTCTTCATCTGAATATGTACACCCTGCCTGCCGGCGAATGACAGCTTGATAAGTAGTACAAAATAAAAACTTATGCCAACTGTATCATATATGGCTAGCAGGATGTCAAACATTGTAGCCTACCTGCTTATCCACTCCACATAGCATCAGACATAGCATAATCCTGTTAGCAATCTGTTAGGCTGTAATGTAGTATAGTAATAAGTGTACAATAGTATGCATGCAAAGTAACTGTAAGTAAGTAATAAGTAGACGCAGTACAACAGTAACGTGTCATTCATTCTCCATCTATTCATCTTCTCATATCATATCAAATCACGTACAGATGAACGCGAGCACATTTATGTTAAGATTACACGATTGACATAGTGCATGCAATCGCACAACAACTATCTGGCATGTCGTTTACATCTCAAAACACCAACTTTTGTATATTAAAACTGGCGACGCCCTGGCAAGATCCTTGATTAGTTTACTGGGTTTTGTTGCTAGAGCACGACGTTCTTGCCCACCAGCCAGTACTTGTGACATCACGTGCAAAGTATGAATAGCGGCTGCATAAGCGCTGGTGATGACACAGCTATTGCACGATTGGCCGGATTCACCGCATGACAACGATCATGTGTGTTTCGTGTTTTTTCTGACACCTTCAGTTCCACCAATGCTCACAAATCTGTATTTTTATAACAGTAAAAGATATTTTCTTGTAGTCACGATGTTATATTGTTTGAAGTTGTTGTTGAAGTATATTGAAGTTAAATGCACCTATTATTTCCAGTATTTTCATGTCTTTTATTTTGAAATTTGTTATAGTCATGTTTTCTTTTCATGTCATGTGATTCCCTTTTACCCATATGTGATCCTGTCATGTGCTTCCCCTGTTCATATGTCTTGGGCTGCGTTTAAGTTCAGTTTTGTTGTGCCCTAACCTCACTAACTTCCCTCCGTCTCGTTCACTCGGATGTACGCCATTGCTTACATTGCACGAGTGCCCAATACTAGCTGAACCCTTGAAATGTGTTTAAATGAAACGCCCTAAGACCCTGATCACATGGAATCTGCTATGGAGCTGATTAATTATTTAATTTTTTTCCCCCTTTTTTAACAACTGTTTGAGTTTTCTTTTTTTATATAGGCAAAGTTATACAAAAATACAAAGTAAAAATCAACGATACAAATCAAGAACCCACCTAAAATCATCCCACCCCCGGTAGACTTTGAGAATATAGAAATAAAATACAAACACAGAATGTATACACTATAAAAAAAAATTTTCAAAAGTTTAAAAAAGTTAATATCAACGACAGCATGCCGTAAATTCACAGTCTTGACATTGGATCCATGCATACGAGAAGTTGAGAGTTCAATCCATTTATAATGTCCAGCAAATACACTGTCCATGTTCGTCTGTTCATAGTGTAAGGAGGATTCCAGCAGTTGACTAATATTTCTTTTTGCCGCTGTGAGATCGGCTAACAGTAAACATCTTTGTTGAATGGATAAAGGTCCCAAAAATCATTAAAAAAAGCAGCGTGGGGTCAAACATATATCAGTTCCCAACAGATTTGATAAGTCCTGTGAGAGTCCAGAAAAGTGAGAGAAGGACAGTCCCAAAAGGATTGTAAGTATGTCCCTAGAGATCATTGAGAACAAAGATTACACGTAGGAGAGGATGAAAGATCCATATAGAAACGTTTCATAGGAGTCAAGTAAACCCTATGGAGTAATTTCCAGTGTATCATTTGATGATTGAGGTTCTTTGAAGACTGCTTAAATATCCTCCATACCTGATCTGAAAATAAAACTGATAGCTAGAACAGGAGGTCGGATTGTGAAATTGAGTTATTTCTTATAAAGCCTTTAACTGCATTCCAAAGTGTCCGTGGATCATCCACTGAGCCTCGGTTAATTTAAGTAAACTCAGCAAACCTATTTCTGAACTGACTGTAAAAGCTTCCGTCCTGTAACAAATTAGATTAAATCATCATATAGAGGCCCGAGAAGGCCGTGGGACTAAAGATAATCTGCACAAATTACCATCATGATCATACAGAGATATTGAGCAAATATCTGCATCTTGAGCAGCTGAAGATAAAGCTGTAGAAATACAAATATTGTTGATTTGTGAATGGGTTTTATGAGTGGCGGAGAAGAAAGTGAATGACCAAACAGAAGGGTTTAAAATCGGCAAATATCCACCAGTGATGAAGTTGCACAATGCCAAAGTTTATCAGAATAAAGAGCTTGAGAGTGTGACTCCTTTGGTCCAGATCTATCTAAAGTATGGGATATTGCAGAATTCATATCTGCAACCATACAATTTTACAGTCAAAGAAATTCAAGAAATAATCTGAGAGTAAAGAGAAGAAAGTAGTGTCAGGAGTACATGTACAGTACAAACTAAAAGAAATACAATATTTCTATTCTCCATTGCTGTTTTTATGTGTTTTACTCTACCATCTGAGTCACAGCCTGTATCCAAAATAGTGATTTTTAAAGTCATCTGCACCAATATTAAGACACCTTTAGTTTTAGTATCCGTAGATTAATGAGATACCACTACCTAAACCGTATTGCACCTGCGTACATCCTCCTCTTTCAAATGGGATTCTTGACCTACAGCTATTTCAATCTTTCTTCTTCGGAAAAAATCCAAAAAAGCTTGTGCGTTTGTGAGGGCCGTTTAGTCCATTAATATTGCACCTCAGAATTGTAAGCTCAGTCATAGGTATCAAATAGAAATGCTGCTTGATAAAACAAAGTACAACTTTAGTCTACCATCAAACCACCCCCTACCCTTCCCATCACCAATTGAAAAAACATAACCATATTCCCAACTATGGCGAATTAAACCTTATTAAGATCCATGGCATCAACAGAAACCTGCACATTACTGAAGCACCAATATTGGCCGCATGCTAATATAATGGCTAGCAAGTAAAAAAAAAAATCCAATTATTAGTCTAATTAAAATAGTCCAATTATTGGATAAAACTTAAAAATAAAACGAAAAATCAGCACAAAAATGGGCCAAATGTACGGAGCTCTACTGGAGCACAAGCACGTTTTTTCCTTTTGAATTTGTTTTATGCACAATTCTATAGGCCTGTATGTGTGCTTGGTCTATTAAAACATTTATTACAAAAATATGAATTATGAATATATTTATATTGAAAATAAAATATTTAAAAAACTAAAACAAAAATAATAGCAATGCAATAAACTATAACTGTTAAAAAATAGTCAGCTAAAGGTAGATACAAGTATTAAATGCGGTTAAATGTCAAAATAACTCAAATAAAAAAGGTGTAATCAGGAATGTGTCTCCTTCATCTACTTGTGATCCGATCTAACAAAACACATCTTAATACCAGGAGTAAACAGAGCCTAAGCTGCAACATCTAGCTACTGGGGTGACACAGGGTTCAGTGCTTGGACAACTTCTATTCTCTATCTACAGATGATCCAACGGTAGCTGCTGACATCTCGGCCTGCCAGGCAAATATTTCAGACTGGATGAAGGTGCACCACCTTCAACTCAACCTTGCAAAGACAGAACTGCTTGTGATATCGGCCAACCCAACACTTCATCACAACTTTTCCATTCAGCTAGGTTCCTCATCCATACTCAGGACTCAGAAAAGACGTCAATGAATGCACGCGTGTCACCTGATCCACACATGCACATCTTCTGTGTTGCATGTGCAAATTATGATATACTAATACAAAGGAAAACATTTGTATTCACAAAATTGTCTCTATTTGTACAAATTGCTTCACATTCATTCAACTTTGAATTTTGCACATGCAAGTTGAAAGGCATGGATAAAACATTTCTGCAACATGTATCAAGTTCATTGAAAAGTGTGCTTGCACGTGTTAATCATTTTGATACTATAATCATCCCATACCCTCATACCTCTGGCTCTGCCTTGGTCCATCATTGATCTGCCGTCTCCATGGACTTACAAGCCTTCATCTGCGACTCGTCCCTGCACCCCATTGGCTACATCGGGCTCAACCTCAGTCCTCCAGCAGCCTGGCTACGCATCGGCCACTCGTGTCTGTGGCTCTGCCTTGATCTTCAGGACCTTCTATGTCTCTTCAGTCATTCAGGTATGCCTGGGTCTGCACTGCCATCAGCTCCACCTCAGTTGGTCATACGTTTTCATCAACTTACAAGTTACAAAGTTAATTGTAGCTATATGAAGGCTCAGTTTTTCCTGTTGTTTAATACATTTGGCCAAAGTCTTGTGTTATAAAAGATTAAGTGCTATGCACAGGCTGTATTGACTATAATTAGAGGGCACTGACACTAATTTACATGACATTCTTGGCTTCTCAAAGACATAAAACATTACCCTTTACAAGCATAGTTATTTTTTTTCTTGAGTAATGAAAATGCTCTACTTATTCAAAGAACCAGTTCTTTACTCTTGCACTGCAAACAAGCAGAGCGACAGTCTCCAAAATGTGTGCAACACTTCATTCACGATTAAGTCGGGTGGAGCTACTAAATAAGGTTTTGCCTACTGAATGAGGATCCGCTGGAGTTACAGGGATTAGTCACAAACTCTAGTATTAAGCTATTTAACACAACGTTCTATTAAAGCTCTGGTATAAAGTATAGGCACAAAAAAGTTAAAAATAATGTTATCAACTGGTATGTTTTCTAATCAAACCGTTTTCGGAACTGTAATGTTCCAGAAGGAACACATGAACAGAAACGTTAAAATACTGATTCTGTTCGAGATTTTTTTTTTTAAGCCCTGCCCAGAGCTGAATATTTTTTGTCTGGAACTAAGCAGTCGAGTCGAATTTTAGTGGGATTTATTAGTATAATGTTGGTTGCTGAAATACAATATCTGTTTTGATCTGTTTGACAGACTGGAGAACAAAGGAGAACAACAAACACATTGTTTATTGGTTATAGAAAGCCAGACACTTCAAAGCGGTAAAAACGTACAGCCAGGGTCACCAGTCATTAACGACCCAACTGACTGGATAGGAAAAAGCATTTTCATTTACGTGCACTCTGGTTAGATTGCATAGTACCGATTAACTAACCAAACTAAAATAAAAAATAAAAAATAATTACACTTCTGTGCATTCATCTTTTACTTTACAAAGAAAGCAGCTCATGCATCATAGCTTTTTTTTACGCAGTAAAAAGCCCACCATACCTTTGGAGGCTTAGGAAAACGGAGAGAATATCTCATCAGCATGACCAAACAGACACCTGTGATGTGGCTATGGACTTGGAGGCACAGTAGGTCAGTTTGTCAAACAGCAGTGTTCAGTCTTCAGGGCCCTCCCTCTTGGCCCAGGAGCACTGAATACTGAGCTGTAATGGACTGCTAAATGAATGAAACATTAGCATATGTAGCTCAGCAGCAGGCCCTGCTTCCCATCTCCCCTAGCCACCTGTTGATTTTGAAAACCTCTGAGTGGGTTTGGTCATTTAATGGTCCGTGTTGTTTCATGAAAATGTGGTGCGGAGTTGCCTGGCTAAAAAGATGGCATCAGGCTGCTAAACTAACTTAACTGACAAGTTTAATCAACCAGCTTAACACTACAAACAGTGCTAGCCAAAGTTCACCAACATGCTTTTTTGGAGAAAACAATAGGTCTCATTCACTAACCGTGCGTACGCACAGATTTGTGTGTGATCTGCATACAAACTTTTGCACGAACAAATCATGATTTATCAATAACTTTCGTTCTAAATTTGATTCTAAATTTATGAAAAATGTAGGAACAACTGAAACCACACATATGCAAAAATCACATACTTTGGATTTGAGGTCTGGGTGGGACTTTTTTATGTCCTGCTAGGTTTTATTCCGCACCCTCTTGATTCCGCTGTGTTCACCCGTTATCTGCTGAAAGCAGGCCCGGGGTGGGTAGTCGGGAGAATCGGGAGCGCTTCACTTTTGTGCCGGTCAAGGATTTTTAAATTTTTTCTTACATTTGTCACGTTGTCTATCTTCTCTTAAAGGCTACACACGTTCCGCATTCAAACACTGCAGCGCGCAGCCACATTTTTATGTAGATCGGACCATAGGTGGCACTATAACTGTTAAAAAGCTTTGAAAACCATGTATTTCCTATGTTAAATTTCCTGTATTACATTTTGAGTAACATGTCTATATATTGTGTGCAAAAAGTAGAAACTTCACAAAACTGTGTAGATATGGAGAACAACTGATTTTGACTGGAACTATAGATTTATATCATTTGTGTATTCTCCACCGTGGATATTTTATAGTTTCAGACCTACATTTCGATTCGGCCTAGAGCCCAACAGCATTGTTGGCATGAAGGCCTTAAATGCTTGAACACCGTTAATTGCTGATTGCAGCTATATTTTTAAATGTATTTGCATGTATAATTGCAGACGTAATGTTTTAGTTTAACTGAACTATCCCTTTGAGCTGCTTCATTTTGTGCAGCGGAATATAGATTGATTGTATTAAAGGGGTGGTTTACTGCTTTTTTTCTTTGCATGATTGTGTTTATGGGGTGCAATATAACGTCTTCGTGTTTTTATTTTTTTTTTAAAGCCTTATTTTTCATAAATTTCACCTTTTATTGTAAGCCGCTTTCTCCTCTGTCATTTGAACGACCGGTTGACTTCCTGATTCTATGAACCCACTCCCTCAGAAACAGGCAATGGGCTCAGATTGGTTAGTTGGGCCAGTGTGTTGTAATTGGCTAAACTCCGTAGTGCACGTTGTCCGGAAACTTCACGCCCATTACCTTTACGGGCGAAAGTTGCATGTGCTCCGGTCAAATGCAAATAATGGTGTCAATACTGCCGTATCAGTTTGAGCCAGAATCAGACCCAGAAAGCGGCAATGAAGATAGTCAAGCAGAACCTCCCCAAACACGGCTCTTACAAAACGTTTCTGAATGGTAAATTTTTTATTATTATTATTCTATTCTATTCTATTCTATTCTACTATTATTATATAAGAATTTCGATACGCGGTTACTTGAAAATGCTACTGCTGCTTGTTAGCTTTTGAGATACGGTTTTCTACTGATAAAACATTTAATATACCGGTAACTGAATAAATGACTGAGTAATACCGTTTTTTAAAGTTATTGTTTTATCGATATAATGAACAACACTTTATCTATTCACAAAACGTAGTTTACTCAGTTGCCACATGTACACAAGAAACGATACACTGTGTTAAAACCATACTGTACACTGATAACAGCAGCTGAAGTTTGCTGTCGCGATTACATATACTTTTTTTTAACTTTATACACGTTTGTCTTACACACACAAAATAGCTTCGAACTAACTGCGAACAGCGAACAGCATTGGCATTGGTTTATGTTCTTGATCAAATCGAAAAATTACGTCATAAAGTATACATGGAAAAAACATTTACAAATTTAGTACATTATTACAAATTAAGGTCCAAAATGTTTGTACGCGTTTGTCATAGACACACAAAATAGCATAACTAAGTGGCTACTAAAGCCAGCGCTGGCATTTGTTTACGTCCTTGATTAAAAATAAAACAAATATTTATGTTAAACTTTATTTACTTTTTTCCAAACCCAAATTATGTTTTTCCTTTCATGAAAGACAAAATAATTTTTAAAGGATCCACATGAAGCTTTTTTCTATACACGTGTCACACGCTGGTTGAAACAAAGGATCCAGGATCTACTTGCAGCAACTTTACTTTATTTTCAATAAATATAAATTAAACCAAACACTCAGGCAAAACACTTGTGACATTAAACAGAACAACCAAACATATAGCAACAATGACAGACAACTGGACAGAACTAAACACTTAAATACACATGCAAATACGGGAGTTAACAAGACAATTAACAAGACACAGGTGGCAGAGATTAAATCAATGAAATGCATGGGCAAACTGGGTGTCACAGCTAAACATAACATGAACACAATGAAAACCAACTCAAAATAGAACTTAAACTGTGACAACGCGTCTCTTCGTGACCATGTCTATTGAGATTTTTTTTCTCTCGATCTAATGAGAAAGCAAAACTATTTTACGAGTTGGTGATCAATCCATACAATGCGATTTGTAAAGAAATGTGCAACATAGATAGATGATAATTTTAGAAAAAACATAAGCATTAAGGTCCGCCCATCCCTAAACCTAACCATCAGTGCCGTGTAAACGGATCGTACGAAAATGGGACAGTGTGAATTCATATAAATTAGCCATCATTTTGTCACATAGTTTGAGTGTGTTGGACTGGTTGTTGTCACAGTTATATCTGCTGTGTGATAGCTTAACAGCATAATTTTTTATTGCAATCACATTTTGAGATTGTTTTATAGCTCATCTTTAACTTGGAGCTTTCAATAGCCCAGACTGGAAGCATCAATATATATATATATAAAAATCAAATCACAGATTTCACATGCTCACACAGACAGATTCATACAATCATAATTTCATACTGCGTTTTAAGGCCTACTTGTCTATACTTAGTATTGCAGGACGTTGAATCATAATAACAGTTTTGCCTGCCAAAAAACAGATCATTTTTAGCTGTTCTATTTAAAAACACTCTTTGTTTTCCTAAAAGGCAACAGCTCTGCCCACCAGCACTATAGTTGACTTGACAAGAGCCCAAAAATCTGTCAGTTGACTGAAATTAAACAATCAACAGCATTATGCAGGATGGCGTTTTTCAGACAACGCAGCAGCCCAAGATTGGCACAAGGCCCTGAGAGAGGCACCCGCACAGGGATGTAATGCATGGACGATGAGAGAGAAAGTGAAAACAAGAAAGAACCCGGTGGCGGTCATCCAAAGTCATGATGGTTTAAGACTGTCTGTGAAAAGGAACCAGGAAATGCTTCTTGTCACTGCATTCTCCTGAGACACCTTAGACTTTGGCAAAGTAGCCATGAAAGAGCCACGTAGCAAGAGAGAATGCTAATAGCAGGATCGAATCATATTTCATCATCTTTGTTTAATAATGCTGTGTACTACTACTACTAGTTTTTTTTAAGCTGAATCTGCATCACAGTTTGTATCTTGCCTGAGCGATTTTACACCAGAGGTCACATTTATCAGAGGTGTTCAAAGACTGCGATCTCTCCAGTCTGATGCTTTCAGGGTTGAAGTACGGCATTGCAGAGAGACCACTCACACGGACACAATTGATAGATGGGACGCGAAGAGAAAGTGCAAACCTGGATATCCATCTTGTTGCTAAGCCACTTCTTGTCCTGAGAGATCCTTTCAGAATATGGGTCTCAATTGAGTTTGTTCTTTGATGACAAAGTCTATGCTATAGCAGTACACACAGGGAAGGAGGAATTGTGGTAATAATAGCGTTGCTCATGTGTACACGCTGTCTGCATTGTTTTAGCATTTGATTCATTAAGTAATTCGAATCCGGTAATGGTGAAAACATGCCCAATTGAGAATCGGTTCTAATTACCAGGATGGAGGATGAGCAGTCCTTTCAAGACTACACTACCCTCAAAGAATTTCACGAACACAAAAACAAAAAGAGCCAGGTACAAGAATCCCAGTTTTACAAATAATGTATGATATTCAGTTCAACAGTTCTTCAACGTCTGATGCGGATAGAACATTGTACTAAAACAGGCAGTGTTTTCTGTGTCTATAAAATTTCACAAGTTAACACAGAGCAAAGATTATGCCTATTTGTCGTGCTGTCTGGGGTAGGGCTCCGGACTTGGAATTTTGTCCAGAACCCAGAGTACCCTCCTCCATCCCTTTTTTTTGCCTATATTTGTTACATAAAGACAACATATAGTAATTATTTTATGCTTTCTCTATGTTCAAAATGGTCACCTTGCCTTAACCCAATTCACCACAGTAAGCTTAAAATAATGAACTATAATTTGAGCAGTCAGGATGGATTTTGCAGTAAATTTCAGTTTGACACCATTCATCTTTATGTGGTTATGTCAAAGCCGTAAAAAAAGGAGCATGTCTGACTCTGCTCATGGATATTTAGTTCACCTGTGAACTACTGTCGGAAGCAAAACTCTGACTTTCTTTCAAAGATTTAGTGCCATGAACTTCACAAACTTTGGCAAATTAAGTTATTAGTAGCAGCCAGCTAATAGTATCGGAACTGTCGATTTGAGTCAGTGTCTGCCATTTATGCAATATGCATCAGAGTCAGTGAACTGTGGCTGACATTGAGACTTGCGAGCAAGTATGTGTTTATTCTGTCATAAACCATTATGTCTGGCGTAATGATGAGTGAAGTAGGTGTGAGATAAAGATAAAGAGGCATTTCATAAAGATCTCTGCGATGGCTTCATCTGAGGAACAGTGGGGCGGGGTAGAACACTGGTCATTGTCAGCATGTCATCCATTAGAAGAGATCTGGGCAGTCGATTATCCGACAGACTCATCATGGGGTCTCTTTCACAAGAGCGACAAAGAGATTACAAGATGAAAAAAAAAAAAATCACTGCTTGTCTGCCCACCCAAGCATGGATGCTGTTTAATGGTCCTATTTATACTCGTTTAATAAATGGTAATTTATTATACACAGGCAACAGCAGGAAACACAAACAAAGATCATTATGATATAGTCTTCAACCAGAAGATCAATACACACACCAGCAACAAGATATTTTCATGTCCTCAATTTATAGACACAATGTAATGGGTAACATATTAACTCACAATTTTTTAAATAATTACGTATAAGCAATATCACACTTGTAGCCGGGCAAAATCGCTCTATATCAGCACGGCTGTGATTCGGCCATAGGCAATCACAGTTGTGCTGATTTAGAGCCATATCGCACGGCTACAAATGTGATATTGCGTTTATACAACAGTTCAACGGCAGAAGTGTGTAAATAAATGATAAACAACAATGGAGAGTCTTTAAAAACCCTCTTTTGTGCAGAACTACTTCCTTCAGCCACGGATTCAAATCACAAGTTGACAGTTTAAAAGTTGAGCCCAAGCCTCCATTACAAATTCTAAAACATCACTTTAGAAATAGCAACATTGTTTTTTTTTGTTTTTTTTTTTTTTTTTAAAGGGACAATACACATTAATCAACATGAGTACAAAGTCTAACATGTAAATGTGCCAGATTTAGCCATACAGGCTAATTTTCATCTGCAGTCCCTATAGCTGATGATTAAAATAAATACACTACAACAATACAATAAATACATATAAAAAATAAATAAAACTGTAGACACAAATAAAAGTGTATAGACACACATTAGAATGCATCAACAACACACAAGCACACACAGAAACATCACTAAATCGATAAATACAAACACATTATTCTGTATTATGGCAGCATATTTGATGTGTCAATAACCAATGTTTTCCTTAGTTCTGTGGGTATGGTATTCCATGTATGAGCTGCTCAAAAAGAGAAAGCTGACCGTCCAAAACTACTTTTTCTACATGGTATTTTACAATCCCCTCCAGTAGATGCTCTGGTGGATGAGTTTAGATTTTGTTGGAAGAATTTATTGAGCGGAGGGGGAGCCATACCATGAAAAAATGTATATACAAGTAAGATATCTGCAAACTTAATCATGTTTTCCCTATTTAACCCTTTCACGCGTACGATCACACCGGTGTGATCAGTCTTGGCTGGTCCCTGGAGCATACGATCACACCGGTGTGATCAGTCTTGGCTGGTCCCTGGAGCATACGATCACACCGGTGTGATTAGAACGGTCAGTGCATCACGTGATCAACTGCTAAATTCAAACGTGCTTTCGCGCGTTGGCTGGCGCTGAGCCAGAGACGGACGCACTCAGTGCTGTCATATATCACAACTATTGAGTGTTTTCAACCACATAATGTTTATTTTAGGTATCAGACATTTAAATACATATAAGTAGGCCTACTAGCAAAACAAGATATTTACACATTTGTAAAAGTATGCCATTTTGGGCGGTACCGGCCAATCCGTCCCCAGAGGGTTAAACAACAAAACCCATCCACTTGCACATATTTGACAATCGGAATATCAGTGTTTCATGCTATAGCTAATACATTTGTTAATATTTTTAATAAAAAAGGAAAGATGACATAAAAGCAGATCATCATTCATTCAGCGCTGTGTTGTGGTTGCGCTGTGTCACGAGACAAGCAAAGACACGTCACCATGGAAACATTAAAGTAACAAGTTCTAAATAACGGTCGCCTTGAAAAACTCACGCTGGGCGGTCAGTTAGAATATTTGAAACTTACGAGTGAAAGGGTTAACAGATCATATTTAATTAAGATACACCATTTACAATGGTGATATGTTTTTGACTTTTTATCCAACGTTTTCAAGGCCCGATGTTTCAACTGTTCGTAATGTGGTCCGACCTGTCTGTGTCCAACTGGTAAGACAGTAAATGTGTGGTAAAATCATAGCATTAATATATAACTTTGAGGCCTCTGTAGTTAAATTATTCCTAATGTGTCTGAAATTTGCCAAATTAAATGTGATTCTATTTATGACCTTTTTCACCTGTGTTTTAAATGAAAGACATGAATCTATTATTATTCCCAGATATTTGAGCTCTTGGACTACTGGAGGTCTTTTCCCTGCTACTATTACATCTGGGTCTATATCTCTATTTGCGGATTTCGAAAAAACAAACATACTGTTTTATCAGTATTAAGGTACAGACACGAGTTTGCTAGCCAATTGGAGATATTGATCATTGTAGCTAATAGCTCTTCTGCAGCTTGTCTCTTGTTTGTAGCATGTAGATATATGACGGTGTCATCAGCATACATCTGGCAGGTGACAGTAGGTGGACAGACCTCAGGTAGATCGTTGATATATAAACTGAATAACAGGCGACCCAAAATTGAACCTTGGAGTACACCCAAATTAATGTCAGTTATTTGGGAGATGTTACTATCCACACAAACACATTGTTTTCTGTCTGTAACATATGATTTGATCTATTTAATGATATCTGATGAAAAATTTAACTTTGATAACTTATTAATTAAAACCTCATGATTAACCAAATAGAAAGCTTTTTTTAAATCAAGAAAAACAGCTCCGACCACCCCACCCTTCTCCAGTTTCCAGTTATATTTTCCAACAGAAAAAACATTAGCCGTTTACGTAGAATGATATTTTCGAAATCCAAATTGCATCGGATGTAATGGGAAGGAACCTGCATTTAAATGCATTGTAATCTGTTCAGATATACATTTTTCTGCATTTTTTTAAACTGCTGGAAGAATGCTTATCGGTCGATAGTTGCTGATGACACTATGATCACCGTATTTAAAAAACGGTGTTATTATTGCAGTTTCCCAAGGACTGGGAAACAGTCCTTCATTAATTGACCAATTAACAATTTTCGTAATAGATGGAATGAGTGCCTCCTTATAGGTTTTTATGAATGCTGTGTCCATCCCATATACAGTATATTTTGCCCTTGAACCATTAAGAGAAGAGATGATTGAATTTACTTTGAAGTTTGTCACTTCTCTAAAAGTCATAATGGGGGCACCTGTATCTAAAGGAGAGAGTAATTCGATCTAGTAAAATTCTGGGATAGAGCATTTAAGTAATTAATAAAATAGCAATTAAATGCTGCAGCCACTTTACTTGGATCATGGGTTACATTTCCATCTATATTCAATTGTATTGGTTTAATGATGGTGCATGACCCCTGTTAATTTTTTTTATAAATTATGCCAGATTTATTTGGTATTTCCCCTATAGCTTCACGAATAGTATCAATAAAAAAATCTTGCTTTTGCCAGCCTGAGTTTTTTTTAAACCTTATTCCTCAATGTGGTATACAAACATCTCTCATGAGCCAGTTTATTCTTGATAACCATCTTAAGGGTGTGGTCCCTCTGTTTCATTAGTGACCTTATAGTCTCATTTATCCACGGTAGATGGTTTCTTTCGCCAGGTTTACTTAATTTTTTTTTTTTTCATAAAACTATGTATAATTGTTTCAAGTTTAACCATGAGAGATTTACAATTTTCATGAACACTTTCATGAGCCAGATGTTCATTCCAATTGATTTCTTTAATTGCATGTTCAAGACTAGGTAACTGACTTTTAGGGATTCCATACTGATTTAACTTTGTATAAGTTGATAAATGTAATGCCGCTTTGGAGAGTTTTCTTAAAATCAGCATCATATTATGGACGGATAGCTCTGTGACCAAACTGTAAGATGTTCTTATTCTTTCTGGTCTATTTGTAAAAGCCAAATCAATAAGTGTCTCTGATGAATTAGTTATCCTCGTAGGCCCTTCAAATACCTGTTGTAATTTGAAATTACTTGTAACACGTTTAAGCTCTTTCCTTTTTATTTTATCACTCCAATTTATATTAAAATCTCCTAATGAAATATCCTCATTTTTAATATCACATTCCTGGTATAACTGGTACTGCAATCACTTTCAAATTACTGTAGAGCGGTGTAGTCTAGTCTAGATGTCTAGTGACATATCAGGGCCATTTTATGATTAATTGAAATACATTTCTTACAATATGGTTCCTTTAAGAACAATGCATTCCAAGTCATCAACATATGACGCAACAATTTGCACACAATTTATAATGTCCTTGACATAAAACAATATTCCGCCACCCCGACCAACATTTCTATCTCGTCTAAACATATTGTAGCCCTGGACTTTTAATACGTCAGCCGGGGAGTTGTGTAACCATGTCTCTGTCAAGCAAAGGAAGTCCAAATTTGACTCATATAGGAGATGTTGCAGTTGATCCTCTTTAGGAATTGCGCTTCGGATATTTAAATGTCCTCCTAATAATCCGCTTGGTTTAGCCTGAGAATCCCACAGCATGCGAGACTGGTTTACAGTGTGGAAAAGTTTAATACCACGGTGTTTCACAATTGCAGGATTTATCTTCTGTTTTGAATTGTTTGGTGATGCACAATTTGTTATTTTTTTGCACATGATTTTTCATGCAAGACATCACAGCGCTTGGTAGGATCACTGCTGGTAATGAAGTAAAGTCAGCTGGAAACTCACCCAATGTGGCCGAATCGGTAGCATGCAAATTGCTGTTTAAAATGTTAAATTCATACCCCCAGCGTAGGCCTAATTTCCATCCCCGGATATTGCTTGTTATTCTACGCAAGTACCGCTCGATGGTGATTTGGACCCACGTCTCTCTCGGCAGGCCCGGGATTAAGATAAACATCTCCCGCAAGCAAAAGAGTGAGCAACAGATATCCAGAAATTTTTCTCAAGAGTTGCGGAACCTTGTGAGAGATAGTCTTATTTTTTTTAGTAGTATTTTGGATTGCGACTTTTCCATTGTTAAGAACATTGCGATATAAAGCAAATTGTCCACTAGGCAACCATATATGAGTAGGCTTATATCCACAGAACAAAGAGGAATCGAAATGTTTGTAACAGCTGCTCTCATTTCCCATGCGTTGATCGAGTGCATTAAAGCACTGAATTGGCAAAACGAGCAACAATATAGATGACGATCAACACGGTAATCTTGCCATAACATACGTTGCCTTTGGATACACCACTGTCCCGGTACCGCTTTTTCAGAGATGAACTTGGAGAGATTTTGAAGTTGGATGGCAGCGAAGCAGCACCTGATAGACCGCACGCCGCCATCTTCCTGCCTTCCTTGAAGCTTCATCTTCATTGAAGATCATTGTATGATGAGTAGAGTAACATGAGTTCGACTAACCGAGTGCATTACCTTCAACTAGCTGATATTCAGGTCAATCTTATATCCATAATCACAAAATCAGTTTGAATGTCCGCTGAGGAAAGCGATATCTTTGTTCTTTTAACAATTAAGGGGATTTCCCATTACAGCACTTGCCAATGCATTTGCAAGTGGCGTCTTATTGTTTAAAACCTTGTTTTGTCCTTTCAATATGAAAGTCTTTGCTACTGACTCACCCATAAAGACAGCCTTTGCTGCCATCTAATGGTGTAATTTCACTGAATTCGAAATCACAACAACTAACAGACCCTTTCTCAATACCAAATACGGTTATGTATATAATATTTAATTAAGCAATATTAGCCATTTTAAAAGTATAAAAAGTTTGTACAATAGGCAATAGAAAGGTAAACAGTTCAGTCAAAAGTGAAAAAGCAGCATTAGTTATAGTACATTATTTCAGTTAAATAAAAATATTTAACTGAAAATATAAAAGACAAAAATATACAAGTTATGAAACTTAACTTTGCCCATAGCCAAATTGATTTGCTCTGGAACAAGTATTAGATTAATAAGACCAAAGACGGCCTGTTTGATATACCCAAAATTAATTATCTCATGTTTAAACAATCTACATAAGAGCCAGCAGCAAATTCCCAAAGGCCTGGGCAAGCTAAAGCTGTTTTAGCGTGTATATGAGCACTGAAAAGCCACTGACAACCTGGAGCTCACATCTCTGAAATCTTCTAAACAAATAGTTAAATATGTGTGTGCTAATGCTGAATTGGATTCAGACTTGACAGCCATGCTTTCCCGGGCTACTCTGGGGGTGCAGTGCGACGCATAATCACCTTGCCCCGCCCCCATGCCTTCCCGGATGTGTGTGAAAAACCTTGGCAGTTTGGAAGCATATTGGCACCAATATGACAAGCCAAACATGCTTACATCTGCAGAAAAAGTTTTTCCTCTCTCACAACCCTCAATGATGGGGCGGCTGTGCTACTGCAGACAGCCTATTCCCTGCATGTAAAGACCACCCTGCAAGTAGAGTGGAAGGCCAAAACACTCATAATGCACAAGGGTAGATCTGAGTCGGGGTTGAGCGGCGCATGGTGACCAACCATGATTAAAGTCACAGCTCTGGCCCTCGGCCAGACGATGTCCACCCTGGTGGTCCAGAAGCGTAATGTACGTTTGTACGTAATGTAGCGATAATGTACGTTTTCAGATAAGTAGGAAGTCCTAATACTGCCTTATAAATAAAAAGATGCCAGTGCATCCAACGCCGAATAGAGAGGGACAACCATCCTACCCGAGAGTACAGTAAACAGTGATGAGTGCGAGATTTTAGATTTGTGATGAATCTCAAGGCTCCATGAAACACAGTTTTCAAAGCATGAAGACATTGAGAGGTTGAATTCATGTATAAAATATCTCCATAGTCCAAGACAGATAAAAATGTTGCATTTACTAATTGTTTTTTTGCTTCAAAAGATAAACAGGACTTAATTCTGAAGAAGAAACCTAACTTAAATTTCAATTTTTTAACCAAATCTTGGACATGCATTGTAAAAGACAGTGATTGATCAATAGTGATGCCCAAATATCTGTAATGTGACACTTCTTCGATTTCTATACCAGAAAGAGTACAAATATTTGGGACGTAGTTTTTAGTTGATTTTCCCAGAGTAAAGGTCATCACTTTAGTTTTTTTAGAGTTTAAAACCAGTTTTAAAGTAGCCAAATTTTATTGCAAAATGTTAAAAACAGATTGTAAATTTGTGATTGCTTGACCCAATGTGGACCCAGAACAATAAAGAACAGTATCATCAGCATAGAAATGATAATTTGTATGTTTTATATTATTGCAGAGGTTATTTGTATAAATAATAAAAAGAAGAGGCTCAAGGATTGAGCCTTGAGGCACCCCTTTTAAAATATTTAGGGAAGCAGAAGTAAGGCCGTCTACTTGCACACATTGTGTTCTCCCCGATAAGTAACTATTGAACCATTCCACTGCTTGTTCTGATAGTCCTTTTGTCTTTAGAGCTATTAGATTGTCTCGCTTGTGTTTGGATGTTTGGCATATGTATATACACTGTAGAAGAGATCTTTAAGGCTCTGTCAGGACAATCTGTCGATCACTACTTTCATTCCTGTCAGTCCTTAAAATTACTTTAACTATCAACATACTGGATTTTGAAAGTTAAATGAATTGTAAGGACAGACAGGATTGAAAGTAGTGATCGACAGTTATAGGTTTTTCATCTGCCTATGCCAAGATGTTGTAAGTTATCATTTATAGTAATCATGCCCTACAAAAAGACTTCCTTAAATGCATAAATGCATGTATATTGATTTTTTTGTAAGAAACAAAACAAATTCTTACAAAAACAAAGAAATAACAAACCACAAGGTTGTTTAATATTGTTATATACACTAAACACCCCCTGCCCCTCCCCCTAAAAAAGAAAACAGACTTGGTGCTGCAGTTTTTAATATGGTGCTGCAGTTTTTAATATGGTGCTGAATCCCTGCGTGTGTTTCACATTTGTAAATTCCTGTATAGTGTGAATTTTCCACCTTCCCCATTCTTCATCTCAGCAGGAACAAACAATCCTTCTCTCAGATTGTTTCCTGTTTTTTTTTTTTTTTCATTTAACATAAAAGGAAGATCAATATTGCTGTCGTCTTAATGAAAATCCAGACAGAAAGTCTCTTCACACCCTGTATCAATTAAAGTTTTGGCTATTGTTTAAGGCAGAATGTGTCAAAGCTTTGGAGTATAATTATTTGGTTATTGTACCCTGAGTTGTGAAGGCAGGGAAGGAAAACAGATGAGTGAGAATGTAACGCTTCCTCATCAAATCCAGGAGAAAACACCTCCAGCGGAGTGCTGACTGAATGTTATTTCATGTCAATTCTGTCACAGTGTTAAACATCAAGCCAGTCCTTTATGTCTGTTAGCCAATCTCTCTCTCTCTCTCTCTCTCTCTCTCTCTCTCCCTCTCCCTCTCTCTCCCTCTCTCTCTCTCTCTCTCTCTCTCTCTCTCCAACTATGGGTGTTTTATGCTCTGATGTCAAGTGCTAAAGCTGGAATGTTCTGCCGGCAGAGTGAAGACAGTATTAGCTATAAATAAACTAAATTAATCCACAGTTTCTAAGTGTTGAAACATGACAGCAGACACAATTAAACACTGTTATTTCCACAGAAGTGAAACAAATCTCAAAATTGTCATGTCATGATAACTATAAGCAATGTCACTGTCTCTCAACCAACTCAAGTTATACTAGAACAGCATGGCTGTCCAATGCTTTAAGAGGGGCTAAGGGTACCGATGTGATAATTATCACTGATTAGATTTAAAGCTACAGTATGTAACTTTCATGTTTGAAATAAACATTTAAAAAATAGCTACTAATATATGCAGTGGAAGCAACTTAAAGCCACAAATAAACCTCAAAACTAAAAGAGTTTGCAAGCAAAAAGGCAAAGCAATACCAATAAAAATAAAATAGAAAAAAAAATCAGATTTTTCTTACAAAACAGCATGTATTTTGTTGTAACATTCAAATATAGCACACTCCAAACTTTTAATGGTAAACACATTGGAGATTAGCATACTGTCAATTCATAAAGCGATTCCTGTTTCCTCACAAAAGTCAGTGTACTGATTGCAGCATATTGAAGCCTCTCCTCTATTGACATCTATAAAAAAAGTGCCCTCCAATATGGCTCAGGTCAAACACCGGAAGCAGCACACCTTTGAAATCACCCGCATTTGGGTTGGCTTGTGTTCATTTCAAACCATGGTGAAGATGTGTAACAATGATGCCTTTTGTATTTAGAGATATTCAAATTTTCCGTGGTAGGTCCCACACTTTGGAATAGTCTCCCATTCCATGTGAGGTCAGCTCCATCGATTACAACTTTTAAGTCTTATTTAAAAACGTATTTATTTTCTTTACAGAATAATAACATGAAAGTCATACAACAAAACAGACATACATTATTCAAAAGCTAAAGCACTTTGGGGCAACATTTGTTGTTTAAAAAAATGTGCTATATAAATAAAGTTGCTTGCTTGCTTGCTAAAACAGAGCTTCAGATTGGTCTCGCTTTTGTTTGGACGTGTGGCATATGTAAAATGACTATAGAGGGATCTTTACCATTTTTAAGATATGTAAAATAAGTCTCTGATGTCACCGGAGTGTGTATGTGAAGTTTTAGCTCAAAATACCCCACAGATCTTTTTGTATAGCATGTTAAAATTGCCACTTTTTGGGGGTGAGCAAAAATGCGCCATTTTGGTGTGTATCCCTTTAAATGCAAATGAGGTGCTGCTCCCAGCCCTCTTTCTAGAAGACAGCGGAGCATTAGGAGCTCTATGGCAACAAAACAGGACAATCTCACACGTTGAAACTGTAAACTGAACACTGCTGACAGTTTCTAACAGAGCCAGAGAATATATCCTGAAAGGAATTAGAACAGGTATAGAACAGGTCATAACGTAGCCTATGCTGTCATCTTGCTTTTATCCACTATTAGTACAAGCTTGTTGTAGCGGACCCGGTCCAAATGATGGCCAAAAATGTACTGACGAGAAAATCACCGTAAGAGCTGAATAAAACAGTACAAAAGTGTGCATACCGGCTCACAGCCATTACATATTTAAAACAGTAATATCCTATACTAAACCTAAACTAATCTTGACAAACTATATATCATTTGAAAGCTTACAATCTCTTGTTTTTTCAAATTATCAAAGATTATCAAATTAAATGACAGAGGAGCCATAATTTATCAATTTGCAACAAGAATATTTTCATACTCCTATGGCGTGTTCAGACTTTTAGATTGAAATAGTGTTGAACATGAAAAATCATGAAAGATTGGTAGAAACCTCAGTTTGTTTTCATGCCAAGAGTTTAAAAGATAACATCCATTACATTTTTTTAGAAAGAAAAGGTCTGAAAATGTTTTAAATATAAAGAAAAAAATAATAGATTCATCATTTGTGATACAGCGGTGAGCTATAACGCACATTTGTATGTGTTTATTAGAGGTTAAATTCATATAAAAATCTGCCAAACTTCCCATACTACTTCTCAATAGGATGTCTACTTGCCATGTCACCCTGTAGCCCAAGACTGGTTACCCACTGAAGCTAAGCAGGGCTGAGCCTGGTTAGTACCTGGATGGGAGACCTTCTGAGAACACCAGGTTGCTGCTGGAAGAGGTGTTAGTGAGGCCAGCAGGGGGTGCTCACCCTGTGGTCTGTGTGGGTCCTAACGCCCCAGTGTGGTGACGGGGACACTATAATGTCAAAGAGCACCATCCTTCGGATGAGACGTTAAACCGAGGTCCTGACTCTCTGTGGTCATTAAAAATCCCATGATGTCCTTCGAAAAAGAGTAGGGGTGTAACCCCGGCATCCTGGCCAAATTTGCCCCTTGGCCTCTATCCATCATGGCCTCCTAATCATCCCTATATACTAATTGGCTTCATCACTCTGTCTCCTCTCCACCAGTAAGCTGGTGTGCAGTGGGCGTTCTGGCGCAATATGGCTGCCGTAGCATCATCCAGGTGGATGCTGCACATTGGTGGTGAATGTGGTAAATGTCTTTTTACTTCACGTCTTTTTACTTCTAGCACAAGGTGAGTCGCAGACGACCACGTGGGCCTGACACTGAGATTACTAAGAGGAAGTACACCTTCAAATACCATGTGCAACAAGGAGGCCAAAGACTTGCTGTTTGTAAACTCACATTTCACAACAGTCACCTACAGGCAAGTTTTATATAGCCTAGCCTTTTCCGTTTGTTAACTTTTTATTACATGCATGATTTTAATTAGATACATTGTCCATAACATATTTATTTACAGTTACTTATCTTTGAAAAGGTTATTCAAGAAAAGTTAGGCAGTCAGTCTGAGGGAACAGAGCAGGTAGCTAAAGTCAGGTCTCCATTAGAGGACTTCAGAGGAAAACATAAGAACAGGTAAGTAAAAAAAAAAAACAAATCTTGAAGGACCTCATGCTCTCGTCCTGTTAGTTTTTAAAGCTGCACCATTGTCACACCTACAACATTCCCTGGTCTAATGGTGCACTGGACGCTGGCATTATAGAGCGTTGGGTGCCTTGCCACCCTATAACGCCAGTGTGCACATATCGTAAAGGTTAGGATTCAGCTCACTGTTGTTGCCCAGTCAGGAAACATATTTTTGCACTTTGAAATCGATATCAGACATAAAGTGCTATGCAAATGTAATGTATGATTATTCTTTGTATCATTACAACATGTGGATCTTAAAGGGATACTTCAGCTCTGGAAAGATTAATGTGTATTTAAAATGGGTCATTTATGTAGTAGAAATGTGAAATTATTTTTGAATGGAGCCTTCTAAAAGCCAGAAAATGTATTTTTGATTTATGGGGATGAAAGACAACAACTCCCAGATTGCAATGCTAAAACGCACACATCAATCAATCACATGTTTAGCATCCATGTAAACACTACATTCAGATTCACAAATCGGAATAAATTCAGTTAGATTGAAACAAAAGGTGTGCATGTAAACAATGACAATTTTTGCGACATCGGAGGATTTTTTCCAGACAAAAAATACATAAATCTCTCATCTCAGGGGGATATGATGGAGAAAAGCATGGTAATTCGAAAATACTAAAAAGAATTCGGTTTTCTAATGATACAAAGCTTAATGCTAAATCCTGAAGTACCCCTTTAATGACTGTATGTGAAAAACAAAATCCTATAGTTTAGAGGAATGTTTATAATTATACATTTATGGTCACAGAAACAATGCAATTGTGCAAAACAGACCAGCATAGTTTATTATATTTCCCTTGTTCATGAGTTGTGGTGTTTATTTTTTAGGCCTCATAGCATTCATCCTGCAGTGAGAGAGGGGATAAGAGAGCATATCTTGAGCTTCCCACACCAACCGAACCACTACTCACGGATGAAGGGAGATGTGGAGAGGGAGTACCTGAGCCCTGATTTAAACCTGCTCCGCATGTTCCGCCTGTGCAAGGAACACAGTCCAACATCCACTGCAAAGTTCTGGCTCTATAGGGACATCTTCAAGCAGCAGAACCTCAGTTTTGGGCAGCCAAGAAGTGACACTTGTGCGAAATGTGACGCCCTGTTTTTAAAATTAACAGCTGCTACAACAGAAGGAGAAAGGTTGAAGATCGCAGCCGAGAGTGAGCTTCACCACCGGAAAGCTGAAAAAGCGTACACCCAGTTGCAGGCTGACACAGAGTGGGCCAAAGCCAATGATGACTGCCATGTCATTTGTATCGACATGCAGGGGGTAGTGTTCACTCCAAACCTGACACACTCCAACGTGTACTATCAACGGCAGCTGGCCAACTACAAACTCTGTATCCAGGAGATGGGCACTGATGATCCTCCTACAATGTGCCTCTGGCATGAGGGCATCGCTCACAGAGGTTCCATCGAGGTGGCAAGCTGTCTTTTGAAGTGGGCAGAAACATCTTTTGCTCCCCTAGTCCAGGCAAAGGAACGGAAGCTTGTCATCTATAGTGACCGATGCTGTGGGCAGAACAACAACTGGCGAGTCCTAAACCTCATGGCCCTGCTCGTATCTAGAGGGTACTTCAGTCAGATAGAGCAGAAGTTCATGGTGTCTGGCCACTCCTTCCTTCCCTGTGACCGTTCCTTTGCCACGCTGGACAAGAGGCGTAAGGTGTCCACACTCCACACCCGCAGCGATGTCGCCGAGATGATCCGTGGAGCCAGGCAGCAGCATCCATTCAAAGTCATTGAGATGAAATGTCCGGACTTCAGGCAGCTCCCTGATGCAACATTAAAGCGTCCACCTGGCTTGCTAATCACATCCATGATGTGGTTGAAAGTGACAGGTAAAAAACAAAAGAGTAGGTCTTCTGAGATTAACAGTGTTGGGGATATGTGCGTGAAAGAAGAATCTTTATTGAATTTCTTGTTGAATCATGATTTCAGCTGCTGATCCATGGTGTGTCCACACAAAAGGGAGCCACAGCCTCTACGAGGGATGGAAGACCTGGCTGATCACCAAACAGAGGAAGAATCAACCACCTCCAGCTCCCTTGTTCTCCACCACGTATGCTCGTGCTTATGAGGACCCTCTGCCCGTCAAGAAGGAGAAGCACCGGGATCTTATGAAAATGCTAGCCTACATGCCAGCGGAGGCCCAAGCATTTTATGGGGCATTAGACTGCGAAGAGTAGCCTGGTATGTGTAGGTCATGTGCAGGGTAAGGTGGGCTATATTGTGTATATTGTGTAAAAATAATCATAATAGTAGTTGTAGTTTATCTTGTATGCCTTATATTATGTTGTATAATAGGAATATATAGTTATTTATTTAGTAAATGAATGAATGGGGTGATTTATGAAATGTATTATAAAATGGTAAACTAGCATATGGAACCATAGCAAGGAATGATGATGATGTATGTCTGTATTGTAAATATGTATTGTTTACAATTATTACTGTTGTTTATTGTTTGTATGTATTGTTGATTTTTAGTACGGTTTATTGTTTGTACTGACGTTTATTTTCTGTACTATAAGTAGGCCTATGTATTGTTCATTGTTCGTACTGTATTGTCTGTGTTTTTGTTCTGTGATTTATGTTGGTAAAAAAATAAAAGAAATTGAAAGAAAGAAATGTTTAATATTTTCTTTAAGGTTCTGTTACTGTATTAAAACTAAGATAAAGGAATCAAATCTCCAGTGGTTTAAGTGATATGATGAATTGGACTTATACTGTTATTCCACATTAACTGGACTTATACTGTTCTTCCACATTCCAGAAATGTAAATTACTCTAACTTTTTATTTTTAAGATTGATACTAAAAAATCTTATCTCATTAGAATTGTGAAACTTTTGTTGTCTATCTTCAAGTAAAAAAAAAAAATATATATATAATATTCAGAGTCCAAATAAAAAAAAAAATTATTATTAAAAATTTGAAAATATGGACTTATATGGTTCTTCGTCTCAAGCCCTCAATTGAGTCAGTTTGTCACCTAGTGAAAAAGTTTGGTACTGCGCCCAAACAAAATCTTACTGAAAGCTCATTTTTTTTTATATATCAATCAAAAATTTGGAAGAGAACTTGTTCAGATTTTTGGCTTTGATTTTCTTGCATTTTTGAGTCCAACATGTTTATATATATATATATATATATAAGCATGGGAGTCTATGGGTCGGGAGTCTATGGAGACTCTTATGTTCGTTGGTACATCCAAAAACAGAATGTAATATTTTTTGGCACAGACATTGTATATCCACAGCTGCTACAGTGAGTACACAGAAATGGCGGACCCTGTGCTTCTCACTCAGGGCTGTGTCGATACTAATAGGGAATATTGTCACCAGTCATGGGAGGAGCTTCCCTACTCTTATGTAAGAGTCGGGGAAATCTGAAACCATAAGTTTGGAGAGATTGTTAATTATTTATGGGGATTATAAAAAAAAGTATTGGGTAGATTTTTATAATTATAGGCTTGTTGTTTACACACACTGTAGACACATATCTGTGTTCAAACACCTTATAAATATGAATTTTGCATTATAGGTTCCCTTTAAAATTACAGCTTTAAATGTAATAGTTACAAAAAAAAATTGTGTGACTTAAGAAAAGAATTGCACAGAAACCGTATCTAGAAAAGAGAAAAAAAAAAAAACTGGACAAAGTGTGAGAGGCACAATGTCCAGTGTCCCATGCAGACCGCAACAGTAGAGCTGACTAGCATTGCTATCATCTTTATCTCAGGTGGCACCTTATTTTTGTCCATGAGGGGAGAGAACAGCAGTTGTTCAGTCAGGAAATGGAGAATTTTACAATCCATCTGAGATCCTCTGGTGGCCTGTGCCAGCAGAACCTGAGTCAGAGACAAGGCAGCCATTAAAAGCACCACAACAGCAGTCTTCTCATTAGCACCACACTGAGCTGAGGTAGCAGCCAGCTGCATACACAAATTACCAACTGGGTGAGAAGTGAGGGAAAAATGGTGTGTCAATACAATTACATCAGCTGCTGAGGCCATATTTTTATTCAAGCCTGTGGTTTACAGCTCAGATAACATCAGGAAAAGGGATATTTTAATGACCTAAACAAAAATGGTCTAGGTATTGCCCATTTAGTCTCAGGCTCAGGTAGCATGCATACATACCCGTCACAGACCTGATGTACACTGCACATAAAAAAAAGAAAAGCAAAATATTGATTTCCCGAAACCATACTTCCAACAGACTAGGGCTGTCTTTACGTTCGAAAATCGATTGCACAATCGATCGGACCAACCAACACAAGTATAAAATAGGGAATCGATTTTAACGGCCTTTTTTTTTTTCTTTTACCAAAAATGTGTTTTAGGTGGACAGATCAATACAGTGCACAGAACATGTAGGATGTTGGAAAATAACAATGTCTTTTCTGTTAACCAAATGCGTTTTAATGTTCGCTATTAGGCTACTTCAATGCAAGAGAACAAGCGCGCCGTTATTTGTTGCTTAGTGACGTGTGTGTTCATGTAAGCCAGAAATGCACAGATTCTGCGCTATACGCTGTATTTAATATATCATTAGGACTCACGAGTTGCGTATTTGCGCTAAATCCGCGCAGATTTGGCTTACACGAACTTCCACAGCAAAGAAAGTGAGTAAACATAGAAACACGCCAGACTGGCTCGTGATTTGACAGCGTTTTCCGCCAAAGTTCATTTTTACCCGCATTTGGCGAGTTGGAGGGTGTTAATTTCAATCCCTGAATGTTGCGCTCCTGTTTGTCATTGTGCTGAAACTTCACGCCAATAAATCATCAGAAATATTGCTGACTTGTGCGCGTCTCAAGCGTCCTCTTTACGCTCGTCCTAATGCCTGTTAGTTTCCGTGGATTTGCCTATATTTGGCGATGAAAATGGAAACGTCTTTAGACAGGGAAAATCGATTTACAATCGATTCAATGAACACTTATGTCTCAAAAATCGAACAGGATTTTTTCACAAAAGTGACAGCCCTACAACAGACATTTACGAACAGCATTGCAAACTTGTGTGACTGGAACTACAGCTCTCGACCAGTGGTTAGAAGCATAGTTTCTTGTTAGTATGACATGTGGAAACGAGTGAAGTACAAAGCTTTGTTTACAAAATAACTAATAGTGGTTGTGACCGTGGATTGTGAAAATGGAAACATTTGAATTTGCGCTAAATGAGAGAGGTACATGAACCCATAAATTAAGATTAAACCATATGTCGGCCATATGCTGATTTCCCACAGATTGAACAATATCCAACGAGGTAATCCACTGAACTAAATATGGGCAATAACAATATTTTAAAAAAATAATTAAATGTATTGTGTTTGTCCAATTTTGAATTGACAAAATAATAATACAAAAAAAAAATGGAAAGCCCCCCCAAAAAAGGAAAAAAAAATATAATAAAGTTAATTTATTTAATGTACACATACCAGACTTTATGCAACGTTGTTTCAACAGCCTTCGATTGTCCCTCTAGATATATGTTTAAATGTGTAATGATTTATATTCACTGTTATTTGCTGAAAGGGATTGATTACTTATTTGGCTTTTTTCTAAACACAATATGTCTCTCTTTGCAACCTTTCATCAAAATACTTGCTTCGCCTCTGAAACGACTTCCCTTTTTGGCAGACATCACCACTTTCTATTTTTCATCCCCCTGTAATATAGAGATAATCTTTCTGAAATAATTTTTGTTTGAGCATTCCATTTCACATTTCGCGAATAAAATTACTACACTGTTAAAAATTTCCTGTAAATTTTACAGTAAAATACTGGCAGCAGGGTTGCCAGCCAGTTACTGTATTTTTTACAGTAGCGTTTCTGTAATTTAATTTACAGATTTTTACTGTATTCTCTGATTACAGTAAATAACTGTATTTTTTAAATTGTTGTATTTTTTTACAGTAAGTTACATGAATCTTTGTATTCGCTATATTTAGAGGAAGTATGTAAAATGCAGTATATACAATATATTTTCCTGATTTTTTCATATTAATGACTGGCAGCTGAATTTTAAATGTTAATTATTTATCAACTGCATAAGCTTTAAACAATTGTTTTTAAATACATTAAGTGTTGTATAACGCACAACTTAATTCCCCTATTACTTCACAAAACAAACAAATTATTCAACATCCTAATCTTGAAAAACAGGTCAACATTTATTTAATTTATAACTTTAAAATATGCATGAAAAAAAGTCATAAAACAGTGTATTTTGTATCATTTTGATTTCATTTTGATTTACAAACTTTTTTTTTTAAATGGACATGAAATTAAATATTTTTTTAATTACTTGAAACAAATTAGCCGTCATGGCCCGGCCTTCACACAAAGAAGAAATACGCAAATGACATTTAAAACCACAAGTTGACCAAAATGATCATTATAAAATGATTCTGAAAAACAGACACGAATTAATTTTCATCACTTCATTACCAGACTAACATGTCCAAACAACAAGGCCCCAAGTGAGTCCAAAAAACTTATGATCAAAAATGGAGAATAATTCAGCTCCAGATGCGGTTCCATCACAGGATGCAAAGGCTGGCTAGAAATATTGAAAAGGACAATACATTAGATATATTACAAAACATAATGATACAGTCAGAGGAATGACAGATACAGTTAGAGTCAGATAAAGAACATTAAAAGGTTAAAATTAAAGGGAAAAATAGATATTTGTGTGTGTGTACTACTTACATTTCAGAAATTCCACTGATAACACACCACTTTGCAGGGAAGAGTGGCAACATGTGGGTTCACTGCAACCTGTTTCTTCTGTACCATTTGCCCTGTCGTTTTAGATGGCAATTTTCTTCTTTGTTCCTCTCTTTCAAAGCACCTAACGGGTCAGGAAACAGACAATATGTAATTAGGATTGGTTTTAGTTTTGATGCTTGTAATCATGTTTTTAAATCTGTTAGAGCAGTGTTTCTCAACTCCAGTCATGAGGACCTCTCAGGAAGACCTCCCCAACCCTAACCCTATGTCCACTAATTAAAACACCTGATTTAACTAATTAAGTCAACAGATAATATATCTAAAGGCAAGTTCTGATATTGAATACATGTGGTCAAATGTACTGAGGTTGTTAAGAATTCAATCATTACCTTTAAATGAACTCCAAGGTGCAGGCTGCCTCCTCCTGATTGAATATGTAATATGCAGTGAACAGTATAGCAAGGCCAGACAGGAAGCTGGGCTGAATGCTCTCCTCACACACAACTTGGCCTTCCAGTGTCCACTTGTCAAAGTGTCTCCTAAAACAATACCACATGTGACAATAGTTTATTTTTTACTATACCATTTTTATTTTTCAGCTTTTTAAATTTAAACTATATTTTAGTATTCAGAGTGCAGGAACTCTTTCTTTTAAATAAAATTAACAAAGGAATTATGAAAACAATAAGCAAATTACACACAGAGAGTAGGCTATAGCTAATATATATAGGATATAGAGGGTATGCGCATGACGTCACCATCGGCCGGAGTGAATGCGGTCACGCCCACAAGTGGCAAAAAGACTGAGCGGCAGCATTTGTTTTCAGTGTGAATGCCGTGAAAAACACACAAAACACATCTAAAACGGGAAAGAGCTTTGCGATTGACTGTACAACTAGATTTGACCAGAAATCTGAGGTACTGTATATTTTTACAGACTGCAAAAAGCTACAGAACAGACTATATTCTGCATAATTGGATGTTTTTAAATAAACACTGACAAAAAACTATACAAGTTTTAGGGCTGGACGATATGATATACAGTATAACATTAATGTAAGTGATCACTCGGATTTAGACCTATCTATATTGTATTTATATAAAACGTTTACAGGCAAATTTTCTTCATTTATTTCCCCGGCGTCGAAATCAGGCACATATAAATGTCAGGAAACACGATTCCTGGCTGCATGTCAATATCCATGGATCACTGGATCTTTGATAAGTTGTAAGGAACACTATATCGAGTCCAACTTTTAGTTTAAACTGATAATAGTTTGTTTTACTCGCGTTAACGCAGTTTCCCCTATTAACTCCAGTCACGCAGCAGCTCTTCTGCCACTCAGTCCCGCTGAGGGGGGCGTGTTCCGGCGGGGAAGTGACGTTAACGCATTCCCTCTATAGGCTAGCCTATATTCGTACTGAAATGTAAGGGATTTTTACACCGGCATATTAAACATGCAACACAGCAACATTCAGATTCTGACGCAAGGTTTTAGCAACGGCGTTTTCATTTCGGCGCCCATTTTAACAGATGACTTGATTTTGATTTGATTTACACCATAAAATAATCACGACGAAGTGTGCAGATCAACACGAACCTCGTGTGAATACCGACTGTTGTCATTAAAGCATGTAACTCTTCTTAACATAGGAGCCCATAGATCCCGAGGAATGTGTGAAATACTACCGCGTCCGCGCTGCTGAAGCCCCGCGCAAGTCTCCCTCGCGCCCCGTACGGAGGATGCGTGATCCTCGGTTACCACCGCGAATATAACGTTACCTTCAAAGTCTACGAGTAACACAACATAAAAAATAAGAAACTGAAATAATAAGTCACTTACCACAGAGTTGAGAATCACTCCTCTTGCCGCTACCCGAAAGTCGTCGACACGACCGTTGAAGATCACAATGCCTCTGTAGATTTGAAATTTACAGCAATATTCTGTATTTTGAATCAAACCGCCACGCGACCCCAGAATGCATTGCAGTTTACAGCAATATGCTGTATTATTAGAAAACAGCCAGCTGCTGTAAAATATTGCTGTAATTTTTACAGCAATTCATTACAGTGTATTTATGTTTCAAACTGACTTTAAAAGTGAAAAGGGAACATCTTTTCGGTTTCAAGTACAAAATATACCCAATCTTGTCAAAAAATTTCATAAAGAAAGGCCTTACAAGATATGCAAACATACAGCACTAACATATGGCCATGTGGCATTAGGGTAGGGAATTACACGGGTGAGAACACAAACAATCACTCTCTTATTGCCGTGTGGAAGCAGAGACTCTTTAGAAATAGTAGAAGCATAAAGGTTTTGGAGAAAACATTAGTGTTCTCTGAGCTGAATGAGATGGATCCACCGAAGCATGGAGATTTTATTTTCCATTTACTCCCCCAGAGAGCGTCAACAATGACCTGAAAATTTATGAAAAACATTTTAGCACACAACGATGACTAACAACGGCCTCTAGAGGGGAAGGCACATCATGATGATCTGCGGTGCAGGAAATTGGGAAGAAATACTGCTTATTTATCAACAGGATATGGCTCTTTATCAACACAAAAATGAAGAAAACAATACAAACCAGACAGAAGGATGAACCGATGTGAACACATATAAAACTTGTCTAAGCTTCTGAAATGGTCTGAGCTACTCAAAATAAAGCCGTCATTTACAAGCCATCTCTACAGCCACACCTGTTTGGCTGAGCAAGGAAATTTCCACACAAGTACTGAGGAAGAAAGACTCTAGCCTTTCTTGCATTTCTTGGTTCAGAGTTCAAATTCATCATAGCTGATGAGTCACCTCTTCCAGGACAAGACAGTAAAGGAGCAACTAAAATATTTCGGGTGAAAAATAAAATCATATTTGCTGTTTAACATGTTAAAAAAATAATGCAATAAACAGCATCCATTTTTTACTTAAAAAATTACTTAATACTTAACCCTCTACTGCATGGTGTGGCCATAATATGGCAAAATACTGTTTGTGTTCATTTCCTTGCCACTGTCTCTTTAAGAAAACATTCTCGTGTTTTTTGTTGGAATGAGAAGACCTTAGTTTAGCCAATGATGTGCTTTGGTTAAGTCATATGACATGCATTTTTTTGTCTATGATGCGATTTCTGACAGACTGCTGTCTCTTGTGGATTTGCTGAAAGCAAACTAAAACGTCAGTAACAAACAAGGACCAGCCCATATCACATACACAAAAAAATAAGGTCCAGAAACATCACCTCAGGTAAGTTAAGATGACATTTTCACCACTCAAAAAAGTTTTTACGAAATTAGTTTTTGATAAATAGATCAAATGTCTGTGTTGCCAAGCGGCAACACTGTGCAATAGTGGAATGACATTATTGCAATAGTTTAGAAAGGTCAGCTGCAATCTGTTAAGCTGTAACAATAACAACATTAATGCTAGTGATATACTGTTGGTTAGTCATAAGTTAAGGACTGCCAAGGCATTTGTATTATGAAAAAAAAAAAAATTTAAAGGAAGTTTCAAGGATTATGGGATGGGGCTCATGTTCATAGTCTTTCTCTCATACGATTGTGTAATGTTGAATTTCCATGAACTGCAATGTTTTTGGTTTTATGTCAATGTTTTATGAAACATGATGAACAGTATTGTATTTGTTATTAACTGTATAAATTTGCAATTTAATAATATTCATGAAAAATGTAATGAATTTCAAAGAATATAAAGCATTATTCAGCAAAAAAGAATGGAATAACTAGAAAGTTGTTAGAAAGTATGTATAAGGTGTTTATAAGTACTATGTTAAAGCTTATCACAGTACAAATTGAATCAACAAAAAAAAACATTTCTGAGGAAAATACTAACTATAAGTAAACGTACACTTATTCTAAGTCATTTCCACTATTGTATGCTGTTGCAGTATGGCAACATATCTTAAAATAATATTTTTTCCAATTTTCTTTTTCAGCACTTCAAGTTAAAGGGATAGTTCACCCCAAAATGAAAATTCTGTCAGTAATTACTCACCCTCATGTTGTTCCAACCCCGTAAGACTTTCGTTCATCTTCGGAACACAAATTAAGATATTTTTGATTAAATCTGAGAGCTGTCAGGGTTAAGTAGCTAGGCTAATAACTTTTCCCCACATTCTTTGGCTACAATATACTTTGGCTAGTATATGATCAAGCTATCTGTGCACTTCTCACCAGCTCCGCAAAGCAAGAGAGAGAGGCCAACTGAGGATGGGCCGCAGGCTGTGCTCACTCCCATGTCGTCCTCTTTGGGGTTGATGGGCTTGTCGTGTGCAAACTATGTGTAGGACACTGTAAATTGCAAACTCTGTCTAGCTACCTGTTTGTGATACTGTCATAAACATGACTGACTTTGTGATTAAGACACGCATGTGTAGTTGCAGAAATGAGTATAAATACTTAGATACTTTGCTGATGTTGTATTGAGAAGATTAATTCTCGCATTAAAATATTGATAGCAAATGTTTTAAATATTTTTTTAAATATTTTTTTAACTTATTTATAATGAAAATTAAAGCACAAAATAAACTTTTAAGCTAACAGTTCTCATTCAAATAGAGAGATAACAGAGTAATGCAGACACAGAAACATTACCAAACACAAAACATAAGAGGCTAAGCTAAATGTGACATTTATTATAATGGGTTTATATAAATATTGTTCTAAGTTAACTTAAATTAAAAGTTATATAACACTTATATTGTTGTTTATTTGCATTCACTTCAACACTCGATTCACAATTATGTCAGGTAACAGTGGAAACATGTCCAAACATATGTGCTGAATGCAACTGGCACAATGCAATTATCCATGTTGCAGGCGGGTTCTGATTGCTAGGTTGTGATGGATTCAGAAGGCTACCAAAACCTGGCAAAAGTACCAGCACTGGGATTTAGGCATCTAACTCAACTTTAAAATTCAGAAAGTGCTCTTGATTGAAGCTGGTTAAACTGGATTGCAGGTGGTCCATAATGATGCACTTTTTTTGTGTTTAAATTCTTTAGAATTAAAAATGAGGTCAATTACTAAAAAGTTAGAGTAAAATATCTTTAATAATGCTGTGATGGACTGCCCATCCATCTAAGGTGTTTTCCAGCCTATGGCCCAAGATAATTGGATAAGCTCCAACATCCTCACACCCTACAGAGGACAAGCGATTTGAAGAATGGATGGTAGAAAATGTTCCTCTGGCAATAGGTGAGGCTTCAATTCATTGAGAGGCAACTCATAATTCCAAATTCTTTTATTAGCCACTTGAAAGTTGAAAGCACAGTCATTGGATAGATGTGAACATGAATGAGACATCTCAGACAGATGGTGCTTCTATCCTCCTCGAGAGAAGAAAAGATGTCACATTGTGGAGTTCCCACCCGCTGGCTCACTGTGCCAAACACCCCCCACATTCATCTCATCTAACTCTGGGCTTCGACCAACTGCTTCATTTCGGTCTAGGTGGTAACAGCACATAATGATGGTATACCTCATAATTTTGGTATACCTCAGGCCCCCTAAGAAGGGCTGCCCGGCTACTAAACAGACTGTAAGCAAGCAGGTGGATTGTTGAGGCTATCTCTATGGCTCATGAGGTGAGCGGGCTGCCCTCACCTCTGTCGGTTAGAGCTCATTCCACCCAAAGCTTGGCATCCTGTGACTTCAGGAGCGATTGATTGTTGCCCTTCGCTGTAGCTGAAGGGATTCCCCTGTCATTGACGCAACTCAACTTGTCAAACCTAAAGAGTCAAAGTGATCAAACCTAAAGTGTCAAACCTAAAGAAATATTCTTTATAAAAGTTAAGGCTCAGCCACGCTTACCTAAAACGCTAAGTTCAAACACGCCCCTACAAATCTACGTCAGTATGTGGGGGCAGAGTTTCATAACACCGCCCAAATGTATACGTAAAGAAAGAAGGCGTAACTTTTATTCTCGCTGTATTATTGTTGCCGCCATGTCGTGGAGACGCTGTATTTTTCGTTAAAAAAGCCAAACTACTTTGTTTGGCCTTCCAAAAGAGGACTCAATTAAAAAACAGTGGGACACTTCCATCTTTGAAAGTACATTTTGGCGCTTCTGACTCACTGACACAGCCTGTAAGTATTTTTTTTAAAAATGTTATGAATTTGCTACTAACTATTCAAACACAAGTTTTGAGCAGTATAGAGTACCGCTTGTCGTTTCTATGGCGGCAAATCAATGACAATAACAACCGAGCGCACAACTGACGCTGGCGGAAAACAGGAACTTGCGAGCTCATTCAAAAACCGCGCGCATGACATCTCCTCTGCACACAATACAAGCCATTGCGCGCGCATGATCATTCCACACGCTCTCGCGCTTGATCTGCTCTCACCTGCTGCTTTTGCTCGCTCGAACAGTTGTGAAATAGTAAAATGTTTTCAAGTATACCACACATCTTTTTCCAGCACTTCAAAACTCAAATATTATGTTTTAACAAATATTATATAATACATATATATACATTATTTCCTCATCCTTCAAAGATTACCCCCATTTACAAAAATAAACTTTCAACATGTAGGAAAACTCACATTTTTTTAAAAATACTTTTTTTAATAAATAGGAAATTTCACTCGCATTTCATTCTTTTTTCTGTATCGTATCGAACCGAACCATGAATTTTGTGAACCGTTACACCCCTAATTATAATGTGGACCCCACTGTTACTATAAACTGTGATTGTCTTTGATTTGATCTGAATTAACCTGTGTAAGTGTAAATGTTAGAGTGAACTTCCTTTTCAGTCACTGGAAAAACATGTTTCAGCCAAGACCCATATCACAACATGGATCTCTTCAGCCTTCAGTAGGATTTTGTTTGCTATCTGGACCGTAAAAACCCAAGGAGAATAATTATCAGTCCAAACAACTGTAAATAGTCCTGCTTATAACATACTCAAGAGCCAATGCAACACACAGCGATTTGGCTCACATAACAGATCTACTGGAGAGCTGCCACACAGTGATACAGTACCTCCTTCAGGGTTTCTATCACTTGCTCAGATGAACTGAAGCATCTTTGGTGCACTGACTTGAAGACTTAATTATCAAAGTGACATTTCCAACCATATCAGCCAATGCCATTTGGATGCCTGAAATTCATTGGTCCAAAGGGACAACGCAGTTTTACTTATTTCAGTCCAGTTGAATGTATTAGTCAAAAGCTTTTAGAACAAAGAATGATGCCTTCCAATCCTCAGCGAGCCAAAAGCAACAATGGGATGGGGACTCAGGGGCTTGACCATATAAGTAGTAATTTGCTTTGGTGAAACTCATTTAGTGTAAAAACAACAAACGGTAACACTTTAGTTTAGGACCCAATTCACACTATTAACTATTTGCTTATTAGCAAGCATATTACTTGGATATTGGCTGTTTATTAGTACTTATAAAGCACATGTTAATGCCTTATTCTGCATGACAGTATTCTACATCGCTTAGTTAGTTTGGTAGTTGTTAAGTTTAGTTATTGGGTAGGACTATTAAAAATAAGTAAATAGGATTTTGAGGCAAAAGTCATAATTAATAGTCAGTAAATAGTGAAAATTGGCCCCTAATCTAAAGTGTGACAATAAAATATAATACAAATAATAAAACGTATTATTATTATTTTATAATTATTTTATTATTAAATGCAACAAAGCCAGATCAATCCTATTTTAAATAAGAAAATATTTAGTCTGGTGATATTATAACTGTCGCTTGCTAACAGTGTAGAATAAACGATAAGCTTCACTGATTTATTACATACAGTAGTGCAGGTACAATAGTATAATATAAAAGTTTAATAGTGATTTTGTAAGACAGATGACAAATGGGAGTGTAAGAGACATGATTATTGAAACAGAACTAAGTTTAATCATCTCCCTCATCCTCTTATCTTCTATCTTTTCCATGCCAATTCTCAGCTGATCTTGCAAATGGAAATGCATTGTGCATACCGGGATCCAAACATCTGAACCTTTCACAGATCTCCAAAAGCATCTGCACGCTCTACTGAACTTAGAGAATAGGCAGCAAGCTTGTCAATTGCAAAGGTCTTTTCTCAATGCTCCCCACAAAACAACCTCAACAGCAGGTAATTATGATGCTCCAGTGGAGAACTAATGTAATGATCAACCTGATCCATTTCAGCTCTATATTATCCTTGTATTTCCATAAACAGCTTAGTGATTCTTACTATTATTCTTCAATGACAAGCAGGATAATCCCCACCCAGCTGACTTATGATTAAACCATTATGTGTTTGCAGCTGTGGTTTTGCAAGTTGAGCTTGTCTAAAAAATATATGGGCCATTTTGAAGTTGTGTAAAGACATTGATTCTAGATCCAAAAAGCTACCCAGGCAGAATTTAGAACACAATATAACCACTGGTGAACATTAAGATCCCATTATTCTTTTAAGATACCGTGTATATACCCGAATATAAGACGACCCTGAATATAAGACGACCCCCCCATTTTCCAGACCTATTTTTGGGGAAAAATAGATTTTTGTGGAAAAAATCTGGTTTTCAACAGAAAATAATTTTAAGAGCAAATTTCCGAGGCGTTGTTCCAAATGCCTCGCATCACCTGTGCCTCTTGTAGAGGCCCGCTCGTCGGCGGAGACCGGCATATATGCGCTTCCTGATTGGCCATGACTGCAGCTGCCCTGAGTGCGACGGGATGGATTTAATCACCCTGAGGGGTCGTCTGGCCGTTTTCGACGACGATTCAGCTCCCGGATCTCTCCCTCTGCTCGAGCCGCGCAAGAAAAAGCGCCGTTCACAGAGGATGCCAGAGCGGACGGAGACAAGCGAGCAGAGACCCCCCACCCCCTGTTCACATATCGCGTCTTTTGCGCGCTCAAGTTCGTTATTTCAAATGTAGGCGCGCGCTCAAAATGAAAGCGACACGCTCGTTTTTTCCAAGCGCGTCCGCGCTGCAGCGAGATCGGCGCTCTCGTCACGTCAGTCGACGGCGCGGGAGAAAAGGCTATCAATTGATTCCTCCACTCGAATATAAGATGACCCTGAATATAAGACGACTCCGCATTTTTCAGCCTATTTTTAAGACAAAAACCTCGTCTTACGTTCGGGTATATACGGTATACTGCACAATCCTAAAACACAGAAGATAACTCTGCACCCTTACCTTTTGACGGATCTCCTCCTCCATCTTGACCGGTGAGCCCAGTTCAGCGACCTGTTTGACCCCATCACTGGCATAACCTCCATACTCCCACAATATATAGTTCTTCGAATGGGAAGCTCCAATCAGGGCCGACCAGTGATTGGCTCTCCCTGTTAAGATACAAAAGTCCAAATGTCTTAGAATAATGCATAATAAAAGGCATAGTTCACCCAAAAAATTTAATTCTGTCATTAATTACTCACCCTCTTGTCGTTCCAAACCCGTAAGACTTTCGTTCATCTTCTGAACACAAATGAATATCTTTTTGATGAAATCTGAGAGCTTTCTGCCCCTCTATTGATAGTTACACAACTACCACTTTGATGCTTTAAAATGTTCATAAAGAGATCGTAAAACTAATCCGAATTGAGTGGTTTAATCAAAATTTGATGAATAAATGGTTACGGGTTTGGAACGACATACGGGTGAGAAATAAATGACATATTTTTAATTTTGGGTGAACCAACCCTTTAAATAATTACTTACTAAAACCAATTACCTTGTTTTTCTGATCATCAGTTTATTATACACATGCATTTATGCGTTTCCCAGATAGTTTTATGCATAGCACATTGAGGATACACATGAGTACTTTTATTGTTGTGTTCCCTGGGAACCAAACCTTTGGCATAGTTTGTGCTAAATTGAACATGTGTACTGGATAATGTACAGTCGGCCACTCATTATGACAAAATAAAACTGACACAGTGATCATGTAACATTTCAGGACAAGATGACAGAAGTGGAAACCAGGGAAGTAATAACGGTTGAGGGAGCTGAGGAGGAGACAAGTCGAGGGAGGGCCATGCTGGAAACATGGCAGGCAGACCCAAGGGGATGACAGGTTGAGACGGAGCCGATGCAGGTGGAGATCCAGGAGGAGCCGCAGAGCCGATGAGACCAAGAACGACGGGCATCCGAGGTTGAGCCAGGGCGCCAGAGGACTGAGGCGAAGCCAGTGGGACTGGCAACCAAGGTAGGGTCAGAAAGAAGGCTGAGCCCAACAGAGCAGAAGAGATGGAGGCCCAGAAGTGATGTAAAGTGGATATTTTACATGGTGCAGGCAGTGGGTCGACTGACCAAGGTGGAGCTGGAGGGACAAGGGAGTCCAGTGGAGCTATAAGGTTGATGGCCCCATGTGAAGCCAAGGGAGGGAGAATCCAAGGTGGAGCCGACTGATCGACAAGCTGAGATGGAGTGATGGGCTCAGAGGCTGGAGGTGGAGTCAGGTGATCCCCTTGCCAAGTCGGAGCTGGAGATGGGAAGACCCGAGGCAGATCCACGCAGCAGAGTGGAGTCAACAGAGGGGGGGCCAAGGAACTGAAGGGAGCCTGTGGAGGTGAGGACAAAGGACTGGCTGTCTTTGGTAGAGGAGGTGGGAGATGAAGGCTAGGGTGAATAATAACAACATGAGGGTGAATAATTACTGGCAGAATTTTAATTTCTGGGTTAACTAACCCTTTAATTAAATAAAAGGCCACTTAAAGAGTATACTTTTTTTAATGTTTCTTAACAAACTTAAAGGGTGCTCTCGTGGACGCACGTCGGAGACTGATACGGAAGAAAAGAAATTGTTAAATAAAGTCCTTTTTTGGCGCACAAAAAAAAAATTGAACCACTGTAGTCACAGTGGACTATTTTAATGATGTCTTTCCTACCTTTCTGGGCCTTCAAAGTGTTAATTAAATAGCTGTCAATGGAGCCCCCCTGAGCCATCAGATTTTACCAAAAATATCTTAATTTGTGTTTCCGAAGATGAACGAAGCGCTTTTGGGTTTGGAACGACATGAAAGGGACTAATTAATAAAATCATTTTTGGGTGAACTATCCCTTTAAGTACACTTAAAAAAAAAAGTGTAAAATAAAACATTTTAAATTATTGTTTTAATAATCTTCTGTAATGCTTTAAATAAGTACACTTATTTTGATGTGTTTACTAACTCAAGCACATGTAAAGTACTTGTTAATCATGTTAACTGTTTGTATAATTCGATTATATGATAATTAGGGGTGTGCGATATGCACTCACCTAAAGGATTATTAGGGACACCTGTTCAATTTCTCATTAATGCAATTATCTAATCAACCAATCACATGGCAGTTGCTTCAATGCATTTAGGGGTGTGGTCCTGGTCAAGACAATCTCCTGAACTCCAAACTGAATGTCAGAATGGGAAAGAAAGGTGATTTAAGTAATTTTGAGCGTGGCATGGTTGTTGGTGCCAGACGGGCCGGTCTGAGTATTTCACAATCTGCTCAGTTACTGGGATTTTCACGCACAACCATTTCTAGGGTTTACAAAGAATGGTGTGAAAAGGGAAAAACATCCAGTATGCGGCAGTCCTGTGGGCGAAAATGCCTTGTTGATTCTAGAGGTCAGAGGAGAATGGGCCGACTGATTCAAGCTAATAGAAGAGCAACTTTGACTGAAATAACCACTCGTTACAATCGAGGTATGCAGCAAAGCATTTGTGGAGCCACAACACGCACAACCTTGAGGCGGATGGGCTACAACAGCAGAAGACCCCACCGGGTGCCCCTCATCTCCACTACAAATAGGAAAAAGAGGCTACAATTTGCAAGAGCTCACCAAAATTGGACAGTTGAAGACTGGAAAAATGTTGCCTGGTCTGATGAGTCTCGATTTCTGTTGAGACATTCAGATGGTAGGGTCAGAATTTGGCGTAAACAGAATGAGAACATGGATCCATCATGCCTTGTTACCACTGTGCAGGCTGGTGGTGGTGGTGTAATGGTGTGGGGGATGTTTTCTTGGCACACTTTAAGCCCCTTAGTGCCAATTGGGCATTGTTTAAATGCCACGGCCTACCTGAGCATTGTTTATGACCATGTCCATCCCTTTATGGCCACCATGTGCCCATCCTCTGATGGCTACTTCCACCATGTCACAAAGCTCGAATCATTTCAAATTGGTTTCTTGAACATGACAATGAGCTCACTGTACTAAAATGGTCCCCACAGTCACCAGATCTCCACCCAATAGAGCATCTTTGGGATGTGGTGGAACGGGAGCTTCGTGCCCTGGATGTGCATCCCACAAATCTCCATCAACTGCAAGATGCTATTCTATCAATATGGGCCAACATTTCTAAAGATTGCTTTCAGCACCTTGTTGAATCAATGCCACGTAGAATTAAGGCAGTTCTGAAGGCGAAAGGGGGTCAAACACAGTATTAGTATGGTGTTCCTAATAATCCTTTAGGTGAGTGTATATTGTCTGCGATAATATCATAATTGTTGTTTTAACAATGTGCTATTTGACATTGAGTATAGTCTATCCCTCACACACACCCAGAGAGTGCATGCATACTCTGTGATGTAGTCTTGTAGATTAGACTAGTACGGGTGCCCATTTAGAGTGCACGCTTTCACTGCGTGATTTAGTCTATTTATATCATTTAGTAATAAATATCACAAGAGTGCAGTTTTTCTCCAAATATCAGCATGATAACAAATGTGATATTGATCTTATACAAGTTTAATAAAAAAAGAAATTAATATTAAGTGACTTACATTTTAGACACCATTGCCTGTTTTTGCTCTATTTTGCCAATCAAAATAGTTCAAAACAATGCCACACACGGCGATGTTTCTTTACTAAGTGAATCAGCTTTTTTACTGAATCAGTTGACTAGGATAGATTAAGATTGTCAAATGCTTCTTTCCTTGAATGCAGTGTTCGAATTACGGGGGAGCTAAGGGGAGCTCGGCTCCCCTGAAAAGGACCTGGGCTCCCCTGAAAGCCTACTTTGAGACATTTAGGGGGAGCTCTAAAACACTCTCCATTTTTTGTGTCACATAGATTTTGATTTTCTGTACATTAAGGTTCCTGAAATAAATGATGATATTAAAAATATGTCAGTGTTTATTCGCTCCTTACATTACTATTTCCGAACATCTGTCTCCACTAATAAATGCAATGGGCGTGGTTCAGCGAAGTCTGTAGCGGGAGAGCGGGGACGGAGCCGAGCGATGAATAAGTGGGTCAAGTTCAAATGACAAATACCTGTCTGTGATTTCAGTAATTGGCGTGAGGAGACCGCATATAAGCGGGCCGTGCTGATATTAGTGTGAGAGAGAGACTGGGAGCTCGTGCACGTATCCTGAGAGAAAGTGACTTCTGAAAGCTGTAGGCTATCCAGCGGAAAGAGTGGGTCTACAAACTGTATCCAGTGAAGCTGTGTTCAGCGGGAAGAGGATTACTACATCTGTATCCAGAAAGCTGTGTCCAGCGGAAAGAGTAGCCTATTAATTATCATCTGTTTCTGTTGCCTTTTTGATGTTTTGAGTTAACGTTATTTGAGCGCGACCACGCGCTGTAAAAGAGCCTTGTAAATAAAAGTGCACGAGTTCCAGCATTCGCCGACCCTGTGTCACCTTCCATCACCTACACACAACGAACCTGTTTTGCATCACACTATTGTTTTAAATGCCCGAACATGCACCAAAAGCGTTAAAGTCAGTCAGGGTCAGGGAGGATCGGAAAATAGGGCTCCCCCGAAAGCCACTTTGTAATTCGAACCCTGCTTGAATGAATCAGCTGTTTGAATGAATCGGTTGAATCTCAATGATTCGCTCATAATTAGTGACTTGCTGCCACCTACTGCCGGTTTCAATTTCACATTTAACTTTTCTTGTTTAAAATAATTTTAAATTTCAATATTGCAAAGATTAATTTTGTCGATACCTTTTTTCATTTGATTGGTAACAGCCCTATTGTGTCTTATTTTTATAATTGAATTTGATTACATTTATGATATTGACACAAAAGATGATGCATGCATATAATTAGGTTTAAAAAATGGCTTTATAAAGAAAAAAAAAAAATGCCCATATTAGGTAAAAATCATTTGAAACATTGGGGAAAAATGATTTCTGTCACTGCTGTGAACTGACCACCACACAGAGTATGAAGAATATAAAAAACCTTCAGGAGTCGGCTGTCCATGACAGTCCTAAACCTGCCAAGTCTAATAATCGTTATCGAGAAAATCGAGATAAGTTTTTTTGTCAATATCGCACACCCCTAACGATTATATGTATTCGGTAAATTATATGTAATGCTAGTCAATACATTCAGAAGTACACACCATATTTAAAAGACAACAAAAGTAGTTATGAAATGTACACAAGTACGTAAGTGTCCGAGTTAAGTTGGTCAAAAAGCACTCAAAGGATTAGTTCACCTCAAAAGGAAAATTTCCTGATAATTTACTCACCCCAGTGCCATCCTTTCATTCATGCCTTTCTTTCTTCAGTGGAAAAGAAATACATTTTTTGGGGCAAAACATTTCAGGATTTTTCTCCACACAATGGACTTCAAGCACAACCAACATGTTGAAGTCCAAATCAATGCAGTTTCAAAGGGCTATGAAGTGCTTTGAAGGGCTCTGCAAGCTCCCAGCTGAGGAATAGGGTATTATCTAGCGAAACGATCGGTCATTTAAAAAAACAAAAAAAAACACAAAAAAAAAAACACATTTGTATACTTTTTAACCACATTTGTTCGTCTTGTGCTGGTCGGCGACGCGCCAGGCATTTCGTCATCACGTTGGAACGTCACGATTAAAAAAAAAAATAATAATAATAATAAATTAAAACAAAGATGTCAGACGATTTTGAAGCTCTTCCCTGCCTTTTTGAACCGGAGTACACAGACAAATAACTTAGATGACGTGACGCGTGACATTTCCAACGTGATGACGTAATCCCTGGCGTATTTTTTTTTTTTAGAAAATGAAAGATCGTTTGCTAGATAAGACCCTATTCCTCAGCTGGGAATGTGCAGAGCACTTCATAGCCCTTTGAAACTGCATTGATTTGGACTTCAGCATGTTGGTTGCAATTGAAGTCCATTGTGTGGAGTAAAATCCTGAAATGTTTTCCTCAAAAAAATTAATTTATTTTCCACTGAAGAAAGAAAGACATGAACATCTTGGATGGCAGTGGGGTGAGTAAATTATCAGGAAATTTTCATTTTGAGGTGAACTAATCCTTTAAGTTCAACTAATTGTATTTAATTTAAATTAAATAAATGAAATTAAATAGTTGCAATAAACATTGCATTCAGTTCACATTTAAGCATATTCTTTAAAAAAGTATTTTATTTCTGTAATAATTCTCTTTATAACTATGCTAAAATGTACTTCTTTTTCACAAGGGTTGCATTTGAAGACAGTCAGATTAAAATATCCTGTTTCTACATATCCTAATGTAGCACTTGGCAAAAATAAAACATCCCAGTGCAATGCAATACATTTTGAATCTGGCATGCATCATTTCCCAGTTTGTTCCCTTCTCTTCTCCTCATAATTTCCTATCCTATCTCCACTATTGCTCCTAGCAAAACTGCCAAAAAAGAAAAATATAACGTCAAATAAATATTGCAATTTCAGGAACAAGCAGCCATAGCAGTATTAATCTAGATTTTTCTCCAAATTAATATTTTGTGTACAAGAACTTCCTGACTCTCATGTGACTGTGTTCACATTACCCGTTTGCAAAGAACTCTTATTGTAACAAGTCAACAATTGGCACAGTGGCGGCATCAGTCAAAATGTGATGCTAGTCTCTGGCACAGAGCATGGCTTACAACAGCCAAATCAATGGGAAATGTGTTAAATGATCCTATATATATTTAATACATTTAATTTTATAATTTATTTTTATAATATTACACTAGGTACTTATAAAAGATACAAAATGAAATTTTATTAGGGCTGTTATTTGATTGAATTTTTAATGAAATTGAATTACACGGTTTGTAGATTAATTAAGCACAAATGATTGCACATACCAGTATTTGTTGAGAAAAGCTAAAGTCAAACACTTAACATTATCGTAGCATATAAAAGCATGAAAAGGCATTACAAAGACTGGCTTCGGAGTCCATATTTTCTTTGTTTTATTTTCATATTATTGAACAAAGCTTATCACTGGTCCACAGTATAAGAAAATCAATAACACATATATTCACATGTTATTTTTAAGACCTTGGAGCACTGATAGTAAATAAGGAGAAGTAGTTAAATGGAATCTGGAAAAAAATCCAAGACAGAATAAAACTCAAGTCACCTGTACTAAAGTGCCACTAAGCAAATATTTGTAACTAAAAGGCTGTGCTACAGTAAACATACAAGTTAAAATGTTTGCATTTTACATAATACTACAATCAGTAAAAGAATAATCCTGCTTTTCTGATGGAGAGGAAGCAGTCCTCCATTTTGCAGGAACAGTATGAAGCTTTAGATTAGAGGATCTTTGTGTGCTGTGTACAACTATTCCACGATGGATTCCAAAAATGTCATATAAATGGTTTCCACCTCCCACAAAATGGGCACGGTCAAAAACTACTAGAATAGCTCTACCCAGGGCTTTTTTGAGTCTATGTCCTCGATTTGTCCCCTTAGCCAAGTCCTTCAATGGCAAGTTCCACCTTACCACAAACAAATACTGCACTTAATATCAATGTTGTATTAGATTATGGAGCTACATTATGCTGGAGTTATGACAAAGTCCTTCTCTGAACCACTGAAAAGACTTTCACAAATGAAACATCTTATCTGTATTATTTCACACTTCTCTTTCAACTTTATAATGTCCTGCACTAACAATATAGTCACCTTGTAGGAAAATTAGGTATTAAGTTCCAGATCTCCCAGTCTGAGCCTTTAAAGCCCTCAATCGAATTTCTACTCACCAATTTAAGATATTCCACAGGCATGACAGTGTTCACACTGGCTCTGTGAAGAACTGCTTACCACATCCTCTCTGTGCCGCTAATCCCCTCAATCCGTCAGGCCTGTATCAAATCTTACTGATGTGCTCTTATGTCCCAATGCTTATATTTTATATGTCCTGCCAAACACACTATCTCTCCATTTATCCTCTCTATCTGCTTCAAAAAATATGGATATGTATATTCCTGCAGACATGCCCTTGATCTACTGGGTTGACATGATAGTTGTTTTGAAATTAAGCTTCAAGGTTATATGTGTAATGTTTTTGATGTTAAAATACTTTCTCATAATTCCAGTTTTGTATATAATGACATCTACAAGTAAACCACTTTGATTAGTTGATTTTCACAAGAATGATTTTCATCTTATTCTCTAAACACCTGCATTCTAATCACTGTCCTTCTCTTCAGCGCAAACACACCTCCTTCCTATGCAAATAATGCTTATAATAAAATGCACTTTATTTACAAAGAAAACATTGCAATGTTACACATGCATGCGTCCCAACATGTCAATTTCTTCATCAGCCAATAGTAAGAGTTTGAGGTGGGACAACCTGTTATTAAAAAAATGGTACACTGAACATTTTTATTCACAATCATTAGTGCAGCTTGCCAAGGCAAGGTTAATCAAAAAAATCAAAAAAGTGTTGAGCCTTAGTGCATAATGCACTGTAAGCGCTATAACCGTTAGCGCTATAAGCAAGTTTTTATTTGAGCAACAAACTCAAGAATATGACTAGTTGATGTGCCTCAATGAAAGTGGCTATGTTTAGTTAAAGTTGATTTGTTTATCAAGTAATTTATGCAAATGCATCAAATTGAAATGATAACGACTGCATATATTCTAGGGGTTGAACGACTTCAGATTTTTTGAAGTCGACTGTTATGACATCAAAGTCGAGTCGACGTCGACTAGTCGATGACGTCATTCATAAAACCACAAGAGATGGGACTGCTTTGCAACATGCCACAATTTGCAATTAATTAACAGAAAATGATACAGATGCTGAGAGACAGACAGCTCATAATGGGGCCGTTTACACCTGGTCACTTCATGCGTTTTTACTGATCTGATTTATCAAAACGATTCCATTTACACCTGGTCACATAAATATGTTTACGCAAAACGGATATAAATCCGATATTCAAACAACGCGCTATGCAGATTTAACGGAGTTCACGTCACCGAAAGCAACAATAATGAGCTGCATTTTATTGATCATCAGCTAATTTCAAAATCAAAGACCACAATAAGAGAAACAGCACTATAAGATCATTTTGTTTCTTTACTTTTAACGAAGATGATTGTGTGTTAAGCGTCCGCGACTTACTTTCACTTTGATTTGCGATAGTTTGCACGTTGGCTTGATGAATAGATGCTCGAGCTGCTCATCTGCGGCGATGCGTGCTGCCATAGCTTCATCACTATAATACGCTCTCACACGTTTATTGTTAGCATTGTTGGGAGAAGTCCAATTTACATATGTGGTTTCAACTACCAGATGCATTTACACTTGTCCAGTGAAGCGGCCCAGACCTCCTCCTGAAGCGGTTTGAGCGATCGGATTTAAATCCGTCTCCGAACGCGTTTCGGAGGGCATTTACACCTGGTCTTTTCACGATCGGATAGCTATCAGATCACAGAAACACATGAAGTGGCCAGGTGTAAACAGCCCACTGTTTAGATCATCATTTAGGATGAAAAAAGAAAAAAGAAAAGGAAAAAAAGCTATAAATTCACATCAGCGCCTTTATGATGCGCAGATCCAAGTAATACAAAATAATATTCAAATTAATTGCGGGTGAATTAGAGGTAGGCTACATCATTAATATGTTTAAATAAATAAATGATAAAAAATAATGTTTTAATAAAGATACTGAACTCTCATTTCCCGGTAAAACAGTGAGCGTGCGTCATGCTTTTACTTTCGTTTTCAACTATTTCTAGTGTTAGGTTAGTAAAGTATTTACACACACTTGATGTACCAATGCTGCTTTCTTGCTGCAATGACCCTCTGGGCTCTTCATCTGTTGTCGTCTGCAACATGTTAGTATCAAAATTAGCGCAATCATAGTGTCACATGATCAACGCGACTAGTCGACGTCAAGCTTAAAGCGTCGCGGCATTGCATTAATGCATCAAGGTCGACTAATCGACTAGTCTGTTCAACCCCTAATATATTCTAGATGTCCACAGCAGCATGTGTTTTTTCTTTTACACAAATGCTTTAGGATACATGTAATTGTAACGGCACATTGGATTTTTTTCCGCACGTGTGACAATCATAAATTCCATGTGTTATCTACTGTAGTAGATAGGAAACCGTGAAAGACATACTGGCAAACAGACACACACACACTAAGCCCATAAATTAGGGCACCACACTTTCTTTATCAGGTTCATCTAGCTCCCAGAGTACATTCTAATCAGAGTATTGATCTGAGCTGCAGAAGCTCAAGTGGAGAGCGATTCTAATCCCCAGGCTTAATTTACTCCCAAAGAGACACTCTCAAGGTTATCCACACCAACCACAAAGGACAAGAAGAGAGGACAGGTGTTAAGATAAAATAATGAGGAAATGATTGCATATTACACATCTTAACTGATGTTTGTTGCAAAATGAACAACAATCCTATAGACATATCGTGAGCATAAAATCGATTGAGCCAAGAGATTTAAACCACTAGCGCTACTTGCTACTTAACAATTTGACTTCATAATGCAAGGGTCATTGGCGAGGGACCAGCCATTATTGTGCACTTTTTAGGTTGTTCTGGGTAGTTGCTTAATGATCAGCACGACTATGTGAGTGTTTATACATTAAACATTAAAATCCAGCTTTGCATTAGAATTTAACCAAAGCTTTAGAGTCTTAAGCCTGTCGCACGCCAGATGATAAGCGTGCCACACCGTGGCTAGGACAACTAAAAGGTTTGTGCACACCAGATGTGCCAATTGCAAAGCAAAAGTCCAAATAGTGGATCTAATCAGGCAAAAGTTCACTTCACCGATGAACTGGTGAAAATTAGTTGTGTTTAAAGAAAAAAAATATATATATATTATTTTATATTTTTCTATATGAAGCAAAAAATACAAACATATTGCTTACAAATGCCTATAAGCAATCGTCTAGCCAACGGTTAAAGGGTTAGTTCACCCAAAAATGAAAATTCTGTCAGTAATTACCCTCATGTTAAGACTTTCGTTCAATATAATTAAATGTATCATCATCACTGCTAACGCAAATGCTAACCAAGTATTTGAAGGTTGAGCACACGAACACATTGGCCACTGATACAGCATGAACCAATCAGCTATGCCCTATAGATAACGATGTTATTGCAAGCAGGTTGAGTTAAGGAACTATTAGCCTGCGCCATCTAGAGTTACATGACATAACTTTGTATTTCACACACAAAACATGGAATGCTGTGAAATAACCATTTAAATAAAATGTATAATGTTATACTGTAATTTTCCAGAGTCATGTCCAATACCACTGGGTGTTCTCCACAAGAAATGCTCTAATGATATTCTGCTCCCTTGACATGGCTTGATTCCCTCCCTCTTTCAATGGAAGTACCGTAAGAATTGTCCACCAGGAAAAAAAAAATCTACACTTGTTTATTAAAAAAAAAAGTAACAGAAAACCTCTTATGTGAGTTGCATGATGTAAGGTATAATTTGTTCCTGGGTATTGCATAACAATTCAAATGGCTTCCTTGTTGTCTCTGCACTTTAAACTGGGATAGGAGAAAGATTTTTTAACATTGAAAAAATTACACACCTCACATGTCATTGAGGACATAGTGTCTTACTTGGATAGTCTTTTGGGTGCAATTTCTCTGACCAGTTCCCGTAGAAGGTGACTCTGTATTTGGCAGTTCCACAGGCACAGCAGTCCAGCAGGGGTTTGTCTGTGGTTTCTCCATACAGCGGTTCTAAAGGACAAGAGACAATGGCTGGATTGTTATTTATATCCAAATGGGTAACACTTTATTTTAAGGTGCTTGTAATAAGCAGTAATTAACAGTTAATAAGACACTTATAAGACCTTATAAGATGCATATAAGATGCATATACACATTAACTACTTCATATAAGGGTTAATTTAAGGTCCAGGCCCTGAAGAGATCAGGGAAACTACTCTCTCTTGGGAAGGTCAATTTTTAAGTGACTGGGAGTTTGTGATACCATTTATGTTTGTTCGGCTGTTCTAAAAGTGCAATGTATTGATACTTGAGACATTTATTACTTAATTTCATTTATGTATTATCATTAGTTAATGCTTATATGCATCTTATAAGCTCTTATAAGTGTCTTATTAACTGTTAATTACTGCTTATTACAAGCCCCTTAAAATAAAGTGTTACCTCCAAAGGTACAGCATGTAAAATGTATTTATTTATTATAAATAATTTATAACTTATTTATTTATTTGATCTATAAAATTACTATTTCTACAAAATTATAATTATGTATAGCTAAACTGCATAACAGGCTTAATCACACAAACGTTTGTTGTGTCACTAGATAGGCATCATACAATGTCAAGAATGTGAAGTAATGAAGTAATTGAAACATGCAAGATGTCCCTGTTGCTATGTTTTGTTTTGGACACTGGTCCCCAATATGGGATGCTGGTGTGTCCTAAACAAATTGAACTGAAATGTGCTTTGGAAGGATTTTTTCTTTTAGCTTTATTTTTCATCCCAGTACCAGAGGCTTTTGACTTTATACTGACAACTATTGGTCTGGCTGCAATAAGTTTATGAACTGCACACTACACACACTCTCTATCCTGCAATGGATGCATGTTGGTTGAAGGTATTTGGTGGCTGTGAGAATTGTACTGTTTGTTTACAGTTGGAAGAATTAAATATAATCCCCTGTAACAATCAGGCCTGCGACATAACCAAAGCTCAGATAGAATGTTGGCCATGCTATATAACAGCTATATGAGGAGACAAACTGGGGGAGAAGAGAGAAAATAGCAAAAGCACTATACACTGTGAAAAAACATCTCATAGAATGACTGCCTGTAATAGGCTAAACCATCTATCTGAGATTAATGAAGAACTCACCTTTCTCACACATCCGCTTCGTGAGCGAGCCCTCATCCTGGAATGAGATGATCTTCCTCTGAACAATACTGGCCCTAGAGATAGAGAGAACACGGTAATGAAGGGGAATCATCAAAAGAAAAGAAAAGAAAAGAAAAGAAAAGAAAAGAAAAGAAAAGAAAAGAAAAGAAAAGAAAAGAAAAGAAAAAAGAAAAGAAAATCAGCACTTTGAAAAGGCAGAAATCATGAACCCCCATGGAGTGATTGTAATCCACGAAAAGAGGCACGTGCAATTCGAATGGCAGTACATCACTAAAGGGAGCTCTGCCCTGGATATCACAAGTCAGCAGATGTGAAGCATATTTATGCATTTCTGCTGGAACTAATAATGCAAAAGACAAAGTTACATTCTAATTGCATTTACTAACTGTAATACAAGTTTCCCTTTTAGCACTATATGCACTGATGTACTGTACAACAGGAGAAAAAAAAACATGTGTAGGGAATCTCGGGATTAGCTCCATTACAGGGAATTTAATTTGAATAACTAATCATGAAACATGATCGGGAATCACCTACAAATTATAAAATTACCCGTAAGGGAATGAGTTGCCAATGTTCTGTATGAACGATTGAATGCAACAAACAATTGTACTATCAATAATCAATCACAAGAATTGTAATTAAATATTAATATGTCAAATGTCTAAAATAGATCGATTGTCGGGATAATCTTTCAGGGGATTAATTTATGACCAAATCATCTGCTTGTCCAGCAAACCTGATCATTCGATCTCCAATTATCCTCAAACCTCACAAAATGATCCTCCTTTATAGACTTTCAAGAGAAGCTATTCCTCTGGCCACGAGGATTAACTTTTCTTGTTCTATAACAATACCTTTTTAAGTATCAATAAATTTGTAAAGCACATAGCTTTGATCGCAACATTAAAGGGACTTTGAAATGTGCACGAGACAGTCAATCCAATGAACATAATGCATTTAATAAAATGAAAACTACAAATACATGGAATAAATGTATATACAAACAAAACAGCAAAAAAGACACTGAAAGAAACTGAAAGTGAAAGAAACAGGGAGAGAGTGAGAGAGATATCCCGAAGGAGAGTGGCAAATTACAGACCGTAAACCCTTGAGACAGAGAGACACCAATATATCGAATCAAACGCATTAAAGCTCGATAACATAAATACTTGCATATGGTTCTTTGTGGTGCGGACTCGAGAAAGCGCATGTGTGGTGTGTCGTTCCGTCGGAGCGTCATGTGCTCTGCGGATGGTCCGGAGCGCGTACTTTCAACAAAGGTTTAAAGGTCCTCGACGTAAAGTTACCAAAGAAACAATTCAGGCTAAGTTCATTACTCGTCTGTGGAAATGAACAAAGTAGAATACGAAAAGGAAAAACAAAACTTAAAATAAAACAAAAGACTAAGACCAAGAGGAAAGGACAAACTGGAGACGTCCAACACAGGAAGAAGGAGCCGAAGAAGAGAGCCGAAGAAGAGAGTTCCGAAGAAAAGAGAGCGAGCAGTTGCTTGGACCGTCACCTTTAAGGAAAAACAGTCCACACCTCTTTAGGAGCAACCTGCCCAATGATATTCAACAAAACTTTGGCGGGAAGGATTCCTTTGTCTCTTTCTGACCACCTGATTTGTATGTTTTATGACAGTGACAGAAACGTGTTCAGTCTTACTCCAGAGATGGTAAAACATAGTAAAATACATTTTATCACAATCTACTACATAGATTCAGCTAAGACAAACCGAGAGGTTTACATTGAGTCCAAGAAAGATGTGTTTGGCACATACAACAACAGAGATTTATTCCTATAGCTTGAATATAGGCATTTAGAGTTCAACTAACGCAATTAGAAAGTCATAATCATACTAAAATCAAAACAGAACACATTGGTATATATGTATTGTACCTTTTCCAGAATTGTTACTTTATAGATTTCAATGAAGGAATGTCTGTTTGTGTGTGTGCGTTTTTGGAGCGAGCTTTTCTTGGCCACCTGGCATGGCTCTGAGGAGATACTGATCTCTTTGAGGCTCGAACCCATGGCTGTGTGTAAACATTTGCATGCCATAAAAGGTTTCAATGAACACCATTAGGAACAGACTTTATGGCGCTCGCTGGTGAATTACTAGACGCGAGTCAAATGTTAAAAGCTTTTTTACATGTAGAATTGAATGAGTCCCAACTGACACAGTCCAGATACCCTACACATGTCTATATGGATCTAAATGTGGGCCAATAACTGGTCTCAAGTTGGATTTTGGTGTGTTGGTCATTCCACCAGACATTTAACCGGAAAAGCTTGCTCAATCATCTTCGCCAGAATGATCATTTTGGTCAACCAGAGCATGGCTAGTAAACAGGATAACTATGCTGGCCAGAAGCTAAACCATCACTTGTCAGCTTGGTTGCAGCAGAGATGAAACATGATCTAAATGCAGCAGACTTTATTTAGAAATAAACTCCAAACTTCACAAAGCAGAATCTCAAGCCGGGGGCACACTGTGAGATTTTAGCCACGATTTGGCCGTCTGAGACAAATTTTGCAAATCCTAAAAGATTCCTCTGATCCTAGGCTAAAATCAGAGGGATTTGATCCTTAGTTTAACATTGTTACCGACAGCCGATTAATACAGACACAAAGGAAACATGAACTGAACACAGTGAAAACTAATCTAGAAACAGATGAACAGAACAGATAAAAAAAAAAAAAAACCTTGTGAACAAACACACAAAATTTAACATCACTATACCAGCTTGGATAATAATGGCAATTTAATGTTGGTCAAATATGGTGAATAGCTGATTTAAAGATATCAATGAACCTGCGAGCACAGTCCAAGAATACAGAGTATGTAAACAAGAGCGGAAAGAGTGAGACTCTGGTCAAGTAGTTGTAATTAAAATCGGATAAGTGATCATGAACGTAACTTAAACTCTGGGTTCCAAAAGAGTTGGTGAAGCCTGTTTACATGGTGCGATCTCAGATACTTGTGGCAGCCATGGAGGTCTTTATACAGCCTGGAAAAATCTCAGTTAACAAAAAGCCCTTCCTCCTCACACACTGAAGCTCCCATCTGAGGAACAGGCCTGGCATTATTGTACTGAGAGCTGGGCCCAGTCCAGGTGGTCCTCATCCAAATGACAAGGAATATTTATGAACCGGTAATTTTCACTCACTGGACTTGTCATTATCCATTGAAAGATGAACAGCTCAACCTATAATGAACAGCTCAACTATAATGATTATGAATTTTAAAAATATGAACTCTCCTGTACTCACTGACTATACATTAACCCTCATATTGTCTTTGGGGTCTGTTCGGACCCCATTTGATGTTTCCCTCATTAAACAAGACCTTCATCTCACTGGCATGAGATTTTGTGACTTTTGTTACATGATCTATGCAAAAACACACACACGGTTTCCCTATCTTTGTGGGGACTCTCAATAGACGTATTGATCTTTATATTGCACAAACTGTATTTTCTATTCCCTAACCCTTATTGTCCCATTACAGAAAACATTCTGCATATTTACATTTTCAATGTTAGTATGTTTATTAATCAATTTCCCACAATGTAGGTGATCTCAGGTTTTACTATGGGGACATTTGTTTCCCACAATGTAATATAAACATGTGCACACACAAACTGGGCTTGATTCGGTTGTTAACCTTAGCGTTAGTTGGCAGGTCACGATAGTCAAGCTCGCATCAGCTGATACTGTTGATCCCCGTCTACCTATAGGAATACTACGCCCATCACTGTATACCTATATTAGCTCCTTCAGTATTTTCAGCAGCTATCGCATTTCTCAGGAGCTAATTACCCTCCTCCATCCCCAGCTCCTCCTCTCGCCAAGTCAGTATGGCATTCTGATTCCCCTTGAATAAAATTGAATTAAATAATCAAATTATGCTGTTCTTTAAAATCTTGAATTAATGATATCTGCAATACATTCATGTTGGTTCTGTTCTGTTTAGCCTAAAGGAGGTTATTGCTGCTCTTGCCCAGAACATAACCATACCACCAATCCTAACTGTATGCAATTGCCAATCGTATTTGAAGAAAGTGGTCATGACAGAACTGAATGTATGTACAAATAAATAGGTAAAAAAAATAAAATAAAAAAAATAATTCACACACACACACATGATCTTTGGGATCCAAATGGACCCCACATTGAAAATGAACGAGAAAGGGTGAAAAATATTTTTTTTTTTCTTCAATAAAATCAATAAATCCAGGATAAGTCTGAAAATTGTCATACAGAAATGAAGGCCTGGTTATAGAGCACAAATGCAATGTGGAACAAACATGCTCACTGACAGACATACAAACACACACAGAGGGTTGTATTCCAGAAAGCAAGGTTAACTTAGCGTAAGATAAACCTTGAACTGTATTGGTTGGTTAACCCCAAACTTGCTTACTCTGTGTATGTCGGTTCCAAAACACCTGTGAGGAGTTAGTTTAATCAACCTCCTATTGGTAACCCAGAGTTAATGCGCGCGCACGGCGAGTACATAAAGACATTTTTTTAATGGATCGCCGATTTCATGAGTCACCACGGAAACCAAGGGAGAAAAAAAAGCGAGCTACATACTTCGGTGAAACTGAGTTGGAGGTTTTAATGCTTGCTTATGAAGAATAAGCCCATTATAACTAAAAAAAGCAATACTGCTGCATCAAAAAAAAAAAGAAAGAGTTGGCTTGGCAAAAAATAACGGACAGAGTAAATGCGCGAGTTTAGAAAATTATAAATGGGCTATTTTCCCCTTTCATTGTGACGCAAAAATTCTTTGGGGCATGTAGTAAAAATAGACAAGAATTTACTTGTTGGCCTCCATACATTTCTTAATATTACAGTAGTAATGCACATAATTGGCTACTTATATGTTGGCTTCTTGTTTTATCAGGTGTAATCCTTATGGAGCCAGAAGAAGTGTGAGCCAAGTCAAAATGAAACAGAATAGAAAGAAGGCTGAGGCCCGTAAAACAGGTGGGGCTCCACCTCCACCTTCCCTCACCCCATCTGAGGAACTGACACTGTCCCTTAATAAAGGGCGACCTGTGGTCAATGGGATTCCAGGGGGCAGTTCATCAGACTCCGCTACCAAGACAAGTGGCTTAGTAAAATGTAGGTGTACCATATTAATACTTATGATTTATTGATGTTTTCACTGTTTTTGTCAGTGTTTTATTAAAAAAGAAAATCATCAACACGGTCACCATTTCAAATGCATTTTACAGTCATTGATTCACTTGTGCAGTATGCATGCTGCTTTGACTGTATACTGTAATCGTATTACTAGTACTCTTAGATGTTGCTAATGTCCTTCTTTATTAGTTGTTTTTAAGAATATACATCGAGTATTAAATATGCATGATTATTATTGGCTTAATTATCTTGCAGTTGCTGATGGCCAAATTGTATTATTGGATCCTCCTGCAACACCACACTCTGTCACAGTTGTAAGTGATTATTGTCTTTAGGTTTCTGTTTGCTAGAGCAAGCATCCTTCCTTATTTTCACTGTAGGATGACGATGAAGAGGCCACTTCTGCTGTGACAGAAACAGAAAATGTGGGGAGGCCCATAGAGGTATGATGCATAGAATGCATTCCCCCTTTTTTACATAAGAGAATAAATAAATTGTCGTTTTACAGAATATGGCAGTAGTTTTTAATACAGATGAGGGTCCATCTACCTCCACACAGAATCTTAGCAGTGTAAGAAATGTTCTGCAGTTATCCTTCCTCATTTAAATATTTGGTCTGTGTAGGTATTACAGGCTTTTTCAGTCACGTTTAATTATTCTGTCTTTCTAGTTGCCTGCCAAAGAGCTGTATAAGGTCCAGCTTCAAAAGCAAATCAGAAAAAGTGACATGGAGATGGACCTTATACAGCTTCAAATGGAGGAGAAAAGGCTTAACCTAAAAAAGGCCAGCCTTGAAATTGAATTGCTGGAGCACCAGCTTAAAGGGTAATTTCACCGGTGGAGACATGAATATGTATTGAAAGTGGGTCATATATGTAGTAGAATAGTAGCATAAATTTCTAATTTGGGTCCTTCTTGGCCGATACAAGGCAGAAAATGACTTTTTAGTGCTTGTAGATTGTAGACAACAATCCCCATAGTGCATTGCAACGCTCAGCTCCGCAGGCCACTCACACTACTCCGCCCATCAATCTAGACTAGAGTAGAGCTCCACTTTACGCTACCGCCTGGAAATCATTTCACACAATTTCTAGTGAAGAGTTACTTTGCGAACTAATTATTGAATTACTCCTCGTTTTTGTTTCGAAATGGTGTGCACTTGCATAGTACCGGCATGTTCAGCCAGCACAAGGAAAATACACAGTAAGTTTTCATAGATTATCCAAAGATTTGGACTTGTGCAAAAAGTGGCTACGGGCTATCAATAACCCGAAGTTCGGAGAGGACACAGCCATTGAAGCACTAAAACATCTGACGGTGTGCAGTCTACATTTCAATCCAGAAGATTTCGAACCCAATCATCGAAGAGACCCGCGCTTGTGAAAACCGCAATTCCGTCGATATTTACCTTGCCAGATGATGACGACGAACAGCCAGGAATGTCTGGAACTAGCAGTGCTAGTAGCGCTAAACGCATTTGCCTGGAGGTAAGGTTCTTTCTGACTCGACTCTATTAGCAGCTAGTGGCTACTGAGAACACACACATCGTCCATATTTTAAAAATGTTTCTGCCGGTGAAATCAAACGCACTGGCACTGATCGGTGATAGGTCTGTTAGCGCATTAGGTCCAACCCCCTATGGGCGGGTTTGAAAGGGTGGGAACTAGTGCTTGTAGTCTTTACAGAAATCCCCCCCTCTTACACTTCCTCCAACAATGACGTAAAATGACGATTTTTGCGTCATTGTGGGAGGAAGTGAAAAAGGTAAATAGCGGATTTCTCTCGTCTCAGGGGAAAAATGAGAGCGTGTTGCACGACCAATCAATAGTATGACTAGTTTCTAAAAATGGAAAGCTTAATGCAAATGGGTGGAGTGTCCCTTTAAGGTGGGAAACAGTATGTGAACATTAATCTGTCATTTGTTGAGTGAAATCTAAAGCAATAAATAGGGGTGGGGGGGGGGGGGGGGGGGGCTCTCACCTCTCAGTGTGGCAATGTTGTGAAGAACAACACAAGCAGCTGTGATGTCACATGACCTTTCTGGGCTGACCCTGAGCCCACGCAGGCACTGAAACCTTGCCTTCAGGATGCCTATGTTCATTTCCACCTTGACCCGTGTTCTGCTGTGGGCCAGGTTGAATTGTGCCTGTGGTACAGGCTCAGGTTCAGGGTAGGGTGTCATCATATAGGGCAGACAAGGGTACCTCTGTCCCCCAGCAAGTAACCATTGAAGTGTCCTATAAAAGGTAGTTAAAGTGTATAATTGCATAAAAAAAAACATTAAAAAAAAAAAAACATTGTGTAAGGCAAAACATACCCTGTTGAAATTTGTGGCACAATGATGACTCCCTAAATATCCTGGCATCATGTACAGACCCTGGCCATTTGGCTTCAACATTAGTGATGAGGTGGGTTGTATCACATATTACCTAGTTAGTGGGGACCAGTAATGAGGGTGATTTAATGGTTTAAACACCCAAACATTTAGCACCCAAAAAATCTATTGTCACCTGCACATTGATGCTATGGATTGACTTCCTATTAACATAGTCTCCTTCATTGACTGAAGGAGCTTTAATGGGAATGTGGGTTCCATCAATGCACCCAATCACATTTGGGAACCCTGAAATTGAAAGTTATATAATTAGAAACATTTAAAATGATTGTGACTATATACAGTATGGATAGATTAAGTAGTGCTATGTAACTAAAATGGTCTGTCATAGAATATCATAGAACGGACAAACCCCTCAAAATTCCTCTTTAATGACCCTAAGCGGTTTATGGCCAGCGAACTGCACGAAAGTGTGTAGGAACCGTTTGAGTACAATGCATACTGTACGAACAGCCCTACACACAGTTGCCTTTTCCACATGCTCTGCATCGCCTATTGTATACAAAAAAACTCCCCGTTGCAAAAAAGTGAAGAGCAATGCACAAAATGTGCTCCGTGTTAAGCGCTAATCCGCGATGTGTCACTTTGCTATGTATGGTTTCAAAATCTTCGTTAAATAAATAAATGTTTCTTTTGAAAAACGGTAACGCTCCCGCAAATATTCATTTGGATACGAAAACACTTCGAAATGTGGTCGTAACACCCTCTCATGGCAGAAAAGATTTCGTATTATCTGTGCTTCCACATCCACTGGATCGTCTTCAAAAGGGCATGCCATGCTCCGTCACCTCTCTGAAACAAACTAACCCTGGAACATAACCTGCTCTGGAGCAGGTTAAGTTTAGAGAGTGAGTTGTTATGACTACTAACATACCCTGAAAGTTACCTCCGTTTTTGGAACCGAAAGTTGAGGTTATCTGCTTACTTACTCTTAAACATACCCGGGTATGTCACATAACCTGCTTTCTGGAATACACCCCAGGTGTGACTGACAAATTCTATACAAATGCTGTCTGTTGCAAACAAAATCAGAAATGTAGAACAAATGCTGATATGAAGGGGTGACACACACACTGTTACGCAGGAGTTTTCTGCGTGACCCCCTTCACACCCACGGAGGGATCCGTCTCCAGAGTACTGACTGTTGCCATGCAAACTACAGTTCCCATAATGCAGCTCTCCTGGAATCATCACACACACCTGCTCTTCACTGATTATACTCACACCTGCACTTCATTCCCACACGCATATCAGAGCCGTTAAATATGAGAGTTGCGACACACTTTGATCTCGCCGCCACGTGGTTCATGTAGCTCTACATAGTTCCAAACAAATCCGCGTTGCCAATGGTTTTTAAAGCGGGGCAGACAGCAGCAGCTATATTTGCAGCAATAATCGGTAAATATTGACGCATAATGTACATTGATTATTACGTTGACACTTAAATGACTTGGATAATATAATTTTTTTTCTGGGGAGTAGCAGAAACACAGCATTAATACGTTTTTGTGTTTATTTAGGAGGGAAATGGGGTGCTCCCATAACGTAGAATACAGCAACTACCATTTGCAGCAAATTTCTGTAAATATGATGGAGAGTGTGGTCAGTTTGAAATTAAACTGGAGATATGGTTACTGAGTGGAATGATTCATAACATCAACGTTACTGTTAACGGGATTAATTTCAGTAGGCTATACATTTACATACAGTAGCTACACAGTACATCGTATGCATGTATTTGTGTGCGTTCTGATGAATGGTTTGGTTTGAAAGGATGTAGGGGTACATTAGCCATACTTAAATGAATCCTAAAACGTTAATGTTAGATCGTATTTATAATTATTTCACTCAGTAACCATCTCTCCAGTTACACACACACACACATATACATATACATATATATATATATATATATATATATATATGCATACTCTACCAGCCAAAAGTTTTGGATCAGTAGGCTAAGATTTTTAATGTTTTTAAAATAAGTAATCTCTTCTGCTCACCAAGGCTGCAAATTGCAATTTATTTGATTAAAAAAAAAAAGTATTTTTTAAATATGACAATTAAAAATAACTATTTTCTAGTGTCACATGATCCTTCACAAATCATTCTAATATGTGGATTTGATGCTCAAAAAACATTCATTATTACGATCAATGTTGAAAACAGTTGTGTACAATTATTTCAGGATTTTTTGATGAATAGAAAGTTCAAAAGAACAGTGTTTATTTGAAATAGGATCTTTTGTAACATTATAAATGTCTTTACTGTCACTTTTGATCAATTTAATTCATCCTTGATGAATAAAAGTATTGATTTACTTAACTTTTATGTCAATAAAGCCCTTTGAATTGAATACATTTTGTTGTGTTTTGAATTTTGGAGGGAAGGGGTTAGTGAAGTGTTGGTCAAATATAGCTGCAATTAACCTATTATCTTCCAATAAACATTAACTAAAACTGGCTACATAAAATATAACTACTGACTAGATTCACGAGAGGTCGGCTAATGTGTGTAAAAGTAAAAAAATACAGTAATTTCATTAATTTACCAGCGAGCGTACTTCGGAAACACTGAAAATGAATGGGGTTCAATGCTGGAACTATCAGTGTTTGGAACTATTGGCTGCTCCACGACACGCGTTACATCCGCATTCCAAAGTTCCTATGGCAGTCTATGGGAGTGTCGCAACTCTGTTTTTCAACGGCTCTGACGCATATAATCACGCTCTCGCTATCACTCAGTGCGAAGTATTGTTTTACCCCAGCTAACATTCTGAGCAATTATCTACGTGTTCTGTTTTACTGCTTTAGATCTTGGACTGTCTACTGGATATCTTCGACCCCTCTCTGGCTACCTCGACCTTGGACTGTTTCCTGGCTTTCTGGTCATTCTCTGGTTCCCACGACCCTGGACTGTTGCCTGTACTTTGTCATCTCTCCGCATGCCCCGGCCATCAGCCTCTGTTTACCTGAGAATTCTTTGCCTTGCCCATACCATACCTTTCTGCCGCATTTCTGCTTTTTGCTAATAGTTTTTTATTTTATTTTAATTTCTTATTCTAAAGTTAATAAATGTATTTGGTTTATTGGAATAAATAATTTGAGAATACAATCTGACTCCTAAGTATTTTTAGTGGCATTTTAGTTCTATTCTTTGCAAATGTATGTGGCATTATGCAAAAAACATAGCGTACACAAAGCTTGCTGAAAAAGCGCTGGCAAAAATAATGATTATGAATGTGTTGAAAAATAGCAAGGTGACATTTTAATTGTTTATTAATAAACTAGTGTTTTCTGAATCAATGTCGGCTGCAAATATGTTGACAATGCCGACTCGTCATCTCCGCAGTAGTGATCTCGCCTTTCATACAGATTACATTATCAGAGTATTTGTTTTCGATTTGAATTGGTTAATTTAAAAGTATACATTATAAGCATTCTATAGATATATCTGTGAGGCAAGAAGCCTATACATGAATATCAGATGATGTCACCAACGTCTCAATGGTAATGCACTCACTCTGTGTGTGCGGGTTGCGGAGAATAAAACGATTCGCGGGTTTTTATGTTTTAACTAGAAATATCTATGAATAAAACATAAAAACTAATACATTTTTGTACATTACAAAACAGAAACGATTTACAGAGTTTCTTTTTATAACATGTTTGCAGCGTTGAGCGATTTAGCCAATCACAGACATATGTGTTGATTTCTTGAACACAATGGGCAATCAGAAGCATTTAAGATAGACTCCCCTCACCGCTCAAAACTGACTTTTTGTTCAGAGCTGAATTCTGTATGCTGGCAAATCCTCAAACAAAGTGTATATATTATGAAAGATTTATTGTGCAGTCAGCTTCATTGATAATAACAGATGTGTGAGATCACGATGAACTGATGTCAGCTTTTTAGGAATTATTAAGGGAGCGCACTTTGCGCGCATTCAGTCAAATTCCTTCAGTCATATCATGCCAAACCATGCACGCAGTAGCCTGCTTGCTTTTATGTTATAACAGTGGTTTGTGTGTGCAAACTCCCTGTGCAGTGTTCATTTTGTCTGTGGCGAGTGGATGTAAATATATTGTTAATGAGCTAACACTAGCTTAGGGGTGTGCGATAGCACGATTTATGATCGTGGATGATTAAAATATCTCCACGATCTGCTTTTGAAGAAATGTTGTAGTATCGTGCATTTTATATCAGTTGCATTTCTGGCGCCTCCGTCTCAGCATAGGCTACAACACGACGTATATTCACATCAAATGTTAACGCAGAGGAAGGGACACTGAAGTTCACAAAAGTTAACGTAATTATTTGCATGTGCTTTAAAGCCTTGCCGGTTAAACAAGTCATTCACGTGTTGATCCGCGGTTCTTACGTGCGCTTTTCTGAGCGCATACACCCGAAGCACACATGCACTAAGCCTGTCTAACAACAGTGCCTGGTTACTGAACTAAGTTATCTTTCTAGTCTTATTGCGCTAATACTGTCAAATACACACAAGGTTTACATAAACAAAGTTGGTTATGTATAAAGTGAACAGAGAAAATTGAGAGAAAATCTGCTTGTCAAATGTCAGAGGCTGGAAGTAGCTACTACACATCAGGTATCGCGTAAGGATCACACCCTAACGATGATATTTTTTGAAAGTAGCGTTTCTTTTCCTGGTAATCTAGGTGCAAAATGTTGTCTTTCGTAGCCATTTACTGTATCCATATGAAGCTCTAAATCGTAGCAAGCTAGATAGCTAATGCTTGTCAGGTACTCAAGATGGTGGCAGTCAACTGGAAAAAGAGCGAATGACGTAAGAGGTCACGTTGTAACACTAAGGTCAAAGGTCACAAATGAGGCGGGATCAATCACCATTTGCCAACAGTTATATTCCCCTTAGGTCAAGTATACATTTTATCACCATACAACAAGCAAAACCTCATAAATGTGCACCAACTCAAAGTCCAGAGTTACCCCAATTGTCCATGGTTCATCACCATTGTAGGTGTTTAAGATGTTATAAGTACATCGTCCATGTTTGTTCGCCAAGGGTTAATTCCACGGAAAAAGTGTCTTTTGTTCAGAAGTCCAGATACACTTCCACGTTGAATATAACAACAAGAACTTGAACAAGTTGAGAACCCTCAATATCCAGCAGATCCCAAAACCCTCTGGTCAAAATAAAATAAACAATATAACATGAGGTTCAGCAAGCAAAATACTTTTGCACAATATACCTTTGTTAATAATAAAGAAACAAATAAAATCAACTCACATTGAGAAGTTGAACACAAATGTTCCTCAACAGGGTTTTCCAAGCATGGAAAGAGCATGTGCTCTCAGCTAACAGGTATGCCTAACTCACACTTCCCTCTTCCTTTTACACTCTTGTGTAGAGATAAGGGCTCCCTAGTGCCCTCTAATGGCCTGGAGTAAAATTGCAACTCTCATTCACTATAGGAGACAGGTGACAGTTTACTAGAACTGTTACAACGTGACTGACATTCATGTATACACTGAGTTTCTGTTCATTAATGAGACGCGCTGCAGTTCAGGAAGACACTTTACAGTTTGGAATGATGTATTACTCTTATCTGTATGACAAAAAATGAAGTATTTTAAGTTGAAAAATGCAAGTGATTGCGCTGGCGCTTCCATGTCATGCAGTAAGCGCGCTATACCAAACTCTGCATGAACACTTGGCTATGTGCGTAATAATAGAGCACATTTATATAGGTTGCCTTTAGAGCAAACAATCATGTAGTTGCTATTGTAAGAAACAATATCATCTGGTCTGATGAACCTTAATTCCTAGCGTCATGTCTGGAGGAAACCAGGCACAGTTCATCACCTGTGCAATACCACATCTCAACAGTGAAGCTGCTGCTATAGCATTGTAACGAATGGCCTTAATCAAATGCCCTAGTCATCAGAAAACCTTCTCCCTCTCCCCTGTTGTCGGCCCTAAAACCAGTTTTCTTCAAAGGCCGTTATCACCTCTGCTCCCCTGAACGATCTCAGCAAGAGACTGTGTCTGCAACCCTCAAAGACAGCACTAAGACCAGGTGGCACTAGCCATTTGGTCAAAGACTATAGAGATAAACTTCCAAAAAGGACACTTACTCCATTCATACCCACACATTTTCTCAAATGTTTATAGTATTTCTCCTGTGTTTTATGCATGTCCCTATGTTTTATTAGTTATGACTAGTTAAGATTCTAGTTATGTTAGAGTAACTTCCAATGTTGATATCCAAAGATGATGCATCACTCCTTTAAAGGGTTAGTTCAGCCAAAAATGAAAATTAAGTCATTAATTACTCACCCCCATGCTGTACCAACCCCGTAAGGCCTTCGTTCGTCTTCGGAACACAAATGAATATATTTATGATTAAATCTGAGAGGTTTATGACTGCTACATAGGCTCCCTAAGGGAATGAAACTTGACGGCCCAGAAAGTCATTAAAAAAAATGTTTAAATATTCCATGTCACAATAGTGGCTCAACTATAAGTTTATCAAGCGACGAGAATACTTTTTGTGCGAAAAAACAAACAAAAATAACGACTTTATTCGACTATTCCTTTTCTTCCTTGTAGGCCTGAAACAAGACTTCAAGATATTTCCACGACGCACGCGCGAGAACTTAACTGAAGTAGTTGAAGGAGATCGCAATTCTCGCACATGCGTCGTGGAAATATCTTGAAGTCTCGTTTCAGGCCTACAAGGAAGAAAAGGAATAGTCGAATAAAGTCGTTATTTTTGTTTGTTTGTTCGCACAAAAAGTATTCTCGTCGCTTGATAAACTTATAGTTGAGCCACTGTTGTGACATGGAATATTTAAACATTTTCTTCATTGACTTTCTGGGCCGTCAAGTGTCATTCCCTTAGGCAGCCTATAGGAGGAGTGATCCAGCTGTCACATTTAATCAAAAATATCTTCATTTGTGTTCCGAAGACGAACGAAGGTCTTACGGGGTTGGTACAGCATGGGGGTGAGTAATTAATGACTTAATTTTCATTTTTGTGTGAACTAACCCTTTAATGTCTTCAAATCCCATCTTCAATGGTATCAAAATAATCATCTTTTGATTGTATAATCAATGGTGTACAATATGTTATGATAAATTGCATCAGGATATTTTTACCATACTTTTGTGTTAAGACAGCATAAATTCTCCATGCCACCATGAACATGCAAATGGAGATAAGATGGAACAAATACTTTCTCCAGGTCATCTTTGATTGGTCACCTCACCAAATGGTTGTGAACTGATAGGACCCTTAAAAGTGTCTGATTAGGTCAGATCCTTTGATCAATCTCTTTGAGACAACATCCTCCCGTTTTCTTCCGGCAACTTCATCTTCAAGTTAACTTCTTTGGATTCAATGTGGACCACCCCAAGAACCCAAACGAACGCTTCAGCGCACTCCTGGCAAAAATCATCAAGAATCTCCTGCATCTGGACTTGTTCAGCAACCAAAACCAATGCAAGTACCCGTTTGCAGCCTTTAGAGCGTTTCTAAGTTATTGTGCCCCTTTGAGGTGACCCTGATTCTCTGATAATTCTCGTAGGTTGTGGTTAACTGATTGTAATCTTGCCATTCTCTTTTCTTCTCTCTCTCTTTCTTCACTTTTCTTTACTTTCTTGAATCTGTATACAATCTTTGCTTAGTTTAGTTGTGTGTGTAGCCTACCATATTTTTGTTTAATAAACCTTTATATTCACACTTCTCTATGTTTGCCACTCACAAAATATCAGAGTCACTTAAACATCTTGATAGCTACCTATGGTATTACCCTGCTAGTACCCGATTTACTTTAGCTGGAAAAGGTTTTCCTTTCTTGGCCAGGAAGATAATATATTTCCTAAATTAATAATCGATTATGCTGTCTGTTCATTGGATGAACTGATTAAATAATTGTACTATTAATTCTGCTAGTCAATTCTAAATCATTCAATTCATTTATAATTTGTTAAAATGAATTATGAATTATATATATATATATATATATATATATATATATAAACATTTTAAACTAACTCGTTACAGCATCAAGGGTCTGAATAGTTATGTTGAAGTTTTTTATTTAATACTCAGTTTTTTATGTAATACGTTTGCAAAGTTATCACAAATCTTTTTTTTTTTTTTTCGCTTTGTCATTTTGTTGAATGTAGTGTGTAAAAAAATAAGATTTTGATTTCATGGCAAATTTAAAGAGATAATGGAAGGAATGAGTAAAAAACAGAGGAGTTGTTTCTTGAGTTTTCTTAGATTATTTCTGTCATCTAATTGAATTGCGTTGTGCTATGGGTAGCCATGACCAGAGTAGCTCTTCCCTCAATCATAATATAGTTGATGATGTGAGAAGCAAACTGACAGATCTTCTATTTACCGATTCAATCTCTATCTGTTTATTTTGATTGCTTTGCTTTTGCGTCAGACATATCCTAATTCTAACTTTACCCCTTCCACAGAGCATGTCTTTTGATGTTCAAATGAAACATACACCACTGACTCGATCACTATTCACCAGAAATGTTAATTTAGAGGGATGGCGGGTGACAAACATGGGTCGGAATGAGAAAGATACGGAAGGACTCTAAAACACTCAAACCCACCCACACCGCCTTTTATGTTAAGGTGCTGATGGTACCACTCTAATTGTCCATGCTTTAATTCAATCTCACCCCAATTTCACATATCTGAAGAAGAGCGGCTTTGGCAGAAAGCCTCCTCACTTTCCAGGGCAGGCCAGGCAATCAGCCGTGGTAATGGTTATTTAACATCCAATTTAAATTCTATCAATGAGATGTTATTAAGGGCAGACTCACTTTCCTGCCTTTACACTGCTGATGCTAATCACCTCTTTCCCAGTGTGTGTGTCTGAGAAAAAGATCTTCTCAGGCCAGTGCTCAAGGCTATGCAATGCAAATTCAATGGCCCGCATAATCCCAGAAAACCACCAGCAGTGAGATTTGAGCCACTGACAGACAGTATGCAGGTTAAATTTGTTTATACACTGTGATCCTGGGAACTAATAAAAAATGTGGCATAAAATTATACTGTAATTATTAACCTTGTCGCTGTTAAACTGGATTATTCGTCTTGGCTTTTAGTAAAATTGCTTTTTGCGCAAGGTCTGTAATGAGCCTCCACTTAAAAACAAATCATATACATTTCATTCAGTGCTTCACCTTGCTTTTACTTCACACATGTATAAGGGAAAAATCAGTGTTTGAGAGCAGCTTGAACATAAATTGCTTATATTTATGTTGTTTGTGAGTCTGACCTAAATAAGGGCATTAGCTGATTTCAGAGATGTCATATTTTTATTTATTTAAGTAGCACCCGCAAGAAAGAGAAATCACAAGTGAAATTTGTTCTTCATAACCTGCAACTGATAGAAAAGAAAAGTAAAACTTTTGCTGATGTTTCTTGCTTCTGATATTTTTTTGTCTCAGGTGATCCAACCACTAAATACAGTGTAAACGGAGTTCAAAACATTAGCCAGCCCATTTTTTCAAGCTTTCTTATTTTATTTAATAATATTTTATTTTTCTCTTCATCAACATGCAGTGGTGAAGTGAGTAATGTTCGCAGCAACAAAATCAAAGACCATTTTTTTAAAAATCTATGGATATGCAGCAGCGTTTTCGACAAAGAGGATATCAAACACAAACTCTCATTCAATCTCATAATAGAGCCCAATCACTTGAAAGGAAGAGCCTGCTTCAGTCTAGACCCAAAAGAATGGTACAACAGAACAACTGTAAATATACAGCACATTTCTGTTTTCATCCTGAAAAAATTGTCATACAGTATCATACTGTAAAGGCATTGCATTGTGGGATTGATTTTGTTCGCGCTCAATTCAGATCAAGCGCGAACAGACAGCAGTAGGCTACAGGCTGATCTGTCAGCGGTACTCAACTGTAGAATAATTATTCCTTTTATCGATATAACGTTAAACAGTATCTGTGAATTTGTGAGCAGTCTTTAAGCTTTCATTGGTTTGTGTGAGCTCCGGTTCGTGTCAGCTTTTTTGAGCATCTTTCAAACATCAGTTGATGTGTGACGCAGGAGAAAATATTAACGTCCCATGAAGACGGGAGTTAGAATCTGTCGACTTGCGCCTGTGGACTAAAGTGGATTTTAGATAAAAAAAGAGAAGATTGTTCAACTGAGTGATACGGTAAGCCAATCTATTTTTTTTTTTTTTTTGCTTTCGCATCTCTTGTTTACACGAATATAACTTAGTTTGATTTTGCGACCGTGGTTTGCTACCGCGAAAAAATAAATCACTCTGTTCCACCTCTTTATCAAGTTAGCTTAACTTTGATATTTCACATAGGCAACATCATGTCATTTGCATGACCTGCTTTTTATTATAATATCAGATTCTGATATAATAATATATATATGCTATGTGTGTGCGTTTCATTTCTACATTGTTTGCACGAATGGCTTGATTTTTGGTGGTTTGCTAACGTTACTGCGGGGGGGGGGGAATCGCTCTTCCACCTCTTTACCAACTAAGTAACGTTAACTTCGATATTTCACATTGGCAACATTTAAGTTACCATGTCATTTGCATGACCTGCTTTTTATTAATATGTATTTTTTTCGTTTCAGGTTTTGTAATCTGATGACGGTCCAGTGCTAACGTAAGTGCTTTCGGAGTATTGCAGGCCTATAACTTAGTTCATAACAAAAATGCCATGGTGTCAGTTCTGTGATTGTGCTTATGAATCCTTGTCAGCATTTTGCCAGCACATGAAAATCCATAGTCATGTTCCTAATACCGTTTTCAAATGTGGTATTCCTGATTGCTCCAGAACATTTAAAAAGTTCACTGCTTTCAAGGCTCACATATTCAGGGATCACAAAGACAGGCCCTCAAAGACATCTGTTGAGCAGTTAGGAATTGATGCTTTAGTCTGTGACATTGGTAAATGTCAAGAAAAGTGCAGTGATTTGAAAAACTTCACTTTACACTTGAAATCTCATATCAAAGAAGGCACCAGAGTGCCATGTCCATTTACATGTAATAAAAGCTTTTCTGTAGCATCTACATTGACTTCACATTTATCAAGGTGTCATCGAAACTCTTCAGCAGAAAAGTTGCGTCATAATATACTGCAGTCAAATGTTTTAGTACAGAGGCCGCATGGTGAGGTATCTAACCTGGCTGAACACTCGCATCCACATTCTGAATTCTTTGATTGTGGTGATGACATAGAGCAGTTGAATAATGCACTATTGCCAGATAATGCAGAAGAATCTCTTTTTTTAAAAAACATGGCTCTGTTTTATCTCAAGTTACAGGAAAAGCATATTCTACCCTCATCTGTGATTCAGTCGGTAATCGATGGTCTGCAAGACATCCATGATATTAGCCAGTCTCATTTGCTGCTCAAGCTAAGGGAAAAATTGACTGCGCTTGGTATTTCTGAAAATGATATAAAGAGCGTTGTTGAGGTCCTGCAAACTGATGATCTTTTTCGGAGGTCTAATATAAATGCACTTAGCACTGATAAGAGGAGAAAGTCTTATTATAAAGACAATTTTAAGTTTGTGGATCCTGTCCCAGTCTGTCTTGGTCAAAATGAATCTGGCAAGGAAAGCTTTGCTCAATATATTCCTATTAAGAAAAGCTTAGAAGCACTGTTCTGCTGTAAATCAGTGATGGAACAACTTAAGAATTCACGAACTGAAGTCAGAGCAAAAGATATCCTCTCTGATGTATGGGATGGCAAAAATATGGATGAAAATATGCTGTTTAAAACTGATAAAGATACATTAGCTTTAATCTTGTATGAAGATGCTTTTGAAGTTGCCAATCCACTTGGGTCTGGCAAAAAAAAAGCACAAAATTCTTGCTGTTTACATGACACTTGCAAACCTGTTGCCTCACTGTAGGTCAGGCATTGACCCTATGCAGCTAGTTCTGCTGTGTAGGGAACAAGATTTTAGATTTTTTGGACAAGACTTGGTCTTTGCCACTCTGGTAAAAGACCTTAAAGACCTTGAGGAAAATGGTGTTGAATTATCTGATGGAAAGGTGCACAAAGGTACATTGTGTGCCATAGCTGGAGATAATCTTGGATCGCATTACATTGGTGGCTTTGTTGAAAATTTCAGTAAAAGTAAAAACTTTTGCAGATATTGTGAAATTGACCGCCAGACATTTAACTCGGCTCCCCTAACAAAGGCAGTAACAAGAACCGTGGAGTCGTATGAGCAAAATCTTAATGATTTGGATGCTGATCGAACTGAAATTGCAAGTGGTGTCAAATGTAATTCTCCCTTTAATAACCTGAAATATTTTCACGTTTGCCAACCAGGCTTGCCTCCCTGTCTTGGACACGATCTTTTTGAAGGTGTTGTGTCATTTGACCTAGCTTTGTATATCGATAATCTTGTGAATCAGGAGAAACAGTTCACTTACACTGAACTAAATCGTCGCATTAACCAGTTAAAGTATCTTGGGAATGATGCACGTGATAAACCAGTTGAGGTAACTCCTGGTACTGGGAAATTAAGCGGACATGCAGTTCAAAATTGGTGCCTTCTCCGGCTTTTACCTCTTTTGGTAGGGGAAAAGATTGTCAGTCCAACTGAAAATGAGGTATGGCAGTTAGTACTTCAACTCAGACAGATAGCAGAGCTCATCTGTGCTCCTTCCGTTAATATTGGTCAGATTGCATATTTATCAGTGCTAATAGAGGAGTATATTGAGACTCGAAAGTTGGCTTTTCCAAATCATCCACTTAAGCCAAAGCACCACTACCTGTGTCATTATCCTGATCTCACTGATCGTTTTGGTCCACTTATTCGCCTATGGACGCTACGCTTTGAAAGTAAGCACTCATACTTTAAACAGTGTGCGAGAAAATTGCACAATTTCAAGAACCTGAGTGCTACATTGGCAGAAAGACATCAACTTCTGCAGGCTTACCTAAATGCAGGAAGCCCTTTCCCGGACAATGTTGTGGCAGAGAGGGGAATAGAGTTTCATGTTAATGACTACAATGATGACATTCGAGGATTTGTTGCCTGTCTTAACTTTCAGCCAGGGAATACAGTAGCATTTAATGAAGTGACTGTAAAGGGAACACTTTACAAAAAAAACATGCATGTTGTTTTGCAGAAGAATGATGAGGGAATTGTATTTGGGAACATTCAGTTAATTCTTGTACATGACAATTGCAATGTGTATTTTGTCACAAAGAAAAGTCAGTCTTTTTGTCTTATAGACCAGGGAGTTCATTGCTTGACATCACAAGATCAAGGCTACCATTGCATAAATCAAGACAGCCTACTGGATTACTACCCTCTGCCTGAATACTCATTGTGTGGCTTGTCAGTAATTGTTCTCCATCATTCCTTCCCAATTCTAGAATCATGTCTGGAATAAAAGAAGTCCTGAAAGATGCCGTATTTTCGGTGTTGCCAAGCCTATCTCCAGATGTAACCAACCAGCTGGTTGAGAAGATCATGGACCAAGGTGTCGAGGGCCTGGATGATTTGGTTTATGTAAAAGAAGAAGACATTTTGGAGTTTATACGACCTATCCAATGCAGAAAACTCCTTAGTTCCTGGAAAAATCGAGGTAAAGATAATTTTGATAAAAAAAAACAAAACAAATATAGTATATGAAAATTTAAAGGGTTAATTCACCCCAAAATTTAAAGTTTGTCATTAATTTATCACACTCATGTCATTCCACACAAGAAAGACAATCTTTCCATTCAAGTTCCAGATCAAGAACACAAATATTTTTGATGAAATTTAAGTACTTCTGTCACTCCATAGACATTAAAGTAATTGATTTTTACGCCAGTGGTGTAACCTCTATTTTAAGAAAGATCCAAAAAGATCTTCATTTGTGTACCAAGGTGAACAAAAGTCTTACTGGTTTGGAATGATGTGAGGGTGAGTATTTAATGACAGAATGTACATTTTTGGGTGAACTAACCCTTTTAACTGTGTTACAGTACATTTCAGTACTGTTTATGGTGTAATTCTTGAGGTAATAACTGATTATTTATATAAATATATTTATATGTATATACACACAGAACATCAAAACTGCACAGTGGTACTGCAACCTGCTGAGGTTCTCCCCTTGGTTCCCACCGAAACAAACACCACTCTTGGTTCACCTCCATCAAGCTCCTCAAGGCCAACATCAACCAGTGCTTCACATTCATGGCCTGAAAATTTCAAAGTTCCCTGGGACTTAATGCCAGCCGGTATAAAGAGTGCTGTTGAGCATGGACAGAGGCCTTCTCCTTCTGACCGAAGACAAATGATTAGAATTCTTGCTGACGAAATGAGAAAACATGACTCAAACCCCATCAGATCACAGTGTCTAACTGTTAGTCGCAAAATAGTGAGCCAGTATCCAAAGTCTTTTGCTGACATGTTGGGTGACAAGCAGGTTGGGGGTGGATATGAATCTGTTCTTTCACAGCTGAAAGTACGTATAGAGCATCTGAATCGAACAAGTGCACTAAGTCATCATAGGGTCCAAAGAAGGGACACTGGAACTACTAGAAAACGAAGTTCCACTGACTCATATGGTTGTACAAGATGGCAGCCTGCTCTTCCATCTGGTGAAAGTTATGACAGTCTTGAAGTGAAACGTCAGAAGATGGAGGAGATTCACCTTCATGAAGGAATCTCTGGAGCAGAGAGAGGAGATGTTTGCAAGCTCATGGAGGGAACCTATTGGCTTCAGCGTCACATGATCAATGCAACCCCATCCCCTACAATTGCAGATATAAAAACCAAATGGCCATATCTCTTTACACAGAGGCATATATACGGTCATTTTGAACAGCTCACTGACAAAAAAAATGCTCAGATTTTTAGAGTTGTCTATTCAGGAGTGTGGACAAATCATAATTGAGTTTTTCAAAAGCAAACCAACCAATGATGACATTCGAAGCATACTCTCCAAAGGTGAAAATGATGTGGATGCCATGGTCCTACAACTACTCCTTGCACACTTCAAAGAGAAGTCAGATGGTGTTTTTCTTAATGCAGATGTAAGTAGAGATTGTTCAACAAATCTCATTATCTGTAATCTGTTTTTATGTTTTGGTTCTGTTGCTCATGGTCTTTTTGAAAAATTGTTTCAGGAATTTGCAACTCCATCTGATGTCCAGAAATCTCTTCATTTGCCAGAGAGTCCACGCCTTATATTTCTTGGTATGTAAACATTAAAGGAGTATTTTTACCCTAAAATGAAAAGCAAGTCATCATTTACTTACCCCACTGCAAAATTTTTTTTTACTTAATTATTATTATTTTTCTTGTTTCCAGTCCAAATTATTTTTATTTTTATATCTAAAAATGTTTTAGCAAAAAAAAAAAAAAAAAAAAGTTTTAGCAAAACAATTACTTGTCTAGTAAATTATTCTTGATGTAAGTACTTGTAGATATTTCGGCTGAAAATAGAAGCATTTTTTTGCAGTGGGTGTTGTTCCAATATTGGGGTGTTGTTCCGAATTAAGAGTGCATAGAGTGGTGATGGTACGAGAAATATAAAGCAGATTTTAATTTTAATTTAACTGTGCTCAGCAAAATTGTGTGGTTGTGGAGTCCACCTGTAACTAACTCTAACACTACATATTTCACCAGGGGAGACTTTTCCTCTAATCAGGAAATTGCTCATTGCTATAAATTAAATTATAGTATTACTGTATTGATGAACCATGCCAAAAACAATACTAAAACTGAATGAAATGGTGAATCCTGTGAATGGTGTTTCAGAGTTATTTTAACAGTTATGTAGAACTATGAATATAACCACAGTGGAACCCATAATAGTTATTTATTCATTATTATTATTATATATTTTTTTTTTTTTCAGGTCAATCTCTAAGCAACCGGCGCTGGATGTTAAGTCTGGAAGGTAAAGTTGTGTGTGAAGGAGCACAGCCCACCTTCATTACTGGCCTAGCAGCGCTGTTTGCCTCCTTCTACAACTTCAACTTGCAGTACCAGGAAGAGGCAGCATGCACCCTTGAGTTTGTTCAGAGGTTAGTCATTAGCATATACTAGCCATTCATATATTTAGACTGAATTGTCACAAATTGTTTTTTCACAATAGTTTTGTACAGCTGACTACTGGGAATAACAATATGGCCCTGGTTTCACAGACAGGGCTTAGCTTAAGCCAGGTATAGTAAAATTAGGGTATTACAAGGAGTAGTTCACTTTAAAATGAAAATTAGCCCATGATTTAATCATCCTCAAGCTATCCTAGTCATATATGAATTTCTTCTTTCAGACGAATACAATTGAAGTTATATTAATAAACACGCTGATGCTCCCGAGCTTTATAATGGCAGTGGATGGCAACCATTGCTACCATCACATTGAAGTAAATCATGGGCTTATTTTCATTTTAAAGTGAACTACTTAAAGCAGCTTTTATAAAAATGTCCTATAAAAATAACATTAAGTGTGCATATTGAGACAAAACAATGGCACTCACATATTTAAGATATGTCAGTTTGCAGTTAAAACAGCTCAAACATGCATTTTAGCTTGGTAAATGACATGTTTAACATTATCATGTTCTGTATACAATAAACACATTGCAAGGCTTTGCAATTGAGTTAAATTATTGAAGTTACAAAGGTTTGGACTGGATTCGGCAATGTGTGCTCTATATAAACAGAGTTTCTGGCAGTGTTGGGCAGTAGCGTCGCTACAAGTAGTGACGCTACTAGTTTAACTACATTTCTCAGTAGCGTGGTGATAGCGTCGCTGTTTTCTGAATCAAATAGCTTTTCAGTAGCGAAGCGCTTTTTTTGATTAAGTAGCGCCGTAGCGTCCACACAAGCTACATTTCCCCAAGCATTTCTAAAGCTCAAGCTCAAATACAACTGCTAAGTATCACTGGTGCATAAAGACGATTTAAAAAGGAATCATGCATGTTCTGCGTGTCTCTGTGAATGAATGGCTTAGACGCGTGGATTCATTTTCCACACACGCACACACACACTGAAGCACGCTCGCGATGTTTTCAGCCTACATGAGGACATTAATGCGTGTACTTCATCTACACAGCCGCTCTGAGAGTCACTTTAGAAGCATTTTAGCTTGATTTGAGAAAAACTATCGTCATATAAAAAAACACACACAGAGAGACTCAAAGTTCTACATGGCAACCTGTCAAAATAAAAGGTTGGTTTAACCTTGAAGAAAGTTTTGCTTAAATCATTAGGCCTACATTTTAAATAAATTGGTCATTACAATTTAAACCATTAAAAAAAAAACATTTCATAGTTCCCTTAAAATGTAATTTATTTTAAAATTGTAATACAATAGTATTAAATTGTATACGTTTCATGATTTCAATTAATTACACATGTTTGTGATTACTAAAATTTTACTTAACCATTAAAATGGGAGTCCAGAAAAATGAAAACAAAATAAAACTGAATTTGGAATGTGGGGGAAAATAAAATGTATTTTATTAAAAAAAAAAAAAAAAAAAAAAAAAAAAAATTCATAGGGTTCTACAAACCAGCTTTTTGGTGCCACCTTCTGCTCCGTATGGTGTGACATCACATACCAATATCAATCCTTGGGCTGACAGGTGAGAAATGTACTTAATGGAAAAAGATGCACATGCTCTTGACACCTGGTTTTGTAATATATAGTTATATGGTTTTATATAGTCATGTTATGTTGTTTTTTTTGTGCCAAATTGGTTTAGAACAGTTGTTGAATAAACAATTGAACTGACAAATTATGTCTGTCTATATTTGATTGACAGTTTTATTGATCACTGAGATCACACATTGACTTGGAATGAAGTATAAAAAAAAAAATAGCTTAGACAGTAGTAAACTACTTTTGCCATATCGCTGTAGCTTAGCTTGCTACATTTCCCAGGGTGGTAGCTTCAGTGTAGTGAAGCTACATTTAATGTAGTGTAACTGCTAGCTTAGCTCACTACATTTTCTAAGTAGCTTGCCCAACACTGGTTTCTGGCTGCCTTTCAAATGATACTCTGATGGGACATGATTCAGTACCTAATGAGGGGATGATATTGTTAATAAGCTGGGTGATATGTAGAATAAAAAAGTTACTTCCACTTCCAAAAGTTAAACAGCCACAAGAAGATAAAATGTGCGCTGTTTTTTATAACAATGTGCATGTTAACAGACTCAATGGGTTGATGTAGTGTAACCAGTCCATAAGAAATATAACTGTCAACACTGCAGTTTTTTAATGTTGTTCCGTTTTATCCAAACAAACAAGTCGTGAAAACGGACATCTTCTATTTACACATTATCTGTTCTCTCTCTCTCTCTCTCTCTCTCTCTCTCTCTCTCTCTCTCTCTCTCTCTCTCTCTCTCTCTCTCTCTCTCTCTCTCTCTCTCTCTCTCTCTCTCTCTCTCTCTCTCTCTCTCTCTCTCTCTCTCTCTCTCTCTCTCTCTCTCTCTCTCTCTCTCTCTCTCTCTCTCTCTCTCTCACACAGTCTATAATATTTCATTGTTTTTTTCTTTGCCTTTTAGACGTTTTCTTGACATCAACCCTAAACGTAGATCAAAAACAAAGAAAGGAAAAGTGACTTCAAAGAAAACTGGCCAAGTTGTCCAAAAAAAGAACATCACTGTAAGCCCACAAGTTTCCTCACTTCTGCGAAAACTTGCAGACTTCGAATGGAATTTTGTTTAGTTCCCATCAGCAGGTGCATTAAAAGTAAATATGATTATTGCATCGTTAATTCCATGTATTAACATACGACTGGCATTTCAGCCAATTTGGTCTTTTCTTTTTCTTTTTTTGACTCTTTCTAGGTCACTTTCAATTTGTTAAAGGTAAACAAGATTACTGCATTATTAAGTGCTAACTGTTAACTTTCTGATGTTAAAATAACATTTTACATGTTTTAAAAAAAAAGAAAGAAAAAAATACAGTTGTCATTTCAGCCAATATGTTCATAAAGCAATTGTCCTTTGCTTTTAACCTAAATAAATGTTTTAAAACAGAATGTTGGTTTCTTTTTTCTAGTGTGACTACTCTTATGAAACTTTATAGTATAATATTTTAAATTATGTAATAATTAAAGCAGTTTTTTCCCTGTAAAAAATACAATTTATTGCTGTAGACAACAGTATAATACCATAAAATTATGTGGTATATACTGTATTTTGTAATTACAGTGCAGTACTGTAAATGCTTTTACAGTTTTAGTTCTGTAAAAATACAGAATGTGGCTGGCAACCCAGCTGCCAGTATTCTACTGTAAATTTACAGCACAACATATTACAGTACAATACTGTAAATGCTGTTTGCAGTACTAGTTCTGTAAAAATACAGAATGTGGCTGGCAACCCAGCTGCCAGTATTTTACTGTAAATTTACAGTGAAAAGTTTTACAGTGTAGCATATAGCAGTAGGTACGGTATATTGAGCTGCTTTCACTTTATTACACAGATCTAACACACACATGCAATTTATTTACTTGCTGTTTACGTTCACAGACATAACCGACTGTGTTGTGAACTTTTTTTGTTTTTGACCATTGTGTGTGTTTGACAGTTTTAGCGCAATAAGACGTGAAAGAGAACGTCTAGATTATTAATGTAACCCCTGTTACCTGAAGGAGGGAACAGAGACATTACGTCAGAACGACTGACAAATTAGGGTCTCGCCTGGGAGCAGAGTGGTAACAGAACAAAAAAAATGCACATTGGCGAGTGAGATTTGCATCGCAAGCCACTCCCCCACTTTCGGGTATATCCGCTTCATGGTATATAAGGCAGCGTGCGAATACTCGCATCAAGTTTTTAAGGCACAGGAGTTTTAGCGATGGGACGTTACATCTCCGTTTCCTCCTTCGGGTAACGGGGGTTACATTAGTAACCTAGGTGTTCCCTATTAGTCAGTAACGTTCGATGTTACATCAGAACGACTGACAATTTGATGTAACGTAATGTAAATTTATTTCGAACAATTTAAAAAAGAAAAAGAAAATAATAATAAAAAAACAGCAACATAAAATTTTCAACTGTAAAATAAAAACAAAACAATACAATAGAAGAAAAAAAAAATGTTGCATAATAATCAACCTGTTCGAAAAGGGATAGGTAGAAGCTCTAGGCTTATCAGGATCTACCCCCAGTTACTAACCAAACCAAATTGAACGAGATAAATCAACATATCATTTAATAAAATACAAAACAAAATGACTGAATTAACAAATGCCTTATCCTAATATTAAAGGGTTAGTTCACCCAAAAATGAAAATTAAGTCATTAATTACTCACTCCCATGCTGTACCAACCCCGTAAGACCTTCGTTCGTCTTCGGAACACAAATGAAGATATTTTTGATTAAATGTGACAGCTGGATCACTCCTCCATAGGCTCCCTAAGGGAATGAATCCTGACGTCCCAGAAAGTCAATGAAGAAAATGTTTAAATATGCCATGTCACAACAGTGGCTCAACTATAAGTTTATCAAGCGACGAGAATACTTTTTGTGCGGAAATAAAACAAAAATAACGACTTTATTCGACTATTCCTTTTCTTCCTTGTAGGCCTGAAACGAGACTTCAAGAGATTTCCACGACGCATGCGCGAGAATTGCGATCTCCTTCAACTACTTCAGTTAAGTTCTCGCACGTGCGCGTTGTGGAAATCTCTTGAAGTCTCGTTTCAGGCCTACAAGGAAGAAAAGGAATAGTCGAATAAAGTCGTTATTTTTGTTTGTTTTTTCGCACAAAAAGTATTCTCGTCGCTTGATAAACTTATAGTTGAGCCACTGTTGTGACATGGAATATTTAAACATTTTCTTCATTGACTTTCTGGGCCGTCAGGTTTCAATCCCTTAGGGAGCCTATGGAGGAGTGATCCAGCTGTCACATTTAATCAAAAATAACTTCATTTGTGTTCCGAAGACGAACGAAGGTCTTACGGGGTTGGTACAGCATGGGGGTGAGTAATTAATGACTTAATTTTCATTTTTGGGTGAACTAACCCTTTAAGATAAAGAAACAGAAACCAATTGTCGAGCATGCTTTACAAGTTAAGAGTTATCATTCGCCCTCACCACTTCTGTAATTATCAAAAATAAAACGTTTGTACCTTTTTTTAAATTGCAACATATTAACACTTTGTTTGATCGAATTGCTCAGACCATTCCACAATAGCACCCCAAAAACAGAAATACACATACTTTTGAGCTTTGTCCGAGTCCTATGTTGTCTCAATTTTAACTCCCCTCTCAAGTTATAACCCCCCTCCCTGTCTGTGAATAGTTGTTGTATGTTTCCAAGCAACTGCTTATTTGTTGCTTTATAGATTAATTGAGCGGTCCTAAATTTAACCAGATCATTGAACTTTAGAGTGTGCAATTTTAAATACAGTAAATTGGTGTGCTCATGGTATCCTACTTTATTAACCCTCTGAGGTCTAAGGGTTTTTGGGGTCCTTGAGGTGTTCTGACATGCTCTGACATTTGTGCTTTTTTCAGTTATTTATAAACATGTTAATGGCAAAGGTGTAAATTCACTCAATATAGCACAAACTGGGCTACCGTAATTTCTGAGCAACAATTATGTACATGTTTGTATTTTTGAGAGAATATTGCTTATGCATGGTTATTGAAAAAACTAAAACTTAAAGTGTTTGAAATAAGGCCACAAAACCAGTGTTAATTTCGTTGACGAAAATAATGACGAAAATTATTCGTCAACGACATTTATTCACAGACGAAAACGAGACGATAACTAAATAAAACCTAGTTTTGAATAACAAAAACTATGACGAAAATCTATTGACATTTTCGTCAACGAATAAAAACTAGACGAAAATGTTATAGTGACGATCTGGAAAGCGATCCAGTCAGAACTGATGTCCTGCGCGTGTGTGGTAGATGCGCACATTTGTACAGTAACTTGATCTACCCCGCGGTCTCATAAAACGTTAAAAAATATAAACGTCAGGGAGAATGAGTAGAGCAGACATATAGATCTGAATAAGAGTGACGACGCAAAAAAGAGCTCTATTCGGTGCGGCTTTCTGTGCGCACACACCTAACCCGAAGCGTGCAGCCACATAGACGCATATAGCCTACAGCGCGCGAGTAGCTACTGAACTGAGCTATCTTTCGTGTCTGAATCGAAAAAATAAACACAACATTATGTCTAAATGTCCGTTTTGGAGAGTATTCATGTAAACTATGTCGGTTATGTCTTAAACAGTTGTGAGTGTATCGGATGTGCATCAGTGCGATTGTATCCGCATGTGTGCGTAATAAATATAAATATAAGTGCGTAATAAACCTAATGCGGTCTGTGTCCTTAATATTCAAGCAACAAAAGAAAAAGAAAGCATTCACTGTTTGTTAATAGCTTTAATAAGGATTAATTCTATTTAATTCATACAAATAAATATGTCTGCTTGAAAGAATAAAGAATGATGTATGCAAGTTATAAAGAATGATGTATGCAAGTTATAAAGAATGCATCTACCGGTATCATTCATTGAAAAGAAGACTGTGTTTTACTTTAGGAAAAGTGGTTTTATTTAATTTTAAGATATTTTTTAATTCACAATAGTTAAATCTGTATTGCATATTCAAACTTAAAAATCATTCATATTAATAGGTTAATAGATGTTTTCTCCGGTATATGGGTTTGGACATTTAAGCGAAATTCTAAATTAATACATTACACTTAAACTAAACCCATTATATTTTAGTCGACTAAATCTACTGTAGATTTAGTCGACTAAAATCGTATTGTATTTTGTCGACTAAAACTAGACTAAAACTAAAACAATTCAGATGACTAAAACTAAACGGCATTTTAGTCAAAAGACTAAGACTAAAACTAAATCAAAATTTGCTGTCAAAATTAACACTGCACAAAACACATACTAAATATGTGTCCACAAGACTTTTGACTAATGAGTGTTGTTGCCTAGAATTTTTGCTTCAAAATGATCTGAAAATCATCCTGCCTAATCATTTACACAAACACATACACTGATTTAAATTTTATTAGACACCTTTTGTTTGGAAAGGCAATATGCGTGGAGGCGTGTTCACACCTGAGAAGACAAAGGCCGGATAATGTGCCACATAATGAGCTGCATATTAATTAGTCCTTTCACACAGGTGTGTCACAGGATCCCAAAGAATGCAAGGACAAAAGAAATTATCTATATATCCTATACATATTTTACAATTAGAAATTGTAAGGTTACAATTACAACAACAATTACATTTTTAACAATATTTCAAGTGTATTTCTTTGTAAAAAGTATACATTTTATCATACGTATTAAAAAAAGGTAAGGATTCATTAGTTTGAATATTGGAACAAACACTATAATAACATTTTAGTTGATAATTCAATATACCTACTTTATTTTTGACAAAACATCATACTATAGTATATTTAACTATGAGCAGAAATTGGTGAACAAAAGCGTACCTATTTAATGTGACAGTAGTCTTTTTTTACAGTCAAAACTTTATAATCTATCCAAAACTAATCACAAAATCTTGTCTAAACATTCATATTTAGTCTGTAATATAATGTGTATGATATATTAGTATATACATGTGAATTTGCAGCTTGTTGCTTATACAGACATTTTATTTCAACATATTTCAGTCTATTTTTACTCATCTTAGTAGGCTATAGCAATATAGTTTGTATGTGTTGTTCATGTAAACATAACGTTTACTAATGTAGGTGCGAGAGTGAATGAACAAGGCACAGACACTCGCTGTATAACTGTAGTAAACAAAGCGCGCACGCCTATGCCGTTCACAAATCATTTAGCCTACACACAGACACGCAATTCATATTTAAACAGTCTTTTTGCGGTTTACAGTCAGACACTATTCAATATCGTGATTAGAACAAAGCACTTAAGAATAAATGACTTACTACATCAGCTGGATCCGTCATTCGAAATGAAACTACCAGCACTTCTGGTACATTTTCCAGGGTTAGATAGTATTATTCCTCACAGCGAAAGGATACGCCGTGTACACAGCTGTACAAGATACTTACTAAACACGATGTGTTTTATAATCCAGCTGGTGGGCATTGGCATGTTTGAATGGCTTGCCTTAGGACATTTGCGTTTGAATAGCGCTCGCTCTCCGTGGGCGTAGCACATTAACGCGTAATTAGGTATAATGAGCTGGAAAGAAAAATACTGACATCTCTCTCTTTTCATACAGATTACATAAACTGAGAATATTAGTTTTTTTTATATAAATTAATTCATTTAAAAGAAGAGAGTTCAAGCTTCATTATGGAAAAACACTCGTGCCTGTATGACAAGTATTCGCGGAATTAGTTCATTTTCGGACGCGTTTCAGAATGGACTTAACTGACAGAGAGAAGGCAGAACGCGCATCATGTTTGTTTTTCTTTATTTGGCGAAAAGCACAACACTTTGTTTTTATTGTGAGTATCCACAAAAAATAGACACTTATCAGGATCTAATGATGTACAACACTTAATATGTTAGATCAAAATCAACAGAGTATTTTGAGTTTCTTTTGCACTGATAAGAAAAAAGCGAGACTATCGCGCCGGCGCGATAGCCGACCTCAGAGGGTTAACTAACCTAATTGCTCGTTTTTGTATTGTGCTTAATGTTTGTAAGGTGGTTTTGTAGGTGTTTCCCCATACTTCAACACAATAATTCAGGTAAGGCAACACAAGTGAACAATACAAAATATAAAGTGCTTTTTTACTCAATACATGCCTTGCTTTCCCCATTACTCCAATACTCTGCGCTACTTTTGTTCTGACATACTTGATGTGGGGTTTGGGATCCCTATAGAATAAGCCAACACCGCTGCCACTTCCAGCACCCCAAGCAAGCCTCCTGGTCCTACCGGAAGGGACAGGGCTGTGCACAGAGAATGTAAAATAACTGATTTTCCATTAAACCCGAACAGTGAGATTATTGGACAATTCCAACTGGAAAGGGACGCTACGGACACCAAGTCCTACCTGGAGGGAGGTGACGTGAAGTTACACACATGGACTGATCAACAGGGAATGTGAATGGCACGAAGTGAACTGAGTCACTTCTGACTCCATAGGAGGAGATTGCAGGCAAGTTGCAACATACGATGGGAGCACAGACCAACCTGACGGTTGATGTATGCAACGGTCGATATGTTGTCCGTCCAGACCAGTACATGTTTGTCACACAGCAATGGTGGAAACCGGCACAATGCAAATTGCACTGCTAGCAACTCGAGGCAGTTGATATGCCACTGCCTGCCCGTCGCATACAGAACCCCAACTCATGTGGGATCTCCACGTACCCTTTGACCACCCCACCATAGAGAGTAGTGAGAGCGGAGGAGGCTGCATAGTGGTTTCTGACAGAAAGAGGTGAGCTCCTCATGCACTTGGAAGTGGGTGGGCCGCGGTGATTCACCCAGCGGGAGCGCTCCCACTGTAATCCTCAGATCACTCTGTGTATTAACCTAACTGGCCCTCTGCTGTGCAGAAGAACCAGATCAGTGAATAACAGAGGGGACACCACCTCTTTCGAGGTATCTTAGTCTCGATCTCAACATCGTGATGGCCATCTTCCCGCAGTGGGTGCATGACTGATCAACGAACACCACATCAACGTGCTTATGGCCCTGACACGTGAGGAAGAGATTATGGCTTTCAGACGGGGCCAAGAAACGATTGCAGTAGTGGAAACTACTGCCCGGTATCCTTTAGGTGTCCTAAAGACTGTAGAAAAGAGATACAGGATACAATTCATATTCTCAGAAAGATCAAGTTCAAGATGCTAACTATCAAAATGAGTCACAAATTCAACATCACGATTGGTTCGTCACAATCAATCTCAACGACGCATACTTTCATATAGAAATTGTTCCACATCACAGGAAGTTCCTGATGTTTGCTTCCGGGGGCGAAGCTTACCAACCTCAGGTTATTCCATTAAACCTAGCTTTGTCACCCCGCACTGACCAGTCTGAAGAGCTTGCGCTTCAACATCGAAATCGATTCTTGCTCATCTTGTCTCTCTGGGGTTGAGATGCAACGCCAAGAAAAGTGTTCTCTCTCCCGCCCAGAGGACAATGTACTTAGGGGTTAAATGGTAATCATTCACCATCGGGGGCACAACTGTGTTCTGTTCGTGTCAAGACCATTTTAAACTCCTTAAGCAACATCAGGCTAGGTCATGACTTTACTGTTAAAAAAACCCTAGGTCTTATCCGTCCACAGTGATCCTTATGGGCCTTTTGCACATGAGACCGCTTCAGTTCTAGCTCAGAGCCAGGGGATGTCATCCAAGGGCCAATCCCCAAAGGTAAATAAGGGCAAGGGCACATGCTGAGTGCTTAGTGCCCTTTCTAAAACTCCATATTTATGGCAAGTCATGCGCTGAATGCATTGTGCACTTTCTAAAACACCTGTTTATGGTAAGGGTTGCATGCTGCGGCTTCATTCCCTTTCTATGTGGCTCAGACCCCGGTTCCTCACCTTGGGTCCCACTCTAGTTGCGTGTTGTTGTCACAAGATGCTAACGACAGACGCTTCCCGTACGGACTTGGGAGCGGTCTTAGGTCGCCGTCCATCCCAGGGGATCTGGTGAGGTCATCATCTCGATTGGCACATCAATTGCCTCAAATTGATGGCTGTATTTCTGGCCCTGAAGTACTTCATCCACCAGTTAAAAAGGGCTACCATATCCTAGTGCAGGTGGACAACACTACGGTAGTCTCTTACATAAATCGTCAGGGCAGTTTGCGTTTGTGCCGTCTGAACAGGCTAGCACAAGAGGTTCTTTTTGGGCTCAGGGCAAGTTTCTGTCCCTCAGGGCGATCTACATTACAGTATATTTGAATGTGCGAGTAAACTTACTGTCCAGACAGACATCGAATGGGGAGTGGAAACTCAACCCCGTAGAGTTAAAAAAGTAAAAGGTAGTAAAAAATATGGGAAAGATTCTACAAAGCAGAGGTGGACCTCTTCACCTCTCAAGGGACAATGTAATGCCCCCTCTACTCCTCTCACTCACCCAGCCCTCCTGGGTCTGGACACAATGTCACATACATGGCCCAGAATGTACCTGTATGCTTTCCCTCAATTGCTCTGCTACCGGGAGTTCTGGCTAAATATTGCCAATAAGGGTCTTGCCTCTTACTGATAGCGTCACGTTGGTCGAACCAAGTTTGGTTCTCAGAGATAGTATCCCTCCTCGACGGCTCGCCCTGGGGTGATACCAAACAGGAAGGACCTTCTGTCGCAAGCACAGGATATTTCATTCCCGGCCCAAGTCATGGAACCTTCAGGTCTGGTCTCAATAACTTCAGCTGAAAGCCCATTCTCAGTGCTAGGGCTCACTCCACAAGAAGGATCTATGCCACTAAATGTGGTGTCTTTGAGAGGTGGTTGTACTGCACATCATGTGGACCCAGTCCCCTGCAAAATTGCTCCAATGCTGGAGTTTCTGCTGGAGAAATGATCAGCAGACACATGCCCCACAACTCTCAGGGTGTATGTGGCCGGCATCGCGTTTGCTTAATGGCATATCGCAGTTAGTTCCTTCATGGGACTTAGCTCTAGTCCTTGAGGGGCTGGTTGAGAATGCGTGCTTGTGAGCACACACTACACAGCGTGCGGGGTCCAGACTAGGGCTGGTCCGAATACCATTTTTTGAGCTTCGAAGTTTCGGTAGTAATGAACATCGAATATTCGAATCTCTATATGTTTGCATTTTGATTATTTCGAGAACTGTTCATCCAAACGACTTCACAGGGGAGTGCAGTGTCGTATTTGGTGCAATATAGATAGACAGGCGAGACGTGACACGTTCAGAATTAATAAACTACAGAACAGCGCGAGCGGGAAACGGCGCGCCTCACGCGAGCAGAGCTTATATGCTCCGAGAACGGACACTGCACTAGTGATATAAAACACACACACACACACAGGTCTGTTAACTTAAGCAATATTTTTAATAAGGTAGTCTAACATTTTTCTCACTAACCAAATAACTGACAAAGTAGGGTAGATTTAAATGAAGCGGCGCGCCTCACTGCGAGCAGGGCTTATGTTCAGAGAATGGACACTACACTAGTGATATAAAATACACACACACAGGTCTTTTAACTTAAGCAATATTTTTAATAAGGTTTATTCTTATAATATTTTTCTCACTGACAAAGTAGGGTAGATTTAAATAAAGAAAAACGAAATTTAAATAAAGAAAAACGAATTTTAAATCTAGAAAAAACGAAATTGTGACGTGACGTCCCAGTAAAATCTCAAAGTCTCCTATATTTCACAGTAGATTAATAATAACGGGTAAAAAGGATAATACATTTTGTTTCTATTATTCTATTTTCCACAATGTCAAAGCAATGCAGCTTAACCCAAAATACAAGGTCAGGCATGCACTTCTGTCCATACAAACTCCGCTGTTCTGCGCTCTAGCCAGATAATACTCCCGTTGCAGGAAAACTTTTAGTAGTCCAAGAAGCAGCAAATATATTTATTAAGTAGCTATAACGAAGTTATATGTTAAGTATTATATTTCACCAGATTTTATAGTGTAAAACATATTCAAGCGCGAATGAGAACCGTTTCGAGGGGGATACCAGGTGTAAAAAAAAAAAAAACGAATATTCGAATGTCACATTTTCAAATCGAATACCAACCCACCGAACGAATATTCGAATATTCAGGTCCAGCCCTAGTCCAGACACCCCCAAAGAGGCAGTGTTGGTATTCGCTTTCCCTTGGCGCTAAGCGCAGCATTGAGAGTAGTTTTTGAAAGGGAACGTCTTGGGTTAGTTAGCTGGAACCATGTTCCCTGAAAAAGCGCAATGACATGCACTCGAGGCCGTATTGAGGATGTGCCAGGACAACTCTTCAAACTAAGGGATACCTGAAGGTGCACCTGCAGCACATCTAATTATAGTCTTCAAGTTTAAAGCCAAAATTATTTTGCCGCGTTAACACGCATAATTCACAGATGGTCACATGAAGACGAGTTCCCATAGCACTAAGTGCAGCTTCTCATTCCCACTTTTTCAGGGAACAGGGTTACAGCCAAGTAACCCGAGACGTTTTTTTCCTTCCACTCAAAAATTGGCATTTACAACATAGTAGGGCTGTATTCAACCAAAGAAAATCTTGGTCGACGGAAGTCCTGAAATTTTCGACTAAAAATCGACTAAAAATGACGTTAGAAAAAAAAAACGTTAAATTAATTAGCTGTTCACTGTGCGTAGTAGGCCTACTTGTCCGCCTAAATGAATTATAAATAAACATAAAAAACTAGTAGGCTATTTGCAGTATATTAAATCGTTTTTGACCTAATTATTTTGCACTGACATGAGTCTGACACATGAGTCTGTCGGCTCTGACAGCGCTGCATCACCTGCACCTGCGCAATATCATAGCCTATGATTTCCGAAAATAGTAGGCTACTATGTTGTCAACTAGTGATATCATCACAAGAACTGTTGAGGAATATGCAACATAATTTAGACAATTAGTTTTGTCATATGTTATAATAATAAGTTATAACTGTCAGACACTATCATTTCAGCCGCTCTGCATGTTCTCGCACCGAGCTAGGCTGAACATGAGCTCAGCTTCGCGGCTGAGACACGAATAGACTATTAACTTAAAGCTTTTACTCTTAATAAACACAAAAGGCACGTCCACTTTAATAAAAAAAATAATATTTATTAAACAAACCAGATCAAGAGCAGAAACGAAATAAAGTGCATAACTGAAAAAATAAAGCATCTTAGGCTCAAAACCAACACACATATATAGGCTCCAAATAAAAAATAAAAAGTTAGGTTATCACACTAAAACATTGAAATATGCACATTCTGATATGTTCATAGCCTACTCAAAACAGAAAGGGCAAGCTAACGCAGACAAGTGAGCTTACCACTTTTAAATGATATGTCATGTTTGTCGTCGAGCTGTGGAAAACTGTTGCTTGCAAACTTTGCATTCGACCTTTTTCCCTTTATTAATTTTAACAACATGCTACCACACTGAGGACTGACAATTAAACGCTCTCAAAATTAAATAAATAGTATTCAGCATCAAAGCTTCTATACTTATCGTTCTCTCTTGGTTTGGGCTAATCCAAAAAAGGTGAAAACAAGGGGGGTGTTCTGAAGACAGACTGTTACCTGTGAAACAAGGGTACTCTGAATATGTAACAAATTTACTCTGAACCGTCCCCCCGCCCCCCCCCCCCCCAGAAGTTAGTGCTTTCCACCAGATGAAATGAGCGCGCCTTAGCACGGCAAAACTAATGAAATGAGCGCGTCCCAGCGCGGCAAAACTGATGAAATGAACGCGGCAAAAAATCGACCAATCAGAATTTTGGTCGAACCAGAACGTATCGACCAACTAATCGACTAATCGACTGGGACAATACAGCCCTAACAACATAGTGTAATAAATTATCAGTGGGGGATTTTGTGCTGAAACTTCACAGACACATTATGGGGACACCTGAGACATCTTGTAAAAAGGGACATAATTTAAATTCACATAAGTACTACCAGCAATCATGTATAGTTTATAAATACACATGTCAATGGAAGTGGCCATATTAACTAGATAACTATAAAGTTTACTCTATTCTTCTCCCAGTTCACTGGCCACTTTCATATATTTTGGGAGAAGTGGATGAATTTTTGTTTTGTAAATCTGACAGTTCTCTGCATTGCAGCACAAACTAACATGGCGAAGGCCATTGCCCATTATAGATTATGATGATCATTGTAAAGGTGTTTAAACGAATCAGAATAAGAATATAAGACATTTTACAATATAGTTAAAAAGCCATTTTTGAATAAAATATTTAGAATATTCTGAAAAAAAAAAGAAAAATGAAAAGAAACTGATCATTAAACTCACACCAGGGACTCAACTAGAATATTTTTAACTTGCATGTGAAAGGATCAATTCATAAACAAGAAAAATGTTGACTCTTTAACCAGCGGCTTTGCAAGTTCATTTGTCTTTTCTTTGGATCAAGTTTTTAATCATGAGATCTCAGCTGCAGGGGAGGTCTGAAGGGCATGAAGAAACAATTTGACACACCACAGAAAGTTTATTGCTCTCTTTAAATTTTGCAATGTCAAGCTAGTTTTTCACCCTTTTGATTTTACTTGGAGTAAATAAGAGAAAGAGAAAGTTTTTATTTCATGGAGCATTTCTGCTCCCAGCATCCCCTGTAGAATTAACTCACAGCAAAGTGTCGAGTTCAGCAACCTCACCATGGATCTCTACTCATTACCCACACTCCACCTCTTCTGCCATACTCCCCACCTCTCCGTATCCTGTATGCCTCAAGCACACCCTCTCCATCGCTCATGCTGGTTTGATGCTTCCATGTCTTACATTTTTTGATATTGCACTTTTTTCTTGTCCTCTACACTCTGCCTGTCTTTTCTCATGCTGTATTTTTTATTTGCCAACCACTGAAACACGCTTTTTTCCCCCAAGCATAGTTTATGTCCAAAGGAGGAACTTTGTGTTGGACCTCGGTCCCAAGACCCTCTATTACAGACACTGAACGATATAAAGTTATGAGACTCACAACTTAATTTTAGAATAGTATGAAATGAAATGAAAAATATGAAACATATGAAAAACAAGTGAATCATGGAACAGTCATAATAGCTTTGTGTTCTGTCAACTTCTTGCCTACATACCTGTAGCCTGTCATTAACGTCCATTGATGATCCGCACTTTCTAATTTTGTATGGATTGACTAGGAGTATACACACAGTCTGATTGCAAAACCCATTCGATTGACTCAGACTTAAAAAAATAAAAATAAAATTGTTTCTTCAATGGATTTAACCAACATGGTGGAAAAACGCCTAAAACGGTTTCCAAGGATAAAGGACAAGGTATTAGAAAGACATCAACATTAACAAATCATATATTGCTTATGATGTTTATGTCACAATCAAAGATAAAAAAAGTGGGCCAGAACTAACTGTAATGGAGTCCTTTAAATTAAATTTTCTTTTTAAATCAGTAGCACTCAATGAACTGTAAATTCAAATAGCTTTCCTGACTCGCATATACTTAGTTAACTTTACTCAGTAATATAAAATACATTTTATACACGGCACTTGTGAGAGCATCTTTACGTTTTTGGAATAATAATAATAATAATAATAATAATAATGTAAGTAAATCAAGCGTGCAACTTTTGTGTGAATGTTTTTTTACTGTCAGTCGCTCATTTTTGCTAATCTTCTTAATGTGTACCAAATAATTGTGATTTTCAGTGCTTGAAGAATATGGTTTGGCCTCTTACTCTTTTGGCGTAAGTCGACTTGCGTAGGCTGTCTGCCGGAGGAAGCTAGTTATTTTAGTCGATAAAGTTTTAAATATAGATATTTTTCTTACACAAACGCAACGCTTCACTTCAGAAGGCCTTTATTAACCCGCCAGAGCTGCATGGAGCACTTTAATCATGGATGGATGCACTTTGATGGACTTTAAAACAGAAATGGCCATTCTGCCATTATAAAGCTTGTAAGAGCCAGGACATTTTGTAATATAACTCCGATTATATTCGTCTGAAAGAAGAATGTCATATACACCTAGGATGGCTTGAGGGTGAGTAAATCATGGGATAATTTTCATTTTTAGGTGAACTATCCCTTTAAGAATCTGGATAAAAAAAAAGATAAATGATAAATACTTATTGGGGCATGGATTAAAGGCAGTGTAGGCAGGGCAGAAAACTGACAACAATTAATAAATATTTTTATTGTTTGGTTTTATTCAGGTATTTAATGTTGATGAAGCCTGGGCACAAGTATCCGTTGGGGTGCTGACTGTCATTGATGAAGAAGAGCCTCTCTCTCCAAATAAACTCTACCTTTGCCCAGTGTCTACTGCCATCATTGTGGACAGTGGTATTGTAATGGATAATCTGCAGAACCTGCCTCAGGCAATTTGCGTCTATTTTGGTCTGTCTTATGCTTTAAATTTGGATTACCCAAAAGACATGAAAAACACTTTTAACTTCATTAAGAAAGTGATGCTTGGTTTGGGACAGAACAAACTCCCACCGAAACTGCAATCTCTGAAAAATCTCCTGTTGAGTTAGGATGTAATCAAATGTGCAAGAGTCAGGATGTTTGGCATTAGACTGCATTCGTTTATGACAGTGGAATTAGATTAGTTTATAGAAAAATAAAAGGGAAACTAAGGCACTTGTTTAAAATTGTCAGCCCATTGGTTCATGAGCAAGTTAAGAGGCTGCCAGTGTATTCATTTATAATGTATATGTGTGTCAGAGACATTGCTTTTTCATTGTTTAATGAATGTAGCCACTTTTTTGCACTTGTCAGCTTGTTGGTTCTATATAGCAAGTTTGGTCTCCAAAGTGTTATTGATTAAATCGAGTAATTGTTATTTATTGAATTGTTATAAAACGGTTAGTTCCAATCATTGATTCTGATTGGTCAATAGCTGTGTTTTATTCATGAAAAAACACAGCTATGACTGCTTCACCCAACGGTTCTATGCATCACTACACAACACCCCTAGCAGCCACTCTTAGCAACTTGCCAAACACATGTTTGGTCTCATTGATATTGTTCATTGAATAGTAGAATATTGTGACAGATCGAGAAAAGCGAGTGTACCTGCATTTACAGTTGACATTAGCCTGGGTTTCCCCATGCTGCCTTGCCGCAGCGCGATTTTATTCACGCTGCTAGGCAGTCTGGATTCCATGATCCAGATTTTTGCCTCATCTAGGGAACCAATCACAGAACGGGGAGGGAGCAGCGAGACGATGACAACGTCTATGCGACACACTGAAGCAGTTTGTTTATACCTATGGATCCAACATGGCAGCAGACGCGAAGTTACCTTTCGATGCAGCCTTACGGCCGTTTCACACCGCAAGCGTGAGCGGCACTTGAGCAGCTTTTGAGTATTCACACTTGTCTAGTAAAAGACACACATGTCTTGTAAAACTCACTAGACATGCTTATTCTGTGCATTTTGGGCACTTTTTGTGTGAAATCATTTATTTTTGTCCATCAAAAGTGTGCTTTCACTTTAATTTAGCATGAGCAGTGCAGCAAAACCAGATTCAACATCGAAACCCCCGCTTCATTGCTGCTCACGCACTGCTCCTGCTCCCGGTGTGAATGCACTCATTGATTAACATGCGCGCCGCTCATACATGCGGTGTGAAACGGCCGTTAGATACACACCATCGTGTACACATAAATCTCTGACCCATCGTCTTCTTCCTCGTCTAATTTCTGTCGCTCTACATACGTCATCTGGTATAATTGAAACGATTGGCTATGAGCTACGTACAGGCCCATTGGATAGACTAGGGGTGGAGCCGAACCCGAATACGGTATTCGGAAAGGCACAAACAGAGCCGATCCTGACCTCCCTGGGGCCCTAAGCAAAAATCTGTTAGGGGCTCCTACCTGACCCATGAGCCATGTAAACCATTTGCCATTGCCACACAGTCACACCTGACACCCCAGTTCTCCCACTACAATCCTCCCTCGTTTAGTTAGTACTAATGAAAATGTAATTCCTGATATCAGAAATAGACATATTTTATATTAATATCAATAATTCACATTTTAAATAGTACAAATTTAATTATTGATATCAAAAATGCATCCTGTGAATTAATAAAAGCTAAAATGGCTTGCCATTGCATGTCACTGTGTTTTAAATGATAAAAGCAATAATTGATACTTGATGGTTATTATTTACTGAGGGATGTGCATCCATATTGACCAGTATGTCCAGCCAATCAACATTTTAAATGCAATATAGTCAATGTCAATAGATTGCTTTCCATCTTGCTTTATTGCAGAGTTGTAACTAAACTGACTTGGAGACTAGATAATCAATTGTCTTGTTTTAAAAGTATGAGCGCCTAATGAGGAGTGCCATCACGCCCATATTGTACTGGTAACTGGTCCCCATATGTTTCACTGGAAAGTGCGCGTTTCATTTCCTGCACGCGCATATGAACTCATGTTAACGCACGACGCGGTTATCTTTTCCGAGCTGCAGTTTATAAACAAATACCGTTGTCCGTTGCCCTTTGTATTATCAAACGTAATCTCATGAAAGTGCGTATCTATACCACGAATTTAATTTCTCGTGCTATTTATACGCCAAAAATGTTTTTTTTTGCGTGCATAAGCTACGCACTGTAAATTTCTTGGGTAGGGAGTGCGTGCATATTATACGCCAAAAAGTGCGTATCATGCACGCAAAAACTATTTTTGGCGTAAAAATGGCACAAGAAATTAAATTCGTGGTATAGATACGCGCTTTCAATTCACTCACATGGTGTTTTTCTCAGTCTCTTTTCGTGACCAGAAGGATAGTTCCGCTTAGTTATCTCATCGATGTTGTAAACTTTGATTGACGCGCTTTGACACGAGGGGGAGGCGGGGCCTTGAGTTATTTGCGGGGCCCTACGCAACTTGCGTAAAGTGCGTATAGGGAGGATCGGCTCTGGGCACAAATAACGTGTTTTCTACGAATACTTATTTCGAACAAATACTTATTACAAATATTTGTATTCAGGAACAAGAAAAACTTTATATCAAAAAGCTGCATTTCCTCATGAGACCGCAGTGCGTGAGTGACGTTCAGGAAGAGGTGACTGACAGGCTGCTCCACACAGCAACAGAGAGGGCTCGGCTGAACGAAAAAAACACTTAACTGCATCACTATTTTTGTTGCATAGATTTTTGTACCTTAAATGGGTTCTGGAGGCAGTTTATAACTTTCGAGAAGCGAGTTTGATCGAGAGATTATTCCATGTACGCACGTCAGAGACGCCCGCGCCATTGGATGTGCAGTTGCCGCAGCACAGACTATGAGTGAGCCAGACGCTCCATGTGCTAGCTGTGCAGCAGATGGAAATGTGTTTTACATGAAAGCTTCAGTAAATCGAGGAAAAGGAGTTTTTCCTTTTCAGTAAATCAAGGAAAAGGAAGCTTTTATGTAAAACGCATTTGAAGCTGCACAGCTAGCACCATCACATCCAATGGCGCGGCTGCCTCTGACGTACGACCAATGAGCTAGCCCTACGTCATTAAACGTCAGAACCCGACAAGGGGGCGTGGCCTTACTCGAATACAAATACAAATACTTTTCCCCCCTCAACAAATACAAATACAGATACAAATACCGGCTGCTTTGCACACCCCTAGGAAAGACATTCTTAGCACCCAATAAATGGCTCTGGGCATTCGTAAACCACGCCTCAAATACGAGAAAATAAACATGTGGTTCCCAGACTCAAGTCTCAATGAGACTGACGTTAGCCAGGCTAAGTAGACATAGCATTGTCCTTCAGGTCAGTCCTATATTCATAATAAAAATAAATCCGTTTGAATGTCTGCTATGATATCTTGTCCTTTTAACAGTTAAGGGGTTTTATTTATTTAAAAAAAAAAAATTATTATGCTTGCAAACAATACAAAGATGACAATCATGGTATGCAATTTTGTAATAAAATTGCAAACATGTCTGTACAAATATAACAACAATATGTACAATGGCATCTGAACATACATAATAAAGGAAGAAGTTAGCAATGTATAACTGACTAAAACACAGAAAAAAATAAGAGCAATAGATAATAGAAAAAACAATAAATTAAATAAATTTAAAAAAGGACATGAGGGTAAGATAATTGTATACATAATTTAGTGTTATTGTTTTAATTGCTTTCTTATTTACTGAGGATGAAATAGTGTTAAGGTACATTTTAAATTCTGGAGTAATTATGGAGGAATTTTGGAGTAGGCAAACTAAAAACACAAAACAAATATCTGCACATAGACAGCACAGTGACACCAATTGCACAGCCCCTTAGGCGTGTCCCATTCCACTTCAGAGAGGCTGTTGAGGAAAAATTAAATGAGCTGCCCCACATGGGTAAACCCAGTTGTCATTGTACCCAAAGCGAATGGGGAAATAAGGATGTGTTTGGACATGAGACAAGCAAACACTGCAATCATTCGTGGGCGGTTCCCGATCCCCACAGTGGATGAACTCTTGCAAGGTATGAATGGGTCAGTCGTTTTCAGCAAACTGGACCTGAAATGGGGGTACCATCAGCTGGAATTGACCGCGGAATCAAGAGACATCACCACGTTTGCCGTTCATAATGGCATATATACAGTAGGTTCAAAAGACTGGTGTTTGGAGTGTCATCAGCAATTGAGCAGTACCAGCACGAAATAGCCACTGTTCTAGCTGGCATGGAAGGAGTAGAGAACATATCAGACAACATCATCATCCATGCACCTGACAAAGGGGCTCATGAGAAAAGAATGCATGCAGTACTAAAGAAACTGGAAAGCTGCGGCTTGACTCTGAATGTAGAGAAGTGCCAGTTTAACATTGACAACAGCATGCCCATAAACACCAATTTGTCCGTGAAAGGCATAGGCCTGACGGCAGAGAGGGTGAGAGCAGTTGTGGAGGCAAGAGAGCCTGCAACAACACTGGCTTTCTGACAAGGACGCACCAACTAAAGTCATTGCTGATGCTGGACCAAAGGGCGTTGAAGCAGTACTACAAGCAAATGGAGAAGTGGAAAGACAAAACGCATCACTGATGAAACGAGTACGGATTGCCCACGCTGAGGGCCAGGATTGGAAAAGAGAGCTACGCAAGTATGTGACTGTCTACAGGTCCATACAACACACCACAAAGGGCAAAAGCCCAGCGGAACTTCTTTTCAGAGGAAGATCAGAGGGAAGTTACCAGACATCACAACTCCACATAGTGACCTTGAAGCTCGAGAGAAAGACGTGGAGCAGAAAGGAAAAGCCAAGATATACACAGACGAGGCGCTAAGACATCAGGCATAGCGGTTGGAGATCAAGTGCTTGTGAAACAGCATAAAACAGACAAATTCACAACAACATTTCACAGCACTCCTCACAAGGTTGTACGCAGAGAAGGTAACAACGTTGTTGTTCAGTCACCCACTGGAGCAAAGTATGCACGGAATACGACATTTGTCAAGAAGTTTCTTTCTGCGGAAACACCAACATTGGATGGTTAAATGATATGTGCACAGGAGCCAAGTAATGATAATGAGCAAAAGGGAAGTGCAGAGGAATGCAAAGGGAACTGTGAAACATTTCAGAGAGAGGAACAGATTCCGAAACCTTGCAGACCCCCAGAGACAAATCAAATTGCCTGAAAGGTTTAGAGCCTATGTTTTTAAGCAACTGATAAAGGTTAGGCTATGTAAGAAGGAAAACAAGTAAAAATCAGATTAAGAGTTCTGTTGTGGTGCGGTGCATCTGTTCAGAAAGCATTGCTGATGTTCTATCAAGATGTACAGTGTTACATGTACTTTGAATGTTCTGAACGGTCTTAATCTGTAAGAAAATGTGAATGTTTAATTTGGGTTCATATTCAAGTAGAGGGGGGATGTTGTGTATTGACGTACAAAGTGGAGATAAAGGATGGATGGAAGTTAAATCTGGTGTCTGTGTGGTTCGATCCGAAATAACTAGAAAGTATATAACAAGTAACATCCACTTTTGTTCTGGTTCTGACATTGCAGTAAATCAGAGATTAAATCTAAAAATTGCCTATCATTTCACGCAAAACCGTGCAAATTATACTTTGTTCTCATGATTTCCATTACACGAGAGTAGATGTTAAAACTTCATGCTGATTTGTACTCGGCTTTCGCCAAGATAAGCAACACTAAGACGTAGCTTTACAGTAAACTGTGCTTCACCCTTTTACGCTTCTTTCCATATGGTGGTGTGACTCCCCTTCTGTCCGGCGTTAACGACTGCAGTGTACTTGGTGCGTCAGTACACACAACGGCTGCAACTACAGTGTGGTCTCCCTAGTGGACCAACACGACAACCGTCTGGATTGAGCCAAGTAGGGGACATCTCTAGGGTCTTCAATTGGGCACCTTCCGTCCTCAGTGTTTCGTCGACTAGCCCATGACACCTCAAGAGGGCTCGACAGTGACTCTGGCATCCCAGAGTCACCCCCCTCCGTCCCCCACTCAACTCAGCCCAGCTTACTGACCTCTACATCCCTCCTGCTGCTGAGACCTAACCACAATCTCTCCGCAACCCAACCATACGCGCCAACCCGTTTGACTAAGGCTGTCGAGCCCCACTGGTGCGTTAATATGCAGTTTCAGTGGCATACGGTTCCGTATGGCATACCACCTACCGCAAAACACAATATCTGCCCACTCACCCGTCATTCACGCAATATACACAGGAACGTAATGACTGTAAATACTATACAACCTATACAAATAAACCAACAGACTCTTCAAGTTTTCAAGAATTCTACAAAACCGTAGCGTGGCGGCCTGTACACAGCCAGCTAAAATCTTTCCGTCTCAACCACAGCCAGTTGCTGCTCCATTCTGGTGCTTCAGATAAGTTCTTTACTGTGCGACGCAACTCTTGGCCACTGAATCCGACGTCTCTGAGGAACCGGGTTGTAGAGTGTGCCACAAAACCTTGACAACCCACTTCCACTGGATAAACCTGGACTGTCCATGCTCGCTGTTCTGCTTCAGCGGCCAGATGAGCATACTCTCATATGCCCCATCTACCGCATCCTCCCATGGCACTGTTAACTCTATCAGTTAAACAATGCGTGCTGCTCCAGACCACAAAACAATATCTGGTCGTAGGTTAGTGGTGGCAATCTCAGGTGGAAAAATAAGCCGTTGATCAAGATCAGCCAGTTAACTCAAATTGTTAATGTTAACAATGTCAGCACTGCGTGACTACATGTCATGTCCTTCCGATATGTATCCTTGTTTTCGCATGGGCCCGGTTGCAGTCTCTTTTTTTCTGTAGCTACTCCGAAGTCCGAACGAAGTCTTTTGCATTTTACAATGGTGAATCTTCAGTTGTCACTGGTGATTGTCGTTTGAACCTTTCACGATCCAGCATCAAATTGATAAGTTTAATTATATCAAGTGCTGTGAGAAAAGGCTATAAATCTCCACCTTCAACATCCTCACACACAATATAGCCTACTAGACGAAACACCTTCTTTATGTGTAGAGATGTGACGTAATGATGCAAAGACATGCTCGAATCTCCCGCGGAAATCCACCAGTTTAAAATCATTATTAGAAGCTTACCGTTATGAATCGAGCTAAGGCAAGCAGATAGTTTTGAACACTGGCTGGTTATGATATTTTCTCAAATATGTATTTTGGATAATTTTTAACCCAAAAAAAGCTACGGACTGCAGCTTTAACTAACATTAACAAAGATGAATTAATACAGTAACAAATGTATTACTCATTGTTAGTTCATGTTAGTTACATTAACTAATGTTAACTAATGAACCTTTTAAAGTGTTATGTTAAGTGTTACCGGTTTTTGTTTAAAAAAAAAAAATTTAAACCTAAAGTGACTATTTGCATTAATTTTATACCCTAATGCAAACTTGTGTGGACCACCCCTGTGTCAGTTGTTAAGAAAACAAATACAATAAATGTACCTTTGAACTGTATCATTGCCTAAAATGTATTTGTCCAGTTGTAAATGTTATCTTTGTAAAATTGTGAACCTATTCTCAATGATTTATAATAGATGATTGATAACACTTAAGTTATTGGAGTAACGCTTACTTTTTCTTTTTAAGGCAATCGGTTTGCATGGTTTTAACAAGTCAACTGGATTGATTTTGAAGTAAAGTAAGGGCTTTTTTTAAGTAAGGTTTACTAATTAGATTTTACAGTGTTGCTAAGATTTTACTTTGAAACAGTCTGCAAGCAAAACTGCATTTACAGGCAGTAAATGAGACAAAAGCATGCACATCACTGGCAAACATGCTCAATTCGGGTGCTCAACAAAGGAAATAAAATAAAATAAAAATAAAAAGTCGGCACACCAAGACTCCAAAAAAAGCACAAATTTAATGATGGACGTTGAGCACACAAGCTCTTCATCAGACTTTAACAACAGTCTGTAATTTTTTTTTTATTATTATTAGTAATTAGTCGGTTTAAAAATACTTTGTCAAATTGCAGCCAATAATACATCAGCTTCTGAACAGTGCTGGATAGTAATTTTAAACTGACAGTAAATGTTTTTTTTTTACTTTGTTACTGTACTTAAGTACATTATTCAAGTATCTGTACTTTATCTGAGTTTTTATTTTGGAAAACTTTCACTTCACTACATTTCAAAACATAATATCGTACTCCACTACATTTTATAAAAGCTTGTCATTCATCGTTATTTTGAACTGAAGAAATATTCACCCACGAAGCGATAGAGAAGTCCGATTCGTGAATGTGCCGATTCTTTTCAATTAACCTGTTCATTAATTTCGCAAATCGCACTGAACAATTTATTTGTGAATTGGACCAATCTTTTTGCATCTGTTCTCAAGTCAACAACTCTCTAATTCAAATGATCCAGTCATAACGAGTCTCAAGTTAACAATTCACTGAATTCACAAGTCTGACTCAAAATGAGTCAAGAACGGGAGATCCTTAGAGTTTCAGTGCATGTGACCGATGGTGCTGAACGCAAGTTACTAATGCAAACCATATTTAGGTCACGAGTGTTTGCTGTTTGAAAACTAAATCTTCTGTCAAAAGGCCAAGCGGTTTAATCCCGCATTGTATTAAATGCTTGCTAGGTTTTAAAGTTTTAGGCAAAAACTAAGCATAAACAACGCAAATTAATGCCAATGCATCTTCCCCGCTGCTGTAGCAGTTTCAAGGGATGTAAAGCTAATATATGTTTGGATAGCGGTCTGAAAATGTTAACACATTTTGCCCTATTTGGCGTATGTTTTCTTACAGATCAATACATATTAAGTGTCTGTATAATCTTCCTTACTGACTAGTGCAAAATTCATCATAATGATGTCAGACTGAGATAACCTATTTCAGCTCTATCTGTGTTACTAGTACTTCATACATATCTTATTACATCTAGAGTACCAAGTGACCAACAATTTGGAAATTGTTTTGAGAGAAGTAGTTTGTCCTATTACCATGATCACCTTAGAATGCCAGGGTTCCCCCTAATTTAACACATGGTTATGAGGTGAGGATAGTTGTCTCACTTACTTTAGCAGTACACAGCCACTGCCTGATGGTGGCGCTGTCCAGAAAACCTGTATTCTGGTCCTCCTGCGAGGGGAGCTTTCTGTCACTGCTGGAGGGCAGTTTGTCATAAACTGTGCGTCTTCCTCGTCGATTATCTGTAAAGTGCACAAACCGACACATTACAAATGTGTACAAATGATTTATTTTCTAAGATTTCTCATTTTTGTTTAAAAAAAATCCACTTTTGTGGAATTGCACACAGGCCATGCAGCATAAACAAATTAAATACTTTATGTCTCCATTGGTGTTTCATTTTTAAAAAAAATATTTTTTAATTAATTCTGTTAGTAAAAAAAAAAAAGAAGTTTTCTTTAATTATTAGTTTTTCATCAATTTAGTAACCTGTAGTTCGTTCCCAAGACCTAGTTTGGAAACCCCTGACGTAATGTAATTGTCACGGATTAGTTCCAATGAAGAGGAAGAAGGATTAAGAAGCAAAAGTATTTAATACAGTAAAGCAAACACAGGTAGATTCAAAGGTAATGGCAAACTAAACAGCACGTAGACACAAACAATACCTGACAAAGGAGGAAACAAACTGATGTACTTAAAGTCCCCCTGTTGTCAATAATTGTATCCCTTAAAACTCATCTTTGATCACCAAAATATATATTATATTATTAAATTATATAAAAAATAATAATAATATATATTTTTTCTTAATGCATTAAAATAGCTTAAATGTAATTCTACACCTTTGCCTCATTTAGTATATGCGGTTCTATGATTATGCAAATTAGCCCCGTCTCCACTCTCTCACACCAGCTCAGAGATCCACACGTTAACGATCACACATCGACGTGATTGGTTAAAGTAGTTTGTGACATCTCAGCTATTTCAAACCGCGTTTTTGAGACTGTCTTTGGTTCACTGCAGTTTTAAAGAGAAACTACTCAGCAGTGGTGTTGACATGAATTTGCACATGATTTATCTTAAATATTAAACACACCACATAGACATATAATAAACATTAAAAACTTGATTTTCACCACAGTGGACTTTAAATCTCACTCTCTATTTTAGCGTTATTCCCGCTCATTTGCAGGGTCCGCTTCACACACACGATTTGGCACAGATTTTACGTCGGATGCCCGTCCTGTCACAACCCAGCACTGGGACACATTCACACTCACACACTCTATGACAATTTGGCATATCCAATCCACCTAACCTGCATGTCTTTGGGGGAAACCGGAGCATCCGGAGGAAACCAACGCTGAAACAGAAAGAACATGCAAACTCCACACAGAAAGGCCTCCTGGCTCAGTCGGGGCTCAAACCGGGGACCTTCTTGCTGCGAGGCAACAGTTCTACCCACTGAGCCTGATGACCATAATGACCTGAATGCAGACAGCTGTGCTTGTTAAATTAATTCACCATGACAACAGATAGTGGTGGGAAACTAGAACAAAGGAAACGGGAAACTAATGAAATTCAAACTAAAAGTCCATGAAAATGAAACTACATATAACAGAGTAACTGTTCCATTATCAGAGAGCAGCAGACAGCCCGCAAGTCAGCAGTGAAGGTGTGGCGATGTCTGACCCCGGTGGAGTGGACAATCCGAGGGAGCCCGACGATTAAAAATTTAACTTTTAATTTTTTTTATTTTTTTTTTTAAACTGAAAAACTAATAAAATGAGCAGTTCTCATTTTCGACTTTCAATTTTAAATCGAAAAACGAATGAACACGGATACACGGACCCCTTTCACTGACCCTGACTGAAATTCAACTTAAAATAAAATCTGTGCTAGTTGGGTACAATATACAGTAAATATGAGGTGAACATTGTCAACAATTGCTTTATCTATCAGTTGTTGCTCCTTTTTTGTAAACATTATGACCAACTCTATCAACAGCTGTCAGCTCCAATAGTTTTTTATGTTATTGGAAGGCGTTTTTTTTTTCCGCTTTGACAAAAAATTTCATCCCAGTGCAACTGCCCGTAGGAATTTGCTGATCAGATAAAAAGTTGTTCATGCCATGTATTCTCTGAAAATATTCACTCACATTTTGAAAAGAACCAAAGGGTTGTCAAAAATCTTAAAATCAGCCATGGGAAATAAACGTTTGTGTACGTATGTGCTTCCGTCTCTATGACTCCTCACAAGCATCCTGTAATATCTTCAACTGTGAAAAGCGTTTGGGTGAACTTTGA